>JAQQTO010000063.1:6485000-7735000 GCA_029884595.1 Ormosia semicastrata | reverse complement strand
AACTCATAATTTTTTTAAAATTAATTTTTACACTTATAAAAATTTTAAAATAGTCCCCGCATAACTTTTCTTATAACATCATTAATTCGTTAATAAAATAAATGTTTTTTTGTTCAAATAAATTAATAGTGTTAAAATAAAAGTTAATAATAATGACTATTTTAAAAAATTTTATAAGTGTGAAAATTAATTTAAAAGGAAAAAATCATAATGACAAAATTGAAAATGAATATAAATTATAGCGATTAACACTTTAATTTAATTATATATATATATGTCGTGTATTTAATGAGAGAAGTATTTATTGTAAGATATGAAAATAGTGAATCTTAATCATTAGATATGACTTTTTTAAGTGGTCACATGATTTTTAAGTAACTTTTAATCTTGATCATTTATGTATAGTTATATGGTCAAAATTTACTCTTTTCACTATCTTATAATAAAAAAATTTCTAACTAGATATGCTATATATATATATATATATATAAAAAGTAACAAATAGGTCAACATGTCCTAACCCAACTTGGGTTGGCAAAAAACTAGGCGAAGTGGAGTGAATTGACTCATTTTTTGAATATGAGTTGGAACTATCAACCCATCTTATTTTACGATAGGTTGACGAGTCAATCAGCCTAAAATAAAAAAAAATGATGAGTTGACAGATTAGCCCAGTCAACTTGCCAAAAAATTAACAAAAGAGACAAGTTAAGTAGATTAACCCACCATAAAAAATAAAAAAATGAAAACAAAATAACAATTGATTCGACGGGTCAACCTATTCTCCCTGTGAGTTATACAAAATTGATTAAAATAATTCATTTAAAAATACGAGTTGTAAAATGCAACTTAACCCATGCATTTTTTAGCATGTTAACATATTAACCTATGGGCCCTAACTTAATTTTGTCATCTCTAGTATATATGAAGACATAATACTTAAGGAAAGAAAAAAAAAAAAGGACCGCACAGATATTCATTAAGGCTATATTTGGTGCACATGATAGTATAGTATAAGATAAGATGATAGGATAATATAAGATATGATAGTATAATTAATAGGATAAGACATGATCCTATCTTTTGTTTGATAACAAAAAATAAATTATTAATAAGACCAAAATATCATATAAAATAATAAAAAACAATAATAAAAAGCTTTATGGTGGTGGTGATGGTGGTAGTGGTGGTGGTGATGATAGTGGTGGCGGTGGTGGTAGTGGCGGCGGCGATGGTGGCGGTGGGGGTGGCGGCGACGGTGGTGATGGTGGCGGCGATGGTGGAGGTGGTGATAACAATGGTGATATGATATATATATATATATATGGTGGTGGTGGTGGTGGTGGTGGTGGTGGTGGCGGCGGCGGCGATGGTGATGGTGGCGGAGGCGATAGTGGCGGCGGCCGGTGGTGATGGTGGTGGTGATTATCAGTGGTGGTGGTAGTGGTGGTGGCTACGGCGGTGCTATTAACGGTGGTGATGGCGGTGATGGCGGTGATATGGAGGTGGTGGTGATGGTGGTGGTGGTAAAGAGAAGTGATAAAAATAAAATTGAGAATAAAATTAGAATAAGAATCCCAATCACGTACTTGGGGAGGATAGTAGTTATCACCTTAATAATAAAATGACTATTTCATTATACTATCGCTAAATACACCAAACATTAAATAAGACTTGATATTATTTATATATATATATCATTTTATACGATTAACCTAATATCCATCAAGCTGGAGATAAGTCTATATTCGTGAATATTGATATTCAAAATCTCACCATCCACATAAACCATAAAATGAATGCACAAGATTCCATTAAAAAAAGATATTGTTGGGCTGCCATCAGCCTCCAATGATTTAGTTAACTTCAACTGCCAAGCATTGCGGATAATAATTTATCTTATTTTATATATATATATATATATATAAAATATGAAAGATCATAAGAATAAATTTTGATTATATAATTGAATATAAATAATTTTGATTAAAAATTATTTAAAAAATATGTAATTACTTAAAAATTATATATATTTATATTTTAATATTGATCATTTATGTAAAATATAATAATAAAAAATTATTTATCTCACCTCTTATAATAAATATTTTTTTCATTAAATATGCTCTTTATATATATATATATATATATAGTGAGAGGAGTTTTTATTGTGAGAGGATGAAAAGAGTAAATCTTGACCATATAATCATACATGGATGGTCAAGATTAAAAGTTACTTGAAGGTCATGCGATCACTTAAAAAAGTCACATGCATTTATGTTCTAATTTTAACTATTCATGAAATATTCAATGATCAATATTTACTTCTCTCACCTCTTACAATAAATACTCCTCTCACATTAATAAGATTATATATATATATATATATATATATATATATATATATATATATATATAATGTTTGGTAAGTATCTTTATAGACTTTACTATGAAATTAACCTTTAAATATTACAACACTTATATTTTTATATCAAACAAGATATATATCCATTTTCACATCTCATCTAATACTATTTATTATATATTTTTTTATCACTTTCTCTCATTTAATCACATCTTTTAAAAATAATATAAATAGTGCTTACACCTCTTTTGAGGGGTGTAAGATAATTATTTTCCTAGGTATTATTACAATTAAAAGATGATTTCAATAATTATCTTCTCCGAAATTTGATTTTTTTTTCTCTTCAATCGAGTATTTTCATAAACAATTTTAAAATACTAACTCTTTGGACATTATTGTAACTTTGTGAGTAGAAGGCCCGGTTAACAATTGTTATATTCAGTAATATTAAAAAAAAATTGTTATCTTCAAAGTTCATACTTTAGTCATCTAATTGAGAGCTAGCCTCACATATTGCTAAATTTAAAAAAAAAATGTTAGATGTACTTCATCATGTCTCAGGAGAAATTCTTGTATATAAAAATTAGGATAATTAAATTGAATATATTATGTCAACTTGACTATTAATCATTAGTTAATTACTATAGTTAATAAATAATTAATTGTCATAATCTATTATAATTAATAATGTTATTGGTCAATTACATGCAATATGTGTATTTTAAATTTATACAAAAATTTATCTCTGTCTCACATCTCTCAAATCAATGATTAGTAGTAGAATCATAATATAACTAAGCCAAACAAAATATAAAACTTATTATCATCAAATAATAATAAAAACTATATAAATTAAAATAATATTAGTATAAATATGTGTATATGACATTATTCATAAAGTTATACATATTCAATGAATGAAAGTAACTAAGCAAAACAAAATATAAAACTTATTATAATCAAATAATAATAAAAATTATACAAATTAATGTGTATATAACATTATTTATAAACTTATACATATTTAATGAATGAAAGTAAAAGATTTATTGATAAAGCTTCATCCACGTCACAATTTTAACATTTCCTTACACCTATATTAAAAATTATGGAGAGGGAGATAGTAGAAAGCAACTAAGAATCTCTCGCCTCTCCACCTAGGAATCTTTGGCTACAGTATCTACAACTTGGTGAATTGGTGATGGCCACCTATCACCTTATGTCATGGAAAAAGAAAAATAGGCCCCACAGAGAAACTTCCGCAATGTATGTAACCAAATAAATGAAATAATACGAAACCAACCAATTCAATGCCCATACGCTACTACCTCCCCACTATTATTTAATGCATCTTTCCTTTGCATCTCTTGTATCCCATCTCACACTTCACACTTCACCATGGATTCTTTTCCAATGCCCACCCTCCTCTTTCTCATCATAACCCTCCTCCTTGCCCTGGTCTCCGGTGGCCGTGACCTCCCCGGAGATGTTCTCCGATTGCCCTCCTCCGAAGCCTCAAGGTTCTTCCACGATGAGAACGATGACAACGTCCAGGACACGAGGTGGGCCATTTTATTGGAAAGACAAGAGACACAAGTAGCAATGGATAAATTGGAGACTGATAATTTATTTGTCTTGACCACATGGTGGAGAACACGAGGAGCAGGATGACCAAGGCGGTAATGCCAACGATTAAAAGATGGTTAAAGGTGGAAATTGACAGGTACAAGTGTACGATAGTTGGCGAAAGTTAAAAGCTTGTAGACATTGTCCTTATTCGGTCTGCTTAGCAATATCGCCCCCATTTTCAAAGCATTTACAAATACAAAAGGAAACATTCAATTGAGACAGTATTATGTTTACATAATCACGAGATAGAAATCAAATTATGTTTAATGGAAGGGATACAAAGAATATGAGAGAGTGCTAATGTCATAGAGGTGGTAGGGATGGTAGTGGAACCAATGTGTGAAATTGTAAAACTTGTACCATTAGCAACGGAGAGGTTATCATCACCACTATAGTCGGACTTGATGGAAAGGTTGTAGAAGTCATTGGTTATGTGGTTGGAGGTTCCTGAGTCAAGGATCCATGGAGCAGTGGTTGGGGTGGAGGTAGTGGCTAAAAATGCAAAAAAAGGAATGTTATTCTTGGGTAGATAGCACTGGAACATATAGCAATCTCTGGCAAAATGACTCTTTCTCCTACAAAATTGGCATTTAATTGGAGTAGATGACTTGCAATTTGGGTTGACATAATGACTTGAGGGTGGAGCATTTTTGGTCGTTTTGAATGAACAATTTTTGGGAGGTTGTGAACCAGTCTGTCTGGCATAGTTGGCAGTTACCAAGCCAGAGAAGTGAAGGTGGTCTTCACACTACAAGAATAACTTATAATCCACTAGAATATTAAAGAGGTCATCAAATGATAATAGGGTTTCACGAGTGCGAATGGATATCGTAACCTTGCAAAAATTAGATCTAAGGCCACTAAGTGTATAGATAACAAGATCCATATCATCCCAAAGATGTATAATGAGGGAAAGTTCGTCAGGGATGTTCTTGATAGAGCAAAAGTACTCCTTGATAGAGGATGTTCCTTTGGTGACTGTTGTAAGGCGTTCCATAAGAGAATGATTCGAGACCTAGATTAGTTGGGATAGGCTTTCTTGAGGTTGTTCTAAGCCTTAGAAAAAGTGTCTATTAATAACATAATGGCCCAAGCATCATCTTTGCACTAGCTCAGGAGTACGAGGCACAAAAGTTGATCTTGACAGATCCAAAAATTGTAGGCAAGGTTGGAGACATCAGTGTTATTGGACCTAATGGTTTTAGGTGGACAGTGGTTGGTACCATCAATATAGCCAAGTAGGCCTTGGCCAATAAGGAAGGAGCGGAGCTGTTTGTGCCATGCATGCATGATAGTTGGCACTAGTGAGTTTGATCAAGAATTGGATGGATGTATTAATGATGATGAGGTCTTTAGGATCATAAGAGGGTATAGGGTGGTTAGTGGTGGTGGTGGCATTGGAGTTGGAGTTTTCAGTAGAAGCCATGAGAAGGAAGATGGATCGTGGATACTGATTAAGGCTAGATAGCTCGTGATACCATGTAAAGGCTATAATTTGGGTAACATGAAAGTTAATCGTATTATTGCTAACAATCACATATTTATACACGAGAAATTTGCATTTAAAAGAATCAAAATTTGAATGTGAATGCTTATAATCAAGAAATCACAAATAATTACAGATGATGAAAAGTCAATGCTATGAATATTCCCTAATATGAGTTAGCTTATGCGCACTTTAACTAATGTTTTAGTCAAAGACAAGTAATATATGCTACAATGAGGAAATTTACATAAGTATTTCTAGTAGCTTAATCCAAGTAATTAACAAAGTTAAGTTTGGAACATATGACCATACATATACCCATATATCAAATAGAGTTGGCAAAACAGGTTTGACCAGTCGAGTTATCCTATTTAACTAGCCATTTTTGGCAGGTTGAGTTGCATAGTTCAACCAATATTTTTAACTCAAACTATTTAACTCACCCCGTCTAACTCGTAGGCTGTGACGAGTCGGGATGAGTTAACCTGTCAAATCACATGTTTTTTTTATATAAATATATTTTCATTGGTTAGGATATCACATTAGGATTTTTATTTTGTGTTTTCAATTTCTCCCTAGGAAGAACTTAGCCACACAGCCAGTCCCCACCCCAGCACAACCATTGGTAGCCCACAACTGCAATCCATAGTTCAACGATGCGAGCTTCCCATGCTATCTGAGTTCCCTATTGCGAGCTCCCCATTGACGACATTAGCTGCACACAAGTCAAAGTCCACCATCGATGAAGACCACAAGTTGAGGACACCAACAATGAGGTGAGTCTGAATTGATGGAGGCTTGGCGTTGACAGGGAAGATGTGGCGGCCAAAGCCTGGTGACTATGTGTGGGTGAGAATAGGGGTAAGGTTGAGTTGTACGAGCATGGACGAAGGTGATGGTTCCCCATGGTGGCGCTATTTATAGTGGCTATGGGCGGAATAAGGCAGGTTCATTGTGTTGTCGATAGTGAGGTGGTATGGGTGAGTTAGGTGGTGGCTAAAGCTTGAAGGCCCATGACTGTTATTGGAAAGAAGCAAGGTCTGAACTGCTTAATTTCTAGGATTTTGGTATATGACTATGGATATATGGGTTCGATACAATATTTTTTTAAAAAATAAAAGTAAAAAATTAGGCGAATTGACTCGTTAACTTGTCATAAGACAAGATGTGTAAGTCTTTTCAATCCACTAATAAAAAATGAATCAACCTCGCTTCACCCCGTTTTTAGTTGACTTATGACGAATTGGGATGAGTCAACCCACTTTATCATCTATATTATTAAATCTTTATTTTTTAATTTTTAATTTTTAGATATATAGTATGGAAAGATTGGTTTTACCATATTGGAGAAATGAAAATCGAACCCAGACCGCCAAAAACATACCATTTGAGATATAAACTCATTGAATATCAAATCTTAGTTTATGGCTAACCAATAGCTTAGAATTTATGAAGACATAATACTTAAGGAAAGGAAAAAGAAAAAGAAAAAAAGAAAGGACCACACAAATATTCATTAGTATCTATTAAGTCGGCGATAAGTCTACATTCGAGAATATTGGTATTCAAAATCTCACCAACCACATAAACCATCAAATGAATGTACAAGATTCCATTAAAAAAAGAAAATATCTGTTGGGCTGCCATCAGCCTCCAATGATTTAGTTACTTCAACAGCCAAGCATTGCGGATAATAAATTTATCTTATTATTATTATATATATATATATATAATTTTTAAAATACGAGAAGAATAAATTTTAATTATATAATTATATATAAATAATCAAAATTAAAAATTATTTAAATATTATATCATCTACTTAAAATAATTACATATATTTATATTTTAATTTTAATTATTTATGTAAAATTTAATAATTAAATTTATTTTTTATCTATTATAATAAATATTTCTTATATCAAATATATTTTTATATATAATATTTGATAAATATCTTTATAGACATTACTATAATATTAATCTTGAGATATTATTACAATTAAAAGATTTTTTTAATAATTATCTCCTCCGAAACTTGAATTTCTTTCTCTTCAATCGAGTATTTTCATAAACAATTTTACGATACTGACTCTTTGGACATTATTGTAACTTTGTGAGTATAAGGCCCGGTTAACAATTGTTATATTCAGTAATATTAAAAAAAAATTGTTATCTTCAAAGTTCATACTTTGGTCATCTAATTGAGAGCTAGCCTCACATATTGCTAAATTTTAAAAAATGTTAGATGTACTTCATCATGTCTCAAGAGAAATTCTTGTATATAAAATTAGGATACTTAAATTGAATATATTAAGTCAATTTCACTATTAATTAATAGTTAATTACTATATTTAATAAATAATTAATTGTTATAATCTATTATAATTAATAATGTTATTGGTCAATTACATGCAATATGTGTATTTTAAATTTATACAAAAATTTCTCAATCCGTCTCACATCTCTCAAATCAATGATTAGTAGTAGAATCATAATATAACTAAGCCAAACAAAATATAAAACTTATTATAATCAAATAATAATAAAACTAAATAAATTAAAATAATATTAGTATAAATATGTGTATATGATATTATTCATAAAGTTATACATATTCAATGAATGAAAGTAACTAAGCAAAACAAAATATAAAACTTATTATAATCAAATAATAATAAAAATTATATAAATTAAAATAACATTAGGATAAATATGTGAATATAACATTATTTATAAACTTATACATATTCAATGAATGAAAGCGAAAGATTTATTGATAAAGCTTTATCCCCATCACAATTTTAACATTTCCTTACACCTATATTATCTGGCATGATTATAATGTAATTATAATTTTATTATAAAAATTATGGAGAGGGAGATAGTTGAAAGCAACTAAGAATCTCTCGCCTCTCCACCGAAGAATCTCTGGCTACAGTATCTACAACTTGGTGAATTGGTGATTGCCACCTATCTCCTTATGTCATGGAAAAAGAAAAATAGGCCCCACAGAGAAACTTCCGCAATGTATGTAACCAAATAAATGAAATAATACGAAACCAACCAATTCAATGCCCATACGCTACTACCTCCCCACTATTATTTAATGCATCTTTCCTTTGCGTCTCTTGTATCCCATCTCACTCTTCACTCTTCACTCTTCACTCTTCACCATGGATTCTTTTCCAATGCCCACCCTCCTCTTTTTCATCATAACCCTCCTCCTTGCCCTGGTCTCCGGTGGCCGTGACCTCCCCGGAGATGTTCTCCGATTGCCCTCCTTCGAAGCCTCAAGGTTCTTCCACGATGAGAACGATGACAACGTCCAGGGCACGAGGTGGGCCATTTTATTTGCCGGTTCCAATGGCTACTGGAATTACAGACATCAGGTGCAATTCATTTCTTTTATTATTTCAATCAATGAGTTTATTTTAATTTTTTTTTTATTCTAATGATTTCAAAGTAGTCTTTTACTTGTGGTAGTGTAAGTAAGACATGTTCTTGTATCAACTGATGCATATATTAGAGGAGCTTTTTTCCATATATTAGTATAGTTAGTATGTTCGTATTTTAGTATAATTCTGCTTGGGTAAGAACTAACTCTGTGTTCATGGTAACTTGTTGAATTTATCTTGTATTGTAACTCTCTTGGAATATTATGGGCTTGGACGAACTTCTAAATAAGATTTTTTTTATGTGATAGTTTTTAAAAGATCCTTTAAAAAATAAAAGTTGTTAGTATTGAAAAAATATGCTTCTCAATAAAAGATATTTTTTTCCTAAGCTCAAAAATCTATATTTTTCTTTTAAAAGCATAATTTGTGCCTTCTCTAGTACTTAATTATTGTTATTATTATTATTATTATTATTTAAAAAAACTCATCCAAACATATTTTAAAATGTAAAAGTACTTATTTTAAAGGAAAAAAAAAGATCTTTTTTAAATTCAAAATACCAACATTTGTTTGATCTGAGTGAAAGGAGTTTGAGTTCCTTAAGCATGTGGTCTTAGATTCAATCCCGGAATTCATATGTATGAAAATAACACAATTGTGGTTTGGGTCCCTTAAGCATGTGGTCCTAGATTCGATCTCGGAATTCATATATATGGAAATAATACAATTGGAAGGGATCTCTTCTTAGGCGTCAGATCATATCCCGGGGAATTAGTCACCTATTGGATGCGGCTACTCTAGGAAACTAAAAAAATTCAAAATAGCACATCCAAACAGGCTCTATACCAACCCAAGCTGTAAACTTTTAATTTAACTTGCCATTTCTATCTGTATTTAGTTGTTTAATTTTAATGTTGAGCCTTTGTTGTTTAATCAGGCTGATGTTTGTCACGCATATCAAATTCTGAGGAAAGGAGGCCTGAAAGAAGAAAATATTGTTGTTTTTATGTATGATGACATTGCTTTCAATGAAGAGAACCCAAGGCCTGGAGTCATCATTAACAAACCAGATGGAGATGATGTTTATGAAGGTGTTCCGAAGGTAAGTTATGTTAGTTTTTGGCATCACATATCCTATTGTTCATTCAAGTTTAATAATATCCTAATATGGAATTTATTGTATGGCAGGATTATACTGGCGAAGATGTTACTGTTGACAACTTTTTTGCTGCTTTACTTGGAAATAAGTCAGCTCTTACTGGTGGCAGTGGGAAGGTTGTGGAGAGTGGCCCCAATGATCATATATTTGTTTACTATACTGATCATGGGGGTCCAGGGGTGCTTGGTTAGTAGCTCTGAACTCTTTCACAGAAACTTTCTAATGAAAATCATGGATTGCCTAGGTTGTTTATATGCATTTCAGCATGGTATAGGCCTTGTTTGAGGTTATTACTGACTAATGATGTGTTTCTTGTAGTTGGTTGGTTGATTGTGTGTTTATTTGCTTGATTATGTCTCAGTCTGAGTAGAATGAAACCTCTGAATATTTTAGTGTCGCCTATGATTTCTTCAAACTGGAACTTGTGTTCTGTGGCACTTGGTACTTTCAGCACAATATAATGAAAAATGCAAACGGATAAATGATGTTATCTGGATGATGGTTTAAGAATGAAATATTTCAAAATTGTATTCGTTTGTTGGAGATTTTTGGATTTCTAAGATAGTTCCAAGTGCTTAATTTGGGTTGTTATTTTGTACTGCTGTAATTCCGTAAGGATGAAGGGGGAAATGGGAAACTAGGTATTATGCAGCATAGCTGGACAATATAACATATTTGTGGATTGATTTAAGTTATGGTACATTATCATATGATCTAAACATCTATTCAACAAATGGTTATACTCTGCATTCGTCATGTCTAATTCAACTTTTATTTATAATGAAGACATTGCAAAGTGTACTGAAATGAAAATCATGCGATGTAGTTTTATAATCCCAGTTTACCATTATATCCTATTGTCACCCTTTTGCTAGAGACTTTTTCTTTGTGCCATGAGGCAGTTGATTGAAGTGAGCTTTCTGTTTTTCTTTTTGAATTCTTTTTCCATATACGTGGGTAACACGAAGGGTAAATAATGGTTACCTGACGAAAAAGAAAAAAGAAGAGGGAGAGAGAAGTGGAATATATGGTCTTGGGTGCCCTTGATATCCAATTTTTCTTGATAATTATTTCTTCTATTAACATTTTGTCTTGGATCTTTACATGACAATGTTTCTTTATACCAATGATGTCTGCTCCTTTCTATTTCTTATTTGGTCTTTTTGTGGGACACGGGAGTGGATTTCAGGGATGCCTGTTGGTCCTTACTTATATGCATCTGATCTGATTGAAGTCTTGAAGAAGAAGCATGCTTCTGGAACGTATAAAAGCCTAGTAAGCTGCTAGTAATTATCATTTTCTTATATTTTGTATCAATCCTTGTTTGGGCTGTTTAGTAAATCTTTGGATTTATATAATGGTGGTGCAGGTATTTTATCTGGAGGCATGTGAATCTGGGAGTATCTTTGAAGGTCTTCTTCCTGAAGGTATGAATATCTATGCAACAACAGCTTCGAACGCAGAAGAAAGCAGTTGGGGAACATATTGCCCTGGGGAGTATCCTAGTCCTCCCCCAGAATATTCAACCTGCTTGGGTGACCTATACAGTGTTGCTTGGATGGAAGACAGGTGTGTGCATAATAAGGAAATACTTAAAATAATTATGACTATAAATGCATAATTAGATCATAAATAGGATTGATTTGATTTGATTCAATACTTATACGTGTGCAATCACCATGGAGTAGTTCAATGCTTGTGACTGCTGTGTTTTGTGGGTATCTCTATAAGAGTTGTATATACCTGTTGTTTGTACCTTGTCAAACACTTTTTTTTAATAATAAATTATTCTCATTTATTTTTTGCACATGCACCCTTTTTTTTATTGTTAGATCAGAAGAAAATACATTTTTTTTAATGAGTAATGTTATAAGTTCTTGTATGGACTAATTTAAATTTTCTTAACTTGTGAGCAGTGACATACACAATTTGCAAACAGAAACTTTGCACCAACAATATAAATTGGTAAGATCTGTTGCTAACTTGATTTAATTGTTTAACAGTCAACTGATATAAATTGAAGATGTAATTCAATACCTTGATTGGTTAATTACATGTGAAAAATTTGTCTGTTTTCATAGAATTCTAGGTCTAATTTTACGGGTCAAACATTGGTAGAAGATGTGTTTAAGTTGTATGGCATGCCTTATTACTCCTGTGCTCGCAGGTTAAAGAGAGGACTATCAATGGAAATTCATACTATGGCTCGCACGTGATGCAATATGGTGATATAGGGCTTAGCAAGGAACTTCTCTTCCTATATTTGGGTACAAATCCTGCTAATGATAATTTTACTTTTGTGGATGAAAACTCCTTGAGGCCACCTTCACAAGCAGTCAACCAACGTGATGCTGATCTCATCCATTTCTGGGAGAAGGTATCCTATGTGTGCAATGTTTATTCTCTGTTTTATTAATTAATTGCTTAATCATGTCCTCATCATGATTTTGCTTCCAAATTTAATATTTTTGGTATATAAATATTTGGATATATTTATTATTAAACAGAACCAGAATCTTATGATTGAAAATTAATGAAGATTGGAGGAGAATCAAGTGACAACCAATGAGGATATGTGATTGTGAGAACACACCATATTGTTTACTTAAAGTCCTGTGTATTGAGAGTAGTGAAGAGTAGATGAATTGGATGCCACTAATCAGATATTTTGAGTATTTGTATGCAATAGAACTTTAACTAGTTAAATATGTCATCTGAAAAAAAAAAAACTTGGATAGATTTGGAAAAATTATGTGTATCCCATGCCTTTATGGAACATAGGTGAGTTGCCAGTAACTTTTTTTCCCCTTGAATTCTTAGCGCTAAATGCTAAAAATACAAGAAAATAAGAGTTGTTATCTAATGGCACGTATTTTATTCTATAGATCATTAAGTTTTGCGTATTATATTTTATCTTCTTGACTTCATCTTCATTGTTCATTGCCAGTTCCGCAAAGCTCCAGAGGGTTCTCCTAGGAAAATTGCAGCTCAGAAACAAGTTCTGGAAGCAATGTCTCACAGAATGCATATAGACAATAGCGTGGAACTTATTGGAAAGCTCTTATTTGGCATTGAAAAGGGTCCAGAAGTTCTCAACACTATTAAACCTGCTGGGCAACCACTTGTTGATGACTGGGACTGCCTGAAAACCATGGTACTATTTCTCATTATTCAGCTTCTTCTTCTCTGATGCTGATATAGTAAATAGTTTTTTTCTTTTTTTCTTTTCTTAAAGATATAGTATAATAGAATTAGAATCATTGCTTTTCTGCTTGAGCCTTGGTGCAATGATAAAGTTGTGCCTTCTGATGGGTTCTAATTGTGTAAATAACCTTTCCGCTCACGAACCCTCCCTAGACTCTACAATGGTGGGAGCCTGGCCGCCCTTTTGTTGCTTTTCTGCTTGTTACTAATTAACTAGTTCACGTATTTACTGTATGAGACATTAGCGAGGACAAGCATTGTTGAACTTGAGCATGGAATTGGCATTCTTTTTTTATTTTTTATTTTTAACAGTGAAGCATATTCTTGTTCACTTTGTTTATGAGAGAATGGTGCGCATTAATCCTTTTTTTAATGCAGGTAAGGACTTTTGAGACACATTGTGGATCCCTGTCTCAGTATGGCATGAAACATATGAGGTCCTTTGCAAACATCTGCAATGCAGGAATACAGAATGAGCAAATGGCTGTGGCCTCGGCACAAGCATGCGTCACTATTCCTGGCAGTCCCTGGAGTTCTTTGCACAGGGGTTTCAGTGCATAATTCCTAAAATGCACAATAGTAAAGGGCAATGAATAACTGTTGGGATAAGACTAATCTAAAGTGAGCTTGTTTGTAAAGTGAGCAAGTAAGGGTGTATTTATCTTTAAATCATTTAAGTGGTTAAGATCATGATACATTTTAGATTAAATTAATGGTGAAAATATTCTTACTTGCTCACTTTACAAATAAGCGCACTTTAGAAGAGTTTTTTTCTTAATTGTTGCATTGTTTTATAATTGTATATACATGCTGTGCACTGGTCATGATTTCTTGTCCTGTCTCTGTAAATACAACTGGGACACTTCTAGGATACTGGGGTCTTATTTGGTCTTTACATTGTAATTTTGCAAATTGATGTTGCAACTACGTTTGTAATGCATTTATGGGATTGTATATTTGTAAGAAAAGCAATTACAAGGGATGCTGGCATATACAGCATCAGAAGGGATAAAGGACCAAATAGCTTTGGAATGTCCAGTATGACAGAGCACAAGATCATGCATGTATGCCGACGCATAGTAATATTTGTGTACTTCTATTCCGTAGGCAATTGGCAGATAGGGTCTTCCCTTGGCTTGGCACATTGCAACAGAATTGACAACCCTTTCTAGAATTATTTTAGAAGAATGTATTTGGTACAATTATTGTTTAATATTAATATTGACCTTGTATTTATTTTGTAAAATATTGGGGCTATATTTTACTTTGGTACCTATCAATATTTTATTATTACGAGTTGTGATTATTCTGTTAATGTTTTTGTTATCTAGAGTTGTGGATAATAGTGATGTGAAGGTGTTTGCAAATTTTTTCTAATTGATTAGTTGAGCAGATCAACTAACTCGCAACTATTGATTCCTTTCGATAAGTCGAAGAGACTTTGTTCCTCAACTCAATTTGTAGGCTAACAAAAGAAGGTACCTAGTTGAAAGATAGGCTAGAGATTGTGTTTATAAATAGTTAATAGCTAAAAGTAAACAGTGAAGTGCGTAAATGTAAAGGCATAAGTGATAAAGACAAGGAAGTAAAGAAAAGGATGAAAAGTAGCAAAGTGCTGAATGTAAATGACATGTCGTGTGTTTATATTTGAGTTTACAATGCTTATTTATAGAGTTCAAAACTAGCTGTTAACCTCACTAAAATTGTCTATTATGTTTCCCTACTTTTTTACCCAGTTTACAACAATGTGGGTTAATTACCAATAATCAAAGTATTAGTTATTACCACATCAACCAAGTTCATTCAATTTTTGAGACAAAAAAGCACTATATAAATTAGTTGAACGATTGCTGTACAAGCTAATCATTTCAGCCTTATTCTTATCTTTAAGAAAGATGGTTACTACACAAATTCTAAGTGATTGAACTTCCATTGACCTTGTCAAACCCATGAATTTATCTTGATTTTAAGTTGAGTAGCTCCAATCTGTTAACTACACAATTGCCCCATAAACTTGAGCTTCCAACCTATCCCTATTTTCATTGGAAGTAGTAATCATGTAGATTCCACCCAATTATAGTCACTTTGACTTGGTGAAACCCATAATTAAACTTGATTTTCAACTTACTAGCTCTAGACAACCCAATAATAGAAAATTTGGCCCAAACTTGCCTTCATTGATGGATTTTTTCTCTCCTTTATACCCTTTCTAGACTTAGCCCATTATGGTAGTGTGCAATCTTGACTCATCAGCTATCACATCATCTGGATATTGGTGAAGTTTGGACCAAGTTTAGTTTATTCAACCCAAATGCTTTGATCCAGCTCATTTAAAAAAAATTGGTGTTAACATTTTGTTGCCTTAATTCTTTAGTCGTTCAGCATGCAAATTGACTGAAGTGATGTATTTGATGTTAGATTATTTTTATGTGAATTAGCATAAATTATATTATAATTTTATAAAACTTAGATTAATTAGATATTAAAATTATTAGAATATTTTTTTAGTTAAAATTATGATCAGTATTGTTATTGAATTTGTTGTTGTTAAAATACTGCTTATATGTGAATTTTGTTTATGATCATGTATATAGTTTTGTCATAGTAAATATGTTTAATCTATTTTAGTTATTTTATATATATAAAAAAATTATTTATTCTTAATCACTTTAGTGAGCATAATTGCCTCATTAATACTCACGGATAAATGATTACTGTGATATAAGAATAATATCTCTTCCTTATCAAGTTTGCTTTTAAAATTTTCTATTATGACATCCTCCTTTTCAAGTTAATTCTATTACTCATTATATATTTTTGGATATGTCATAAACTTGGAATTAATTAATCTGGAGTTTTGGCATTTGAATTCAAAGCCCATAATATTGCCGACAAGTTGACCAAGATCCAATAGGAAATTGTTGCAATCCAGCCTCATTTAAAAACTATATCATTAGAAAGAAATTGGAGATGCTGGACTAGCCGAAGTTTAGAACGTCGGGACAATCCTCCGAGAAATCCTGACTAATGCTAAGAACGAACAAGTTAGAATGTGCTCTGGATTAATCATTATGCCCTAAAGTCAAGCTACTGCTTCATCAATTACTACTATTGCAAAACGATCAACTAAAGAGGATTCTCCACCAAGGCTAACATCACCTTCTTCCCTAAAGTAGAATCATCTTGCCTAGGAATTAGAAATGTGATATTTTGTCTTGTAGATCAACAGGCTAAATGATTTTAAGCATAGTTGATGCAGGATGCCTTCCTTAAGACTTTGCTTAATTTTGTGGTTTTTAGTTGAAACAAGGTAAGTAGTTTTTTCAATGTTATCCTCGGTATTCTGTGCAAATAGGTAACCGATGGACTCCTTAGCAGTTGAGATGTAGTACTTCAAAGGTTCAACTACATACTAGGTACTTGAAACTGGTGGATTAGCTAACCTCTACTAGATCTGCACATAAGCTGATTGTTTGTGTGGTTTAAGTCATTCCTTGATCGACAACCAATGCTAAACTAAATGTCTAGAAAACTATGGCATTTCGTGGTATTCTTAAGCGAAATAATCTATGTACATTTTATGAGATCAATAAACTAATTTTTATCTTCCTCAGCTAATAAGTCACTGACTTTGGTTAACCTCGTCTAATCTTTAGTCCCCAAATTTATTTTAGTCAACAGATCTTGAGCTTTAAAACTAGGTGCTTCTCTCTTGATTGGAGACTATAGCTATTTTTCTTGTTCTTGACCTGTTAGCTGATTCTGGTCATTTGCTTGCCCCACAAGTGTATTAGGAGCTGATTCTTCAATCCTGGTCCTAGTTATATACAAGACTAGCCAATGCAAGATGTCTTTGACCACTTCATGTTTCTGGTCCACAGGGTACTGACTTGGAAGGCCGTAGGTTAGCCTCAGTTAGCTGAATCTTCACCTTAAACCTATTAGCTGTGAAAGGATTCTGATCAGTTGCTATCACCTCAATCTTGTCACATTGCTAGAACATTAGTAGCTGGTGATGTGTAGAAGGAATGCATATATTGGAACAGATTTAATCTATGCCTAACATAATAGAGTATGTGGGTTTGGCATCAACAATAAAGAATGCAGTGATTGTTGTCTTTGTTTCCACTGTGGTATCAACTACCAACACTCTAATAGTAGTTGTTGCATCTCTTGTGAAGTTTATCATTTTCATGTTGGCAATGATAAGGTTTGCTTTAGTCTTTCCAAGTATCTTCACTTAGCATTATATTTAACACAACTCCTCTATCCACTAATACTCGGTTGACTGGCCTGCCATTGATATAAGGCTTGATGAACAAAGGCTTAAAATGTTTTATTACGGGCTCTGGAGGCTTTTTCAGATTGCATCATGGCTAGCATAGTTTTGCCTTTTTTATTTAGCAATATTGTCTACCGCGACCATGACTGCGGCTGTAAGGCAACCCAAAATTAAACAAAAAAAAAAAATCAAAGGGAGTTACCACAACTTTATTAGTTAAGGAAAATTGGAAATTTTTTTTTAAAATTTTAGAAAACTAGTCTGCGAAAATAAAGTTAGGTCTAAGAGTTAATTATGTATAAAGAATGATAGAGATTGAATCCCACAATACCCTTGATACATCCATCATAAAATAATTATCCTAAAGGTAATTGTGCGGAATAATGATAACTTAAACATATTATATTTACCAAATAAAATAAACAAAGGCAAAACATCAATAATCACAATATTTATAATATCAAGGAAATATAAATCACTATATTTACAAGTAAAAAAAAAAAAACATGAATCAAAATATTTTACAAGCCAATGAAACATAAAACATAAAATTAAAGACTAAATTATAAAATTTAATTTTGGCTTGTGTAAAAAAAATTCTCACTCTTATGTATATCCTAGTACAATAAAAATTCAAAGTCACGTTATTTTTATAAAATAAATGTGAATTAGTCAATTTTAATTAATTAAAAAAATTTAAAATATTCAAAATAAATAGTTAACAATAAATAGATTAAAACAATAATAACATGTTAACCATCATAATAGTCAAGACAATAAATCAATAAGTTAATAAAGTAACAAACCTTAATTGAACCAACTCGACAACTCAAAGTCTTTTTTTTATTTCAAAAATTCATTTTTTGTATTTTTGTATTTTAAATTTTTTTTATATCTCTTCATTTTCATTTTTTTTTGTCTTTTTACTATTTAAAATTAACAAAAGAGGGTTAAGATCACACTAATCCATATTAAACAAACCTAATTTAACAAAGCAACCAAAACGTAAACAAAAGTAAGTTAGCCCAAGACAACAACAAATCTGAGTCTATATGAAATAAAAATTAAAAAAAGGACAAAAATAGAGATTCAAAGGCTGGACGATGGCGGTCAACAGAAGTCATGGTGGAATTGATGGCACGGAGTGGTGCGGCGGGGTCTAGCGACGATTAGTTAAATAAACAGTCATATAATCGATCTTAAACATAATGTCTCAGTTAAGTTAAATAAACATAACATGTCTTTTTAATTTAATATAAGTTTAAAATAAATTAAAATAAATTAACAGATCTAAAAATGTATAAACAACAAACTATATTAGTTAGTTAAAATTAATGTCATAACATATAATATATGATTGATATAATCATTTATTTTATTCTTAATTTTTTTAAAATATTTTTATCATCCAAATTATTCATTGAATTTTCATCGTAATAATCTTTTAAATATTTCATGACTTTCTCATATCTATTTTTTTAATTAAATTCTCAACGTGACTACAATACATACACCTAAACTTAATTGATACAACAAAAAAGTAATAGAAAAACAACTTGAAATATCACTATAACTAAAAGACTTTTATTAAAAAAAAAAACTAACTTGTAAAACTACTCAAATTATAACGACTAAGTATTATTACTTACGCTAAAGTCATTTTTAAAACCTAAAATTAACTTCAAATAATTTTGGAATTAGTAAGCAAGCATATTGTGGGGGAGTGAGAGGGAAATTTCTCTCAAAGACCAAGTTAAATTTTCTGCCATTTGAGTTTTGTGAAAATTTGTGTCTGATTCATCCTTTCCCCGTTAACATGGTGCATTGACACTAGCCCTAGTTGTCTCTTTGTAGTGTTGTCTCATTTCTTGTGATGTTCTTTCATCCTTTGTGGTTCTTTGGTTCATTTTTGGATTCTTTGAAAATGGGGACTACCTAGAGTAGGGTATACAGGCTCCAGGTTGACTTGTTTAACTCGCAACTCAAGTGAGATAGAACCAGTCATTTTGTAAGCTTGTTCAAATGCAAGTCTATGAACCTAATCCGTTTACTGGAGTTCGGATCGGCTAACCCGTGAGTATTTATTAAAAAAGTATATATTAACCTCATTTTTTTTTCTCAACTAAACTTTTGCCTAGTAACTAAAAAAAAACACTCTTCAGCCCAAATATATTTTGCAACCCAAATAATAAACACTCTTCAACCTAAATGCATCCAACAGCCCAAATAACGATATGATCCAACTATACAAACTTCAAATAACTAAAGGAAATTTTTTAAAAAAAAATCTAAAGTAAAAATTGAAAGAAACTAATAGAATCTGAAAACTCTGTCTTATTATTGATATGAACAGAGACATATATATATACAAGGACATGGAAAACGTGTTCCACCAATCATTCCCAAAAAATCTCCTACTGATTCTAACAATCTTCCTAAATTAAAGATACAAACAAATCACCCTAAACTACATCCAAAAATATCTCCTCAATCAAGCTGATGTTATGGTGATTGAGTGAATATTACAGCTGTACAATTAGAGCACATATCACTCATATTACCCCCCCTCAAGTTGGTGCATGAAGATCATGTATGCCCAACTTGCCCAGTAAGAGTGCAAACTGTTTGGTACCCAGGGCCTTGGTGAAAAGGTCTGCAAGTTGAGTATGAGTAGGAACATATGAAGGACAAACATTTTCTTGATAATTTCATCACGTATAAAATGACAATCCACTTCAATATGCTTAGCCCGTTCATAAAAAACAGGATTTCTAGCCATGTGAAGAGCAGATTGACTATCACAATAGAGATGCATGGGTTGAGACTGAGCCACACCAAGACTGAACAGAATACCCTTGATCCACTTCAATTCACATGTGGTGGTTGCCATTGATCAGTATTCCGCTTCAGCAGAAGATCTGGATACTGTATGTTGTTTCTTGGTTTTCCAAGAAATTGGCGAGTTGCCTATGAGAATGAACCAACCTGTAAGTGACCTCCTTGTGAGAGGGCAGCTAGCCCAGTCCGAATCACACCAAGCATATAGACTGAGATCACAAGATCTTTTCAATAGGATACCTTGTCCCGGATGTCCCTTCAGGTAACGCACTACACGCAGAGCAGCAAGCCAGTGTTCTTCTCTAGGTTGCTGCATAAATTGGGACAATATATGCACACTATATGAGAGCTCAGGTCTAGTGAAACACAAATAAATCAGACGCCCCACAAGACGTCTATATGGTGCAGGATCAGAGAGCAAAGGCCCTTTTGCCAATGACAATCGGTGATGTTGCTCTAGGGGAATTGGAGCTGGTTTTGCCCCAAGTAATCCAGCTTCTGTGACAATATCTAGTGCATATTTCCTTTGACACAGAAAAATACTTGTAGAAGATCTTGCAACTTCAACCCCTAAGAAGTACTTTAAGGGTCCCAAATCCTTCATGTGAAAGCAATCACTTAGATATAGTTTAAATTTCTGAATGGCCATGCGATCATTGCCAGAAATTATCAGGTCATCCACATAAACAAGCACCACAAGGTGCACTTTTCCTTTATGCAAGGTAAACAAGGAATAGTCTAAAAAAGATCGATGAAACCCATAGTCTTTTAATGCAGCAGAAAGCTTAGCAAACCAGCATCTAGGGGCTTGCTTCAAGCCATAAAGAGATTTTTGAAGTTTGCAAGCCATCACTGATTGTTGCGTAGTAAAGCCTGGCGGCATTTTCATGTACACTTCCTCTTGAAGGTCACCATGAAGGAATGCATTATGGACATCCATTTGGTGTAGTTCCCAATCTTTTGCTGCTGCTACAGCTAAGACAATGCGTACCGTGACATGTTTAGCCACTGGAGCGAAGGTCTCATCATAATCCAAACCTTCAACTTGATGATTCCCAAAAACAACCAAACGTGCCTTAAAACTTTCCACAATTCCATCTGAGTGATATTTTATTTTGTAGACCCACTTACACCCGAGAGCCTTCTTTTTCGAAGGAAGATGCGTTATGGACCATGTACCATTATCTTGGAGAGCTTCTATTTCATTTTGCATGGCAATGCGCCATCTATCATCTTGCACCGCTTCAAAAAAATGTAATGGTTCACGTTCTGCACTAACAGCTGCAAGAAAACTACGATATTGTGGAGAAAATCTATCACAGTTTACATAGTGTGCTATAGGATAACACGCACCTGAGCCATGTGATGTAGTAGAGGAACGATCAGATGGGCTTAATTTTCTGATAGTGTTAGTTACATAATCACGTAACCTCACTGATGGTTGCTTGACCCTATGGCCCCGTCCAAGACTAGTGACAGTATCAGTACTTGGAATAGGTTCTACTTCTTCACTTATACCACCTGCATTTGGTGTATGTTCTACTGCTTCTTCAAGAGCTTGGGTACCATTATTACTAGGACCCCCTCACTTCATGACTCTGGTCAACGTGGGTGGTACTTTCATCATCACAATCTTCATCTGCACATTCATTATGGAGCACCATATTTTGTTTCTTGTGGCCTTCTTCACATTCGAGCATAGGTGAAGCAAAGGGAAATTCTGTTTCAACGAATTCCACATCACGGGATACAAGAAAAACTTCACTTTCCAAATCAAATAATTTCCAACCTTTTTGTCCATAAGAGTATCCAACAAAGACACACTTACGGCTTCGGCTAGCGAATTTGTCCCCTTTTCTTCCTTGGTTGTATGCATAACATAGTGACCCAAACACTCTTAAATGCTCATAGGATGGTGGCTGTTCATGAAGCATTTCAGATGGGGTCTTGCCATTCAATACTGATGACGGTGTGCGATTAATCAAATATCCTGCAGTCAACACACACTCACCCCAGAATTGAATAGGAAGATTCCCTTGAAATCTCAGTGCCTTTGCTACATTTAGAATATGCCTATGTTTCCTCTCCACCCTTCCATTTTGTTGTGGTGTGCCTGTGCATGAGGTTTGATGAATGATGCCATGTTTAAAAAAATAGCTTTTCAAACATGTAAATTCTGTCCCATTATCACTTCTAACAATCTTAACTTGTTTATGATATTGTCTATCAGCAAGAGCAAGAAAATTCATCATTGTTTGTGACACTTCCTTTTTATCATGCAACAAATATATCCAAATAGCACGAGAGTAGTTATCTACGAATGTCAAAAAATATGATGCACCACAAGAAGAAGGAGTCCTATAAGGCCCCCACAGATCACAATGTATCAGCTCAAAAATCTCTGATGCTTTATTATCACTTAAACAGAATTTGTCTCTCGTTTGTTTTGCTCGCTTACAAATCTCACAAGCTTTATTCAAATACTCATTATTATGACCAGTTCTTGCATTTGGAATCAACTGAACTATCTTCAAAGAAGGGTGTCCTAAGCATTTATGCCAAAGGTCAATATGATTTTCTGCACTCATCTTGAAAACCTTCACATCTCGGACACCATGATAGAAATATAGCCTATCTTTTCGTTCACCCGCACCAATCAGCATCCTCGAAGTGCAGTCCTGTATCACACACAACTTATTAGTAAACTGCACAACACATTCAGATTCATCTATCATTTGTGATACAGAAATCAAATTGTAATTCAGTTTTAGCACATAAAGAACATTTTCAAGTGTTAGACCCCCATCAAGAATCACCGTTCCTTCCTTGGTTGCAACTACATGTTGTCCATCAGGCAACCCCACCAAACAACCTGGCACAGTCTTCAAATCACACAAGTTCGTCAAGTTCCCTGTCATGTGGTTAGAAGCCCCAGTATCTATTATCCATGAATTACATGTGTTCTTACCAGTCATCTTATCATTTGTTTTATGATTATTCAACATGTAGACTAGAGTCTGCCACTGCTCATTGCTCAGCCCAGCCAGTCCAGACTTTTCAGGTTCTGCAACAGAATTGCTTGGTTGTCCTCCTGCAACCTGCGCTGCATTGGCACACACCACACCACCCCTTCCAAGTCCTGCATTAGATGCATTTCGTTGTTGGCCTTTGCCTCGTCCATTGATTTGTGCTTCACTGCAGGATCGCTCACCCCACCATTCAGGATATCCAATCAGTTGGAAGCAACTTTCCGCATCATGACCTTTCTTGCCAGAATTTGGAGATACCACTGATCTATCCTTTGCTTCTCCACATCCCTTAATTCTAGGACCTGTTTGAACTGCAAGCCCCATGACTTCTCCTCTCTCTTCTCTGGATCGTGTAATTGTTTTCATCCTTTCTTCTTGTACAAGAGTGGAATATACCTTATTCATTGATGGCAAAGGGTCTGCTGCTAGTATGTTAGATCGCACGATTCCATAACTTACGTCGTCCAAGCCCATCAAAAATTGATGGACTCTTTCTTTTTCTCTCCGCTTTTCCATCTGAGATGTAATATCACATTTACAACCTCCATATGAGCATTTTGGAATCTGTTTATAATTCGCCAGCTCATCCCAAAGCGACTTCAGTTTCCCATAGTATGCTACCATGCTCATTCCACGTTGCTTGCAATCTACCAAGTCTGCTTTCAATTGTTGGATTCTAGGCCCATTCACAATGGAAAACCTTTCTTTGATATTATCCCACAAATCCTTTGCATTCTCCAAGTATGTCATAGTTGAACGCAAGCTTGGTTCAACAGTGTTCAAGATCCATGAAACCAGCATGGATTGGACTGTCCACCAGTCTTTTATCTTTGGTGATCCTTCTTTTGGTTGTGTAAGGCTTCCATCTATGAAAGCCCACTTCCTTCGAGCACGCAAGGAAGTTCGGATAGCTCGTGCCTATTCTTCATAGTTTTCTCCCCACAACTGCACCTGTGTAATCATGTTCCCAGGATTGTCATTCGAGTTCAGATAATATGGTGATGGAGTTCTCTTGACCCCCATTCATATTCTGAACTTGTGATGAAAGAGTTTCCTTGCCTCCACTTTTTTGAGATTGCTCTTCTTCTGCCATGACAGCTGCAGATATTTTTGTCTAGGTACAGTGTATTCGTTGAACTTGATTGGCTCTTGATACCATAATAGAATCTGAAAACTCTGTCTATTTATTGATATGAACAGAGACATATATATATATACAAGGACATGGAAAACGTGTTCCACAAATCATTCCCAAAAAATCTCCTACTGATTCTAACAATCTTCCTAAATTAAAGATACAAACAAATCACCCTAAACTACATCCAAAAATATCTCCTCAATCAAGCTGATGTTATGGTGATTGAGTGAATATTACAGCTGTACAATTTAGAGCACATATCACTCATATTAGAAACCCTATCACTATTAGATTTTGAAACCCCACTCCGTCTCTCTTGCGCTTGAGCCTTTGAATGAGCATCCGTAAGGAATGAGCAGCCACTAGCCAGTACGAAGGCGCGCAAGCACCAAAAATGCGGGACTCTGCAAGCCAACGCCATGCTTCCGTAAATGAGCATCCTCTGTAAATGAGCAGATCTGCAAACGTCAAATGAGTAGCTTCCACCATAGACGTGGTTGAGCGCGGCGGAGATAGAGTCGATGGCTATATTAGATGTCAGCGGATATTGGCGGCGATGGCTAATGGCTATTGAAGAGAAGAGGAAGATGGAAGATGTGGTTCAACTAAAAAAAAAATACCCGGATTGCAGGCCAGCCCGCTAACCCCAAAGTTAATGTGGAGCGGACGCGGGTTGTGATTTCGCTTGGTCCATTTAAAATACAGGCCAACCCGGCCCGTTCTGTTTATCATCAGCCTGTTGCAGACTAGGCTAATGCCAACCGTGTTGACCTGTTATCGATCTCTAAGGTAATTCTCTCCGTTTTCTTTCTTGTTTTTCTTTTATTTTTGGTAATTTTTTAGCAATTTTATCACAAATTTTTTAGATATGTAATTTTTGAATAAATTTAAAGATATTGACTTTGAGTTTTTACGGTCTGCCTTTCATCATTCTCAAGGTGGGCCTAAAGATGTGTAATAGGAAGAGTAAGAGATTGGAGCTCTTAATCACAACAACAACAACCAAACATTTTTTCAATAAGTGAGATCAGTTATATGGATCAAACGACGTAATTGTGTTCTATTATAAACCAAGTCTTTAGAAATGTTATTCAAATCTAAATTTTTTTTAATCGTTTCACTTATAGTCTTTTTTTGTCTTCTTCCACTTCTAGTTATTAGGCTATTCTCCACCTGATCTACTCTTCTTACATGGGTTTCTAAGGATCTTCTCTTTACATGTTCAAACCACCTAAAGCGAGATTCTCCCATCTTTTTCACAATAGGTGTTACCCCTACTTTCTCTCTAATGCATTCATTTCTAATCCTATCTTGTCTTGTATGACCACACATCTAATGCAACATCATCATCTTCGCAACACTGATCTTATACTCATGTTGACTTTTTACTGCCCAACATTCAGTACCATACAACATCGCGGGCCTTATAGCTGTGTGGTAAAATTTACTCTTAAGGTTAAGAGGTACTTTTCTATCACAAATAACTCCTGAAACACTTTTTCATTTCATCCATCCAGCTTGAATTCTATGATTTACATCTCCCTCTATCTTTCCATCATTTTATATGATAGATCCAAGATACCTAAATTGTGTGACTTGTGGTATGGTATGATCTCCAATTTTAACTGCTAAACTAGCATGTACACGCCTCTTACTGAACTTACATTCCATATACTCCGTCTTACTTCTGCTTAGATGAAAGTCATGTTCTTCCAAAACTCATCTCCATAGCTCTAGCTTCCCATTTGTTTCCTCTCTCGACTCTTCAACTAAGACTATATCATCTGCAAAAAGCATGCATTGTGGCACCAGTTCTTGGATATGCTCAGTAAGCACATCCAAGACCAAGGTAAAAAGATATGAACTCAAAGTTGACCATTGGTGTAGTCCAATAGTTATAGGAAAATATTCTGTGACTCCACTCTGTATTCTCATACTAGTTTTAACCACATCATACATATCTTGAATTGCTTGAATATAGGCGATACAAACTCCTTTTTTCTCCAAAGCCTTCTATAAGACCTGTGAACACCCAATTTTGTCCGGATCCTTAGAACTTAAAAAAAAAAAAATAAATAAATAAAATAATCACCCTCATTTCTTTAATTTCTAATCCAGATCAAGTATAGCCCAATAGAAAATATGTTCTGGTCCTTTAGCTACTTTGGCCCATTTTGTTTAAAGTTTAAAAAAAAAAAGAGAAAAGAAAGAGCAACAGAGAAAATGAACCAACGTAGCAAAGAATGGCCCAAACACTTGAAAAAAAACTTCAACACAATTGAAAGAGACAAACAAGCACCAAGCAAACCAAGCCAAGAGCAAAAGGACGAAATGAACATTCTCGGTGATAGCGAAGGAAGGCGAAGAGTGAGGCTAGAGACTTTGAAAATGAAACACTAATAAGGAGATGGAATAGCTGCACCTCTTGTGACACGTAAAATGGCAAGCGAGACGAGGCACGGGTAGACAAAAACAAGAAGGATTCATCAAACGAGAAAGGGAACAACGACCAAGGCTCTGCTATATTCTGCTACACAAGTTGACTAAAGAAGGGGAAGCAGCGTTGAAAGCCAAAAATGGAGTTGAGAAGGACTTGACATTCTGATTTCCCACAACCAAGGCTCAAAACAATTTTTGAAAATAGTAAGAGGAAGCCAGCTAGAGGGAGTGCAGAGTCAAAAAACAAGGAAGATTCATCAAACTGGAAATTGAAAATGACCAATGTTCTGCTACCTAAGCTGTCCGTGAAAGAGGAAGTGAAGTAAGCAAAGAAAAGAGGGATAGAAAGAGACTGCACGATCGACGCTCAGGAGGCCAAGCTAGAAGTTCTGAGTGCCTATATAAAGGGAAACAATGTAAAGAAAAGTTGGATTCTTTTTTTTGAGGAGTTGGTGTTTTTTGTTGGTTCCAGTTTTTTGAGAGAGAAATTTTTCTTGGTTTACGCTTCTTCTTCTTAGTTAAAAATCTGGAACTCACTTGCATACTGTTTGCTACTGGTGAGAAAAGCTGGATATTGAGAAAGAGTGAGAAGTGAGATTGTAAAAAGAAAGATTTGAATAGAAAGAAACTCAGTTTGTTTTTGAAACTCAGAGGTATATTGTTCTCTCTTTCCTTATGCATCTTGACTTTTGTCATTATTGCCTGCATCTGAATGGGCAGGATTGTTGATCTTATTCATATTGTTCTTGCTTTTGTTCTCGTGCTGGTTCTCATACCTTCATAAGCACATACGTTCACACCCTCATCCTCTTAAAAGACCCATCAGAAACCACCATTTTTTCCCCTTATCATCTGCATACTCAAAACCGACACCCCCCTCCATCAACTCCCGACAAACCACTCATCCATCCATTCCTTCATCTTACTATCCATTATCTCCTACCCCTTCACCGTGTAACCACCACAAAATCCCAGATCAAAACCGACCGTCGAACCTCAAGAGACCAAATCTCTCCTTTCGACCGACCGTCGACCCCAATACCAGATCTCTCCTCAGCCGACCGTCGAACCCAATACCAAACCTCTCCTTTCAACCGACCGTCGAGCCCAACACCAAATCCTCCTTTCAATCGACCGTCGAGCCTAACAAATCTCTCCCTTCAACCGACCGTCGAAACCAACACCCAACCTCTCCCTTCAACCGACTGTCGAACCCAACACCAAATTTCTCTCTTCAACCGACCGTCGAGCCTAACAAATCTCTCCTTTCAACCGACCGTCGAGCCTAACAAATCTCTCCCTTCAACCGACCGTCGAACCCACCACCAAATCTCTCCCTTCGACCGACCGTCGAACCCAACGCCCAACCTCTCCTTCAACCTCCTAAACATCTACCTTCCGAATCACCATTCTAACCAACTATTTCCGTGCCCCCACGTAAACCCACATCAACCTTCACCACTCTCCTAACAAT
This sequence comes from Ormosia semicastrata, assembly GCA_029884595.1. Taxonomy (NCBI): domain Eukaryota; kingdom Viridiplantae; phylum Streptophyta; class Magnoliopsida; order Fabales; family Fabaceae; genus Ormosia; species Ormosia semicastrata. The sequence goes on along the minus strand of JAQQTO010000063.1, from coordinate 7,706,559 downwards.
CAAATCCATCTCAACCGACCGTCGAACCCAACCAGGTCCCTCTCTGATCCGACCGTCGGACGATAGAAACTGGAACCCCCCTGCACCGACCGTTGGATCACAAAGAATCAGAACGCCCAACCGACCGTCGGACCTCCCCCAAATCTTTCCCAATACGACACGACGCCCTTTTCTTTCCTTTTTTTTCCTTATCAGAGGCTACGAGCCTCTGTTTTCTATTTTCTTCTTTTCTAGAAAGGTAACATGTATGTTTTAAGAAAAAGAGTTTATAACGAGAAAAGGTTTCTGCTGGGTTGGGCTTCATGGTTATTTTGTCTTTTTTGTGACCCAAGGCTTTCTTTTGAGTTTGGGTAGAATAGATAAATAACAATAACACGTTGGTTATTTTTTTTTCGGGTTAACTTTGTTTATCATTTTTTCTTCTACTCTTCCTTTTTTAGCTGTTTGGTTTTGTTAAAAAATAAAAAAATAAAATAAAAAATAAAATAATTAAACGTTGTTGAAAAAATATAAAATGAGATTAGCTGAGCTGCGACAGCTTGTTAATTTCATCTTTTTGATTTGGAATCATTTAAGTTGCGACGACTCGATGATTCATAAAATCTTCTTTTCCTTCCTTTTTATTTATCTATTTTTTAAAAAAAATGATAAAACAAACATTTTCAAAAGTTATAAAGTTCCCCACAATCAATTTAAGGTACCGTTTTTAGAACGAGTGTGTTAGGGGTGTTGTAGGATTAAGTTCCCGCCCTTCCTTATCCATAACCGACTCCCAAATCCAATCTGGTTCCAAAGACCATTTCCAAGAAAGGTTTTCCAATTTTTCCTAATTTAAATAAAATTGGTGGCGACTTTATTTCCTTTTTTAAAAACCTTATGAGTTGTTGCGTCCGTCGCGATCCCGGTCGCGACAAGACCTCTCTTGGTACCCTATCGTAAGTTTTTTCTAAATCAATGAAAATCATTGTCGCGACCGGAGATCGCGGCGAAGAATAGCAACTCGAAAGGATTTTACAAAATGAAAATAGGAAAATGGAGTTGCCACTAATTTTATTTAAATTAGGAAAAAATTGGAAAACCTTTCTTTGAAAATGGTCTTTGAAACCAAATTGGATTCGGGAGTCGGTTATGCTTAGGGAAGGGTGGAAACTTAATCCCACTTGCACTCTAACACACCCGATCCCCAAGACGGTACCTTAGGTTAATTGTGCAAATTCTTGATAAATCTCAAATATATTTACTTTACCCATTTTATTAAAATAACACTAAAAAAATGATTTGTGAAAATTTAATTTTTGACTTGACAGAAATGAAATTCTGTTCCTACGTTCCCCTGGTGCAATGGGGAACTCAAAGTTACGTAGTTCTTTATAAAATAAGTGTGGGTTAATTGATTTAAAAAAAAACGAATCCATTCTTGCACAAGATTCAAGTTAGCACTAGGCTACTCAATAAACCCTTATGATCCAAAAGATAATGAAGATAACATTCGCTATTCAATCATCATCATTGGTCATTGCATGGATCAAAAGATTTTTATTTTATTTTATTTATTTATTTTTTTGCATAGGATTCAAGTTAGCACTAGGCTACTCAATAAACCCTTATGATCCAAAAGATAATGAAGATAGCATTCGCTATTCAATCATCATCATTGGTCATTGCATGAATTAAAAGATTTTTTTATTTTTTATTTGTTATTTTTTTTTAAGAATACTCTAAGAAAAACAAATAAACATAAATTTTTATGAGCCAAGTAAATATAAATAAAGTAAGATAAAAGCACAACATCATAACACATTTTCCTTTTTTATCTTTAAACATTTTTTATTTTTATATTTTTTATTTTTCTTCATTTTTATAATAACCTTTTTTTATTTTATTTACCCTTTTTATTAAAACAACAACCATGCCTGATTTTTGTTTTCTTCCTATTTTTTTATTTTTTTGTTATTTTATTCTTTATTTTTTTGCATTTTTGCATTTTTTTTTCTATACTTGATAAAGTACTCTAAAATTATCTAAACTAACAACACATTCAGCCTATTAAATCAAAGACACTTAAACATGAAGCTAAAAAAAAATAATAATAAAACTAATGACTCAAGACCACAACAACAAAAAAGGGGGAGGCAAAGCCCAAACAACACAAAAAAAGGGTTGGCCCAAAATAACAAAAAAAACCAGTCGAATTTCATTGTAACTCTTTTTTTCCATTTTTACTTTTTCTTTATTTCTTTTCTTTTTTATGCAGTAAATCTTTAAAAAAAACCCAAAATGCAGAAACACATAAACAGAGAAAAAAGAACCTAGTTGCAACGGTGCAGAGACGTGATGGAGCGCGCGGAGGAGCGGCGCGGCGACTGACCTGGAGTGGTGCCGAGGTGTCAGCGCCGGTGGATCTATGAACAGTGCAGCGACAGTCGGCATTTGCGGGTGGAGGTGGCGCGGTTGCCCTGTTCGCGACGTTGGGGGAGATCGGTACTGATCTGGTTCGGTGGCTGTCGCGCGGTTGGGTTGTCGGGCTTCGGTGGGTGACGACGATGGGTTGAGGCCGTGTGTGGTGGCTGGCCTGGTGCGACGGAGGCTGCGGCTAGGAGAGCTCGGTTCTGTGATGGGGGCTCTACGGTGGTTGGTCTCGGTGTGGTTGGGTGCTTTGTGAGGATGGAGGGTGTTGGGGTTGGCTGTAGCTTGGGTGTGGACGTTGAGGGAGATGAATAGTGAAGGCTGGTGGGTTGACTCGGTGGTGATGAACGTGAAGTGAGAAATGGAAGTTTGGTTAGGTTTGGAGGTGGTGAAGGGTTTGGACGTGGTGCATGGGTGGAGCCGGCAATTCACGGTTTGGAAGTTGTGTGGAGGATGAAGATGGGTTCAGTACCGTGGCGAAGATGGAGGAAGATGGTTGTGGGAGGTGGCTACGTGAAGATGGTGGTTGAAGGGGTAGGCGTGAAGGTGTGGAGGTTGATGGGTACGATTTGGTGAGGAGATGGTGGGGGTTAGATGGCAGTGGTGAGATTTTGGAGGTTGAAGATGGTGAGGTTTCAGGCAGAGACCAGAGGAAAAATGAATGGTGTTGGACGTGGTTCTCTCCGTGTGTGTAAGGGTGTATGCAGAGTTAATGGGTCAAGATGTACAGAGATAGTGGGTGCTGCAGCAGAAATTACGCAAAAGAGGTTGCGTGTGTGCAGTAAGTGAAACGTGAAGTCAGTGAAAATGTGCCTAGTGTCTGAGTGAAAACCAACTGTGCAGAGATTGTGTGCTCCTTCAAAAACCAGAACTAAGAGAAAGAAAAGCTAGTTGATAAAGCAACCAGTTTTTTTTTTTTTTTTACGTTGCACCCTCCTTTTTTACTTTTTTTTTTATTTTTTTGCTTTTGGTTTTTTTGTTTTTTTATTAAGTTGTGCTTATGTGTTTGGGTTAAGAAAAAGGCCAACAATGTGAACTTGAATTAATTGAATTTTTATTTTTTTTATTTTTTACTTTTTCACTTTTTTTTTTTCTTTTTTTTTTAGACTCAAAATTCGGATTCACAATCATGTGTAAGTCTTTTTGTTTCCTCTGATACATCTCCATTAATCTTCGTAGAAGATAGATTGCTTTCATAGTTGACCTCCTAAGTATAAAATCAAATTAATTTTTTGAAATATGAGTCTCTTGTCTTAATCTCCGTTCAATTACTCTTTTCCATAACTTCATGGTATAATTCATGAGCTTAATCCCTTTGTAATTTGCACAACGTAGGAAAAAAAACTTTTTTATAGCAAGATCAAAACACTCTAGCTTTGAGGAAGAAGACTTATCTATCTTAACTAAGCGCATCAATATGAGTCAGGCTAGCCTGCTACAAATCAGGCTAGATTTGGGCTGGCCTGTTGCACACCAAATTTACTTTAGGCTAGTAAACTTTGGCCTAGCCCAACCCTGCCCTTTGCTGGCTATAGGTTATTCGGGTCAACCTACTGACCCACATTTAATTTCTTTTTTTATTTTTGTAATTAGAGTTTAAAAATGTCAATTTCAAATAATTTATTTGATTAACTTGTATTAAAAGGCTTAAATAATTGCAAGGAAAGATTTCAAATTAATTGTTACTTAAAATGACATTTTAGTAATTTTTTTTAATTTTGAAATGACATTTTAGTATGGTACCAAAAAATGACATTTTATTAAACTTAAAAAAGAAAAACTTAATAATACTAGTAATTAATTTTCAAATTTTTCAAACTTGAGATCTGACCCATTGTAGGCCAAATCTCATTTATGCTTCAGTTTTATTGGCCTCCTCAAATTTTGTCGGGTTATTAGGTTTGGTATCCTTAATCTTAACTCCTTCATGTCTTTTTTCTATTAGTTTTCATTGTTAGAATTTTATGAAGATTTTGGTGTTTTTACTCTCTTTTTCTTTAGGTTGTGGTATGTTAGAGGTGCGTTTGAAGCATTCTTTTAGCTTTATTAGAAATGGTTTGAGTATTAGTGAATATCTCTATTTCGTGAAAGTTATTTTTCATTTCATTTTAGTAATAAATTTCATTATCTTTTAAAAAAAAAATCATATTATGCTTTCAGAATTAATTTTGTACCTCTAAAGTTACTTTGACAATATCGAAAGAAAGTAGTATGGAGTGACAATTAAATTTTATTGAAAAGAAAAATACTTAGAAAAGTTTTTTATTTTTGAAGGAAATGAATTATCCTTATAATTAAGGAGGATTCCGGAAGTGATTTATGCATAAAAATGAGCGAAAAATTAGCTCCACTAATACCCCTCCAACATTTGTTCAACAACAGTGAAAGTTAGTATTTGTCAAAATTTGTGATGTGAACTTAACTGCATTCAAATTACTCCTTTTAAAAAGCAGACGGAAGTTGGGTTACTTGATTTATTTTTTACTCATGATAATTATATGATTTGTATTTAAATTATGAGTTCTTTTATTTTAGTTGATTTGTAATTAATAATCATATTATAAATTTTTATTAAAATTAATAGTTTGTCATGATCTTAAAATAGAGAAAATCTCTCTTTACCTTAAATTTTTTGTTTTTAACATAAAAAAATTATTCCTTTCAAACATAACTACAATATTTAAACATGCTAGCAAGCAAGAAACGATTCTAAGACAAAATCTTTATTGGTATGCCCCAAAAAATTAACGTATGCTTAACGTGAAAATAGGAAACTAGTGAGCCTTTGGTGACGAAGCCATTATAATTATCTTAACTAAAGGGATCCACCGAACCAAAGGTCTAGAGCTACCAAATGGCTTATTTTTTCTAAAAAAAAATTCCTACAAAAACTATTTAATTAAGCCACAAAGGATAAGGATGCCAAAAGGGGGTGTAGTACTTCTCCTGCCTCTGCCACGTATTCATCATGTGTACACTTTTTGTGATCTTCATAAGTAGGTAAGTATTTATATGTATTTATGGGTGATTAATAATTTAAAATAAAATTTTAAAAATTATAAAAAAATAAATTTTAATATTATATATCATAACTTGTTTAACAATATGAGATTCTTATAAAATTAAAATAATATTATAAATAATAAATTAAATTTAATTATATTTTATAATAATTAATTTACATAAATAATTATTACATAAGAGATATATATTTTTTTAACAAATTTTATTATTATGAATTCATTTAATAAAAAAATTTATTATAAAATAATAAAAATATATATATTTTGACCTCATCTCAAAATTAAAAAAATAATATATAATATATATTAAATAAAAAGTATAAATTTATGAGTAACTGTGATGCAGGAATTTATAAATACCTATGGAACAAGTGCTATAATTTTTGCCTTTATTTATTAAACAGGTATTCATTTTCAACTCTATCATAAGTAGTCCCCACATATCTTCACATATAGAAGTAGTTTTACCATTCTTAACCAAAAATATTTCAAAAAAGGCATGCGAAAATATATAGTGAAAACAAGGATAGTAAACAAATTAAAAATACTTTTCAGGCAGCCTATTATAGTGATTTGAAAAAACAAAGAAAACATTGTGAATTTTGAGAATGACAATGACAAGTTTGCAAGTGAGCCAATAGCCCTATAGTTCCCTCCGTGTCATAATTAAGAAAAATGCTTATTTAAAGTCAATGCAACAATCAAGCACACTCTAGCAAAATAAGAGAAACATAGTCAACAAAAATAAAAAGAGAGGGATAGAGAGGAACATTTTCTCCACCTCCAACTATAGATCTCATCAGCTTTAGAAAATAGGGGTACTTAAGTCTTCACTGATTTTACTATTTCGTTTCAACTTAAAATTAATTATTCTAAAAATTAAATTCAATATATTTTTTATTGAGCTCAGATCATGTTTCGTTGTCATCGCAATTTAACTTAATATTATATGTTATTTTAAAATTTATATTTTTTATAATTATTTATAATAAGATTTCTAAATTTAAATTAATAATTTTTATATGATAATATATTAACTTCAATATATTTTTAATTCTTATAAATATACCATTTTTGTTTTCAGTCCCTCGTTAATTTTAATTTTAGTTTAGGTCCAAATTTTATAAAATTTGAAGTGTTTTAATCCCTCCCATTAAAAGAATTCAGTCAAAAAATAACATGACTAATAAACATACGCCTAGATGTGCCACATGTCATATATTATTCACATGCCAATAAATTTGTCCAAGCAAGAAGTGAGTCAGCATACGGACCCACTTTTGCTATATTCTCTCTTCATCCTTTTCTCCCTCTAACACCGTGTTGGCATGCACAATTGATAGAGGTATCAAAATAGGTCAAGTCTCATAGGCAGACTTATATAACTCAATAAAATAGATGAATTAGACTAACAAAATACTAGTTCGAAACTTACATAACCCGAATGGGTTGAGCTCAAATGAGCTGAGCCCGAATGGACTGAATCAGCCCACTTTTTTAACACTACATAATGCTAAATGAGTTGAACTGGGTTAGCAAAATATTAACCTGAAATTTAAATGACCTAAATAGACCGACTCAAAAATAATCTGATTCTGAATGGACCGACCTAGTCCGTTTTGACACCCCTAACAATTGAGAAAGAAAAGAAAGAAAAAAGGTTGAGGATTAGTTCTCTCTTGTTTGGTATTAGTTTATACATGGAGAGGAAGAGATTTAAGTGGATAGTATTTCTTTGAGGCGCACGCCTTTTTCATCCCTCGCTCGTGGGAGGATTAGGTGAGAAAGAAGGAATTATTGTTACTAATCAAATTTCTTTTCTTACTCTACCCAATTTGTCTTTCACGTGACATATTCAAGAAGGAAAATTTTAGAACTATTTTTTATGTTTATTATATCTATTTTATTAATTAAGTTATGACATATATTTATTAATATTTTTTTATTCTCTTTTTTTAAAAAATACACATATATCATAACTTAATTGATGAAATAGATATAACAAACATAAAAAAATGAACCTAAGTTTTGTGTTTCAAGAATGCAACATGCTATGTTTTGTAACAAATGAAATGATAAAAGAGTAAAAAGCATATGTTGATTCATCATTTATTATTTCATTAAAAAAATCACACATATTCTTTATATGCTTTTCTTATCTGATTTATTTCCTTTCAATTCAATACATTTTTTATTTCTATTTTTTTTTATCATTCTCCTATTTATTTCACTAATTACTATTTTTCCATTATTTTTATACATATACTTATTAGTGTACTTTTTATTTTAAATAAACATAATCCTTGAAGGAAAAAATTACAACTTCAAAATTTGAATTATCATATATATATATATATAAAAGATCTTATTCAGGTGAGAGAATGTTTATTGTGAGAGGTGAGAGGAGTGAATCTTGACCATTGAATCTTTCATGAATGATCAAGATTAGAATATAAATGCATGTGACTTTTTTAAGTAGTCACATGACTTTCAAGTAACTTTTAATCTTGACCATCCATGTATGGTTGTATGGTCAAGATTTACTCCTCTCACCCTCTCATAATAAAAATTCATCTCACTAAATATGTTTCATATATATATATATATATATATATATATATATATATATATATATATATATATTACTGATATCTCATATATATAACATACACAAAGATAAACAACACTAATAACGTCACTACTTACGTAATAACATAGTAATATATCCATAATCACCAAAGTAGTCATTATAGAGAACCTTATGAAATGCGAAAATATGCATACATATATATACAACAATAGCCTCTAAAAGGACATAAAGTAATATATAACTCTTTTACATTACAAAACTAGTATAAATAAATACAAGGTTCGTACTAGAAGCAATAAAAACTAAAACTAATCTAATTTTTAAGCTTCTTTTTCTTCTTCTTTCCCTTAGCAAGGTCTTGACCTGGATTTGTTATGGAATAGCAAACAGGGTGTGAATTCACAAATTCTCAATAAAAGTATCCCATAACTAAACAGCTATAACATTATAAGCATAATTTTAACAACTAACAATAAGATATGTTATAAAGCTTTTTCATGGCTTACTTTAGCAATTAAAGAATCCAAGCTAGGTAAACATTCATGGTTTATAAAAATCAAGCTAAATTATATAACATGGTCCAATTAAGGAACCAAGCTAGTTTATCATGGCTCAAAATAGAACTAAGCTAATTTATCATGATCCAATTAAGGAACCAAGCTACATATAACATGGTCTAATTAAGGAACCAAGCTGGTTGCACAAGTCACACTGTCGTGCTCAAGGTCTTACTTACATTCCTAAGGCATTCCATTCCTTTTTGGATGCTCAAAGGTCTATATTGGTACATACATGCTAGATGACTATTTCTCTTGTGAAATATCCTTAGTAATATCTTAATACACACTAAAAAGCATGTATAAGGGGTCCAAGTAAGTAAGAAACTTCATTTCATCAAAATAAAAATCCTATCAGATTCAGGACATGGCACCTAGGCGTCCATTACTGGCGCTTAAGCGCCCTGATGTGCATCAGGTTAGAAATTCTCTGTGCAGTGCGCGCCTAGGCGCTAGCGCAACAAAACATTTCCCCCTTTTCTGGGCATTGGGCACCTAAGAGCCCAACTCTGGCACCTAGGCACCAGTGCACCAAAACCGATTTTGCAGAACTTGTTTATGCATAATTGGCTTTCCAAACCAATTCAAACATGAAACTTATGGATTTTAAGTTATTTCTAATCCTAAACATGTTCTCTAAACATGATAGAATCATCAAACATTAACTTAACCCATTAACATTGATTAATGAGCAAAGATTCAATAATCAAAACCCATTTTCTAACTTCCAAGTTCATAGAGGAACATGGACATAACTAAGTCCAAACTCACAACCAAGCATCAAACATACTAAAAACAAGTCATCATCAAGTTCAACAACAAGAATCAAGCATGAAAAATCATAACCAACAATCAAACCCAGTTCTATTCAACAAGCAACCATTATGCAGCAAGTATAAACAAAGGGAAAGATAGAGATATGAAACAAATCCCCTACCTCACTTTGTGCAAAAGATGATTAAGCTTTGACCTTGTCTTTCTCCTTCCTCTTCCTTTCCTCTTCTTCCTTCTTCTTCATCTTCTCTTCTTTCCTCATCTCTCTTTCATTTTCCATTTCTCTTTCTGTTGCAAGAGATGTGAGTGAATGGAGAAAAAGGATAGAAAGTCAAGGAAATAAATAGAACTAACGTCATTTGAGCCATATGCTGGAACTTTATATCTACTAGGAATACTTTGATCTTACCAAATCAAGTTTCTTAACTTCCATAAGTATTAGAATAAATCCTAAGATTCATCTAAATGCTCATTTCATTGTTTACATAAGTTTTCATATCTATGACTCATCAATCCAGTATTAAAACACTCAACCAGTGTATTTAAAAATACCAAACTGATTCAGTTTATCATCAAACTTTAACTACATCATACTTAGTTTATTTGTGACCTAGAAATAAATTCTCCATATCTGGTTTCACTTAGCTAAGCAAATTATGCCATTATTTGAGTCATTTTAAGCTACTTTTCACTTTTTGTATTGTAGTAAAGTGCCTAAACTAACTTAGAACGTCACAAAATTAAACAGATATGTTAAGCAAGTATTACGCTACAACTGTAATCATATACAAGTCTAACATATTATTGAGGGTGTTACATTTTTTCCTTACTTTTTAAAATTTTGACCCCAAAATTGGTTACCTTGAACAAACAACTCTGGGTAGTCCTGCTGCATGAGAGACTCTAACTTCTAAGTAGCTTTCTCGGTGTCAATGTCACCCCATATAACCTTCACCAGAGGAATCTACTTACGTCTAAGCTCTTTGACCCTTCTGTCCACGATCCTTACAGGTTGTATATCATAAGAAAAATCATATTTTAACTATATAGATTCATGTTCTATGATATGTGAAGGATATGAATTATATTTTCTTAGCTGAGACATATGAAAAACATCATGAAGATCAGACAAACTGGGAGGAAGGGTTATCTGGTAAGCTACGGGTCCTATTCTCTTTAGAAGTTGGTAGAGACCAAGAAAATAAGGATTCAACTTTCGGGTTTTCAAAGCTCTACTAATCCCTGTAGTAGGAGTAACTCTTAAGAAGACATGTTCTCCTTCATTGAATTCAAGAGGTCTCATTCTCTTGTCAACAGAGCTATTTTGCCGACTTTGAGTAGTAACCAACCCATCATTAATCATCTTGATTTGCTCTGTGGTTTGTTGGACCAACTCAGGACCTAGGATGGTTCTGTCACCTACCTCATACCAACAAAGAGGCGATCTGCACTTCCTTCCGTATAAAGCCTCATAAGGTGTCATACCTATGCAAGTGTGGTAGCTATTGTTATAAGCAAACTCCACTAGTGGTAAGAATCTATCCAACCTCCCATGTTAATCTAAAACACACGCTCTAAGCATATCCTCAAGAGTTTGGATAGTTCTCTCTATTTGCCCATTTGTCTGCGGGTGATAAGCTGTGCTAAGACTTAACTTAGTCCTGAATGCCTTTTGTAAGGCTCCCCAGAATCTAGATATGAATTTAGGATCTCTATTTGAAACTATGCTTCCGAGGACTCTATGCAACCTAACTATCTCTTTCAGATATAGTTGAGCTAATTTATCTAGAGAATAGTTAGCTCTAATTGGTAAAAAGTGGGTAGATTTGGTTAATCTATCCACTATGACCCAAACTGCATCATATCTTGGTTGAGCCCTGGGTAGACCTGTTACAAAATCCATAGAGATCTTATCTCATTTTCACTCAGGGATCCCTAAAGACTATAAAGGTCCTGCAGGTTTCTGGTGTTCAATCTTTACCTTTTGGTAAGTTGGACACCTTGACACATATTCTGCTACGTCCTTTTTCATTCCAAGTCACCAAAACATCTTCCTCAAATCTTGGTACATCTTAGTGGCTCTGGGATGAATGGTATACTTACTCTTGTGAGCTTCCTCTAAAATCTTTTCCTTGATTTCTGACTCTCTTGGAACACAAAGTCTATCTCTAAACTTTATCATTCCATCATCATTCATATCAAAATCCTTTTGGGTTTCTAAGAAGATCTGCTCACTAATGTTCCTTAGAGCTTCATCCTCATTTTGAGCTTCTAAAATTTAAATCTTTAAGTCATTTACTATGTCCACTCTGCTCACAAAGAGACTATGTGGCATCACAGTCACCGCGAGACTCAAATTCCTGAAACTCTCGAGAAGTTCACTCTCTTGGACTATCATCCGGGACACATGTAAGGATTTCCTACTTAGTGCATCAACCACTATATTGGCTTTACTCGGGCGATACTTTAACTCAAAGTCGTAATCTTTTAAAAATTTCATTCATCTTCTCTGTCTCATGTTCAGCTCCTTCTGATCAAACAAGTACTTTAAACTCTTATGATCGATGAACACCTCAAACTAGACTTCATAGAGGTAATGCCTCCAAATCTTTAAGGTAAACACTACAGTTGCTAACTCCAAATCACGCGTAGAGTAGTTCTCTTCATGTGGCCTTAATTGTCTTGATGCATAGGCAACTACTCTCTTATCTTGCATCAGAATACATCCTAATCTCATCTTTGAAGTATCACAACATACCTCAAAGTTCTCATGGGGATCTGAAATTACCAATACTGGTGTAGTGGTCAAGCTCTTCTTCAGCTTTTGAAAACTATTCTCACAGTCCTGAGCCCACTCAAAAGTACTACATTTCCTAGTCAACCTAGTCAATGGAAGTGCTAATTGGGAAAATCTCTTGATAAACCTTCTATAATACCCAACCAAGCCTATAAAACTCCTAATCTTGGTCACAGTGGTAGGTCTCTCTCACTGTAACACTGCCTCAACTTGACTGGAGTCCACTGAAATTCCTCCTTGAGAAATTACATGACCAAAAAACTGGACTTCTATTAGCCAAAACTCACACTTGGACAATTTGGCAAAAAACTTTTTTTCTTTAAGGATTTCTAAACTATCCTGACATGCTGCTCATGCTATTCCATTGTCTTAGAATAGATAAGGATGTCATCAATAAACACTACTACAAACTTGTCTAGGTAGGGTCTAAAAATCTTGTTCATGTAATCCATAAACACCGTTGTTGCATTAGTCAACCCAAATGACATCACAAGATATTTGTAATACCCATACCTAGTCTTAAAAGCAGTTTTAGGGATATCATCTTTTCTAACCCTGATTTAATGATATCCTGATCTTAGATCAATCTTGGAGAACACTGAAGCTCCTCTTAATTGATCCATAAGATTATCTATCCTAGGCAAATGATACTTATTCTTGATGGTTACCTTGTTCAATTGTCTATAGTCGACACATAATCTTATTGTACCATCCTTCTTCTTTACTAGTAACACTGGTGCTACCCAATGAGAAACATTGGGCCTAATGAATTGTTTGTCCAATAACTCCTCTAATATTTTCTTGAGCTCTGCTATCTCTAGAGGTATCATCCTATATGGTGCTATAGATATACGTCCTGTACCTGACACTAAATATATAGAAAGCTCTATTTCTCTCTCTGGTGGCAACTCAGCTACATCACTCAGAAATACCTCAAGGTATGATAATCACAGATTTTATACATTAATAAACCCTTATTTTTAGTCATTTACACTCTTCGTATACTTAATTGATTGAACTTGGCCATGTTTTGTAAGTTTGGGCTCAAATTGAGTTTTAATAATTTTTTTCAGCATTATTAGGATTTTACATTATTTCTGTATTTTGGTCATATCTTGAGTTTGAAATATCTCAAAATTATGTATCTTACTTTGTAAGAAAGATAAGAAAGAGCTCTACAACTTTCATGAAGAGCCCCAGAGCTGAATCAGATATCTAATGGACCGAATTGATCTTGGAAATCAGAACTTGAGTTCTATCGTGTAACCCGATCAACGTGCACTAATTGGTCCAGAATTCAGACTGTATGTGTGATATGGACTTGAAATTGGTGGCATTCGAAAGCTAAGACATAGATATTCAATTCTTATAAAGACCACTAATTGAAACTATGACATTTTGATGGTGTTTTCATTCTTTGAAGTCGGATGATGGGATCAGAGACCTGTTAAGAGTGATTTTGGTATAACTCTCACATCTTAAGCCCAATTGAAGTGATTTTGGTGGCTCAAGAATGCTAAGAGGAAGAGGATTAACTTTAACTTAGGGGTAAATTAGGATTCTTAATTTTTAGGTCAGTTATTTTTGTATAAATAAGGAACTCGGATAGATAGAAGGGATAACCATTTTTACTAGATTCTTCTACCTAGAGTTTTCTCTTTTCTTTTTGCAAACTGTGTGTGGTAGCCATGGAGAGCTAATTATCTGAGATCAATCCAAGGAACTTGAGAAAATTTTGGTTTGGCTTTGAGATTCTATTCCTAATTTTAATTTTGAATTGAATTAATTATCTTCTTATTCTTTTTATTTGGATTTTGAATTACATGATTAGATATTTCTATTGTGTGATGTGATTTGATTGAATCTTTAATCCTAATTAAGATTTGTGATTAAATTATAATTGATTAATTATGGTTTAGTCACATGAATTAAAGAAGGTTAGTTTGACAGATTTGTTAATCTGGGTTAATTGAATTTTAGTTGTTAAACTAACATAGGTTGCATGATTCTAACGATTGCGAATTTATGAATTGTTTGTTAGTTAAATTCTAGGTGATTATTGTTGTGATATCGGCAAGTGCACCGAATTGTAAAAGTAATAAAAAGTGAGTAAGAGTATCGTCCCATAAGGATTATGTTATCAATTACTAAATTTATCAAATCAATACTATTCAAGCTATCAAAAAGAGAGTTAGTAAAAATAATAAAAGAAAGAATAAACAAAAATAACAAAAGTCAAATTTAATTAATTGGGTTGAGTTAGAAAATAATAATATGAAAATGTTAGGGGTCAGATTTCACCTGAACTCTTTAAATGCAAAATCAAATATTGGTTTAATTAAGTCCTATTCTAATGATTCATGGTCAATTCCTAAAATTAATCAATATCCAATCTTTTGGTATATTAATCCTCTTATAATGTTTAGAATTAACTAATCCCTTAGTCTAATCCTAAATAGAAAGACATTCAAGAACGAGGAAATTAAAAGAAAGATCACATAATCCACAACGTCTATTCCTAGTGATTGCAAAAATTATGGTGTTTATCACAAATTCTAGGTTCATACAAATTTTCTTAAATCATACATAAACCCAAAAATCATTTCTAAATTGGCCAGATTTAGAAAAACATTAAGAAAAGAGATAAACACATAAATCATGAAATAGAAACATTGATTAAACACATAAAAGAATTTACATCATCCAAGAACAAAATCCATCATCACCCTAACAAAGAAAAATTAGTTACACTTGGAAAAAGAAGAACACAAAGGGAAGAATATGACAAACTCCAATGTAGAAAGGTGGAAATGTTGAAGAAAATTCTTAATCTTTAAGCTTAATTGTACCCACACCACATTAGGATTTGTGCCTCTTGACGACTACTGTGTCTTTCCAAGTGTCTCCATACATATGTTCAATTTGGCGTAACTTCTCCATTTAAAAATAATTCAGAGTGTTCTGTTACGCGTTCAGCGCTCAGGCGCTCATTTTCCAGTGCTCAGGCCCTGAGTCACTTAAATCATTGTGTGGTATTCGCAACTAGTGCTCAGGCGCTAGTTCACTTAAAGGGAAAACTCCAATGCGCATTTGCACGCTCAAGCGGTGAGATTCCAGCGCTCAAGCACTAGCTCATTTATCTTGATTTTTTTAACTTTTCTTCATCACTCAAGTGTCCGGTTTTTTTTCTAATGTGCAAATACCTAACAAAAACACATAAAAACACATAATAAGAACGCAATTAAAATAATTAAAACATGATAAAACTTGAGAACAAAATTAAATCAAAAAGATTAAAAGATGATGAATACCCAAGATATTGAACCATAAAAATATAAATTTTTGCAGGTTCATCACTTATCTAGTGTTGAATTCTATGTGTTTGATCCAGAGATTTCGGTCAATCATAGATTAACCAATTAATTCAATCAAGATGCATGTTTAGTGATCGATGACAAGCCAACTAGATTTCTGACGATTTCTTGGATTGGTTGCTTTACACTTTGATTTTCTTTCTTATATTTAATTATTACATTTACATTCTGCATGCACAATCCCCCATTTGTGATCTTGATTTGGTTTGATTGGTATCTTGATCCTCAAGAGATGACTCGGTTCATTGCCTTGTACTACAAGTTATCAGTAGAATTGAAATTTTATTTTTTGGTTGAGCTCGACACTCGAATCAGGATACTCCCTCCCCATAGGTATGTTGTCTAGGTTCTGCTTAACCTCCGCATCTAATGAGGAAAGAAGAACATATCCTAGAGCTCCTTCTACCAAACAGTGATTAACTTGGTTAGCATTAAGATAGACAAAATCAGAAGAAATAGTTCTAATAGGAACATCATACCAAACAATAAAACTAAAGTCTTATCTGAATAATTTAAGACTACATGATTGGACGACAATCAATTCATACCAAGAATGACATCTATGTCCACAAGGGGAAAACAGATAAGATTTATGAAGAAAACTTTATTTTCTACTTTTATACAATAGTTGAGACATACTTTTGAGGTTAAAACTGGTTTACCAGTTGGCATGGAAATAGACAAGTCATATGGTAACTCTGACATAGGTAAGAAATGATACATGACATTTAAAAATGATTATGAATTATGCCTTTATCTTGAATAAGGTCGGAAGATGATGTATGTGAAACAACATCATGTTTTGTTCTTGTTTTACATGCATTCTTGAACATTTTAGGCATTTTAGTTTTCCTTTTTAGTTAGTTTTTCCCTTAGTTCGGACAACTGCGGTGTTTTTGGTGTTCCTGTGCAGGATTGGTGCTAAATTGGCCTTGGAATGGATGGAAAGCTTGTATGTTTAAAGCTGGAGCTTAATGGATAGCAATAAAGGTGCAAAAAGGTCATTTCAGAGGGATCCATGGCCTGCCCGTGGATCAAACCACGACCATGGATCGAGGGGTAACTTAAAGAAGGAAAAAGGGAATTCCAGAGAGTTCCACGGCCTGGCCGTGGAACCATCCACGGCCGTGGAACTCAAAGGACCAGAAATTAGCCTATTGACAGAGACATCCACGGCCTGGCCGTGGAATGATTCACGGCCGTGGATCGCAGTGCGTAGCAGTTTTTATGTTTTTCTTTTTGTTTCTTTTGAGGGCTTTTTAGCCAATTAAAACCCTAAGTTATAAATAGATGTTCTGAATAGAATTAGGGAGTTCGAATTTAGTTTTAGTAGAGGCACATTGGAGGCTTTGGCTTTGGATCTTCATCTTTTTCTCTTCTTCTTCCATTGTTACGGGTTTTGGATGTTTTTAAGTTTGATTTCTTGTCTCCTCTTCTCTATATCTGAGTAGTTTCTTTTTGTTTCTAGGATTGGGCAATGCCCTTTGATACATTGATAATGATTAATTGACATTGTTTCCCCTTTTATTAATCTTGATTGTTCTTTGATTCAATCCTTATTGCTTTTATTCATGTGAATTTGCTGGCCACTTATTTGCATCTCATAGGCATTTAGGGACGTACTGAGAGGTGAACCTAAGTGTTGGAACCATAAGAATTGAACTTAAGGTCTAAATCACGAGTAGTTTTTAGCCTTTCGAGGATTCAATGAATTGCCACAAAGCGTAATGGGTTCAATTTAAATTCAATTACCACGAGAGTAGGAATTGGTTTAATTGGGCACGGATCTTGTATCTTGAGAAAGAACATTAACTAATTTAGGGTAATTCACCTTCAATTGAATTTCAGATTTAATAAAAGGGTTGTCAATTAGGATTTATCTTGTATCATTGTGGTATCCCAATCTTGGAAGCTTTCTTGAATTTAAAAATCCCTTTCTTGATAATTTGCTATTTTTGTTCTGAATTCTGTTTTCTTGATTTTATTTAATTGTTTTGTTACTACGTTCTTCTTTATCAACAATCATATTCCTTTTTGTTTAACTTAATTGAATTAATTAATTAATTGGTATTCATAGACACAGTCCCTGTGGATTTGATCTTTTTATTACTTGACGACGAAACCGTACACTTGCGAATTTCACGCATCAGAAGACTGGGCCACCTCCTTTTCGTCTAGAATGTAAACTCTTCCTTTGGCTAGCGGTTTTGGGGTAGGCACATCCTTCTTTTTCTGGGGACAATTTTTGGAAAAGTGTCCTATTTGTTCATATGTGAAACACACAGATTTACCTGCCAAGCAGCGTCTACCTCCATGTTGTTTCCCACATCTAAGACATGTAGGTCCTTTGGAATCTGTTAGTACCTACTTGCCCTTTCCTTGAGGATTGCTAGTTTTAGAAGTGCCCTTCTTAAACTTGTCGTCATCATGCTTCCTCTTCTAGAACTCTTATGACTTCTGCTCCATATGAAGTTTGTTGTCACAATCTTCCATAATTCGACACTTGTTTACCAAAGATGGATAGTCTCTAATCTCTAGGTGTTTAATGGCCCTCTGCATATCGTATCTCAATCATTCTTCAAATTTAATGCACTTCTATACTTCATCTAGATTAAATATGACATAAGGAGAGAACTTCGATAACTCGTCGAATCTGGCCACATACTGACCGATTGACATATCGCCTTGCTCAAGCTTTAGAAATTCCATTTCCTTTGCACTGTGAAAATTCTAAGGAAAATACTTTTCCAAGAAAGAATTTCTGAACACTTCCCAAGTGATAGGAGTTCTGGATGTATCTAGCAACCTCTTTGCATCCATCCACTAGTTCTCTGCCTCCCCTTTTAACATGAAGGAAGCGAAAAGAACCCTTTGATTGTCTGAGCAAGTCATAATCGAGAAAATATTCTCCATTTCCTTCAACCGTCCAACTACTCATATCGAGTCGTATTCCCCCTTGAATGATGAAGGATTGGTCTTCTTGAATTCTAACAAGTCAATAAAATTTTGGTTCTTCACCCCCAGTACTTCTGGTACTAGTTGCACTGGTTGAGCAGGTTGCGTAGGTTGTTAAGGTTGGTTTGCTCCCATCCTCTCAAACATTCTAGAAGTAGCAGTTGTTTGTTTCCTAATAGCATCAACAATAACGATTGTTTGCTCCCTTATAGTATTAGCCATTGCCATCATAGCCTCGGCCATATTAGGGCCCTCCCTTGGTGAGTTCCTGGTTTCCCTAGTTCTCCTCGGTGGTGCCATAGTTTCCTATACACACAGAACAGTACATATTGAGTTAATCAGTCTCAATATCATGTAACCATATAACAGTAGCTAATAACAATCCAACCTAAGACAAATCATGTAATTCTATCCTAGTATTTCATGTAAGAGATAAGAAAAGCACAACTCCTAGTAGGAACTCTGAAACATGCATAAGCATAGTCAGTCCATACCCCAACTCAATACGATGAACTGCTTTGATACCATAATGTAACGTCCTAATACTGATATCTCGATATATATAACATACACAAAGATAAACAACACTAACAACATCACTACTTACGTAATAACATAGTAATATATCCATAATCACCAAAATAGTCATTATAGAGAGCTTTATGAAATGCGAAAATATGCATACATATATATAGAACAATAGCCTCTAAAAGGGCATAAAGTAATATATAACTCTTTTACATTACAAAACCAATATAAATAAATACAAGATTCGTACTAGAAGCATTAAAAACTAAAACTAATCTAATCTTTAAGCTTCTATTTCTTCTTATTTCCTTAGCATGGTCTTGACCTAGATTTGTCATGGAATAGCAAACGGGATGAGAATTCACAAATTCTCAGTAAAAGTATCCAAAACTAAACATATATAACACTATAAGCATAATCTTAACAACTAACAATAAGATATGTCATAGAGCTTTTTCATGGCTTACTTTAGCAATTAAAGAAACCAAGCCAGGTAAACATTCATGGTTTATAAAAATCAAGCTAAATCAATAACATGGTCGAATTAAGGAACCAAGCTAGTTTATCATGGCTCAATAGAGAACTAAGCTGATTTATCATGGACCAATTAAGGAACCAAGCTATATATAACATGGTCCAATTAATGAACAAAGATTCAATCATCAAAACCTATTTTCTAACTTCCAAGATCATGGAAGAACATGAACATAACCAAGTCCTAACTCACAGCCAAGCATCAAATATACTAAAAACAAGTTATCATCAAGTTCAACAACAAGAATCAAGCATGAAAAATCATAACTAACAATCAAACCTATTTCTATTCAATAAGCAACCATTATACAGCAAGTTGAAACAAAGGGAAAGATAGAGTTATGAAACAAACCCCCTACCTCACTTTGTGTAGAAGATGATCAAGCTTTGGCCTTGCCTTTTTCCTTCCTCTTCCTTTCCTCTTCTTCCTTTTCTCTTCTTTCTTCTTCTCTCTTTCATTTTCCGTTTCTCTTTCTACTACAAGAGACATGAGTGAGTGGAGAAAAAGGATAGAAAGTCAAGGAAACAGATAGGATTAAGGCCATTTGAGCCATATGCTGAAACTTTATATCTACTAGGAATACTTTGATCTTACCAAATCAAGTTTCCTAACTTTCATAAGTATTAGAATAAATCTTAAGATTCATCTAAATACTCATTTCATTGCTTACATCAGTTTTCATATTTATGACTCATCAATCCAGTATTAAAACACTCAACCAGTGTACTTAAGAATACTAAACTAATTCAGTTTATCATCAAACTTTAACTACATCATACTTAGTTCATTTGTGACCTAGAAACAAATTCTTCATATTTGTTTCCCTTAACAAAGCAACTTATGTCATTATTTGAGTCATGTTAAGTTATTTTTCACTTTCTATGTTGTAGCAAAGTACCTAAATTAATTCAGAAAGTCACAAAATTAAACTGACATGTTAAGCAAGTATTATGCTATCTCTGTAACCATATACAAGTCTAACATGTTATTGAGTGTGTTACACCAAGCTTCTATATAAAAAAGATCAAAGTTTCCAACCATCCCACCCTTGTCAGGCTCATCTCCATGGCCACCCTTCTCCACGCATAAATGTGAAAACTGAATCAACAATCCCACAGAGCCACCAGAAATTGTGCCTCACCCTTAGAACCCAGACCTACACACTTGCTTGAAACCTTAACCACCGTTCCGACCCATTACTAAATCACCACCCCTTTGAGCATTGAAAAAAATATAGGAAACCACCAAACAACCCCATACATAGTTAGCCCTGCATGAACCATGCACCCATCCTCACCACCATGGCACAAGCACCAAGTCGTTGCCACCATCCACCCTGAACTTTCAAATTTGCCCTTCAAACAAACCCTATTTCCTTTGCAACTTACCATTGAACACCGATCTACAACCGCCGTTTAGCCATTGCACTTCACCGACCACCACTATTCTAATACCCTCAAGCCACCACCATTGCAGAATAGAGAGAGAGGACAAGGAAGAAGAATGGGTGGGGGTTTAGGAAAGAGGGCATGTAGACTCTTTGGTCTTCTAACTAAGTTGAATGGAAGTTTCAATTATTGGGGTCAAGGCAAAGGGGTGCACGTAGTTCGATCTCGGTAATGGATGATTGTTGGCACGATGGCATGGACGGTGCTAGGGTGCCATTTTGGGTTACTGACAATGAGATCAATTTGGGTGTTGGAGGTGGAGCTATTCTGTTAAAGGAATTTAGGTATTGAGGGTTGAGTTTTGGTTGGTGGTTTGAGATGGGAGAGGGAGAAAGAAAGTGAAGGAAGAGGGGAAGAAAATGAGGGGTGACATGGAAAACATTTAATGCCATGTGGGATACATTAGACACATGGGAATCTTGAGTTGTACTAAGTGTCCTAATGGTAGGGACTGCATAGCCTATTATATTTATATTTATATTATTTATTTTGAAATATATATTGTAAAATATATCTAGTTTTAGTTTCTTACTTCTACAATTTTATGATTTTGCTAAGTTAATGTTTAAATTTATACACTATACCTACATATCGAGTAGACTCAGTTCTAGCTCGGTCATTATCGGGCCATGACTGAGTCAAGTCCGAGTCCAAGAAAATGGTGTGATCAAAATATCGGGTTAGGTTCGGATTAAACCAAACCTGTTCCAACTTGTCTTATGAACACCCTTAGTAGAGATGCCAAAACTAGTCGAACTTGATGGATCGACCCATTCAACTCGTTAAAATTGATGGGTTGGGTTGTATTTTTGAACTTATTTTTTAAGGTAGGTCATTTTAACTCGCCCTGCATAACCCGTGGGTCTTGGCAGGGCGGTATGGGTTGACTCGTCAAGTTATTTTTATTTTTTTTAAAATTTTTGGTGGCAAGTTAAGCAGGTTAACGGTAGGTCAACTCGTGCGGGTTGACTTTCCTAACCCGTCTTTTTTGCTCAATGAGGAATGTTAGAAACACACTCTTTCGGACATTCATTTTCAATACTTTACTATTGGTCCACCTCATACACTTGAAAGGATTATTAGGGAAGGAATGCTAGTAACACTTGCTTTTGGATTAATAGTAAAGCAAGTATTGAAAGGAGTGTCTAAAAGAGCGTGTTGCTAACATTTCTCTTATTTAATTTTCAAGCGGGTTGACCCACCTAACCTACCAAATCATTATTTTTTTACTTTTAAAATTATTGGCGGGTTGACCTGCTAACCCAGCACAAAATGAGGTGGGTTGTTCACTCTAACCCACATAACAAAAACGGGTCAGCCTGTCCAACCCTGTTTTTGACTAACCTGTGGTGGGTTATGGCATGTTGACTCGTTTTGATATCTCTAATTAGCTGAAGTAATTGGTTTAGCAATAATTTAACATGTATTGTGTAGATAAGCACATCATGGTCATATGTTTGAATATTAGTTATGTCAATTAGACAATTACTTAGAATTAAGTAATAAAGAATATATTTGTGAATTTTCTACTCTCGGTATAAATGACTTATTTTTAACCAAATCGAAAAAATATTTTAATCAAGGTAAATACAAATTGGTCCTAATACTACCAAACCACAATTAAAAAAAAACACATTAGATCTCATTTTCAATTTGTTAGATTTCAAATGCTCACACTTATTTATTTGTCAAACGACTAGCCCAAAGTAAAACACAAGAATACCAAACAATTGACCACTTGCATTTCTATGAACAAATATTATATTTATTAGTTAAAGGATTAAACCCACTCAATTTCAAGAATTAGGTATATTTAGAACACTAATGTTACATTGTATGAAAACTTCTTGTACGAATTAGATAAAATACATGTGTGATAAATTTAAAGTTACCATTTCATCCACAATAAAATTACATGCACAGTAGAAATTAAAAATTCAAGATGCCACATCATTCGTACAAATTCATTGTTAAAAGGTTTTAGAGAAGAATAATAATTTTGATATGATTTATTCGTCACTCAAGGACGTTGTTCTAGACCGTGATTCAGGATCATGTTCTATGGATCGACCCGACATGCAGTACGCTGGAGTCTGTCGTTGGCGCCCCATAAGGATTTGCTTATGGCACGTAGATGAGATCACGACTCTATGCATATCGGACCACAACATTGGGAAGCAGCAACACTACCGCGAGACTTACACAATGGATAAATCCTAAGAATATCTGTTATTGAGATCAAACCATGATCTCAATAAAATCGGACTATGATCTTGCGTAATAATAGCACATGTAGCCATCTTTAGCTGCCCTTAATTACAGTATCAACATTCCGATATTATAGGTATCCTTTGCTACTATAATGAGATCGTATCTCCCAATCTAACCTCTATAAATATCAGACTTATTCACCTTCTACAGACAACTTATCACTATCTACATAAATCCTAATTGTGTATAACCTGACTTGAGCGTTGGTGTGCCTTTGCAGGTACCTACCCCTTATCTCAACATGCTCTGCTACTGTTGCACAAGGAGGAAACCACTATGACATACCTATCTCAGGTAGACCTCAGTATCCACTACTGAACATTGGCGCCATCTTTGGGAAACTATAAAATTTTATTCCCACTTAACCATAGTGAACACGAGACAAAACTCGAGAAGAGGAGACATTGTGCAAAGCACCATAGGTCAAAGTTGAGGACCAGTGGCGCAACGTCCTCCCCACCCGGTTCCACTACCAGTTGCTGAAACCTCGGTTGTGAGAAACTAGGAACCCAACGCAGAGCCTCTATGCGATGGGCATGAAACCTCACTTTTTGATGAGAACCCTCACTCATTGCGCAGGGTTCTTGTGAGGAAAAGACTTGGAATCTGTGTACAAGGAACCAATTCTAACGTTCATGGGTCCAAAATCCGGTGCACCAACGCTTGAGACCCACGAATGACGTTGCTAATGACCAAGTTTCCTGTCTAGAGGGTACGAATCAATCCAACATATCCAGAAACCGATTCCAGGAATTGGTGCAATAATAAATGGAAATGTTAGAAGAATAATACCACAGATTGGAGGATCTGGGACAGTATGTGCGTGAAGGCTAGCCCAGAATGTAACGTCAAAACAGATGGTGAAACACAGCTAATGACCAAGGGAGAATGCTGTATCCTGATGTCAGAATATCTAATGTTGTTAATAATAACCTAGACCTCAACGATTGGGAGTAGCCCTTCTCTGCTCAGCTTTTGGAGTTTAGGGTTCTAAGGAATTTTAAATTCCCAGCCAAAGTGGAACTCTATGACGGGACCACAGACCCTCAGGAGCACATAGACGTCTACCTCCATTCTATGCACTTCCATGGGGGATCCTCACAATTACTATGTCGTGTCTTCCTTCTTTTCCTGAATCAGGGAGCCCTCAGATGGTTCGTGACCTTGCCACAGGGATCTGTCATCAATTGGTCGGACCTTAGACAACGTTTCTCGCTCTAGTACACTACTAGCAAAGAACAACTTAGGTTTGTTAAATCTCTCTCTGAGATTCTCTAAGGGCGCAATGAGTCCCTTCGTGAACACTTTAAGAGGTTAATATAGCTTGTGTCAACATGGAGAACTTTGATGATAGAATTGCCCTCCACTACGCTAGAAGTGAACTCCGAACCAATTCCCAGTTTTTTGTGTCCTTGGTGAAGAAAAAGCCAGAGAACATAGAAGAACATCATCCCGCATGAAACAATCTTAAGGGAGGTATTACAAATAGAGTTCAAGGGCATCAAGAGGCCACCCCATCTGAAGAAACATGCACAAAAGGATCACACCAAACACTGTACATGGCACAAACAACCATAACATTGAAGATTGTTACCAACTTCGTGACGCTATCAAGTCGCTCATTAGGGTAGGACGATTGGATCAATACATCAACCATGTCTAAAATGATAGGCACAGAAAAAGATAAAGAGAAAGGAGATGCAGCCCCTAACGGAGCCCATCCCCATGCCAAAGAAGAAAGACCCAGAGTCCTAGGAGGAGATCTTGGAGTCTACCTCGCCATGATACAAACAACCGGCAGGACAGGAAAAGGGACGCTGTATCTAATGAAAATGATAATCACCATGTCCAACCCAATAGAACCATCAACATTATTGTTGGAGGGTTCGCAGTTGGTGGATCATCCAATGGTACTCGAAAGAAAGCTCTAAGGATGACAGTACTGAGTGTCTCCCACTCTGCACCCAAGTCACGGACAGGAGAATAGAAGGTGCCCCCCATTACCTTTACAAACGAAAACTACGATGGGATCGTCCCGAATCATGATGACTCGTTGGTCTTTTCAAGAATAATCTCTAATGCTAAGGTTTGACGCATCTTTGTTGACTAAGGGAGTTCAGCTGACATCATGTTCATGGAGCTGTATCAAAAGTTGGAAGTTCCACGGTCAGAGATGACTCCCTATGATGGGGAACTTACAGGGTTCAGAGGTATGAAGATGAGAGACGTCAACTGATTGAGTTCTTGCATAAAAATAAAGACATCTTCGCCTAGACATCCTTTGGAATGCCTAGGCTTGATCCCGCCTTCATCTGTCATCACCTATCTATTAAGGAAGATGCGAGATTGGTCTCTCAAAAGAAAAGAAAAATTAGCCCAGAAAGGCAGTAGGTTATCGAATAACAAATGAAGGAATTTCTCAATGTCAACTTTATCAGGGAAGTATCTTACACCACGTGGCTGTCTAACGTGGTCCTAGTGAAGAAGTCAAACGGGAAATGGAGAATGTACATGGACTATACAAACTTAAACAAGGCTTGCCATAAAGACATGTACCCACTTCCCAATGTGGATAAGTTAGTTGACAGCTCCGCAAGTTTCCATTTATTGTCCTTCATGGATGCATACTTCGAGTATAATCAGATCCTAATATACCCTAGGGACGAAGACAATACCACCTTCATCATTGATAGAGCGAGCTACTGCTAGAGGGTTATACCATTCAGTCTAAAAAATGCAAGAGCTACCTATCAGAGAATGATAAACAAGCTCTTTGAAGACTAGGTGGGGAAGATGCTAGAGGTTTACATTGACGATATGATAGTAAAGATTCCACATGACAGATCACACATTACGGACCTCAAAGAAGTGTTTGCATAACTCCAGAAGCACAACATGAGACTTAACTCTAAAAAGTGCGCCTTCAGGGTCCAAGTAGGCAAGTTCTTAGGTTTCATGCTGACTCACTGCGAAATTGAGGCTAATCTAGATAAATGTCAAGCGGTGCTTAACATGTGTAGCCCTCAAAGTATCAAAGAAGTGCAGCAGCTGACTAGTCAGATTGCGGCCCTTACATGCTTTCTTGCTAAGTTCGCTCACAAATCCCTTCCCTTATTCATACTACTCAAGAAGGAGAAGGATTTTGAATGGACTCAGGAGTGTGAGAATGCCTTTTCCTCCTTGAAGAATCTTCTATCTTTTCCCCTATACTAATAATACCAAAACCTGGTGAAACACTATACTTATACATTTTAGTTCACGAAGAGGCTATAAGCTCAGTGCTAATCTAGGAGACTACGGAGGGACAGAAGCTGGTCTACTTCCTAAGCAAGGTTTTGCAAGGCCTAGAGCTTTGCTACTAGAAGATTGAAAAGGTTACCTTCACACTTGTTACCACGGTTAGGAGACTTAGGCAATACTTTCAGTGCCACCCTGTGGTGGTAAGAACAGATTAACCTATCCGCCAGGTGCTATACAAACCAGATTTAGTAGGGAACCATCGAGCTTTTCTGAGTTTGAAATTGCATATGAACCTCGGCTAGCAATAAAGGCACAGATACTCTCTGATTTTCTGGAAAATCTTACATCAGATCCCGGTGACCCCAAAGGAATTTATTAAATCATATTCGTTGATGGATCATTGAACCCCAAGGGAAGTGGTGCTAAGGTGATTTTGGAAAATTCTGAGATATTGACCATAGAAAACTCCCTGAAGTTTGAGTTCCCAACCTCAAATAATCAGGCGGAGTATGAAGCATGTATTTTCGGACTGGTAATGGCCAATGACATGGGAGTAACTAAGATCACACTTTGTAGTGACTCCCAATTTGTGACCTCCCAAATCTGAGTTCGATTATCAAGCTAAGGAACCTCTCATTCAGAGATACTTAGCCAAAGTACAAGAATTCCTCAAAAGCTTTAAGGATGCCAAGATAGAGCACATACCTAGGGAGTATGACTCTAAGGCAGACCTCCTGTCTAAACTAGATAGCACTAAAAGCCCAAGCAATAACCATTCTGTGGCCCAAGAAGCTCTCTCGCAACCCTCCATCACGAATGCAATCATTTTCCAGGTGGAAGGAGGAGAGCGTACTTATATCACCCCAATCATGGAGTATATACAGTCCAGAGCCAGGCCTTCTGATCCGAAGGAAGCCTCCAAACTAATCAGGACCACAGTCAGGTACACCATCTACGATGGATAGTTATACCGACGTGGGTTTTTCTAACCTCTCCTTAAATGCCTCACGCCAAAAGAAGCAGAATATGTACTAATTGAGGTTCACGAGGGGAACTGTGGACACTACTTAGGAGGCAAAGCCTTAGCTTTGAAGGCACTCAAGGCAAGATATTATTAGCCTATAATGGAAGCCGACTCGTTTGCACATGTCTGGGTTTGTGACAAATGTCAACACCACTCGGACCACTATCAGGCTGCCCTAGAAGAACTATCCAGGATGTTTGTACCCTGGTCTATAGATAGGGTATGAATATTTTGGGTTCATTCCCTCAAGCACCTAGACAATTGTAGTACTTGGTTATGACCGTGGACTACTTCACAAAATGGATTGAGACATAACCCTTAGTCACGATCACCTTTGCCCAGGTCCAAAAGTTCACTTGGCGTCACATCATCATCAGGTTCGGGGTTTTGGAGTCTATTATGACGAAGAACAGGATCCAATTCAAAGATAAGGGTTTCGAAGAGCTACTTATCGGGCTAAAAATCAAGCATCATTGTAGTTTCATTGAGAACTCCAAGATAAATGGATAAGCTGAAGCCGTTAACTAAGTTATTGTCCGCAAAATTAAAAGAAGCTTGGATAAAGCTAAGGGAAATTGGGCTGAATAATTAGACCATGTACTCTGGGCCTACCGGACTATGCCTTACTCAACAATGAGTGAAATCCTTTTTAAACTCACTTATGGTTGCGAGACAATAATTCCAGTGGAAATTAGGGAGCCAAGTTGGCGTCTCTAACAGTTTTCATCTGACAATAACCCCGGAATGATCAAAGAGAACTTGGATCTCCTGGAAGAAAGAAGGCGCGTCGCTCATATACTCGATGCCGCCATCAAACAAAAGACGACAATTCGTTATAATTTGAAGGTCGTCCTAAGAAAATTCCAGTCAGGAGACTTAGTATTCCGGAGAGCAAACATTGGAGGGAGGAATGCCTCCCAAGGAAAGTTAAGCCCAAATTAGGAAGACCCATACTGCATTGTGATTAGCACTGGCAAAGGAGCTTATACTTTGGAGACATTAATAGGTAAGCCGATAAAAAAACTATTGGAACACGGATAAACTTAGAAAGTACTACAACTAAGTGCCCTTTAAGGCCTAGTTTCTTAGTTTACTTTGTTTGATCTGCCCTAATTTTGGTGAACATATACTTTGTACAGACTTCTACCCTTTATTTTATTAATAAAATGAAGTCAACTCTCACATAACTTTTTATACTTAAGTCTCAAAGGACCCTCAATCCAGACTTCATCTTGAGAATGTCTACTAAGCTCGTTCCTTATGGGATCTAGAGTTTATTGATTTAAAGACCCTCAAGCTAGAAAACGCCTTGAGATTGTATTGAGCCCATTCCCTTTAGGATCCGAGGTCTCTTAGATTCTAGGTTAAGAGGAATAACCCACAAAACCTGCTTGTACGTTTTGGTTGCGAGTTATGGGCCCGTACTCAATCCTCAACACTTGTCCATGACCATTTTGTGGTTATGAAGCTAATTGGCAACACGTATTATGACATCCGTGATTCACCATTACGTACCTACTGTAAATGTCTTATGTTAAACTAGTTCAGAAAGACCGTAAACATTAAAGTTACAGATCGCCATAAAATTTGCCTAAGTTTTAAGTGGAATTCTGAGTGCTTAATATTTGGGCATTAGACCCCGGACCAAGGTCTTTACTTAAACGAAATTTTGCCTAAGTTGTAAGTGGAATTCTGAGTACTCAATATATGAGCGTTGGACTCTGTACGGACCATGGATAAGAAATACATACGACGATAAGTAATGAAAGAAAAAAGGAATGAATGAAATGTACACCAACAACCGGGATAATTATCTTTACAAAAAATAAAATGGCCCAAGTAGGGAGCAATAGGATGCGATAAATAAAGGAAAAGAGGGGAAGTCAGGCTTCAGCTTCATTTTCTTCCGGGCTTTGATGGCCTCCATCGGATGCTTGACATCGCTTGCCGTCAGATTGAGCACACTAAGTGAAGGTTCGACAATGGGGACTATGGCTGCAGAAACCTCGGCAATAGCTTGACTCGCCTCCATCGCCGTCACTAGGAGATTGCCCCAAATTACCATTTTAGGTTTCAGTCCTTCTAAGTCCAGGGTGACATCTGGATTGAAGTGTTGAACCTGGACAACAACATTCTGGAACTGCTCACCAATGATTTTTGTGCAGATGGCCTCCAGCTTCTCACCATCCTTTCTCAATTGTGCTATTTCTGCCAGAAGACCTTGAATCTAAGCTTGGTAGTCAGCGTTGGTTTTTTCGGAGGTAGCCCTTTCTCTATTGAGCTTGGACCTAGAATCTTCCAGCTTCTTTTTCAAGTCTTGGGCCTTTGCTTCAACATCCTCCTTGCCCTTGAGGGCCAGCTTAAGCTTCTAAGCTCCTTCTACCCTAACCTCTCTTAGTTTCTTAGTCGACTTCTCCTCAAAATTCTCTAAGGTCCTCTCAAGACAACAGGCTTCGATAGTATCCTGGAGTGCAAAGGTTTGGAATTATGATAGAGTTTCTAGAACATCCCTCTAGGTGATGTACTTTACTACCTCATCGCTCAAAAACCTCTTGTCGATGAACTTTTCAGGCCCCGCGTGTCCTGTGATCAGGGCATTGGATCTTCCTTTTCTTCCTCATCTGCCTCCACTGCTATCCTCTTCCTTTGATCCTCAGCACTACTACTTTCAGCCGCCTTTCTCTTCCTCCCCTGAAGGGGCTGTGTAGGAGAAACTGACTGACCAGGTGCCGCTTCAACAATATGCTCTAGGGCAATGGAAGTCGAAGCAATGGGTGCGGGAGCGTTGGAGGGTTCGGCCCCCTTTTCCTTGCCTTAAAGGCTTGGTGGGCGAAAAAAGATGCTCCAAATGCCATGCTAAACATGAAAAGCAAACAAATGTGAAATAACTCAAAAGAAAGTATTGAAAGTGAAAGGTAAAAATGGACAACGTACTACAGTCTGACTTACCCAGTATAACCCCAACAATTTCATCTTCGAGGATTTCCAGAAGTTCCTTACACAGAATCAAGCCAACTTCCCGAGCCCATAGGTTCATGAACTCAATGCACTTAGTGTCATCCTAGTCAAGATCATGCATCTCCTTTTCAATTAACCCAAGGTGGGTGCTCTATGACTGGGTTATCTAGTATAAAGGAAATCGGCTCCCCATCGGCGTCCAAAAAGAACGGATGGGTTTTTGCCATCACCATCAATTGGAAGAACTTCTTTTTGAAGTCCTTGAAGCTACCTTAGAAGACCTTGAACACTTTTTGTCTGGATCGTGACCGAATCGTGAGCCAATTCTTTTGGTATACCCCTTCTCCCTAGGGGCACCACTGGGTGAAGAGATAAAAGAACGCCTTCTCAAAGTACTGCAGTTCGACCTCAGAATCTCTCAAAAGCAAGATTATTTCCCCAACTATTAAGGTAGAGATAGAACAGAGCCACATTGAGGGTACGAAGGACTACTATTTGAAATTTAGTGAAAGAAATCCAAAGTCTCTGCCGAATGAAGAGATCCTCGTACAGAAACATATAGTGTGTGTCGACCTCCTGGCTTGAACACACTCTCTCATTCTCCTCTGACGCTAGAAATTGATAATCATGGTCCCCAAGGCCATCATTTGTTAACCTCAAATATTCCTTGAGCTCATCAAGCTTTCCCATAGCCCAAAATACAGACTCTTTGTTCTAGAAATCGTCCCCTACCCAAGGGTATACAATCCTCAAGGGAGCAAGCACTAAAGGTCTCTTAACAACTGGCCTCCTATGCGTCGCCGCTCTTCTTCTTGCCATAGAACTCTTGGAAACACCCATAGTGACAGGTAAATATTGTCAGAATCAAGAAAATCCGTCTACAGAGTCAGACATGGAGAGGCGAACTATGGAGGGAGACAGTGGTAGTCCACATCCACAACCGCCCTACCTCTCCAAAACTACGACCTCCACGCCCTCAGAATCTAAAGCCTCAGTTGGACACTTCCACTGCTTATGGCGCGACAGAGAGGGCGCTCCACAGAGCAAAACTATAGAATGAACTTAAAAATGTAAGTATCCCCCTACCCACTTCGCTAGAAAATGAAAGGGAATACACTAAGACATAAAACCTCTATCTTAAAGATGATAAAAATAGCAAGAATAGAGAGCATAAGGCAATGTAACTTAAGAAACAAAGGAATTGGGTGACAAAAGGAAGTGAAATTGAAGGCAAAAATCACTGCAAATTACTGTAAGCGACACTTCTCTGCCATTCACAATCGCCTCAAATTACCGGAAAGTAATCAGAAATAGTAAAAATGAAGAAGAGGCACTTTAAACCCCATTTATAGAGGCTAGACGGTTAAGGGGCAATTTCCTCCTAACACTTCGAATTTCAAAAGCTACTCGTCATGGCGCGCAGAACCCTAACAATGTCTACCCAATTAAAATGCGCCATGTGGATTCCACAGTTGTCACAGCAGTTGAAAAGACGGTTGTGCAGAAAACTAAAAGTCACGTCAGCCCTACAGTTGAGTCTGGATTTTTTTTTACGGATCCCAAATTTTTTTATGGACCCCGATTTAGCTCTGAAATGTCCACCTATAGTCAACTGAAGTTTGGACCCTACCCAGACTACGGTGCTCTCACGAATGTCAAATGACTTAGTTGTAATTGCCTCCAGATTAGAGCTTATAACCCTATGGGATAACACGGACCACATCTTTAGGAGAAGCACAGATACCGTCACCCGGGGGCATTGAGACTTTTATCTTGCTACTTCACTATTTAAGCTAGGGGCAACACTGCAAGGCTAAATATATTTCGATGAGCGTTGGACTCATCCCAGAGGGAAATAAAAAGAAAAGAGAAAATGGAAATGGAAAATAAATGATACAATATTCAAAAAAGGACTTGTATTCATTCACATTCCATGCATTGTCAGCTCTAACAAAAATAGTACATAACTACTAAGTCAAGAATGCCCACTGGAGAGAGACAGAAAAGAAGCTAGACAATGACAGTGATGATGACGATGACCACTGACCACAACCACCTCTGCGGTTCTTCCAGACAACAGCACCCATCTCTTCCTTGCTAGCCAACAGGAGAATGCTTCACAATCACTCCAAGTTGCTCCAAGAGAGTTTTCCACCCTTAGAGGCCTCCTGCATATCAAATTGCACTTCGAAATAACCAAGTGCCTCCAAAATAGTTGGGAAAGGAAAAGGACGGAGTACGGAGCACCTCCATGCATCACAAAAATTACATTGAAGTAACGGGTCCCCTGGGTATACACTGAAAGGTTATATATTCCTGCGATTGCTAGGAGAAAAAGGCTTTTACTGCCCATATGCATGTTGACCAGCCCACGTAGGGCAGTTACTTGGTCCTTACTAAGACATTACGCCAAGAAAGATAGGCCTCCATCGAAGAGATTGGCAGCAAAGGAAACACTTTTAAGGATGTTGTGAAAAATAGGAAGATGGTTTCAAATGGGGGCAAAGCTCCCCATATGCGTACAAGAAATGGGAGAGAGATCATTTTCTAGAAAGAGATCATTCTTAAACAGAATCAAAGAACAAAAGGGATGTCAACCTCAATGCAAACATTCCTTATTTATAGAGGGAACGAAGCATTCTGATTGACCTTTGAGAAGGCGAACTGATTGCATGTTTGAAGCCGTGCTTTAATGCTCTCCCTCTGATTGGCCATAAGAGTAGTGGGCAGATGGAAAACAACATGAAACTACTATCCTCCTTTAAAAATGTTTTTAATTCCCAACAAAGTCAAAGTGATGGTTCCCCAAGCAAGCTCAGATTGCTACAAGCTGTAGAGTAAAAGCTACAAGAAAGGACAACAAAAACCTTGTGAACTACATATGGGGGCAACAAAAGATATAACTCGGATGACGAAATGATAACATAAGCAGAGCGATTCACCTCGGATCCCGACCTTACACATCAACTCTAGAGGCATACTATGTTGTATAACGGACCTCGGCCCTTTGGAAAATATCGTGAGATCTGGCTCTGACTGACCTGGATCCCTTTGTCTACTGCGCATCGTGTGCTCCTATTAAACTTGGTACCTTAACACTTAGTTGTCCCATTTAAGAGTCAAGTTAGGGGCAACTATTTTGGACCGTGATCTGGGACCATGTCCTATAGATCGACCTGGCCCGTAATATGTCGGAGTCTGTCGTTAGCTCCCTAATAGGGACTCACTTATGGCACGTAGATGAGATCCTGACTCTATGCATATTGGGCTATGGCATTGGGAAGCAGCAACACTACCGCGAGACTTGCGCAATGGATAAATCCTGAGAATATCTGTTATTGCCAATCATGATCTTGCATAATAATAGCACTCATAACCGCCTTTAATTGTCCTTAATTGCAGTATCAACATTCTGATATTATAGGGATCTTCTGCAACTATAATGGGATCGTATCTCCCAATCTAACTTCTATAAATACCCGACTTATTCACCTTCTATAGGTAACTTATCACTCTTTGCATAAACCCTAATTGTGCATAGCCTGACTTGAGTTTTGGAGTGCCTTTGCAGGTACCTACCCCCCGTCTCAACACGCTCCACTGCTACTGCGCAAGGAGAAAACCATCTTGATGTGCCTATTTTAAGTACACCTCAATATCCACTACTGATCAGACGTATATTTATATACAAGGATTTGTAAGCCTATGTTGAATTATTTCCATTATTACAAGGAAAAAACATGAAAAGATAATTGTACAGATATGATTTACATTATATAGGCTTTTGTCAATAACTATTTGCCAAGAATAAAGCTAAATTATAGGGAATAAATCTATCTTAGTACAAGAATAAAATTGTCTTAATAACGAAAATAAGGAAATAAATCAAATATATCCTAAGAAATCATCTATGATACTCTAAAATATTTCAAGATATAGATATTTTTCAAATATTCTGACATTCATTTTGTACCAGCAAGCTTTTTTTTTTCTTAGAAATTGGGAGAAGAAAGTCATAAAACCAATAAGAAGAAAAAGAAAAATATGGGAAGGAAAGGTAATTTTTTTGGATCGGGTTTTGGGTTAGCGGTGTGGGAACAACCCGGTTCACTAGAATTTGATCTCAGATATTTATAAGCACTACTAGATAAGTAAATATGTCTATTTATGAAGAGTAAATATCTAACAGAATCATTCATAGATAGAAGAATAAATTATATTCCTCATAAATAAAAGATATAGTTATAAGAGATAACAATCTTATTAGATTATTATTCTAATTAATAGTATTTAATGCAGATTTAAACATGATTCTTATCTATCAATATACTCCTATCAATAACACACAAGGTAATAAATGTATGCATCTAATTCCAAACAATCTATCCACTTGTGCATGATCTAATTTGAGCATCAGAGTGTCTTTTACAAGTACACACTCATCGCACCACCGTCGCACCCACCGTGCATCAGAAGGATTTACTTTCTTCAATCTTATTTAAGTGATTCTCTGAAACTCATTCAGAACAGTAATGATAATAATTATTTTCTTATTCTCTTAAAACTGGTATCTCTTTTATATGTTAATAAAATGACAAAGTAAAACTATTGAAAAATCATATGATGATTATTTATTTATTTTATTTTGTTTTATAAAACTTTCAAACATGAGTCTGGTTTATTTAAAAATTTTCATTCCGTTCTTATTTTTTCCCTATTTTAAGTATAAAATAAAAGAACACATACTAGTCAAAAATAAAATAAAAATAAAAATCATAAAAAATAAAAGAACACCTGTATTATTAATATTTGATATTTAAAAAACTCAAGTTTTAATATCGCCGGATAGAAAGGAATACATTATGATAATTAAAAAAAAAAAAAAAGGGTTTATGAAATTCTTAAAAATCCAAACTGAGGCTGCAATCATAACATCTAATACCACGATTTAACGATTCAATCAATCCATAGTTACTAGATTCAAGTTTGGCTTTCATATATGTAAAATACGGAAGTGGATCCCTTGAAATCAAAAAAAGAATTGCGGGTAGTGCACTTCAAAATCTAAGAGCTGAACTGACTCTTATTTAATTATATCTGTTTTAATTTTTTTATAGGGAAAAAATTAAATCTCAAGGGCCAAAAACTAAAGAGGATCATGATACAATACCATAAACAAAACATTGGAAATATGTGTTGAGATTTTTGTCTCATCTTGATAAGATAAGAATTGATTTTATTTATATTTATTCTTAACAAATGTATTTTTAGAGATTTAGAAAATCTAAATTAAAGATAAGAAAATTTGTAAGATTTTGTTAAAATTGATAAGATTTAGGAGATTTTTAAGATTTAAGAAGCTTGAAAACTAAGGATTCTTGGAAACTAAGAGAATTTGTTTGGAGATCAAGGAGGTTTGGTTATAAATAAAATCATTGACCTAGATGTGTGGTGAGACAGAGTGAGGATAAGTGACAAAGGGGATCTTCGGGTTATGAGAGAGGGTGTACATGGGGCTTTAGGCTAAGTATGAGTTAGGTTTTTAACTCCATGATTTTTCTTGTACAATTGCTTTTCTCTTATAGTGAAGATGTTTTATCTTTGGGGTAGATGTAGGCATGTGAATTGCTGAACCACATTAAATTCTTGTGTCTTTGTTCTCCATGTAGTCATCTTGTTTTTTTCTCTCCCCTTGATGGCACCCTAATAAGTGGTATCAAAGACGACAATTTGGATTGGATGGGATGAGAGTTGATAATTCAGATCAGCTTGGACAAGTATTGGAGAAACGGTGGTTGACAACGGTACGGGCAAGTGGCCCTCCCCGTTGATGAGTAGTAACATGTGTGGTGATGTGGGTCGGTGAGTGGTAAAGAGTGGTAATGCGTATGACATGGCTCTTGGAAAAGTCCAAGCGACGAGCAGTAACAAGATGGTCAAGACGTGGCTCGAAAGAGTGGTAACACGTTAATAGATACTTGGCTCTTGGAAAACTCGCCTGGTATGCTATGAGAAAAATCGTTGATCGTTGAATACTTGGGAAATGCTTTCGTTAAGGGGGAGTGGACATCCTTGTTCAACAAGGCTTGGCTAAAGCATTGGTGAGAAAGGATGAGAAGCTGGAGAACATGACGGATTGCAAGGCTACACATGTTCATTGGCCGAGGTGTTCTAATTAGGTGGAGCCATGGTTTATGGTTGATTCAAGTTATGTGTAGCTAGTACGCGTTTAGAGGCCAATGGTACTTATTTGTGGTTTTGACAAATAAGGATTCTTCATGGTGTTCATGAAGGTTCACACATGACTAGGAGGCTTGGATCAAGGTGGAGCTATAATGAATTTCCAAGGTGGCAAGACATTAGTCAATGTGGAGATTTGTTGGGATTTTGGCTCATATATCTTGATAAGATAGGGATTAGTTTTATTTATGTTTATCCTTAGCAAGTGTATCCTTAGAGATTTAGGGAATATAAATTAAGGATATGAGAAAATCTGAAGGATTTTGTTAAAATCGGTAAGATTTGGAAAATCTGTTAGGATTGAAGAAACTTGAAAACTAAGTATTCTTGGGACTAAGGGGATTTGCTTGGAGACCAAGGAGATTTGGTTATAAATAAAATCAATGGCCTAGGTGTGTGGTGAGATAGAGTAAGGACAAGTGACAGAGGAGATCTTTGAGTTATGATAGAGGATGTACAAGGAGCTTTGAGCTGGGTATAGTTATATTTTCAACTCCATAATTTTTCTTGTACAATTTTTTTTCTCATGTTTTGTCTTAAGGATGGACGTACGTAGGCATGTGAATTGCCGAACCATATTTTCTCCATGTTATCATCTTATTTTTTTTTTCTCCCTGTGATGGTGCCCCCAACAATATGATCGAGAAATTTTAACCTACTCTGAGAGTATTGTTTTAGATAATTTTATAACCATTGATATTTATTTTAATAATATTTTATTATTCAATCCTACGATGTGTATAATTATAAATGACAAATGTTACATTTTTATTGAACTAATGTAATGCTCTAAGAGTGTACAAGAGTTTCTCCACATGATCACAGAACATAACTGTCTTTAAAGAGAGAAATTATTGTATATTCCAAAAGTGTTACTCTAGTCTAACAAAAATGTAACACGTGTCACTTATAATCATATATTTCATTGGATTAAAAAATAAAATATTATTAATTAAATATCAACGACAATAAAATTATCCAAATAATACTCTAAAAGTAAGATATAATTTATCTTTTAAAGGGAAAATTCTAATATACTTTGAGAATAATACTCTCAACTGCTCAAATTTAATCTCAGATTTAATAAATAATAATTTAAATTCAATTTATTATATCTCATGTTTTTATTGGATTTAATGTAATATTCTTAGAATATACAAAAATTACCTATTTAAATATTTTTTTTGTATTACTTTTAAGCAATATTTAAGTTAATTTGCGCAAACTTTAATTAATCTAACTTTTTGATTTGGTAAAAAAACAAATCATTAATGTCACAATTAAGAGATTGACAATAATATATTTTACAGCTTAATCTAAAAAATTGAAGTAATTAAGATTCAAGCTTATAACTGTAAATTTATTTACATTGTCGTATTCCATTACTCAAACCTCTTAAGTTTAAAGGATAACTGATTGTTTAAAAAAAGAAAAAGAAAAGACTAACTGATATTTTGGTTGATTTGTAAATGTATAACTAACCAAGATCAGGTTAACTAACCCTAGTTAACTTGCTATACCCATTATATCTTGGCGCGAGAATGAACTAAACTGAAAACAAAATAATAATAATAATAATAATAACAAGGAGAAAGTAAGAATCGGGATCTGACGACTCTGCAGATTCCGTTAATCTGGCTAACGTCGTTAAATAAACATAACGGCGGAACTGCACGGACAAACGACGTAACGGGTTTCCATGTAAGGTTGAAGCCAGGATAGACTAGAGCCGTCAGATATTTGATCTACGGTCAGCAATTATCGGACTGGGGTAGAAGATGTATAAAAACAGGGTCTACAAGAAAAACACAGCATTTCGTTCTATCACAAGAAGAAGAAGAAGAAACTGCCTACACCCTTGTTGCCTCTTTCTATTATCTTTTGAGAATTTTCTCGTGCTTTCCATCATTTTATGTTAAGCCAAACAGCGGAATTCAGGAGACAAATTCTGATTAGTGAACGGTGAATGTTGAGGATCTGCTACTTTCAAACATTGAATGAGGTTTCACATTGATACACGGCTTCAATTTATAATTCTGTTTCTTTTTTCTTTCTGAACATGACGAAGAATCAAATCGCTAATATTGACTTGTTTTTGCCTCATTTGTTGTTTGCAGGTGTATGTTGATTTGATGGAATTTGTCTGAATTTCATTGTGAATTTTCAAGTGAATTCTGTTTTGAAGATTTCATTCGTTCATTGCGATATTCAGAGGTGCTCAAGAATTCCAAGTTTTGGAGGTTTGGAATTGAGCCAGAAGAGTTTTATTCTCTTCCTCTATTTCCTGTTTGACCTCTGTGCTAAGTTATTTCTCTGCTTTTTTTGGCATCTGCAGATACATTTCTCTGGAAAAAATTGGCGGATTTTGGAACTCTGAACTCTCTTGCTTGTAGCCATGGTTGCAGATCGAAGCTCTGAAATGTCATTATTAGTTGGATTTCTCGAATAGACTTGCATTTTTCAAAGCTTCAGAATTGAAATCAGCGGGCTTTTTCGCGGATTTTAGCGGAATCAGATTAATTTAGGTGAGAATTGAGAAACTATAATATACTTCATCAGAACCGGAACTGAGGAGGTGATTCTCATCGCAATCTAGCAGCAGCAGTTAATCCAATTTTAATGTTCATTTGTGTTGGCAACGGTTAATAGGTGTGTCACGCTTCTCTGATTTCTATCTGCCTATTCATCTCTTGCAGGAAATCGAAAAATTGTCTTTTTGTCTTTTGGTTTCTGTTGTGGCAGAAGGAATTGATTGCTAAGAACGTGGAAGTTTTCGGTAATGCATTGATTTCCAATTTTCTATGACTCCTTACGGTTTTATGCTCGCCTTTTGGATCTCTTTCCCTTGCTACGAATTTCGATGTTCTTGCTCTCTTTTTTTTTTTTCTATTGCTGAGTTCCATTATGTTTTGGTTATGATTCTCTCTGTTTTGCTACTTTTTTCTGGGTTCTTCCTTCTCCTTTGGTTCCCCCTCTTCCTCTCACAGTTTGTGAATCGAAATCTTACTCAATTGGCTCTTGATTTGGTTTAAGAGCAAAATCAGTACAGCAAATCGTACTCAATCCTTCAAATCCATAGAGTAAAGGAAGCTAATTGGATGATTAGTGAGACAATTGATCGCTGGCTCTAGGGTCTTTTTGCCGCTTTGAAAAGATAAGCCATTGAGCCTTCCAATTGATTTCTTCTTTCATTTGTTCTGTTTTCTACATTTTCTTCCCTGTTAAATTATGGCCAAACTAGGGGCACAAAACTTGCAAGCTCTGTGCAAATTGAATCTTATCTTATCTTATATTCTTACATATTTGGTTATCATAATCTAATCTCTGGTTCTCCCACATAATTTTCATCATCCATTTTTGTCTTCGTGCTGAGGATGCTTACGCCGCACGATTCCCATGGCTATCTTTTCTTTCTTTCTTTCTCGGAAACCGTGGACCGTCCGATGCACCTACTTTGTTTAACCATAGTAATTGCATGTGTGTATGATAATGTCCCGTGTTGTTACCGAAGTTGCAGATAATACAAAGCCGACTCCAATTCGAATTTATTGTAACATGAACATGTAATAATCTATTTTTGTTAATTGTTATTCCACAAATAACCCCGGTAACTTTACCTTATTAATGATGATGACAGGAAGCAGGAAGAGATGGATAAAGAGTCACATAACAACCATAGCAATAGCATTAGCAATAACATCTCTACCGTTAGAGATAGAGACAAAAACGATGGGTCCGGGTCTTTGTTATTGAGGGCTAGCTCCGATAGCATCAGGCAAACAACGACGTCGGATTTGGTGCTGCAGTGGGGGAACCGGAAGCGACTACGGTGCATGAAGATACAGGTCAAGGACGACTCTTCCAGTCCGGTTCAGAAGACAACGATTCGGGTGGATCGCCGGGTTGTTAGAACCGATAAGGATTCTTCAAAACACCCCACACCTTCTATCATTAATAAGAGTAACATAAATAATAGTCATAATAATAATCATAATCATAATCAGAGTAACGGGTATCCGAATCTCCGTCAACGCCCACCTTCGCCGCAGCAACCTCCTCAGCGAATTCTCAGGTATTACTCTTTACTTCTCCCCTCCTTTGTTTTGTCTTGCTTTCTATATAGTTATGTTAAGATTGTTAGATAATTGTAAATTATATAGATAAGTTTAGTAAAATTAAAAAAAAAAAAGATTAAACAAGAGTGAGTTGCTGAGTTGGGATGCTTTTTTTTTTTGGTTAATTTTCTGGGAAAGAAGTGTTTTTTTTTGGGGTTCTTATCAATATTTTCAATAATAAAAATTTAATTTTGGTTTTATTCCCATACCAACACATGGCTAATGGCTTCAGATTTAGTCAAATATCCGATAAACTTGTACGAATTCTTCTTCATAGGATTTTGTGTGGATTGGAAATGGTGGATTCATGTCTGCCACGAAATTTGGTGCGGGGGCCGACTATATGCGATGAAGGCAACAATGTAAGTCTCGTACGTCAGTCAAAGACTCTTCAGCTTCAAATGTCACTGTAAATATAGAAAAATTGGGCGATGCTTGTTGGTGCTGCATCAGTTAGATGATGAACCTGTCTTTTTGTGTAGCATTGAAGATATTTGTTGCATTTGGGCTGAATATTTTATCATGACAAACTATGAGGCTTATATTTTGTCCACTCTCCAATTGGTCAGGTCCTCGCGGACGTCTCATCCAATTTAAAAGAGGAGCTCACGGTAAGTGCGTGAGTGAGATCGCCTTCTTTTCTTCCCTAAAAATTTATTTGGAGATATCATCATTATATTTATGACTAAGCTAGGAAGCTCATATATTAGTGTATTACTCTAATGATTGCCTCACAAATGCCTTCATATGTTTGCTCCGGAGTCATGATTGAGGCTATAAAATATTTAGGGACATATAAAACAGGCAAATGGGGTGCTATTTGGCATATGAGATATATTTTATCCACTTATTCAATTTTTTTACTAATTTTTTTATTTATTAAATAAAAAAATTATTAAATATTTTTTTTATATTTTTAAGATATTAAATATATTTATTTTTTTATTAATATTTTTTTCATTTAATACTAAAAAGATTATTAAGACGAATTTGTCAGAAAATATAGTATTACTCTTTTCGGTGGTGTGTTTTCTGTCTGCAAATTGAGCCTTTATCCCTATTAAATCTTCGTCTGGTATTTTATGGTGCAGAATCAGTTGTTGTTATCTGAGCATTTTGCGTAGTCATCTTATTATGTTGTGAGATTGAGTTTGATGCTTTTGTCTCTATGATTGATATTCATGTGATACACATGTATAGGCATAATAAGTAATAATTGACGGCTAAGGATGATGGTGGTCCACTAGAAATCCTTGGTATTTTAAGATCCATGTTCATGGCCTTAGAAAAGTAGCAGGAACTTACTCCTCCTCCGTCATACTAGGTCAGATCCAACTGCTCTGCTCTGCACCTTGTGGATCTAGATCCACAATGCGGAACTAGAACTACCTCATTATCTTGACGATTAGTACTAGACTTTGTTGGAAACATGGAATAGACGGTCTCCTTTCACGTGTTCTTCAGAAGTCATTTTCTATAAGAAAGCCCTTTATGGCCGTCGGATGAGGGACCAGGTAGTAGATCTGGTCCGTCCCATCCAACATTTCAACACGTTAGTAACTAGTGAACTCCATCTTCTCTTCATTAGCCAAAAAGCACTCTAGATCCAACGGCTCCAAACCTTCCGCGGAACCAGCTGTGCCAGTTATGAGGAATCACATTCACATACTCTCTCTCTCAAATATCTAAAGTCTAAACCTTTTCATTTCATTAAGTAAAATAAATTAAAGTCACACCAGCCTCTCTTTTCTCGAAAACACAATACAAAGTCCCCGAAGAGGCCGAAAACCAGCCCATATTCTACGCAAAACCCGTCGTCGATATTCCAGCTTCTCCTACTCTGCGATCTAGATCGACCCCCAAGGTCAATTTTGTAAATTCACTACTCCCCAAGGTTACTTTGTATGTAATTTTTATTTTTATGTTTTGTTACTCCAAAACAACATCTCAATGCATATTTGTTTTCCCTATTTATCATGTCGTGTTTCATGTTGTTACGGTTAAGAAAGATATAGGATAATCATATATATGTTGTGCCTGTGTTGTTTTTTTTCCTCCTCCTGATTTAGGAATTCGGAGACTTCAAGTGCTATGAGAGGAGGCCAAAGCAACGGGAGTGTTAGGGGAATTGCCTCACCGGACAGAGGTGCGCACGATAAGAGGGGGACCCATAACAACCACCTTAATGACAATAATAATAACAAGTCTGCAGCCTCATCAGATACCGGGCACGATAGCAAGAAGGGTGGGTCGCCGTCGGGCAGTGGGGATGCGGCTCAGCCGGTGTGGCCACCCAAGTTCGTGATTGCCTTGACCAACAAGGAGAAGGAAGAAGATTTTATGGCCATCAAGGGGTCAAAGCTGCCTCAGAGACCCAAGAAGAGAGCCAAATTCATACAACGCACCCTCAATGTAAGGCTCCACTTCCCTTGTTTGCTTTACATTATTCTTTCCACTTTAATTTGTTCTATTTAGTAATTATATATCTTCTTGATGAAGCTTTTTGTTTGTGTCCTATTTCTCAAATCTTAGATTGGAGACATTAATGCATTAGAAAGATTTAAACGTTATTGTTAAAAAAGAAAATTAAGAGAGAGATTTTCATCATGGGATGTCAATTTAGAATTTGAAAGAAACGCTTTGTTAGAGTTGTTTTGGTAATCAACAAGAAGGATGGTATAATTTTCGGTAAAAATTGTTGTGTGACTTGGCACATAATATTAGAGTGGTTTTGCAGCTTGCTTAAGTATATTTTAGTATGCCATTTATTTTGCTATTCTTTATTCTGTTGCTCCAGTACGGTGAGTGCGCGTCCTCTCTCTTTTCTTTTTCTTTTCGACCCTTTGCCTGGAAAAGCCATAGAGGGTTGGCAGCTGTGGATATGGGTTTACACGCGTCTGCGGGAGCTTGGTTTACAGTGTACTATAGTGACCAAAAGGTTTGTTAGGCAACTCTAAAGTCCAAAGTCTATAGGTCTTGTACAGGAAAATAAAAATAAAAAAATCCATATTTCCAAATGCACGCCACATGCGGTGGCGGAGCTATCTAGTAATCTAGTTGCTAGTATTGGGGGAACTATATGCTATTAATAAATATTTCGATATTTATTTTTCTTACATGACAAACAAAAATATTATGAAAGGATTTAAATTCGAAACTATATAGTTGCTAATATTGATGGAGCTATCTAGGGGCAGGATAAAAAATTATGAAAAGAAATAACACTTTATTTTTATGCCTTAAAAATTCATAAATATTTCGGGTTGGTAAGAAAACTTAAAAAGTAACACTTGGATTAGATGCCACATCCACCCGGAGTTAGCTAATCAATCTGTGGACCATAGATATTTACACATGTAGTTAATTTTTAAATTTATTTCCTTTTTCTTTTTGTGGTATACATTATTTCATATAAAATTTTGTCGTACACTAAACGAGGTTGTGAAATTCGAAGAAACGAAACAAATCTTCCGCACTCTTATGATCTTATCCTAATATTCCAATATTAATAAATAAATAAAGTCTTACGCTATAATACATATTATATTATTGTTATTAGGACTATGACAGATGGATGATTATAGACATACTTGACCACTTGGTCTATTTAACACTGTTTTGATTTGGATTTCTCGTGGGTTTGATCGTAAGGCTGGTAGTTTAGAGAGTTTTTTAATAAAATAAAAATTGAACAAAGTGACAGACATGAAGAAGTGTTTGGTGTGGGCACGTGTCCAGGATTATTTTGTGACCTTGGTGTTGGTTGTGTATTGGGCGTACTGTGGATTGTCTTGTGAGCTGTGATAGGAATGAGCGGTGGCAGTTTGTATGCATACTAATAATAGTAATCAACGGAAGGCCAGAGGAGTCCGGACATTACACTAACCGACAAATTGGAACGGGATGAGTTGTCTTTACTTTAGTCTCTTTTTTCTTTAATGCTGTTTCGGGGCGTATTCGTAATAAAGTAAGAGAACTGTTAGGAATATATTTTTAATTGAATTATGTTATATATTTAATTTTAATTAATGTATAATTAATTTGATTAAAATGTAATTAAATTTAAGTTTATATTTTAATGTGTAATATAATTTAATAAAAAAGAATATGTTTGAAAAGAGTTTGATAAAGAATATAAAGTAATCTTATTGTATTTG
This sequence comes from Ormosia semicastrata, assembly GCA_029884595.1. NCBI lineage: Eukaryota > Viridiplantae > Streptophyta > Magnoliopsida > Fabales > Fabaceae > Ormosia > Ormosia semicastrata. The sequence continues at coordinate 7,661,567 of JAQQTO010000063.1, read as the reverse complement.
TTCATTTGTTAGTATCTTGACAACCTCTTCTCATCGGCCTATTTATTTATGTGTCCTTTTTCATTTTTTGATTGATTGGTCTAACTTAGTCTATAATAACTCTTGGTTAATTTTGGACTGTGTTGCAGCTCGTAAGTCCAGGCGCATGGCTGTGCGATCTCACCCTGGAACGATATGAGGTTAGGGAGAAGAAGATATCCAAAAAGGTAAATTAAAGGGAAAGAAAAAGAAATTCTTTACCTGCTTCTGCAATCTGCAATCTGCAATCTGCAGTGGTATCATATCATATTTGATAGAATAACGGCTAGCTAGTGCTTTTTTTTTTCTTTTTTACACGTAAATAAAGAAACCGACTTTGGATTTTTGTGCAGAGACCAAGAGGGTTAAAAGCAATGGGCAACATGGACTCCGACTCTGAATAGAAACAAGGCAATGAGGAAAGTTGCTTTATGTTGTCTAAGGATGTGAGAAATGTTGGGATAGTGTAAAGCATGGCATTGCATCCCAGCGTGCCAAGAAATCCAAATCAAATATAAATTACTTTCGCTTTGACCCTGCTTTTCTCACCTTATTATTCATTTTTGTTGTGGAAAGCGTCTCTCCGCAATTACGAAAGACATGGGGCCCATTTTCAGCTGAAGCGATGGGCTTGAAGCTATAGTTGTCGGATTTACACCTTAATCGTTGAGCCACAGACAACGACTAAAAGAAGATTCAGGAAAGAAAAAAAATTGACATCTCAAGAAAATTTAACTGAAAAAAAAATTAAAAATGGGTCAACGGGCTCTTATTGTCCTAAAATAAAAGATTACTAGTGTTGCACCGAAAAAAAAGAATGTACCGTTCCTTCAATTTTTGTTCTTTTGGATTTTTTTGGGTGGATCACTCAATTGGATTTGGATTCTAGTCTTCATCCTTAAGATATTGCTCTTCATCTTTCATGAAAAATTGGTTTTTATACTTTAATTATTAAGTTTTAATTCTTTGATAGATTAAAATCAAAATAAGTGAAATTATGGGAATGTATATATATATATATATAGTCTCATCCATCACCTGGACCTCTTTGTCAACAGCTTCTATTACAACCTCTTCACCTTCCACATCCTGCATCTTGACTTCTGTTGTACTCCTTGCAATTTGATCCTCCTCCTCCTCCTCCTTCTACTCATTGGAAACCACAGCGCTCACGCCACTCACGCTCATCTACTCTCTTTTTATGAAACATATATTCTACTTTAGTGCTTAATGTTCTCTAAATGGTTACCTTACTAATGTTACTATTTAGATCTTTTAATTAAATAATTTATAAAAGGAATAATTATATTTATTATAATTATTTGTTTATGAGGAAGTTATTTAATTTATTTATTTTTTAAATACAATACTAAATTTAAAAATTGTCATATAGAATATAAAAAATAGAAAGCTCAGAAATTTACTTGAGATTTTAAATTTAAAATGGTCTGTTTTGGGGCTATGATATATTCAAATAAGATCTCCTGTATTACGTTTCATTCCTTTAAATTTAAGCCACTAGAATTGGACTAATGGTTAGGGTTTTGGATAGTTTGTATAAAGTTTTAGGTTCAAACTTCATTACTATCATTGTGTGTGTGTGTGTATATATATATATAAAAAGGTATATACATTACAGGGAAAATTCCAAAAAAAAGAAGAAGAAAAACCCTCTAAACTTTACATGATGTGCATCTTGGTCTCGTTACTTTAAAAACATACAAAATGGTTCCGTTACTTTTTAAGTTATACACTTTACTACAAAATGCTAATAGATGTTAAAAATTAGATGAAAATGGCATATGTCACTCACGTGCGTTTCAAGGTCTGATACCCAAAAGAGGTGTAACTAAAATGAGGGTAATTTGGGAGATAAAACTCATTAAGGTAATGCACATGATGTGGGGTGGGGTGCATTAAAAATTACTCTAGTTATGTGTTTGTGGGGTGCATTTGATTTCTTTTTTTATTTCTTGTGGACCAATTCGATTGGTGTGTGAACCTATAGAATCTCTAATTTTTTTGTTGTTTATAACATATGAAAATGTGTATCATCATAGTATGGTCCTAAGTGAAAATGTGTTGTGTTTGGTCCTAAGTGAAATTGTAGTATAACATGTTTGTAAGCTTTATGAATGAGTAGTATAACATACTTGTAAGCTTTATGAATTGAAGTATAACATGTCTCTAATTTTCACCATGTGTTTGTAAGCTTTATGAATGAATAGTATAACATGCTTGTTACACATTACAGATGGTTGTGATAACAGTTCTATTACATTATTGGGGCAAAATTACAGTTAAGCTTACCTATGGGGTATGTAGGGGGCATGTGTCATAGGCTATATAACTTTGATAATGACCTGTTATCTAGCACACATTTGACTGCTTATGTAAGAAAAAATGGGATTGGGATGGGGAAGCCTAAGTGTCTGTGGTACAAATTTCTTGGTCAGACTTTCACCCATGGACTAACAAAATTATTTGGTGATGATGATGTTAGAAAGATATCTAAAATTCTGGAGAAAAGACCTAACTCAATCCTTAAAGTCTTTGTTGAACATAAGAATGATTATAACGCAAACCTTACAACCCACTTGGAACCTAACCCTAAACCTGCAAGTTAATTGGAGCCAAACTCTGAACCTGCAACTGAGTTGGAACCTAACCCTGAACCTCCAACTCAGTTGGAACCTCACATTGAGGTTGTAATTTTGACTGACCCTGTAGTTGCGAATGAACTGCACCCTAAACCCCATCCTGTTAGACAAGAAAGGAAAGAAAAGGAGAAGGGAAAAGGTAAGCAGATACAAAAGGGGAAAGGGAAGCAAAAACAAAAGGTAAAGAGAAAAACCAATCCTATAGACCCTCAAGAAGATGGTGAAGTTGATCTAACTGGCTGTGATTGTAAGGACAGTGGTGAGGAGGTTCATAACGTATCTTTTGAGGACCATCCAAGGGAAGTTGGGGAGGAAATAAGGGATTGTATAGGTGTTAATGAGAGACTGTATGGGATGATGTGGTGAATGATGATGGACAAGTACATGAAGATAATGGTGAAGGAGGATAAACTGGTGATAACTCTACAAAATGAAGTTATTTTACCTTTAAATTGGACATTTATGATAATGTTAAGTCCAAGTTATCCTTGGTTTGATGGTAATTCATACATAAGTTTAGGCAAATTAAGTTAGCTTATGTTAGAACTAATTTCTACCTTCTTTATATGCATTTTATGAAGTCCTTTTGCCTAATTTGATACCTAAATCTAAGACTTGTTGGTTGTTATGAATTGTAGGTATCATAGAGGTATGGCAAGGTAGATTTTGGAAGAAAATCATGAATGAAGAAATACAAGGATTGAGCTTACACACAATGGAACTAGAAGAAAAGAAGTGAAGATTGGAAGCAAAAGATTCATATCTATAGGTGGAACTTCCACGTCTAGACGTGGTGGACATTTTTCTGGGCACATAAACCACACATCTGTGTGGTAATTCTCACGTATATACGTGACGTGGGAAAGGTACAAGAGTAATAATTTTTCAGAGAGTTCCACGTATGTACGTAGGACTTCCAAGTCTGAACGCGGAAGGATATCCTTGATAGACAAAGAGTTCCATGTCTATACGTAGAACTTCTATTTATATGTGTGGTTTCCTGATATTTAGAGAATCTAAAAGTTTCACATCTATACATGGAACCTCCACGTATAGACATGAATGACTGGTGCTAAAACGTGTTGAAGCACATGATTCTCTTATGACCTAGTATAAATAGACTTGTGACGTCATTCTTTGTACTTTTTAACTCTCCAAATTTACTTTCTCTCTCATCTTCCCCTTCTCTCTCATCTTTCACCCATTGTCGAGGGCTTGGAGTTTCAATCCAAGGCTTAAGAAGTGAACATCTCTTTTCTCCATCTCCATGAATCTATGGGTTCACTATTTCCCTTTCTTTATCTTTTCATTTTTCTGCGTGGGTAACTAAATCTTCATAGCTAGGGGGAGATCTAGCTTGACCCATAGCTTAATGTAAATGGATTCTTGAATTAATATACGTTTATTTCTTTTTAGTTGAGTGTTGATCTTTGTTCTTACTGCTTTTATGACTTGATCAACTATAGATTGTTGTGTTTGATATTTTGTGAATTGAGAAATTCCTTCATATTGTTTGTTTCTTGAGATTAATACCATAATCTATCAATGTCTAGGGATGAGTATTGATGATTATGTGGTGAATTTGAGAATCTTGTTTTTGAACTTTTCAAGTGCATGAAGTTGAGCAAGGAATTGTTAATTTAGGGTAATTAGAAGAGGGCTAATTCACCAAGGGATTGGGTCCTAGCTAATTTTATGTATTCTCACCATCAATTAAGGGAACTAAGCATAATTAATTAGAATTCATTGAAATTAAGTAAGGGTCGAGTGAAAATAAACTCCTAGCATCTTATCCATTGATTAAATCACATTTCTCTTTTGTTAAAACTCACCAAAAATGCTTTTAATTGTTTAAATTGCTTTGTTTGTTATTTTCCTATTGATTATACACTTCTCATACTATTTGGTAGTCTAGATAATGATACAATTAGTGAATTTGGTACTCAATATTTATCAATCCCAGTAGAACGATACTCACTTACTCAATTTATTACTTGATTGACTCGGTATACTTTCATATAACCCATCAGCCAGCAATGACAATATTGTTGCAAATGCTAATGTTGATATTTGACCATATTGGTCAAATTATGAGGACAATGAAACTTTAATCACTCCCCCTATTTCTGATATAGAAGAAAAAAAGGTAATGAGGAAGATGAAGTTTCTAAAGTTAAACCAGTACACTGACATGAGAAAGAAGATAAAGTTGCAAGTGATAATGAAATTTATATGTCATAAGGTGTTCAAGGAGGCTCTAAAATAATTCTATATTGATAATGGGATTGATTTCCAATTCTTGAGGAATGTGTGCACTCAAATATCAATACAATGCAAGAGAGATTGTGAATGGAAAATGCATACCTCTAAAACTCAAAAAGAAGCTATTCAAATCAAGTCATGGTATAATATTAAGCATGCAAACTGTGGATAAAGTAACAAAAATACCAAAGTCAATTCAAGATGGTTATTTGCCAAGTATCAAGACCACATCCGAGACCATAAGGGGAAATGTGAGAATGAGACTTTCATTAATCAGGTGACTAGAGAACATAAGATTTTTATGTCAAGATTATAAGTGTATAGGGCAAATAAAATGGCCATGAAGAAGTTTCAAGGCAGTCACGCAACTCAATATTCTCTATTGTGGAATTATACGACAGCAGTATTACAAATATAGCCCTGGTTCAACAATTTTGATCAAGAAAGAGGATGGCTAATTTCAGAGACTATATGTCTATTTGAATGCTGCCAAAAGAGGTATGAAGTTTTGCAAGCTCATAATCTCATTGAATAGGTGCTTCCTAAAGGCTAGCTTTGAGGATCAATTACTAGTGGAAGTTGAAATGGATGCTAATGAAAACTTGTTCCTTATTGCCTATGCTGCAGTTGATGTTGAGTTGAACGATAGTTAGCTATGGTTTTAAGATGGGTTGCTTGAGGATATTGGGTGAATTGAGGAGAATAGTTGGGTTTTCATGTCAGATAAGTAGAAGGTAACAAAATGATATTTCTTACTTTATGTGATTTTGTGCTTGTTAAGTTTGAACTCCATGCTTACTTTCTGATTTCTTACTTGATGATCTTATAGGTTTGGAACTCCATACTTGAGGAGGTGGGGATTGAACACAGATTCTGTTAGACATCTATATGCCAACTTCAACCTTACATTTAAGAGACAAATGCTGAAAGATTTGTTGTGCAATACTGCAAAGGCCATAACCAAGCCTGAATTTGACTTTCACGTGCAAGAAATAAGAAAGTTGAATAAGGGACCAGCCAACTGGTTAGTTGTAAGAGATACAAGCACTTGGTTAAGATATTTATTCACTCCAAGGGCTAAATCAGGGAGTTTATTGAACAACATTACAGAGTCATTCAACTCTGCAATACTTCCTGCCAAAGACAAGCTCATAATCACAATGATGGAAACCATTAGAAGAATGTTAATGGAGAGGTTTGCTACAAAAAGAGATGGGATGCTCAAGTATCAAGGATAGATCTGCCCCAAGAGTTCAAGAAAATCTTAAAAAGTCAAAGGAGGATGTTGTGTTGTCTATTCCTCATATGAACAACAATGGAAAATTTGAATTTGACACATGGAAAGTAAGCAAGAAGGTAATGGATTTGGTGAGAAGGATTTGTTCTTGCAGAAGCTAAGACGTAACAAGTATAATGGCTTATAAAATTTCTATTATTGGGTGGATAATTCATACCTGTAACTGACCTTTTTTTTAAAATCTCTTATAGGTATCCCTTGTGCACATGTTGTGAATGTCATTTATGCAAAAAAGGATAAGCCTGAGAACTATGTTGATGACTGGTACGAGAAGGACACTTTCTTGGAATGGTATTGAGTAATGATTAATCATGTACCTTCACAAGATGAGTGGTCACAAATTGACCATGATTCTTTCCTCTATCCTTTGATTAAGACTCTAGTTGGCAGACCTAAAAAGGCTAGGAAGAGAGCCACTGATGAGCAACCTTGAAACCCAAACAAGGTATCCAGGCAAAGACAAGAATGTTAGTGTAGGAATTATTCCCAATGGAGCCATAATGCTCGTGGGTGCCCAAGATCTCCAAATCCAAATAGAGAGATACATAGAAAGAAGACGAAAACAAATGCAAGCAGTGATTCTAGTACAACTAATCCCACTGCTCCAACTGAAATAACCGGGCTAAATCTAAGTGCTCTAAGTGGGAGTGTTACATCTGATGCTGGTTTTGGGAGTGTTCTATCTTATGCTCTAAGTGCAAATGCTATAACTAGTTAACATGCTTCAATTGTTGTAATTGTTGCAAGTCAAAGTGGTCTTGAAACTGCTACAAGTGGCCTAAGGGCACATTAGGGTTATGGTCCTAGCCAACCTGGTTCCCAAAGCTCAATTTTTCCACTTAGGAGACACACACATGTTATGAGACTTTTGTCAATGTCTCAACTAACAATTACCAACATTAAGGGCATCAACATCAACAATCAAAATAAGGAGGAGTGGGGCAAGGCTTACATAGTAAATTTGGCTAGAGGTTTAGGGTTTTTTTTTTCTAGTATTGGGCTATGACAATTGTGCCTTGTTATATATCCTTTTTTTGGAATTATATAGTGGCATTAGGCTGTATTGGACCCTGTATGGTGATGTGTAGGGGTGTCCAATGGGTCGGGTCGACCCATGAACTCGCAGGTTTCGACCTAACCCAACCCATAAAATACTGGTATAGTTAGGTTGAGTTCATGGGGTGGATCGGGTTAAAAAATATTTCAACTCGCAGTGTGTGGGTCGGGTAGATGGTTGGAACACTTCTAACCAGCACAAACCCAACCCACCCACCCTTCAAAAAAAAAAGTGGCTCAGACAGAGTGAGCGTTTTGCTTAAAAAATGCCTTTAAGATTCATAAATATCATCTCTGATATAATTAGGAACAACGTTAGACCATGTAAATACGCTAACAAATAGAGGCTAAAGTGAGAAGAGAAAAAGGCATCAAAACTCTATCTATATACTCCCTCTCCACGCCATCGTGCAAAGTTCTATGAGATGTTCATGGATCCTAAATGCCCATGGTGGCATTTTAGGATGCTTTTTTCTTATTTTTATATTGTTCCAATCAAGTTTAAGTGTTGGCATTGTGGTGTCACTCTCAAAGTGAACAAAGAAAATAAGTTCATAAGACTCGCGACGCATTTAAGTGACAGTTGTGTTGAAAAACTAGTGAATCATTTAGATGATAAAGAGTATATGAAAAAATAGAGAGTAAAATCAATGATTATGTCAATACATATGACAAGCGTGATGACAATGACTTCAACTAGTTAGACTAATTTGTTATTTGAGTTATGACTAGCTTTGTTTAATTTATTTTAGACTTAGTAAGACTTGTTAGTTGTTAATTTGTTATGCATTTATTTAAGATTGAGACTTATGGTATTAATTTGTTCGATTTTGTATTTTGACTTTTTTTTTTTTCAAGAATTTAAAAAAAAATATGTCGGACTCACGGGTTCGACCCAACCCAACCAACTCCACTCTTGAGCGGGTCGAGTTGGGTCGGGTTAAGCGAAAAAATCTCTTCGACCCAACCCAACCTAATGCTCTGGTGAGTGGGTCGGGTCCAAAAATGCTGCTGAACCCACTCAACCCAACCCCCGAACACCCCTAGTGATGTGGATTTTTTTTTACCTATATGCCTTGTTGGTAGTTTTTTGTATTGGGATCTTTTTTTGTAAATGTTGACAATGGTTGTTACTAATTATTGCCTACTTGAGGATCTTAATATAAGTTTATATATTCCCTACATGGTCCATTAGTTTGGGTGTTGATTTTTCTCTATTAGGTTTTTTGATTTATAGTTATATATTGTTATCAATTAGACTTACTTCCTTGCAGCATGAGATTTGAAAATGGTAGTTGATTGTATGTCATTGTGCTAAAACTAATTGGGATTATGATAAAACCCAGATTTCTAGGGTGTGTTAAACCAGGAATTGTGCTTCCACTATGTTGTAACATGAACCTATAATTTTAGTGGTCAATGGAACTTATTGGCATTGTGTTAATTGTTCGTTTACTATGATTATTCATATCAATTGCATAAATTCATAGTAATTGAGAAATGTTGCAATCATTCCATTGAACAAAGTAAATTATATTACATAACACACTGACCCCCTTACATTCAAATTCATTCCATCCAACCTCTGCTCACTCAATGTCATTCTCACTTGAAAGATCTCTACATCACCTTACTTACATAAAACATTCCACTAATCCTACACTAAAACAATCAAAATACATCATAGTTTTCATCGAACTTTTCCATTACCAATGACTAGTAACCCAACAAACACAACCACTATAGCAAGCATCATCCTACGCATTATATAGTTGATACTTCTGTGACTCTAGCTTAGCCTTATGTGACTCTAACTTAGGATTTTGTGATTCAACCTTAGCATTTAACACACACAATTGGCCTTCTTTGCTTCTAGTTCCACATTAATTCATTGTTCTTTTTCAACAAACTGTTGAAGATTTTTTCAATTATTTTCTCTATAGGTAGATCGTACCAGGCAAAGAAGTGGAAGTCATATATGGTTCAATACATGCTCCAACCAAAGGATCTTCTTCCCAGGTTCCTTTCAATTTACGAAGTTTGCACCTGACAAGGAAAGTTGCATTTGCAACTTTGAGTATGCCCACCGAAGCTTGTTGAACTCTCTAAAGACTAGCTCTGTTGCATTTTCTCTGCTCAATCGCTACTCAATGTTGCTCAAGCAGATGAGCTATGAAGTTCTAAGGTTTAGAATTGGCTAAGAAGAAGCAGAACTCCCCACGTGCACATTATGTGCATAATCTTAATGAGTTTTATTTCCCAAATTACCCTTATTTCAGTTGCACCTCATTTGGGTATCAGACCTTTAAACGTGCACGTAAGTGGCACATGCCATTTTTTATCCATTTTTTATCCATTTTTTAATGGTTGATAGCATTTTGTAGTAAGTGCATAACTCAAAAAGTAACAGGATCATTTTGCACGTTTTGAAAGTAATGGGACCAAAGTATACATTGCGTAAAGTTCAGGGTATTTTTTCTGGAGTTTTCCCTACATTATAAGGCATGAAATGCATAAATAAAGTTTGTCACATATATGCGACTATGTTCGCTCACACCTTGTGATAAGGCAACAAATGTACAGTGTAACATCCTCCCTAACATATTAGTCTTAGTTTATGGTTATAAATTTATATTAATACTAGTATGAGTTAGTCTAACATTTTTGTATAACATAAAGGACTAAAATATCTTTAAAAGGTATAAACTTTCCAAAGAATTACCTATAGATAATTGATATTATCCCTTTCATCTTTCTTTCCACTGTCTTTGACCTTGTGGCATAAATATCCCTTACTTTCTCTCATTTCACACAATTGTTAGCAGCAGAAAAGAGAGAAAAAGATAGAGATAGGAATGAAATGAGAAAACAGACAAGAAAGAAAAGAAAAGAACAGCAAAACGTGAAAGGAAAGAAGAGGAAGAAGAACCAAAGGAAGAACAAGAAAAAGAATCAAACATCATCCATAAGGAGTTGAGGTAGAGGGTTGTTGAGTTTTTCTATACTGTAATATTCTTTACTTGTTGAAAACTGGCAAGGAATAGACAACATGGAGATTTCCATAAAACTTGAGAAAATCATAGTTTTGTGTATTGAGTTATTTATTTGAAGAGATTTCAGCATACATATGTATGAACATGTACATGCATGAATATAACTACAAGAACTATTTGTTGATGATTTTCCAATGTTTTACTACATGATTTATGGTATAAATGTGTATAAAAGTGTTGGTCTGATGCACCAGAATACCTTTTTGCTTTGTTATGTTTGAATAGTCCAAGAGGCTACTCGAATAGGACATTACAAAATGTTCCAATTTTGATGTGTCAACTATTTGAATTGCATGATTTCGATGTTAAACTGAGTATACTAAGTGAGCAATTTGAATGACATGACTTTCGAGGCTAATTGAATAGATTAGGAGAGCTATTCGATTGATATAATTTAGAAAGGCACAGTTAACGCTAATCAAGTAAACTAAGTGGGCTATTTGATTGGTAAGATTTTGATATTAATCAAAAGATTATGAGTTATTTGAATGACAGTATTGAATAACATATTTTTGCTGATAATTAAATAAGCTAAAAGAGCTATTCGAGAAGGCTATTCCAGAATGTTTTCAAGACTAATTGAATCAACTAAGAGAGTTATTTGAATGACATGTTTTAGATTCTAATCGAAAAGGGAATGAATTTTAAAGGTAAGAGAAACTATTTTTCGATGTTATTTGAAAAAAGGCTTAGAGAGCTAATCAAATAACAGAATTCAGATTTTCATGACATTTGCATTTTGTAACACCCCAAATTCTGACTATATGAATAGTAATAGCAGAATTACACTGTTTTGTATTTTCTGTGTGGTATAAAAATAATTTGACTGTTCTGAGATCATATTTGATCATTTTGTGTGATTACTCCTGGCTAGGAAAAATAATAATTTTCAGGCCGGGGAAATTCTGATCTGCCTCATTTGGAGACGGGGGATCTTACTAAACCCGAATCTGAGTGACACAGAAAAGAATCTTTTAATTTTTAGAATCTATTTATAAAAAACAAAAATATTGTATTGATAAATATCTGTGGTTAAATTTATAGCAGCCGTTGCTATGAAATTTGGACCCGATAAGTTTTAACTAACAGAAAATGTGCTTAGAATATTTTCTACGAACCAAAATTAAAATGAACCAATAGGAAGCAAATAAAATAAATGGTTGGACTTTTCTAACCAATGAGAATTGGTCAAGGAAAGAAGCTTAGACTTCTTTTTGGACCATTAGATTTAAAGCTTTATTTAGAAGCTTTGATCTTAACCGTTGATCCGATCAACGGTGTAAAATGAATCCTAACAAAACCACCAAGTAATATCCACTTTGTAGATGAGATCAATGGATAGGAAATCAAGTTGATTTTCAATGGATAGGATTGAGTCAACAATAATGGCTTGACTTTTGCTAGTAACTAATTAACCTTAATTTAGTTAACCTAATTGCCTAATTAAGAAACTAAGTAAACTAACTTAACTAGTAATTAGTTATAATTTAATCCTTAATTTAATATCCTAATTCTAATTAGAGGTTATGATACATGCTAAAATATGTTAAACTAATTAGTTATATAATTGGATGATTAAGTAAGAATGGTTAGGAAATTAAACCTAATTAATTAGCTAATCAATTAACTAGTAATTAGGCTTGAATTAACAACAAATTAAGGACCCTAACCTCACTTAACCCCACGGTTCAGCAGCAGAATGGAGGAGCTTCTACGTGATTCTTGAACACTCCAAAGCCATGCAAAGTCAAGTTGGTGACCAATGACAAGTGATTGTCCATGTGCACTTAAAGTTTGGATAATTACTCAAGTAAATCTCTTTATTTTATTCTCACAAGTCACTCACGGAAGCATGTCCATGTGCACTTAAAGATTGGATAATTACTCAAGTAAATTCTTTCAAATTTCACAAGCCACTCACACGGCCAGCAGCTTCCTCCTTGTACGTCCTCACCCTTCACTTTTTATACTTATCATACATAAGTTTTTATTTCTCTCAAATTACCAAGAAATCAAGCAAACCTTCTCTTTCATCTTCTTTCTCCACATTCGGCCACCACCCAAAACCCACACCATCAATCCTTTAAAATTTTATCTCTTGGTTTTTTTTAACTCAAATCATATTCTAACCACTTTTCCTTCACAAGATTTTGTCAAAAACCTATCCTTTCTAGTTCAAAAATCCAACCTTTTCCTAAAGGGTAAGCTTTGATTCAATGATTCAAAGTTTGATTTTTAATTTTTTTTAACCATGATTGCTCCATAGTTTTTCAATCTTGATTCTTGTATGTGCATTTACTAATTTTCTTGGAATTTTAGGGTTTTGTTTAGGAGGTTAACAAAATTTCAAGGAAAGGAGGAGAGCTTATAAAGCTTGTCTTCAAGAGGTAAGAGGGAGATTTAACCTCACCAACCATGTTTTGGTGGTCTGAGGATGGTTTTGTTCGGTGAAAAATCCATAAGGATTATTCACCTATTGTTTGAGGTTCTTTGATTGAATTTGTGATGTGTATGATTTTATTGCTATGCTTGTATGTGTGATGAAATGTTTAAAGATTTGATATTAGGTATGTATGTGTAATTTAGTATGCATGCAATGTATGTATAATTATGAGGACATGAGAATGTGTGTGAAATTTATGATATGAACAAGTTTTGAAAGTTGTGGGGAGATAATCAGATACAATTAAATTGATAGATTTTGAGATCCAAGTGAATTTGGAAAAATTTTGGGTATAGCAAAATAAAACGATTTTATGCAAACAAAAAAAAAAAGAATAACAATTTTTGGGAAATAGTATATTTTCTGATTTATATAATTTTTTATGAAAAGAGGACTAAATTGTAAATGTCATGTAAATGCGGGGCCATTATATAAATAAGAATGTTTGAGGGGTTATAGTGAAAATATAAATTTTGAGGGACTATATTCGTAAATATTAATTTTTGAGAGACTATGCCATAAATATTAATTTTGAGGGACTAATATATAAATATGAGTTTTGAAGGGACTAGTGTGCGAATATGAAAAATAAAGCCAATTTTAGTATTTAAAATGAGAAAAATAGTATTTTTAATTTAAAACGTAAGAAAAATATTTACGTGATTGGAAAACGTTAAAAAATCGCTACGTGATTTGAAAATGCGACAGAATTGAGTCGCGATTGAGAAAATGTGAAAATATGACTACGCGATTAAAATACAGTAATATTACTGTTAGATTATTGTATGGACTCTGAATATGTGATATGAATTGAAACGTATATAGTGCATCGTACATGCATGCATTGGAAAAGTTACATGCATTGGAAAAGTTTGAGAGACTGTATGAGACTATTTGCTTAGGAGAGAATACACCTCTTGAGTGGGTGCGATATGCGTAGTGTAAGTCACTCGTTGACCTTGGGGGCATTGGGGTGCGGGTTGCCTACAATGTACAGTTGGTAGCTCTTCTTTGCGTGGGTTAGACCGACGCAACATACCAATGATCCGGACTGAGACACTATTCTTATTCACGATTTGATAAAGACTGTCATGCATATGCTAGATGTGCAAAACTGAGCACGTGGTCTGAGGCATGTTGGTGCAGACAGATCTTTTCAATCACTCTCTCCGACCTGAGTTGTTAGCTCCATGGAGTAGGAAACTGAGTCTGTGTGCGTACATATAATGATAGAGGGTATTATCATAATTATGTTCATGATAATTGATTATTGTTAGTGGCATGATTGTAAATATTGTTTACTTCATTGATATATGATGTTAATGGCATATTTGTAATTATGGTATGATAACTGCATGAGATAGTGCATGTATTTATCTTCATTGCTACCATACTGGTATTGGCGTAGGTGATCTCACCTCTTGTATGCATATGTTGTATTATGTTTATGTGTTGTTAAGACACTGAGCCAGACGTAGAGCAAAAAGCAGAGGAAGGTCCAGATTCCATTGAGAACCTCGAGTTTTGATGGCGGTGGAGATCCCTAGTTTCCTGGGTTACATGAGACTAACATTCATCGAAGGGGATGAGGCGTGGACCGTGGATCTTGAGAGGGAGAGTATATATTATCTGGGAGATGTAAATATTAGATTGAGTAGGCTACAGTCAGGGAACCCTTACTTTTCTGTTACTATTTATGTACAATTAGAGTTCCCTATATCCATCGGCAAAGACTGGGAGCGTACTATCGCACCCCTAGAGAGAGTAGTGTTGTGTCGTCCGCTCGGACATTTGTCCGCCGGACTTCACGTCAAATTGGAATTCCCCCACCCGGGGAATCTAAGGAGGACCCATCTGAGGGTTCGGCTACATCTGAGGATTCAGCTGCCTAGTAGTATTTGGGCAAGATGTCAATATAAATAGTGTTTAAAAGTTTGGAGTGTCTAGTTTGTAATATTTACAGTATGATAGTGCGAAAGACTTGTATATGTATAACAAAAAAAACTTGGATATGTATAAATGATGTAAATTATTTGTAATGATGCTGTGATGTTTTATTTTCTGCTAAGTTTATTTTCTTGTTATTAAGAAATTTTGCAACTCGTATTTTTCCCTACAAAGTACGTTATCTAAAATAAGGTTAATTTGGTAATTATGCAACAAGAAATGTGACACCCTAAGGTGGGTGTTACACATTTCATAAACATTAACGCATGGTTAAGGAGTGGGAAAGCACTCAGCCCAGGTCAAAGTAGCGTATGAGGCACTTTGACAAAGGACATGACATTTCATAAGCATACAAGGCAAAGTAGCGTACAGGGCACTTTTTCAAAGGACATTAGCATATCATAATCATATGTCGAAGTTGCGTACGGACACTTTGTCAAAAAACATGACATTTCATGAGCATTAACATATTACATTTCATAAGCATTAACATATTATATTTCATAAGTATCAACATATTACTTTTCATAAGCATTATCATTAATCATTTCATGAGCATTAATACATAACTACATATGAGATGTTATTTATGTATATTTATCATGTAATTGTATTGTGATTGTTGTTGTGTCATACTACTGAGAATTTTTGAATTCTCACCCTTTTGTTTCCATGATAATTTACAGATTGAAATCGAAATTCTTCTGAGAAGGGAAATTGAAGTTGGTAGCTCAAAGTATAATATTTGCTTTCGACTTGTATATATATTGTACATATGTCATGAAGGCTATTTGTATTTATACTTAATATTTCAGTAAAGAAACAAAATTTTCAGATGTGTGTTTTTGTTGTATAGTTCGATTACTTTTCTTCGATTACTTTTTTTTCGAAGCTCTATTTTTAACTCTATATATTTTTACATATTTAGTTAAAAGTTTTTAAGATGTTTAAAAGTAAGAAGTAATGTGCTTAATCCTATTTACTTAGGTATATTTCGAATATACTGTAATAATCGAACTAAGATGTTACATGTAGATCATTAATGGTGTTGTAATAGGGGTTTCAATGCGCAAGTTTGTTTAAACCTATATGCACTTATATAAGCATTACCATATATCTATACACTTTTTGCTATTTTTTATTATAGCCAATCTTACCTCATTTTCTGCACATTTTCACTCTGATTTTATCACATAATATTGGTTAAGTTGGTGTGAGCTATAAAGACATGGCATAAGCATTATTCTTTTTCTTTTTCTTATGAGCCTCTGACCCCCTTTTATTACTATAAAAAAAACTTTGTCAGTTGTCACATAAATTGTATTGGGCTGAAGAAAAACAATGAACGTGAAGAACAGGGGGAAAAAAGTAGTCTGACATCCTTTGACTATTTGGCCTTCAGTATTTTAGCAGTTTTACATAAGTGCTGCTATATAATGGAATGTTTAGTGAATTCATAAAGAATAAATGACAGCACAAATTGAACATGACATGGTGTTGGTTAAAATAATATTGTGAACATGACAGATGTTTAATGGTTTGAATGTTGTTCGCTAAAGCCATTGAGTTTTGGGATGTAATGGGCCAATGCTCTAAATAAATGAAGGAACATAAGATTGAGGTTGTGTGGAATCACTCCAAAAAGGGTTTCATGATCTCAGTGCAGATAATGCCTACAAAGTAAGGGTGTTTAAAAGTTGACCTTTCTACTAATCCGTCTCTGTTTGAAGTTAATTGAGATAGGTTCAAATTTTAAAAATTAGATTTTGGTGTATTTTTAGGTCAGATTCAGGTTATGTTTTAAGTCATCTCAACTCGGTTTGGTATCACATATTATTTTGAAACATATACTTTTCTTTACAATTATGAATAATAAGACTTCTTGACTTAAATTAATAACTTTTGCATAACATAGTAATATATTTATATTAATTTTTTTAGCGATATTTATATTATTATTATTATTTAAATATTTTGAAAATATATATTATAAAATATACCTTAGTTTTAATTTTATACTTCTATAATTTTATGACTTAACTATACTTAATGTTTAAATTTATATATTATATCTACATATTGAGTCATCTCGGTCATTATCGAATCATGATCGAGTCAAAAAAATGACCCGATCAAAACATCAAATTGAGTTGGGTCAAGTTAAACCCAATCCAACTTACCCCATTGACACCCTATTACAAAGGCAACCCAAAGACTACTACTTGCTTATGTGCAGCAATCATCAGAGATAAATGGGGTAAATGAGTTTGTGGGAGCAAGAGGAAGATTGGAATTGCCTATAACTTTGTTCCCGAGTTTAATGAGTTAAAGGATGGGTTGGTCTTAGCTCTTTAGAGGAATTAGATCCTCATATTTGAGTGATTGATCAATTGGAAGTTGTAATAACAAAGATTGCCCACCGATTGTACTCTTCAAACAAAAGTGTACCATATATCTGCTTTCTTACTTATTGCCTGTTAAGCTTGTTCACTTTTTCATTGCTATAAGTTTGGGGGTTATAAACCACACCTTCTCCATGGGCTAGTAAGATTGGTCCACTAAGGGAGCTTAAGAATAATTTTAAAAGAAAGGACACATGGCATGCTCTCAATGGAGCACTTCATAATTACCTCATAATCACCAAAGTAAGGAGTGAGGTCATACTTTTCTCACCTCCATGACCATTATAAAAGTTGGGACCGTCATTGAAAGAGCGATTTTTTTGCTGAAATAATTAAGGAACCTACCACATTACCTCTATGGTCTATACTCAAGAGCTAAGATAGAACCAAAAGTAATTGAGTTATTTTTAATAAAGAATCTGTTAGGAAAAATTGACATGCCCTAGATCCAATCTATTGTATAATTTTTGGAACGTATTGTAATCATTTTATTTTTTGATAAATAACATGACATTCAATTTATTTTGTCATATTTATTATTTAATTATTTAATTAATATGACAAAGTCCTTGATTAAATTTAGACATTTATCATCGTGATAGAGATCATGATAATGAGATGCGAGTTTTTATTTATAATTTAATCTAAAGTGTTCTTGATCATAAAATTATTGAAAATAGGACATTAGTAATTTAAATAGATCAATATATGTGTGATTGTCACTATTGGATAGAGATTGATAGATCTCATTTATTAATTCACATATATAGATAATGCATATGGAGATATGATTATTAAACTGACTCAACTGAGAATTCCTAATGGTTTATATTACCGTTAAACTGTCAATAGGATACTCTAATGAAGAATATGGTGTAAACTTTTCCTTTGACTTGAAATTATCATAGTAATTAACAAGTTATTTGTTATACTTTGAATCCAAACACCTAATGCCCTAGGGTGCTAGTTGAATGGATATTGAGTATGACTAAATACTTGTAGAATTAATGATATATTAAGAAGGAATCCATCAACTCTAGGTAATGAGTTTGAGCTCTATGATTATAACAATAAAATTAAGACCTTGGTCAGGGCAATTGAATGAATGAATAAATGAGTTTCTTAAGTCATTCACTAGTTGGTTATAAAACATAAATGTATATCTGTTAGAGTTTGACAATTATACCATACTCTAAGGTTAACTCAGAGTTGAAACGATGGAAGGAAATATTACATTACTCTTCTAAAGGTTCTTGAAAAGAAATAGATGTGACTTCATGGTATTCGGTCATTAAGGAGTATTGCTAGACACCAACCTTGGTTAGTAATTTGGTTCAACTAATTTACTATCGGCTTAGTATTAAACCTATGGGGTCACACACTAACGAGTGTTCCAATCATTACTAAAAGATTATTTAATTTATTATTTGACAATTAAATTAGAGAATTTAATTTAATCAAGTAAATAAATTTTTTATCTAAATGAAATATTATTATATTCTTTGCTAGCACTTAGAATACAATTAATATATGATACAATTATCTGAAGAAATTCTATTTGGAATAGAAAAATCAAAAGTTTTCAAATGTTTTAGCCACTAATGTTTTAAATCCTATTGGATAAGATTTATTGCTGCATGTTATCTTTATAGATAAGATTTATTGTTGTACGTTATTGTGAAATCCTATTAGATATGCACCAAAAGTCAAGAACGTGGTACAAGCAGCAACCAATGATTGGTTAAATCCTATTAGATACGAATGTGATATGATGTAAGTTGGACTTGATATGCTGCACGTTAGAAAGGATATGTTGCATGTTAAGTAATATTTGACAAGTTTCCTATTAGATATGATTTGGTAATGCTGCACGTTATTTATTTTTGAAATAAATAAATAAAATAGCTTTTATGGCTATTTAAAGTGTGCAACAAGGAAATTTCAAGATATACTGATATATCATAAACAGAAAACGTATGTTTTTCTGCTTTGATTTTTTATTCTCATATTTTTGTATAAGTTTCATGTTTTACAGGTGTTGATAGCAAGATTTGGTCTCAATGTGGATACGCATAGAGTCTTCGTACAATCGGAAAAAAACTTTTAAAGTATCACGTACATTTTACCAAGTATTTCGAATTTATCTTCATAATGTTAGAATAAATTTAAACACAAAAAAGATTTTTTTTATTGTTATCACATTGTTCCACTGCGTATTTTGATCACTATGTAATCCTTCAGTGGTATCAGAGCCTATGTTATTTGTATTTAAATTGTATTACTAAAATTATAATTCATGAATTTGTAAAGTAGATGCATAATTTAAATAATAAATTATTTTTTTCCTGTGATACAATTTGTGCATAATTGTTGTGTGCACTACTCACTCGTGTGCTTAAGTATAATTTGAAATTATACACTACTTTCATGAACTTTATTTACAACTGATATAATAATTTATTCATGGCTAGTTTTAAGCATAAGGTGACAAATTATATTTATGAGTTTGTGCGTTAGTATAATTGAAGCATACTCTGTGCGTGACATTGGTTTGTTAATTCCAATTGTGAGTTAGTACACTTGTAATATGCTTTTCGATGACTTTTGAAAATTTTATACTATAAAACATGACATATTATATATATATATATATATAATGATTCATTATTCACAAGAAGCATCTTGACAACCAGGAGACTTGTGGTTTAAAGGATAAAATAAAATAAAAATTATTTATTGCATGTGATGCATATATATAGAATGAATTAATTTATACAAAACGCCTAGACTACTCGGGGAATATAAAGTTTAATTTTTTAATACAAATAGGAATGACCTGACAACTAGGGAACTATATGGTGTGAAATTTTTTTTGTATGTGATACAAAATTTTCTACTTTAAAATATACATGCATGAGAAACAACTTATATATATATATATATATATATAAAGGGATTTCTTAACTCTACTAAGAGAAATAGAGATTTCTGAAACAACTTTCATAATAATGTAGTTAGTAGAAATATCATCTAGATAAAAGCTCATATCTTTATGATAAATGAAAATGTATTCTTATTTTTTCTTTTCTTGTTTTAGATTTCTTAACATGTCTTCCTTATCATTGTGCTGCATTCTTGATACCAGCAAACTAGTTGGAGCCAATTATGATGATTGATACCGCAATTTAAGAATTATTTTTATGCAAATAGATAAACTTGATGCTAGGTCTGATAAATGTAGATTCATTGGGTAAAGAAATAGAACTAAATGAAGTTCAAGAAACTAATGAAATAATGCAAGCTCAAGAGCTTGAAATGTAAGTTGAGAAACCTATGCTAGATGTTTTGAAGTTAACACGAAGGTCACCACCTTTGATAGTTGAGATTCAAGAACAGGTTAATGAATCAACTTTAGAACCAATGCAACAATCATCAAATCTAGTACAAAGTCAATCAGTTGCAAATGAATCTCTTAGAAGGTCTAGCCGCGCACATCGTGCACTGAGTAGATTAAACTTATTGGTGCAAGATGATACGTCAAATGAGGTTTATCATAATGATGATGACCCTAGAACCTATGAAGAGGCCATGCAAAGTTCTGACTACAAGAAGTGGCAAGAAACCATGGAATCTAAAATGGAATCCATGAAGATCAACAAAGTATGAACTTTAGTTGAAACTTCAAAGGATATAAAGCCTATTGGCTGTAAATGGGTTTTCAAGAAAAAGATTGGAGTGGACGGAAAGGTGGAGACCTATAAAGTCCGTCTTGTTGCCAAGGGATATCATAAAAAAGAAGGAATAGATTATGACAAAACCTTTTCTCCCATGGCAATGCTCAAATCAATTCGAATTCTACTTGCTATAGCAGCATACTATGATTATGAAATATGACAAATGGATATGAAAACTACTTTCCTAAATGGTGACCTCAAAGAGGAAGTGTATATGACACAACCTGATGGTTTCACGTCCTCGTCTGATCATAATAAAGTTTGCAAGCAACAAAGATCTATTTATGGATTAAAGCAAGCTTCTAAAAGTTGAAATATTCACTTCAACAAGACAATCAAAAATTTGATTTTATTAGATGTGAAGAAGAGCCTTGTGTCTATAAAAAATTTAGTGAGAGCACAATTATTTTCTTGGTGTTGTATGTTGATGACATATTACTTATAGGAAATGATGTACCAGCATTGTAAAGTACAAAAATTTGACTTTTTGAATAGTTCTCCATGAAATATTTAGGGAAAACAACCTATATTTTGGGAATAAAGATTTATAGGGATAGATCTAAAAGGTTTCTTGGACGTTCACAGTTTATGTATATTGATACCATCTTAAAGAGGTATAACATGGAAAATTCCAAAAGAGACTAATTACCAATAGGCACTGAAATTTCTCTCAGTAGGGGGGATAGTCCTAAAACCCTTGAAGAGAGAGAACGCATGAATAGAATATCATATGCAAGTGCAGTGAGAGCTATCATGTATACCATAACTTGTACGCGTCCTGATATTGCTTATACACTGGGTGTAACAAGTCGATATCAGGCAGACCCTAGTGAGGAACATTAGAAAGTGATTAAAAACATTCTGAAGTACTTGAGAAGAATTAAAGACTAATTCCTCATTTATGGAGATTCGGAACTAAAACTAAAAGGTTATGCAGATGCAAGTTTTGCACCAAATAAGGATGATAGCAAATCCATTTCTGGTTATGTTTTCACTTTAAATGGTGATGCAGTGAGTTGGAAAAGTTCCAAACAAGCTACAGTAGCTGACTCAACAACTGAAACAGAATATATAACAGCAAATGAGGCTGCTAAAGAAGCGGTTTGGATGAAGAAGTTCATATCTATACTTGGTGTGGTTCCTTCAATAGAAGAATTAGTTTCATTGTTGTGTGAGAATAATGGAGCCATTGCTCAAGCAAAAGAATCAATATCGCATCAAAAGTCCAAACATATTTTGCGGAAGTATCACTTAATTAGAGAAATCATTGAATATGGAGTCGTTAAGATTCAAAAGGTTGATGGAAAAGAAAATGCAGGAGACCCATTCATCAAAGCACTTGGTGTAAAGGAGTTTGACAAGCACAAGTGGGATTTGGGAATGAAAAACATGAGAGATTAACTCTAGTGCAAGTGGGAGATTATTAGAAAAAATTAATATGCCTTAAATCCAATCTATTGTATAATTTTTGGAACACGTTGTAATCATTTTATTTTTTGATAAATAACATGGCATTCAATTTATTTTGCCATATTTATTATTTAATTATTTAATTAATATGACAAAGTCCTTGATAAAATTTAGACAATTGTCATCATGATAATAAGAGGTGAATTTTTATTTATAATTTAATCTAAAGTGTTCTTGATCATAGGATTATTGAGTGTGAACACCCAATTTTGACCGGGTTAAAAGAAAAAAATAAAAAAAAGTATAAATAAAATAAAAAAAGAAAGAAAAAATAAAAAGAGAAAAAATAAAAAAATCAAAAAATTGTTGTCCACATTTTTAACTCATCTTTTTAGCCCAAACACATAAGCCCAGCTTAATAAACAAAAAAAACAAAAAAACAAAAAATGGTCACACTCATTCTGATTTTTCTCGTCCTCACCGCACACACTTAACCCACTATAACCTCTTTTATGCGTAATTTCTGCATAAAGACCCACTCACGTTCTGATAATTTCTGCTGCATTTTAATTTCTGTCAATTCTTTGAGCGCATTGGCTCCATGCATTTTAAGTTCTTTTGAGCGCATCGGCTCCATGCATTTTAATTTCTGTCAATTCTTTGAGCGCATTGGCTCCATGCATTTTAAGTTCTTTTGAGCGCATCGGCTCCATGCATTCCATACATTTTAAAATTCTGTCAATTCTATGCATTTTTAAATTCTGTCGAGCGCATCGGCTCCATGCATTTTACTTTCTGTCGAGCTTTTTGTTGAGCGCATCAGCTCCACGCATTCCATGCATTCCATGCATTTACTGTCATTTACTTTTGAGCGCACCTAGCTCATTGCATTTTAATTTCCATCGTTGTTCCCGCTTTATTTTGCATTTATCCTCTTATGCATTCTTAGACAAAATTGGAGTTCATTTCTTTACTCGCTTCTTTACTACGATAAAATGAAAAACTACAATTTTTCCTTTTATCTAATAAGAAACAAGTAAAGATGGGCAATCATGAACACCCAATTTTGACCGGGCTAAAAGAAAAAAATAAAAAAAAGTATAAATAAAATAAAAAAAAGAAAGAAAAAAATCAAAAAGAGAAAAAATCAAAAAAATCAAAAAATTGTTGTCCACATTTTTAACCCATCTTTTTAACCCAAACACATAAGCCCAGCTTAATAAACAAAAAAAAAAAAAAAAAAACAAAAAATGGTCACACTCATTCTGATTTTTCTGTCCTCACCTGCACACACTTAACCCACTCACTGCACACACGCAACCTCTTTCGCGTAATTTCTGCAAAAAGACCCACTCACGTTCGATCCCATTTCTTTGCACACCTCTCTCCACATAAACCCTCACCCACTCACATTTCATGGGGGGACGAAACATAGAAAGAGATTTTTTCTTCTTCTTTTCCTTCTCTTTTCTCGCAGTGCCACTTCCCAAAAACCATAAGCGAGAACCCTTCAACCTTGAACTCCCCATCTACCTTGATCATCCTTCATCTCATCTTCACCTCCAAAAAAAAAAACGTGAACCATCTCCATCTTCACGACCACCCTCTTTATCTTCCCCAAATCATCCCATCTTCACCAAGAAAAGAAGATTGATGATGTTGAGTTGATCTCTCGGTGGTAGCCGAGAAAAGAAAAAAAGCAAGAATGCTTTGGGGAGGCCATTTGGGAACGAAAGGGATTTTTGATTCTTTTGAGTTGAGTGTATTATTGGTAGCACGAGTAAGCCCTTTCTCATCACTATCCTTGCACCGTGTGAGTAAAAATGTAGTGTTCAAATGCATGCTTGATACCGGGCAATTAGTTATGTTGTCCATCTTCTTTTTCTTTTCTTTAGCCATGAGCACCATACGCACACCGGCACTCCTCCCCTTCTCGCATCACATTTCTCAAACCACCAAAGAATTCATCTTCACCTCCGTAAAACCGTAACCACCACCTTCAATAACTTCACAAAGCACCATCATTCCCCATTCGACCGTCGAAATCCAAAGAGCCACATCCTTCCCCTTTAACCGACCGTCGAACCCCCACGAACCACACCATTGGACCCTCAACCCACTTCACAAAATACCATCATTCCCTCTACCAACCGTCGAACTACATCACCGACCTTCACCTCACCCGACCGTCGAACCACACCATTGTGACCCTCAACCCCTTCACAAAGCCCACCTTCACTTCATTCGACCGTCGAACCACACCATTGGACCCTCAACCCACTTCACAAAATACCATTATTCCCTCTACCGACCGTTAACTACATCGTTGACCTTCACCTCACTCGACCGTCGAACCACACCATCGTGTGACCCTCAACTCCTTCACAAAGCCCACCTTCACCTCACTCGACCGTCGAACCACACCAGATATTACCCCCTCACCGACAACCCATCCAAACCCTCACACCATCAACCAAACTCCATCCCATCCGACCGTCGGACCCCAAAAAAACTGTGACCTCCACCATCTTCATCAATTGCAACCGACCGTCGAAATCCAAAGAGCCACATCCTTCCCCTTTCCGACCGTCGAACCCAAGCACCGAATCCATCACCCCTTCCCAACCGACCGTCGAATCCATCCCATCCTTACCCCCAACCGACCGTCGAATCCATCACCCCTTTCCAACCGACCGTCGAATCCATCCCATCCTTATCCCCACTGACTGTCAAACTCGAAAACAGAATCACTCAATCTCCCTAAACCGACCGTCGAACCAATTTCCAAATCCTTCCCCAAACGTCCTCTGTATGTGCTCTGTTATTGGTGCTCAAGTTTTCAAAATTTTTTTTTTGAATTATTGACTGTCTTTTGGGATTTGAGTTTGAATCTCGTGGGTTGCTGCCCATTTCATATTAAGGCAATAATGATATATTTTTTTGGCAAAAAAAAAAGGGGTAAAAGAATATAAAAATAGCAAATAAAAAAAATCTTTTAATCCATGCAATGACCAATGATGATGATTGAATAGCGGATGCTATCTTCATTATCTTTTGGATCATAAGGGTTTATTGAGTAGCCTAGTGCTAACTTGAATCCTGTGCAAAAAAATGGATTTGCTTTCAAATAAAATCTTTTTTAAATAAAATCAACCAACCCACACTTATTTTATAAAGAACTACGTAACTTTGAGTTCCCCATTGCACCAGGGGATACGTAGGAGCAGAATTTCATTTCTGTCAAGCCCAAATTAAATTTTCATAATTTTGTGGTTTCGCTTTTGTAAATAGTTATAATGTTTTTTTGTAAAAAGGGGTAAAATAAATATTTCAAAGGATTATTAAGAATTTGCACAATTAATCCAAGGTACCGTCTTAGGACGGGTGCGTTAGGGGTGCAGTGGGATTAAGTTTCCACCCTTCCCTAAGCATAACCGACTCCCGAATCCGATCTGGTTCCAAAGACCATTTTCAAAGAGAGGTTTTCCAATTTTTCCAAATTCAAATAAAATTGGTGGTGACTCCATTTTCCATTTCCATTTTTCTAAAATCCTTCAAGTTGCTATATTTCCCGCCGCGATCCCGGTCACGACATTGAGAATAAGACATTAGTAATCTGGATAGACCAATATATGTGTAATTGTCTCTATTGGATAGAGATTGATAAATTTCATTTATTATTCACATATATAGATGATGCATATGGAGATATGATCATTAAACTGACTCAACTGAGAATTCCTAATAGTTTATGTTACTGTTAAACTGTCAATAAGATACTCTCATGAAGAACATGGTATAAACTTTTTCTTTGACCTGAGATTATCATAGTAATTAATAAGTTGTTTGTTATACTTTGAGTCTGAACACCTAATGTCCTAGGGCGCTAGTTGAATGGATATTGGGTATGACTAAATACTTGTAGAATTAATGATATATCAAGAAGGAATTCATCAACTCTTGGTAATGAGTTTGAGCTCTATGATTATAATAATAAAATTAAGATCTTAGTTAGGGTAATTGAATGAATGAATGAATAAATGAGTTTCTTAAGTCATTCACTAGTTGGTTATAAAATATAAAGGTTTATCTATTAGAATTTGACAGTTATACTATACTCTAATGTTAACTCAGAGCTGTAACGATGGAAGGAAATATTGCATTATTCTTCTAAAGGTTCTTGAAGAGAAAAAGATGTTACTTCATGATATCCGGTCGTTAAGGAGTGTTGCTAGCACCAACCTTGATTAGTAATTTGGTTTGACTAATTTACTACCAGTTTAGTATTGAACCTATGGGTTCACACACTAACGAGTGTTCCAATCATTTCTAAAAGATTATTTAATTTATTATTTGATAATTAAATTAGAGAATTTAATTTAATCAAATAAATAATTTTTGTAATCCAAATAGAATATTATTATATTCTTTACTAACACTTACAATACAATTAACATATGATACAATTATATGAAGAAATTCTATTTATAATAGAAAAATCAAAAGTTTCCAAATGTTGTAGGCACTAATGTTTTAAATCTTATTAGATAAGATTTATTGTTGCATATTATCTTGATAGATAAAATTTATTGTTCCACGTTTTCTTGATAGATAATATTTAGTATTGCATATTATTGTGAAATCCTATTACATATGCACCAAAAGTCAAGAATGTGGTACAAGTAGTAACCAATAGTTAGTTAAATCCTATTAGATACATATGCTACACGTTGTACTTGATATGCTGCACGTTAGAAATGATATGCTGCACGTTAAGTAAGATTTGACAAGTTGCCTATTAGATAGGATTTGGTAATACTACACGTTATTTATTTTTAAAATAAATAAATAAAATAGCTTTTATGACTATTTAAGGTGTGTAGCAAAGAAACTTCAAGAGATACTGATATATCATGAATAGAAAATGTATATTTTTCTATTCTGACTTTTTATTCTCAAATTTTTATATAAGTTCCATATTTCAAAGGTGTTGATAGCAAGACTTGATCTTGGTGTGGATACGTATAGAGTTTTCGTACAATAAAAAAAAAATTAAAGTATCAAGTACCAGATATTTCAAATTTATTTTCATAATATTAGAATAAATTTAAACACAAAAATATTTTTTTTAGATTGTTATTATATTATTCCGTTGTGTATTTTGATAATTATGCAATCCTTTCATAAAGTACTTTTGCAAAAATAACATAGACAAAGAATCATAAGAAATATTTTAACTTTTAAAATCTTATAATCACTTTTCCTTTTTTGTTGTATGTCGCAACAAAGTGATCCACTTTTGAAAGGGTGCCTAAACACACATGATTGTTTGTTTAGGGGAGGGAGAGACAGTGATTCGTTCTTTTGGTTAACATAAAGACAATGAAGAGCGGAATAACTTCAGGAATAGATTCATTTACGCTTCTTGTTCTTGGTATAGACACATAAAAAGTTCCATTTTAATGACAGGAACCCTTGCACTTCTAGGTTATAGCTCTCATCCTTTTTTTTTGTTTTTGGTCATAGCTCTCATCCTTGTTTTCACCCACGCAATGAAGCTTTGGTTCACCGGAGCGCGGAAGGAATATTAGACAAAACAAAAGATATTCCATGGAAGGAATTGGGGCTTGGCAATTTATTTTGTTTATGTTGCTTTCCGACTTCAGGCTTACATAGGAAATGACAGCGCCTCTGTCCTCATTGCCAATATCGTTTACTAAGGTGTCACAGTTTTGTCTAAACCTTCATTATTTAGTTTAATTTAATAATGTAGATATACAAGTCTTAGTCAAGCAAGAAAAACAGCGCAATGAGACTTAATTGACAAGGTTTCCATGAGGGAATCGGCACGCACGCAATTTACAGAAAGAAAAAGGTTAGGAATAATTTCAAAGCACCTTTGAGAGACACTAGAAAAAGGTCGCTACTAACTCATATTCTATTCTGTTCGAGAACACGTACATTAGAAGATTTTAAAGAGATATTTTTTATGAATATAGATGTAATACATTTTTTTTATATATAAGAAATAAAAAATTAAAAAAATTAAAAAATTAAATTTTACTAAATTCATTAATCATAAAAAATTATTCTATTTTTTTATAAATATATATAAAAATAATGTATTACATTTATATGCAACTAAAAATGTCTACCTTTTAAAACTGCCAAATAAAGGATTTTCATCTGTGCAAAACTTGTGTTATTGTACATAGGCACCATGCTCTCTTTTTTTGGTACTCACAGGCAGCATTCTTAGTTCATTCTGTTTGTTTACTAAACAAGAAGTTCGAGTAATTTAATGTAAACATACATAAGCCATGTACAAATAAATACTATGAATATCATAAATAATTTAAACAAATATATTACTCAAATAAATTAAAAATTTCAAACTTGGTTTGCATAAATAAACTAGTTTAATATTGTATTCAAATTAATTCATTTAAAAATATTTTTTTGGTAGATAATAAATATACTCAAATAATTTAATAAATAATTATTTTATTTAACCAAATTAATTTCATTATATTCAAACAAAATATATTTACCTTTAGTTTATATCTACAGTATTATAAAAAAAATTACCAACTGAAAATCAAAACGAAACACTTCCAATTATCTTGAAGCTTCGTTAGAATTAAGGCGAATAGCAAGTTCGTTAAATGACATAAATACAAGAAAACAAGGCGAGTTCAAATATAGTATAGAGATCGAATAGCTTCATTTCGTTTTACCAAAGGCCTAAAATGAATTGAAGTCTTTGACACCTGCTTTCCGTGAAATTAGATTTGAAGAAACTACACTCAGCGAAAGGAAAAGAAAAACAAAAAGATTTGAAGAAACTAATGTTTGATTTAGATTATTTTAAAAATTAATAATAATAATTTATTCTTCAAAAAATTTTAATTATAAATTATTTTAAAAAATAAAAATAAACTAATTCAATCTCACGTTACATTTAAGCCATTTAAGTAAATCAAGGAAAAAAATTAAAATAGAGAGAAAATAAATAGTAAATCAAAACAAATTAGATTTAATTTGAATGGTCCTTCCGTAGTATAAAAGTGTAATGTTTTTTTTTCTAACATTCAATTACACAATGCTATATTATTAAAAATATTCAATTTATATGATTGATTAATGAAGTAATAAAACTTTACTCGCATCAAAACATTAAAATCAAACTCAAAAAAAAAAAAACAAAAATTAAGAAAAGAAGCACAAATTCGAATATGAAAGAAATGGATTATGTACCAGAAACAATGGTCACAATCATAATACACCTCCAATCATAAAATCAACTAAGATCCAGAAATCAACATATATAATCTCTACACAGCAATAGAGAGAGAATTATATACTACTACTAGTCAAGTCCCAATCTCTACTAAAATCCACACAGTAGCTAAAAGAGAAAATCCATCAGCACCAGAACGCGCGAAGCATATGCTCAGATCCTGAGAGCAGATCCGAAGGCGAGAGCGACGACGGCGGCAAGACAACCAGCGGCGAAGGAGGGGGAGACAGCGGCGGCGGGAGAGGCGGGGCTGGGAGCTGGAGCCTCGGCGGCGCCGGCGACGGAGAGGACGGTGAGGAGCAGCGACATTGTGGTGAGAATCATCACTTTAGAGAAAGCCATTGGTGTTGCTACTTAGCTTGTTTTTTGTTTTTTTCACTTTGCTTTTTTTAGGGTTTGGTTTTTGTTTGGACCAATGAAATTTTGCGATTAATGGAACAACGAGTTTGGGAGGGGAAGGGGTGGTATATATAGAAAGGAGAGAGGAGAGGTTACGGGCAGCTTGGGGTAGCTGCCCGAATTACAGACTGGCGAAGCGATAGTGTAGTTGCCAGCTGGATCTGATTCTGTTGTTACTCCTCAACAGAAATTCAGATTTCACATGACTCATGATTAGCAACACAATTTTTATATTTTTATATTAAAAAATGTATATATATATATTTTTAAAAAATATTAATTTTTTTAACTTATAATCCTAATAATTTTCTTAATTATTAAATAAAAAATATTAAATATTTGTTATATTCATAAATATTAGTTATATTTAATTTTTTATTTAATATTTATTTTATTAAGTAATCAATTATTAAAAAGATATTTTAAAAAATATAATAAAATTCTTTTTTTTATATTTTATTTAATATTATTCATTATACACGCTTTCTCTCTCTCACATCTCTTAAAAATAATGTAAAT
Source organism: Ormosia semicastrata (assembly GCA_029884595.1). Classification (NCBI taxonomy): domain Eukaryota; kingdom Viridiplantae; phylum Streptophyta; class Magnoliopsida; order Fabales; family Fabaceae; genus Ormosia; species Ormosia semicastrata. Next base: position 7,631,067 of record JAQQTO010000063.1, on the reverse strand, counting down.
ATTACTTACACTAAAAAGAGGTACAAAATGATAATTTTCCTTAACAACAATGGAGCAACGACGTATTTCAACCACTAGCCCCACGCGCTCCCTCTCTCACACCGCTTTTCTTTTCTTTTTTACTATATTTAAAATACATCATTTTTAGCAATATATATATATATATATATATATATAAGAAAAATAATTTAAATAAGGGATTTACTAAGAAGTGGTTAGAACACGAGTTAAGAACATAAAAATAAAAAGTAGTATTAAATAAAAAATAAAAAATTTATTATATTGGGATCAAAAAATATTTAATACTTACTTTTTTAAAGAATAATTAGAAGTATTCCTTTCGATTCTAAATAACTGTCATCTTAAGGTTTGAACACAAATTAAGGAAGCTAGTAAATAATCTTCATAATAGTAAAAAATAAGTTAATTTAAAAATTAATTTTTCTAACTAATGTTCTTGAAAGTTAAAATAGAAAGTTTTAAAATGAAAATTTTTTTAAAAAAATTTAATGTATTGAATACTTTGTTTTTTTTTTAAACTTCTTATTTTAACTTTCTTAAAGTAATTGTTAGCAAAACTCTGGAAAAAATTGTAAAATTTCTAATTTGAAGGGAAAAATAAAGTTCTAATATGTTATTCTCATGTGAGTTTTGTAACGCTCCTTTTTGAAGAAAAAACGTCACACCATAAGTACGAAATGGAAATAAAATGTATAAACTAAGATCCGGTTCATTATAATATAAATAAGTCTGTTTAGTTGTAATCGTATAAATAATTTAATGAATTTTTTTTGTAATAAAAATGATAATACATGGTTACAACAGAAAGCAATCATGAGAAGTAAACTATACATTCATACCTTGTACATATGTATATACTTATATCATACTTGTTTAGGTACATCATTAGATATACAAAAAGTAGAAGCTTTACATGCTCCAAAATGATTACACATATACAGCCTACCAAAAGACAAAACATCAAGCCCCCAAAAAGATTTACAGATAGCCATCAGTGGCCTTCAACAGCATCAGCCCCTAAAGCGAATGAGAAGGAACCATAGTTCGAACCTCCTCAGGATCTTCCTCGTCAGAGGAAATCCTCATCGGAGCAACCGAGTTACGAGCGGGGGCTCGTGCAGAGAATAAGAACGAATCCTCTTGTGGGGAGTAATAGCGCTCACCCCACATATCACGTATGGGTAAATAAAACTCTAAATACAAGTGAGCATTAAAAGTAAAGACAGGTAGATCATAACGTCCCCAAGCCAGAGACACAATCACGTCTCCGAGGTAGATGCAGCGATCCGTACTCATATTGATGTGCCAACAGTCCAGACCTCCACGAAAAGTCAATCTCACATAACCCAAAAAGTCACGCGGACGAGACGCCATATCCAAACAGGAATCTAATCAAAATCAGGCCATAAGCTAGGGAATTCGTGCACTTCCCCTTCCTCACTGACGTCTTTAGAGAAACATACAAACAGACAGAATAGCAGAAATACAGAAAAGAGGTGGGACATCCTACATTCAGTACCAATTATGGCAGTAAAGAAACAGAACGGCGCAGGATGCCCACATAGCATTGCTAGAATAATAAGCAGTATTAAGATGGCAAATAGTAAACAACTTAACAAATCCAGACAATTATAACATCAATAAGACAACAGCTCCAATCATCATATGAATAAATGGCAAATAATATGTTGACTCACTATGCACGTGCACATGATACCGAAATCCTACTTCATGGAGCTAGACACAAACATCGGAGAGAATGATCAGGGAGACATGCCAGTATCTTGTCAACCTAAAATCAAGTGTTTTCCAGAAAATTAATAATTTTGCGCAACAAGGGTTTATACAGCGGCATTCTTCACAAGATCGCGATATATGATAATGTCTCGGTCCGGATTATCGGTGCGTTTGCATCGGTCTATCCTACGGCCCAAAGGAGCTACCAACTGACTATTGTGAGACACCCGCACCCCGACGCCCCCAAGGTCAACATTATAACCTACACTAGTCTGTTCGCACTTGCACTAAGGTGTGATTTAATCTCCTAGGTAACATAGCCTTAACAATAGTCCATCGGACTTTCACAATGCATGATGACCCAATGTATATTCAGGTATATTCAACAATAATATAATTTTTCATAACATGCCACAATTTGGCCAAGTTAAACATCGACAGATTTTTTGTCCCACTCATAGACCCACAATAACATATTATCAAGTTCTCAAATGTGACAATACACTTTTTAAGGTTTAGGTTTACTATGAAGTTTCACTTTAATTTAACATTTCTTATGAAATATTTCTCTAGGGGAATTCTCTTGCAATTCTCATTCAATATCTATTTCTCGTAATTAGCCAAGTCCTTTACTCAAATTAAATCATACTTACTTAGAGAATTATCTAAGGTTCTCCAAGTCACACACACACTCTTATTCTTCCGTTAAGTTCAAAAGAATCATCCTAGGTCATCAAATAAGTTTTTTTCCATCTTATGAATCCATAATAAATTCTTAAGTTACCCAATTCACCTAAGCCTTAACTTGATGCATAACTTTTAGCCAATATGGCCCTTGAGGCCGTGACCTCCCAAGGACAAGAGTCTAACTAATTTTTTTATCACATTGTTAATTACTTAACACTTAATTTCTTAAGTTTCAATTTCTACAAAAATTAAATTTTGAACACCCAAAATTTTGTCCTCTTGGCCGTGAATCCAAAATGGGCAAAGAGCCCTAGATTTTCCATATATCAATCTAAGCAATCCAATATATAATTCTATAGCCATCAAGATGCACAATGACAATCAATAAATTCATACAAGTCAAAATAGTTATAAAATCATGAAGAACAACACAACAAAGAGAGCAATCCCACATGGATTCCTCATCAACAACACCAAAAATGTTTCCTCACCACCAAGATAGGTTGAAAAAGATCATCTCCCTCTTACCTATAGAAGACAACACAAGAAAGCAAGCTTCTTGGTCCTTTCCTTGCAAAATTCGTCCAAGCCTCTAAGAAAACCCTAAGATGAGCAACTTTTTAAAATCTTCACTCAAACCATGAAAGGAGGAGTCCTTAGTCACATAGGTGACCAAGAAAAACGGAAAAGAGAAGAATAGAAAGGAAAAGTCAAGAACTTTATTTTAGAGCTTCAAGTTTGGGCTTCAATGGTGGAAGATGAAAAAGGAAGATTTAGGGGATGATCACCAAAAAGAAAAGTCTTAGGATGATGAGAGGAAGCAAGAAATGAGATTATTTTATCAAGCTAGAGAAAATGGCCTCCCAATGGTGTTGGTGCCGTGGAGAAGAGAGGAAGAGAGAAACTTGAGAGGAAAAAGAAGATGAAGAAAGAAGAAATGTGATAGCTTTTGGTGATTTCAAAATTAAAAATAAAAAGTGATAAAGTGAAATGCTAATTTTTTTGGCTCCAAAATGGGCCTCATTGCCGTGGAGTATGGGAGGGAGGAGAGAGAAAACAAAGCTTCCTTTGGAAGCTTTGTACAAAGCTTCTTTAGGAAGTTTTGGAACACTTTTTTAAAAGTCAAATGATGATGTCACATTTATGATGTCATCTTTGATGATGTCATTAAAGTGCTATCTACAAAAGATGACTAACACTCTACTAAGGCTATTATTCAGTGGACAAATGTTACAGTTAATAAAAATAGTATTTATTGTTCATCGAATAATTTCACGATACAATGATTTTATTTATCAGATAAAATCTCGAAAAACTAAAACTCCATAAACTGTGTCCGGCCTCGGGTTTAATAAGATCCTCTGTCGACGTTTCCACAGTCTAAGGTTTTTCGTCCTTATGGAAAATATTTTATTTTTCCGACTCGACTCAATGAGCATGTAAATCGAGAAATATATTAAAATAATCAATAATTCTGAAAAAATCAAAAAAATTTAAAAAAATCATAAATATCATAAAATAACTATTTATCATGAAATAAAGAATTTTCAGAGTGTTACAAGTTTAATATATATAGTATAATGGTGTATATACGTATAGATATAGAAGTATATAATAGATTCCAACAATGATAAATGCTACCAACTCATGTAACTTCCTCTAACTACTTGATGGCTGCGTTTTTGTGCTTGTTACTACATGAGAAGAATTGCATAAGGAGAAGGAATTTATTTTTTGTCCAACCCAAATACCTTCATCGTATGTCCATCATATATTCGTGTGAGATAAATGTTAAATCAAACTGTATGTGACTGTAACATTCCCGCAAGATATAAAATGAGTTTGTGAGTGAGTTGAAAAAAAGTTAAAGTATAAAAATTGGACGAATAACGAGACTATAAAGAGAAACCATTATCGTATTGCATCTCTCCTAAGCTGAAAGGAGCAGATCGAACGCAGAAGGCATGGGAATGAAGCTATCAACAAAGTGGGGATTGTTCTTGGAAAGGAGGGCAAGCTTTATAGCCCTTGCCCAAGTGTGGTAGTTAGGGCTTGTAAGCAGTGGAGAAACTAAGTTTAGAGAGGGATTCTCACTTAGATACAAGTAAAAAGGGTTGGAAGGGTTTTGGAGTGGATCGCTTTGAGCGTCCATGGCTGAAATCGAAGGAATCCAAGAGAAAAGGGGAGTGATAGGGTGGGAAAATGATAGAAAAACTAAGAAAGTTAGAGAAAAAATTTTATGAGTAGTAGCTAAAGTAACTCTTTGATACCATGTAAAATCTCTAATCTGAAGGGAAAAAATGAAGTTCTGATATGTTATTGTCATGTGAGTTTAATATATATAGTACAATGGTGTATATACGAATAGTTATACAAGTATATAATATATTCTAATAATGATAATTGCTACCAGCTCATGTAACTACCTCTAACTACTTAGTGGCTGCGTTCTTGTGCTTGATGGTACATGAGGAGAATTGCACGAGGCTCTCAGTAACAAAATTTTTTCTTTTATTAAAATTTTAAATTATAACCTCATTTATATTTTCACTCGCTTCATTAATGTTATCTCTTTTTTCATTAACAATCTTTTTCATAATTATTACTTTCTATTAGTCCTCTACATTCTTTCATCAATCTATAAAATGATAGTTAATAGATTAGGAAATGAATTGAGATATTTTTGGGAAAAGATATGAATTTAATATCAAGAAGACAAATGAAATTTTATTAGTTGAGATATTTTAGGAAAACAAAATTAATTAATACATGTAGTTAATAGTATATTTAATAAAGATATATACGAGTAAGGGTAAAATTGAAAAAAATAATAATACCTCATTGATATTTTAAAGTGACAAATAAATTGAAATAGGTTTAAACTTTTAAAATGAGAGTTATTCAGAACTAGAGGGAATATTTAATAAGGGATATTAAATATTACTTAATCAATGTGCTTATGACACTTGTTAGTAAAATTCTTTAAGTAATTAAGGATAATTACATTAACTTCTTTTAAAGTTAACCCTTATTAAATTGACATTTTTATTTATTTAGAAAATTACATATATCTCTTTTATTTTATTATTTATAATAGAGTTTTGTACTTTAATAAAGTAAAAGATGAATGTGTGATTTTTTAAACAAATAAGAATGTCGAGGTATATGAACAATACATAAAACAAGCAATGCAAGTATAGTTTATCAAACAACTAGTTATTTTTTTATGCATTGTTTGGATTTTTTAAAATTTCAAAATTATAATTATAAGTTTTTAATTTAATAGATAAATATCTAATACATGTTTGAATGAGCTTGGTTTGATTAAAAAAGAAATAATCAACATATTTCAAAAAGATATTTTAACTACAAAAGTTTTAAGTGTAAAACAAATCAACTAACAAATACTTCCAATCTTATTAAGTGGAATACAAAAACCTGTATTTACTAACGTATGTCGGTTTGAGTAGATTGAGCTTGTATCTCTTAAGTATGTGATCCTAAGCTTGATCCCAAGATTTATATGTATAGAAATAATACCATTGCGATGTGCCTCTACTTAGGCACCTGACCATATACCGAGAGATTAATCTTTCACCTATCAAGTAAGATGATACTCTAAAAAACCAAAAACATATAGCAATTATATGTCACAATTTTATGTTTTTTTTTTGCCATTAAATAGTAGATCATCGCAAAACCCAATAGATTTTAACTAGTAAATGATCTATTATGGGAATTTGCACACATACCTAGCCCTAGTCCACACACACCAATGTATACACGCTACACTTGGGGAAGGAGAGATCCATGTTGAGCTTTTTTTGGCTCGTATGTGGAACGTATCGGTGGAATTTGATCCGAGGACTCGTAATCAAGTGCATATATCTTTACTAAATGAGCTAATTAGCATCCACAATTTTATGTTGTTAGTTTGTGGCAATATTTTGATGAATTTTTAATAAATGTTTATATACATGATTTAATACTTACATGTAAATTGTGTAATAAAGTAAAAGGATATTCTGATTTATTTTGACATATTAAGTTATGTTCTGAACTAGATTCAGAGGGTACCTGAGATAGGCACGTTGCGATGAGTTCTCCTTCGCGCAACAGCTGAGCTTGTGACACAAGGGGGTTAGGTACCTGTAAAGGGACTCCAACGCTAAAGTCAAGCAGTGCACAATAAGGTTTTTGGGATGGGGTTTAGAGTTACCTTACTAAGATGACTTAGCCTTGTATTTATAGAGCGTAAGCAGAATCCTAATGGGATTCTTATCGAATACTGGATGCAGGTAATTTAGGATTAGTATCCTGAAGAGGATTGCCTTCCTGTTATTATCAAATATATCCCTACAAATCCGGGGTTAGGATATGGAAAGTATCTAACCAATAAGGATATCTATAAATCCTATAATATCGTAAGTTGATGATCGGCAGTTACGGATATTTAGGGATTCATCCACTGCGCGAATCTATCAGTCACGATGTCGAATACGACTTTCGGCCCGTAATCCGTTGTCCCGAATACGTCGTGAGTCTTCCTCTACGCCGCTTAGAGAGTCCTGGTGATGTGCATAGGGTTGATCCCATGGAGCGGGATCCGGATCACGGTCCCGAAACGATTGCCCCGACTTGGCTCTTGGATGAGACAGACCAGAGTCAAGTTTAGAACGGATCAACCATTCTGTGGTAATTCGACGGGTAGGTGTCGACCTCGGGTTATTACCGATATCCTTGTCCTTATTCAGTTACGAACAAACATCGCTGCCCCCAAGCACGAGTACTAAGGATTCCTGGAGACATATTTGACGCAGATCCCAAACGTGATCCCTGACGTAACGGTCTGCGATTTTCTGGGAAACTGATGCTTGGACTTTATTGGGAAGCAGTGATTCTTTAAAGAAAACGTCAATTTCATACAGATTTTTTCAACTGCTCCCTATCTTTGTGACCAACCAGAGATCAAAGCATTTATTTTGGCTGACTTCATGACATCAGGTCACCTTTTACGGGACCAATCGGAATCCTTCATGCATGCTATAAGTAGAGAACATTTCTTCGTGGGTTAGCATTCCTTTCTTCTTTCTCATTGTCGAACAGAGATGATTTCTCCCAAAGGAATGAATGTAACTCTTCCTTCGTTCCCTTCTTTTGTGAAGAGAGCTTCACCATCTGCAGAAACTATATTTTTATTTTTTCCAAAGTTCGTGAAGAGATTTGATTTTCTCCAAGCGTTCATCCTTATTGGACAGGGGCCTTTCTATCTTGGCGTAAAACCTAGTTGCTATGCATTTAGGGAGGCGGAATGCTTTCTATCCTAGCGTACACGGGGGTGTCTGACCCAACGTGTTGTTAGGATGGAATAATGCTTCCGTCTTCCATTGCAAGGGGACCCGATGGAGCACACTGTTCCTCTCCTCTTCTTCTTGGCGGGCTGCTTGAAAGCACTTGGGCGGTCTTTTTCGGAGTAACAGCTGGAAATGCAACGATGCTAGGTCAAAGGAGTGCGGATCCCCTTGGAGCAACCTGGGGTGGTCGCTTTCTTTGACTTGCTTTCAAGGAAGCGGCGTATCCCCTTCTATCCGTCCGAAAGGTAGGGAAAGAAACGGCGAACAGAGGATTTCTACTCCGGAGTGGCTTCACTCTGTTTCGGCGTAGAAAGGCCGCTGTAGCTGCTCCGTAACTTGAGGCAACTTGGAATGGTCGAGACCGACGGAGGATTCTTCAGCTAGAGAGGTCGTACCCCTTCCAAACAGAAAAAAGGATCCCGGTCTTTAGTTGCATCGCGGAGAAGCAGTGCAAAGGACTTTGGCATTTTCCCTATGGCTATGATCTCGGTTTGCCAATGTTCTGCAAAGCCTATCCACTTTTTCAAAAGACCGTGAATTGGAGATGTGGATGGGGTATGACCCGGGCAGCCGGAGATGTTTTCCCTCGTTCCCGGGATTTCGTTATACATTCCATGTCTCAATATTTTCTTTTTCCTCTTTTTTAATTGTACGACGATGTATGGAATGAAGATGATTCAATAGACTTTGCCTTTTCTGTATTTGTCCTGTACTTCCATTATGCATATGCTTTTCCACCGAGGTAACTTTGCCGGGATGAGTCCAACGCTTATCCCGGTATAATCGAACAAAGAGATTGTCGGGATAGGCCCAATGCCAACCCGGCATAATAGCCATAAACACACCTCGGAGCATGATACGTTGTCCGTAGTGTCAATAGTTAATTGGACTTGGAATCCGTGGTAAAAACCCAGGTTCTCATCCAACGTTCGTACGACGCTTTGGATTATTGCAACGTAATCAGTCCTTTCAATCTATTACGTGGTGGGCCACGTGTTGCGATTTCATCGGAGGGACGTGCTTAGAGCCCCGCGAGCCATGATGAGCACTTTTTTGAACTTGCGCTGGAGGGGACAGAAATGTCCCTTAACCGTTCAACCCTTTATAAATAAAAGGTTTGTTTTCCTTGCTCCATCGTTTTTGCCCTTCTTCACTGAAAACACTGTGCATTGAAAGTCTTGGTTTCTTTTTGGGTGCTCTTCAATCGCAGCTCCTCCATTGTTCTGACTCAACTTCTCAACTTTCAAGTATCCTGCCTTTACACTGTAAGTTGCTTTCTTTCGGTCATTTTGTTATTTGCACTTTCAGTATATCAATAGCTTTTCAGAAAGTAGGGTAGCTTCGCATTCCTGGTTTTTCTTGCCTTCAAATAGGGCTTAGCGATATAGGCAGATATGGTCGCCTCCCTGAAACACCAACTTTGCCGCGCCACGCGTGGTGGAGGGGTTCCCCCCGAATGCCTTGTTTCTGGTGGGACAGGAGGTCGGTAGGGGAGGTTAGGATTACCTTGCTCTCCCTGTGTCTGAATCTGTAAAGCTATTGATTCTGACAGTTTCTTACCGACTTCTTCGGATGTTCTCAGGGTTTCTATGGCCAAAGGAAAGAAAGTTAGGGTCAAGCCCCCATCTCACGACGCTCGTGATGCGGCAGAAGACGAGCTGGTTCGAGTTCGGCGGGGTCCAGGGTTGGTATGCCCATGGGTAGTGGACGACGTATGGGATCGCCAGTCCCAGTTTTCAAGCGGCCGTGCTCCGAGAATCTCTATTCGCCTTGGAGTTAACTGTGAACAAGGCTCGAGATGACGAGTTCGAGGTCGTCTGTCCAAACTGGAACGAGAGGGTGTGTTGCTGCCGAGAGGAGGGTTCACATTTCATGTTCCTGTACGAGCCACTTTTCTTCAAGTTAGGGCTAAGGATGCCGTTTTCTGACTTCCAGATGGACGTGCTCCGTACTCTTCAAGTGGCCCCTTCGCAGATCCACCCTAACGGTTGGGGCTACATCATATCGTTTGAGAGGTTTTGTCGGTTGATGAGCCTCAAGTGCTCGGCGAACACCTTTTTTTATTTTTATACGAGAATAAACACCCAGGGGACGGTGAGGCAAACTAGTTGGCTTGTCATCCGATCCCGGCTTGGTCGTAAATCCTTTGATGTTTTTGAAGAAAGCTTTAAAGGGTTCAAGACTGCATTTTTCAAAGTGAAGGCCAAAGAGGGATGTCAGCCTTTCTTCCTCAAGCCGGACAGGGAGCCAGAATTTCCTCTTTACTTGACGCAGAGGTGCTGGGACGTGCCCATCAACTTGATTGAGAAAGAGGAGGAAGATCTCGACCCTGAGGAACTTAGGACCGCGTGATTTATAACCCGATATGCTGAGAAGCACGGGAACATCAACATTAGAGATGTTCTTCGTATCCCTGGTGATGATCTTTTTTACACTTTGTTAGGTAGGAATTAGGGCGTTTATACCTCTAGTATCCTTAGGTGTTTGTATTGTCTTCATATATTAATGTTTCGTGATGATGTACTGACGGTATCTATTTCTGCTTCTTTCCAGTCAACAACATGACTTCAGGATCTTCCATGGTTACCCTGCGAACTTCAAGAAACCGGAGGAAGGGGAAGAAGACGGCGGCTTCATCCTCCACAGCTATTCCGGACTCATCCGACCGTGATGTTGTTATTGCAGAGCAAGATCAGCTGGGATCCCCCGCCCAGAATCTTAAAGGGAAGAAAAGGCAGGCTGTGGAAGAGCCTCCCGAGCACGATGGAGGGTCGTCGGAGGGCGGTGAAAGGGGAGGGGCGGACTTCTTGCCAGTCATCGTGGGGCACTCTGACCCCGGCCCCTTCATAGATGGGCAAATTTTGAGTGGCGAGGTGAGGCAGCATATTACTGAGCAAGGTCTGGCCCAAACCTTAGCCGCACTTCAGAGACAAGCTCTCCGGGCAGCGGCCGAGATCCGTGTCATCGAAGTCACTATCGAGAACACTGATCGTCAGGCGTCGGAAGAGCTGAGGGCCTTGAAGAAAGAAAAGGAGGACATCAACCAGAAGTTGACCGCGTCCTTAAAGGCCAATGAGGATAATAGGAGGAGAGCCATTGAGCTGGAGAAGAAAGTCCCTGAGCTAGAAAAGAAGGTCATTGAGTTGGAGAAAGCGTTGGCAGACTCTGAGGCTGCCAGGAAGGCCGAAAAGCTTGGGGCCGACCGAAGCATTGGCGCTTTGAAGGCCGAGGTAACACAACTCGAAAAGGAGGTCGAGGAACTGGACTGGAGTAGCTAAATGTCGGGGAAGAGCAGTTCCAAAATGCTTTGTGAAGCAAATCCAAGATTTTGAACCCTGTGGATCGACCTTATCTTGGAGGGTGTTACCCTGATAAAATGTTTCATAATGGCCACTTGTAGTAGTTGAAGAAGAGTTAGTCGCTAAAGCTCCTGGTGGCAACCCGGAGGTTATCCAGATCCCTGAAGAGGCCGACGTCTAATCTTTTGCTTGCTTTTTTCATTTTGCTGTTTTCTGCCCCCTGCGTGGGGTTTTGTTACTTGTACGAACAATTGCCCCGTGTTTGGGGTTTTATAATTTTAATGATTCTGTTTAACCATTTATTTTTCATGGTCCGACTTGGGTCCAACGCCCATTTTAGCAGTCATTATAATGGACTTAGAAAACTTATTATCATAGAATACCATGGTCCGGGATCCTTCACTCATACCGCTGAGTGAATGGCATTCCACTTTGACTTAGGTAAAAATAACGCCTTAGTCTGTAATCTAACGCTTATAATAATCAAACGTCAAGAAATTTTAGACTTAGGCAAAGTAAAACCTTAATCTATATTCCAGTGCTTGTTATGGGAAGCGTTTGGAATTGCAGATATAGGTAAGTAACGCCTGGCTTATGGCAGTTTACGCGAGAACCCTTTTGCCTGAGGTGTCATCATTATTTAACCTTGCCCAGGGTAGGTACCCCAACAATCATATAGATTTTGGGACCCCTTCTAGGCTTGGGTATAAAGAAGCGTGTACATATGATCCGTACTGCCTCCTATCGACTTGTCAATTTAGAGCAACGCGTTGGATAAACCTGGTTTCTTGAATAACGATTTTATTGATGAAATTAGGAGGACAGGAGTCCGTACATAGCATACTTATTTAAAATGGGAATGGATCAAAGGTAATTCCACTGGAGGGCTAAGCTGCTATGGGCATTCAACTATAGTATTTTCTTAATTTGTCCGCATTCCAGTAATTCTTGACCGGGGTCCCAGATAACGTTTCTAGGGTGTAGGCACCCTTACCCGTACTAGTGACGACACGATAGGGGCCTTCCCAGTTAGGGGCTAATTTTCCTTGGGAGGCATTTTTTCCTCCTATGTCGGCTCTCCTGAGCACTAGATCGCCGGGATGGAATTTTCTTGGGACCACTTTCTTGTTATACCTGGCGGTACTTACGCTTGAGGCGCGCATCCCGTATATGGGCCACGTTTCTTCTTTCTTCGAGCAAGTCCAGTCCTCTCGATTAGACCAGGGTTCTTTGTCGAGATGAAACTTTGGTAACGCCACCAGTTCCCCTATTTCTACGGGATCATGGCTTCACAGCCATAGGTCAACTTGAAAGGGGATTCTCCCGTCGTGGAATGAGGAGTGGTCCGGTATGCCCAGAGAACGTGATCGAGTTGCTCGACCCAATTTCTTTTGGCTTCGTCGAGTCTCCTTTTTAAGCCTCGCACGATGATTCTATTGGCGGCCTCGGCTTGCCCATTTGTTCTGGGGTTCTCAACTGAGCTACAGTAGTGCTTTATTTTCAATTTGGCTAGTAGCTCTTCAAAAGCTTTGTCTTTGAACTGGGTACCGTTATCTGTGACTATCGATTTCGGTACGCCGAACCTGGTGATAATATGGCGCCAAGTAAACCTCTGGATTCGCGTCGACGTGATGGTGATCAGGGGTTCGGCCTCGATCCACTTGGTGAAGTAGTCTACTGCTACCACCAAGTATTTAAACTATCCTGGGGCCTGAGGGAATGGCCCCAAGATGTCCATACCCCACCTATAAAAGGGCTAGGGAACCGACGTCGTGGACAATTCTTCAGAAGGGGCTTGAAAGTGATCTGCATGACGCTGGCACTTGTCACAAATTTGAACATGTGCATGAGAGTCAGCCTCTATTGTGGGCCAATAGAATCCTGCCCTTAATACTTTTTGGGCTAGGGCTTTGGATCCCAAGTGGTGACCGCAGCTTCCTTCATGAACTTCAGCTAGGGCGTACTCTGCTTCTTTGGGGGTTAAACACTTTAGGAGAAGGGAGGAGAAACCACGTCGGTATAAGCGACCGTTGTAAACGGTGTATCTAACCGACGTCTTAACCAATCTGGAAGCCTCCTTCGGGTCCGACGGTAACTTCCCATGTTGCAGATAGTCCTGTATAGGAGTGATCCAGGATGGCTGATGGTCCTCCACTTGGGATATGCTGTGATTCGTAATGGAGGGTTGGGAGAGGGTTTCTTGGATTACAGACCGGTTGTTGCCGGGGCTCTTCGTGCTTTGGCCGCCAGACGAAGGTCCGCTCTGGAGTTCTGTTCCCTTGGGATGTGCTCTATCTTGACCTCTTCGAAGCTTTTCAAAAGTTCCTGGACCTTGTTCAAGTATTTCTGCAGGAGGGGTTCTTTGGCTTGGTATTCGCCTCGGATTTGGGAGGTTACTAGCTGGGAATCACTGCAAAGCGTGATCCGTGTTGCCTCCAGGTCCTTTGCCATTAGCAACCCGGCGATGCAAGCCTCATACTCGGCCTGGTTGTTTGAGGTTGGGAATTCAAACTTCAGGGAGTGCTCTAAGGTCAGACCCTCCGAACTCTCGACAATCACCCCGGCCCCGCTTCCTTTGGGGTTCGAGGATCCCTCGACAAAAATGGTCCAAAAGGCTTTCCTTGGGTTGCCGTTGTCTGTTGTGAGCTCTGCTAAGAAGTCGGACAAGGCCTGGGCTTTTATTGCCAGTCGTGGTTCGTATGTGATTCCAAACTCTGAGAGTTCAATCGACCACGCAATCATTCGCCTCTACCGGTTTGGTTTGTGTAGCACTGTCGGATGGGTTGGTCGGTTCTTACCACCACTGGTGGCATTGGAAGTATTGTCGAAGTCTTCTTGCGGTGATGATGAGCGCGAAGGCGACTTTCTCTACCTTTTGGTATCGAAGCTCAGGGCCCTGGAGGACCTTACTGACGAAGTAGACGAGCTTCTGTCCTTCGTTGGTTTTTCTAATCAAGACTGAACTCACGGCCTCGTCGTGGACGGATAGGTACAAGTAGAGCGTCTCTCCAATGTCCGGCCTTGTCAAGATAGGAGGGGAGGACAAAAGGTTTTTTAATGACGTGAAGGCATCTTCACACTCCTGGGTCCATTCGAAGTTTTTTCCCTTCTTGAGCAATTTGAACAGGGGGAGGGACTTGTGCGCGACTTTAGCTAAGAATCTTGTGGGGGCCGCTATGCGTCCCCGTAAGCTGTTGCACTTCTTTGACGTTCCGAGGACTTCTCATGTTGAGGACGGCCTGGCATTTATTCGGATTGGCTTCAATTCCCCTATGAGTTAGCATGAACCCCAAAAATTTACCGGCCTGGACCCCGAAAGCGCACTTCTCCGGGTTTAACCTCATGTTGTACTTTCGGATTTGTGCAAATACTTCCTCGAGGTCCGCAGTGTGCGATCCGCAGTGTGGGGTCTTTACTATCATGTCGTCTATGTAGACTTCTAGCATCTTTCCCACTTGATTTTCAAAACCTTGTTCATCATCCTCTCGGTAGGTGGCTCCTGCATTCTTTAGGCCAAAAGGCATGACCTTGTAGCAAGATAGCTCGCCCCATCGGTAATGAAAGCGGTTTATCTTCATCCCAGGTGTACATGGGAATCAGGTTGTACCGGAATATCGTCCCATGAATGAGAGCCATCGAACCCCGAGGAGCCATCCACTAATTTATCCACATTGGGGAGTGGATATGGGTCCTTGGGACAGGCTTTATTCAGTCGGTATAATCTACGCACATCCTCCACTTCCCGTTGGACTTTTTACTAGGACCACGTTGGAGAGCCATGTGGTATATGAAATTTCTCTCGATGAAATTGCCATTCAGTAGCTCTTTAACTTGGTCCTCTACGACTTGTTGCCTCTCGGGCCCGACCTTCCTCTTCTTTTTTGCGCGACCGGTCTGGTACCTTCTTTGATCGATAATCGGTGGCAAATGAAACTGGGGTCGAGTCCGGGCATGTCGGAGGAAGTCCAAGCGAAAAGGTCTTTGTTTTTCAACAAGAGTTCGGAGAGTTGCTGTTTTTCTTTCTCGTCCAGACGAGCTTCGATCTTGGTGACCTGTTCGGGGTTGGCCCCGAGTTGAAGAGACTCCAGTTCGCCTTCGGGCTGGGGTCGGGTATCTCGGATTTCTTCTCTAACGTCGAGCTCCGTCATTAAAATGTTAACTTGGTCGATAGCCGGGGCGGATGCTACGGGGCTCGACCGAGGCACTCTACAGATCTTCAAGCTCTCATTGTAGCACTTCTTGGCTGCAATTTGGTCGCCTTTTACAGTGACGACGTCATTGTTCTTATTTGGGAACTTCATCATGAGGTTGGTGGTGGACACCACCGCTCCGAGGGCGTTAAGAGAAGGGCGGCCCAGGATGATGTTATAAGCCGAGGGACAGTCCACGACCAGGAACTTCACCTTGACGGTCCTGAATAGTGTAGATGATCCGAGAGTCAGGTGGGTTTCGTAATATCCGACCGGGGTGATCTTCTCGCCGGTGAAACCTGTCAGTTCTCCAACATGGGGAGTCAAGTCGGATGGCGGGAGCTCCAACTTCTGATAGAGATCTAGGAACATAATGTCAGCTGAACTCCCTTGATCAACGAAAATTCGGCGAACTTCTGCATTGGAAATTACCCCGGATATCACGAGTGGGTCGTCGTGATCCTGGATTATTCCGCTGTAGTCCTCGTCAGAGAAGGTGATGAGTGGCATTTTCCTATCCTCTGCTTGTGTTCTTGTTTTTGAGTGGGCCACGCTGAAAACTGCCATTCTAAGGGCTTTCTTTCGAGCTCCGTTGGAGGATCCCCCTCCGGCAAAGCCACCGGCGATGGTATGGATCGTCCTGTTGGGCTCGGCGCGGTGGTCTTCGTTATCGACTGGAGTAGTGTTCCTAGTTCGACCCTGTCGGTCGCCGTTATCTCGTCGAGGAGGAGTCCGGGATCTTCTCCTCGGGCTTCTTGTTCTTCTCCTGCGTGTAGGGGATGGGCTTCAACGCCTACTGTCTCTGAGCCTATTATCCCCTTCGTTGTTCTGTACACGGAGGATATATTACTGTAGGCGTCCGGCCTTAATTAGAAATTCAATGGCGTCACGCAACTGATAGCAATCTTCTGTATCGTGGCCATAGGCTTTGTGCCATGTGCAGTGTTTGGAATGATCCTTCTGCTTGTGCTTCTTGATAGGAGGCGGCCTCCGGATGTTCTGAAACTCCGTGTTCATTACCTCCCTCAAGATTGTTTCTCGGGGGGTGTTCAAAGGAGTGTAGTCAGCGTAGCTTTTCCGTGGTGGGCTACCCTTGGGGGCCGCGACCTTGAGGAATTTTGGTTGGGCTTTTGGTGAGAAGATTCACCTTTGTCCCACCTCCTATGGTCTTCTGCCTCCTCCAAGTAGACATACTTCTCGGATCGCTTAAAAGCCGGTCATTGTCCCATTTTCTTTTTGCCAAGGGCTTGAAAAAATCGGAGCCTATCCGGAGACCGCTCCTGGCGTAATGCAAGGCTATTCTGTCTTCAAAATTTTCTACGTTGGTGCAGGCGGCCATAAAACGCCTGACGTAGTCTCGGAGGGTCTCTTCCTTTCCCTGGCGGATCTTAGCCAAGGATTCGATGGACTTAGGCTGTTCCTTACTCGTGGTGTACTGCAGCAGAAAACGTTGCTTGAGGTCGGACCAATCCACAATGGTCCCCCGTGGTTGGCTGGTGAACCATTTTAGGGCCCTCTTTTTGAGGAGAGGGGGAATGCTCGGCACAACAACTCCATGGAGCCGCCATAGAAACATAGGGACTGCTCGTAAGCATTTATGTGTTCCTGGGGGTCTGTGGTTCCGTCGTAAATTTCGAGATTTGGAGGAAATTTGAAATTTCTTGGAACACGGAACTCCATGAGTTGGTCGGAGAAATGTTGTTCCATAGTTCCTCGATTCCGGTTATTGTCTCCAGTATCGGGAATTCCGTCGTCATCGTGGGCCCTCCTTCGTTATTTTCCACCCGGACCTCTGTCACTCGCGGCGGTGCGGCTTCGGTTGGTTGTCATGCATGGCGCGCGCATGTCCTCCATCTCCTCCTAAATTGATCGTTGAGTAAGTCCATATGTTGTTTGCAACATGTCTTGAAAGCCGCGTTGGGAACCCCGAGTTTGATGTATGCGTTCGAGAGTGGGACGCACGATCATCGAACTCGTTGTTCGATTCCTGCCGTTGGTGCACTTCTGTGCTCTTGAAGGCTCCTACGATCTCCTCTCAGCCGGGAATTCAAGTCTTTCCCCGACGTAAATCCCGTGATGGGTTGGGAGACTCCTCGAAAAAGGAGGTAGAGTGCCCATCACGTCGGCTTCTGTTCGGATGCCCGATTTCTCACGGCGGAGGTTTGAGCCACGAGTGGAGGCGGTGGTGGCGGTGGACGTTGCATGTCGAGATTTTGCCTCTGATTGACAGAGGCTTGAGCAGCGTCTCTTCTGGAGTTTTGCCTCGTATTCACCATGATTAGGTGGGATTAGAAATTTATGGTTCCCCACAGTCGGCGCCAATGTTCTGAACTAGATTCAGAGGGTACCTGAGATAGGCACGTTGCGATGAGTTCTCCTTCGCGTAGCAGCTGAGCTTGTGACACGGGGGGTTGGGTACCTGCAAAGGGACTCCAACGCTCAAGTCGGCGAGTGCACACATAAGGTTTTGGGATGGGGTTTAGAGTTACCTTACTAAGATGACTTGGCCTTGTATTTATAGGCGTAAGCGAAATCCTAATGGGATTCTTATCGAATCTTGGATGCGGTAATTTAGGATTAGTATCCTGAAGAGGATTGCCTTCCTGTTATTATCGATATATCCCTACAAATCAGGTTAGGATATGGAAAGTATCTAACCAATAAGGATATCTATAAATCCTATAATATCGTAATTAAATATTTTAATTATTTAATTAATAATTAATAATTAAAATATTTATAGATATATTTTTCATATTTTAAAATTTTATTATTAATTTTATAACTTAACTTTAATTATGTAATCAATATTTAATAATATATAGTGAAATTAATTACTTATTTACATTTGATAAATAATAGCTAATATTTAATAATTAATATCATTTGTTGCTTTCTAGGAAATTTTACTAATATAATATAATATATATATATTTTATAATTTTGTTAATAAATTTTTAATTTAATTTTAATATATAATCAATATTTAATAAAATGTGGTGATAATAATTGTTTCTTTACATTTGATAAATAATAATTAATATTTAATAATTAATATCATTAATTGCTTTCAAGACGATTTTACTAATGTATAAATAATATATATTGGCATTAATTGATTTCTTCTTTAAATTTGATAAATAATAGTTAATATTTAATTTTTGTATCATTGATTACTCTCAAGGAAATCTTACTAATACAAATAACATATATATATATATATATATCTTATGTTACAATTTTATTAATAGTTTTTTATCAACTTTAATTATATAATCAATATTTAATAATATTTAATGACATTAAAATTTTATTTATATTTGATAAATGATAATTAATATTTAAAAATTAATATCATTAATTGTTTTCAAGGAAATTTTATTAATAAATATATATATAGATAAATATATATAAATTGATTTTTTAATTTTATAATTTAATTAATAATGTTAACTTTATTTTAATTATATAATTAATTAATATTTAATAATATATAATGAAATTAATTACTTTTATATTTATTAAATAGTAGTTAATAGTTAAAAATCAATATCATTAATTACTTTCACTACAATTTTACTAACTAAGAATTATTCTATAATATAGATATAAGAGTATTAAGTATAATAAACATTAATATTAAAGGGTGTGGAAAGAGAGGCGCGTGAAATACCTGAGGGCGATTAGTGGAATGAGAATTTTTATGTTTGGTTACTATATTTATATTAGCATTCATTAAAACTAATATGCTGATAGACAAATGATAAGTGACCTAATCTCGTTAAAAAAAAAAAAAAAACAGAACGCAAGTTCAATTCTTAAAAAATGCACTTATCGAAAGAGAAAATAACTTTTAAATATTTCATTCCTCAAAATTGTGACAGGAATGTCAACCACAATTTGTTTATCAAAAAATAAGCATTCATTAAAGACTAAGTAATGAGCAATGATGGGGATTGCAATTTGGAGTTATAGTGGGGACCGCGGAATGGAGGTAAGGACGCATAGTGTGGCAACGCGTGGAACTGTGTGTCAGATATTTGATGTTTCCACTTTCCAGCACCTTCTCTGTTGTATTTTAGAAATAGGATATTGCCTTTTCTAGTTTTCATTTTGGTTAACGGACACGTAAGTAAATAAAACTGAAATGGACTGTATTATTATTACCGTAAAACTTATTTAGTCATCTAAGTTGGAAATTAGTCAAGCAGTTTAACATCCACGCCACGCCAACTACAACTTTGATTTTGACCTGCCACTTAATTGTATTATCACCCAAATGGAGAAATTCTTACTAAATTTTGGGCATCTAAGTGAGTGTATTACATCAATTAAAACTTAATATTTTTATAAATTTTTATATCATATAATTAATTTTATAAATATTCATAAAAATATTAAATTTTGATTAATCGATACACTTAACTTGGATACTTAGGGTGTGTTTGGGAGTTTAGAGGAAAAGGAAGGGAAAGAGTTTAAAGGGGAAAGAAAGGAAGGAAAATGAAAGATTTATCCTCTCTTTATTTGGAAGTGTGAAATATACGAGGGAAATGAAATGGAGGGTTTAAAATATATTTTTATCATTTTACCCTTTATTTAAAAATTAACATAATTAACATTTTATAAAAAAAAATTAAAAAAAGCAAAATGTCATTCCAATGCACCGTTAACTTCTTCTTTGAGTTCTTCTCCACTTTTCTTCTCCAAAACTCAAGCTTACGCCCGTCCGTATCTTCTTCTCCAGTCCTTCCCCTATATTTTTCTTTCTTCCACCCACTTTTCTTCCTCGACGCAAAGGACCCGGGTTGGGAGGGTCACGGCAGCCTGAGCTTTATTCTCTTCATGGTTTCCTAGAAAATCGATCTGGACCGGCGGCGCGTGGGTTGGTATGTTGAAGCACAAGAGTAACGGCGGTTTGCGGTGGAGCTTCGAGTGCTTTGCAGTCTCGCGATCGGCGATCGTTTGGCGCCGCGAAGCGAGTCCGGTCGCTAATAATGGCAGTTCCGTGCGCGTGACGGTGGCTGTTGGGAGGAGGAATGGTGGTGCGGTTCGGGTTGATGGGTGCAATGGACAGCACACGGTGGTCTGGCCCGGTGGAGGGCGCACGGTGGTCTCACGGTGGTGCTGCGTTTGGTGGGGGGTGAGTTGAAGGATAAATGAGTAATTTTGTACAAAAACCCCTCAAATTGGGGGAATCGAAACGGAGGAGTTTGGAGGGCATTGAAAATCCCTCCCTTCCCTTCCTTACCCTACACTCCCAAACAAGGGTTTCTCACCTCTAAACCCTTCCATCCCTTCCCTTTCCCTTTTAATTTTCACTCCCAAACAAACCCTTAGAGTTTAGGTAAAAATTTCTCCACCCAAATGCTTGTCGAGTCTGTTTCTCAAGCATTGAACCCCCCATGGAGCGTTGTTCTTGTTCAATTGGTGACTAGGCAATGAGATCGTGTTGGATGAGGAGATTCTCTCCAGCAATCACTCGATTTCTCCTTTTATCCATTGATGAATTTTTATTGAGTCTCGTTATTTGTTTAATTAAATTATATTTAATTTTATTTAATTTATTTATAAAATTATTTTATATATCATAAAAATATTATAATTACATATAAAAAAAAACGAGCATTTCTATTTGACATTTATCTTATATTAATATATAATATAAATATAATATGCATATTTTAATATTGATAAAATATTTCCCATTTTTTCTTGGTTTAGTTTTCAAAAACTCCAAACTATGGTTTGGATAAAATTTTCAACAAGAAAGCTTCTCGTTCAAACTATAGTTTAAGGGTTTCAAAATGTTAAACCAAATATGCCAGAATAATCTAAACTGTTTTTACATTTTTTTAAAGATTATTTTCTTTTTTTATTAACTTAAATGATTATTTTTCTAATAAAATATATATTTAGTCAGTTGTGTTATTTTTTAATAAATAAATTTGAATAGAACAGATTAAAGAAAAAAGAAGAATAGAAAACCCCCAAATATTAAGATAGTATGATAATCACATTGGTTAGGCATCAAATAAGTAGGCCTATACTCCTTTCTCAATGCATCATAAATTGCAATTATGATACGAAAAATGATAGATGCATATAAAAATTATCACAAAACCTTTCATAAAAGTTACAAAAAGTCGTTGAGAAATTTTCATCAATTACGTGCTTGTGTCATTTTTCTTGTCATATTGTTATCATATCAAGGGCAAGAATTATGGTTACTCTTGCTTTACAGTTAGTCAAAAACTAGGCTCTTTCCTTGAAGATGAATTTTATTTTGGCTTCTATAAACCTTGAAAAATAAGAAGTAAAAAGAGATAAGACAAAGACCCAAACAATTAATATTAAACAAATGTAAAAACAATGGCTGATCAAATACGTCTCCTTTCTACATCCAAAATTGACTCAAATGGGGACAAGCTACCCACCAAATAATATGAGAAGTGAGGTCATCTCTACTACCTAACACCCACCATGCCATGTACTGAATTTGGCTAGTTTCTAAAGACCTTATTCTACATCTATATTTTCCTGTAGTTGCAATGGAAAGTGTAAATATTTGTCAGAAGCCCAAGACCTTTGAATCCATATGTAACAGAGGTTCCAAAGCACTGGGAGCAAATTTTCTGGCAAAAAGAAAACATTCTGAAGAGTTTCGATTGTTGTATAGGCATTGGTGACCTCCACGAACTCTATTATTGAGAAACTCCTTCGTAATATCTGTTCTTCCAAAGGTAGCTGGGTGAGCTCCACCCCTGGACCAGTCCACCCAAGTTAAGCTCCTATTTGCCAAAACATTCCCTGCTTGAATGGTCAGCATGGTGGGGAAATAGTGCTCATCCACATAACAAGCTGGTTTACAATACTGTTCAAACTTTGGATAAAAAGTAGTGTCTTCAACAATGTTTATGGCAAGCTTTCGATTTACTTCGAACCATTGAGAGCCTTTACGCCACTTTGAAATATTCACAAGAGGGGCCATCTTCTCATTATAGCGTCCTCTTCCATATGGTCCAGGATCATCAAATGCACCCACGAAGCTGTATTTGGATTTCATTATATAATTGTAGACCAAACTAAACTTATAGAGAGGAATGCATGATTCAGACAGCAGAATAAACCACTCATTGGAGATATCAAGCAACGCATTAGCAAGTAGTCTTCTTTCAGCATCACACATGCTCATCCTTCCCCACTCAGAAACCTGCAGGAGAAACACCGAAATCCATCATTCGTGATGAGAACAATGAAACTCTACACAAACTTTTATATTCACAGGAAAACTAGTATAAATTGGAAACCAGAATAAGCTTTCAAGTGAGGCCAAATCCATCATGTTCAAGAAACATCCTTATAATATGACTGCGCATATATTATGTTCATGCATGAATCCTACTTGACCCATGTTAACAACTCAGCAAAAGCAATGGATGCAACCACAATCGGACAGCACAAGGCTTGTGTAAACATTACTTCATATTCCTTCAAATTTAACCATCCTGCATAACTTTACAACCGTTCCTTTGCAGCTCTTACTTCCTTAAGAGAGAACAAAGTCTCATATAATGACTCGATGACTTAAAACAACGAAAAAATTACTGGCTATGTTATCCTACCCATTTTGCAGCTTGTATCTTTAGTGATTCTCAATGCAAAAGGAGCATCTTTAATGGTTTACCAGTCAGTTAAACTAATTCATGCTTCATGTTTGCTGCAGGCCTTTATGCAATTGATCAGCGCTAACCAAGTCAATGAATTCCCCAAATTTTACACCGTTTGCCCTGGATTGTAGTAGTCACCCTGGCAATGTGGAAGCTTAGATTCAGGGAGTCACTTTAACAAGATGTCAGGTATATTAGGCTGTGGACCCATAATATGAAAAGCAGCAACCGTTGAACCCTGTTGGAGATATAAAACTAACCTTGTTCTCACCTAACAGTCTAAGCTTTTAGGAGAGCTGGTTCTTGACATAATATCATAGCCTCTATGATTAAGTGATCAGGAGTTAGATCCTTGCCATCCCCATTCTTCATAATTAAGTTGAATTTAAATGCAAGAGTGGACCTATGCATCGTACATGCTTCAAGCCAAATGGCTTTAGCATGAGGGGGTTGTTAGAGATATAAAACCAATCTTGTGCCTTCACCTAATAACTTATGCTTTTAGGAGAGTTGGTCCTCGACAAACCCTACTTTAAAATATACATGATGACAATCTACTAAACAAACTTTTCCATCTTCCCATGAAATCCTAAATATGTACAGACCATCTATTAGGACCAGATCTTAACCCAAGCTACAGATTTCTCTTACTCAAGAATTACAAAAGAAAACAGAATAAATAATTGCAGATTATATTACTGCCAAACCTCTTCTAGAAAGCTCAGCCTTAACCCCTGGGTGATCTTATTTTAATTCTTCTCCCAACCTTTTCTCATGTCTTTAACATAGAACTGTACATAAGATTTGCAGAGACAATGATATTCCACTAATGACAACTCTTTGCAACTAGATAGTAGATATAAATAATTTGGTAACATACTTACTGGTTTCCATGTTCCAACTCATCTTCAAGACTAATACATACTCTGAAGTCTGAATCATCACCACCGTGCGTACACACATCCTAACAGCACCTTTATATTCTCATTTCTCAGTATAATTTAGAATTCTTCTAATTGCATTGCCATTGAGAGATTACTGAAATTTTTATCACTCAAGCCTGTTAGGCACCTAAATTCACAACATAGTAAATCTGCATGTTTTGCACACCCTCATCAGCCTCTTCCTTAGTTCCTTACCTAAATCTAGCAACCTGAAGCACTAATCGAGTAACACTGACAAGAAAATCAATATTACCACTAGACAGAATTCAGAAAGTAAGATATAATAACTATTATAAAGTGCACAATAGCCAACATCAAAGTGATAACTAAATTGTCATCAGAACCTTAAAACGAGCATAGCAAGGCCTTAAAAAAGGAGACAAAATATGTGAACATCTCCCAATAATAGATGAACAATGTAAACTAGTATACTGGCACCAATTAAGCATTAGCAACTTCAGATCAAGGAGGTGTCTAGCAGGGATAAATGAACAAATGAACTTTACATCAACAAATATAGTAGCATATGATCGATATTGCCATACCTGGCTAGGGATTTGTCTGTTATAAAAAACAGACGAAGGAGGAAATTGAGCTTGAAACGACGGCAGTGAATGAATATATATGGAATAAAGCCTCTCATGTCCCTTCAGAAACCTCTCCCAAAGGGGTGCCAGAGGCAATGGTCCTTTGGTCAGGAACATGAATGCAATCTTGGGAACTCTTCTATACGGATACTTCTTGATCCGGGGAACAAAAGAAGCTCTCCATAACAGTTCTTTGTCACTCATATTGTGGATCAGATTTGAAGGAGGCCTAATCCATTTGTCCAAACCAGCCGGTTCCTCATAACATGGCTGAAAACTAGAACTCACAGTTGTGACCACACTCTCAATTCCAAAATGCTTAATGGTATATATGCTGATGACTGAGAACACAAAACATACAGCTAGAAACATGACAAGTTGCCTCAGTAACCGTAGAGGTAAGCCTTTGGATTGGTTTGTTCTTTCCTTTCCTTCTTCTAAAGGCATAGCCCTCGATTGCATCTTTCTTAAAAATAAAAATAAAAATAAAAATAAAAATAAAATCTACTATGGTAATCAGTAATCACCCTCTGCTCTGGCACCTAGAATGAATCTTGAATGCAAATAGAGTCAACTCTGACCTCAGCAGCACCAAATCCAGAATGCTAATTATCATCAATGAATATAAAGGTGTGAAAATTATCATATGGTTATCAAAATTTCAGAAAATTTTCTGCCACAACACAATTGACCACTACTAGAACCTTCATAGATCTAATAGGGGTGCTAGCTAGACTGCGCCGAATCAACTTTTGAACATGTGATGGTGGGAAAACGAAGATTATGGCACATGGGTATTAACAAAAACAGAGACTTTCTCAAGATTATAAGCAAAAGATGGGATTTTTTTTTTTTGGGATCTCACCAAATTAGTTGTTACAGCAAAATGAATGGAGTGATGCAGAATCAGTGGACAACTGAGGTTAGGTCGGTAGAGTGGGAAGAAGTGGAGAGTCAGTAGAACCATAAGTGTGCTGCCTTATGGAATTTTACTATTAAGCATAGATTTTGGAGATAGTTGCCGTATGAATCATGAATGAGTTGAGGGATTTGTTGTTATGCACACGGACAGCGGCTAAGGTTGTACGTGCGACGACGCCTCTTTATTGACAGTTGCCACTTCACCATGTTCTAAGGGGTAAGGACACCGAATCTTGAAGCAGGCCTCAATATATTTCTTTCGTGTGCTGTATTTTTCCTTCTTTTTTTTTGAAATTAAAGCGTTTGGGGTGGGTTTCTACTACTTCAATTAATATATTTATCTTATTTGACTAAAGATAAATGATATGCGTTAAAATTGAAAGATTCATAAAAATATTTTTTTATGATTTGATTTAAAAAAATTGATATAATTAAAAGTTGAAATTATAATTATATACTTATTTATATATCACTACACCATATCTTTAAGGTTAATAATACTATTTATTCACATCATTATATATTTAAATTTTGCACGTAGAGTTTATCTAAGAATAATATTATACATATATTATTTCATATCAATATAAATTTTGATATATAATTATAATTAATCTCATATTATTTTTCATTTATTTACACTTAAATTAGATCAATAAACATATACAAGAGATGTGAAAGGTTCGGTGATTTATAATGAGCACTTTCTTTTATCAAATCAATCATTTTTTAGTGTGTTTGGAAGAAAAAAAATATAAAAATAATTAAATTTATAAATTAAATTTAATTAAATTTAAATTTAAAATTATAAAAATAAAAAATAATTTAATTTTTAAAATTTCATAGATTTTATTTTTTTGTTTTAAAAAATACATCAAATTTCATATGATTTATTAATATTTAATTTAATTTAAAATAAATAGACTATTTTATTCTTAATAATTATTTCTAATCATCTCTCATAAGAATAAAAATATAAAATAATAAAATTAAATTAAATCAATTTTTATTTTAATAAATTCTAAATACATAAATCAATTCAAATCTCATTTTTTAATAAGTTTCAAACATAAAATTTAATTTTTAAATTAAATCAAATTATTTTTAATTTTAATTGATTCTAAATACTACATTTATACTTTCACTTATTCTTTTCCTTTGTTACAAGGTAGGGATAAGTTCTAAAAATATCATTTATAATTATAAACTATATTTTCTATACATACTCATTTTTTTCCCCTAACTTTCTTAAATCTATAAAATTTAGACATGTATATGTAAAAACCAAAAAAAAAAACTATAGTGCAAACGAAAAATGTAGAAGGATTTAAAAATACTTACAGATTTTAGAAGTAGTCTTATACCTTGCAATTTGCCTTTAAGGCCACTTAGATCATGTATTTCATTTCTCTGGTTTTTGGGAATCGTTTATGGTTTTGAATTTTCTTCTATCATAAAAAGAAAACGTTCTCCATTTCTTCTAGATACCAAATTTGATTTGTTAATGCATAGGCTTTTCAGCGAAAATCAACATTGAAATTCTTTGGAGCTAAGCTAAAAACCAATTTGATTTTTCTTCCCTTTGAAAAGATATTCACGATACCACTTGGATCAAGTATTTTGTTTCTTTGGTTTTTGCTCAAGGATGACGTGTACGGTGCCTCCCACGAGGACGATATTCACAAGATTGTTCGTTTCGTTCTGCGCCTGTTTTATTCTCCGTCGGGACGGCATAAAAGATGAAAGTCCCTTATATCTTTGTATTTGTCACCTCTGCCAAAGTCTGAATTTTCCCTCTCAAGGTAAAAATAAACCCTGCTTTCCGTTCATTAATTAAATTTCTTCTGTTCGAATGAAGACTTCAAAAGAAAATTGTCAAACTATACAGCTATATTCATAAGTTTAATAAGAAATGGAATAGAATGTAGTGATTTTATAATGAAATAAAGTGAAATTATTTTGATGGAAAACTAGAAGTATAAGTTTAAAGTTTTTAAAGTAATCTTTATAATATGCTACATAAATTAACAAAATAGTAATTATCTAGCTCTTTATGTAAAAAAGATTAAGCATTCCATAAATTTTTTGTATTATTAACAAAGCTACATTTCAAAAAACAAACAAACAATCCGCACAACACTAAGCACATTTTTTCTCGACTTTCTTGATTTTATTTGCTAAGACCATTTGGTGCACCTTAACTAGAACTTTCCGCAGCAAATCTTTTCTTCAGTTTCTTCTTTTTCTCGCCAAGACCATTTGGTGCACCTGAATTAGGACTTTCGTGTGATTTTAGCAACTGCAGCAATAAGGACCCAACGTCCTTCTTTGAAGTTGCAACTCATCAGATTATTCGATTGCATTTCAAAAATTACAAATAGAGATATACTTTGGCCTTAAATTTGTATAAGAATGCAGCGTTTAATGTGCACTGTTCTGGACCGTGAACGAGACTTGGTTTTAGGGGTGATCAACTCCGTGAACCCGATAAATATTCTTGGTTTCGGGTCGATTGGGTCGACCCAATTAAATCCGATTTCTCAATTTAAGTGACCGACCACATGACGACCAGTCCGACGTCGTTTTGCTTAAATTCAATTATTATTTTATTTAATTTTCATAATCCAGTTCACTTGACCCGACATCCGATTACCTAATACCAACCCGACATAATCGATTGGTTCGGTTCGAGTTACTAAAAAAAAATCACAAATCCGACCCGACCTTACTTAATCGGTTTGGATTTTTTTTCTCCCCAAACCCGATCCAACCCGACCCGTGATCACCCGTACTTGGTTTCATGGGTCAATCTGACACGCATCCAGTCAGAATCAATTAACACTCCAGTAGAAGTTCACTTGAGACACTGTTAATACCCTGACATAACATATGTCGGATCACGACATTGGGCAGCAACAACACAATCGTGAGATTTGTGCAGTGGATGAATTCCAAATTATTTGTAACTGTCAATTACGATCTTACAAAATAATAGCGTTCATATCTGCCTTTGACTGCTTATAACTGCAGCAACAATGTTCTTATTTTATAGGGATTCCTTGCTACAATTAAGGGAATATGTAACCATAATTACACTCTATAAATATCAGGCTTAGTCACATTTAACAAGTAACTATTGCTCTTTAACTTAAACCCTAATTGTGCATAGCCTGACTTGAGCATTGAAGTGCTTTTGTAGGTACTAACCACCCCCGTTTTGACACGCTCCACTGCTGCACAATGAGGAAAACAACACCTCATGCCTTCTCAGGTATATCTCAGTATTCATTACTGAACATTGGTGTCGTCTATGAGAATCTTTAAATTCCTATTCCCATCCAACCATGGTGAGCACAAGACAAAACTCATGGAGAGATGCTGCGCACACCGCCGTAGGTCAAAGGCGAGCTCTAGCGGTGCATCATAACCCTCAACTTGTAGCACCACCATTTGTTGAGACTTCTGCCACGGGGAACCAGGAGCCCAACACTAGGCTCCCACGCGATGGCCAAGAAGCTTCACTTTCCGATGAAAGCCCACACCCATAGAGCAGGGCCTCTGTAAGGGATCGACTTGGCCCCTGCATGCATTGAGCCAATTCCGATGGTCATGGGCCTAAGATCCCGGTGCACCAGCACATGGGGCCTAGAAACAAAGAAGTTGATGATCGCGTGTCCCATCTAGAGGGCATGATTCAATCTGATATGTCTAGAAACCTTCTCCTGGACTTAGTACAACAACATGCGGCGATGTTGAAAGAGTAATGTCGCATATTCAAAATTTTGGAACGATCTATGCAAGAAGGTTAGCCCAAACCACACCGTGATGACGAAAGGCGGAATGCAATCAACAATCAGAGGAGAATGCCACACGCTAATGTTGAAATCTCCAATGTTGTTAATAATGACCCGGACCTTGATGATCATGAGCAACCCTTCTCTTCTCAACTAATGGAGTATAGAGTTCTTAGAAACTTCACGTTTCTAGCCAACGTGGAACTCTATGATGGGACTACTGACCCTCAGGAGCACATAAATGTTTATGTCCAATCTATGCATTTCCATGAGGGGTCCTCACAATTATTATGTCACGTCTTTCCCCTTTCCTTAAAGAAGGTGGCCGTCAAATAGTTCGTAACCTTGCCACATGGATCCGTCACCAGCTAGCAAGACCTCAGACAACGATTCTTGCTGCACTACACCACCAGCAAGGAGCAATCCAAATCTATTGAACCTCTCTCTGAGATTCTCCAAGGGTGTGACAAGCCCCTTCGCGAGTACCTTAAGAGATTTAATACGGCTTGTATCAATGTGGAAAACCTCGATGAGATGATTGCTCTCCACTATACCAGAAGCGGCCTCCGGACTGATTCCCAGTTTTTTCAATCTTTGGCAAAGAAAAAGCCATAGAATATAGAAGAATTTCGGCAACAGTCCTAGAAGTATATAAATTTGGAGGAGGTTACTAAGGCTAAGAGGAGCTTGGAGTAGGGTGAGCCCTATCATTAGAAAGGCAACAATAATTCCTCTCAGCCTTAGAACTCCTCTAAAGACGATTCACTCCAGACCAAGTACTCAACCTATACCCCTCTAAACACTCCATGTGCAACAATTTTGAAGGAAGTGTTACAGACCGAATTTTGGGATATTAAAAGGCCGCCCCTCTGAAGAAATACGCACAAAAGGATCGTGCCAAGCATTGCTCATGGCACAAGGGTTACAACCATGAGACAGAAGATTGCTTCAAACTCTGTGACGCCATTAAGTCCTTGAGTAGGGCGGGATCGCTATATCAATACATCAGTCATGTCCAAAATAATGGACGTCGCAGAAAACAGATTGAAAGAAAACGTAGCTCTAGTCCTAGGCGTAGCCCACCTCAACACCAAAGCAGAAGGTCTCGAAGTCCACATCGTCATATTATTGACAACTGACAAGATCAAAACCAGGACAATCCGTAAGATGAGAACATAACCGCCATGCCCAAGTTAACCGAACTATCAATACCATCGTTGATGGTTTTGCGGGTGGTGGGTCATCCAACGGTGTCCAAAAGAAAGCGCTCAAGATAGCAGTGTTGAGCATCTCCCACTCCGCACCCAAATCACAGGTAAGAGGTAGGGATGACAATTTTACCCGTCCCATGCGGTACATTGGTACCGTGATGATTGGGATCGGGTAATACCCAAATTTTCCCCCGGATATAAATACCCATTTAGTATTATCCCCGTTTAATAAACGAGGCGGGCGGGGTGGTTCCCAACCGTGTGGTACCATTCGGTATATAAATATTTTATATAAAATTATTAAAAAATTTAATTATATAAATTAAAATATTGTAAAGTTATATAAATTAAAAGTATTTTAGGTGTTTGACATTATTTTTAAATTAAGTTGTGTTCGACAAATTTTTAAAAATTATAATATTATACTTTTTTTCATTTTTCATTTTATTTTTTTTTTTTTGAATTTTTTATAATTTATTGGGTACCATGGATATCATGATGATACCGTTACCCAGGGGGAAAGATAAACGGTACCGCACGGACGATATGGAGTCGGGGCGGGGGGCGGATATTATTCGCGGGGACGGGGGGCTACTACCCGTCCCCGCCCCGCCCCGTTGCCATCCCTAGTAAGAGGTCAGAAGGTGCCCCCATCTCCTTTTCAGACGAAGACTACGGCGAAATCATCTTGGATCATGATGATCCATTAGTGGTCTTCAAGATAATTTCTAATGTCGAGGTCCAACGCATTTTTGTAGACTAAGGGAGTTCAGTCGATATCATGTTCATAGAGCTGTACGAAAAGTTGAAGTTTCTAGACTCAGAGTTGATCCTTTACAATGGTGAGCTCACCGGTTTTACTGGTGAAAAAATCACTTCGGTAGGGTATATTGAGACTTACATGACCTTGGGAAGCAGCAAGGTCTTCAGGACCGTCACGGTCAAGTTTTTGGTTGTGGATTACCCCTCAGCATATAATATCATCTTGGGTCATCCTACGCTAAATGCACTTAGCACCGCAGTGTCTACCACCCACCTGACCATGAAATTCCTCAACAAAAGCAATGAAGTTGTCATGGTCAAGGGAGACCAAATCATGGTGGGCAAGTGTTATAATGAAAGTCTCAAAATCAATAGGATCCCTAAGAGAGTGGAAGCCAACACATCTAGCCCAGCTCTAGATCAAGTCAACATTTTTATGACTGAGTTGGATGTCCACGAAGAAATCCTAGGTACCAGACCCCAGTCAGAGGGTAAACTGCAACCACTCTAACTTGGTGTTATTCCAGATCAAGTCACCAAGATTGGAGCAAACTTGGAAGAAAAAGAAAGGCGCCAATTGATTGAGCTCTTGGAGAAAAACAAAGACATATTTGCCCAGACGTCCTCTGAATTGCTTAGACTTGACCCCGCCTTCATCTGCCATCACATGTCCATAAAAAAATATGCAAGGCCTATCTCTCAGAAGAAGAGAAAGGTTGGACTAGAGAGACAACTGGTCATTGAAGAACAAGTCAAGGAATTGCTCAGTGCCGACTTCATCAGGGAAATAGCCTACATCACGTGGATAGCTAACGTAGTCTTGGTGAAGAAATTTAATGGGAAGAGGAGAATGTGTGTGAACTACATGGACTTGAACAAAGCTTACCCTAAAGATCCGTACCCACTTTCCAATGTGGATAAATTGGTTTGTGCACGATCGCTAGATTTGAGCAATATATGAATCTCAAATTATCCGTAATTGTCAATCACAATTTTACGAAATAATAATGCACATAACCGCATTTGACTGCTCATAATTGCAGTATCAATGTTCCTACCTTGCTACAATTAAGGGAAGATGTAATCCTAATTACACTCTATAAATATCATGTTCAATCATCTTCGATAAGTAATTATTGCTCTTTAGCTTAAATCTTTATTGTGCATAGTCTGACTTTTGTCGATACCAACCACTCTTGTTTCGACATGCTTTGCTGCTACGCAAAGAGGAAAACACCAATCCATGTCTTCTCAGATACATTTCAGTATTCACTATTGAACATGCACCGGTGCTCTATGAACTAAAAGCCATTGGATATGATAAATCTGTGATTGACGGCTGTGATTGAGTAATGGGTACCTGCTTAGTAGGTATGATTCAATTGCAATGTAAGTCCTCCAAAATTGAACACTGTAAATGCATCGTTGAATTCCTAGATCGGAAAGTTCATCTCCTTCAACCTTCATAGTACGGTGCCACCACCACGGTTGATGGTGGGCAGATTCATCATTCATGGGTACTTAATGAACCCTCTGTGGCCGCGATCCGAGGCCCAGCTTCATACACCGATCAGATGCAGTCTGGGACATGATAATCTTCATAGTGATTGATGCAAGGTAGTCCAGTCCAGTGTTCATTTTGGCATTGAAATTGCTGGAAATTGTGTAAGAAAATGCCTAGAATGATGAAGATCTCTTGCGTCTAAGAAGCATTATTATTATATTTAAATATTAATATTCTTTGACTGAATTAAACATCATGCGAGCTATTTGTGGGAGTTGAATCAATTGTGTGCTCCGAAGCTTACCCAGATGGAGGGAATCAAACGATGGAGGTCATCTTCCCTTACTCAACTAAGGGATCTCTTGTCCTTCACAACAGAGTTCTATCCATCTCCGTCACAAAAGTCTTTTAGGGACTATTATGTAAACAGAATAAATTTAGGGTTACCCACTGTAACCGGTTGGGTCAACGACCCACCGGTGCAGCGCTTACCAAATGGACGCACAGTAAAAACGTCCTGTACAACAATCCCTAGTTTAAAAATTCGTGAATGAATGAATGATGTAGGGTAATGCCACTAGCACAATTGACAACCCATTACAGATTTTTGTATAAAATTTGGTTGCGTAAATATCGCTGCTTGCTTTAAAAGCAAAAAACTTGTGCTTTTTCATAATCGACCACCTTCTTAATAATTGAGCCCCATACCTACAAGTGAGATACCTCTCACTAGAGGTCTTCAAAACTTAATCTGACCTGAAAGTAATTAGGTAGGGACTGAGCTTTGAAAATTAGACTCCAAACATTTTTTCGGATTAGGATCAAACCACACTTCAAGAGAAGAGTTGGTTCAAAAGGTGAAATAGATCAATGGTATCACATACCTTCCTAAAGTTTGGGAGCAGCACGGAATAGGGATATGCAGTTCACTCTGCATTTTACACAAGGTACCAATGTTATGCATTCATTTGAACGGAATAGATGATTGAGTAGTGGGAGTAATGGGTTTCACCAAGGAAGAACACGGATCCAAGACAAAAAAATAAAATGAAATGTGAAAATTGAAGTATAAGATAACAACAAAAATACATATAATCACACCTGTGTTCAAATGAATGGAAACAAAATAGACGAGGAAGGAAGGGAAAGTAATGGAAGAAGAACAATAAAACAACTAGTTGTCGAAACAGCAAGACTACGGATGTCCAGTTGTTCTTGGAAGTTGGAATAAACCAATATCTTTGTAACCAAAATAAAATCTCTTATTGGAAGCCATTAAAATTTTTTGATACAAGAGGAATGAAAATCGGCATCTTTTCTGTGTGGTAATGTTTGAGTTGAGAGTTTAAACAGGACGGGAATTTCAGTTTATTCCAAGCTTCTCAAATCGAGCTTCCTCCCCACTAAGCTGATCTACAGACCGAGACAAGCAATTTTGTCTTCAACCCAACATTGAAGCACGAAGGCGTGACATTTGGGGCAAGCCTCAAATGTGAGTACGTTGTAACAGGTGTCTCACTCGCAGGTATAGGGCTCAAAATTATTAAGGTTCTCGAAATTGGACAGAGAAGCATTTGAAACAATACACATTTCAAAACATAAAATGCAAAGTGTACTTCATCAATCACTTGGAACTTGGAAGCTGTTTTTTCCCCTCCCAGATATATACCAAGGTTAACATGTAAAGTTAGAAGATCCCACAAATTTCGTGCCTAATTATGTACCCTAGAGCTCAAAAGTTCATTCAAAAGAGAACAGTCAATTTTATATAACAGAAAATATTCAAACAGCAAACTAGTTCTCTCTACTTCACCACATCAAAAGTAGCACGAACATTGGATATCATGACTGGGCACTCTCCCTTCTCATCATATTCGGCAAACTCTCCACTTGACAAGTCAACATCTTCAAACTTGGTTCCCTCGAGCTACAAAAGTATAACTTACATTAATTAGAAAATAGGACAAACATGCAGAAAATTTATGATGTCACAAAACTATGTAGCGTGTCAAAAGTGAACATTAGAAATCAGGTGAGTAAATTCCAGAAATACCTGATAGATCTTACAAATACTCCCTCCATTCCTTTTCAGTTGTCATTTTAGAAATTTTTGTGCATTCCATATTAGATGTCGTTTTAAAATTCCAACACAGAATTAATTATTTTATACCAATTTTATCCTTATTTTTTCTTACTTTATTAATTATTTAATTCTTAAAATCTCTCAATATTTACTCATCGAACTTTATCTCTCTCTTATCACCTCTTTTATTAGCCAATCACATTCTTTCTTTTTCAATTGATGAGTCAAAGGGTAATACTATCTTTTACAATTATTTTTTCCTAAAATCAAGACTATTAAATTGTTTTCTTAATACTAGTGTCATTTCCTTAATCAACAGATAAAAATGAATGGAGGGAGTATTAAATAAGAAATACCACAGACAAAAGGATGGGGAAGAAAAATAGGAAGAAGGTATTAACATGACTAACAAGATTTCAGTGCATGAAAGAAACATGGAAAAGACAAAAGCTACTACCTAAAGCTGGAAGATACAGGTTTCCACACCAAGAAATGATCAACTAGTACGAATTTTACATGCAATTTGATTCAAGAGAGCAGAGAGGGGCTGCATATCTGGCAAATCTCACCATAATTTGGACTTAAAAATGGGGAAAAAAAAATGAAAGTTATTTTGAACTTGCTCATCTTCACATATAATTATTTGTTTAATTTCTGCAGTCTGTGGAGTAAAAGATTTTGAAATTAATCACATCAAATTCATCTCAGTTTTGAGTTCATAGGTAAACTTTTTGGACATGGTTTCCAGTATGTATACCAGAGAGACTATATCTCTAGTTATCAACAGTAAGCATCAAACTGGATCAAATGTGACATCCAACTGCAACGAGTAAGGAATGAAAACAAAAGAAACACATGATTATATTGCCCCAATAGAGAAAAGAGGGTATTTGAGCTATTTACAATATTCAGTTTATATATCAGCACCATAGAACAATCAAGGGACATCAAAGATATGATGCCAAAACCCAAAACTAATGAAAATGAAGAACGAAAACAAGGAAACTCACCGACTCCACTTTCCATCCACCACTGAATGCAAAATCCACTGGCTCATAGCCCCTGCAGTCGAACAACATCAATGGGGCATACTTCCCTGATTGACTTGTTTCCTGGGTGAGTGGTTTACCTCTGCCTTGGATCATTGTCACTGTGCCATCCCTGCCACAAAATTTGCACTGCATAACAAATAAAGGGTATTAAGAAACCACCAACTGCAGAAACAAACACTCTGAAGAATCTCACATGTATGAAAATATTGCTTATTATTTAAAGTTATGCAGCAGAATTATATAAAATTGCCAGAATATTTCTTCCTATGTCAGAGACAGATAATAAGCACAAGGCCAAATGTGCTAAATGAATAGAATTCTACTCAGTTGTGGCTTGTAAGTAAGCTTACAAAGTTCTTAGTCAGATTAATAAAAAACCTAAATCCCTGAGCTCATTCAATCCGTGACTGTATGCGAGAAATGATTTCAGTTAGATAACTGTATGGAGATCATGAGCTGCATTTCCTTTGTTTTTGTGTAATGCACTTATTCTACCTAGTTGAAAAAGAATACGATGGAAACCATAACTGTCAAAATTGCAAATAATATATTGGATAATGTTGCCTTGCCTTTTTCCTAACATATATACCTATAATCAAATAAAATAAATGCACATAAGGAGAACACCGCCTGACAAATTATATCCCTCCAAGCCTAGACTTAGTTTTAGGGTGAAGATTTACAACTACAATTACTGGTGAATGGTTAGCTCTCTGAACGCACAGGTTGCTAAATGGTCCATGCAAGAAAAGATAACATAAATAGAGGCAAGGAATTCTCAAAATTATAATGGGACCAAACCAACATAATTTATCCATTTTATTGAATTGAATGATGTAAAGACAGTTAACAAATGAGGGAAAATTGTTAAAGATCAGAATAATATCTCAACTTGGGGTTAAGGTTTGAGGCAGAAAGAGATTATTACCTTTTGAACGAGATGGGTAGTTCCCCTGCCAGTAGGGAGAGGAACAGTGTCGTTCAAGGCCACACAAGTTTCCTTTTGGCTCAGTTCTCCACATCTCCCACATTTCAACTAAATTGGTCAAAATAATAAATTGAATAAGAAAACCATATTCAAGAAGAGACGGAAATGTTGATTATTTTTCATCCCGCATCACCAGATATAAAAAATAATAATAAACAATTATTATCCAATATTGACTTCACTTGGTTAAAATAAGAAATTGAGGAGATTGAATGTAAGAAAAGAAATGGCAAATGATGAAAATCAAGAAAGAAGGTTGTAAAGATGGAATAAGAGTAAGAAATGGGAAAAGACGAAAGCCCTAAGAGAAGAGTGAAGTAAGGAAGTAACCTTGAAGAGGTAGGAGAAGTTGGGGTCATCGCAGCCACCTTGAGGTTGAAGATCGGTGAGGTTCTCAAGATCAGCGGTGATCATCAGCATGTAGTTCACCATTTTTTGGCTTCAATCGCACAATCGCAACCGCGCGCTCTCTTACTCTACTCTTGATTCACCCTATACAACACTTTCTGCTTTGGATTGCAACTTCGATTGGATGTGGTTCCAGACGGTATAACCGTAAATGCTTGAGGAGTTGGGGTATTTTAAGTCTCATGGCCATGCCGTCAATTTCAATTGAATTTTCGATTTTGCCCCTGCGGTGAGGTCACAGTTGTAGATACTTAGGTCATCAAATGAAATTACAAAACTAAATAAAAGTGTGTTTAAAAGGGATGTCGATTTACTTAATTTTTTTCTTTTAAGTAATTAATTAATAGAGAGAGAAATTTAAAAGAAATTTTATATTACTAATTGAGTTTTACTAATATTTTTTTTTTCTCTTATAATTGATCACTTGATAAAAAAATAAAATTAAAAAATATAAATCTATTTAAAAGTTTGTGTCGTTTACGGTGATCCTCCTATATCAGGGACCATCGTTGGTTCAGGTTATTAACCTGTGATAACAAGTATTTTTTTTAGAACAAAAAAGTATTTGGGTCATGTTTGTGAGCATTCCGGTCTAGCGAGAACTCCGACCAGCTCAATCCAGCACCGATCCTCTACAACCACCTCCTCTACGGAGACCCCAACACCCAACCACCGGTATCGCCGCAAAAACTGGTGCTCCCACCTCAACCCAAAAGCCACCCAACTGAACCGCCATCGTCCTAGCCACCGCTCCACACGAATCACCCTTGCGAACCCTTAAGCATCCCATGTGCCGGAGAGCTTGACCACCAGTGAAGCCACCCCCTGCAACCCACCACCGCCTGCCGACGCATGCACCTCCTCTATCGCTGAACCCCATCTCCAAGGCCTCTCTGTTCAAGGGGTTCAACCAAACCCATTGTTGGAGATGGAGATCTGGGTTTCACGAAATGCAGAAACAAAGACCAACATTTGGGATAGGGACCAAAACGTGGTGGCTTTGGGACTTCAGCAGAGATAACAACGCAACAACTAGTTGGTCGGAGTGAGGTGGCCGACGAGGGTGGTTTGGTGGCTGAGAAACTATGGTGGATGAGGGCTCGATTCAGGTGACAGTGGTTGACTCAGGTGGTGTTTCGGTTTCTGGGATGGGCAGAAGTTGATGCAATGGTGGTGGCTCGGACGGCAGTAGATGATGACCCATCGAAGGTTGTCTGGCAAACCCGCCATTGGGGTGGTTGAGGGTGGCGGCATAGGTGGAGGTTAGGTGCTCTGGTGACCTGCTACCTAATGAGCAGGTAAACGATCAATATCGTTCATCTAATTTTCACACACTTCAATGCAATCCAATGGCTCAAGATAAGAGGACCATCCCATATTAAATATGACCTTAAGTTATTTAAAAAAAAAGAAATGGAATGACAATGGAGGGTCACCTAATCCTTATTTTGCTACTCAAAATCTCAAATTTTTGTCCCCCAAATTCAGGAAATCAATGAGGGAATGACATAAATTTTCTTTTCTTCCCTAGTTAAATTTATTAAACACTCAAACAATAAAATAATACATTTTATTTCATTTCATTATTAGTCATTCCCTGTCAATCATTTTAAAACTCCTAAACATAACCTAAATAATGTTAGTCACACATACTTATACACATCATTTCATATATGCACAATTTTGATCACCATTTGATTATAGTTGACTCCATTTTTTTATTTTATATATTTACACTCTAATCTCATCACTTTACATAGGTGATGTGATTAGAGCTAATGTACATCAAACATTATTCACGTTGCTTCCCTCCCTTCTAAGCATGTTAGAGGTTATTCACTTGAAGACTACCACGTTTCGCGTACGCCAAAGTCTAGAGCCCCACGATGGGTACCATTTTCAATGCTTCTAAAAGAGTTTGGAGCATTGATGCTTCACAATCTTTCACCATTGATTTTGTGAAAAAATTAATCAACGGCTCTTGTGTTTGACCTGCAACCTTATTAACAGGTAAACACCTCTTTCGCCTTTTTTTCTTCTTTCTCAAAATCACCTCCCAAGG
Source organism: Ormosia semicastrata (assembly GCA_029884595.1). NCBI lineage: Eukaryota > Viridiplantae > Streptophyta > Magnoliopsida > Fabales > Fabaceae > Ormosia > Ormosia semicastrata. The sequence continues at coordinate 7,591,793 of JAQQTO010000063.1, read as the reverse complement.
CGGAGAGTTCCAGTTGCCGTCGTTCACCGTTGTCATCTCTTTCCTCGCCGTTTCACACAACCATCCTCCACTGCGTGCGACCCCAGCAACCACACACAAACCACCGCGTCACGACCTGCATCAGAATCGCTAGATCCATGACCATGAACATATACCATTGCGCGAGCAACCCAAGCCAAACCCCTGCATTACCATCTTTTCCTCGTAGTCAACAACACAGAGCCACGTCGTGCTGGAACAAAACCAGAATTGTCGCTCTCCTCGCCGTTCTGCACAACCATCCTCCACCACGTGCGACCCCAGGCAACCACACACGAACCACCGTGTCGTGACCCGCATTCAAAACTGCCAGATTCGTGACCCTGAACGCGCACCACTACACAAGCAGCCCAAGCCAAACCCCTGATTACCGTCTTTCCCTCGCCATCAACAACCTAGAGCCACGTCGTGCTGGAACAAAACTAGAACCACCGCTCTCCTCGCCATTCCGCATAACCATCCTCCACCGCATACGACCCTAGGAAACCACACAGTAATCACTGCATCGCTACCCGCATTCGGAATCACCAGATCTGTGACCTTGAACGCACACCATTATGCAAGTAGCCGTTGTTCTTCTGCGTGCCCCCAGCGCCAGAAGCCTCTATCCAGCCGTTGTGACGGAAATAGTACCGTCGGCCAAGGGTGTGGTGGAGAAAAAGGAGAACAGTGAGAGTGAGGAAGTTGGAGAGAAAAAAAGAGAGAGGAAGACTCAAAGTTTTTGCCTATTATAACAGGTAATTTTGCTGGGAGCATCCATGCTTAAAACTTGGACAGGAGCATTATAAACGTCGCCCCCACGATGGGGTGTTCACGATTGGGTTGTTTTGGGTAAAAAAAATCCAAATGATCAAAGGGAGTTGGTTCAGTTTGGTTTGGATTTTGCATTTTTCAACTAGCTAACTCGAACCAAACCAACAAAGTTGAATTGGTTGGTTTAGGTAGGGTGGTCAGGTCCCATGGAAGTCACTACACCACCGTTGACCCATGAGTAGTTTGCATGCTCCTCCACGCATCAAAGCAGAACTTGTAAGCAATCACCAATAGTAGCGCCTCCTCATTCCACCATTGGTAGTGCCACAACTTCAGTAGACTACCACTGTCCTCCCAAAGCCTTGGCAAATTGTCCCTGTGAATCAAACACACACATCATGAACAAACCACCCAGCCACCCTTGTAGCCACCATGTCAGAACCCATACTCGTCACTGTATCGACCACCACCCACTCCTCCGTCTTGCGCTGCTTCCTCATAGGTCGAAGGTGCTGAGCCACATCTAGACTTCTTCAACAACCCCTGATCTTTGCGACAAATCGGCCCCATGGTCTTTTCTTTAAATCCAGTACCTGTGCTCCCCTTCCTATTTGCCAAGATTGTACCTTTTTACAAAATAAAGGCAATAGAACCAAATGAACACGCAAAGAGGGTGAAGTGGATGGAAAAACTAAAAAGGTGCAATCTCTAAGTTGTTAGTGGTTGCTTTGCTTCATGACATATTGTTCATTGACTTTCAAGAGGTTATGGTGTGGGATACATGGAGAGAGAGCAAAGAATGGTGGGTTTTTCATGAATTGGAGAGATTAAGAGAATAATTAAGAAGATGATGAGATTGGAAATGATAGGGAAAGAGGGAAGAGAAGCAGAGAATGCAGAAGGGATGATGGAAGGAGAAATAGTGTCTCGTGCATTTTAGGGAAGGGAAGGACTTAAGCTTGGTACGCATAAGGTCCGATAAACGCTAAGTACGTGTTTGGAATAGTTGTGAAAATTAATTATTTCAATAATTGATTATTGCATAAAAGTTTTGTTATAATTGATTATAATAGAATCAGCTTTATATTTGGATATGTTAGCTGAAAAGAAATTTTAAGCTAATTTATTTTGTTTGAATAGTATAAAAAAGAATCACTTTTATGTATTAAATTAGTAAAATAGGTATAGAATGATTAAAAAAGTTATTTGATTGAGGATACAATGGTATTTACATTTCAAAGTGTAAGGAATAATTTATAATATAAAATCATAAGCTGAAATTTCAATATTATGAAAAAAAACTTTTAAAATACATCGAATTTTGTGTAAAAGTTGAAATTGATTTTATCAAACATGATTAAATACTATTACAATAACTTTAAAAAAAAAAGCTGTTGGGGATGGGAAAAATCTTTCCAAACATGCTCTAAGGGTAGAAATAGGTTAGGTGGTTCATTAGGAGTCTTTGACATGACTTTTTTAAATGGGTCAAATTTCATGCTTTTGGAAAAGTCTTTTAGGTCTAGTAAGTCAGCTTATTTAATTATATATATTATTACTTTATATATATTATGACACTTTAATATTATATAATATAATTAATTTTATAAATAATATAATATTTTTTAAAGTCTAGGCCCATTAGCCTATCCTATTGGTTTATTTAAAAGTATATCTAGTAGCTTATTTAAAATGTTTCATTGCAAAGTAGGTATTTAAATGGGTTTTTAAGTCAAATTAAACTTTTAAAAAGATCAAGTCATGAATTAAAAAATGACCTATGCCAAATAAATAGCTCAAGCTCGGGTGTTACATTTGAAAAATAAGTCAGGTCCATTTGAAACAAGGTCTGGTCTAGCATGACTTATTTCCACCCTATCTATAGGTTTGTCATCAAGTCTCGAGTTTAAAATTTAAAAATCCAGAACCAAACCAAAGTTAGTCATATTAGATCTGATTTGACATACTCTAAAATGATAATTCGAACCAAATCAAACTAATTTTATTAGTTTAGGTAAATTTTTTGGCTTCATCGAGTCAATCTTATCTATTGAACACTCTTACCCCAAGTGGCACTTCATGTAAAATGCAATACTAAATTATTAATCACATTAGAAAATATTCCATGCATTACACATATTTTTTTAATTTAAATATAATTTAAAATAATATAAAATTAAAAAGTATAAAATTATAAAAGAGATATGTACAATTAATTTAAAAGAAAATTTGAATTTAAAATTAAAAAAAAATAAACAATGACACACGTGTATCATTCGTTGATAGAATAAGAGATTATGTCACTTTTAAGAAATCATAATCTAATTTTTTAAATAGGGGTAGACACTAATAATAAAAAATAATAAAGGAAAAATAAAGAAAATATATAAAGAAAGCATGAGTTTTATTATTTATGGATTATTAACTATTTTCTTAAAATAAATGATAAAATGATATATTTATGCTTCTTTGATTTTTTTTAACTACGTCGTAAATGGGGCAAAAAGTATTATAAAAACTGGAACTACATAGAATTGATTTTCAAAAATTTAAAATTGAACCAGTTTATCTATCAATCAATATTCTAGTCAAAATCATAAGAAAGTATTATTTTATTGCAATAAATAAACAATTCAAAATACTCAAATGAAAAGCTCTTGTCAGTCTTTCAAAACAATGTGAAATCGACTAATATTAAACATATTGGAGTGTTATATATATATATATATAAAATATATTTGATGAGATAAATATTTATTGTAAAAGATAAAAAGAATAAATTTTAACTATTAAATTTTATATGAATGGTTAAAATTAAAATATAAATATATATGATTTTTTTAAATAATTATATAATTTTTAAGTAATTTTAATCTTTAATCATCTAAATATAATTATATGATTAAAATTTATTTTTTTATATTTTCATAATAAAAATTATTCTCACTAAATATGTTATATATATAAAAGAAGAATCAACTTATATCAATGAAAGTATTTTTTATCTTATACTCATTTTTAATCATTAGTTTTACTTTCATTTAATGGTTATTTTTAATAAAATAATTTTAACTATTAGATGAAAGTAAAACTAATAATTAAAAATAAATATAAAAAAAAACTTACACTAATATAAGTTGATCTCTCCTCACATATATATATATATATATATCAACATATTGGAGTAAGTTAAATGCGAAATGTTTGTTGTATATACTTTTTATGTCACACATGTTGAGAAATTTTGGCTGGTGGGTTAGCAAGTAAGGTTCTGGTCGGGCATCTCGAATCATGGCCGAATATTAGCAGATAAATTAGGTCGACCCAATTGTGGCTTCGGCTCGTTGTCCTCATTGAGCCAAACAATCACTTAATTGATAGTAACTATAGCATAATAATATTTCTCATTTAATGAAAATATTTAGGAATTAAATCCTTTCATAATTGTCTGTCATAGTTATATGAAAATATTATTTTTTCATATATTATTTTCTTTGCAAATAAACGTATTCTATAAATACATGTTAAGTCACTTATATATATACTTTCATATATTTTTCTCTCCTAATATATAATTCTAACTTGAACATTAGAATACCGTCGCATAAAGAGCCACCATCAACTACCATTCATTATTGTTTAAAGACGCAATAAGGTACACTCCTTATAATCCGGATATGAACATAAGAGAAATGTTTATTTCACACACACACACAGATATATATATATATATGGAGACATATGAAAAGTTTTTATTGTGAGAAAGTGATAGGAGTAAATCTTAACCATATAACTATACATGAATAATCAAGATTAAAAATTACTTAAAAGTCATGTAACCACTTAAAAAAGTCAAATGTATTTATATTTTAATTTTAACTATTTATAAAAGATCTAATGATCAAGATTTACTCATCTCACTTCTTATAATAAATACTTATCTCACTTGAATAAGATCCATATATATATATATATATGCACAACTCTCACATTAGAGCTATCAAAAATGGGTTCCGATCCATGGGTCAAAAATGATTTCCCATCTATGGGCCAGCTTGATTGAACCTATTAATAGCATATTTGGTTTGGATAGTATCCACAAGAAACGCGTGTTCACACCATTACCCATGCAAGTTTTACAAATATGAAGTTCATTCATATCAACTCATGCATGCGTTAGCATCTATCTATATATAAAAGTAATAGAGTCTGTATTTATTTTAGAGTTGTCTTAAGATTTCATTTTTTCTCTTAAACTGAGGTTATTTTGGTCTTAAAATCTATGTTATATCAGTTGTCATTAATATTTCTTACTCACCTTATCTTTAATGCTTTTCGTCATTCTCTAAGTTTCCATTTCCAAATTCTCAGTGTATTTCTCCTTCCTCATTTGTTTTTCATTACTTTTCTTCTCTTTCTAATGATTTAATTTGATGTTGTTGAACATAATTTTTTAGGATTAAAAATATTTAAATATTTACATTGTAGGAGATTTAAAATCCTAGATGAAAACATATTTATATTTATGTACGGGTAGTGAAAATCTTACTGCATAACATAATAATTAAAACATAATTTATTATTAATATATGTATTTATAATTACTTTTATCAAATGTATGTATTGCTTTATAACTTTAAAATTTTATTATTTACATTACATGAAAGTATAAATTTAAATGAAATTTAATAAAATTAATTAAATGCAATTTATTATAAAAAATTGAACTAATTATATTTTTAAAATAATTTTTTATGATATATATAAAGTTGGGTATTATTTTAATATTTTAATATTTACTTTGCCCGGTTAGGGACTTACATGAAAACCAACAATATATAATTTTCTAAACTCATACAATTACATAATTTTTTTTGTTATTAATTTACTATAATTCTTTATCAACTAAATATTATTTATTTTGTTGATTGAAGCTCATCTTATTTTCATATCATTATTATTGTAGCTAATTCTATAAAGTTAAGTGTAAGAATTAATTATATTGGACTCAGATGTTACGAGCAATGAAGTAGGAAAAAATTTTGATTGATAATTAAAATATTTATTTATAGGAGTATAAACAATTTTTGTATTAAATTTATTTTTCTCATATAATATTGATTACTTTTACTGATACAAATTTTATTTTCTCATTGTTCATAGGATTAATTTGGAATTTTCATAATTAATTATGTTCATATCACTTGCTTAGGTATTTATCTAATTCTCTTTGTAAGATATTAATGTAATCAATCAATATACGATACAACTACAGGGTTGCTATTCTTTCTGTTCAGGCCTCTGTTAACAAACACATGTTGCTTCTAGGAGAATCACTCTTATTGTTGTTGTTCATTCACTTTTCTTTGACGACAACCAACTGTTCACGTTAAGCTTCACTCCTTTTCACACGGTGTTGTTAAACAATTCACTTTTAACTGTGATTTTCTTTATTTCTCTTTTTTACCCTCACTTTACTTTGATCATGATACCATGACCATAGGCATAGGGATATTATTGTCTAGCCATGATATTACCAGTTGTTCTTCAGTTTTAAAAATTTCAATTTTATTTTTTCCCTATTATGCTATTCTAGAGTTTTCGTTTTCTATCCATTATCACATTGCCTTCAGATTTGGTTTTTTTTCTTTCTCTCTTCTTCCTCATTTCCTCTCTATTCTCCCGAAAAATCCAAGCTCTTTCCCTTTCTCACCTCCACCACCAAATGCATCTTTGCTTCCTCAATCGCGATTTGGTTTTCGATGGTGATAGATGTGTGTGGCAGTGGGTTTTGTTCGGAAAAAGGATTGTCTAGGCCAGCAGTACAAGCTATAGAGCATGTTTCTCGTGTGTAGCTGGTGTCTCAAACGAGGCTTTGAGTGGAAACCTGAAACATGGCATTGAGTGTAATCAAAGCAAACTGATTAAAGTTGAGATAGAGTGTTATAAAAGCAAAATTCTTTTTGCGTAATAGATAAGCATACTCAGATTTTATATTTCTGTTTGCCTTTTCCCTTCCTCCTTCCATTCGTTACCGAAACCATTTCTCCTGTTCATGCTCTTCCTTTTTTTCAACCTCAATGTGCCGATCCACTTTTTTTTTTTTGTTTTAAAGTGTTTGAAATCTGGTCGGGATTCAACTGGGGCTAGATTGTGTAATTTATAAGCCTCCTCACATTTTCTATTTCCATTTGCCTCTTTCCTTCCGTCTATTATAGAAACCTTAGCCCTGTTCATGTTCTTCCCCTTTTCTGAAACCAACGTGCCCGATCATTTAATTTTTTTTTTCCTTTTTAAGTGGTCGAATTCTGGTTGGGATTCAACTGGGACTGAAAGGGCTCCATTGTGATTGGCGATGTGTACTTCTCACTAATTGTGATTTCTTATTTGTTAAATCGGTTCACATGTATGTTATTTTATAATGTATGTATATTATGTTGTGTTAATTTATCTAATTGGATTCCATTTTTTTCCCACGTTCAGGTTAAGGCTTCATATTTGACCTCCAATTTCTAAATAATTTGCTTATAACCTATGTTTTGTATTCTTATGTAGAAGCCGGCTGACAGTTTCCCTACCAACTATGATGGCTAATTCTTGAAACTATGTTTCTATCTCAGTTGTTAACTAGTTGTTGGCGGTTTATTTCCCTCCATAACTTCATTTAAATTTAAAAATTTTTGCTGCTATATATAGGAGTTGCTGTGACTTCTTGGTTGTGCCATCTGCTTGCTCTCATATCTTCAGTAAACATGTGTGATTGTGATTCTCAGTTTTAGTTTCTTTGTTGATATGGCTCCCTATTTTGATTCATTGAGCAAGATTCAGGCTGAGTGTGAGGCATGGAGGGTGAAGGTCAGGGTGGTTCGGTTGTGGACTGTTCTCAGCTTTAGCAATCCTATTGCACTAACATTATTGGAAATTTTAGATTTAGAGACGGAAAATTTTTATTTCTAAATGTTCCAAATTTTGTCTCTAAATATTTAGAAATGGAATCAGAGACGAAAAATGATCTATCTCTAAAAGTGGTGTCTCTTGTAACACCCACCGTAGGGTGTCACATTTATGTTACTTAATTACCAAAATTACCCCCAAGTTCATATAAGGTGATGTTGTAATAAAAATATGAGTTGTAATTTTTTTTTCTTCTTTGACAACTATAAAATAAACTTAGCGGAAAATAAAATATTATAGCAACCTCACACATAGTTTACATCATATACATATTACAAACGTGCTGTCAGGATTATTTATTTACAGACCATGTCTCAAACTACAAACACACTTAAATAATTACACACATAGCTTATATCAGAGTTTCAAACTTGCCCAAGTTTAACTAAGCAGTAGACCCCTCAGACGAGTCCTCCTCGGGTTCCTCAGCAGATAGGAATCCGTTACGACGAGTAGCCCTACGGACAGGTGTCCGGGCTGACGATACTATGCTGATTTCCGTTGGGACATAATTCCTAGTATCCCAATGTCGCCTGATATGCAACGGAAATTCAACATGAACAAAAATAGTCACACAGAAAAATGGATCCCCGCGAAACAACCTACTAATACTAACAGTCAGATACCCCTCGTAAATAAGTCTTTGCTCATTGGGACTTGTTCTCCATTCTCCAGCTCCTCCGTGAAATTGTAGACATATATAACCGAAGAAACTAGCTTTTGACGTTATACTGTCAAAATTCTGCGTTCCCAGCCGTGAGAAGTAGTTCTTCTTCTCCTTCTTGTACTATTTCTTTCTCAACATCTTCACCCAATTATAAATACAATATACAAATATACATATAAAGAGGTGAGATCACCTACGCCAATACTAGCATGCTAGCACAAAGATAACATAACAGCATACCATATAAACACGTCATATTACAAATATGGCATCAACATATTATTAATCAAAATTAACATTTAATAATTACACGAGATGCCATCTACACTAAGCAGATATTTATAATTATCATAATCAATATTTCACAACTATTATATCTCACAGATGTAAGCATTTATGTTAATGTATGAACATATAGACTCGATTTCCTACTCCATGGAGCTAAACTCAGGTCGGAGAATTTGATCGAAAAGATCTGCCGGTACCACGTGCCTCAGACCGAGTGCTATAATTATATCTTGCACATCTAGCACATATATGACAGTCTTTGTCAGATCTCGATTAAGAATAGTGTCTCGGTCCAGATCATCGGTGTGTTGCATCGATCTAACCCACGGTGTAGAAGAGTTACCAACTGCCCATTGTGAGCAACCCGCACCCCGATGCCCCCAAGGTCCACAAGTGACCTACACTACGCGTATCGCACCTACTCAAGAGGTGTACGTTTCTCCTAGGCAATTAGCCATATACAGTCCATCAGACCATTTTCAATGCATGTGTAAATGCATCAATTACCAACCAAAGGTAAATCACATAATTTCTCATACAATGTTCAAATACTGTTTTACGTTCGTAAAATGGATTAATGCCAATTACAGGTAAACTTCTCAATTTCTTGTACGGCATTCACATACTGATTTTAACTGTAAAATTTACTATATAATTAATAGCAAAATTACATTATCGCAATTTTCTCATTCGCAAAAATATTTTTGTCACGTTTTCACAGTCACGTAATATTTTATTACATAAACAACGATTTGTAACATTTTCTGTTACGTTAAAAAAATCGCATAATAATTTTCTACTATATTCTAAATTGCGTAAATATATTCTTTTGTTTTTAAATCGCATAGCGATTTTTTTTCTACAACATTTCGATCGTGTAAAATATTTAAACGCTTCAAAAATCACATAGAAATATTTTAACATTTTTCAAATCGCGTAACTCAAAATTTACGTTTTTGAGTTTCATAAATTGTTTTTCACCGTTTTACCCTTCGTAAAATATTTCTTAACTTTAAAAATATTACTTCAGACTTTTCTTATAATAATATATTTTCTTACTTTATTCCCTTCTTATTCTTAGTCAAAAATCTTTTCCTTAATATATTTTCTCAAAATCACTTTTTATTGATCTAGTCTTACAAAATCACATTTAGTTGATTTAATTTATCGTTTCTAACTTTAAATTTCCTAATGTTTTTCAAAACCCAATAGATAAATTCTACGTTAGTAAATTTAAGTTACAAATGTTTTCTTTTATATTTCTAAATCACTTCTAAAAATTGATTCTCTTTAAAATAATTTGAAGTTCAACACTTTCAATCTTCTTTTTCTTTTATTTATGAAAATTCCACTTCACTTAATTGATAACACTTTAATTCCCTTTCCAAAATCCTTATTTAAAAATTCTTGTATTTTATAACATCAAAATATTTTTCTAAATTATCAAAACCTTATAGATGGTCATTGAAACCATGAAATATTTTTTCTTTCTAACTTAAATAAATTTCATTCTTGTTTCTACAAAAAAAAATTCATGAAAACATAACTCAAAACCGTGTGCATTCTTTTTTCAAAACAAACCCTTTTGTTTATTTTCTTTACTTCTCAAATCATTCAATTTTATCATTCATGAAAATATAATTTTGTGAACACCAAATTGGTTGGTGTCTTGGCCAAAAATTTGTTTAAGTTTAAGGACCAAAAATTAACTCCATTGTTCTTGAAAAATTTCAATAAAAACCCTAGTTTTGGAAGCTCAAAACCATGACCTTCTCTATGGCCTTTGGAGCCAAAATTTCTTGTTTTATCATACTTTCATCATAATATATTCAATATATCTTTATCATGCATATCATAAGCATACCATATAAGCAAATAAAAATCATACTAAGTATGCATACATAAGTAAATCATGCAAAGCATATTAAGCATAGACAAAAATAATCAAAGCACATAACACACACAAATTATTACATGACCATGGATATGAATCCTCACATGGATTCACCATCCATCAAATATAAAACCATCTCTCACCACCATGCTTGGTTGGTGAGATGGATTTCCCTCTTACCTCTTGAAGAACCACAAAAGCTCCTTGCTTTGGATTTAGAACAAGATCTCCACCAACAAAAGTCTCTTGAACATAAAACAAACATAAATAAATTAGTATATTAAGCTTGATTAAGAGGAACCATGGATCAAACATGGTTTAGAACATGAAAAAGAAAAGAATAAATGAAGTTTCCTTACACTTCACCCACAAAACTCTATAACTTGATCTTAGTAAAAGTCCTTCAAGATGGAAGATTGCTGTTCACATATTTGATGCATTAATAAACCTTCATTTTTAGTCATTTACACTCTCCATGCACTTAATAAATTAAGTTTGGTTATGTTTTGTATGTTTTGAACTCAAAATGGATTTAATTGAATTTTTTAGCATGATTTACGTCTTACACTAATCCTGTATTTGGGTCATATCTTGGGCTGTAGGTGGATGTTTAAGGTGAATCTTATGTCATTTTAAAGATAATAGAGAGCTCTACAATCTTCATGAAGACATCAAAGACTCAATCACACGTTTGGATGGCTCAAATTGGCATTGAATCAAGAACTAAAGTGTTGCTCCTGGCAGAATGACCTTTGTGTACTGTTCATTACACTGCTCATAGTGAAAGTTGTAGAATAGGCTGAAATTTTGATGGTTGATAGTTAAGACTCAAATCTACAACTTTCATGTTGAACACTCTTTCTGATTCAGACTCCTTGGAGGTGATATTGGGCTTGGAAGTCAGAACAGAGGAGCTGCGACTGGGCCTGAGTAGTGTGCAATAATTTGAACATATCTGGAGCTATAGAAATGATAGACTCAAACCAAAGCCATTTGAAAGCTAAGATCCAGACCTACAATCTTCATGAAGACCACTTGGCTAAAAAATGACGAATGCAATGACTTCAGAGCTGCATGGTTTCGGAGACAAAGAATCTCCAGAATTTTCTACTCACCAAAAGTTATTCAACATTTTCCACTACTCCACCCACTCCACCAACCACCATGACTCAGCCCCCTTTGACATTTTGTATCTCTAACCCTCTATAAAAGGGAGGCTATGCAGATCATTGTAACATGTAGAGCTTCTATGTAGAAGTGTTGTTATAATTAAAGTGTTAGTTTTTGATTTTGAAGATTTCTCTTCTTCTTTTTCTCTCCTTCTCTCTCTTTGTTATTTTTCATGGTTCTTGAAGGTTCTCCAATGGTGATGGCTATGGAGAACTAAACTTCTTTAATCAATCCAAGAGATTGACAGTCTTGATGATTAATCTTGAGATTTTGTTTTAATTGTCATATATTCATCTATTAATCAAGTTTCTCTTTCTCTTCTTCTCTTGTTTAAATTCTGATTTAATGCTTAATTTGATTGGAATTTGCATATATTAATTGCGTAATTTTCATATGTCAAGAGATGAATTCAGAGGTTAAATAATTTATTAAAGGTGTTTGATGAAATATTTAGCTTAGTTGGATCTTGATTTTTAAGTTAATTTAGGTTTTGGATGGATGCTTAATTTGTCTAACCTTAATTAATTGAATTCTAGAAGCATTTCTAGTAGAAGATTCATAGATCATTGATAGGCGTCTTAATGTGATCTAAGACCAAGGATTTGGTTGATAGTTGAATAGATCTATAAAGATCAAGGATGGATTAAAATCAAGATTGGTTAATTCTCTTGGATTGGTTATTTTCCTAATTTTGTTTACTTATTTTAATTGCTCTTTGTTGTTTAATCTTGCAAAATTTCCCCCCTGTTCATTAAACTCTTAATCTGACTTCATAATTAGAATGATCTATGGGCTCGACCCGGTGTTACCTTATGCTACAAGTAGTTTTGGTAAATCGGTTATAAATTGATTTAAATTTGGTAATCTCGATAAGTGTCAAAGATTTAGAGAAAGTCTTCAACATGAAAGTTGTTTAGAATAAGGTAAGAATTCAAGAAACTAGGTTGTATGAAATTAAAAAGTGACGGAGGAGAGGTTTAGGGTGCTTGGCCGAATGGTCTTCTTTAGGGAGAGAGAATGGAGTTTTCTTTGGTTTGTTTCTTGAAACTTAAGTGAAATAGGTGAAGATATGATAATATGAAGTGTAGAAATGAATTACTTGGTCTTCAAAGCTATGCATGACCGTAGCTTGCATTGGAGAAAGGTGGAAAGTGAAGTTTGAAAAACATGATCATTAATGATCAATAAGAAAATAATTGATGGTCTTGACACTTGGCTATTGCCTTCATCTTTTCTTTTCTACCTAAAAAGCCTATTCAAAGTTGTCTCCCCTCTCCCTTGCATCTCCAAACCGTCCCCCCTTCCATGCTTCATAAAATGTGACAAATTTCATAGCCATCATCCTAAGCTATCCTAACCCTTGATTAAAAGAATGGTTTGGATTAAAATAGCTATTAGGTTTAGGTTATAGATGGGAGACTTTATTTGAGCCATTGGATCATTTTTGGCTTGCAATCCTAACCATTGAATGTGTCTCCAAAATGAAGGGTCAAGATTACACCTTCAAACTTTACATCCAAGGGTCCAAAATGGTTGTAGTCATTTTTGATGACCAATTCTCCACCATTGATCTAAATCTAAATCCAATGGTCATTAATGATCCATCTCCACCATTGATTAAATCTACATCCAAGGGTTGATAATGGTCATAGCCATTTATAAGACTAAATCTCTACCCTTGATTTAATTTCCATCCAACGGTTATAATTGATCCTATTCACTTTTAAGATCAAATCTCCACCGTTGATTAAATCAAGATTAAATCTCCATCGTTGATTAAATCAAGATTAAATCTCCAACGGTGATTAAATCGATGGTAGATATCCAAACCACCAATGTTGACTTAACAATATAGAATTTTATTTTTATCTGTTATAACCCCACGAAAGAATATATTTACTGTATTTTTATAGTCCAATAATTAAATACAGTACAAAATACAGTAAAAGAAATTTTCTAAAACTGTTTCCAGATTCAGGTTTAGTAAGATCCCCTGTCTCCGTCTAAACAGTACAAATTTTTCTATGCGTAAAATTTTTTTTACTTTGCGGGACCCACCTGGGCCTACATACACCCCCGAACCCACAAACAGTAAAAATTTTCATAATCACACATAAAATCACAAAAATTAGAAAACTCACAAATATCAATTCAGATTACGTAAAATAATTAAGACTTTTCAGTAAAAATTAAATTACGTAAAATTTTTTCGGCCCAAAAATTATTATTTTCCTGACACAAAGCAAATTATTCAAAACGATCAAATATACAGATGAAATATTCAAAATAATTTTATAGTACACAGAAATCACTAAATAGTAAAATTCTGTTAACTGTCAAAATTACTGTTCTTAAGATAGAAAGTTCGGGGTGTTACAACTCTCCCCCTCTAACAAAAGTTTCGTCCTTGAAACTTGATAAACTCGATTTCACACTTTTAGAATAAATATGGATATTGTTCTTTTATCTTTTCTTCTAGTTCCCATGTGGTTTCACTTACATCATTCCAAACTATTTTAACCAATGAAATTTCCTTACCTCTAAGTTACTTTGTCCTTCGATCTTCAATCTTTACTGGAAAAGTTTCATAGGTTAAATTTTCCTTCAGCTGTATTGTATCTGGCTTGATAACATGAGTAGGATCAAAAATATATTTCCGTAGTTGTGATACGTGAAATACATTGTGAAGATTTGACAGAAAATGTGGTAATGCAATCTGATATGCCACCGAACCTATTCGACGTAAAATCTGATACGGTCCAATAAATTTTGGAGTGAGCTTCTTAGATTTAAGCACTCGCCCAACACCCGTCATAGGAGTCACTCGCAAAAATACATGGTCACCTTCTTCAAACTCAAGAAATTTTTTCCTTTTATCAGCATAGCTCTTTTGCCGAGTTTGACTCATTCTCATTTTGTCTTGTATCATCTTCACTTTCTCAGTTGTCTGTTGAACAATCTCTGGTCCTAACATAATACTCTCACCGTCTTGATACCAACATAACGGTGTTCTACATTGTCTCCCATACAATGCTTCATAAGGTGTCATCCCTATACTTGAATGGAAACTGTTGTTATATGTGAATTCTATCAATGGCAAGAATTCATCCCAACCTCCAGTTTCTTCCAGAACACATACTCTCAACAAGTCTTCTAACGACTGAATCGTCCTTTCTGACTGACCATCAGTCTGTGGATGGTAAGCAGAACTTAAACGTAGCTTTGTTCCCATCGCTTCTTGCAAACTACCCCAAAATCTCGATGTAAACCTTGGATCTCGATCCGAAATGATACTGGATGGTACACCATGAAGTCTAACAATTTCACTGATGTACACTTGAGCCAACTTTTCCATTGAGTATTTAATATTAATTAGCAAAAAGTGCATTGACTTAGTAAGCTGATCAACAATTACCCAAATGGCATCATGACCCTTCCGAGTCTTTGGTAGTCCCGTCACAAAATTCATTGCTATGTCATCCTATTTCTATTCGGGAATAGGCAAAGGTTGCAACATTCTCGAAGGTCTTTGATGTTCCACCTTAGCCTTCTGACAGACTAAACAGGATGATACATACTCAGCAACATCTTTCTTCATTCCTTGCCACCAATATAATTTTTTTAAATCCTGATACATCTTTGTAGCTCCTGGATGCATACTCAACTTACTCCTGTGAGCTTCATCCAAAACCAATCTTCTAAGATCCGGATTATTAGGCACACAAACTCTTCCTTGAAACTTCAAAATTCCATTAACACCTTCGCTAAATTCCAACACTGCTCCTTGGCTCTTTGCTTCTTTTGCTTCTTGCAAATATTGGTCACTGTTTTGTCCTTCACGGATTCTATCCATTAAATCATTTGAAATGATGATCATGTTTAAACGCATCTTGCCCGGTGTCAATTTCACAGATAATCGCATATCCCGAAATTCTTCTATCAACTCCTTTTCTTTGATCATCATAACAGAAGCACTAAGTATTTTTCTACTCAACGCATCCGCTATGACATTCGCATTTCCGGGATGATACTGCAATTGAAAATCATAATCTTTCAGAAACTCTAACCAACGCCTCTGCCTCATGTTCAACTCTTTTTGGTCAAACAAGTACTTCAAGCTTTTATGATCACTAAAAACAGTGAACGTAGCTCCATAAAGAAAATGTCTCCATACTTTCAACGCAAACACCACAGCTGCCAACTCCAAGTCATGAGTCGGATAATTCCTCTCATGATTTTTCAACTGCCTTGAAGCATAAGCCATCACCTTACGATTTTGCATAAGTACACAACCCAATCCTTGGTACGAAGCATCACAATATACTTCGAAAGGTTCGTTTGGATCAGGTAGAATCAATACTAGTGAAGTAGTCAATCGTCTTTTTAATTCTTGAAAAGTTTCTTCGCATGCATCAGTCCACACAAACGGTTGGTTCTTTCGTGTAAGTTGGGTAAGAGGTCCTGCAATCTTTGAAAACTCCTCAATGAAACGTCTATAGTAACCATCTAATCCGATAAAACTACGAATTTCTGTTACAGTCTTTGGTCTTTCCCATTCCAAAACTGTCTTCACCTTTGAAGCATCAACTTCAATTCCTTTCTCCGATATCACGTGTCCCAAAAATTGAACTTTGCTCAACCAAAATTCACATTTGGACAACTTGGCATACAACTTATTCTCCTTTAAAATCTGGAGAACCACTCTGGGATGTTCAGCATGTTCTTCCTGACTTCGAGAATAAATCAAAATGTCATCTATAAAGACAACAACAAACTTATCCAAGTACGAACGAAAAATTCTGTTTATGAAGTCCATGAATATAGCTGGTGCATTTGTCACACCAAACGGCATCACTAAATATTCATAATGCCCATAACGAGTTCGAAATGCAGTTTTGGGAATATCCTCCACTTTCACACGTATTTGGTGATACCCAGAACGTAGATCAATCTTGGAAAATATTGCGGCTCCTCACAATTGATCCATCAGATCATTTATCCTTGGAAGTGGATATTTATTCTTAATCGTGATTTTGTTTAATTGTCGATAGTCTACACATAGACGTGAAGTTCCATCCTTCTTCTTGACCAACAGTACTGGAGCTCCCCATGGTGACACACTAGGTCTCACAAATTGTTTCTCTAATAAATCCTCCAGCTGTTTCTTCAGTTCGGCTAATTCTACCGGTGACATCCGATAAAGCGCTATAGATTTTGGTCCGGCTCCAGGTACAAGATCAATGGCAAACTCGATTTCCCTTACTGGTGGCAGTCTAGGTATATCTTCAGGAAATTCGTTGACCACGAAAATATCCTTCAAGACATCTTCACATTACACCTCTAAAAAAGATAACAATAGATACCCATGATCTCCTTCCTTCAAACAAGCTTCTACTTGAGTAGCCGTAAGGAATCTAGGATCCTTAGCCTCAGGAAACACTAATGTCTTATTCGAACAATCAATTAGGATATGGTTAGAAGACAACCAATCCATTCCCAAGATTACATTAATCTTGGAAAGAGGCAAACAGATCAAATCCATATAAAAGATTCTATCCCTAACACAGACAAGATAATTTAGGCATACTTTTGAAGTAACAACAGGCTTATCAGTAGGAGTAGCAACACTCAAATCATATGGCAATGCAGTCACAGTTAATCCTAAATGCTCAACACAATCACATGCAATGAAAGAATGTGTTGCTCCCAAATTATCGAGTACGGTTAAAGGATTACCTTTAATAGCACACTCCTCCATTATTAAGTCCTCCAATTTAGCGGCTTCCTCCCCTCTCATTGTATAGACACGACCACCCGCCTGTGGTCTTGCAGTATGGACGTTTCCCATAGAGGATTCCTTCTTTATCTGATCACAGTCTTTAGAGAAATATCCAAGCTTTCCACACTTAAAACAAACAACTTCTTTATGTAGACAATCTTTCGTGAGATGATCCTTCCCACATTTGAAACATCGAACAGGAGTCCCAGCTTGACTTGCCTTATTGCCGCTAGAACTTCCACCCACAAATTGCTTCTTGTTCTGACCTCCTGCCGGTTTCATATACGGCTTTTGCTGAGAGCGATTTACTTGATTATTCTTCCCTTTTTGGAACCTTGTAGGTCCAAAATTCTTATTCCTTACCGCACGTTGATGATCAATCTCTTCAACTTTACGACATTTTTCAATCAAAGTTGGAAATTGATTAATCTCTAACATCGATACAGCTCTCTTAATATCCAGCTTTAATCCTTCCTCAAATTTCCTGCATTTCCAGCCCTCATCTGGGTTCATCTGCAAATATCTCGAAAACTGAGACAGACTTTCAAATTTTGTCGCATACTCACTGACGGACATCAATCCTTGTCGTAAACTCAGAAATTCCATTTCCTTCATATGCCTCACATTTGTTGAAAAATATTTCTCCAGAAATTTTTGCTTAAAAAGTTGCCATGTCACCATCCTTCCTTCAACTTCCAACAGTCTTCTAGTTCCTGCCCACCAACGTTCACCATCTTCTACCAGCATAAACGTTGCCAACGTAAGCTTCCGTTCATCAGCACAACCCATACCATCAAATATCTTTTCAAGTTCTTGGATCCAAAGTTCAGCTTTCTCCGGATCAAACTCTCCACGAAACTTCGGTGGATTATTCCTTCGAAAGTCCGATAAACAATGAACATCTGTATTCGCTCTTTGATTCTGCTGCACAATAACTTTAACCATTCGTTGCATAGCTGCTACAGCTGTAGCCATGTTCAAATTATCATTCCCATTAAGTTCCATATCTGTGCTATTATTCCCACGTCCACATCCTTGTCCAACCATGACTTTTTCTATTCAAACTGAACAATACAAAGAAAGCAAGGTCAATCTTCAAACAATATTGTTTCTTTTCAGAAAACAATAACGAAGAATCACACAACATAAACAAGACAAACCTAACCACAAACTCCAAAAGACTCTAACTTGGGCTTTGATACCAATTAATGTAACACCCACCGTAGGGTGTCACATTTATGTTACTTAATTACCAAAATTACCCCCAAGTTCATATAAGGTGATGTTGTAATAAAAATATGAGTTGTAAATTTTTTTTTTCTTCTTTGACAACTATAAAATAAACTTAGCGAAAAATAAAATATTATAGCAACCTCACACATAGTTTACATCATATACATATTACAAACATGCTGTCAGGATTATTTATTTACAGACCATGTCTCAAACTACAAACACACTTAAATAATTACACACATAGCTTATATCAAAGTTTCAAACTTGCCCAAGTTTAACTAAGCAGCAGACCCCTCAGGCGGGTTGTCCTCGGGTTCCTCAGCAGATAGGAATCCGTTATGACGAGTAGCCCTATGGACAGGTTTAACTGTAAAGTTTACTGTATAATTAACAGCAAAATTACATTATTGCAATTTTCTCATTCACAAAAATATTTTTGTCACGTTTTCACAGTCACATAATATTTTATTACATAAACAACGATTTGTAACATTTTCTGTTACGTTAAAAAAATTGCATAACAATTTTCTACTATATTCTAAATTGTGTAAATATATTCTTTTGTTTTTAAATCGCATAGCAATTTTTTTCTACAACATTTCAATCGTGTAAAATATTTAAACGCTTTAAAAATTGTGTAGAAATATTTTAACATTTTTCAAATCGCGTAACTCAAAATTTATGTTTTTGAGTTTTGTAAATCATTTTTCACCGTTTTTACCCTTCATAAAATATTTCTTAACTTTAAAAATATTACTTCGAACTTTTCTTATAATAATATAATATCTTACTTTATTCCTTCTTATTCTTAGTCAAAAATCTTTTCCTTAATATATTTTCTCAAAATCACTTTTTATTGATCTAGTCTTACAAAATCACATTTAGTAAAATCACATTTAGTTGATTTAATTTACTGTTTCTAACTTTAAATTTCCTAACATTTTCCAAAACCCAATAGATAAATTCTACGTTAGTAAATTTAAGTTACAAACATTTTCTTTTATATTTCTAAATCACTTCTAAACATTTACCATCCATCAAATATAAAACCATCTCTCACCACCATGCTTGGTTGGTGAGATGAATCTCCCTCTTACCTCTTGAAGAACTACAAAAACTCATTGCTTTGGATTTAGAACAAGATCTCCACCAACAAAAGTCTCTTGAACATAAAACAAACATAAATAAATTAATATGTTAAGCTTGATTAAGAGGAACCATGGATCAAACATGGTTTAGAACATGAAAAAGAAAAGAATAAATGAAGTTTCCTTACATTTCACCAACAAAACTCTATAACTTGATCTTAGTAAAAGTCCTTCAAGATGGAAGATTTAGAGAAAGTCTTCAACATGAAAGTTGTTTAGAATAAGGTAAGGATTCAAGAAACTAGGTTGTATGAAATTAAAAAGTGATGGAGGAGAGGTTTAGGGTGCTTGGCCGAATGGTCTTCTTTCGGGAGAGAGAATGAAGTTTTCTTTGGTTTGTTTCTTGAAACTTAAGTGAAATAGGTGAAGATATGATAATATGAAGTGTAGAAATGAATTATTTGGTGTTCAAAGCTATGCATGGCCGTAGCTTGCATTGGAGAAAGGTGGAAAGTGAAGTTTGAAAAATATGATCATTAATGATCAATAGGAAAATAATTGATGGTCTTGACACTTGCCTATTACTTCATCTTTTCTTTGGCCTAAAAGCCTATTCAAAGTTGTCTCCCCTCTCTCTTGCATCTCCAAACCGTCCCCCCTTCCATGCTTCATAAAATGTGACAAATTTCATAGCCATCATCCTAAGCCATCCTAACCCTTGATTAAAAGAATGGTTTGGATTAAAATAGTTATTAGGTTTAGGTTATAGATGGAAGACTTTATTTGAGCCATTGGATCATTTTTGGCTTGCAATCCTAACCATTGAATGTGTCTCCAAAATGAAGGGTCAAGATTATACCTTCAAACTTTACATCCAAGGGTCCAAAATGGTTGTAGTCATTTTTGATGACTAATTCTCCACCATTGATCTAAATTTAAATCCAATGGTCATTAATGATCCATCTCCACCATTGATTAAATCTACATCCAAGGGTTGATAATGGTCATAGCCATTTATAAGACTAAATCTCTACCCTTGATTTAATTTTCATCCAACGGTTATAATTGATCCTATTCACTTTTAAGATCAAATATCCACCGTTGATTAAATCAAGATTAAATCTCCAACAGTGATTAAATCGATGGTGGATATCCAAACCACCAATGATGACTTAACAGTATAGAATTTTATTTTTATCTGTTATAACCCCACGAAAGAATATATTTACTGTATTTTTATCTTCCGATAATTAAATACAGTACAAAATACAATAAAGAAAATTTTCTAAAACTGTTTTCGGATTCAGGTTTAGTAAGATCCCATGTCTCCGTCTAAACAGTACAAATTTTTTTATGCATAGAAATTTTTTTTCACTTTGCGGGACCCACTTGGGCCCACGTATGGCCACCTGGGCACACATACACCCCCGGGCCCACAAACAGTAAAAATTTTCATAATCACACATAAAATCACAAAAATTAGAAAACTCACAAATATCAATTTAGATTACGTAAAATAATTAAGACTTTTTAGTAAAAATTAAATTACGTAAAATTTTTCTGGCTCAAAAATTATTATTTTCCTGACACGGAGCAAATTACTCAAAACGATCAAATATACCGACAAAATATTCAAAATAATTTTACAGTACACAGAAATCACTAAACAGTAGAATTCTGTTAACTGTCAAAATTACTGTTCCTAAGATAGAAAGTTCGGGGTGTTACATCTCTGATTGTTAGAGACAGAAAAACTAATTCCGTCTCTAAATTAGAGACAGAATGTTGCCATCTCTAATTATAAAAATTCTATCTCTAATTAGAGACGGATATTGTCAATTTTTTTAAAGAAATATAATAATGATTAAATTAGAGATGGCACTATTTCGTCTCTAAATTTAGAGACGACACTATTCCGTCTCTAATTCAAAATTTTTTTAAAAAAATATTATGACCATATTCCATCTCTAAAATTAGAGACAACACTATTTTTGTCTTTAATTCCAAAAATTTTTAAAAAAATTGAGCTCCTAGGCGCTCCATACGCAGCGCCTAGGCGTCCTAGAGTGCATTAGAAGAAATTCTCTGGACGTTCAGCGCCCAGGCGCTCCATACGAAGTGCCTAGGCGCTTATACTTATAGCAAAAACCTGCGTTCTTGTCCATCAGTGCCTAGGCGCTCTAGACACAGCGCCTAGGCGCCCAGACCAGAATATAACAACATTGCTCCAGACGCAGCATAGCAATTTAATCTTAACAATACATGTACCAAGAGAAAAAAATAGGACACAAACTTTAATTTCTTACCAAGAGAAAAAAAACCTATTCTTATTATAGCATTTTTTAATTTCAGTAAAATATTAAGCCAACAAACTTTCCTAAAGAATGCAGCAAAGCTACCCAAAATATGATCAAGCTGTGATGGTTGTTGACAATTATCAAGACTAATATTTGAGTAACTTGGAGACCAGTAACAAGATCATGGCATGAAACTATACTACAGAAACATTAGGAAAAAAGCTCAATCTCCTCCTTGTTCTTGGCACATTGAGTAATACTGATATGTAAACCTATATCTACTTTTTTATATTGATAGTCTAGGACTACAATTAAATCTTTACACCTTATACTTTGGGTGCTCTACAAGTTATTCATAATTCCCTAATACTTTCCCAGATTACTCAACAACCATAATGATTGCACCAGCACCGTATAGTGAAACAAGAATAAATAATCAGCAGTTGTGAGTTGTGACTTAAAGTAAGCTTCCACAGAAAGAAATAATTAGCATTACTTATGCTATATATACTCATAATAAACAGGCCCTCACTTGAAAAGAAAAATATAAACGGATTTACATAAACCAAAAAGGTTTCAAATGGTCCAATGAGAAAATTCTAAACTTGTTTTTGAAATTAAAAAATAAGCAATTAGCATAAACTTGAGTATAAGAAAGTTTGAAATAATTATTGCTTTCTATATGCAAACATGATATCAAAGACAAAGACGCAAATGTCCACCTGCATGAACAGAAGATATCAAAAGCAAATCCAGAGAATTCAACTAGGAACAAAGTTGAAGAAGAGAACTAGAGAAGTACAAAGGAAGATAAGAAATCCTCCTAGAACAGCTACAAAAGAACCAACCAGAAGGAAATTCCCTAAAGAAGACAACAAAAGAAAGCATTAGCTTAACAGAGCTCTCCAATCCCTTTTAAACTTCCAAGTTCTCAATAATTCCAAAAATACAAATGTGTTCATCATACTTAATCCTTCAAATAAATAAGCCATCTGACTAACTAAATTTGTAAGGAAGTGAGTCATGTAACATTCCTATTAACCTTTAAGATTAGTTTTGATCTAGTTATTAAAAACCAATAGTAAACTGTAGGCCTATGCTACATCTAGGGTGCAGTGCAATTCTATCTATAGATTTATTGATTAAAGTTATTGTTCTAAAGAAAAGGAGACACGCTCTTCTCCATATACATATAGGGTTTGCTACCATGCTTATTTCATCCTTTTTCCTTTATCTTCATTCAAAATTCGATTCCGGAAATCACTAACCATAAGAGGCAACCCTTCTCTTAGTGGGACTTTTGGCTCCCAGTTCAGCAGTTCCTTTGCTTTGCTAATATTTGGCTTCCTCATATGTGGATCATCAGTAGTATTTGGTCTGTATTCTATTGTAGCACTTGAATAAATTGTTTCTTTAACAACCTGCGTATTTATGAAAAGAAGCAATGAGAGGATGCCCATAAACAATAACTTTCAATCTCAGTCCACTCTCCTACACTTCAAAACTCGTACAGAAGTGTGCTATTACTGTAGAAGGCACAATTAATATGCTATATTTTGGGCTGCAGATTAAGGAATGAACAAAATAAGCATGTCACAACATGATCTGACCGAAACCTTATAAGGAAAAAGTATAACTGGAAACCAAAACAAGGAAGAAATGAGGGTGAGATATGGAAAAAAGACAAAATACCTGAGCAAGCTCTAACATGGTGAACTCCCCTGGGTTACCCAGGTTGAAAGGTCCCACATGTTCACTATCCATCAAAGCAACCAGCCCATTAACTTGTGAATTGGAAAAGAAATTTAGTTCAGCATTGGATCATTACAATGCTGCACAGGTTCTTACAAAAATGTAGAGATCACAAATCATTATTAGATTTGAACTTATCCAATACAAAATCTTTTCATTTTGAAATAAAAAATAGAAGAAAACTACTTTCATACAACAGCTTAGTTGAATTACAAGTAATGATCAATAATTTCATTTAACCTCCCAAAGCAGTTGTTTCTCTTTGCTTTATGTATTCCCAGTTAATCCCAAAAAGTCCATTAACATATAAAATTATAAATGATATTAGGATTTCACTCAAGAAAATTTTTTGATAAGAAAATCAGGTTGCACAAGCTAGTTAAGTGTTTAAAATTTAAGAGAATGTCATGCACTTTTCTGAATAAAGCTATAGAGAATCATATTCAAATGACAAGTATTAAGCAATTCATAAGCAACATTAAAATAACTACTTGATGAGACACCTCGTGGGGCTCAAAACACCGGAGTCTAAGCCAGGTAATGACCTTAGCATAAGACCAACAAGTACATGCTCCTAAAATTAGTAATTCAAAAATCATATTCATACATCAAAGACTGATTTTTTTTTTTAAAAAGGACACCTGAAAAAACATAACAAAAGATTCATAAACCAACAAAGGAAATTCTATTTCATTTTCTACTCCAGTAACTTAAGAGCTTAGCATATCATGCTAGAGTATCTCCATCCTTAATTGTAGAACTAAAACTACTCAAATTTCTCAGTGTTTTCCCCTATATTATACGAGAACAATTGAAGAATTTTCTTTTTTTTTTTTCAATCAAAAGAGGCAGCACATACAATAGGGTACCTCGAGGAAGCAGAAAAGAAACCCTAACAACCGCAACAACATTCCAAACTTTATAATATATGCTATTGGAATTCTCGGATCTGAACCAATAGAGAGGATAAAAATGAAAACTTAATGAAGAGAGAAAGAGAGAGATACCAATGAGAAAGAGACGCTTGTCAGGTTTGGAAGAGCACTTGAAACGACGAAGGAGCTCCGACATGAGATCCACAGACAGAACATCTTCCAAGTTAGGCGTTGCAGCAGCCATTCCAAGCCAACGAAGAACAAGCAGAAATGGAGTGGAAAGGGAGTGGGTCATAGTGGAGACCTACCGGGGGAGTGGCTTTGAGCCTTTGAGCTTCTGAAAGTAAGGGAGATGATTTTGATTTGATTCTGAAAGTAAAATAAGCAGAAATGTATTAGAGTTACTGGTTGTTTCGAAAGGTTTGGAAAAAAATTAGTGGGAAACAAAATGTCACGCGCACGTTATAGAAATATATTAGAGGTATTGAGAAATATTAGAGATGGAAATAACAATCCGTCTCTATCTTTAAAAAATTATTAATTAAATAATATATATAATTTAGAGAAGGAACATATCCGCCTCTAATATATTTTAATTTTTTTAAAATATTTATTTGATTGAATAGAGATGGAATTAGAGACGAAAAATTCAGAGGTAGATAAATTTCATCTCTAAATTCTATCTCTATACATATTTGACTTTTTAAAATATTACATTGACCAATTAGAGACGATATTAGAGATGAAAAAATTTGAGATGGGTAAATTCCGTCTCTAAATTCTGTCTCTAAGCATATTTGACTTTTCATTGACCAATTAGAGATGAAAAATTCTGAGACGGATAAATTCCATCTCTACATTTTAAATTTTATTTTTCCTCTCTAAATCATCAAATCCATCTTTTTTTCTATCTCTAATAGAGATGTAATTGTTTTCATCTCTAAATTCTGTCTCTAAATCAGAAATTTCTAGTAGTGCAAGTTCCATTGAAATGATTTTGGTTGATGAATTTGTAAGGATACTTTGAAGTAGTCTACTTTATAACCTATTTCTTTTATCATGTATTTATAATTTTCAGATGAAGTGGCCTCACTACATTATATTGATTACTTCTCTAGATCTTTTGAAGTTCTTCTTTGTTGTTGTGTAATTTTCATCTTGTTGATGATTTGTTTTATTGTTGTGCCATTTTCATCATAGTTATTGGATCAGGGGGGAATGATCCAAGTATCTGTAAAGAAGACTATGGTGTATAAGTTCCAACCACTGCTGATTGAGGGGAATGTATATGAAATGATGTACTTCAATATTGCCCCTAATTCAGGATCTTTCAGAGCAACTCGGCATGACTTTCGGTTGGTTTTCCAGTTTAGGACCAAGGTGAATCCAAGTCAATCTGTACTAATTCCAAATAATGGTCTGGCGTTGGTACCCTTTGAGGATGTATTTCAAACTGATGGGGAATTTGACTATCTTATAGGTATAGCTATAATAAAGCTATTGTATATACTTTTTAGCCCCTACATTACTAACTATTTTATATATGTCATTCTCTTATAACTAACTGGACCTCCATTGTTGGTGTAGATGTCATTGGCCAGCTTATTGAGGTGTCAGTTGAGAAAGAATGCGAAAGAGATGGAAAGATGATTAGGATGATTGTTGTTGAGTGTGAATACCCAATTTTGTTTGAGGCATTTTGTAAAAAAAAAAGAAAAAAAGAAAAAATAATAAAAAGACTCATCTTTCACATAAACCAACCTGTTAACTCATAACCCGTTATCCAACCCATTAACCCATGACCCATTATCCTAACCCTTGAGCACTTATCCTAAACAAATCCCATCAGTTATCTTAATCCCTAAGCACTTATCCTAACTATCCTAAACCAACCAAAGCATTTATCTTAAACTAACCCCAACACTCATCTTAAACAAAACTTGACTTATCCTAAACCGACCACAACTTATCATCCTAAAAAATTCCAATCACACCTTAACTCAAACTCTTCAACCTAATCTCCTCCTATATAAACACATAACCCACACACACAAAAAGGCTCGAACCCGACTTTGAACTTTCATGTGAATGTTTTTTATCACTCACGTAACTCTTCCTAGCAACAGCTTCACCTCCACCTTCTTCAACTTTCCATCACCTCCTTTATCCCACATTCCAGCCATCACCACCCTTCCATCCCCACCATTCTTTTCATCTTCAACCTTAATCCCAATACTACTAACCCATTAGCACAGACCACAACCCGAAAACCACCATCATCTTCATCTTCTTCAACCTCCAAACCACCCACAAACTCCAATAACAACCACCACAAAACACAACACACCGTGACCACCACCCTTCATTTTCCAACCACCACCTTCCTCCAAGTTTCCTTATTCAACCATCCTCATTCATAACCAAAAACACCCACCATAGCCAAAACATGACTAAGCCGAATCTGCCATAGTCATCATCTTTCACACCGGCCAAACCAGACCCAGCGCCGTCACAACCCAGTTTTGCACCGAATCCACGCCACTCAATCAACCGGTCACCTACGCCAAGCCAGCCACCGCGAGCCTAGCTACACTTTCGTCCTTCACCAATCCCGACGCTAGATCCGGTGTTGCACGACCCAGATCTGAAACCAACCGCGCGACCTGCTCCAAACTAAAGCGACGTCAGTGCACCGCTGAGCACGTGTCGCCTCACCGCGTTCCGCCCACAACCCACCATCAGCCGCGTCCTCCAAGTTGAATTGACCAGCTCCGTCACCGTTAAACCCATCTCTGCACCTCCCCACATATCCTTTTCTTCTGCAAAAATCACAAAGGAAACAGAAACCCCTCCCTTTTTCCTTCTTTTCGTAAGCAATTTTTTTTATTCTATTTTTTTTTTTTTTTTTTACTTTTTTTATTTTTTTATTTTTAGAAATGATTTGGATTAATGGGCTTATTGGACTTAGTAGGCTACGTTTCCATTAGTAGTAGGATGAAACAACTTTTTTTTTCTTAGATAATTTTAAATTAAAATTTTATTTAATTACAATAAATCCAATGATCAATGGGTAACGTCTCTAGCGTGACGCGAGCTTCCCTATTCAATCCTTAATTTGATTAACAGAGTCGCGACGACTTGTTAATTTAATTTTTTTAAAATAATTAAATTGTTTTTTTAAATAAAAAATAAAATCAACCAATTTTCTTTTCTGTAGATAATTTTAAATAAAAATTTTTGTAACAAATTTGATAATCAGCGGGTGACGTCTCTAGCGTGACGCAAGCTTCACCTATTCAATCTTTAATTTGATTAACAGAGTCGCGATGACTTGTTAATTCAAAATTTTCAAAAAATTATTATTTTAATTAAAATCAACTAACCCACAATTATTTTCTAAAGAACTACATGACTTTGAGTTCTTCATTGCACCTGGGGATACGTAGGAGCAGAATTTCTATTCTGTCAAGCCAAAAATTAAATTTTTATAATTGATTTGTTTATTTTATTTTTGTTTACAAAAAAGGGTAAAACAAATATTTTTAAGGATTATTAAGAATTTGTATAATTAACTTAAGGTACTGTCTTAGGGCGGGTGTGTTAGAGGTGCTGTGGGATTAAGTTTCCACCCTTCCCTACACATAACCGACTTTCGAATTCAATCTGGTTCCAAAGACCATTTTTCTAAAATGGTTTTCCAATTTTTCCTGTTTTAAATAAAATTGGTGGCGACTCCATTAATTATTAATTTTTTTTAATTTAAGTTGCTAATCCGCCACGATCATCGGTCGTGACAAATGGCGACTCCACTGGGGAATGCTTGAGAGTCAAGCCTATACAAGTTCGTTATGTAAAATTTTTAGTGATCTTTATATGTTTGTTTTACCCTTTTTATTTGATTTTTTTTTTTGTGTTAATTGTCTTTATTATGTAAACCTTAGGGTAGAAAACTTTTGGAGTCTGTTTTGTGTTTGCTTTGTTTTATAGGACATGGGTAGTCTTTAGGATTGCAAATGTTTGTATGTTCCCTACACCCACCGCACCTTCACATTTATCACACACATCCAAGTGGGGCCCTATATCCGGGTCTGAGTGAAGCCTAGGTTAGGTAGAGGTTGCATAGTGGTAGCCATTTTGGATGTACATCTTGTTTGGTTATCACGAAAACTTTATCTAGAGTATGCCTTTTTCGTGAATGTCCCACATCTAGTGGTTTACCCACTGTTTGTGGTCAATATTCTGAAATAAGACTTGGCTCTAGAGACCTTTAGAAAAGAAGAGTCACCCAATGAAAGTTCTCACGAATCAGAAGGACTCTTAGATCTTTAGGATAGAGAGTCCCAAGTTTAAGGCAATCTCATTAGGACACAAAGGGAGTGTACTTCTTCTTTCCCCATGTCATCCATTCTTGCATTAAAAAAAAACTTAAAAAATACACTATCTTGCATTTTTATGTCATTCCTAGCATTCTTAAGAAATAAAAAATCATGCATTTTCATAGCATCTTTGACATTTAAAAAATAAAATTAAAAAATAAATCATGCATGCTCATAAAAAAATCATGCATTTTTATGACATCTTTAGCATTCTAAAAATAATAATAATATAAAAAAAAAAAGTCATGCATTCCATGCATCTAAAAAAAATGTTTACATTTCATTCATTTCATCTTATGCATGACAGTAATCTCATTCATTTCATCTCATTCCTTATATGATGTTACCATTTTCAAGGAACCATTGCGCAATCAAGGAAAAAGGACACCAATCAAACCCGTGTTCACAACACAAGGGCTCGAACAAAGTTGCTTGCAGCAATGACAGTTGAAAATGAAAGCAGGAACTTAAGTTTGGAAGTGGATGAAGTAAAAGGAAGGGTGAATGAGATGACAAAATCTCAAAGAAGAATGGAGAAAATATTGTTAGCCATGAGGGAGACCCTCACCTTGATGGGAGCAGCTGGAGGTACGGGAGTAACCGGGGCACATTCTCACCCACTGAATATCACTTCCATGAGGGCAAATCCTGGGGTCACTACTGAGATACCTTCTGTGGGAGGAACCTCAAACACTGCATCAGTAGTATTTCTATTGGAGAAGGATATCATTCATTGGAAGGTACTCGAAATGAGGTCCATGGTAACACCGAGTTCACATGGGAACCGCCATATATGTCCATTCTGATGCCAACTGGATTTCCTGCCAGTACTGGGCACGCAACTGTTCAGAATGATAAGATGAAAGAAGAGTGGATGGAAAAGATGGAGGAGCAAATCAAGGCGATCAAGGGTCCTAGCACCTATAGTCCCATTGGGATAGAAGAATTATGCCCTACTACTAACATCATTATCCCCAAGGATTTTAAAATCCCAGAATTTGTTAAGTATGATGGGAGCACCAACCCTTTTTTCCATCTAAAAACTTACATTACCAAAATGTCCATTTGGTCAAAGGACTGGAAGTTCCTTGCCAGCTTCTTTCATGAAAGTTTGATTGGGCCTACTTTGGAGTGGTGTATCCAACAGGACCTCTCAAAAATCTCCTTTTGGGATGACTGGGTGAATTTGTTTATGGGACAGTATCGATTTAATTTGGATACAGCCCCAACCCGGGAGCAGTTGGGAACAATACAGAAGAAAAATGAGGAAACATTCAAGCAATATGCCTAGAGGTAGAGAGCTCTCGTAGCTCAAGTGTAACCGCCATTAACTCTGACAGAAATGTGCTCATACTTCTTGGGGACTTTAGGAGCTCTTTATATTGGGACAATGGCGAGCGCCGTTTACCGAGACTTTGCTGATTTAATTATTGCTGGAGAAAGAATTGAAATTTTGGTAAAGGCTGAAAAATTACCAGTTGGCAATAATGAAAGTAGTTTCAAGAAGGGGTTTTCCCCTAAGAAAAAGGAGCCAGAAGTGAGTTATGTGCAGCCTTTACAACCCTGATATTTGCCATCCTACCCTGCATACCGAACACCCCCATATAACCCAAACGCTTACCCTTCTGCACAGTCCCATCTACCTGGCCTAACCGCCCTTCCCATGAATGCACCTCAAACCTAGCCACTCCAAATCAACAATGTTCCTGTACCTCAACCATACGCACCAGCTCGCCCAACCTATAACCAATATCCACCTGCAGCTTCACAAAATTTCCCAAATCACCCACAGCCTCGACCAAACTTCTAAAATCAAGGTCATTTTCATCCCCAAGGCCTACCTCCTTCCCCAAGATTGTCCATTTCGATGCAGAGTTATTCCAAAGGCTCTATGATGCCCATTTAATTTCGGGGAGTCCTGTGCGCCCCATGGAGTCACCATTCCCAAGTTGGCATAACCCAAATTTGACTTGTAAATTTCACATGGACGTTTCTGGGCATTCCATTGAAGACTGTGAAGCTTTTAAGACAGCAGTGAGGAAGTTAATTGCTTATGGGAAGCTTGATATCCAAGAGGAGGCTAGACCCGATATTGTCAACAACCCAATTCCTAATCATGGTGGAAGGAATGGGGTAAATGCTTAGAATAATTGATCAAGGAAACCTCAGAAAGTTCAACTTAGTGGTGGTTCATAAACAATACCTTAGAGTCCTCCAACACTGGGGAATTTCTAAGCGACTGATATTTTGATTTGTTTATCAAGTAGTTACCATGAAACAATGGTTTAATTATATCAACCCTATGCTTGTTTGATCAATAAAATCATTTGGGTTTTGAACTTATGATAACTTTCTTGAAGCATTAGTGTAATGAATTTGCATGGATATCTTGTTTCCTTTCATTTTCATCACATTGTCTTTCTTGAAATTTATTCGCTTTCGTTTCTTTGAAGTGTTTTCCTTGTATTTGGATCCCATTGAATGCCAATTCTTGGCAATTCTTAGTTTGGTATATGTCAATAAGGTTCGCGTCTGCAAGTGCCTTTTGCAAAAAAAAAAAGAGCAAAAAAAAAAGAAAAAAAGAATCAAAATTTCATCACTTGGTGTACGCTATCTTCTTATCTCAAAATTAAAGTTTTGAAAAAAAATAATCATGATTTGAAAATGAAGACTGGCTATTTTTCTCTATCTTTACAAAATTTCATCATCTTTATCCCTTGTTACCTTTTTTGAGCTTGAAAATTTTTTCAATAAACCCTGGATAAGGATCACCCCTACACTAGGAGATAGCACAAAGCAAAGGTTGATTGTCATGGTGACTATTTTGAAGCATAATGAAAAAGGAAAAAAATGTGAAAGGGGCAAGAAGTAAAAAAAAATGATGAAAAAACAAAAAGGAAAAACAAAAAAAAGAGAAGGGAAAGAAAGAAGAAAGATAATAAAATGAAACAGGGAAGAAATGGAGAACAATAAAAGAAAGGTGTGCTTGAAAGCGCAAAAGCAGTTGACGAAGTTTAGTTTTGGTCAATGATCCTTAGTCTCATTCAACCCCTAAACACTTGTTTGAGCCTTATATCTTTCCTTTCATAACCCCTAGTCTTGGCCACGTTACAAGCCTAAAAAAGTCCATTCTGATCAATAAAGGGTTGTTGTCATTTTCATTAACTTTAATTTTGAGACAAAGGTACGCTCATCCAAGTATCTAGTTCATTGCTCTTTTAAAAAAAAGAAAAAAAAAAGAAAAGGAAAAGAGAAAAAAGAGACTTACACCAAGGCAAATTTCTACCATGTTCGAGCTAGCCTTACACTGGGGCATTCTTTTCCCTAGTTCCATTTAACCTACACTGAGGTAATCTTTTGGTCATTAGGACGAGTTCTTGTTCTATTCAATTCAGTCATAAACTGGGGCAAATTTCTATTTGGTTCAATTTGGCCTTACACTAGGACAAGTGTCTACCCTGGCCGATTTGACTCTAAACTGGGGCAATTTTTCTTGGTTCGATTGACCAACACTGGGATAAATCTTTCGGTCACTAGAGCGAGTGTTAGCCTTATTCTATTCAATCCTAAACTGGGGTAAATTTCTCTTTGGTTCAATTTGACTTGATATAGATGTTCAGTAGAAGGAAATCCTTGGTCATAATGTCTAGTGAGCAACTAAATATCATTTCATGAGGATCAAACCAATCCATATGAAGTCAACTCTTCTTTGAATCTCATACCATCATTTGTGTCTTGTTCCATATGTACCCTTTTGTGTTGTCAAACTTCCAAGGTCAATCTGGAAGTTGTTCACTTAGTCAATTCCTGTTCTGTTGTATTTTTGAATCCATGTTTATCTATTACGTAATGCTTCAGGTAAGGTGAACATGAGTACAATATTATGATTTGACCATCCGATGACAATCTCCTGATGAACAATTCAGATCGAATAGAACTTAGAAATTCCAATTAAAGGGGAAAATGATATCTCATGGGATAATCCATAAATAAGAGGTACCTAAGCAGAAAGAGAAAAGAGCCCGTAAGACTGAAAACCCGAAAGGGCGGTTTAAGCAAAAGCTGGGGCAAATAAATAGGAAGATGGCCGAAGCCCCTTGAAAAGTTCACAAACTGGGGCAATTTTGTTCAATTGGCCATACCGGGGCAAAATTTTGAAGGATTAAAGAGAAGATATGAGTAATCAAGCAGTTGTAGGAAATCAATTGGATGAGGGACAAAGTTAAATACTGGAGTAAAATTTTCTCTCAAGGACTCAGCCAAGCAAGCGTTCATGATAAGAGATGATCATTTCATTTCTCAAAAGAAGAGTTGAGAGTGGCAAACAAGGAAAAGAAAGAAGAAGAAAAATGAAAGAAAGGATGAGGACCGAAGTTATCAAGTCCAATGGGTTAAAGCACGTGAACGAGGGGTTTCAAAGTCTTCCAAAGTCGTCCTTGGTTCAAATGATTTTTTAAAAATAAAATTTAAAAAATAAAAAATAAAAAAAGAGAAAAAAAAGAGAAGAGAAAAGAGAAAAAAAAAAAAAGAGAAAAAAAAAAGAAGGAAAAGGAGAGAAAAAAATAATAAAAGAAAAAGAAGATCTTTTTGGGTCAACATGCCCATTGCCTTTAAAATTTGTCTTTCGGGTCACAGTTGCCCATTGTCATTTAAATTTCGGGCCACAGTTGCCCATTGTCATTTAAATTTCGGGACTTAGTTGCCCGTTGTCTTTTAAATTTCGGGATTCAGTTGCCCGTTGTCTTTTAAATTCTGGGACTTAGTTGCCCATTGTCTTTTAAATTCCGGGACTCAATTGCCCATTGTCATTTAAATTTCGGGATTCAGTTACCCATTGTCATTTAAATTCCGGGACTCAGTTGCCCATTATCTTTTAAATTTCGGGACTCAGTTATCCATTGTCTTTTAAATTTCGGGACCCAGTTGCCCATTGTCATTTAAATTTCGGGACTCAGTTGCCCATTGTCATTTAAATTTCGGGACGTAGTTGCTAATTGTCATTGTCTTTTGGGACACAAAATCCCATTTGTTTTTTAAATTTTGGGATGCAGTAGCCCATTGTCTTTTGGGATGTAGTAGCCCACTGTCTCTTAAATTTCAGGACACCGAAGCCCACTGTCATTCCATGCATCACTGAGCGCATCGGCTTCATTCATTTTGAGCGCATCAGCTCCACACATTTTAATTTCTTGGCATTTATTTTTTGAGCGCATCAGCTCCTGTCTTTTGTTTTTGAGCGCATCGGCTCTTGTCTTTTATGTTTAAGCGCATCGGCTCACTGTCATTTAAGTTTCTATCATTGAGCGCATCGCTCTTTGCATTGTTTTGTTTCTTTTCGCTCCCGAACAAAATTCGAGTTCATGTCTTTACTCGTTCCTTACAGTGATAAAATGAAAAACTACGGTTGTTCTTTTTATCTAGTAAGAAACAAGTAAAGAGGGGCAACTGTGAACACCCAATTTTGTCCAGGGCATTTTGTAAAAAAAGAAAAAAGAAAAAAATAATAAATAATAAAAAGATTCATCTTTCACATAAACCAACCCGTTAACTCATAACCCATTATCCAACCCATTAACCCATGACCTATTATCCTAACCCTTGAGCACTTATCCTAAACAAATCCCATCAATTATCTTAATCCCTAAGCACTTATCCTAACTATCCTAAACCAACCAGCATTTATCTTAAACCAACCCCCAACACTTATCTTAAACAAAACTTGACTTATCCTAAACCGACCACAACTTATCATCCTAAACAAATTCCAATCACACCATAACTCAAACTCTTCAATCTAATCCCCTCCTATATAAACACATAACCCACACATAGAAAAAAAGACTCAGAACCTGACTTTGAACTTTCATGTGAATGTTTTTTATCACTCATGTAACTATTCCTAGCAACAGTTTCACCTTCACCTTCTTCAACTTTCCATCACCTCTTTTATCCCACATTCTAGGATCACCACCTTTCCATCCCCACCATTCTTTTCATCTTCAACCTTAATCCCAACATTACTAACCCATCAAAGACAACCACAACCCGAAAACCACCATCACCTTCATCTTCTTCAACCTCCAAACCACCTACAAACTCCAATAACAACCACCACAAAACATAACACACCGTGACCACCACCCTTCATCCTCTAACCACCACCTTCCTCCAAGTTTCCTTATTCAACCATCCTCATTCATAACCTAAAACACCCACCATAGCCAAAACGTGACTCAACCGAATCTGCCATAGTCATCATCTTTCACACTAGCCAAACCAGACCCAGCGCCGTCATAACCCAGTCTTGCACCGAATCCACGCCACCCAATCAACCGGTCACCTGCGCCAAGCCAGCCACCGCGAGCCCAGCTACACCGTCGTCCTCCACCAATCCCGACGCTAGATCCGACATTGCACGACCCAAATTTGAAACCAACTGCGTGACCTACTCCAAACCAAAGCGACGCCGGTGCACCGCTGAGCACGTGTCGCCTCACCACATTCCGCCCACAACCCACCGCCTGTCGCATCCTCCAAGTTGAACTGACCAGCTCCGTCACCGTTAAACCCATCTCTGCACCTCCTCACATATCCTGTTCTTCTGCAGAAATCACAAAGGAAACAGAAACCCTTCCCTTTTTCCTTTTCTTTCGTAAGTAATTTTTTTTATTCTGTTGTTTTTTTTATTTTTTTACTTTTTTTATTTTTATTTTTAGAAATGATTTGGATTAATGGGCTTATTGGGCTTAGTAGGCTATGTTTCCATTAGTAGTAGGCTGAAACAATTTTGTTTTTCTTAGATAATTTTAAATTAAAATTTTATTTAATTATAATAAATCCAATGATCAATGGGTGACGTCTCTAGCGTGACGCGAGTTTAACCTATTCAATCCTTAATTTAACTAACAAAGTCGCAATGACTTGTTAATTTAATTTTTTTTAAAAATAATTAAATTGTTTCTTTTAAAAATAAAAAATAAAATCAACCAATTTTCTTTTTTGTAGATAATTTTAAATAAAAATTTTTGTAACAAATTTGATAATCAGCGGGTGACGTCTCTAGCGTGACGCGAGTTTCACCTATTCAATCTTTAATTTGATTAACAGAGTCGCGACGACTTGTTAATTCAAAATTTTCAAAAAATTATTATTTTAATTAAAATCAACTAACCCACAATTATTTTCTAAAGAACTACGTGACTTTGAGTTCTTCATTGCAGCTGGGGATACATCGCAGCTGAATTTCTATTCTGTCAAGTCAAAAATTAAATTTTCATAATTGATTTGTTTATTTTATTTTATTTTACAAAAAAAGGGTAAAACAAATATTTTTAAGAATTATTAAAAATTTGCATAATTAACTTAAGGTACTGTCTTAGGGCGGGTGTGTTAGGGGTGCTGTGGGATTAAGTTTCCACCATTCCCTACACATAACCGACTTCCGAATTCAATCTGGTTCCAAAGACCATTTTTCTAAAAAGGTTTTCTAATTTTTCCTGTTTTAAATAAAATTGGTGGTGACTCCATTAATTATTAATTTTTTTAATTTAAGTTGCTAATTAGCCGCGATCACGGTCGCGATATGGAGCTGACTGACGATAGGTTATGGCTTTCAATAGATTCAGTTAACAAGATAGTAAACAGAGTAAACTCTATTTGGTGAAAAAAAAATTATATGCTATTCTACTTCATTGTCTCCACTTTATTAACCACTTTCCTTTTGTATGTTATAGTGGGAAGTTTGATTGTGCTTTGTTTGGGGAGTACGTGGATTCTCTGACTGCATTTATTGCTAATGGTGATCTAGACCAACCTATAGTTATTGTTCAACTTGCAAAGGTCAAGACATTTAAAAGTTTGCACTATCATGCTACACACATTGGTCTTAGTTGTTGTGCTCCTCAATTTAAAAAAAAAACTAATTAATAAATATTTCAACCTTGAACAGGAA
Source organism: Ormosia semicastrata (assembly GCA_029884595.1). Lineage (NCBI taxonomy): Eukaryota > Viridiplantae > Streptophyta > Magnoliopsida > Fabales > Fabaceae > Ormosia > Ormosia semicastrata. Next base: position 7,554,674 of record JAQQTO010000063.1, on the reverse strand, counting down.
AGGTGGTGATACAAAATGCTATGCATGCTCAACAAGGTTGATTTTCAACCCTGATATTGTTGAGGCTATTGATCTGCGTAGTCGGTTAGTTGTCATTTACCTTTTTTGTTTTTTCCTTTTTTTGTCTTATTTGCTAATTTATGCCCTTTATTAATTTGATTCTTTGTAGCCTTGTTGCTGTCAACTTAGTTAGTTCTCAGGCAATCAATTTTCTTCCTGATGGCCAATGGGTATCTCTAAAGGATGACTTTATGAAGTTGCATCCTAGAAAGTCTTTGGAGCAGCTAATAGAGGTTAAAGAGGTTAGTGCTCATTTTGTTTATGCTACTCTTACTTAACAAACTAACTTAAGTATGCTACATTTATCACATCTTTTCATTCTAAATGTGTGCCATCTACATTGTTTTTGCTTTAATATTTTGTTTGTTATTAATTGATTACAATGTCTATTTCTATTTTTCAAGGATGGACATTTCATTGTTATGGCCACCATGAAAAGAATTGTTGAAGATGGTGATTCATGGTGGTACATAGCATGCAAGTATGGGCGGGTTGTCAGACCTGATTTAGGAATGTATTATTATGATGTCTGCTTCACCCATGTGTTTAATGTCAACCCAAGGTCTGTATAAACTAATCAACATGGTTTTGTTTATTCTTTTAGTCCTTTAAGCAATAGTTGAAGCCATCATGACCACTTCTTCCTGGTGTTCTGGGTATAGGGTCGAAATTTAAGTTGAAGATGCTATTGTCACTACTATATTAGTGCTTTTTGATCGTGATGGACAGCTTCTATTCAAGAGAATATATGCTGAGATGATAACTGAAGCAAAGAGAGTTAGTTGTTTATATACTAATGTTATTGAGAGTTTACATGTATATGGTGTGTGACTTATATCTTATTGACTATTATTCATTTGATCTTTTATTATTTAAGGGTGAAGGTGTTGCTAACTACCTTTCTGTGTTCAATTCTCTGTTGGGGAAGAAGATCTTATTCAAAATTGAGGCTAAGTCTGTTTCAACAAGCCAATCTGATGAAACATACAAGGTCAAACATGTCTGTGATGATGACATCATTGTTGCCATGTTCCAACTTCCTGGGTCTGAGATTACCCCTACAAAGGTTGTTGTTACTTTTAAAAATTTTATTTTTCTCATCTTCATCAGGGTTTTCTTGAAGTGTTTGCTTCTCTTTTGTATCTGATTTTTTTTATCTAAAACTTTAATTATCAAATTATGTAATTCATTTCACCTATGTAATGGATGTAGGCCCTATTTAATCCACCATTTCCTAAGGTTTACAACCTGGCTGTGATGAATTTGAAGATGATTCAGTTCCTGCTGAGGTCTTCACCCCTTACATTTTAAGTTAGTCTTCATTTCTTCTACTAAATAGAAGTTTACAACTATATTCTGCTACTTGTAGGATTTTTCCTCCCAAGTGCTTGATGAAGTTGTTTGTCTTGGATCTGTTGAACCTTCTGGTAATATTAAGATCACACCTGCAAAGAGAAAACTTGAATAAGCTATGAAGTCTGATGTTGATGCTCCTATTGCTAATGTGTTGAAGGTGGTGAAGATGAAGAAGCTGTAGTAGTATGAGATTATCCTTTTTTGGGTGCTGGACTTGGACTTTGATAGTGTTATTGGCTTCCAACATAATGGTCCAGTCTATTAGTATTATGTGTAAATAAATCTAGTGGTTTTCTTTTCTTGGGGGGCCTTGGGTTGTAATTGATAGAATTATATGAAAATGTTCAATGTATAATGCCTTAGAACTCAGTCTATCAAAAAATACTTTTGATGTATGATACACTAGATACTTGCCATTGTAAAGTGAATCTGATATCAATGAGATGTTGTCTTACCATTTTATTTGTCTATTTATGTTTTTTTTTTGCATAGGCTTTGAGACATGTTCCCTGTATCTTTATCAGTTACAATAAAATTCCTTAGTATGTCAATTACTTACCTCTATTTTACTTTAAGTTGCCCATATTTAAACTTGCAACATTCAGTAAAACTAATTGAATGGGAACTTAAAAGCTTACAAGTGTGTTCTATTGTGGGTTGAAGATCAAAATTAAAGGTATTCATAAGATTTATTTATTAATTAAGTTATTATTGAAGACTATGTTCTTGTGTTGTTATGTGGTTTGACTTTGAACATGGGTTTTAAATGAAGACTCAGGCTACAGTGCAAGGAAGTGGGCACATTTCAGCCTAACATAAATTCAGGATTTATCTTCATTCTTTCACACTGAGGTTCATTACTTACTGCATTTTCATTATTCCTCCAATCCTGTGTTTGAGGTTGAGGCACAAAGGCACTAGGTTCTATTTGAGGTTCAGCAGGTAAGAATGGAAATCTTTGGGCTTCCTCATTTTAGTTCATTTTTCCTGTGTTGGGTTCTCAACTTTGTTTCTTTTCTTATATAAATTACCTATTATTTTTTAGATATCATGCCATTAATATAGTTTAAAGCTTTATCTTACATAGAAAGTTTATTTGTGTTTCTGCTTTGCCTTTATATAGCTAAGTTTTTTGTTCAAAACACCTTGAAAGTTCTTACAAAATTAGACAACACATTGATTGTAGCTTTTTATAGAGAAACCTGTTAAATATAGATTGTAGCTTCAGTGTAAGTCTATATAAGCATTTCATATGTGAGCACTTACATTTTTTGATTAACATAAAATCAAGATCAATGAAAGGGAATAGCATAGCTAATCAGATACTTTAGAATGCACCACAAAGTTGCAAGTTGAGAGTTATATGTGAATGGACGGATACCGTATGTTTAGATTAGAAGTCATTTTGAACTTGGAAGTCATTTTGTAATTTGTTGTTTATACTTTTATTCTCTTTTTCAATTGAAATGGTGATCAGATGACAGAAAGCAAAAGAGTAAGATGGACATTAGCACCAATACGCCGCCAGCATGAAAAATGGGATAGAGCTATTGAGTCTGCAACTGGAGGCAGTGTAAGTAATGCTTGCTATCAATTTAACTTCTTTTCATTAACCAAGAAAGTCTTTCCATGTTATAGAACCAAAGAGAACTTACTATATGGTATCTTTTTGGTTAATAGATATTATGGAAATTCACTTTCTTAATGCATGAAATCTGTTCGAACAAAAGCTTGAATGATTGGTTATTATATGGATTTTGGTTATGGAGGGGTTAGACCTTAAAAGTCTATGCATGTAACGGCATGATTGTGCTGCCATCAATGAGTCACATGTCTTTGCTGAGTCAGATCCCATAATTTAAGAAGAATTTATCATGTTTTAAAAGGACAGTAAATGTAATTTAGCATTTTCTAAAGAATTGTGAGTTACATTTTGTTATTCATTGTCTTTTGCTTTTGTTGGTCAAGATGGTCTTTCTAATACTTCCGATAATTAAGCTAATTGCATAGTGTAGAAAGTATCAGTCGACTTTTCCTATTGTGTCATTGTTAGTTCTAAGATCATGACCATTCATTTTTCTTACTATCTTATGTTTTCCTCATTGTTCAAGCCTCAAAGATTGCTACATATACATTTGTTTAGTTACAATAGTGCAAAAAGTATCAGTCAACATATTCTATCGTGTGATTGTCAGGTCGCTTGGTAATCATTTAGTAAAACCATGGTATTTATTAGCCTAACTTCTATATACTTTTCACCACCTTTGCAAGATGAAAAAAAAGTTAGGATATATGGATTTCGGCTCATTTTGCTGAGAGAGAGTTGCATTTGGCATAAGCAATAATTCTAGAATCTTTAACCACAGATGATTAATTGCAAATCCTTTCATGGGATAGGCTATGCTAATATTTGTTGCCACTGTGTGGGTTTCACCTCATGAATTTTATTTTATTTTCTCTTTACTTTGTTATGCTTAGTTTAATAAGGAATCATGGTCCTCTTGCCCTTTATTTAGGTTCTCTCTCTCTCTCTCTATATATATATACATATATATATATATATATATATATTTTTTTTTTAAAATTCAAAACAAAATAAATGCCAAAACTGATCAATCATCTTTAACTAAAGCCATCATATGCCCATAGCATAGTTGTGTCTAAATTTACTAAGCATCTATTCAATAATTACTATTTTCTCACCAAAACTATGCTCTCACCCTATCATAATAGGAATGCTACCGAGTCCTAAATTCAGGCACTGCAAACAAACAACATTTGTATAGATTTTCTCATTGTCTACACACATAAATAAACAACATTTGCATATATTTTCTTATTTCTACCCACATCCTGTATTCGTTCAAGCTCCAAAAAGATTCATAACTTAATCCCTCTTACCAAAATATCAAACAATGTAGAAAATCAAAACTCCATGATGATATTATTGCCATATAACAATATAGATGTCCATATTTATATCTACCTTTGCAATTATATATACTGTACGTTCTTATATTGATTTGAGGGATTGTCCTAAGGTTTCCAGGATATATATTACATTAGTAGATTCAATCAACGTTGGTCATTTCCATTGTGCTGATGTGAACGAATTGATTTCATTCAATTGTATATAAGAAAATGTGCACAATTTAGCTGACGGAAGGAAGGATTTCTTTATGATAGATTGTTGGCTCTTTTGGAAATGGAGATGCAAATAATTATTTGGAAGAACACTATAAAAATCCTTATGCATATGATAGAATTATTAAATAGCAGGTTCAACAAATCCAAGGAGCTAGAACTATGGCTAGCAATGACAACATATGAAGCATAATAAAAAAAATGCATATCAAATGGAATCAATCAATACATGGGTGGATCTAGAAAGGAGTCTGCTAAGGAATTTGACTCAGAAGTAATCATTTAAACCATTAAGCAACCCTTGAAGAAGCATAATTCATGATTCTGATTATAGGTTTAGTATGTTATTTTAATCCTTTTAGTAGGTTGGTTCTTAAGAACATAAAATCTCTGAGGAAGATTTCTACCTTCTCCTGACTTACATGTTCATAGGAAGAGAGACAATTGTAAGTACAATGATGGCCATGATCAGTATAGTTACTTTGTAAAGATGGTAATGTAAGTACAAAAGATATTTGATAATGAAAGAGTAGTATGTTAAATCAGTTTCTCCATATAACTTTTTTAGTTGGTTTCATTTTAGATTTGCGAAGTTACGAACATCCTACAAATGCTTTGTACTATGAGGTGAAGTTGAGATTTAAAGGCATTCATTAGTAACCAAACAATTATTACATTTGGTAAAGTTGGTTTTATGAATATGTTAGAATTGTTTTCTACTATTATTGGGACCTACATTTTAAAGGTGTTGATAGCAAGTAGTTAATGAATAACATGTATCAAATCCTATGTATTAATGAATAACATGTATTCTAGTTGTGTTTGAATAACTATATTTTTGTGTATGTCTCTGCAAATCACAGACAAATTTCAGCGATGGTGCACGTGAGGAGGTTGGCATATAATCACCTTCATTATTCTTCTGCAACTCTTTGTCTATGGAAGATACAGGCTTTTTTGGTAAGTTGGGTAGGTTTTTAGGTGTCTACTTTTCTCATTAACTCATTGCTTAGTGTCGAACATTTGCTTTCTCCATATCTTGCTGCAACCACACTATGCACTAGGAGTGGTTTCTCTATACTGTGCATTTGAGTCCAGTCCATACTTGACTCTCGATTGATAGAGTACTGATCAGTGATCATAGGTCATGTTTTATAATTTATAAAATATCAATTGGACTTCCCACACTGTATTTTTTGCACCTGTCTGTCATTCTATTTTTTCTTGCTTTAGAACTTGTATTTATGGAATTTTCCTTTTTTTTGCTACAACAGATATTTCCTTAGCTAAAACCATGTCATTAATGAAATTATCATTCACACTTCTATCTAGAAACCACAGTTTGGTTCTTTCCCAAAAGTGTCTCACAATCCAAGGTAGTTTGATAACATCCAACCATGATATCCTTCATACTGATATCAATAAAACTAATTAATTTGGAATCAAGTTGCAGCTTTGATGGTTTACATGTACATTTGATGGTTTACATATTCCTATCCTCCCAGAACAATCTTATCAAAGAGATTCATCATCTAACAAAATTGCATTACTCATAATTCAGGTTTGCTTCTGCTTGATCATTGGCTTCTTTATCTACTATTTGCACCATCCTTTACTGGTAACAGCCCTCATTGGAATCAAGGTTACACTCCAAACTTCCCTTCTTCAAGTTCCAACTCACCCATAAGTTCTTCCTCCAGGTACGCAACACCTTCCTCAAGTATACATGGCTTGAAATTTTGGAGTTTACAGATTGGTGGCAAGATATTATATATATATATACTGGCTTATCTTGCTTGTGTAGTTCCTTAAAACAAATTCTAATCCCCATTAAATTCGTAACCAAACTTATACATTTTACAGTTCCCTTAATATTGACATATGTGTAGGACCATCAATATTTGGTCTCTTACGGGTATCATGTTACTGTAGTTTAGCATATTCGTGCTTTGTGGCATATTATTGTATTGATATGTTTCTTTGAGTTCTGATTATTAAGGATTTACATCATAAATTGACCTATAGTATGTCCAATTTGTTTTGTTGTACAATAACTATTTATACTGATGCTATTTAAAATTTGTACTGCTTGGCCTAATTAAAGGCAACTTAGTCAAACTAAATAATAAGCAATGAAGATAATAACTTTGCAACAACCTTTGTGGAATACATAATGATTTTCAGTCACTATATATAGTTCTGTTCAATTAAAATCAAATACTTAAAATTAAGCAATTAAGCAGAAAGTCATTTGGGTTAGTAGGAAATAAGTAGTTTTACGAATTAGGCCTCCTAATGACAACCATCCCACTAACCTCAGACACCTATAGTTTAAGGGCTCAGAAACCTTTTTTTTGCAAGAAAACTTATTTCTTTCTTTATTACCAAAAGAAACAAATGAATTGAAATTTATATAGAAGAAATTAGAGTTAGGGTTAGAGGGAGAGTTGCATGTAAGTATAACCATCAGTTTTGAAGGTACAACGAAGGTAAGCAAGGCTAAAAGGACAATCTTAGTCAACCTAGCTTGAGATAGCGGGAAGATTGGCAGAATGCAATACATAATTCAGGTTGTAGATGAGTATGGAGATGCATGTTAATTATTTATTTAAAAGTTTGGACTTCTGGCCTTAAGCATGTTACTACTGATGCCTTGCAAGTTTGCTAGAGAAGTTTGGAGATCCAATTCAGTATTGAACTTTTGTTATGAAATTTTTGGGACATAGTTACATTCTGGAAATGTATTAACCCCAAATCATAGGATTGCGGTTATGTAAAATATTGTTTGGTTTCTTCAGTCACAGGCCAGTGGTTAAATGGTTGAGAAAATATTATAATCTAAACTAACTGGTTTCTACTGAGAACAACAAAATCTAATTTTGGTTGATTTCCGTTTTCACTTTAGAGTAAAGAGGAAGTTAGCAACAAGAAGTTAAGATTAAATTTTGTTAGGGGTGGCAAATAACTAAAGTTTTGATATGAGTACAGGAACTTAACTTCTTATATAAGACTGTAATTTTTATATAATTTTTAGATAGTGTGCATAATGTTAATATAGTGAAATAAAATGTCTGGTGTTGCTGTCTATTTATAAACTACTTGTGTATAGTACAAACAAACTTACCTGCCATGTATAAAAATCACTGTTCACCCTCCCTTCAACAGATATTTACCAATGATTTGATAAAATACATGCATAACTCAATCCACTGAATAACTTACCTCCCTTACGCACAACGCATTATCATGAATTTATAGGTGCAATTTTTAGGCTCTCTCAAGGATCAAATAACTATTCTTACCACTATTGCTCTTTAGCTACAGTCCTCACCAGATGAAAGAAAAATTATTTTTTCGTATTGTCATTCTTATTAATTATTTACATCCAAAACGTAATAAAGATAAAGAGAATAGTATCTACTAAATAATGCTCGTACATCTTATAGCATTCATGGTTGTTGGTTTATGATCCACACCCACTGTTAATATGTCGTTGTCTGTCTTCAATTGTAATTTTGATGTGTTGTTTGTTTGCTTATATAAAAAGTAGTTTTTGTTACAGTTATTAATTCCTTTTCAGCTATTTCCAATATAAATTACTTTGCTTCTATGTTCAGAACATGCTATTTTGTATAATTTATTTATTTTGCTTTTATTAAATGCTTGTATGATATGAATATTATTTTTTTTTAAATATTGAATGATTTGTTTTGATGAGTTGCTATATTATAAATAGCTTTATACAAAAAAAAAAATGGCTCATGGTGCTTCAACATCTCGTCCAAGAAGGTTTCCAATAGCTGTTGAGGTAAAAAATGAGTTTGCAAAGGTAGTAACTGTAAAGTGGTCTCCATGTTTTTTCCTATATTTTAACATTTACGAGGTATGCATTATAATTCTATTAAATTGCTTTATTATTTTCAAGGGTTATGGTGTTCTACCTATGAACATCACATCTGAATTTGGCTCTCGGATAGGTCATAAACCAACCATTGGTGCTGCTGATGGACAAATATATCGTGTCCGATTTGAAAAAACTTGAGATGGAGGGTTGCTAACAACTGGTTGATCTATTTTTGTTCAGTAATGTAATTTGGTTATGAAAACTAAGGTTATTCTATAGTATGTTGGAGAATCATACTTTCTGATTAAGTAGAGTTACCATAAACAAAATAGACATGACTTCAACAAAGAAATGGACAATTCATCTGAATTTTTGGAGACACCTCCATTGATGCAGGAAATAATAATAACCCCTTATAATGCTAAGAACCAGCAGATTGGGTACTTTTTTTTAAAAAATTCTTAATGTTGTTATATAATAGATAGATTTATATTGTACATTAGCCTTTACAAATTAGTACTTCTAATATTCTTATTTTACTGCTTTTCTGTAGCATCTGCCTGCTGGATTTGTTCAATTGTGCCTCAATGTTAACCTCAGTTCGATCACTTTAGTGGTAAAGGATGGAAGCAAGTGGGAATGTGGACTTCACCTTCCTAAATGGAAACCTAACGAAGCAAGGATAACTGTAGGTGGAACACTTTCTGCTCTAATTTGCAGTTGAAAGGAAGTAACAAGATATTTCTTGAAGTACTTGATGGATAACGGAATTTGCTTTGTGCCCTCATCCCTTGATTTTGATTAAATAGTGTGACTGGTCTATTTTTTTGTTGTGCAGGACTTTTTGGTTATTCGTTTATACTTCTAATCAGAAAGGTTATGGTTGTAGGAAAAATGTTTAGCTTTTATTGATGATTTAAAAATGGTTTCAAGTGCTTGCCTTTTTATATATGGAGTTTATATTCTGTTATACAAATGTTGTTCTTATTCAATGGATATTCACATGGACTTTTTATATGCGAATTGCTCTACACAATCAGGTTGCTGTAACTCATTTATATATATATTATAGCTTTAGTTATGTAAAGCAGGGGAAGTTTGGTAAAGGTTTTATTCATTGGTAGGATATATGGTTTTCAAGTATATGCTTATAAGCATTTTTAGTCTTATGTGGTATATATATAGATCAACCACTAACAATGATTATTGTAACTCCTTTACATGTAGATGAGGTTGTTTTGATGAGTGTAGCAAGATGGAAGATTTGTCAAAAAAAAAAAATCTGAATCTTGTGTTGATGAGCTTAGAGAATGCGAGAATGCCTTGAAGAAGTTGTTTTGTGATTTTGAAGTCAAGAAGTGCCATAGTAACTTGAGGATAAACAACTACTCTACTTCAGAAAGTTAGGAAGATCAGTTGAGGCACTTGGGATGTATACTACTAATATGAGATGTATTATTATTTTATATCAAGATGAGATAATAGGGCTTTAGGTGAGAGATCATATGAAGGCAAGTAGATTGCATTTGGCAGGTGATGACTGTTAAAGCAGCAGAATATTAAAGAGAAGTCATATCAGGAAATTAAGTTACCAACAAAGTACTTTTAGTTGTAACTTAGCAGCCACTTAAACTAAAAATTGAATGCAAATACCTAGACTCAATTACACACATACCATTTCTTTGTCCAGTAATTATATGCCCCTTTTTCAATACAATAAATGGTGTTGATTCCATAATTTAGGGTCATCATCCCATAATTTGTTTTATCTGGATGCATGTTGATGGCTACAAAGTTCTGATAGGGATTGTGCTGCAGGGTTTCATGGTCTTTGTTTATGCTCACTGCAAGTATAAAATATGTGATGTTAAATAATTGGAAATACATTACATGATGATAAATGACACAATAAATTTTTTTTCTCCTTTTGTTGGCAACAAAAAATGATAAACTTATATTTGGAACCATTATCATCTTAACACAATTTATATATTTGTTCTACCGTGCGTTGCATGGGCTTCTGCACTAGTATATATCAATTATGTGTTAATACATTTCACTGTAATAATCCATTTTTTAGGTTGGATATGCTTTGGAGGTGAAACATATTTCATCCATTTTATATTATTTGCCGTTTAAGGTTTTTGCACAAGGATTAAGAAATTAGAAATTATTAAATACCTTTAATTATAGGGAAATATAAGTATATTTGACTAAATTGCCCTCTAACTCAATTAATGTTCTATCATTCCATTTAGTGAAGATACCAAGAGATAAGAATAAAATTGAAAAAAGAATAAGTAATGCCTTCTTGGTTTTCTAAAGTGATAAATAAAATAAAACAAAATTTTCTCTCTAAAAAGGCATATATTATGATACGGAGGGAGTAATGAACAATAAATGACCTCTAAAATTAATGTAATGATTAATAATATTATTTATTTTATAAGATTTTGAATGATATTACTTCACTATAATTGTTGATCACTTTATTAACTAATTGTTATTTTACTACTTCGTTAAATTTACATTTTTAACGTGCCAACTGTGAAAATCATAACAAGGAATTATCTGAATATGTATATCAGTAGCTTTTCATTCAACTGAAAGAATTAGAATTTACATAATAGCTAATAGCTAGCTATTTATACAAGTTACTACCCTATATCAGTTAGTTATAACAAACTACTGACTTAACTAACAGAATTTAGTTTCTTCATTCCCCCTCAAGTTGGAGCATGAAGATTGACAATGTCCAACTTGCTAAGAAGAATCTCTAGTCTTTCTTTGCCCAATGCTTTGGTTAACATGTCTGCAACTTGGTCCTTAGTGTTGATCTTAAGTGGTTCAACTTCTTTAGCTTGAACCCTTTCTCTCACAAAATAGCAATCCATTTCCACATGTTTTGTTCTTTCATGGAAAACTGGATTGGCAGCTATGTGTAATGCTACTTGATTATCACAAAATATCTGAGTAGGACCTTCTTGAGATACTGTCAACTCACTCAGTAACCATCTTAGCCAAACTACTTCACTAACCGTGGCTGCCATTGCCCTATACTCTGCTTCAGCAGATGACTTGGCCACTTGGTTGATACTTAATTTTGTAAATCCATTTAGAATCTACTGCATTTTTGCCCTGTGGAAGGTCTGTCAGGGTCCAGGTTTCATTGCTCTCTAAAGCTTCAATTTCCTTCTTCATAGCTTCTCTCCAATGTTTATACTTTACAGCCTGTGAATAAGACCTAGGCTCATCTTGTGAAGAGATGGCAGTAAGGTAAGTATTGTAAGCATTTGAAAACTTATTGTAATACACATAGTTTGATAAAGGGTAAGGTATAGGATTTTCAGAAGTAGGAACAACTATAGAAGGTGGCAAACTTACTTCATAGTCCTTTAAGTGACTTGGCAGTTGCCTAACTCTCACTCCTACATTCCTTTGTTCTATATGATTTCTACTTTCTGTATTTCCTATATCAGTATTACCTTGTATATTTTCATGTTCTGGACTATAATCATCTAAGTTGTCTATTTGTTTAGGACAAGAGCTTTGTTGCATTTCTTGTGAAAAATCTTCCCACTGTACAGCTTGAGGTTGCTGAGATTTCTCAGTTTCAACCCTCTTGTATGGAAATTCTTCTTCAACAAATGTAACATCTCTTGACACAAATGTCTCCTTAGTGATAGTGTCATAGAGTTTGTATCCTTTTTGTCCTAAGAGGTAGCCTATAAAGATACAAGGACTCCCCCTTTCATCAAACTTCCCTTCTCTTCTATGCTTTAAGGCATATACTAGACAACCAAAGACTTTTAAATGTGTATAGTCAGGTTTCTTATTGTATAAAACTTCAAAAGGAGTCTTACCATCTATTACCTTTGAAGGTAGACGATTAATGATGTGTACAGCAGAAAGTACACATTCACCCCAAAATTTGATGGGCAGGCCAGCATGGAATCTCATAGCCCTAGCAGTTTCCAGGATATGCCTATGTCTCCTCTCCACAACACCATTCTGTTGTGGTGTGTAGGTGCAGCTTAGTTCCATCACATTCCCTTTATCTGCATAAAAATCTTGCATATATCTAGAAGTAAACTCCAAACCATTGTCAGATCTTACCCTTTTAATCTTCTTTTCATATTGAGTTTCTATCATTGAAATAAACATAGGTAAAAGAAACTCAACTTCAGATTTATATTTCATTAGATACACCCAGATCCCTCTACTGAAATCATCAACAATGGATAAAAAATAATGTGCTCCAGTTAAAGAAGCTGTTTTATAGGGACCCCATATATCACAATGTATAAGATCAAAACATGAATTGGATTTTATTGAACTCAAAGGAAAAGGCAATCTAGTTTATTTTGCCCTCATACAAGAATCATAGTATGTCATATTTGTATTTTAAACTAAGTCTAATCCTATATGCCTGATTTTAGTTTCTGAGGCATGTCCAAGCCGAGCATGCCACAGGTGACTGTCACATTTGCCTACTTTCATTGCAGCTGTGTTATGCTGAATTGGTTCTAGCAAGTATAAGCCATCTTGATGCCTACCCTTCCCAATCAGGATCTTCGAATGTAAGTCCTGTATCACACAAGAGTTAGCAGTGAAAGTTATTGCACAATTGTACTTTCTTGTTAGTTTGCTAACAGAGACAAGGTTGCATTTAAAATCAGGAATATGCAGGACATTTTCAAGTTTTAAACCATTTGGCAGGCTTGATGTTCCAAAGCCTTTTACTGGTACATACGTACCATTAGGAATATGCACTGAATGCTGATGAGATGGATTGATCTCTTGTAGCATTTTTGCATCACAAGTAATATGCTCTATTGCACTAGAGTCTATTACCCAAGGTTTCTTGAAACTAAGGTTACCTGCCATATTGACAACAACTTTGCTATGTTGTGCTTCTGTTCCAGGTTCATGATCCATCTTTAATTGCTGTATTAATCTTTCATATTGTTGCATGGTTAGACCTGGTATAGGGCTATCTCCAGTAGTTACTTGAGCTGCCTTGAACCCTAGTTTCTTGTTATTCCAAGATCCTGATCTTTCTTTCTTTGGTTTCCTCTAATCCTGTGGGTAACCAACAATTTCCCAGCACTCTTCTTGTGTGTGTCCTATCTTTTGGTAGTGATCACACTTGGGCCTTTCCTTCTTGCTACCTTTTCTGTCTTCTGCAAAATATCTGGTGCCTTGGGCTTGGAAAGTTGTTGTCTCAATGGTTGGTTTGTGCATGGCTGAGATGATCCTTTGCTGCTCATCTTCTGCCACCAAGTGATACGCATGACCAAGGGAGAAGGTTGGTGCCATGCTGAGAATTTGTGACTTGGTGAACACATCATCAAGTCCCATCAAGAAATCATAAAGTTTTCTCTTTCTTGCATCTTGGTGAGGTTCTTTTGGACTTCACACTTGCATCCCCACATGTACATTTGGCCATGGTGAAATTGAATGAATTTCATCCCACAGTCCCTTTAATTTTGTGTAGTATGCAGGGACTGATAGCTTTTCTTGCTTGAGCATGGCTATGGCACGCCTAAGTTCATAGACCCGTGGGGCACTGCCCTTTACAAATCTTTCTGCAAGATCTGCCCATATTTCTTGTGCAGTGTTGGCATACCTTACACTGGATCGAGTTTCTTTATCCATGCCACTTTTGAGCCATCCTTTTACCACGGCATTACACCTCATCCAATGAGCAAGTTAAGGTGAATCAGCCTTTGGCATAGGAATCGAGCCATCTACAAAACCAATTTTATTCTTTGCGTACAATGCATTGCTCATGTCATTGACCCACTCTCCATAATTTCCATCATGGAGGAGTTCACTGACAAACACTTGTCCAGGATGATCCGAAGCATGAAGATAATATGGGGACATAACATCAATGTGGTTTTCATTACCTGGAATCTTCTCTTCGTTATCTTTGACCTCAGAATCTTTCATCATGATGGATCAGGAGATTAGGTGCAAAAACTTCCAGGATCTTCAACGCTCTGTGATACCATGTGAAAATCATAACAAGGAATTATCTGAATATGCATATCAGTAGCTTTTCATTCAACTGAAAGAATTAGAATTTACATAATAGCTAATAGCTAGCTATTTATACAAGTTACTACCCTATATCAGTTAGTTATAACAAACTACTGACTTAACTAACAGAATTTAGTTTCTTCACCAACTACATTTTACATTACAAAATTCCAATATTTTTTTATTATTGAATTAATAATGACTCTACGATACATTTAAGATATATGTACTAAATGTCGCCATAACCAATATATAATTTCTTCTAAACAAATGGTGAACATTTAATTACATTATTTTTTTTATCATACATAAGAAATATAACGCATGGATAAAAATACAAGTAGCCTAAAATAATTAATAAGTTGGGTTACTTAAAATATAGCTCACAAAAAATAGGTCATTTTAACCGGTTCACTTAACTTTTGGGTTAAGTGGATTTAGGTCAGATTCATCCATAAGTTAAGTGGCCTGTTTAAAGTTTAGATTTCTTGTTATTTTGTCATGTTGAATTTGAGATTCATTAATTTTGTTTTTATTTATGTAAGTTGGTGATTGTGACTTACGAAATATGATGTAACTTCAATTTGAAGACTTTTGCATGGTTTTGATCATTTTGGTAACCTAGGCTTGATATTATTTTATGATTTTTAGTTTACTTTAGTTTTTTTTTATTTAAAAAAAATTCTGATAGGCCAAGTCAAGTTGATAATTTTTTAGCCCATTCTCAAAGTAAGCCAATCGGATTGAACCCACTTAACCTCTACCAGTGACAGGCCAGTCAGGTTAGCTCATTTTAGTAGCTCTACCTCATACAGGTTATTGTGGGTATTTTGCATCGTTGATGGTGATAAGTAAAGGGAGGTGTGGGGGTTGTAATTTTTGAGATAGTAAGCAAACAAATATCTCTCTACTTAACATATGTGAGTCATGTGACATAAAAAAACCTACGTGAAACTGACATTTTTCAATCTAAATTAACCATTTAATATGTAAAAATGTCTCCAACACTTTTCTAAAAGGAATGGGCCCTCAAATTTTATATTATTAGATATGAAAATTTACTTTGATAAAACATAAAACAAATCTTGTCAAATATTTCTCTACTTATAACATATGACGCATGATGTAAACAGAAGTTGAATGACACATAGACGGTAACTCATGCAGACATCGCTAGCTAACTTATAGTTAAGCAATGTCTTACCAATAAATGTCATGTTTTCAACATCTCAGTATATCCTTATCTTCCATTTCAATTTTGTGACATATCTGCGATTTTGTGTCAATGGAATCACCGATAGATAAGCTAAGCTTTTATTAAATTTGAATGGGAAAGGTGTTGCGCTTTCAAGTCATGGGATCCAAAGCAATCTTCTTTCTCTTGGGACTGGCAGTTACTGCAGCTTACGGTTTCGTGAACCATGATGGCTTGTTCTCTAAGGTTTTGGAAGTTGAGAGAAAATTAAAGCATCTTAGAAAGCACTCCTTAAAAACTATCCAGGTAAAATTATCTTAATCATCGTTTTCTTGGGTTCTTCTTAACTCCATCAAACTACATTGAAACATTAGTGGAAACACTCTACTCCTCATATTATTACCTAATTAGTTCTGTAAATGTAATAACTAATAAGGTATATTTGATATACCAATGAAGCCTGGTATTAATCGCATGAGAAGCAACTTCTGTGAAAAGATTGGATAATATTCATATTCTTTGAACGAAAATTAGTCTTATAAATAGTTTAAATAAGCCGTATGAGGATATCTCTTGGTCACAAAAAAAAAAAAGCCTGGTATTTTTCTAGTTGTAGAATTAATTAACAGAAAAAAAAATGGAAGATAGTTTAGACTAGTGAATATCAGATTCCTTATGCTTTTAATTAAAAGAGTGAGAGTTGGTATTGTTCAGATTTTCTAAATTGTTACACAAGGTGCTTGGTCGTCCCTAGAAGTTTAACTTTTATACTTAAATAATCTTTTGCTATATATCTTACTTATACTGAATCACTGATGCTTGTAGAGTGAAGATGGGGATATTATTGATTGTATCGACATTAAAAAGCAGCCAGCCTTTGATCATCCTGCGTTGAAAGATCACAAAATCCAGGTGATTGATCAACGTTTGATTCTTTGTTTACCATGATTTCTGGGTTATATATATCTAGACTTTCAATGAGTGTTCGCCGTTTTCCAACTAAACTACTTTGTGAATCTGCATATATATGTATAATCAGATGGCTCCCACTTATAATTCAACTAAGGAGGACCACGCAACAGAAGGGACAAGAACTAGAAGCAAAACCAAGATTACTAAAATGATGAAGCAAAGGGCTGAAGAGTCATTCATGACTGTGGTTTCCCAAGTGTGGCAGAAAAGTGGAAGATGTCCAGAGGGAACAATACCTGTTCGAAGAATACAAAAGAAAGACCTGCTCAAGGCTCGTTCAATTGAAGAATATGGAAGGAAGAAACCAAGCTTCTCTCACCGACAAGTTGGTCAGCTGAATCAAAATCTTGAGTCCTTCGTACAACTACAAAACCACTCTGTGAGTCTGTACTTATATATATATGTGTGTGTGTGTGTGTGTGTAGCTCACTCTTACAAGTTTTTGAGCATTATAGACTTAAGCATATTTTTCTTGTACTTGGAAGAACCAACACTTCTGCTTTGCTGAATTGGTATCTATGTGAATCAGAAGGCAATATTGTTTACAGTGGGGTACCGCTACTTGGGAGGTAAAGGAGATATCAAAGTATGCAACCCTTTTGTTGAAAAGGACGATG
Source organism: Ormosia semicastrata (assembly GCA_029884595.1). Classification (NCBI taxonomy): domain Eukaryota; kingdom Viridiplantae; phylum Streptophyta; class Magnoliopsida; order Fabales; family Fabaceae; genus Ormosia; species Ormosia semicastrata. The sequence goes on along the minus strand of JAQQTO010000063.1, from coordinate 7,537,441 downwards.
AGTACAGCACTTCCCAAGTTGCTCTCTTGAATGGGCCTTACAATGACTTTGAGTGTGTTGAAGCTGGGTGGGCGGTAAGAAGTAACTTCAGCTTCTTTCTCTCCTTTTTTTTATGCATTAGAAGAACTTCTGCATAATTACTTGAACGTAAAGTTATTATAACTTTTGTATGAAAAAAGCCCTCTAACTTAAAGTATCATTTTCTGAATGTTTTAACTGCCTCATGCTTGAACCTGAAGTTATATGTCGTCCCTCGTGTTTAATGTTTAAACTTTAAGCCTTTGAGCTTTAAACTTCTCAATATCTCTTTGTCCAATAAACTTGCTACAGGTCAATCCGAGTGTTTATGGAGATAGGCAGACTCGGTTATTCGTATACTGGACGGTAAGTTTGCAATTGCATCAACCTTGTAATTTAATTACAGATTAATCCTTTGTTTGGGAAATAAAGAGAGAACCAAAATTTGTAATTAATGTATGTATGCTGCATGATGTTAAGATTTATTGTAAATCTAATTCATTAATTACTTCTATTTCTTGAGGCCTAATAAATTTGGAACACCAATATCTGCAGGCTGATGCTTCAAAGAAAACGGGTTGCTTTGATCTGACTTGTCCTGGGTTTGTTCAGACTAGCAATGAAATTGCCTTAGGTGCTGCAATTTATCCAATATCAATTCCTGATGGGCTTCCATACCAAATAACTATTTACATATATAAGGTGAGATTTATATGGAGATTAATTCATTATGGATTTCCCTTTTTTTTTTCAAGCTTTGTAATCCCTTTTTTTTCCCATTTTACTTTGCTTAATTAGGACCCATTTACCAATAATTGGTGGGTGCAATATGGTGAGAAGACCAACATAGGTTATTGGCCACCTGAGCTATTTGAAGCAATAAGCTACAATGCGGAATCTGTGGAGTGGGGTGGTGAAGTTTACAGCTCAAGTGTTGGGCATACTCCTCACACTGCAACACAAATGGGTTCTGGACAATTTGCTTCAGTACTTGATGAATCTGGTTCCATAACAAGGATGAGAATTCATGACAATTCTGAGGCCTTGAAGTTCCCGGAATGGGTTGATGATTTCTCAGACGAATATAACTGCTATGATGTTGAGTATGTGGGAGATTATGTTGAAGATCCCGAGTTCTATTACGGAGGGCCTGGTAGAAACCCAATGTGCCCTTAATTTAGGACCACTATCTAATGGCTAACAGTTAGAACTTAGAATGAAGAAGAGAATTGGAGGAAGGGATTTTCTTGAATGGTCAATTTGATCCATTTCTTGCTTTTTGATTGCGAACATGTTTTTTATTTTCTTTTTCCCCAAGTGTTCTAGATGAAAAATTGCAGTGGCAGATTTAGAATCTATAAATTACAATTAACACAGAAAAACTGTAGTGTTACTATAATTTCTTTGCATTATTTATTTACAGGGTTTTAGCACTATATCATATTCATTTTGCTAATATTTTGAGCTTTTACTTAATGTTTAGACATTAATACTCTAAAGGGTACGTTGCTAACAAGTACTTTAAGAGCACTCAAATATTTAATATCATGTATTAAATATAATTATTTAAAGAAAAAATATTTAATGTTTTTTGAGGTTTCAATGTAATAAATTCTTTATGCTTTATTTTTCACTTGATACTTTTTATTTCCGTTTCTTTAACCAGTGCCCTATTCCTAGTTTAAATTAAGCACCCAGTTTTGTAGTGGGATAGGGATCGCAAGCCAGAAACACTGGATTTCAGTAAGGTGAAGATATGGATGCAAATCCTAGGGTTACCATCTCATTGCAGAACAAAGCAAATTGGTGTAAAGTTAGTCAACTGCATGGGGAGGTTTTGGAAGTCGTTCTGTACAAAGCACCTGGGGTGCAAGGAGTTGTTTTCAGGGCCCAGATCGTAATGGACATATCAACACCACTCAAGAAAGGGGTGAATGCTGGAAGCAAACGGGATAGGATCTTTTGGGTAGAGTTCTATTATGAATGACTACCTAATTGTGTTATTACTATGGAGTGGTAGGGCATGAAGAATGTTTCTGCCAACGTGCCATAGAGGAGGAGGGACATGGAGAATTGAAGGGAAAGAACTTAGGCCTATGGATACGAGCTACACCAGGTGGAAGGAAAGTTAAAAACTAAGAATGGTTCATTGGTGGCAACTCGAATGAAATGAAGAATGAAAGCGGGAATGTTCCAAAAAAGGTTACCTTAGAAGACCTATTGGCTAGGCTCTCGAAAAAATGGTTTCTAAAGGGAACCAAAAGTCTCCATCTGAGATAAGAGAGATAGAATCACCTACAGACAATGATACCGTAGCTACAATGATATCTAAGGAGCGAATGGAGGTAAAGGTGGGTAAGAGAAAAATGTTAGGGGTGGAGGAGGACAGGGTGGAACATGCAACTAAAGAAAACGAGCTTCCTCACGTGCATGGGAAATTGATAGAGGAGGAAGTTATTTATATTAAAAACTCATTATCACCTTAAACTTATAGGTTCAATGGAGTAACTTGGTATAGATGCAAGGTGTTCACATGACTGGGACCAAATCAAATGGGAAGTTGCCACACCTTCTTTTAACTGACATTACCAATAGAACTGAAAAACTTCTAAGAAATGGAAGAGGTTTTGTGGAGACCAGAAAAAGTCACCTTCTAAGGGGGCTAGAGATGAAGTGGGTCAAACTAAAAATAAGCTTGATACAACAACTGATATGGAGATTAAAGTGGACAAATAGGAAATGAAGAAGATAAGTGTTCTACAAACTCAACCAATGGTGGGCATTGCTTTGTAGGCCCGCCAATTACCATGATTATTCCCAGTTGGAAATGCCAGGGGCTTGGAAATTCCCGTACAGTTCGAGCTTTAAAAAAGCTCATGAAAACTCAAGATCCCACCCCTGTGTTCCTTATGGAAATAAGGAAGAAGGTCTTGGAGATAAAAAAACATGAGAGATATGAATGAATTTTCCAATGTTGTAGTTGTTGATTGCGTTGGAAAGGGAAAAGAAAGGGCCAGGGGGTTGGCTTGTTTCTAGAAAAATGACGTGGCGATTGATATCCCTTATATGTCCTTAAATCACACATAGTTGTGAAACAGGTGAACAATGGTGTGGAATGGAGGGCTACGTGTGTGTATGGATATCCATAAACATCAAACAAACATCTTATGGGAACTTCTCAAATTGCCAGGTGTTGTATCCTCTCTCCCTTGGGTTTACTTTGGAGACCTCAACCAAGTGTTGACTAACAACGAGAAGTGTGGTGGTAATACCCTTTCTTTCTCGCAGGTAAACAGGTTTCGCGAGGCTCTAGATTGTTGCAATTTTTCTCATTTGGGGTATATTAGTCACTGTCACACTTGGACCAATGGTCAAAGCGGTGAGGGAAATATTCAAGCCAGACTAGATAGGTGTCTGGCAAATGAACAGTGGAGATATTTGTTTAATGAAGCTTCAGTTAATCATCCCCTCAGGCATAAATCTGATTATAATTTGATAACTTTACATTTGAAAAAGAAGAAAAAGCAAAACCATGGTAGGGTCCAAATTGTTAGGTTTGAAGATACATGGTTATATGATGATAATTCTGTAAATGAGGTGACAATTTTTTGGTAAGGATGAGACAGAAATAGAAAGATGTGTCTCAAGTCATGACAGGTGGGGAGAACGTACTTTTGATGACATTACAGGAAAGATAAAGCAACTTTATAAAAAATTGGAGCACTTAAGGTGGAGTCTCTGGTGCTCCTGGCACCATGCACTTAATAAGATAAAAATATAAAAAGTAAAATAAAATAAAATATTAAAAATAATAAGAATTTCAGAAAAAATTAAAATAATGAATAAAAAATTAATTAAAATGATAGAAGAAATAAATAAAAATATAATTATATTAGAAAAATATTAATAGAATTGTAAACTATACATGTGATCAAATACAAAATGAAATAAATAATATTAGAGATACGCTTAATAATATAAATAAAAATATTGAACAATTTGAAGAAATTTTGTTACAACTAGAAAATTTGTTAGAAGATGAACAAAATAATAGATATATAACAAAAAAAGATTTAGAAGAATTATTAAAAATTAAATCAAAGGAATTAAAGTCAGTAGAAAAAATAGAACACAAACCTTCAAATTTTCTAAAATTAATAACCTCATGGAGAAGATAAAAGATGAATACATAGATTTATTAAAGAAATCCAATGATATTGAAGAAATTCAACAACTATTAGAACAAATAAAAATAATTGAAGAAGAAAGTAAACAAATTCAAGAAGTAAAACAAAATGAAACGAAAAAGAAAATGAGGAAGTAATATTAAATTACAACACAACAGACTCTGAATCAAATTTTGATGAAATATTTATAGAAAAAGGAGAGTCAAGCGGAACAAAAACTAAACAAAAATGGGATGAATATTGGGATAAATATGAAAAAGAAACTATGTATAAATAAGGATATGCTAGAAAAGATGGAAGATGGACTAAAATTCAAGAAGAATTTAAACCCAGATATGAGAGTTTTAGAATTGAAAATAAGTTAAATATTGATTGTGTACGAAATAAAGAAGAAGTAATATTCCAATGGACTAATGAAATGATACTATTAATTTCAACGGATGAAAGATTTAGTGGGTTAAGTCTATTAGATGTAAAGAATCTCTTAGTATATAAAACAGAAGGAAATGTACAAAGATTTCTTATAAGTATTAATGATGAAACCTAGTATCAATATGCAAGAAATGTTGAAAATAATCAAGAATTTGCTAGATTGATAATGCATTTAATATATCAAGAATTTATAGGATATAATATTATAGAACATAGTAATGAAGTAAATAGATTTCTACACAAAAAGGCTAAAGCACATTTAAATAAAATACAAATATGTAACATGTGTGATATCAATAGCTTCATATGTGAATATCAAAAATACTATTATCAATTAAACAATGATACCAAACCAATATATATAGATATCTTTATAGATAAACTACCATATCCACTCAATACAAAAATAAAAACTATTTGGCAAATTCAACCAATGGAAACAGCCCAAACACTAGGAGGGATAATACAAGTACTTTATCATACTTTAAGAGAACAATGCTGTCGCGACCGAGATCACGGCGAAAAATAGCAACTCATGAGATTTTAGAAAATGGAAATGGAAAAAATGGAGTCGCCACCAATTTTATCTTAACTTAGGAAAAATTGGAAAACCTTTATTTGAAAATGGTCTTTGGAACCAGATTGGATTCGGGAGTCGGTTATGGATAGGGAAGGACGGAAACTTAATCCCACAGCACCCCTAACACACCCGTTCTAAAACGGTACCTTAAGTTAATTGTGCAAATTCTTAACAATCCTTTCAAATATTTATTTTACCCCTTTTTGCAAAACATTGTAACTCTTTATAAAAAGGAAAACCACAAAATTATGAAAATTTAATTTTGGCTTGATAGAAATGAAATTCTGCTCCTACGTACCCTCGGGTGCAATGAGGAACTCAAAGTCACGTAGTTCTCTAGAAAATGAGTATGGATTGGCTAATTTTAATTAAGAAGAAGATTTTTGAAAGGGGATTTTTATTTGAAAACAAAATCATTCTTGCACAATGTTCAAGTTAGCATCAGGCTACTCAATAAACCCTTATGATTCAAATGATATTGAAGATAGCATCTGCTATTCAATCATCATCATTTATCATTGCATTGATTAAATTTTTATTTTATTTATTTATTTTTTTTTATTTTGCCATTTTTATATTCTTCTGCCCTTCTTTTTTTTACCAAAATGTATCATTATTACCTTAATGTGAAATGAGCAGCAGTCCACGTGATTCAACCTCAAACACAAAAAGACAATCAACAATACAATTTAAAGAAATATAAGTTTGGAGACTTTGACAACAATAACAGAGTACACACCAAGGGACGTTTGGGGAGGGATCTGGTTTCTGAGGTCCGACGGTCGGTGCGGGCTTCTGAGGTCCGATGGTCGGTGCGGGTTTCTGAGGTCCGACAGTCGGTGCGGGTTTCTGAGGTCCGACGGTCGGTGCAGGTTTCTGAGGTCCGACGGTCGGTTCTGATATCCGACGGTCGGTGCAGATTTCTGAGGTCTGACGGTCGGTTCTGCGGTCCGACAGTCAATGCGAAGAGGGGTTTGGTGTTGAAGGTCCGACGGTCGGTGCAGAGAGGGATCTGGTGTTGGAGGTCCGACGGTCAGTGCGGAGAGGGATCTAGTGTTGGTGGTCCAATGGTAGGTGCGGAGAGGGATCTGGTGTTGGTCCGACGGTCGGTTGAAGGTCACAGTGGTGTTGTTTGGGTGATGGAGATTTTTTCACCGAGTGGACTCGGTTGGGTTTGGAAGGTTGAAGGTAGTGGTTCTTTGGTAAAGAAAATAGGTGAAAGGTCTTTGTGTTGTTGAGGTTTGAAGGTGGTTTTATGGGTGGTTGATGGTGGTGGCGGGTTGGCTTGGGGTGTGATGAAGATGGTGGTTCTTTGGTATGCGGTGATGAGGGTGGTTCACGGTTGGGAGAAGTGAGTATTGGTGAAGTGAATGTTGGGTCGTGGACGTTGGGTGTGACGGTGGAGATGAACTTAATGATGAAGTTGGTGATTAGTGGTGGTAGTAAAGTGGGGGGATAGTGATGAAGATGGTTAGAGTCATTCACGGTCGGTGATTTGTGGGGGAAAATGGTGGTTTCACGGTTTGGGTTGATGGTTCTTTGTGGTTTGGAGGTTGAAAGTCTTGTTTGGGTTGATGGTGGAGATGAAGGGTGGAATGGTGGAAGAAGTGATGGCAGAGGAGTTATAGAGGGATGATGTTGAGAATGAAGTTAAAGATGGGTGTAGGCTCCTCTGCTTGTTGCTTGCTCCCCCCCGGTTGAGTGGGTGAAGAGAGTCCCCCTATCTTGCTACTTGCTCCCCCCCGGTTGAATGGGTGAAGAGAGTCCCCCCTATCTTGTTGCTACCCCATTTTTCTTCATTACGTGAGATCCAAAATTTAAAAAGTCGTGTGTGCAGGGGTTGCGTGTGAGGGGAGTGAAAGTGTGTGCAGAGGGTGAAGCGTGAAGTCGGTGAAGCGTGCGAGTGTGTGCGGTGAGCAACCTGAGTGTGTGCAGGTGCGGAAAAAAAAGAGTGAGTGTGACTATTTTGTTTTGTTTTCTATTTTTTTTTTTTTTTTTTTTTTGTTTTTTACTTTTTTAGCCTGATCAAAATTGGGTGTTCACAGTTGCCCCTCTTTACTTGTTTCTTATTAGATAAAAAGAAAAACTGTGATTTTTCATTTTATCGTCGTAAGAAACGAGTAAAGACATGAACTCCAATTTTGTCTGGCAATGCATAAAAGGATAAATGCAAAACAAAGCAGGAACAACGATAGGAAGTTAAAATGCAATGAGCCGATGCGCTCAAAAGTAAATGACAGAAATTTAAAAATGCATGGAATGCATGGAGCCGATGCGCTCAAAAGTAAAGACGTGAAATTAAAATGCATGGAATGCATGGAGCTAATGCGCTCAAAATAATTAACAGAATTAACAGAAATTAAAATGCATGGAGCCGATGCGCTCAAAAGAATTGACAGAAATTAAAATGTATGGAGCCGATGCGCTCAAAAGAATAGACAAAAATTAAAAAGCATGGAGCCGATGCGCTCAACAGAAATTAAAATGACAATGGGCGATTGTGTCCCTGAATTTAAATGACAATGGGCAACTGCGTCCCGAAATTTAAATGACAATGGGCAACTGAGTCCCGAAATTTAAACGACAATGGGCAACTGAGTCCTGAAATTTGAAAGACAATGGACAACTGAGTCCCGGAATTTAAAAGACAATGGGCAACTGAGTCCCGGAATTTAAATGACAATGGGCAACTGCGTCCCAAAATTTAAAAGACAATGGGCAACTGAGTCCCGAAATTTGAAAGACAATGGGCAATTGCGTCCCGAAATTTAAAAGATAATGGGCAACTGCGTCCCGAAATTTAAAAGATAATGGGCAACTGAGTCCCGGAATTTAAATGACAATGGGCAACTGCGTCCCTAAAATTAAAAGACAATGGGCAACTGAGTCTCGAAATTTAAAAGACAATAAGCATCTTGATCCAAAAAGATTTTTCTTCTTTTTTCTCATTTTTCTCATTTTCTTTTCTTTGTTTTTCCTTTGTTTTTCTCTCTTTTTTTATTTTCTCTTTTTTATTTTATTTTATTAAAAGTCCTTTGAACCAACGGCGACTTTTGGAAAGCTTTGACCAATCAAAATCCCTATTCACATGCTTTTGCTCGTTGGACCTGATAACCTCGATCATTCTTACTCATCCTTTCTTTCCCCTTTCTTCTTCTTTCTCTTTCCTTGTTTTCCACTTTCAACTCTCCTTTTAAGAAATGGGATGATCGTCTCTTGTCATGAACCCTTATTTGACTGAGTCCTTGAGAGAAAATTTTACCCCAGTATTTCACTTTATCCCTCATCTAGTTGATTCCCTGCAACTGCTTGATAACTCAATCCATGTCTGCGTTGCTACTTCCTTCAACATATCTTCTCCTCAGTCCTTCAAAATTTTTTTTTGCCCCAGTATGGCCAACTGAATGCAAACAAAATTGCCCCTGTGTAGCTGATCAAATGCAATTCAAAATTACCCCAATTTGGGTGCACCCTTCAAGGTGTTTAAGGCTAACTTTCTCTGAGATTTTACCCATTTATTTGCCCAAACTTTTGCTTAGACCGACCTTTCGGGTTTTCAGACTACAGGCTCTTTTCCATTTTTTTTCTCTAACTTTTGCTTAGGCCGCCCTTTCAGGTTTTCAACCTAACGAGCTTTTCCTCTCTCTCTCTCTCTCTCTCTCTCTCTCTCTCTTTAGGTACCTCCTCTTCCATCAAATGGGATTTCTAAGTTCTCTTCAACCTGAATTGTTCATCAGGAGATTATCATTAGATGGTCAAATCATAGTGTTGTACTCATGTTCACCTTACTTGAAGCATTACGTAACAGACACTCATGAATTCAAAAAGTACAATAGAGAAGAAGCGAATAACTTTCAGATTGTTCTTGGAAGTTTGACTACAGAAAGAAATATTATTTACAAAAGATAAAGACACAAGAAGTAGAATAGCAAGAAAGCCAAATATTTTTTTTTTTGCCCCAATATGGACATGATTGATCTAGACTCGACAACTGGATATCATGACTATTGTTTTATTAGGTATATACAAAAACCTACCTTCATGTAAGGTATCAAATGAATTTGGCTCAGAGTATGTCATTTGTGAACAAAAACTGCCCCAGTGTGAGTCACGAAGCTACACTAATGTAGGTCAATTTGAACCAAGCGAACGAAAAAAAAAATTGCCCCAGTTTAGAGTCAAATCGAGCAGAGTAGAAACTTGACCTAGTGTAAGGTCAAATTGAACCAATAAGAAAATTACCCCAGTCTAAGACTGAATAGGGCAGAAACTCGCCCTGATGACCAAAAGATTTGTCCCAATGTAGGTCAACTTGAACTAGGGAGAAGAATGCCCCAGTATGGGACCAGCTCGGACAGGGTAGCAACTTGCCCAAGTGTAAGTCTTTTTTTTTTTTTAAACAGCAATAAATTAGATACTTAGATAAGCATAACATTTGTCTCAAAATTAAGGTTAATGAAAATGATAACAATCCTTCATTGATCAAAATGGACTTTTTTGAGGCTTGTAACATGTCCAAGGCTAAGGGTTATGAAAGGAAAGATATAAAGCTCAAACAATTGTTTAAGGGTTTGAATGGGACCAAGGATCCTTGTTCAAAGTTAAACTTTGTCAATTGCCTTTGTACTTTGAAGCACACTTTTCTCTTACTGCTCTTTATTTCTTCCTTTTTTCTTTTCACTTTCTTTCATTCGCCCTTGTCATGACTTATTTCATCTTTTTTTTTTCTTATCTCCTTTTTTTGGTTTTTTTTTATTTTTTTTGTTTTACTTTTTTTTTCTTTTTCCATTATGCTTCAAAATAGTGACCATGACAATCAACCTTTGCTTTGTGTCATCTCCTAGTATAGGGGTGATCCTTATCCAAGGTTTATTGAAGAAAACTTTCAAGCTCAAAAAGGAACATCGAGAGATAATGAAAAGATGAATTCTTGTGAAGGATAGAGAAACATGGCCAATCTTTATTTCAAATCTTGATTGCTCATTTTCAAAAATTTTAATTTAGAGACAAAAGGCTAATGCACACTAAGTGATTACTTCAATGCTCCTTTTTTTTGTTCATTCTTTTTTTTGTTTTTTTGTTTTTATTTTTTTATTTTTATTTTTTTGGGCAAAGGATACTTGCACACGTGAACTTTATTGACATATACCAAAATGAGAATTACCAAGAATTGGAGTCCAATGGGCCCCAAATACGAGGAAGATACTTTGAAGAAGTGAAAGAGAAACAAATGTCAAGAAAGACGCTGAAAATGAAAGGAAACAAGATATCCATGCAAATTTATTACATTAATGCTTCAAGAAAGTTTACATAAGTCCATCATCACTGATTTTTTTATGGCAATTACTTCAATCAATTCCTTTGATCTCTCATTGTTCAGAAGTTTCAAATTGCTGGAGGATGAATGACTTCTTCAGAGATGATTATCTCGAATAGTGCAAGGAGTATTTCCCTCAGATGAGGAATGTGCTGCATCATTTTCTTTTCCCAGAGTTATGCTCCTCACCATTTCCTCCAACTCTACATTGACCTCTTCAGAGGAAGCTATGTCTTGCCTAGCTTGTATCACTCTTGAAGTGAGTAATTCTTGGATTCACACCTTAAAGTCCCAACAACTCTCAACACAACTTGATTCTTCATCCTGTTTCTCCTCTTCTTTCATAATTGCAGCCGGTGCCGTGATACTACAACCTGCTTTCTTCAGCCCCTCGACTACTTCAGCCATTGGCGCACACAAGCTTCTAACCTTTCCTATGGGTGATCCTTCCATCTCCCATGCATTTACCTCATCAAGAATTAGGTTGTTGACAACACTAGGCCTAGCTATTTCTTGAATGTCAAACTTCCCATAAGCTATTAGCTTCCTTACTGCAATCTTGAAAGATTCACAATCTTCAATTGAGTGTCGTGGGATGTCCCTGTGGTATTTGCAAGTTAAACTCGGATCATACCATGCTGGGAATGGTGGTTCTAAAGGATGTACGGGACTTCTCGACATGAGGTGAGCATCGAACAGCCTTTGGAATAAGTCTGCGTTTGACATGGATAATCTTGGGAAAGGATGTAGGTTTTGAGGATGGAAGCGACCTCGATTTCAGAAGTTTGGTTGAGGCTGTTGGAGGTTTGGGTAATTTTGTGGAGGTACAGGTGGATATCGGATATGAGATGGGCGAGTTGGTACATATGGTGATGGTATAGGACCATTGTTGGTTTGGAATTGTGAAGTTGGGGTGTTATTTGTGGTTGGAACAAATTGGTGGGAGGGGTAATAAGGAAATGTAGGTGTAGGTGTTTGGTATGGAAAGTGAAGGTTAGGGTTATATGGTGGTTGTTCCCACGTGAATCCGACATTACCGTGGACCTTATTTCGAGTATCCTCCGAAAAATGACACCCTTCTCCGATAGGAAGCACTAGCGGTACAGTGTTCGAGGCCCTTCCCACAACAGGAATCTCAGTAGTAATCCCAGGATTTGTCCTTATGGAAGTGATAGTTGGCAGGTGCGGACGTGCCCCAGTCACTCCTGTACTTCCAGTAGCCCCCATCAAGTTGATAGTCTCCCTCAGGGCCAACAACATTTCCTCCATTCTTCTTTGGGATTTTGCCATTTCAATCATCATCTCTTTTATTTCATCAACTTCCATACCCAAGTTTCTCCCTTCCTTAAGGTTATCAGCGGCCATTTTGGTCCGAGATCTAGGAATGTGAATTTGGGTTTGATTGGTCCTTTCTTTCCTAGTCAGCACAATGGTTCAAACCAATTTAATTTATTAAAACAAAATAACATTTAACAAAGAATGAGATGAAATGCATGAGATGCATAAGATGAATGAACTTTGAAAACACTTTTTTCATTTTTCTTCCCTTTTTTTAAAAAAAAATGCTATGTCATGAAAATGCAGGATGTTTTTTTTTTTGAATACTAGGGATGCTATGAAAATGTCAGATGCTATTTTTTTTCTTTTGCTAATTCTTTTAAAAAAAAAAAACAATGCAAGAAATGAATGACATAAGGAATATATAAATAAAGAAGAAGTACGCTCCCTCTTGTGCCCTAGTCAGGTGGAACCTAAGATTTGACAGTCATTATGTTCAACCTATCAGTGCAAGATTTTTCAAGACAGTCTAAACTTCTAAAAGGTCATGGTTCCCAGATTGCCCTTATCTCGAAAGACAAGGACCCAATTCATGAATTAATCACAAGATGGGATAAACCCTCTCAATATGATTAATCCATGATGATGGTAACAATCTGAATGGTGTCTTAACAAATGTTAAGTGAGCATAAAGCCCCTCAATAACAAAAGCCGAGACCCCTTCTACTCCTCGAGTTCGCACAGACTCGGGTATAGAGCCCAAAAAGTGTGTGAGGTACATGACAGTGACGTGTGTGAGGGAGCATACCAACCAATACAAAAATTTAAAAGACCAAAATACCCCAAACCTGCAAAAGCATATATACAACAGCCAGCCAACAATCGTCTATACTACGGTTTCAACAATTATGCACAATTAAGTACAAAATATATACAAGTATATCATGTCAAAACAAACACAGAATAATACTATCAGATATTTACATAAAAATACTGAATAAAACTATTTACAGAAAAATAAGAAAATAAAAGGGGTAAAATAAATAAATAGAGATTATCAATAATTTGCACAACTAACAACAACAGGATTGACTCTCTCATCATCCCCAGTGGAGTCGCCATCTGTCGCGATCGAGATCGCGGCAAAAAATAGCAACTCATGAGATTTTAGAAAATGGAAATGGAAAAAATGGAGTCGCCACCAATTTTATCTTAACTTAGGAAAAATTGGAAAACCTTTATTTGAAAATGGTCTTTGGAACCAGATTGGATTCGGGAGTCGGTTATGGATAGGGAAGGGCGGAAACTTAATCCCACAGCACCCCTAACACACCCGTTCTAAAATGGTACCTTAAGTTAATTGTGCAAATTCTTAACAATCCTTTGAAATATTTATTTTACCCTTTTTTGCAAAACATTGTAACTCTTTATAAAAAGAAAAACCACAAAATTATGAAAATTTAATTTTGGCTTGACAGAAATGAAATTCTGCTCCTACGTACCCTCGGGTGCAATGAGGAACTCAAAGTCACGTAGTTCTCTAGAAAATGAGTGTGGATTGGCTGATTTTAATTAAGAAGAAGATTTTTGAAAGGGGATTTTTATTTGAAAACAAAATCATTCTTGCACAAGGTTCAAGTTAGCACCAGGCTACTCAATAAACCCTTATGATTCAAATGATATTGAAGATAGCATCTGCTATTCAATCATCATCATTGATCGTTGCATTGATTAAAAGATTTTTTCTAATTTTTTTTTATATTTTGCCATTTTTATATTCTTTTACCCTTCTTTTTTTTTTTACCAAAATGTATCATTATTGCCTTAATGTGAAATGGGTAGCAGCCCACGTGATTCAACCTCAAACTCAAAAAGACAATCAACAATACAATTTAAAGAAATATAAGTTTGGAGACTTTGGCAACAATAACAGAGTACACACCAGGGAACGTTTGGGGAGGGATCTGATTTCTGAGGTCCGACGGTCGGTGCGGGCTTCTGAGGTCCGACGGTCATTTCTGAGGTTCGACAGTCGGTTCTGAGGTCCGACGGTTGGTGCGGAGGTCCGATGGTCGGTGTGGGTTTCTGAGGTCCGACGATCGGTTCTGAAATCCGACGGTCGATGTGGATTTCTGAGGTCCGACGGTCGGTTCTGCGGTCCAATGGTCGATGCGGAGATGGGTCTGGTGTTGAAGGTCCAACGGTCGGTGCGGAGAGGGATCTGGTGTTAGAGGTCCGACGGTCGATGCGGAGAGGGATCTGGTGTTGGTGGTCCGACGGTCTGTGCGGAAAGGGATTTGGTGTTGGTCCGACGGTCGGTTGAAGGTCACAGTGGTATTGTTTGGGTGATGGAGATTTTTTCACTGAGTGGACTCAGTTGGGTTTGGAAGGTTGAAGGTAGTGGTTCTTTGGTAAAGAAAATAGGTGAAAGATCTTTGTGTTGTTGAGGTTTGAAGGTGGTTTTATGGGTGGTTGATGGTGGTGGCGCGGGTTGGCTTGGGGTGTGATGAAGATGGTGGTTCTTTGGTATGCGGGTGATGAGGGGTGGTTCACGGTTGGGAGAAGTGAGTATTGGTGAAGTGAATGTTGGGTCGTGGACGTTGGGTGTGATGGAGTGGAGATGAACTTGATGATGAAGTTGGTGATTAGTGGTAGTAGTTGGGGGGGGGGATAGTGATGAAGATGGTTAGAGTCATTCACGGTTGGTGATTTGTGGGGGAAAATGGTGGTTTCAAGGTTTGGGTTGATGGTTGCTGTGGTTTGGAGGTTGAAGGTGCTGTTTGGGTTGATGGTGGAAATGAAGGGTGGAATGGTGGAAGAAGTTATGGCAGAGGAGTTATGGAGGGATGATGTTGAGAATGAAGTTGAAGATGGGTGCAGGCTCCTTTGCTTGCTGCTTGCTCCCCCCCGGTTGAGTGGGTGCGGAGAGTCCCCCCTATCTTGCTGCTTGCTCCCCCCCGGTTGAATGGGTGAAGAGAGTCCCCCTTATCTTGTTGCTGCCCCCTTTTTCTTCATTACGTGAGATCCAAAATTTAAAAAGTCGTGTGTGCAGGGGTTGCGTGTGAGGGGAGTGAAAGTGTGTGCAGAGGGTGAAGCGTGAAGTCAGTGAAGCGTGCAGAGTATGTGCAGGTGAGCAACCTGAGTGTGTGCAGGTGAGGAAAAAAAGTGTGAGTGTGACTATTTTGTTTTATTTTTTATTTTTTATTTTTTTATTTTTTGGTTTTGTTTTTTGTTTTTTGTTTTTATTTTTTTTAGCCCGGTCAAAATTGGGTGTTCACAAATGCATACAAAGAGAAATAATTCGACAATTAAATAAAGGACAAAATTCAATCTGCTGTGATATACCAGAGATAGAGAATCCAGGAAATTATGGATGTAATCAGCCCACAAAAAGGAGAAGATATTATAAAAGAAAACCAAAACTATGAAAAACCTACCCTAGAAAAAAAGCTTACAAAAATACTAAAAGAAAATATTTTAGAAAAAAAAGACAAACACCAAGAAAATATTGTCCAAAAGGAAAAAAGAAATGCGTGTGTTGGATATGTAATGTAAAAGGACACTATGCAAATGAATGTCCACAACGAAAAAAACAGAATTCAAAGAAAAAACGAAGCTAATAAAAGAGGTATATAAAATATATAACCTAAAACCATTAGAAGAAGAACTAAGTAATACTGAAGATAGTATCTATGAATATTCAGAAAATGAATTATCTTCAGAAACAACAGAATCTGAATAGTACTTAAATCAAAATTAAGATTGAAAAAAGTAATAAAGAAACAGAAACTTACATAGATACGGGAGCAAGTATTTGTTTAGCAATAAAAATATTATTTGAAAAATGGGAAAAATTAGAAAAGCCTTTAAAAATTCAAATTGCAGATGGATCAATACATCCTCTATATTTTGTAGCCAAAAGAATTACTTTAATAATTCAACAACAATTATTTATTGTCCTAACTATATGCCAGCAAGAAACTGGTCTAGATATGATCCTAGGAAATAACTTCTTACGATTATATTCTCCATTTTGTCAATATCTAGAACATATATCACTTAAGACACCATACATAAAGAATAAACAATTATGCACGATTATCGAAATCTCGATTATACATTTTTCTGCATGTATATACTCTAACAAGCAATCAGAGTTTAGCAAACTGAAACGTGGTGAGATTGTTAAGCTAGTATGCCGAAAAATTTGCCATATATTAATTAATTTAGAACTAGGACGAAAAATTTCAGCTTATATTGAAGAACTTTTAGATAAAATATGTAGTGAAAATCCATTAGATCCAAAAATTAATAATAAAAATGTGAAACTAATTGAGTTAAAACTAAAAGACCCAACAAAAGAAATAAAATGTAAATCGATGATTTATACAAAACAAGATAGAGATGAATTTGCCAAGGATATTAAAGAAATGGAAGATAAAAAATTAGTAAGACCATCAAAAAGTAAACATTCTTCACTTGCATTCTATGTTGAAAATCATAATGAAATCAAAAGAGGAAAAAGACGAATGGTAATTAATTATAAGCAAATGAATGATGCCATGGAAGGAGATGCATATTATTTGACAATAAAATACTTAAGTATTGAACAAATAAGAAATATGAATTGGTTTAGTACTTTTGATTGTAAGTCAGGATTTTATCAAATAAGGCTTACAGAAGAATCTAAGGCCTTAATAGCATTTAGTTGTCCCCTAGGTCAATATGAATGGAACGTACTCCCAATGGGAATGAAACAATCACTAGGTATTTTTTAGCGAAGAATGGATTCAATTCTTAAAGAATTTAAAGACTTTTATCTTATTTATATTGATGATATATTAGTTTTTACCAACAAAGATTTAAATGATCATTTTAAAAAAGTAGAAATAATACTCAATAAATGTTTAGATTATGAAGTAGTATTAAGCAAGAAAAAAGCTGTTCTAGCCCAAAATAGAATTAATTATTTAGGACTAGAGATTGAAAAAAGGAAAAATAATAATGAAAAAACATGTACTAGAAAAACTTCAAAATTTTCCTACTAAATTAAAAGATAAAAAAGATTTACAACGATTTCTTGGATTACTAACGTATATTTCTAATGAAGGTTTCATAAAAAATCTAGCTGCTGAAAGGAGAATACTTTATCAAAAATTAAAAAAGGATGCTCTTTGGTCCTAAACTGAAGATGATGAAGCAATTATTATTATATTAAAGTACTTATGCCAGGATCTACCTGAGCTATATCATCCGTCGGATGATGACTTAATTATTATTGAAACTGATGCATCTAATGCACATTGGGGTGGTGTTATGAAAGCAAAACCTCCCGGTCAAAAGAAAGTATTACTATATCGATACATGTCTGGAACATTTTCAGACAGTGAAATTAATTACCTTACTCATGAAAGGGAAACTTTAGCATTAATTCGTATGTTGGAAAAACATCGGATTTATGTGCTTGATAAAGAATTTATTGTCCAAATGGACTCTACTTATGTGGCAGGTTTTAAAAACATCAATCACAAAGGAACTTACAAGCAAGGAAGATTGATTAGATGGCAAATGCAGCTTGCCGAGTACAATTATTCAATTTCGCATATTAAAGGAGAAAAGAACGTTCTTGCAGATATATTATCCAGAGAATGGAACGAAGTACATTAGCAATGATCAAGCAACAATTGGAACTCAAGAAAGCCTTAAAAACTCAGAAGTTGAAAGAATTAGATCTTATCGAAGTAGATATCAAGGTTCTTAATTTGCAACTTAAAGCAGAAGCATTCCGACAGGAAGAAAAAAAAGGTAGATAAATGGTACGTTGTGTTCAATGGACCATTTCCAGGAATTTATGACGACTGGTTCAAAGCAGCTCCATATTGCCAGAAGATTTCAGGAGTTCTACACAAATCATACTCAACTAAAGAAAAAGCAGAAATGACATTAAAAGAATATTCTGAGAAAGGAAAAGAGAAAGAACTTTATTTTGGACCAAGAACTTTCTCAGAAGCAGCAAAGAATCCACCAGTAAAGCAATCATCATTTAAAATTCTAGGAAAAATTTATTCTTCTCTAAATAATTTCCAAATTACTTCCAGAAAGATCATGAATTACAAGTTCAATTCTCAGAAGAAAAATTTTGGGAAAACTTCAAAAGATTGGTCAACTGGAATGATAAAGAAAAGGTTAACTGTTTTTACATGGTTGGCCGAAAGCTCTTTGGAATCAAAGCAATCATCCTTCCTGGAGCACCACCATTACTAGCTTTCAATATGTTCCAATTTGGATTCATTGATTGTCTTTATTTAAGCTTAAACTTAGAAGAAATTAATCTTTTTCCTCACAATTTTAAGGATGTAGTCCAAATGTTCAAGAAAAATATAGCAAGGAATGAAGTATCTTCTTAAAGTTCTACTCAGCCTATTCGGACTTCATAACTAAGCAACAAGCTAAGCACTTGGTCTATGTGGGAATAAGTAACAATAATTTTTCACTCAGAGACGAACCACATGGAGTCGTCTATGAAAAAGACCAAATTACTCAGATACTGACAAACCAGCTTGCACGCATTTACTCACAATGTTAGAGCATCGGAAAGGAATCATTCATCAAGACCCTATACAAAGCACCGACAACTTACTACTCAGCAAAACGAGTGGAAAAGTAATAAAGGAGAAAGAAATGAATCTTTTGATAAGTTTTGAATTTTTTTTATGCATTCTAAGGCCCACTAATGGAGTATAGGCCAGCTGTCCTCAATGACCTTTGTGCCATGATAAAAACAAGTGGGAATCACGCATGTGAACGTTGTGTAAAAGACATAGAAGTGGCAGACAAAATGACCGACACACTAAAAGAAGATGGCTCATCAGATGAAGCAATAATCGAGGATTGACGTCAGCCCTTACATCACCATGTAAATAATTAAGTATCTGATGTAAACACTTACGTTTTTCAAGGATGTATTTGTAAATTAACCTTAGGCACTCTGGCCTATAAATAAGACCTCTTATGCTGAGGCAAGGCAGAGTTTTTCATTCTGAAAATTCTCAAACTTTGAGAATGTTTTCCAACAGGAAAACTTTGTGTTAGTCTCCCATGAGAGCTAGTCGGACATTTGAGAATATGTCCAACCCCCTTTGTACTTATAATTACTCATCAATAAAGTTTCCTTATCTCTACTTAGTTTCTTCAATTCTTTCACTTAAACTTACTCAGCCACTTTATACTTCACAAAACTACAAAACTCAATCATAGAAGCAGCGATCACGAAAGCAATAGTGGGCCAATAGAAATTCCAGAAAAATAGAAGAAGGAAAAGGAGGGAGAATAGTAGAAATTTACCATCAGAGATCAGGTATGTATATCAAACTCATTCCAAATAATTATTCTCAATATCATATACTAGGAAGAGCAAATGGAATCATTATGCCTATACTTATTGATACTAGATCATGTATTAGTTATATAAGCAAGGATTTAACATGTAACATAGAAGAAGCGAAACCCAGAACGATAATAAATTTTAACCAAGAAAAAGATATATTTAAAGAAAAAACAAGTATAGAAATTTATTTTAATTCAGACATAAAAATTCAAACAGAACTATATGTTTCACATCAAGAAAATACTAATATATTATTAGGAATAAACTTTCTTGAAGTAGTAAACCCTATGAGCTAAGATCTGAAGAATTAGTTATTTTTATAAAAGAAAAATAGAAATTTCAAGAATTAATTTAAATATTTATGCAATAAAAGACTATTATAAATGGAAATAGAAAAAATAGAAGACATAGAACATTTATATGCTACTAAAGAAGAAGGTAATTACGAAGGAAGTATTTTGATAAATAAATATCTATTTAAGAAAATACAAAAAGAGGAGTTGAGTCTAGCAAAGAATGCAAACATGCAAGGAAAAGAAAGACTTGGAGGAATACTAAAAAGATTTAATCAAAGAAAAAATATTATTTACTATGGAAAATTAAATAACGAAACTCTAATGGATATAGCTGATACGTAAGGAAATATATGTTTACAATTATTAAATAAGAAAAAACTTATGAAATTAAGAGGAAAGATAAAAAATAATGAAGATAGAAGAAAAATTGATATATACATATAGGAGCTGTACAAGTACTAATTAAATCAACATTTCAGGAAGAAATTAACTCACCAATAGAGCTGATTTTAAAAGATGATAGAATTAATGACTCAAAAGACAAAATATTAGGAGTAATAGAAGAAAATTTAGCCCATGAAAAATTGAAATTTGAAGTACATCCAAACATTGGTATACCACTAAATACGCAAAGATTAGAACAAACTCTAACGCTAGAACATAAATTTTTAAGAAAAAACTTAATGAAACCAGGAGACAAGATTTTCTCAGTAACTTATTGTGTTAGCTATGCTTTAACAAATTCACATCATAGTATTACATTCAAAGAAAATGATAAAATAGATATTCCATATTTATTTACAGATATAGGAAAAATTTATGATCCTAAGAAAAATGAAATAACAGAGTTAAGAATACTTACAAATAAACCAAAACTATTAGAATTTAAGGAAAAACAAATCCCAAAACCAATTGAATTCAATGATCCAGAAAAAATCAATGAAGAAAATGAAGTTAATAAATTAGCAAATCAAGTAAATGATCTAACGCAGTATTTAAAACAAAGAATATGAATAAAAAATTCATAAAGCAAAAATTTAAGCAAGAAAATGAGGCAAAAAAAGAAATTGGTATCGAGAGAAGGTACTAAATTTATTAACATAAAAAGAACAAAAATAAAAATACAAAAAAATAATATTGAAATTAGAAAAATAAAAATAAAAATTAAGGAAATATTGATAAAAGAATGAGTATAATAGATAGACAAAGAGAACTAGTGTGAACACCTAATTTTGTCCAGATCCTTAAACCTTTTTTTAAAAATAATAATAATAAAAATAAAAATAAAAAATAGATTTTTTTTATTAATTACACTCATTTCTTTAATTTCTGATCCAAATCAAGTATAACCCAATAAAAAATATATTCTGGTCCATTTAGCTACTTTGGCCGATTTTGTTTAAAGTTTCTAAAAAAAAAGCAACAAAGAAAAGGAAGCAACGTAGCAGCAATGACCCAAACACTTAAGCCAAAAGCCTTTAATGCAATTGAAAGAGGCAAACCTTGAAAGAAAAGAAGAAAGAGGCTATCGTTGCAGAATCACACAAGCAGCCAAGCAAACAAAGCCAAAAATTAAAAGACAAAAAAACATGCAAGTTGAACAAGGGCAGAAACGTTACAAGCAAGACCAAGAAAAAAAGGACAAAACGAGCTTTCTTGATGATAGCAGAAAAAAGAAATACGAGTGATGCTAGAAATTTTCAAAAACGAAACATCAAAAGAGAATAGAGATGCTACCAACATGCTGAGACTCAAGAAAAAGTGAGCAGAAGATTTAAACACAGAAATGGAAGGTTGCAGCCTTGCAGAAGAAAAGAAAAATGAAGCAAGCCAAGAAAATGGAGTGGAAAGGGACTGCACTATCTATTCTCATGCATGCCACGCCGGAAATTCTTTGTGCCTATATAAAGGGGAGTAATGTAAAGAAAATGGGTTAATTGGTTTTGGGGGATTTTTTTGTTTACGTTTTTCTTCTTAGTTGAAAACTTTGAACTCACCTGCAACTACTACTACTTGCTACTGGTGAGAAAAGTGGGGAGTGAGGAAAAGTGAGAAGTGAAATTGTAAAGAGAAAGAGCTGAATAGAAAGAAACTTTCAGTGTTTTTTCTGAAACTCTCAGAGGTATAATGATTCATTCTTTCCTTATGCATTTTGACTTTTGTCATTATTGCCTGCGTCTGAATAGTTAGGATTATTGATTATTTTTCTTATATATTTCCTCTTGTTCTCGTTCTGGTTCTCATATATTCAGTAGTACACACTTCACAGTCTACCCTTCTATCTGAACAATGCCCCAATATTACCCTTGCAAAATCAATCACAGCAGCACTCCCATTACCAAACCAAGCAAATCCACACCCAAAATAGCTCTCTACTAAAAAAAAACATTTTCCATGAGAATTCATCCTTACAGTCAAAGTGATAAAATAAAAAATAAAGAAATAGACACAAACCATCAATCCCGTAACACAACAACTCCTCCGCCCCAGACCACCGGTGACCACCCCTAAGTCTCTGCAACCTCCTTGCCCAGACCCCGGCACCGAACTGCATCGTTGAACTTGGACAGGAACTCGTAAATCTGGCCAGCACCGAGCCGTGACCCGCACAACACCGACGAGCTCAGATCCGGAGCACCACCCGCAGGAGCCTGCTCCCTGCCGTGAACCCGTGAGCAGCGCCGCACAGCGCCTTCCATGCGCGCACCTGAATCAGACCCAGATCCACGTGAAATCGCCGTCCTTCGAGCTCCGTCGTCGTCTCTACGCGAGCCCACCACAGTCCACCACATCTTCATGCCGTCGAGCTCCGCCCCGCAACACAGTAACTCCTCCACACCAGCGCCCCGCAGCTACCTTCGATCTGCACCTCAACCACCCACGCCACATGCCTGGACCGCCACGCCTCTGTCCCGGTTCGCCGCTTGTCCCGTTCCAGAGGACCCCCCAACACGATACCTCTCTCTCTTTCGTTGTCTTCCTTCAGAGGCTGAAAGCCTCTTTTGTTTTTCCTTTTTCAGAGGCTAAAAGCTTCTATTTTATGCTTTTGTTTTGTTTTGTTTTTTATTTTTTTATTTTTTGTCTTTTTTGTTTTTTTTAAGTAACTTGTATGTTTTTTAAAAAATATTGTAAAAGAAAGGTATAATAATTATTGGGTTGGGCTTTGTTTTATTTTACTTGGGTTTTTGTGATCGAAAGGTTTCTCTTGGGTTTGGGTAAGGTAGGATAAATAACAATAGTTTTGATTTTGTGAGTTTATCCATAAATCTAACATATCTAAAAAATAATAATGGCAACAAAAAAAAATCATCTTAGGATTTATTTGAGGTTTTGTTTAACCTGTTGCATGTTTATATTTATCTTTTTTTTTAATATATATGTTTTTAAT
Source organism: Ormosia semicastrata (assembly GCA_029884595.1). Taxonomy (NCBI): domain Eukaryota; kingdom Viridiplantae; phylum Streptophyta; class Magnoliopsida; order Fabales; family Fabaceae; genus Ormosia; species Ormosia semicastrata. The sequence continues at coordinate 7,514,558 of JAQQTO010000063.1, read as the reverse complement.
CATGTTGTTCATATTGTTTTTTTTAGGTGTTGATTTTACTTTTTTTTAAAAGAAAAATAAAATAATTGAACTTTGTTGAGAAAGAATAAAACGGGATTAACTGAGCTGTGGCAGCTTATTAATCTCACAATTTTTTTTTAGAATCATTTAAGTTGTGACAACTCGACGATTCAAAGTTTTTTTTTCTAAGCATAAAAATTAAATTTTCATAATTTATCTATTAATTTCGTTTATCTTTTAACAAAAGGAGTAAAATAAATATTTCTAAGAGATATCAAGAATTTGCAAAATTAATTTAAGGTACCGTCCTAGGACGGGTATATTAGGGGTGCTGTGGAATTAAGCTTCCACCCTTCCCTCTACATAACCGACTTCCGAATCCAATCTGGTTTCGAAGACCATTTTTCAAGTTTTTCATTTTTTTCCTCGATTAAAATAAAATTGGTGGCGACTTCATTTCTTACACATAATTTTTTTTTTGCCGCTCTCGTCTCGATATCTGTCGCGACAGATGTCGACTCCATTGAAGAGATTTGAGAGTCAAGTCTTTGAAAGTTGATTGTGCAAATTTTGTAGCATTTATATGTTTGTTTTACTCCTTTTGTTTTTGTTTTGTTTTTCTATTTTGTGTAAATTGTTTATTGATTACTTTAACTGTGATTCTATTTTATCATGCAAACCTTAGGATAGAGGATTTTTGGAAATCTTGTTTTGTGTTCGTTTTGTTTTGCAGGATGTGAGTAGTCTCTAGAATTATGAAGGTTTGTATGCTCCCTACACACACTACACCTACACGTTATCACACACATTCAGGTGGGGCCCTATACCTGGGTCTGAGTGAAGCTTAAGTTAGGTAGAGGTTGCGTAGTGGTAGCCATTTTGGATGTACATCCTGTTTGGTTATCGCGAAAATCTCATCTAGAGTATGCATTTTTCCTGAATGTCCCGCACCTAGTGGTTTACCCACTATTTGTGGTCAACATTCTGAGATGAGACTTAGCTCTAGAGGCCTTTAGAATAGTAGAACCACCCAATGAAAGTTCTCACGAATTAGACAGACTCATAGATCCTTAGGGTAGAACTCCTCAAATTTAAGGCAATCCTTTAGGGCACAAAGGGAGCGTACCTTTTTGTTATCCTTAAATTTATCCATCATTGTATTTTTTTTAAAAAATCGTACTTTGCATCCTTGCACCGTGTTTTCTTTGCAATACTCTAATCTTTTTGTCCTTCCTGAGGCAGATTTGTTAGAGAACCGTTAGAACTCAATCAAGATTTGACAGTGAATATCTTTGTCAAAAAGGAATATGGGATCAGATCACAAGGATGCAAGCTTGAAAAAGACTCTGCGACTCAAGGCTAATAAAGTTAACACTGAAAGCCTAGTAGTTATGGGACGAATGTCGAAGAAGACTCAACATTTGACATTTGCAGCAAAGTATGGAAAGGTTCTGAATCTGTTAGAGGTGAATGTGCAAGTGGAAGCGATCACAGCAGTGGCCCAGTATTATGACCCTCCCCTTAGATGTTTCACTTTTCAAGATTTCTAACTAGCTCCCACTCTAGAAGAATTCGAGCAGATCCTAGGTTTGTCATGGGAAGGTAAAAAGCCATACTTTTATAGGGAATACTATGCATCCATCCAAACTGTAGCAAACGTTTTGAAAGTGCATGCAAGAGACCTCCAAGGTGTGTAGCAGAATAAGAATGGAACCAAAGGGTTTTCAAGAGAATACCTTGAAGGACAGATGCGTCACTTAGCCAAAAGTAGAGATTGGGATGCTTTCATAGATGTGCTAGCCCTCACCATTTACGGCACAGTCTTGTTCCCTAATATTGATGACTATGTGGATTATGCGGCAATCGATGTGTTCTTTGCCTGCAAGTTCCACACCGACAACCCTGTCCTAGCCATTCTCGCAGATGTTTACTCTACCCTGAACTTTTGTCACGAAAGGAATGGTAAAAGAATCCTCTACTGCTTAACGATGTTGTATGTTTGGCTCACAGCTCATGTTTTCAACAGATCATACAAAGCAGAATGCCCTATCGCTGACTTTAACATGTACTAATTGAAGACCAAGAACAGCCGCGAATGGGTGGACCATTTGGTGAAATTGGAAGAAAAGCAGATAAGATGGTATCCTCGATGGAAAGATGTAGAAACTATCATCTACCAGTGCAGAAGGTTTCCAAACGTACCCCTCATGGGTACAAGAGGATGTATTAATTACAATCTAGCCTTGGCACAGCGACAACTCGATTATCCTATGATGGGACCACTTGTAGAAGTCCAAATAACCTCTTTTGTTCTTTACTATATGGATACGAAAAACACTGAATCACTTCAGGAGGTCCGAAGTGCTTGGGACAAAGTCATCCGAAAAGGAAAAGAACTGGGAGTCAGAAGTTGTGCAGCCAAGGAAGATTATCGCCAATGGGTTAAGGACAGAATTTAGGAAATCAAGTTACCATTCAAGACCCCGGCAATCCCTATGGTTGGTGAACCTTCAGCCTCAATCGGGATTGAGAATGAAGGGATGAAAGAAATAAAAACAAGGTTTGTAAGAATGGAAGAGGAAAAAGAAAAAATGGAAGCTGAGTTGAGAGAGATCTGCCAGGCATGTGCAGCCTTAAAGCGAGAAAACGCTGAAAATGACCATACTCTTAAAGGGGCTAATAAAAAGATGAAGGCAGAACGTGATTACATGCTAAAAACTAAACATTGTCTGGGGGCAGCAAACAAGGAATTAGGGCTCCGAAGGCAAGAAAGGGACAGGACTATGACTGAAAACCAACAGCTTAGGGAGCAGCTCAAGAGTGGCAAAGCAACCCAAAGTAATGCAATGCGGCTGGTAGAAGAAATGAGGCAGCAGATGGGAATATCATCTAAGCGATATGAATATATGATCAAAAACAAGAAGCGCCACATGAAAGAGATAGTTGCAAAATATGAGACAGCATTGCAATAAGAACAGGAAAATATGAAAAAACTGATGGATCAGGTAGAACAACAAAAAGGGGACATCGATGGATGGAAGGAGGAAGTCCATTTTTGGATGAGTCGCTTTGCAAAATTGGCATGTTTGGCTAATTCGGCAATTGCGGATACTCCATATCATTTGAAGAAAGTCGATCAGATGGTCAATCCTTTTGAGACACCTGTAAAAATCAGTGATTTCATTGAGTCCTGTAAGAAACTTATAGGGCAGATGAAGCACATGGCTAAGGCCTATTCAGATAGGGAATAATCTTCTTCGGCTAGGTCATGATGTATTCATCTAAAAAGCAATGTATTGTCATATCTTTTCAGTTGAATAAATGAAGTATGCTTGTTTTAGCACTCATTTTTTTGATCCCATATTTCACTTGAGACTTAATACTTTTGAACAAGACGTTCTGGATAATAGTCACAATAAACAAAGATCAAAGATACTCATTTCAAATTTACTTAGCGTAAAACCACTAACGGTCCTCTAACAATAAAACCACTAACGGTCCTCTAACAAATAATGAACACAATCACTGATCTTCTAAAATAATAATAATAATAATAATAATAATAATTTTACCATTTTTAGGTAAAAACTTTGAACAATTGCTCGCCCTTGAAAAATGCAGATTGCACAAACCCAGACCTACGAAACTAGGTCGCAAACTAGGTCGCAAACTAGGCTTCAATAGATGTCAAACTCAGAAAGAAACTTAAGTTAAGAGATGGATGAAATGAGAGAAAGGATCAATGCAGTGGCAGAAGGACAATCAAAGGTTGAAGATTTACTAAGACAGTTAACTGGGACCCTTAGAACAACAAATGGAACATCTGTCGGCACTGGGATAAATGCAAATGCAAACAACAATGTGAATGAAGAGGGTGATTCCATGAATGAAAATCATGAAGGGGAGAAAAATAACGTAGAAGTCACTAATGAATAGCCAGTGAAAATATTCCTGAACAGCAACTCAGAAAAAGAAAAATTAAGAAATGAATTGATTGGAAATATGCAAGAGCAAATTAAAGCTATTCAAGGCCCTAATCTGTATGGCTCGGTGGGAATCGATGATCTGTTCCCTGAGGTTGAAGTTAATATTCCTAAAGACTTCAAAATACCAGACTTCTCAAAGTACGATGGAAGCACAAATCCAAAGTTTCATCTGAAGACTTACATCACCAAAATGGCCATTTGGCCACGGGATCAAAAGTTCCTAATTAATTTTTTTCATGAGAGCCTGACCGGGTCGAATTTGGAATGGTACATGTAACTTAACCATTCAAAGATCTCTTGTTAGGATGATTTGACAAGTCTATTCTTGGAGCAATATCGATTCAATATCGACACCGCACCTACTCGAGAACAACTAGGGGCAATGCAAAAAAAGAATGACGAAACTTTCAAGCAATACGCTCAAAGATGGAGAATGTTAGCAGCCCAAGTTCAACCATCATTGACTCCATCAGAAATGAGCTCGTACTTTATGGGGACCCTAGGAGCACCTTTTATTGGGCTGATGGCAGGTGCTGCCTACAGAGATTTTTCTGATCGAATTTCAGCTGGAGAAAGGATTAAGAATCTTGCAAAAGCAGGAAAATTACCTACTGGAAGTACAGAGAGCCATTTTCCTAAGAAGATGGCACCAACAAGGAAGAAAGAACCAGAAGTCAGTTATGTGCATCAACAAAACTCATGTTTTCCTCGTAATCCACAACCATACCCTTCTTATCAAGCCCCTTCACCTGCTCTTCCAGCTTACCAAACTTCATAACAAGTTAACAATGTTCCCTCACCACGTCCCGTCTATGCTAATCATCCTCCCGCACCTCGAAATCCAAGAAACCAAGGGTATGCTCGACCTTCGTTGAATCTACCCCCTTTTCCAAAGTTGCCAATCTCCAATGCTGATTTGTTTCAACAGTTGTTCGATGTACATTTGGTTGTATATGTTCCTTCTCACCCCATGGTGCCCCCATTTCCAGCCTGGTACAATCCCAACGTAACTTGTAAGTTCCATATAGATAACCCAGGACACTCAATCAAAGATTGCGAAGTATTTAAAACTATAGTGAGGAGATTGATTTCCTGCAGAAAGCTAGACTTTGAAGAGGAGAAGGGACCTAGCATTACTAGCAACCCAATTCCAAATCATGGGAAGGGAATCGTAAATGCATTAGAAAACGAGAATGAAGGACTTCAAAATATAGCAGATGTCAAAACTCCTATGAAGTTAATATTCCAAGGTCTTGTCCAAGCAGGCTATTGTTCCTCAGTAGCCTTGGGTGATGTAGGGTTTGAATATGATACCGAGGCTTATTGTGAATACCATATAGAGGAGGGGCACAATATTGAGGGTTGTCAGGAGTTTAAGGCTCGGGTGCAAAGATTCATGGCTTTGGGTGTAATAGATGTTACTCAAGCAAGAGGGTTCGCAAAAGAGATAGATATTGTGGAGCGTCTAGTCCTCAAACTCCCGCGTACTAGTGAAGTTCTAGATTTCCAGAAAGTTGTCATAGTGATAAAGAAGCCTACACCTTTTCCTTATAGTGATACACATGTTGTGCCTTAGAAGTATGATGTCAAGGTAAAGACGCAAAGTAATATAGGATAAACCGCTTCAAACCCTATTGCTCAGATAGCAGAGCCCGCACAAGCAGTGTCAAGTGTCGTGGGCATAGGAGGGATCACAAGAAGCGGCAAGTGCTATGGGTAAGAAGATAATACCAGGAAAGAAAAAGTAGGCTTCATAGAAACAAAAGATGATGATGAAGAATTCTTAAAAATCATGAAGCAAAGTGAGTATGATGTGGTAGAATAGCTCAGAAAAACTCCAGCTCAGATCTCTCTATTGTCACTCATCATGAATTCTGAACCTCATCGCAAAGCACTACAGAGAGTGTTAAATGAAGCCTATGTGAAGCTGGATGTTACCCCAGAAAGCTTAGTGAACATAGTAGACCTAGTAAGGCACATCAATGTGATCCCCTTCTCGGAGGAAGAAGTGGTACATTCGATAGGGAATAACCCACGTGCTTTGCATATCACTCTAAAATGTCAAGGGTATGTAGTCACAAAGGTTTTGATTGATGGGGGTTCTACCTTGAACGTATTCCCGAGGATAACCTTGTCCCAGCTGGCTATGAGTGTAGAAGACCTTAGGCCTCAAGAAATGACAGTACGAGCCTTCGATGGAAGGAAAAGAGGAATTCTGGGAGAAGTGACCCTTCCACTTGAGATAGGCCCGAGCTGCTTCTAAGTGTTATTTCAAGTAATGGATATTGAGCCTACATATACTATGCTTTTAGGAAGACCATGGATCCACGCTGCTGGTGTTGTTCCCTCGACCCTGCACCAATTCCTGAAATACATTGAAAATGGATGTCTGGTTACCATTCAAGGAGAGGAAGAAATCTTACTGATGAAGCCTACTTCAGTGCCTTATGTTGAAAACACAGAGCTGGAGGTGGAAAACTTCCTACACAGTTTCCAGTTGGTGGAATCGAAGACAAAGAAGGATGAATCATCCTCTAAAGATGTTCATCAAATTGTGACTCGCATCATGAACAATAATGGTTACCAAGCCAGAAAAAGCTTAGGAATTCAACTACAAGGAACCAAGTCTATGATCACCCTGCCAGAGAACAAAAATAGATATAGTCTGGGATATGAGGCATCTTTGGAAGGCGTGATGAAGCACAATTTGGTTCTCAATGAAGGAAAAAGGGAGAATAAAGTGAAAAAGACGATTCCTCATCTGAAGGAGACATTCCCCATCCCTGGTGAGGTTATCAATAGAACCTCCAATCATCAGGTCTGGCTAATCATTAACAATGTAGATGAAGACTCCGGAGAAGACCATGTTATCCAGCCTTCTGTCAACTCGAAACCTTTGAACAATTGGCGATCTGAGGCGTTAATAGATGTAATTGTCATAAAGTAATTGTTTAGTCGTGATGTTATCTTAGACTTTTGTAATGCTAAATTTATGCTAACTCTTGTCAAAGCTTTAATGTAATGAACTTGTGTGTTTTTCTAGTATGATTCTCTACTTATGTTATCTTTCATCAAAGTTTCAATGCAATGAACTTGTATGTTTTTCAGTTGATTCACTGCTTTAGTTCTTTTCTATCTTTGATTTACGCCTTTGCTTAGCCTCGTCCAATTACCATATTTTCTTTCTGTTTCCAATTTAGCATAAATAATTCTTCTAGGGATTTGGGTCTGGTAGAAGCATTGTCCCATGAAAGGATTCCTGAAAAGCTCAAGGATGGATTCCTATTCAATGATGGATATAGATAACTATGACTCAGATGAAGATAGGAATGCCACTGAGGAGTTTGACAAATTGGTAGAAAGGTTAGAAAGAGACTTCAGCCTAAATGAGGAAGAAGAATAGGTGATCAATGTGGGAACCGATGAAGACAAGAAGGAGTTAAGGTTAGTGGATAACTCAGAACGTGAAAGCATGATCAAGTTATTCAGAGACTACATGGACGTATTTGCTTGGTCTTACCGAGATATGCTAGGGCTGGATCTGAGCATAGCTTCCCACAAAATTTCGCTATACCCCAATGTTGAGGCAAAAAAGCAGAGATTGAGGAGAATGCACGCTAAAATGTCTTTAAAGATTAAGGAAGAAGTCACCAAGCAATTGGAAGCAGGATTTTTAGAAGTATCAAGGCACCCAAAATGGGTAGCAAATATCCTCCCTGTTCCGAAGAAAGATGGAAAAGTCAGGATGTGTGTGGACTATAAGGATTTGAATAAAGCTAGCCTTAAAGATAATTTCCCATTGCCTCACATTGATGTCCTTGTTGATAATGCAGCAAGAGGTCATAGATTCTCTTTTATGGATGGTTATTCTGGTTACAATCAGATTCCTATGGACACGAGTGATAAAGAGAAGACCACTTTTGTCACGTCATGGGGAACCTTTTGTTACACAGTTATGCCATTTGGATTGAAGAATGCTGGGGCCACCTATCAGCGTGCCATGGTTGCTTTGTTCCACGATATGATGCACAAAGAAGTTAAGGTATACGTGGATGACATAGTTGCTAAGTCCAAAGAAGGGGAAAGCCATATGGTAGTGTTGCAAAAGTTGTTTGAAAGACTCAGTAAATACAAGTTGAGACTAAACCCGACAAAATGTGTTTTTGGTGCGTCGACTGGAAAATTGCTTGGTTTTATCGTTAACAAGGAAGGAATCAAAGTGGATCCTGATAAAGTCAAAGCAATACAAGAGATGCCTACTCCCAAGACTAAAAAAGAGGTAATAAGCTTTCTCGGGAGACTGAATTACATCGCTTGGTTCATAGCCAACCTGACCAGCACTTGCGAGCTAATCTTCAAGCTACTAAAGAAACAACAACCAGGAGAATGGGATGAAAACTGTCAGGAAGCTTTTGAGAAAATAAAAGCTTACTTGCAAAGTCCTCCTATTTTGGTGCCACCTACACCTGGTCGTCCTTTGATATTATACCTCACGGTATTACACGCATCCATAGGAGCAATGCTATGGCAGCATGATGAGACAAGAAAAAAAGAACAGGCCATCTACTATTTGAGCAAGAAGTTCAATGAGTGCGAGTCCCGCTACATGGCAATTGAGAAGACATGTTGTGCACTGACATGGACGTTTAGAAGGTTGAGGCACTACATGTTGTACTATACGACTTGGCTTATCTCAAGAATAGACCCGATAAAGTACATATTTGAAACCCTCATGTTTCCACACGAGTCTCCAAATGGCAAGTGGTTCTTTCCGAGTTTGACATAAAGCACATAACTCAAAAATCTATCAAAGGGAGCGTAATTACAGATCACTTAGCTGAGAACCCACTCAATTACAAGCAACCTGTGACATCTGATTTCCCTGATGAGAATGTTTTAGCAGTTGAAGAAGAAGAGTCAGATGAAGAAGACATATGGAAGATGTTTTTTGATGGAGCAGTCAACATGTATGGGAGCAGCATAAGTGCAGTGGTCACCTCACCAAGTGGGAAGTAATACCCAGTAGCCATCAAGTTAGAGTTTAATTGCACCAATAATGTTGCAGAGTATGAAGTTTGTGCTCAAGGGTTAAAGGTTGCAATAGAATTAGGAGTGAGAGAACTACAAGTATATAGAGATTCAACACTGATAATTTATCAAGTGAACAGGGAATGGCAGACTAAGGACCCAAAGTTGATTCCATACTAGAAATATTTGATGCAGTTGATCGAGAAGTTTGAAGGGATCACCTTTTCGTACTTGACTCGAGATACGAACCAATTCACAGATGCTCTGGCCACTTTGGCTATAATGACCAATCTGAATATTCATGCTAATGTGCAACCCATCCGAATAAGGGCAGAAAGTAAACCAGTTTATTGTTCTAATATTGAGGAGGAAGGAGAAGATGGTTAGCCCTGGTTCCATGATATCATGCAGTACATTAAGTTCAGAGAATACCCATCAGGGGCAAATGAGATAGATAAAAAGAGCATCTGTCGGCTTTCCATAGCTTTCTTTTGGAATGGAGAAATACTGTACAAAAGAAACTATGATGGCACACTCCTCAGATGTATAGAAGCTAAGGAGACCCTCACCATCTTAACAGAAGTTCATGAAGGAATAAGTGGAACCCATACCAACGGTATCATGATGGCTCGTCAGATCCTACGATATGATTATTACTGGTCCACTATGGAAGCTAATTGCATAGAATATGTTCAAAAGTGTCATAAATGCCAAGCATACTCTGACCGCATTAATGCACCACCTGTCCCATTGCATAATATGGTGGCACCCTGGCCTTTTTCAATGTGGGGAATCGATGTTATTAGGCCAATAAACCCGAAAGCTTCCAATGACCATAGGTTTATCCTGGTAGTAATTGATTATTTCACCAAGTGAGTAGAGGCTGGTTCCTATGCCAAAGTCACTCAAAAAGTTGTCCTTAAGTTTTTGAGGGTAAGCATCATTTGTCGGTATAGAATTCCTGAAAGGATTATCACAGATAATACCCCTAATCTCAATAGTGCAAAAATCAAAAGTCTATGTGAGAGGTTTAGGATCAAGCATCACAATTCTGCTCCCTACAGACCCCAAATGAATGGTGCAGTAGAAGCACCAAACAAGAACATCAAGAAGATAGTAGCCAAAATGGTGGTCAACTACAGAGAATGGCATGAGATGCTCCCCTATGCTCTTCATGCTTATCACACTAATATCTGATCTAGCACTGGGGCAACACCATTCTCCTTGGTCTATGGTATGGAAGCGATTTCCCCCATAAAGGTCGAAATCCCATCTTTAAGAGTGTTGATGGAAGCCGAGTTAGAAGAAGCAGAATGGGTGAAGACTCAGTATGAGCAGTTAAACATGATTAAAGAAAAGTGATTAAAAGCTATCTGTTATGGGCAACTATACCAAAAAAGAATGGCAAAAGCTTTCAACAAGAAAGTGCGCCCTAGGGAGTTCCAAGCAAGTGACCTGGTTTTAAAGAAAAAACTTCCAAACCAAGAGGACGCCTGAGGAAAATGGGCACCGAGTTATGAAGGGTCATATATCGTTGGGAAGACATTCTTTGGAGAAGCCTTAGTTTTAACAAATATGGACAAAAATGAATTGCCAAGACCGATAAATGCTGATGCAGTCAAAAAGTTCTATGCCTAAAAAAAAGAAAAAGAAAAAAGAAAAATAACCCGTTAGGTCAAAAAACCCGCGAGGGCGGCCTAAGCAAAAGTTAAGGCATCTAAATTAGGCAAAAAGTTTAAAATCGGCAAAGGCTCTCCTAGGAGATGTCACCTGAAAGGCTCACCCAGACAGCAAAAAAAAAACTAGGGCAATTTTAAGTGGCGGTGGAAGAGAATTTGTGATACTGACAAAACTGGGACAATTTTAAGCGGTGATCGATAGAAGAGAACTTGTGTCACTGGTGGTTGTAATATCCATCTGAGAATTAGGACCTATCTAATGAGAAGAAAGGAATCCTAACTGGGGCAATTACCTGTCACCTTGTCTTTGTATCATCCTTTTGTACTATTTCCCTTTACGTGCTTGTGAACATTCAAATCAATGAAAATACTTTCCTTTCCCCTCTTTTATTCTTCATCTTTCTTTATCATGTTCGTTTCTTTTATATTTGTGAAGTCACACATGTTTATTACAAAATGCTTCGATAAGATGGAATATAAATTCAGTACTATTGATTTGACAATTTAATGGCAATCCTCTAACTAACAAGTTAGATTAAGAATGAATCAAAATGTTCAAATGAGGCAAGAAAAGCTCCCAATGCAATCCGCAATGTTGAGAGGGAAACTATGTGCCTACTGAGCAAACTCAGAAGTAAAGTAACCCCAAATATCCCAAGGAACTTGAAACAAGTTGATAAGCCTTAGTTTGCGAGAGCCTGCTCCCAGGTTTGATGGATCAAAATTTTTTGAGGAAGCAATTAGCATCGAGTGTGCAAGAGAAAGGTTTTAGCATAATATTTTCAATCTATTGATATGATCTTTAGATTTTGAGTTGCAGGAATGAACATTGCAACATCTTTCCATAAGCTACAACAACTTGTGAAAAGTGACGTCTCTGGCTTTTGCGCCAAACTTCACTATAAAAGAACAGCGAAACAAAAAAAATTTCCTGGCCAAGCCCACTGTTTTTTAAATTCTGGGCCAAGCCCATTATCTTATAAATTCTAGGCCAAACCCACTATCTTTTTAAATTCCGGGCCAAGCCCATTGTCTTTTTAAATTTCGGGCTAAGCCCACTGTCTTTTTAAATTTTGGGTCAAGCTCATTGTCTTTTAAATTATGGGCCAAGCCCATTGTCTTTTAAATTCTGGGCCAAGCCCACTGTCTTTTAAAATTTTGGGTCAAGCCCATTGTCTTTTAAATTTTGGGTCAAGCCCATTGTCTTTTTAAATTCTGGGTCAAGCTCACTGTCTTTTTAGATTCTGGGCCAAGCCCATTGTTTTTTCAAATTCTGGGCCAAGCCCACTGTCTTTTTAAATTTCGGGTCAAACCCATTGTCTTTTAAATTCTGGGCCAAGCCTATTGTCTTTTAAATTCTGGGCCAAGCCCACTGTCTTTTTAAATTCTAGGCCAAACCCATTGTCTTTCAAAATTCTAGGCCAAGCCCATTGTCTTTTAAATTCTAGGGAAAGCCCACTATCTTTTTAAATTCCGAGCCAAACTCATTGTCTTTCAAAATTTTGGGCCAAGCCCACTGTCTTTTAAATTTTGGGTCAAGCCCACTTTCTTATAAATTTTGGGCCAAACTCACTGTCTTTTAAGTTCTGGGCCAAGCCCACTGTCTTTTAAATTTTTGGTCAAGCCCACTATTTTTTACTATTTTCAATCATAAAGTCACCCAAGGTCATTTAAAGTTCAAAAAAAAAAACTCTTTTTAATCAATAAACGTCAACTGAGCTGTGATGACTTGTTAACAATGCAGTGACGTCTCTGGCTTTACGCTGAGTTTCACCTTGGTAGGATTAACGATGTTGCGATAACTTGTAAATTCACGTTTTAGCTCACTAGTTTTCAATCGACGTCTTTGCCTTGTCCGTTCACATCATCTCATGCTTTGCCGGACAAAGTTTACGTTCACGTCTTTACTCGTTTCTTACAATAATAGTATGAAAAATTATGGTTATTCATAGTCTCTAGTAAGAAACAAGCAAAGAGGGGCAACTGTGAACACCCAATTTTGTCCAGATCCTTAAACCTTTTTTTAAAAAAATAATAAAAATAAAAATAAAAAATAGTAAAATATTTTTTTATTAATTACACTCATTTCTTTAATTTCTGATCCAGATCAAGTATAGACTAATAGAAAACATGTTCTAGTCCATTTAGCTACTTTGGCCCATTTTGTTTAAAATTTCTAAAAAAAGAAAAGCAACAAAGAAAAGGAAGCAACGTAGTAGCAATGGCCCAAACACTTGAGCCAAAAGCCTTTAATGCAATTGAAAGAGGCAAACCTTGAAAGAAAAGAAGAAAGAGGCTATCATTGCAGAATCACACAAGCAGCCAAGCAAACAAAGCCAAAAAGAAAAAGACAAAAAACATGCAAGTTGAACAAGGGTAGAAACGTTACAAGCAAGACCAAGAACAAAAGAACAAAATGAGCTTTCTTGATGATAGCAAAAAAAAGAAATATGAGTGATGCTAGAAATTTTCAAAAATGAAACATCAAAAGAGAATAGAGATGTTGCCAACATGCTGAGACTCAAGAAAAAGTGAGCAGAAGATCTAAACACAGAAATGGAAGGTTGCAGCCCTGCAGAAGAAAAGAAAAATGAAGCAAGCCAAGAAAATAGAGTGGAAAAGGACTGCACTATCTATTCTCATGCATGCCAAGCCAGAAATTCTTTGTGCCTATATAAAGGGGAGCAATGTAAAGAAAAGGGGTTGATTGGTTTTTGGAGATTTTTTTGTTTACGTTTTTCTTCCTAGTTGAAAACTTTGAACTCACCTGCAACTACTACTACTTGCTACTGGTGAGAAAAGTGGGGAGTGAGGAAAAGTGAGAAGTGAAATTGTAAAGAGAAAGAACTAAATAGAAAAAAACTTTCAGTATTTTTTCTAAAACTTTCAGAGGTATATTGATTCATTCTTTCCTTATGCATTTTGACTTTTGTCATTATTGCCTGCATCTGAATAGTTAGGATTATTGATTATTTTTCTTATATATTTCCTCTTGTTCTCGTTCTGGTTCTCATACACTCGCTAGCACACACTTCACAGTCTACCCTTCTATCTGAACAATGCCCCAATATTACCTTTGCAAAATCAATCACAGCAGCACTCCCATTACCAAACCAAGCAAATCCACACCCAAAATAGCTCTCTACTAAAAAAAAATATTTTCCATGAGAATTCATCCCTACAATCAAAGTGATAAAAACAAAAAACAAAAAAAAGACACAAACCATCAATTCTGTAACACAGCAACTCCTCCGCCCCAGACCACCGGCGACCACCCCGAAGTCTCTGCAACCTCCTCGCCCAGACCCCGGCAACGAACTGCATCATCGAACTAGGACAAGAACTCGCAGATCTGGCCAGCACCGAGCCATGACCCGCGCGACGCCGACGAGCTCAGATCCGAAGCACCACCCACACGAGCCTGCTCCTCGCCGTGAACCCGTGAGCAGCGCCGCAAGGCGCCTTCCATGCGCGCACCTGAATTGAACCCAGATCCACGCAAAATCGCCCTCCTTCGAGCTCTGCCGTCGTCTCTGCGCGAGCCCACCACCGTCCACCACGTCTTCATGCCGTCGTGCTCCGCCCCGCAACACAACAGCTCCTCCGCACTAGCGCCCTGCGGCCACCTCCAATCTGCACCTCGGCCACCCACGCCGCGTGCTTGGACCGCCATGCCTCTGTCCCGGTCCACTGCTTGTCCCGTTCCATAGGACCCCCCAACACGATACCTCTCTCTCTTTAATTGTCTTACTTTAGAGGCTGAAAGCCTATTTTGTTTTTCCTTTTTCAGAGGCTAGAAGCTTCTGTTTTTTGCTTTTGTTTTGTTTTTTTATTTTTTTATTTTTTTAAGTAACTTGTATGTTTTTAAAAAAAAACTGTAAAAGAAAGGTATAATAACTGTTGGGTTAGGCTTTCTTTTATTTTACTTGGATTTTTATGATCCAAAGGTTTCTCTTGGGTTTGGGTAGGGTAGGATAAATAACAGTAGTTTTGATTTTGTGAGTTTATCCATAAATCTAACATATCTAAATAATAATAATGGCAATAACAAAAAATCATCTTAGGATTTTATTTGAGGTCTCGTTTAACCTGTTGTATGTTTATATTTATTTTTTTTCTCATTAGTATATGTTTTTAATCATAATGTTCATATTGTTTTTTTTAGGTGTCGATTTTACTTTTTTTTTAAAAATAAAAATAAAATAATTGAACTTTGTTGAGAAAGAATAAAATGAGATTAACTAAGCTGTGACAGCTTGTTAATCTCACAGTTTTTTTTTGGAATCATTTAAGTTGTGACAACTCGATGATTCAAAGTTTTTTTTTCTAAGCATAAAAATTAAATTTTCATAATTTATCTGTTAATTTCGTTTATCTTTTAACAAAAGGAGTAAAATAAATATTTCCAAGAGTTATCAAGCATTTACACAATTAATTTAAGGTACCATCTCAGGACGGGTGTATTAGGGATACTGTGGGATTAAACTTCTACCCTTCCCTCTACATATCCGACTTCCGAATCCAATCTGGTTTCAAAGACCATTTTTTAGGTTTTCCATTTTTTCCTCAATTAAAATAAAATTGGTGGCGACTTCATTTCTTACACATTTTTTTTGCTATTCTTGCCTCGATATCTGTCGCGACAACTAGAAATACGAATTAAAATAACAATTGAAACTTTTAAAGATCTAGGAAAATAATTAAGATATTACATAGAAACTAAAAATTCAAACCAAAAAGAAAGAGAAATAAAAAGAATAAATTTTTATCTAGAAAAAATGGACAACCGATTATATGAACATAAAAAAGAGTTAAAACAATTAAAATAAAAAATTATATAAATAAAAAGAAAGAAAAAGGCCACCGATGGATACACATTTTGTGTTCCACCAGAAAAGCTACCAGCACTTAAACTCTTTGGACCAGTAGCCTGAGATCATTGAAGAAATTTAAAAAAAAAGTTAAAATAAGTTACATTACTAGATGTGCTTCTTGAATAAGAAGAAATATGGTGGGCCAAGATATTCAAGATCCTTTTGGTTAAAATATCATGATAGGAATACCCTTTTTGGTTAAAATATTGTTGATGTCATAACCTCGTTATTTGTCAACCTCTTTGATTTGGATCCAACTGCCAATGTTGAGCAAATTATGGAAATCGTTGGAGGCAAAGTAGAAAAAAAGCATTTTGATAAAAAAAATTCACCAGAGAGGAAGTGACTCATGCTCTAAAACAAATGCACCCAACCAAAGCACCTAGTCCTGAAGGTATGTCAACAATCCTTTATAAAAAAATTTGGCACATTGTTGGAAATAATGTTATGCATGCTTTCCTTGATATTTTGAATAATGGAGCTGATCCTAGTGTTTTTATTTACACTTACATATGTCTCATCCCAAGAATAAAGAGACCTACCTATCCTAAAGACTTTTGCCTAATCTTCCTTTGTAATGTTTTTATTTTTTTAAGCTTGTTACCAAAACTATTGCAAATAGGCTTAAAATAATATTGTTGAGTTTGGTTAGGGAGTACCAAAGTGCTTTTGTGCTGGGGAGATTAATTATTGATAATGCTCTTATTGCTTTTGATACTTTCTACTATATGAGGAAAAAGAATGAAGGAAAAAGAGTTTTATGGCAGTTAAACTTGACATGGCAAAAGCTTAAGATAGAGTGGAATGAGTTTTTTTAAAGCATGTGTTG
This sequence comes from Ormosia semicastrata, assembly GCA_029884595.1. Taxonomy (NCBI): domain Eukaryota; kingdom Viridiplantae; phylum Streptophyta; class Magnoliopsida; order Fabales; family Fabaceae; genus Ormosia; species Ormosia semicastrata. The sequence goes on along the minus strand of JAQQTO010000063.1, from coordinate 7,498,162 downwards.
GAGAGTATGGGCTTTCCTTGCCACTTCGTTACTCTTATTATGAAATGTGTGTCATCTGTATCTTTCTCTATTTTATTGAATGGTATTCCTAGGAAGAAATTTTTCCCGACCAGGGTCTTAAATAAGGAGATCCTATTTCTCCATATCTATTTATACTATGTGTTGAGGTTCTTTTTAGTATTATCTTCAGAGCACAAGAGTGCAAGACCCTTTATGAAATTAAAATTATGAGATGAGCCCCAGAGATATCACACCTTTTCTTTGTAGATGAAAACATTATTTTAATGAGAGCCAATGAAGTTGAAGTGGACTGCATTTCCTACATCCTTAGCCAGTACCAATAGGCTTTGAGCTAGCTTGCCAACCTAGATAAATTGAAACTCTCCTTTAGCTGAAACCTACTAATAGATAGACAACAATTCCTTTGAACCAAGATGAATAATAAGGCCATGAAGAGTCACTCCAAATACCCAGGCTTACCTACTTTTGTAGGGAGGTCTAAGAGGTAGGTGTCTGATTTTGTCCAAGATAGAATTTGGAAGAAGCTAAAGGATTGGAAGGAGAGGGTCTTCTCAAATGCCAGGAAAGAGGTGCTTATAAAAGTCATTGTGTAGGCAATTCCGAATTATATCATGGGATTTTTTTTTCACTTCTACAAGGCCTCTATGATCACATTGAGTCAATGATTAGACAATTTTGGTAGGATAGCAAAGAGGAGGAAAAAAAGATCCATTGGGTTGGTTGGTTGAAACTTTGTAAACCAAAAGGTGCTGGTGGAATGGGATTCAAAAATCTCCACTCTTTCAATCTTGCTCTCCTAGCTAAGTAAGGGTGCTGTATTATTCAAAATCCGAATTCCATTATGGCTAGAATACTAAAAGCTAAATATTTTTCAAGGAAGCATCTTCTTTAGTCTAGTCTCAACCATTGCCCTAGCTACGACACATGGCACAACATACACATTGCAAATTAGGTCTAGAAAAAAGGGGGATATTAGAGGATTAGGTTAGGATCCAACACTTATATTTGGAAGGATAAGTGGCTTCTCCTCCAAAATGGCCATTGTATTTGAAACCCTTGTTCTGTCTTATCTAAAGATGCAGTGGTTACTGATATGATTGATAATGATTTATGCAAGTGGAATAGCTCCTTGGTTGAGTCTATTTTTTTACCCATTTAAAGCCTCTCAGATTTTGGCCATTCATTTCTTCTCTTTTCATATACCAGAACAATTCATTTGGGGGGCACACGAGATGGATCTTTCAGAGTTAACTCGACCTCTAGCTCATTATGGAATGGGGTTCATAGGAAGTAGGTACAAGCTCGAATGCCTATATATATGGGTGAAACTGGTTGTTAGAAGAAATGATGGAAGGTTAGTGTACCATCAAGGACCCTGAATTTTCTTTGGAGGGCCTTATATAATGCTCTACCTGTGAGGAAAGGTTTCGAACAGAAAGGAGTTTCTTGCCCAGTGCTTTGCCCAAGATGTGGCTTGATAGAGGAAACACTGAGCTATGCCATCCGTGACTGCCAATGGGTCCGCGAATTGTGGTTCAAATCACCTTTAGGCTTGTGCATATTGCTAAATGAGCCATCTTTGATTAAAACCTAGCTTGAGGAGTAGGGGAATATTGGCAATTTTTTGAGACTCCCATGGTCAAATTATTGCCTCAATAACATGGGAAATCTCTGTTAGTCCGGCGGCTGCCTTAGCAGAACCCATGGCTATGTGTCATGGCCTCCAACATGCTATAGAGCTCTGCATCTTTAATCTTGAGGCAGAGTTTGATTGTATCGACTTGATTAGCTATTTGGTGGATAGAAGATGCCATTTATCCTACTATGGTTTGATTATAGAAGATTGTCTCTCGTTAAATGATTCGCTAAGAAGTTGTTGTTTTATGCATACTAAGAGAGATGGCAACCAATCGGCACATGCTTTGGCTAAACTTGATTTGTTCCACTAAAGATTTTGTATGGCTTGAAGAAGTCTCTACTGGTATATTTAATCTTGCTGAATTGGATGTTTTACCATTTGCCTTTTCTTTTTACTATAAATCAATCCTTCTTCTTTTTTTCTTTTCTATTTATATCTTCTTTGTCTTTTAGTTATTTGTTACATCATATGTGTACCGCAAGTGCACGGATCATTCAAGTAATACAACGAAGAGTAAAGTTCGTTCCCACGAGGATGTTAGCTTCCAAAGCTAAGTATCAACCAATAGCTTAATTAATTCTATTCAAGAACATAAAAATAAGGAAAGTGCAAATAAACTAAATCTAAACTACAAAGCAATAAAGATAATGTTTAGAGTTTTAGGGAATCCTTACTCACCTCCTACTTCAACTATGATATACAATTCTTACAAGCAACATTAATGAATTGTTAAGTTAGCTTGAGAATCTGATTTAGTTAAAAGTTTATGTTTAGGTCAATCAACCATAGTTTCATTTACCTAACTCCTTAGTTAGATGCAAAATTCACTCATTAAGATTTATTCTCAAACACACGCTATGCATGTTTAAGAGGTATATTTCTATCCTATTAGCGAATTAACTTATCCAAGCCAATTGAATGAAATCAAACATGCATCAACCATACATATGATCTAAAATCCAAATTCCTGTGTCTAAGTTCATCAGATTTCAACAAATCACTTAAAAGCTGATCAAACAATCAAGAGCATTAATATCCATATGATTGAACAAAATCAAACATCAATATATACTCAAAGAAAAACAAAATCATTAATATATATAGAAGGATTCAAAGCAATTCCTAAATACAGCTTAGCTAATCGTTGAACACGAAAATATATATAAAAAATCATGTTTAAAATAAAAGGAAAAGATAAAGATGGAAGGAAAGGAAGAAAACTCATGAGATGTGATCTTTGAAGCTTCAATCATCCTCCATGAGGAAGATGACCTCCAACCTTAGCCTTCCCAGCTTCCCTCAGCCTCTAAACAGTAAAACCTAGCTGCAGCTCTCTAAACTATGTAAAAGCCTTCTTTTACAAAATATGATAAAATAGTATTTATAGGCTCAGAAAATAGAGTCACGCTACATCATTAACACTCCTACGTGATGAGCACGCAAAAGATGTGATTTTATGTCTTGAAATCTTGAATTATTTCTCCTAAATTTATTCTTTTTACTGCTTTTTTCTCAAGTACCTTGTAAAGTTTGATTTAGTTTTGTAATTGAGAATACTTGAGTTAAAAGAAGCAGAATCCTCACTACTTTGATATATTTTTGTAGGGAAGCATCTAATGATGGTGGAGATTGATTTCTAGAGGCAAATACAAGGAATTTTGGCTGTCAGTTCAGCGCCTAGACGCCCTAGATGCAGTGTCTAGGCGTCCAACCCATAACAGACCACTCCTCTCAGGACGTTCAGCGTCCAGGCACTATATACGAAACACCTAGGCACTATATACGAAACACCTAGGCACTATGACTTCTAACTCAGACTTGCACTCTGGATGATTAGTGCTTAGGCGCTACAGACGCAGCGCCTAGGCGCTACAGACGCAGCGCCTAGGCGCCCATACCAGTTTATAAATACATTAATTTTGACCTAATGAAGGGAGATGGCCATCACAGAGAGCAGGAGACACGAAAAATGAGACCTAATTTGGAAAACTTGGAGGTGGACTTGAAGAGAAGAAGTGTGGGAGCTCAGATTTTCTTCAATCTTCCATGGAGTTTTTCATCTTCTTCTCTATTGTTTTAGTTGCTGTATTTGTTTCTATGTCTAGCTAAACTCTCCCTTGTTGGGGTTGAGTGGATTTTGATGGATTTTGCTTGTATTTAACTTGGGTTTTAGTTATGCTTAATGGATACTTCTGTTTTGAGTTTATAATCTCTATTCGTAAAGTTTTCTAGGGTTTGATCATCCTTAGAATGATTTTTAAGGTTTATGTATTGGATGGAAATTTGATGTGTGAACTTTGCTTGAGATTGTGAACCTTGTGTTTCGTTGTGTTAGGAATAGTCGATGAATGCTTGTTATCTCATTGGATTCTTAATCTTAATGCTTTTTCCCTTTTAGAATCACCTAAGGAATTAAAGATTTTAACTAGGAATTAAGGTTCTTGTGCCTAAGGAATTAGGACTTGGATATTTTGGAGAATCCGATAACAAAATAGAAGTAAAAATTTGTTTTAACTCTAGGTTAATTTGCAGCAAATGAAATCAAATGAAACTTGATCCCAACTCTTTCTTATCTTTGAATTTCTATCTCTTTTGTGTTCTAAGTGTTTGTTAATTTGTTAAAGATAAAATACCAAAAAGAATCTTTTTCTTTAATTTAATTTCTTACATGCTTAGTTGTTTACAATTGAGCTCCCTTTGAACCAAAGTTTTGTTTGAATAGTAGTTAAGTTCGTGAATTGGTAATTGGTCATTGATCCTTGAGAATGATATCCATTTTTCTCACTATTTTTATTACTTGACGATCTGGTACACTTGCCGTGGTCCCATCACTACGCCGTGGCGCGTGTCAATTTAGGTCACCAATGCCGCAGTGTCCAAACTTTGAGTTGCGGCGCTCTAGCCTCAGGTCTTCTGTATTGAAGCAGGGGATGCACCACGTCACGGCATTGACAAGCCTACACCGCGACGTGAGCTGCTGATATGCAAACTTGGCTTTCTCTTTAACTTTTTGTCCAAATCCTCCAAATCTCAGCTTGTTTGGAGCCCTTCCTAAAATAGAGAAATCACCAAGTCAATCACAATTGCAAATTCACTTAATCACTTACAAAATATACACAATTTGCTCAATATCATATAGGAAGATATCAAAATTAGAATTTAACAAATATAACCCTAAAACCTTCTAAATATGCATCCTAAACAAGGACTAAGCATTATTTATATCATAGAGATAGGGTACAAATAACTACATTTCATAGAATTATCACACCCCTAAACCTATATTTTTGTTAGTTCTCGAGCAAAACAAAGTATGACTAAATAAATCTGCTTGACAATTCATGCTCAAACATTCATTCAACATCTAATATAATTTCAATATTTCAATTAAACTACAACCAGTGTATCATGATTGTAAATCCCTCAAAAAGTACTAATGCCTCATAATCAGCTCCACACGTACACAATCCTTAACATGCTAACAATTCAGGCATCCTTTTATACTATTCACATTTTTCACAAACATGCAAGATAAACTTCTCCTAGTCAAGTCATACTCATCTGGATAAGTTTATGAGTCTACATGTATATGGATCATAGAATCCACAAAATTGAATTCAACTCTCTCTCCACTAATGTAAAACACTCATAACCAAGGATCAAAAGGGACTTCAACAGCTTGTAATGTAAGGCCAATGGTAAAAGGCGTAAGAAAAGAAATAAAAATGATACAATACAAATATTGAGAAACATAAACATGCTATTTCAAGACTTGATCCTCCAACTGACATTAGTAGAGTATTCCAAAGTGAAAGAAGAAAACTCGCCGGAACCATTCAATGTTTTTCATACTTTTCTTTTCTTATGCTTTGCTTAGTTTACTCTTTTTTTTATTCATCATTTTTTTTATTTTGTAAAGCAATACTTTTTTCTCTTTTGACTGCATTTGGTTCCTTCAGGCTCATTTTGTATTGCATGTGCATTAATACCCTTGATCACTAGACTCACTTCAAAAAATAACATATCATGTACTCAATAAACAATGTGTTACCAAGTGGCCTCAATACTCAAGAGGGGGGTGAATTGAGTAAGTAAAACAAGTTCACAAATCTTTCGCAAATCGTTTGATACTAATTTTCGTTGAAGCTATTGAATGATTAGAGATAATTGGATGAATGAGATAAACACTTTTACTTATAAAAGTGATAGCCTAAGGAGACAATATCCAAGCAATTCAATAAAACAGTACACAAAGTAAAGAGAAGGGTTTAGAGAAAACAAACACAGTCGTTTATCCTGGTTCGATCACTAAACCACTTGTGATCTACGTCCAGTCCCCAAGCAACAACTTGAGATTTTTCATTATATCTTCAAGCTTCAATGAGTGCTTGACAACCACTACAACCTTGAGCACTCAACACTTTGGGATACCTCACCCTAATGCTTGAGCTTCTGTTTTCCAAGGGATACCTCACCCTTTTACAGTTTGGAGGGATGCCTCACCCTCTCTACAGAATTTACAAAGATTGAATAGATAGAAACTCTCTTGAAAGAGCGGATAATACAACTAGAAATTCAATGGGTATATGATTCACGATTTACGCTCAGAAACAGAGTATTAATGGAGGAATAGATGAAAACTTGTTTTTAATGCTCAACCAAGGTTTTTCAGATTAATGTCTAACCCCCATAAATGCCCAACAACTTCTATTTATAAGTCATTGAAGTTTAGAGCCGTTGGGAGGTGGTTGGAGCATTTAATGATATGTAACTATCCATTAATTTCTATTTCTGGAAACCTCTCTTATTCGAATAAGAGATTTCTTATTCGAATAACGCTTGAAATAGCACAGGCATGTTTTCCTCTGTAAAGTGTTATTCGAATAACATCCTGGTTATTCGAATAACCAGTTAAATGTTTGGTTTCTGGGAAAACATGTTATTCGAATAACATTCATGTTATTCGAATAACTCATTCGAATAAATGAGCTTCTGAGTTCTCGTTATTCGAATAACAACATTGTTATTCGAATAACCAATTAAACATGGTTTTATTTAAAACGCTTGTTATTCGAATAACAACTCTGTTATTCGAATAACCATTTAATAAACTGACTTCCTAGAAATGTGTTATTCGAATAACACTTTGTTATTCGAATAACTTATTCATGCCAAAACATTTTTCAATCATTTATTCGAATAATGCATGGCTTATTCGAATAAATCCTTTCTTGAATGATTTATTTGGAATCTCTGACTTGTGTTATTTTAATAAGGAACCCCTTTATTTGAATAATACATATGAAAAATATGTTTTGAGCCTTTTTAAATGTTGCTCTTGATTCCATATGATCTTGTAGGTTTATGGATACGAAATGGTTGATTCTTTGGAAGTTAAAAACCATATTAAAGCCTTGAAAACTTGTGTGCTATTTCGAAACGCAAGATTAAGCTATTTGTGAATCTTTATATACCTTTACAAAATGATTGAAGTCCTAAAAGCTATACTTGATGGTCTTGATATTCTTGGACATGATCTTGCAACGTCTTTAAGTTTGTTATCATCAAAACACATTCTTAATCAGGTACATGCCAGTCACATTCTCCCTCTTTTTGATGATGACAAACAAGCATTGAGAAAAAGTTAGTTCATTTGTAAACTGAAAATCACAGAAATAATCATGGAGACTTACTCCCCCTCTAGTTTGTAAGAGGAGCATAAATTATCAGAGACAAGCTCAGCTCTCCCTTTCTTTTGGAGTCTCTTGATCCTTTTCAGATTAGTCTTTCTGATCTGTCTTTTTTCAACACAATCTCCAAAACCAAAAAGTGTCAGAAGTGATTATCTTTATCTTTAAGTGCAAATGAACAGAGTTAATTTAACTTTTAGCAACAGAGTTAGCTTAACTTTTAGCTTGTTCTTGTTCTTCTCCCCTTTTTGTCATTATCAAAAAGATGGGGCAAGTCATGCATACGTCCAGGGTTCACAAACATGCGTTTATATCATGGAGTAAGGAATTAAATTAACACTTTAAAGGAACAGACCTAGTAAGTGAGAAACCAGCAGGGAAACCAAATCATATTTTATTCATTGATTACAGGCATGGTCAAGATATACAAGTTCAGATATGAATATGCCAGAGATACATCAAAAACATAAAACATAAAAAAAAAAAACTAAAGTCCTATGATCAAAAATAAGTGTCTGGTGGAGGAGGAGGTGAGTCTGGTGCAGGGGCAGGAGGTGCAACTCGCAGGGCAGCAATCTCGCGTTCAACACCTTCTATTCTGTCGAAGAGAATAGAAAAGATGTGTTCCATGTAAGCATGGTTGTCCAGCAGAGTGGTCATAATGCTTTCTAGGGTTACTGGAGCAGGAGCAGGGGCTTCAGTAGGCTGATCAGCAGGAACAGGGTCATCAGCAGGAACAGGGGCATCTGCAATGTCTTCGTCTGCTGCAACTTCTTCCAGCTCGTCAGGGTATACCCACCCTCCAATATCGTCCGGAACCATCTTCATTTTCTTCAGAGTAAATTCCCCAAATATGTTGAAGTGGTTCAATTCCACTATTCGTTCAGTCTGTTTGAGCAGAGAGTATTTCTTAAGAAAGGCTGAGATGATGAGAGCATATGGCAGGTCAGAGTTCTTGGTGGTCTTGACCTTCATCATGTATTTTCCAATGAAGTTGGGCAAGTTGATCTTCCAAATTTTCTTCAGCACCCAGAGAAGAAAAATGTCATCCTCAGTCAGATAGGCATAGTTACCTCCACGAGGAGCGAGAATGTGAGCGTATGAGTAGTGAAGCAGTCATTCCTGGCTTTTCAGCATCCTACTCTTCAGACCAACCTTGGACCAAACTTTTCCAGGTTTCACCAGTAGGGACACTGCTTCTTCTCTTCTGTATGCTTTCACGTAGGGTCTGCTATCGGGCTCTACAGCAGCACCCGTGGCGTCTAAGTTGAAGAAAGTCATCCAGTCAGCGGGAGTGATGACAATTTCCTGGTCCTTTACCTCAGAGATGAGATTGGGACCGTCCATCTTTAGGTTGCAGTAGAACATTTTCACCAGGTCTGGGAAAATGGAGTCCTTGTAGCTGCAGAGATCTAGTACGCCCTGATGGGAGAGATCATCGAGGAAATCAAATCTGCCATCGTCTTCAAAGAACTGACGATCCATGTATTTGGGTTGAATTATGTCTCTGGTCCAGAATTCCTCCCTGAAGCGTTTGAGATCATCGTTATTGGACGAGAGTCTTCGAAGATCAATGGGGCTGTTGGTGGGAGCAGTCTTGCTACATGGGCATTTGGAAGAGGAGGCCATAATTGAATTTTGGTGGGTGATGGAGAGAAGGAAGAGATGGTGGAGACGAAGAGGAGAAAACAGAGAAGGGGGAGAAAGGAAGAGAACTTATGAAATGACAGAGGATACTCGTGAAATCCTCTTATAAGTCGCGTGTTATTCAAATAACAGTGGTGTTATTCGAATAACAGAGTGGTACCTGAAGCGTCTTGGCTCACTGCCAAGCGTTATTCGAATAACAATGTTGTTATTCGAATAACAGCGTAATAGTGCAATTATTTGTGGAATTCTGTCATTTGTTATTCAAATAACATATGTTGTTATTCGAATAACATGAAAATGGCTTTTGCCACTGACATGCTTTATTCGAATAACCAATTGGTTATTCAAATAACCAGTTGAAAAATACATCGTGATAACACATTCTGTGAGGTGTTATTCGAATAAGGGAATCCTTATTCGAATAATATAAGCGTGTTAAAAACAATAATTGGGCTTTGCTGACAGATTTTATTCGAATAAAAGGCTTCTTATTCAAATAAAAGGCTTCTTATTCGAATAAGACATAGGATAAAAGACAGTTTTATGCAGCAAATTGTAGAGGATCAATCTTTCTATCATTTATGTGATTCAGAGACATGCCAGTTTAATTCCAAACAACATAGAATCAACTTTAAATCATTCAAATCAATTCCAGAACATCTTAAATTAATTCAAATCATCATACAAGCATATAATCTTATGTTTCAAATCACTCAATTTTGTAAGAATGCTATTTTTACCAAGAATTTCACCCTTTTTTGGTGAAATTGTGAGGTTATTGAGTTGCTTAGGAATCTTTATCATGAGGGAGCACCTGCAAAACAACTTTGGAAAAATCTCCGACGCTCAAGTTAGTTTTGGATTCAAATATGATTAATAGCTCAGAAATTATGCAGCAAAATGGCATGATTATTCAGAAGGCAATAAGATGTGATGCAGTAAAATGTCAATTTATGCATGATTGATCCAAAATACCAAGTTCATTCTAATATAGAAAAATGCTTCTTTTGCTAGGGGTTTAGTGAAAATGTCAGTTAGTTGCTTAGTTGTTTCAACAAATTCAAGTATGCAATCCCCCTTTTGAACATGGTCTCTAATGAAATGATGTTTTATTTCAATATGTTTAGTCCTAGAGTGTAAAATGGGATTTTTAGACAAATTAATTGCACTGGTGTTATCACACCTTATGAGGATGTGATCAAGCTTAAGACCATAGTCCAAGAGTTGCTGTTTCATCTAAAGGACTTGAGCACAACAACTCCCAGCTGCAACATATTCAGTTTCAGCTGTGGACAATGCCACACTATTTTGTTTCTTGCTATGCCAAGAAACTAGTGAGCTTCAAGCAAGTGGCATGTCCCACTAGTGCTCTTTCGATCCATTTTGCATCCAGCAAAATCAGAATCGGAGTACCCAATAAGGCTGTATGAGGCCCCTTTAGGATACCATAAACCCATTTGTGATGTGCCTATTAGATATTTCATTATTCTTTTAACAGCACTTAGGTGTGATTCCTTAGGATTAGCTTGATATCTAGCACACATGCATACACTAAACATTATATCAGGCCTACTTGCAGTAAGATAAAGGAGTGAGCCAATCATACCTCTATATTTTGTAATTTCTACCGATTTACTTCCTTCATCCTTGTCCAAATAGCAAGAGGTGCCCATAGGAGTAGCCATATGCTTGGCATTGTCAATTCCAAACTTCTTGAGCAGCTCCTTGCAATACTTGGATTGACTTATGAAAGTTCCTTCTCTTGTTTGTTTGATTTGGAGACCAATGAAGAAGTTGAGCTCACCCATCATAGACATCTCAAACTCACTTTGCATAATATTTGAAAATTGTTTACAAAGAGAGTTGTTAGTAGCTCCAAATATAATGTCATCAACATAGATTTGAACTAGAAGTATGTCATGCATTTTGTGTTTTATAAAAAGGGTAGTGTCAACCTTGCCTCTAGAAAATCCTTTTTCTAAAAGAAATTTGCTCAACCTTTCATACCAAGCTCTAGGAGCTTGTTTCAAGCCATACAAGGCCTTTTTCAGTTTAAAAATATGGTTGGGCATTTCAAAATCCTCAAAGCCAGGAGGTTGTTCCACATACACCTCTTCTTGTATAAAACCATTTAGAAAGACACTTTTGACGTCCATTTGATAAAGTTTGAAATCCATGATGCAAGCATATGCAAGTAACATTCTAATGGCCTCTAGTCTAGCTATGGGAGCATAAGTTTCTTCATAGTCTATGCCTTCTTCTTGATTATATCCCTTAGCTACAAGCCTAGCTTTCTTTCTTATTATTAATCTCATTTCATCAAGTTTGTTCCTAAAGACCCATTTGGTGCCAATTATAGGATGATCATTGGGCCTTGGAACTAATTCCCAAACTTGATTTCTCTCAAATTGGTTTAGTTCTTCTTGCATGGCCAAGATCTAATGCTCATCATTAATGGCCTCATTTATGTCTTTAGGTTCAACTTGAGAAACAAAGGCTAGGTGATTACATGCATCTCTAAGTGAGTTTTGAGTGATTACCCCTTTTGATACATCACCTATCACCTTGTTGAGAGGATGATATCTTGAAGTCCTCTATTCCTTGGGTAGATCCACGATTTCTGAATCTTTTTGCCATGAGTGATCAAGGAGTCTCTCTTCTTGCTTCTTGGACTCTTTCTCTTGATTTTTCAAGTGCATTTTTGCCAAGATTTTTGCAACATCATCAACAAGCTCCTTTCTCGACTCATTTGGGTTAGTTTCATCAAATGCAACATGTATGGACTCTTCTATGGTCATAGTTCATTTATTATAGACTCTAAAGGCCTTACTATGAATAGAATAACCAATGAATATTCCCTCATCAGATTTTGAATCAAACTTCCCCAAGTTATCTTTTCCATTATTCAAAACAAAGCATTTACATCCAAAGACATGAAAATGTGACACATTTAGCTTCCTTCCTTTGTACAATTCATATGGGGTTTCTTTAAAATTGGCCTTATTAGGGCTCTATTCATAACATAACAAGCAGTGTTAACCGCATTCGCCCAAAAGTACTTAGGAAAGTTAGCCTCATTGAGCATAGTTCTTGCCATTTCCTCTAAAGATCGATTTTTTCTTTCTACAACACCATTTTGTTGTGGTGTTCTAGGGGCAGAAAAATTATGCTCAATACCATGTTCATTATAAAAAGTTTCAAATTCATGATTTTCAAATTCACCACCATGGTCACTTCTTATGGATGCAATACAAAACCCTTTTTTGTTTTGGATAACTTTGGCAAGTTTTCTAAATAATTGAAAAGCATCATTTTTGTGGGCCAAGAATAATGTCCATGTAAGCCTAGAAAAATCATCCATAATCACTAATGCATAGTAATTCATACCAAAGCTCATAGTTCTAGAGGGCCCAAAAAGATCCATGTGCAAAAGTTGTAAAGGTCTAGAAGTTGAAACTATGTTTTTAGCTTTAAAAGAGACCTTTACTTGTTTTCCCTTTTGACATGCATCACAAAGTTTGTCTTTTTCAAATTTGAGCTTTGGAAGACCGATCACTAGTTCTTTAGAAACCAATTTGTTTAAGTGATCCATATGAATGTGAGCAATTCTTCTATGCCATAACCATGAATCATTTTCTTTACTCATAAAGCATTTAGTATCATTTGAGGAGATATCATCAAGACTAATCATATATATATTATTGACCCTATGACCAACAAACTTAACTTGCTTATCATTCTTACCCTCAATTATGCAACAAGAGGAATCAAATATAACTCTATTGCCTTTATCACATAATTGACTAATACTAAGCAAATTATGTTTAAGTCCTTCAACAAGCAAAACATTATCAATAGATGATGAAGGGATCTTACCAACTTTGCCAATTCCAAGAATCTTCCCTTTGTTGTTGTCACCATATGTGACATGACCATGTTTCTTGTGTGTAAGGGAGAAGAACTTGGAGCCATCACCGGTCATGTGCTTGGAACAACCACTATCAAGATACTAACTTGAGCTCTTGGTCTTCAAGCACACCTACAACACACATTCAAGTTTTAACCTTTAGTACCCAAATTTTCTTAGGTCCTTGTGTGTTAGAGTTAGGCATGGTGCCTTTAGGAACCCAAACTCTTTTTATTCCAACTTTAGTGTTTATGTTCTTTCTAACATTGCAAGTTGATGCACTATGCCCTTTCCTACCACAATGAAAACATTTGACAAAGGGACTACTTGAAGTTTTTTAGGAAACGAAGAAGTTCTTATAAGATTTTTTATGATTGTTTGGATTAAATCCTAAACCGACTTTTTGAAAAACACATTTTTGTTTCCCTAACAACACATTCAAGTTGTCTATTCCAAAAGTGAATTTTGCAAGAGTGTTGTTCAAGTCTTCAATTTCTTTTTCAAAAACCTTACATGATAAACAAGATAATGATATAGATGCATTATCATGTGAGGAACAAGTCATGCATAATGAATTAGCATCTATGAGTCCTAAGGTCTCATTTTTGATTTTAAGTTCATTTATCTCCTTAGTTAAAGTAGAAACTTTGTTTGTCAATAGGGAGATTGTTTTATTGGAAGACAAAATCATTTTTGTGAGCCTCAAAGATTCATCATGCAATTCTTGAAAGGCATCTTGTAATTCATCATAAGAAGGTGGAGGTTCTAGGTTAAAAGAGGTTACCTCGGTGTCGCTTTCTCCACTTTCTTCTCCTTGAGCCATGAGGCAAAGATGAGCTTCTTCATTCTCCGAATTGTCGAAAGAGCTTAAGTCATTGTCCTCCCAAGCTATATATGCTCTTCTTCCTTTCTTTTCCTTGGAGGGTCTTTTCTCAAACTTCTCCGTTTTCTTGAGATATATAGGACACTCCATTTTTATGTGCCCCGATTTTCTGCATTCGTAGCATTTTGGAGGAGTAGAGGATCCTTCTCCTTTGTGATATGCTTTCTTTTGAGGAAAGGGTGGTCTTCTTTGAAATCCATTTTTCTTCAAGAATCTTCCAAACTTTCTCACAAGGAAACTAAGATTCTCCTCACTTAGCTCAATATTTTCAGCATCCTCTTCACCATCTTTATCATCATCTTCAAGTATGGAAGAGGTGGCTTTGAGTGCAATTCCCTTCTTCTTTTTATCATGCTCTTCACTTTGATTGAGCCTATTTAGTTCCAGCTCATGTTCTTGAAGCTTTCCGAATAGAGTGGCCAGAGACATTGTTGATAAATCTCTTGATTACGCAATAGCCGTTACTTTAGGTTGTCAATTCCTGCTTAGACATCTTAAGACTTTGTTAATAAGATCCTCATTAAGAAATGTCTTTCCCAATGAGATGAGATGATTAACAATGTGAGTAAATCTCTTTTGCATATCTTGAATACTCTCACATTGGTTCATTCTAAACAATTCATATTCATGAGTAAGAGTGTTTATTCGAGATCGTTTTACCTCACTAGTACCTTCATGAGTTACTTGTAGGGTATCCCACATTTCTTTTGCGGTCTTGCAATTTGACACCCTAAAGAATTCATCATACCCCAAGGATGTGGTGATGATGTTCTTGGCTCTCAAATTGTATTGAACATTCTTTTTATCATCATCGGTCCATTCATCTCTAGGTGTATTAATTTTCACACCACCTTTAGTTTGTGTTAGGACAAAAGCACCATTTTCAATGGCGTCCCACACATCTAAGTCAATAGCTTCAATGAAAATTTTCATCATTTCTTTCCAATAGGCATAACCATCCCCATTAAAATAAGGAGGTCTATTTATAGAAGAACCTTCATTTGAAAAACCATTTGAAGCCATCACTTCTCTTGAAGCTGCTAAGCTCTTTATACAAGAGTCTAGCTCTGATACCACTTGTTACCAAGTGGCCTCAATACTTAAGAGGGGGGTGAATTGAGTAAGTAAAACAAGTTCGCAAATCTTTCGCAAATCGTTTGATAACTAATTTTCGTTGAAGCTATTGAATGATTAGAGATAATTGGATGAATGAGATAAACACTTTTACTTATAAAAGTGATAGCCTAAGGAGACAATATCCAAGCAATTCAATAAAACAGTACACAAAGTAAAGAGAAGGGTTTAGAGAAAACAAACACAGTCGTTTATCCTGGTTCGATCACCAAACCACTTGTGATCTACGTCCAGTCCCCAAGCAACAACTTGAGATTTTTCACTATATCTTCAATCTTCAATGGGTGCTTGACAACCACTACAACCTTGAGCACTCAACACTTTGGGATACCTCACCCTAATGCTTGAGCCTCTATTTTCCAAGGGATACCTCACCTTTTTACAGTTTGGAAGGATGCCTCACCCTCTCTACAGAATTTACAAAGATTGAATAGATAGAAACTCTCTTGAAAGAGTGGATAATACAACTGAAAATTCAATGGGTATATGATTCACGGTTTACGCTCAGAAACAGAGTATTAATGGAGGAATAGATGAAAACTCATTTTTAATGCTCAACCAAGGTTTTTCAGATTGATTGTCTAACCCCCATAAATGCCCAACAACTTCTATTTATAAGTCATTGAAGTTTAGAGTCGTTGGGAGGTGGTTGGAGCATTTAATGATATGTAATTATCCGTTAATTTCTGTTTCTGGGAACCTCTCTTATTCGAATAAGAGATTTCTTATTCGAATAACGCTTGAAATAGCACAAGCGTGTTTTCCTCTGTAAAGTGTTATTCGAATAACATCCTGGTTATTCGAATAACCAGTTAAATGTTCAGTTTCTAAAAAAACATGTTATTCGAATAACATTCATGTTATTCGAATAACTCATTCGAATAAATGAGCTTCTGAGTTCTCGTTATTCGAATAGCAACATTGTTATTCGAATAACCAATTAAACATGGTTTTATTTAAAACGCTTGTTATTCGAATAACAACTCTGTTATTCGAATAACCAATTAATAAACTGACTTCCTGAAAATGTGTTATTTGAATAACACTTTGTTATTCGAATAACTTATTCGTGCCAAAACATTTTTGAATCATTTATTCGAATAATGCATGGCTTATTCGAATAAATCCTTTCCTGAATGATTTATTTGGAATCTCTGACTTGTGTTATTCGAATAAGGAACCCCTTTATTTGAATAATACATATGAAAAACATGTTTTGAGCCTTTTTAAATGTTGCTCTTGATTCCATATGATCTTGTAGGTTTATGGACACGAAATGGTTGATTCTTTGGAAGTTAAAAACCATATTGAAGCCTTGAAAACTTGTGTGCTATTTCGAAACGCAAGATTAAGCTATTTGTGAATCTTTATATACCTTTACAAAATGATTGAAGTCCTAAAAGCTATACTTGATGGTCTTGATATTCTTGGACATGATCTTGCAACGTCTTTAAGTTTGTTATCATCAAAACACATTCTTAATCAGGTACATGCCAGTCACACAATGATGGTAGGAAGAAAATGAAATGCTTTCACATGCATTTGAATGGTTAACAGATTAATGAATAAAATGGTGATGAAAACATATAAGGCCAAACAACTATAAAGCTTCAAAAGGGGACTTATAGATATAATCATATTAGGGTAAGCTTTTAAGGCTCAATCGGTTCAAACAACGCCCTAATCATTTCCTCAATCATGCATAATCTAGGATTTTGCCTCAAGAGAGTTTAAAACCAATTTCTAGGATAATCGAAACTCTACATGTCCATCCATAAACTTTCTCTAGACATGCACTCTTATCATTTTCAAAGTTACACGTGCATCTAAGTGAGATGTAAATTATGCATAAAAAATGACTAAATTGTTTCACATACTTCTTCATCGTAAATGGTTTCATTGAAGAGGGGACAAATAGCAACCTTTAATTTCATTGGACAACCAAAACTACACCAACAATTGGCAACATATCATGCATTCAAATAGATCCAACTTTTTCAATTCAAGCATGCATAACATCATGTGCATAATGTTAAAAATTGAAAAATTTTCATCATTACCCTTTAGTAATAGCCAAAGTAATAGAAAATCATAAAAACATGGCGACTATCACAACTGCATACACAACATCATCACATGCATACTTAATACATCATAATAATCAAATCATGTAATGATACTCCCCCAAACCGAAGTGAGACAATATCCTCACTTTCATTGGTGCATTGGCTACCTAAAACTTTTCAAAAATACGCATACTGTTAGTTTGAGCATAGTAAAATATGTACAAACTTGAAAAATAAACAAACTATGCACAAAACTTTTTTTGCACAAGTTTTACAGGCACACCGCGGCATATAGAAGTTCACGCCGCGGCGCTGAGCTCCTTGGAATTGGCCCAGATGCTCATAAAAATGCTTTCATGCCACGGCATTACAAAGCTTGCGCTGCGGCGTTACAAAGCTTGCACCGTGGCGTGAGGAGTCAGCCTGCATAATTCTGCAGCAAAATCAGTTTTGTTGTAGGTTCTGCTCCAAAATGGTCTCCAGCACTTATAAAACTTGTCCAAAATATTAAATTACAATATATATATATATATATATATATATATATATATATATATATATAATATATATAAACATAATAAACCCACAAAATCAACATACTAACATATTTAAGACTCAAATCATAACTAAAACATAAAAACTAACAAAAGCATAAAACTACCAAATTAACATACTAACATATATAAGTATTAACATAAACAAGACTTAAAACTTAACAAATCAACATACTAATAACAAATAAGTATTAACATATAAATATACAAAATTAACATACTACTTATTTATGCAAAAAGTAAAGACAAAATTAACATAAACTTGGGTTCCCTCCCAAGAAGGGCCTAATTTACAGTCATGGCAGGACTTTGTCACTAAAATGATTTGTGCAAATGAGTGGTCTTCTTGAACTTGATTGAAGGTTTTCCTTTTGAAGTGTCACGAACTCTCTTAAGGGCCTCGTATGATTATGGTCATCCGGTTTCTTTATTGTATCTAAAACTTAACATAAAGAAAACTTAAATTAAAATGAACTATATACAACTTGAATAAGAATTAATTAAACTCATTATTGATATTAGTAATACAGAATTAAACCATTATCCCCGGCAACGGTGCCAAAAACTTGTTAGACCATTTGTGTACTGCAAGTGCACGGGTCATTCAAGTAATACAATGAAGAGTAAAGTTTGTTCCTGCGAGAATGTTGACTTCCAAAGCCAAGTATCAACCAATAGCTTAATTAATTCTATGCAAGAATATAAAAATAAAGAAAGTGCAAATAAACTAAATCTAAACTACAAATCAATAAAGATAATGTTCAGAGTTTTAGGGAATCCTTTTTCACCTCCTACTTCAACTAATGAGATGCAATTCTTACAAGTAACATCAATGAATTATTAAGTTAGCTTGAGAATCTGATTTAGTTAAAAGCCTATGTTTAGATCAATTAATCATAGTTTCATTTATCTAACTCCTTAGTTAGATACAAAATTCACTCATTAAGATCTATTCTCAAACACACGTTATGCATTACTAAGAGGTATATTTCTATCCTATTAGTGAATCAACTTATCCAAGTCAATTTAATGAAATTGAACATGCATCAACCATACATATGATCTAAAATCCAAATTCCTATGTCTAGGTTCATCAGATTTCAACAAATCACTTAAAAGCTGATCAAACAATCAAGAACATTAAGATCCATATGATTGAACAAAACCAAACATCAATATATACTCAAAGAAGAACAAAATCATTAATATACATAGAAGGATTCAAAGTAATCCCTAAATACAGCTTAACTAATCATTGAACATGAAAATATACATAAAAAAAATTATGTTCAAGAAAAAAGGAAAAGAGAAAGATGGAAGGAAGGAAGAAAGCTCATGAGATGTGATCTTTGAAGCTTGAATCATCCTCCATGAGGAAGATGGCCTCCAACCTTAGCCTTCCCAGCTTCCCTCAGCCTCCAAACAATAAAACCTAGTCGCAGCTTTCTAAACTATGTAAAAGCCTCCTTTTACAAAATATGATAAAATAATATTTATAGGCTCAGAAAACTAAGTCATGTCACGGCATTAACATTCCTACGCTATGGCACGTGTCAATTTAGGTCACCAACGCCGCAGCATCCAAACTTTGCGTCGCGGCGCTCTAGCATCGGGTCCTCTGTATTAAAGCAGGGGATGCACCACGTTGCGGCATTGACATGCTTACACCGCAGCGTGAGCTGTTGATATGCAAACTTGGCTTTCTTTCTCTTCCACTTTTTGTCCAAATCCTCCAAATTTCAGCTTGTTTGGAATCTTTCCTAAAATAGAGAAATCACCAAGTCAATCACAATTGCAAATCCACTTAATCACTTACAAGATATACACAATTTGCTCAATACTATATAGGAAGATATCAAAATTAGAATTTGACAAATATAACCCTAAAACCTTCTAAATATGCATCCTAAACAAGAACTAAGCATTATTTATATCACAAAGATAGAGTACAAATAACTATATTTCATGAAGTTATCATTATTCTTCTTCTATAGTTTTACATGTGATACTTATTTAAAAAATATATATATACTATTTACACTTTTAGACAAAATAACTAAATTTTAATTTTATATATATATATATATATATATTAAAAAGCCTCATTTTTATATTTGGCTTTAGGTTAATGCGCTTTACATGCAGGCCCAATGTAACGACCAAAATGTGAGGAATATTAATTTAGCTGGGGATGGTTGGTCAGTAAGTTGCTCAATACATACATTATACAAATTCATCTTAAATTAGGTATGCGTGACTAGCAAGTTGTTCAATATATATATATATATATATATATATATATATATATATATATATATATACTTCATACAAATTCATCTTAAATTAGGTATGCGTAATTTAAATTATTGTTATTACTATAATATGACATGATTTAATAATTAAATTGATGAAACAATGTTTATAAAAAGTTAATATTAAACATTGTAAGTGTGTGAGACTTATATCTAGTGTAAGTAATCTCCACTCTAAGGAGAAATTCTAACCTACTCTCATAGTATTATTCTGAATAATTTTATAATTGTTGATATTTAATTTAATAATATATTTTTTTATTTAATAACATATATGATTATAAATGACATTTGTTACACTTTTATTAAATTGGTTTAATATTCTGAGAGTGTATAATAACTTCTCCACCCTAATGGCTCTAAGATTGTGCTATTTTGGTTACTTATGCAAGTATGTCCAAAGGTATATGGTGACAACAGAACTCGATTGACCGTATATTGGACGGTAAGGTTATATATAATACGGCTAAACATTGAACTTAAAGCTTGTTTAATTTGTTCGCCTTTTTGTTGAGTTGTAGCGATCAGAGTTAAGGGTTACTTCTTACCAATTACAAACCGTAACTCTTTATTTAGGTTCTATCATATCAAAAGATGAAGAAAAATGATATGATATATTCTGAAGGAATTAATCTAAGTACAGAAATTGTCTCGTGTAGTTTATATACACTAATTACATAAATATGTTATGCTATTATAACTAACACTGATAAAATTGATTTTAACTAACTCTAACTAACTTGTCTGCTATATCAGCAGCAAGTCGGTTCATCAAAGTTGGTTCTGAATTGAATCTAATAGTCTGGATTATGTGATTTTAGAGTCCATTGACATCCCCCCACAACTTGAACTATATAATTCAATTAGACCCAGCTTGTTTAGCAAATGCTGAAATGGACCAGGAGATAATCCTTTAGTCAGAATCTGCTACTTGTGCTTTAGAAGCAATAGGTAACAAATGCACTAGACTTGACTGTATCTTATCTTTTACTGTATGACAATCCATCTCTATGTGTTTTGTTCTTTCATGAAACACTGGATTTGTTGCAATGTGGATTGCTAATATATTATCACAGAAGATTGCTATTGGAGTGGAATTAGAAACCTGTAGATCTTGTAATAGGTAAACTAGCCATTGAGCTTCACAAACAGCTGTAGCTAAAGCTTTGTACTCAGCTTCTAAGGATGACCTTACTACTGTGGGTTATTTTTTACTTTTCTAGGAAATTAGAGAAGAGCCTAAAAAGAAACAAAATCTTGTTACTGATCTTCGAGTATCAGGACATGCCCCCTAATCAGAATCACTAAATCTAGTAAGTTTGATATCTGCATTAGCTGGAAAAAACAAACCTTTAGCAGGTGAGATTTTGACATATTTCAGAACTCGAATTGCTGCTTGATAGTGTTGTTGCATTGGTTTGTCTAAGTATTGATTGAGGGAACTCACTACAAAAGACAAATTTGGTCTTGTTGTAGTTAAATAAAGCAAACGACTAATCAATCTCCTATAAGCTGTTATATTTGAGTAGGGAGTGCCAGTTTCTTTCTGAAACTTAACAGAACAATCAACTGGAGTAGTGATAGGTTTTGAGCCCAAAAGACCTACATCATGTAACAATTCTAGAGAATATTTCCTTTGATACAAAGCAATACCCTGTACAATTCTTGCAACTTCTATTCTTAGGAAAAATTTTAAATCACCCAAGTCTTTAATCTTGAATTTATCATCAAGTAGAGCTTTGATATGTTTAATCTTAGCCAAATTAGTCCCAGCTAGAAGTAAGTCATCTACATATACCAAGATGGCAGTAAAACCAGTGGATTGGCTCTTAACAAATAAAGAATAATCAACTTTGGATTGACTGTATCCATAATCTAACAAAATACCAAAGTTTGGAATTCCAATGCTTGCTAGCTTGTTTCAAGCCATACAATGATTTTTGAAGATAACAGACTTGGTTTGGAGATACTAGAGTCAGACCAGGTGGCAGGACCATGTATACCTCTTTATAAAAGTCACCATGGAGAAAGATAGTGTTAACATCCAGTTGCTATAAGTTCCAATTCTTGGCTGCAGCTAGTGCTAACTGATGTGTGTGAAATAACATCATGTTTTGTTCTTGTTTTGCATGCATTCTTGAGCATTTTAGGCATTTTAGTTTCCCTTTTTGGTTTGTTTTTCCCTTAGTTCGGATAACTGCGGTGTTTTTGGTGTTCTTGTGCAGGATTAATGTTGAATTGGCCTTGGATTGAATGGAATGCTTGCATGTTTGAAGTTGGAGCTTAATGGATAGCAATAAAGGTGCAAGAAAGGCCATTCCAGAGGGATCCACGGCCTGCCCGTGGTTTCTACCACGGCCATGGTTCGAGGGAATCAAGAAAATGAAGAAAACTGAAACAGACTCAACCACGGCCTGGCCGTGGTGGCCACCACGGCCGTGGTTGAGAGTCAGCATTGGAATTTCCATCTCAGAATCAACCACGGCCTGGCCGTGGTAGCCACCACGACCGTGGTTCGCAGCGCGCAGCAGAATTTCAGTTTTTATTCTTATTTCTTTGGGGGCCTTTTGGCCCATGAAAACCCTAAGCTATAAATAGATGTTCTGAATGCAATTAGGGGAGTCGAACCTAGTTCTAATTTGGTCTTGGAGGAGGCACATTGGAGGCTTTAGTTCTTGGTCTTTCTTCCCTCTTCTCTCTTGGATTACGGGTTTTGATGTTTAAGAACATGATTTCTGATTCATTCTTCTCCATGTCTGAGTAGTTTCTTTTGTTTCTAGGATTGGGCAATGCCCTTTGATACATTGATAATGATTAATTGACGTTGTTTCCCCTTTTATTGATCTTGAATATTCTTTGATTTAATTCTTATTACTTTTATTCATGTGAATTTGCTGGTCACTTATTTGCATCTCATAGGCATTTAGGGACGTACTGAGAGGTGAACCTAGGTGTTGGAACTATAAGAATTGAACTTAAGGTCTAAATCACGAGAGTGGTTTTAGCCTTTCGATGATTCAATGAATTACCACAAAGCGTAATGGGTTCAATTTAAATTCAATTACCACGAGAGTAGGAATTGGTTTAATTGGGCACGGATCTTGTATCTTGAGAAAGAACATTAACTAATTTAGGGTAATTTACCTTCAATTGAATTTCAGATTTAATAAAAGGGTTATCAATTAGGATTTATCTTGTATCATTGTGATATCCCAATCTTGGAAGCTTTCTTGAATCTGAATACCTTTCTTGATAACTTGCTATTTTTGTTCTAAATTCTGCACTTTGATTTTTATTTAATTGCTTTGTTACTACGTTCTTCTTAATCAACAATCATATTCCCTTTTGTTTAATTTAATTGAATTAATTAATTAATTGGTATTCATAGACACAGTCTCTGTGGATTCGATCTTTTTATTACTTGATGACGAAACCGTACACTTGCGGATTTCACGCATCACTAACAAAGTTCTAATAATTGTCATTTTAGCAACAAGACTGAAAGTTTCAAGGTAATCAATACCTGGAGTTTGAGTATACCCTTTTGCCACTAACTGGGCCTTATACCTCTCAACTGACCCATCTGCCCTATGTTTGACTTAAAAAACCCATTTACAGCTAATTGCTCTCTTTCTAGCTGGTAAATCAGTCAAAACCCAAGTATTATTCTGTTCTAATGCTTATAACTCATCAAGTATAGTAGCTCTCCAACACTCATGAAGTACAACCTCTTGGTAAGATCTAGGTTCAACAATAGTGGAAATGGCCAAAGAAAAATGCCTAAGCCTAGGAGAAAGATGATCATATGACAAAAAGTTGGATATTGGATACTGCGGAGTAGATGTTGTACAGCCCCCTAAAAATGTCAAGGAATGATGGTAATCCTACAAATATGTTGGTGTTTTCCTTGTTCTAGTAGAATGTCTCACAAGATTAGATGGTGGAGTGGGATCTGAAACTGTTTCAGACTGATCTGTGACAATATCAGGACATGATGCAGTAATGGTTAACTTAGGAAAATGACCAATAAATGGATCAAGACAGGAAGCAGAATTTGAAGGTTGTGAAGTAAGAATGACTTGAGAATCAGAAGAAGTATTGGAATATGGAAAAATAGTTTCATGAAAGACCACATGCCTAGAAGTATATACCTCTCTAGATCTTAAGTCAAACAACAAACTTCCTTTAGTACCTAACTTAAAACCTAAAAAGATACACTTCCTGGCTCTTGGATCTAACTTCTTCCTATGTGCTACCATAGTAGTAAACATAATGAACGAAATACTCTTAAAATTGAATAATCAGGAGAACTACCAAAGACTAACTCATGAAAAGTTTTGTGACTCAAATAAGGACTAGGAAGCCTGTTTATCAAAAAAATGGCATGTGTTACTACAAAGGACCAAAAAACTTTAGACAATTTTGACTGAAAAAGCAAAGCTCTAGCTATAATCAATGTGTTGATGCTTCCTCTCAACCACTCCATTTTGTTGGGGAGTTTCAACAAAAGTCAACTGATGAATGATGCCTTTGCTGGAATAAAAAAAGCTCAAGGTAAATTCAAGACCATTATATGATTTGATCACCTTGATTCTTTTATCAAATTGAGTAGACACTAAATTGGTAAATGATTGGATTAAAACATAAGCTTCAAACTTCAATTTCATAAGATAAATCCATGTAAATATACTTTTATCATCCACAATTGTCAAGAAATATTTGTGACCAAACATAGAGGGTACTAAAAATGGATCCCAGATATCTACATGAATGATATCAAAGAGATTTGAAGAAGTGATAAAACTGTCATCAAAAGGTAACTTTTTCTGTTTTGCTAAGTGGCAAATTTCACAATCCTTTGTTAAATTTGTACAAGTAACAGTAGGATATGATTTATTTAAAAAAGACATTGTTGCATAGGAAGGATGGCCTAATCTGAAACGTCACATATCTGAAAAAGAAAATGAACTATTTACAGAATGAGGAGGACAAATTAAATTTGTTACAAATTAAGTTTGCAGACTGGAACTAGGAGACACCAAACCATAGAGACCATCTCTGAGGCTAGCTACACCAATCATCTTCAATGCACTCAAATCCTGGATTTGACAAGTGTTACGTGAGAAAATCAATTTGCAATGCAGCGAATATATCAAATTGGAAACTGAAATTAGATTGAAGGCAAAGGAAGGTATATAAAGCACATCTAGCAGATAAAAGGAACTAGAAAAAATTATTGTACCAGCAATTGTAGCAACTACTTGACTTCCATCTAGCAGGTTGACTGAGATAGGTTTAATGTGTTTGTAGTATGTAAATTCTGATAAGGAGTAGCAGACATGGTCTGTAGATCCAGTATCTATAATCCACTGCTTAGGCATAACATTGCAGGATAACACACATGAGATACTTGAAGTATGTTGCTGATTTGAAGCAACAAGTTTGGAAGAAGATGAGGTAATTAATTTGATTAGCTGAATGAGTAGGAGGTTGTGAATCTTGTTGTTGAAGTAAAGCCAATATAGCTTTCTATTGCTCTTCCAATCTGTGGAACATACTTGGTTCTTTTTTAATTTCTTTTTGAGAATAGACACCATTATCTTTATCATAAAATTCATCTGTAGTGAAATTGTTTACTTCACTCCTTCTAGGCTTAATATTTGGAGGAAAACCATGTTTTTTGTATCATATGTCAACTGTATGACCAATTTTTCACAAAAACTGCACATTTTCAAAGAACTCCCTCTTCCTGCAAAATTTCTTCTAGGATTTGGATATTGACCACGAAATCCTCTACCTCCTCTAGCTCTTCCTCTAGATGCATAACCTTCAGTTGAGTGAGCAAAAATTTTTGGTTCATCAAAAGTCACTAATAACTCTCTTTCCTACTGAACAAACATGGAAAACACCTTGTTGATGGTGGGAAGGGGATTTATTAACATGATTTGGGATC
Source organism: Ormosia semicastrata (assembly GCA_029884595.1). Lineage (NCBI taxonomy): Eukaryota > Viridiplantae > Streptophyta > Magnoliopsida > Fabales > Fabaceae > Ormosia > Ormosia semicastrata. The sequence goes on along the minus strand of JAQQTO010000063.1, from coordinate 7,472,353 downwards.
TCACAGAAGAATATTGCTCATTAAGCCCTTTTTGAAAACCTGATTACAAATTCCTTTTCTCTATAACCTTTGATAATAGGAATCAAATGCAACCGCACTGAATCTGACAAGAACAAGCAGGAATTGGACAAAAATTCTCTAACTCTTCCCAAACACTCTTCAACTGAGTAAAATAGTCAGCTACTACGCTATCCCCTAGTTTAAAAGCATAGAATACTTCTAATAAAGCTAAAATTCTGAAAGAATCACCTTGATGAAATCGTTCTTTGAGATCATTCTAGACTTCAAGAGCAGTGTTCATCCATAAAACACTATGAATAATAGAAGGATTTAAAGATCATGTGATCCAAGAAAGAACCAGAGTATTGCAACGATCCCAAGTACCATACAGAGGATCTGCAATAGATGCTTTTGGAATTGATCCATTCACAAACTGATCCTTGTTTTTCATATGAAGTGTCATCATCATTTTTCAAGACCAAGTGTGATAATTCTTGCCAACCAGAATTGAAGAAACAATGGAAACTCCAGGATTTTCATTTGGATGAATGAAGTAGGGACTTGATAGATCTAGAATTGGATTTGGCATTGAATTTGCCATGGATCAACAACACAATGATCGAAATAGAAGAACAATACACTACAATCACTGGTTTCCAATTAATTCAATTAGAGATGTAGCATAGCTCCATCTGATACCACATCAAAAGGTGAAGAAAAATGACATGATAAATTATGAAGGAATTAATCTAAGTATAAAAATTGTCTTGTGTAATTTATATACACTAATTGCAGAAATCTATTATGCTATCATAACTAACACTAACTGATAAAACTGACTTTAACTGACTCTCCAACTATTAAGAAACTATTCTAACTAACTCTAACTAACTTGTCTGCTATATCAGTAGTAAGTTAGTTCATCCAGGTTAGTTCTGAATTGAATCCAATAGTTCAGTTCATCAAGGTTGGTTCTGAATTGAATCCAATAAGCTGGATTCTGTGATTTCAAAGTCTATTGACATCTCATAATCTGAATTTCAAAAAGATAATTTCCTAACAACGGGATGTGAGGATGTCCTGGTTTCGTGCAAATTAACAAGAACGTAATTCTTGGAGGCCGGTGATGCACGTCTCTAGCTATGGTGACCAAACACAATATTTTATGCAACTCAGCATCTACAAGTTAATATTTGAAGTGAACCCATACATGGAGAAATACTTGGGTAAATTTTATTTATACAAGTCATGTAAACTAAATCAATCAACAATTAACACATTGTTATTTTTAATATAAGATAATTATATAGTATAAAAATTTATGCAATTATTTAAGTGTTGATTGATCTAATTTATACAAGTATTTCTCTATTCAATATGGCACACAGGTATGCTTGAAACACTACTAGCATTTTTCTCTTTTGGTAAGATGAAACACTGCTAGTTCAATGTTCATATATGGTGCTGCTTTCAAATTAAATATTTAGTTATCCGCAATTAGAATTGATATTTCATTTTGATGTTTTTTTTGGCCATATTTTGATGATATTAATTACTTTTTCCCTTACTTTTTATCTGTATTTTAAGTTTTTTTTACAAGAATTAAAGACACTATTAAATAACTTATTTTGATATGATTAAATTATTTTTTCTCACTCCATTAAATATGTGTAAGAAATTATAAAAGTTAATTAATATATGTAGTTATTAAGTTTAGTGGAGACAATAAATAATAAGATAAAATTAAAAAAATAATTAATATATTTTCAAAAATTTTAAATGACATATAAATTGTGACAAAATAAGTTTTTTAACAAATAAAAAGTAAGGGAGGGAGTAATGGAAGTATGAAACCCACCAATTGAACTCATGAGCTGCTGCAATGCATGCATTCAGGACAAAGGAAATGGGAACTGGTGGATGGGAGATATGGGGCAACCTGTGGGATATTGGCCAAAAGAACTCTTCTCAGAAACAGGCTGGCATACTTGGCAGATATCTTGTCATGGGGTGGTAAGAGTCACAAACAGTGCGTTTGAGGGGGGAAAACCTTCACGGAAATGGGAAGTGGTCATTTTCCGGATGAAGGCGACTCAAAAGCATGCTATATTCGTGATTTGAACGTCATAGATGATGACTACCTCCCTGCTCCTCCACAGGTCAAGGATCTCCAAGCATAAGTAACAAATAAAATGTGCTATGATGCCAATATAAACTACACTGGAGAAGTGGGTGTTCATATTTTACTTGGAGGTAATGGAGCTAGTAACCCAATTGTCAATGATGAATGATAAATACTTTATATGTTAAACAAGCTCTAAACAAGTTAAAAGTTGGAACAAAATAAAATGGCTTGCGCCTTCTGTTTGGCGACTTTCTAAATTATAGATTAATTGTGATTCTGGAAACCCCAATCACCCTGTGTTCAGTAGTATTGACTGCGTTTTCTGTTAGTTTTCTGCAGAAAATATGGAAACCAAACAGCCTCTAGGCTCTAGCTAGAAGTTGTTCAAGTAGCAGACTTTTACTAAGAAAATCATTCATATGAAACCCGGACAGTCGAAAAACTATACATGTTTCATCCGAGTTTTCTTTTTTTCTTTTTTCTTTTTTGAAAAGGTGCTCAGGATTACCCAGCAAATTGCGCGAGTTTGTGAATGCAAAGATTAATCATACAGGTCTCATTAATTACTAGTCAATCTATATGCCATGATTACTATATTAGTATTTCTAACTCGAATGTGGCATTATTGAATGCAATTTGACAGCAACTTGAATACGAAGTGAACAAAATAACTATACATATGTTGAACTTAAATAAAAAAGGCAGGGCTATCTAAACTCAAAACCATCTACTGTTTGGAGAAGCTGTGATTGCAGAAGTTACACATGTATATGATAGCATTATTCCCTTTACAGTATTGTGAAGTTGTGCTGATAGTGAATTCTGAATAACATGATGCTCTAGAATCAAAACGGTGAAAAAACACATGTATTCAGGAGAGGGAAGGCAAGATCTCCCAATGATTGGTATGGTTTACATGAGTTCCCATGGAAAGAGAAAGAAGGAAATTCTCAAAATGTTATAAGAAAATCAAGTCGGGCAAATATTTCCAATGGCAGATCAATTCCATAGAATGCTAGTCAAGCAATACATAGGGGTCCCAGATAGGGAGAAGAGTACCTACACTTTCTGTTTCAGAGTACATAAATTTCAATGGCAAAATGAAAAAGTATATATCGGGACAACATACATTAATATTACATTTGACCAGTTTTGATATTCCATAGATATATGATATCTACATAAGAATATGTTGCAATTAGGTCAAACCAAAAGCAAAAGTAAAATAAAATAGCCCGTTACATGATACCAGACGACAAAAAGTACAGGAACTTTGAGAACTTGACGCACCATACCAACTCAACTCAAAGGATCCACGGCTATAAACAGCACTAGACTATATCCAACTGTTTCCTCTCTTCTTGAATCGATTGAAAAATTCTAGCTGCTGATTCAGTTGCAGATCTCGGGTTATGAGGCACAACTTTAATTACTTGCGTTTGCTGTCTGGTTTCAAGAGACTGAAGGTCTCCCTCTGGTACTAATGGAGCCATAAGGGAATGAGAATGTGCATCTTTCCCTTCAGCAATTTGCCCTGTTCTGATTCCTTGTGCCATTTCATTAGGACCACTTGCTGTACTCCCTTGTAAATCACACTCCTTAGATGCCTGAAATTTCTTGACTCGTGATATAGCTCCTTTTCTCTGAACTGGCAAATTACATGAGCTTTGATTATGAGTGTTAAAATTGGCTCCCTCTACAGATGAATGACCATTCTGACCATAAGAACCTTGTGCAGCAAACTGGTTCACCTGTTCAACAGCTGACCCTGATACGGCTTGATTCATAACTGGCATGCCATATGGAGGGAAGAAGGCATGACTGCCTGGAGGAATGTATGGCGGAACCCCAATAAATTGATGAGAAGCTGGGACTCCATAGGCAGGATTCATGAAAGTACCACCCAGAGGAGCCGGCGCACAGGGCCCACATCCTCCACACATTGTTCCTGTAAATCCAGGTCCAGGATATGGCTTATAGACAAGACCTTCAGAAGGAGACATAACAGGTATTAACCATTGATGTCCAGGTGCCTGATTGAAACACAAAGGACCCATTCTATTATCAGCCACTACATTTGCCTGGTGCAGATTTCCAGTAAAAGGGGTGTCATTTGAAAGGCGGCTACCATTTTTTGGGGATGAAAGAGAAGTTTTCCCAACTGCATTCTCAGCAGAACATTCTAATTTATGGTTTAGCTTTTCAGAATCACCTTTGCGCTTAATATTTTGTTGCTGAGGTTTAACAACAACTTCCAGTGAGATATTTTTAGGAGTAGATCCCTTCAGAGGAAATTTTCCCATAAAAGCACCATCTTCAAGCAAAAGATCAGGCGATCCAGCAATCAGCTGTTGGACCTGTTTAAATTAAAAGAATTAATCTGTATGGACAGACCTGAAGGGTGAATCTCCGAGTCCATGTGCATGTGTGTGCGAGAAAAGCTAACATGCTTCCCATTTGGACTAGAACAAACCACTTAATGTCAGAGATCATTTTACCTTTATCAGTCTGTGCAGTTCAAACACTTGGACTGCAAACACTCTCTGTTGACTGTAGAGAGGAACGGGAGTTGGATCAAGAAATTGTACAATACTCATCCAATGTGGGACTTGAGACACATACAATTAAAATAAAATGGAAAATGACGCATTTGGAACTAGATATGATTATGTTGGAAGGACAAATATATAAATCAATAACTACCAAAATCCAGTCACACCAGGTAACTGGTCAATCAAGCCAAATATCTACCATTCAAAAACTCATACATATCATGTCATTATAGAAATCTTAACATGAATCTTCCAGGAGGATTGAAATGTATTCACTAGACATAAATCTCATAACCATGCTTGTTTCATAAAGATAACATCATTAACATGTCTACTCTCTGGTCATAGATTTCTATAATTCAACAAGCATTCTCACAAGGTTTAAAATGGCAAAAGCTCATATGGAATGCCAAATAAAATACAACTTATAGCAGAAAAACAAATTATATAATTCAAAAGAAATATTTGTGGAACTTCAGCGTTTCTGGTTTAAAATAAAGAAGAGACTCTACCAGTAAGCACCATGAATACAATCAAAAGTGGGTACATTCAGCATTCCCAATAGAATCAACCACTCTGGAAAATTTGTAAAGCTTTATCATTATCTTCTTTTCTGGGGGCAAGCACACATACATCAAAGCATACAAAAGATAGATATCTATATGAACTATAGATGGCATGACACCTCAGCTAACTACAGTGTGTATTATTATAAAAAAAACATCCCAATCCCAATATGTCTCTAACACAGAAAACCAGGACACTAGATAAGTGGGGAAAAAGGAAAAAATCCACTTTTTGTTATAACATCTATTAATGACTCATCAAGTCATCATATACTCTCTAAGTGTCCCTACCATACTCCCTGGGATCATCCTGCATTACTTGGTCCCCTTCTTAGTCCAAGTCCTTCAGTGCAGTAAGGGCAAGTAGTGCAGTAAGGAAACTTGCCCCATTGGTCACATGGAGAACCAATTAAGAGGAAACCAAGACAGGAATATATCCAAACAGTGAATCATGAGATGATCTGCTGTCACAAGGGTCCCCCTCCGACATAGTACAGTATTTTAAGACTACTCATCGCCCTGTTGTAAGATGATCCAGTACCCACCATTAAAACATTATTAAGGACTTTGAACATACAAAAAAACCAAATTAGAAGGGACCCCAAGACTATCAAATTTCCTTACTTCAAAGCCACATTTACAACCACTTAATTGAAATGTAAATATCCAGGCCGCATGCACAGTAAGGCTAGTATAGTTAACAATGCATAAAAGAAACTACTGCAGCTTTACATTTATAGCAATAGGAGAAAAGAAAAAATACCAGCAGTAAGTAGCAGTTTCCTAAAATTCACCTTTTTCTGTTCTTCTCTCCAAATGCAAAAATTTCACATATTCTCAAACCAAACCTCATATCCTAATCAAATATGCATGCAAAAATAAGAAAGGGGAGATGAAATCTCATCATTACATCAAAATAAGGATAATCAAATCAGTGGATCAAATCAAATTTAGGGTTTTTTTACTCTCTATTTTTTTTCTTTTCTGTGAATAGGGTTTTTCTATTCTAAATCTCTGCGCATATGCACATAGAAAACAAATTATGACTTCTTTTTTAATAACAAATTCATAAATTTATAAACTCACAAAACTAAACAATTAGAAGATACCATCAGGCCGAAGCATGTAAGAGAATCCGTTATCATAAATCAGAGAAGGGTTTCACAAGGAAATAATTCAAGTTTGAGACCACCATAGAAACAGAAGCAGAAGCTACAGACAATCAACAAGACTTACTTGGCAATTTCTCGCCTTGCTTTCCAGAAATGTTTTTGACCTATTATCCCTACAACATTATCAGGAGAAACTTTCAGGCTTGACGAATTTTCTATGGTGGAGATCTTGGAAATGTTGTCACTTTCATCTAAATTTCCCTTCTGTACTGGGCCACCAGTCCTGGTATCATGATATTCAGTGTCATAGGTAGCCTCAACTGGACTGGTTTGGTTTGCTGTAGAACGAAAGCAGCCTCTTGGTACAAGGGTGTTTCCCTTGTCCATATCCCTTGTAGACTTAAGGAGACCATCACCATGTTCAATGTCATTAGATTGTGACCCAGCTTCACACTCCTGCTGTAAGCAAGCATCAGCATGATGTAATCTGCTAATATTTGACACAGGACAATCTTGATACTCTTGATTTGGAATCACCTTGGCTTGCCTCACTAGACTGTCAATAGTTTCTCCAGTTGATATGTTTTTAACAGATATTACTGGTGGTTCTATACTTTGGCTTACTTGTGGAAGCCCTTCATTGTCACTTCTCGCAACTTCTCTCATATTGACAAGTGGGGAACCAAATTGTTTTGGATCCCTGTCACCATCATTTTGCACTGCAACTGAACATCCAACATTCCTAGAGCCCAAAGGAGTGAGTTTTTTCCCATCAAAACTCTCCAGCATTTTATCATTAGATTGACCAATCCTTGAGTGAATGTATACAGGAACCATAAAGTCATCTTCATCTACATTTTTTCTCTGCTCAAGAGGTGTCAACGAAGTGTTCGGGTTTGCTCCATCAGATTGGCGAGAAATATAACTTTCAGCTCGATGAGTAGGCATTTGTGAAGGTAAATGACCTGGGAAGATATAACTTCTCTCAGTGTCAGTCCCCTGCAAATATGTTAAGTTAATTCATGTTAGAGATATATATAAAGTCATTCATGAACCTTCAGCTATCAGCTTAAACTTTTGTAAAAGTTGGTTCTTAACATGGTGTCAAAGCCTCTATCACCAAGTGATGAGGAGTTCAATCTTTGCAGCCCCCATTCTTCTACACTAAAGTTAAATTTCAGCACATAGTAAAAATAGATTTGTGTATTGTCCACACTTCAAGCCCAATGGACTCTTGCTTGGCGTGTTAGATATAAAACCATTCACGAACCTTCCCCTAACAGCTTAAGCTTTTAGGAGAGTTGGTACAATTTAGACATACGCAAAAGGAAAACAACCTTATATTAATTTTAACACACGCACACAAAAAATCAAGAAAACTACAAACTCCCTCTAAATTCCTAAATACAAAACTACTCTTCCCTTATGCTAAAAGCAGCAAAACAAGCACAAAAATTACAAACATACGAACTAAAACTGAAACATAAAAGACACAAAATCGAAGAATTACCTGACTAGAGGATGCTGGGGGAACCGTGTTACAAGAAGTATTTGGGTTAAGTGGAAGAAGACGTGGGTTGAACCTTTGGGAAGGAATACTAAACTGTTCATAGAGGGCCATCTTATTCCTGGGTGGTGCTCTTGGCCCTCCCTTCTCCGTATCATTGACATGAAGCCTTGGGAACATTGGCCCCTCCACCTTCTCTTCATCTTTCCCTCTCTTCATCCTCACCTTCCTATCTAATCTAACAAAACAGTAAAACAGAAAGGCATAATCTAATAGTCTCTAATCAACTCTTAATCGTGAATCTTGAAGCTAAAACTGATCGAAACCCAGATGAGGAGGTTTGCTTTTATTATATGAAGGAAATTAAGGTGATGAGAGCACAAGTAGTTTAGTTGGTGAAGATAAGCAATGGGTGGACAATAGCAGAAAAATACGGGAAACGGTGGAGCTTAATTAGGGATTGTTCAGAGTGAGGAGAGAAGAAATTTACGTTACATTATCTTACAACAACAAAAGGGAAAGAGAAAAGTGCGGTTTTGTGGGGCCCCCTTGGATACAGCTAGAAGATCTCTATCTCCACTTAAATTGTTTAATTGGATTTCTTGTCCAGAATGTTCTTTTCTTTTTCTTTCTGGCTAATTATTATTATTATTATTACTAATTGCTAATTATATTAACGTTTTTTGTACACTCTTTTTAAGCTATAAGATTTTCGGAAGATAATCCAACAACTACACCCAGGGGCCTACCAGACAGCGGATATTTTCCTACCTTTTCTTCTTTGATTGCAAGCTAACGGGTACTTTGGCATCTAATCAAAACTCTCTTTTTTCAACCTCTAAAATCTAATCAAGGTTTTCTAATGTGTGATTTGTGTGTGTGTTTTTTCCTGAAGTTTCAATATTTAATAAATAAAAGATTAATTTATCAAATATTTAAACGAAAATTCCTCTCAATAATATATATTTATATTATAATTTATAAAATTAGTTTTTGATGATTTTGATTTTAGAAACTTAATTTTGATTAAAAATAAATTTGTAATAAAATAATTTATATTTAAATATTTTTTTATCTAAAAAGTAGGTTTGAATATTTAATTTTAGTCATAAATGTTGCTAACCCAGTATAAAAGTAACAATTTTTTACTTTTCACTCAAACCATAATTTAATAATACCAAAATCCTATTAAACATATCACAATTGAGGTTTTGCTAAACATGTTGATTCCATGATGAAATTTAGTTTACACCCTTTAAATTATGATTTGAGATGCATAAGTTATAATATAAACATACTATTAACAGATGCAGTCAAAATATTTTTATCCTCTTTTGCATAAACTTATTTTAAAGAACAATTAAGAAAACTTTATTTAAAATAAAGAAATAAGGCATTTATTTTTCAGTATCTTATTTTACATATAATAGTATCACATTATTTAATTATTATTTGTGTATTATGTCTTTATAATTCTATTTGATTAGATTAAAAAGTTATAAAAAATAAAAAAATATAAAAAAGCCCAAAAAGAAGAAACTTTGACTAAGGAATAATTTTGTAATTTTGATTTTTTTATCATATTTTTTATATTATTTTTTATACTATTTTTTATATTATTAATTACATTATTTTTTTATAATTTTTTATTTAATTATAATTATTAAAAAATATAATAAAAAATAATATAAGATATAAAATGATGTAAGAACGTGATTTTTCATAATTTTGCTAACACTCTTTGGAAATTCTCGTTAGCAGAATGGACCTCTGACTTCCGAAATCAAATAGAAATAGGTGTGAATAGCGTCTCTGAACGCTGGATCGTCGACCATTGGTCATTGGTTAGACAAAGAAATAACTTATATATGAAGAAAAGAAAATTTTAAATGCATAATTATAAAAAAGAAAGAAAAAAAACTGAGTGTAAAAATATCTCGTATTTTTTTAGAAAAAAGAAAGATAAACCTGAGAGTAAGGAGAGTGCTGAATGTAGGCGTGGCTTTTGTTGTTGTTTTTTTTTTAATTTGAGGGTGAAATGCTAACAAAATGTTTATATTAGTAATATTTATTAACTTTGTGTTAGATATTTTTTTATTAATAAAATGAAATGAAATAGGTGTAGATGAAATAGAAAGAAAAAAATAAATAAAACATAGTTTCTATTTTTTTTATTTAAAAGTTTCATTAACGAACTAACTTAACTTCATTATTTATGTATTTATTTCATTTCACCTCAATTTTTAGGAGAATAAAAATTGAACATTTGAAGAAAGATGAAAAAAATAATTCTCTGTATATTTTATTTTTTTATATTTTAAAATTTTCAAATAAAAAAATTATTTTTATTTCCTTTATTCTTTTTTTATTCTTCTTATTAACTATTCTCATTAGCTATTATTTAAACATATTGTAAAAGAAAATGACGTACTGTATTTGCAGTTATGCACCAAGATGGATAAGCACAAGGAAGTTGTCAATGATTAATAATTGATACCGACGGTAATACTTAACGTAACGATCGGCAAGACAAATATATTGTTAAATTTCACATCATAAGAAAATTATTTAGTTAGAAGTTGTTTATTTAGTTTGTGGACTAAACTAATAAGTATTTAATAATTTTATAAAATTTTATGTCATAAAACTATTTTATATTAAAAATAATAAAATATTATTTATTGATTAATTTAATTTACATAATTTATATAAATAATATTTGAATAAATATTTTTCACATCATATTAAATTATATTAAAATATCGTCAGATATGAAAATGATACTCACACAAATAAATCTTTTAAAAAAATTTAAAAAAAGAAAATCTTTTACAAAATCTTTACAAACTCTTGTGTGAGTATCTTTCTTCGCCTTCTCTCTCAATGTCTACTTTGTAGGAAGAAAATGTGATTTTTGGTGGGCAGCGCCGTAACAAAGGTGTACTAGAGGGCTCGCTAACAGGTGCCACGGTCAAAGCATTTCTTGAATATCCATTGAATTTTTTTAAAATTCTAAAAATATTGTATATAATTTGATGTTTGTCTCCCTCAAAAGAATAAAATTAGTATTTGGCCACTCCAACATGAAATTCCTAGCTCCGCCTCTGATTGCTGGTTTCTTCAGGTTGTGGCTTAGACAAAGAAATGGCTTTTAAATATGGGCAGCCCATTGTGGCTGTTTCATCTTGCTATTTTAAATATTAAATTTTGTTTAAGGCTATTGTTAAGGAACAAAAAATATGAAATTTTAAATAAAAAAGAGGCATTTAATATACTAAAAATTGAAAACTAAAAAAGCTTTAATTTTTTATTTAAAATTTTTTATGTTAATTTCTTTAACAAGTGCCCTTCAATATTTAGATGAGCAGGGAGATGATACCTTGGTGGCAGAAACTTCAAGAGTGAATGTCGCCAACAATGTTGTCATGAATGGGTCAGTAAGTAAGGGGGTAATAAGACTGTTGTGGTAGTTAATGGAGGGAACTATGGGAAGCTGGTTGAGGGCGAGTTACACAGATCTAGCTTCTCTCTAGCAGATATACTCCAGTAGCATTCCTTCAACATGATTTGGATCTTTTATTTTTTATTTAATAGTTAATATTAAAAAATATTTTTAATATTAAAAATTAAATAAAAATATATTGACCATTTGATGAAAAATGAAATATCCGAATCATACTAAAGGCAGCTGCTTGCAATCCGGATTCGAGTTACACCAAGGTTGTGGTTACAACGATGAGCTGACCAAGTAGTGGTGTCCTGATGCCTTTTCTTAAATCTCGTCACCATGATTGGGTTCAAGCCATTTTCTATTATTTGTTGGAATGTGAGGAGTGCAGTCAGTGCCCAAGGTATAGGAGACATATTAGAAGTTTGGTTCTTCACTTTAAACCAGATTTTTTAGTGCTTTTGGATACTCATTATCTCTTTGTGAAAGCTAGTGGTTTCTGGAGTTCTTTGGGGTATTCCTCAAATGTTATTTACGAGTCACAAGGGCATGCATGAGGTATGGAAACTATTCAGTTGATGTGTTGGACCTTTTCTTGCAGGTTGTGACTGTAAAAGTGAATTGTGGGGATCAAAGTTGGATTTATTCGGTTGTATATGCTAGTCCAGTTCCTTCTACTTGTAAACTTCTTTGGGCTCACCTTTCTTCCTGTAAGGTCTCAGTTTAATCTCCCTTGGATGCTGATAGGGGATTTTAATGGAGTGCTTTTACCTAGTGAAGTTAGGGGTGCTGTGTTCTCTTTGGCGAGACCTAACAGATTCCATGATGTTTTAGAAAATTATAGTTTATTGGATATTGGTACAACTGGTTGCTGGTTCTCTTGGCAGCGTAATGCACAGGATCAAAGGCCTTTGGTAAAAAGGTTGAACAGGGTTCTAGTAGACTCTAATTGGTGTGCTCAATTTCCAGAAAACTTTCTGGAGATGCTATGCAGATTGCATTCAGATCACCACCCTTTATTGTTGCGGTGTAGGGGTCTTCCTTCTTTACCTAGTCCTCGTCCTTTTAGGTTTAAGGTTTCTAGGACTGCCCGTATAGATTTTCAACATGTCGTTTATAAAGCTTGGCATAGAGGGGGCACAATGTTGCTCAAGGCTTGTTTGGTGTCAAGGAAAATGCTTTAGAGTTCAATAGGAGAATTTTTTGTAATATGTTTAGACGTAAAAAACTTTTAGAAGCTAGAATTAAGGGTGTGCAGCAGATGCTGGAAACTGTGAATTCCATTTCTTTAGCTTTGCTTGAAAAAAGCCGTCAAAATGAGTATAACGACGTTTTAGTTCAAAAAGGAGATGCTTTGGTTTTAGAAATTGCAAGAGAAGTGGGTTGAGTTTGGTGATAAAAACACAATATTCTTTCATGCTTAAACTATTATTCAGAGAAAGAAAAATAAAATCTTAGGCCTATTTCTTAATGATGGGACGTGGTGTTTAGATGTGGAAACTTTACAACAAGAAGCCTTGAAATTTTATAAAGACCTTTTCTATTCTGTGGCGCAAATTGGTGCTTTAAATTTGTGCCATGATGGGGTTCTTACATTGAATAGTGTTGATTGTGCCAATCTTGTTAAGCATGTTTCTAAAGAAGAGGTTTTTGAAGCTTTATACAGTATGCAACCTTTAAATCAATCGCCTAGACCAGATGGCTTTCAGCCATTTTTCTTTAAATAGTATTGGAGCATTGTTAGGAATGATGAGTGGAGATCGGTCAGAGAAACTTTCTCTTTAGGCTTCTTTGATGCTAGTATATACAGCTGAGACTTTAATTATTCTTATCCCAAAAGAAGATCATGTTGTTAGAATTAAGGATTTTTGTAAAATAAGCCTCTGCAATGTTATTTATAAATTAATTACTAAGGTTTAGTCAATTGGATGAGACCTTTCATGACGTCTCTTATTGGTTCTCTTCGGAGTGATTTATTCCGGGAACTTAGGATAATGAGATAATAGCTTAGGAGGTTATGCATTTTATGAGGAAATCAAAGTCCAAGATATAATTGCCAATCACAATGATTTTGATAATTACAAACAAGAAGATAAGATTTAGATTTTTTGTAAAGGTAAAAAATGTTCATACTTAAGCTCTAAATCCATTTTTCAAAAACTCAGGATAGCACTCAATGAATCAAAGTGTTTTTCAAGTTGTTAAAATGCTTTAAAATCATGAGAAATGACTTTTAAGTGCTTGAAAGTTTGTTGGAATAATTGGAGGCATTTGACTTTAAATTGCTAAGTTTTTTGAAGCTATTTGAAGCCAAATAATCGATTATTGGCTCACCGTAATTGATTATCTAAGTTCAACAGATGTCTTGTTTTAGGTTTTTAAACGCAATAATCGATTATGGAGTTTCCATAATCGATTAGCAAAAGTCAAAATGTCATGGTTTTCTAATCTTTCAAAGCTCATTGCACGCCTCTTTGAACAAATGCAATAATCGATTATGCTCAGTAGATAATTGATTATTGAGTTCTAAAAACTCATTTCTTTTGTGTTATCTCGATGTTAATCGATTATAAAGCTCCAATAATCGATTATCTGTATTTTTAAATACATTAATAAACAGTTAGTAGCTCACATTAAATGCTGCCAACAACCTCTCAATGGCTCTTTAATGACTTGGGTTATAAATACAAGTCATTGGAGACTTAAGGGAAGTAGGAATCAATCTGAAAGAACTTGTTGAACATTTATTATGAACTTTACTAGCCTTCAATATTATTACTCTGTTTTGATCTAAAAAGTGTGATCATCCTTCTACCTATAGAGTTTTAATTTGTATAATCCACTCTTATGAAAGTTTTCAATCTATTTTCTATTTGATTTCTTTGTAAGAGGGTGAGGTATCCCTTAAGAGAGAAAAATGTGAGATATCCCTTATAGTGAGGCTCAAACACAAAGAGTGAGATATCCAAAGGTGTTGTGAGTGCTCTTGATTGTAAACGTTGCAGGCACCTGTTGAAGCTTGAAGTTTAATGGATAAATCTTGAGTGAATCACTTGAGGATTGGACATAGGTCACAAAGAGTAGCTGAACTAGGATAAATCTTGAGTTTATTTCTCTTTACTCTATCTCTTTTACATTTGTGCTTTGCTTTTTGTATGTTCTCTTAAATACTTTACATCTTGTCTTGTTTACTGGTGTGAGAAGTGTTCATTCTCATCTATCTATTCATTTTTAACAATTAATAGCTTCAACAAAATTTTATAAACAAGTATTTTTGGAAAAGTTTACAAAAATCTATTACAAGCTCAATTCACCTTCTCTTAAGTTTAAAGCCTCTTGGTAACACAAGAAAGGGACTATTGCTTTTAAGACTAATCTTGAAAAGGCTTATGATAAAGTAGACTGGGGATTTCTTAAAGTTACTCTTGAAAATTTTGGTTTTCCAAACATTATTATTCGGTTGATTACTTTTTGTGTTTCATTATCTTCACTTTCTTTGCTTTGGATTAGTTCTAAGCTGCCTAGTTTTACTCCTTGTTGTGGTCTTCGATAAGGGGATCATATGTCCCCTTTTTTATTTGTCTTGAGCATGGACAAACAGGGGACTTTAATTAACCAGAAAGTGGAGTCAGGGATCTAGAAACTTGTTCAAGTGTCAAGGGGAGGGCCTTATATTTCTCATTTATTTTTTGCTAATAATGTGCTCCTCTTCTCAAAGGCCAATTCTTCTCAGGTTAGGTTAATTGGGGAGGTTTAGAATATGTTTTGTAATGCTTTTGGATTGAAGGTTAATTTTTCAAAATCTAAAGCGATGAGTTCAGTAGGGGTTTCTAGAAAAAAAGAAGGAAACCTTCTCACCCATTTCATCTATTTGCTTTGCTTATGATACAAGTAAATATCTTGGTTTTCTTGTGTTTCATAAGCGGCCTAGAAAGGAGGATCATTTGTTTATTGTTGAAAAAAAAAATCAAGAATAGATTAGTCTCTTGGAAAAGGAATCTTCTCAACAAGGCAAGTAGATTAACTTATGTAAAATCTATCATTTCCTCTTTGCCAGTATACTCTATGCAAGCTTTATGGCTCCTATCTTCAATTTGTGAGTAAATTGATAGGACGTTAAGGTCGTTCATCTGGAGTAACAAGGATGTTGGTAAGGGGTTTCATTTGGTGGGTTGGAATAAGGTAACTCTACCCAAGAAATATGGTGGGTTAGGTGTAAGGAAAGCTAGGCTGGTAAATATCTCACTTCTTGGCAAATTTGTTTGGAGTCTGGGGCACTGCCCTAAAAAATTTTGGGTGGAGGTATTATCTCATAAATATTTAAGGAATGGTTCCATTTTTCAGGAAACTCTTTCTCCAAGTTATTCAGTCACTTGGAAATCCATCTTTAAAGCTACTAATTATTTAAGGGTTGATTTCATATCAGATTGGGAAATAGAGTTGCTTTCTTTTGGTTTAATTCTTTGTTTGCTTAACATCCTTTGTGAATTTTGGTGGAAGTGGTTCAAATTTTGGATAGCCATCTCAAGGTGTAAGATTGCTGGCAAAATGGGAAATGAAATCTGGACTCTTTATGTACACATATTATTGATCATGTTAAGGCTTCAATTATAAATATTCCAATAGGTGGTTTGGCTTATTATGTTGTTTGGAAGAAGAGTAAATCGGGAATATATACTCCTAAATCAACCTATTGGTGGTTAGCATCTGGTTCCATTTCTATGGGTTTGCATGATTCTTGGTCTTAGATGTGGAGACTAAGCATTCCTACCAAAGTTCAATTTATGGTTTGGTTGATATTGCATGATGCATTGCCTACAAATTTATTACATTTTTTTCCTGGGTTAACCCAAAATGATTTTTGTCCTTGATGTCATACACAATCATAAACTATGATCCATTGTTTAGTGACTCTAGACAAGTAGTTATGGTTTAGCAATCATTGGGTTTTCTTGACTAACATGGTTTTCAGACATTGGAATTTTTCAGTGGGCAAAAACTTTCTCCATGCACTCTAAAGGAATTGTATTCCTTTCTTCATTGTGGAACATATGGTGTGTCATAAATCACCTAGTTTTCTAGCATCATAGTGTTACTCTTATGCAATGTCTGTTGCTTTTTCATATTTGTTAGAAAGTTTTTCTTCATTATAGCCAGGTAACTTCAACCCTTATACTTTTTTGTTCATTGGCGTCCTCCAAATATTGGAATAGTTAAGATAAATGTAGATGGTAGCTCCATGGGCAATCTAGGCAGGGCTGGTATAGGTGGTTTGTTGCGTAATAGTGATCGAGGTTGGATCATTGACTTGTTGGGTTTTGTTGGTTGTGCCAATAACCTTTTAACAAAATTGTTGGCAATGAAATAAAGCCCTCACTTAGCTTGGATCATGGGATTTCGTCAAGTGGTATATGAGTCGAAGTGTCAGACTACTCTGATGCTATTTGTCTTACGAAAGGTTCGTTTCTTGTTCATCACCATTATAGTGCGGTGGTATATGATATCCAATACTTGTTAGCTAGAGCTTGGACGCATGACTCACATCATGTATTCATGGAAGGTAATGCTCCGATTGACTTTCTAGCAAAATAGTGAGTCGTGGTATCAAATTCATTATAGTTGTGGCATGCTCCTCCTGCGGGCTTGTAGTTCATTCTTCAAGCTGATACAATTAGAGTGAGCTTTTAGAGATAGCTTTTTTCTACCTTTCTATTTTCCTTTTCTTCTCAGTTGTACCCCAAAAAAAGGAAATCTTATGTATGTCATTAAGAAACATATTAATCATATTATAATTAATTCTAAATAGTTCAAATAAGTTCATTTTAAAATATGTAATGATTTATAAAGATAAAATTTATGAAAATATTATTACTCATATATTGTAGCATAGCATTTTATGTTAACATGTATTGAAACACATATTAATCTCTCTCTCTTTTTTTTTTGTCAGAGATTAAACATGATGAGAGTAATTAAAAGGATATTATGGAGTAATACACATTAAAAAATGAGTTATGTTTAAACTGAAATATATAAAATCTCATGTTGCTTAAATACCATAGAAAATAAGAAGAGACTGAAAAAATAGAGATTGGTGTAAAGTGGCACCATTTATACAGGTAATAAAGAGTCTAATTATATGTCTTTTTAAAGGTGTGTGGCCAACTATTGAAAAACATGATAGAAATTAAAGAAATGAAAAAGAATGAGAAAAGTGAGATTTACTAAATATGTGAAATCGTGTACACCAAGTCAATCATATAACTTAAATAGAGCAATAGAAGTAACTAACAAGTAACAAATTTGTTGACTCAACAAACTAATCTAATTAATTCTATCTAATATGAATCACTTTCTAACCATGGTAATATCCCCTGCAAACTAGAGGATATGCACTTAACATTTCCAGCTTGGGATAAACAATACAACAATGATCAATCAACAACAAAAAACTAATAAAAAAATATACAATCATTTCATAATCACATCAGCTTAAACAAAAAAAATATAAAAATATGAAATTTCAATAACGGTTGAGGTTCGTAGATCTAGTTATGGTATCTCCATGGCTCTTATCCTAAGCAAATGAATCACACTGGAAAAATCATCGATGAAAATGAAGATGAATCTAAATTTGAAATGAGTTGACTTAGTAGAATTTTCATCAATCATGAATCGCTCAAAATTAGGGCTTTATAGGCCTTAAAATATCAAGAAATCCTAATTGTAAGAACAACAATCATCAAATGTAGTGAAACAATGGCAAAGGCTTAACCACCAAGGACAAAAGCTAACATCAAGACTTAACCACCCAAAGCAAAAGATGAAGTTGAACTCAAAGTCAAATTAAGGCTAAACAAAAATACATGAAAGTGGGAAATTCAATCCCCTCCGAAGCTAAAAAATGTGACATTATTGGTCACTTAAAAGATCAGGAATGAACAAAAAATCAAAACACCAAAGTTGCTGCTATATTGTAGCATGTGTGACTTAGCAAAATATGAAAGAGTTTTATTTTTGTTTTTGTTTTTTTAGAAAGAAAATCACAACTACGGTTAAATCACGAACTGAAAAATGGATGAAGTGAATGAAAGATCACAAACTGAAAACTAAATCAAGAAAATGATGGATGTATATTAGAAACAATAGCATATTTGATGCTCCAGAAACTTGCAAATGAAATGAAGAAGTAAGAATCAAAGAAAAAAAAGCCTTAAAAGCTTAAAACAAATCTCGTTCCAAACAAAGATTCATCAATGGATCTAGCCAATATGTTAGGTTTGACCTAAATTCCATTGAAGACTGTTATCGCTAGTTTCTTATTTTGTGAAAAACTTGTGAAAATATAAAAGATATGCAAAGATTTGTGAAGATGTGATAAATATGTAAAGATATGTTAAATATTTGAAAGATATATGACAAATATGTAAAAAAAATTGTGAGAGATTTGATAGAGAGTTGTTTATAATAGGAAACTAGGATTGGTTGCTACTTAAGCAAGATTTGACAGGTTATAAATATATGTATTGGGGAATTATAAGGGTTATAAGAGTAAGAAGGAGAGTCTGAGAGAGATTGTCTTGTAAGGCCTATAGACAAGATTTATTTTTATAATATATTTGAATCTTTTCATTCGTAGATGTAGGCATATTGGCCGAACTACGTTAAACCTTATGCATGATTTTTATGATATTTTTTCCAATTACTAATATTTATATGCATGTTTGTATAAATAGCGATGTGGTATTCCCCAACAAGATTAATAGGGATGTGGTACTCCCCAAGATTGAAGAAGGGGTGTGGTATTCTCCAAAAGATTAATGGGGACGTGCTATTCCCCAACAAGATTGAAGGGGGGATACAATATTCTCCTAACAAGTGGCATCAAAGTTGATGATTCGAGGATTTAGGCGATGGTACGTTCCCTTGGATCCTTGTGTTGAAAGTTTACCTGATAATGGAGGTCAGGTGGCGTGTCTTGTTATGATGGTGACAAATGTGGCAGATGTGTCAAAAGTCTTCTTGACATTGAGGTCGAGCGGCGTGTTCCATATAACAGTGGTGCAAGTTGTAACATCCTAATACAAATATCTTAGTATATACACCATACAAAGAGATACTTAGCATTACAATGTCACTACATGCATACTAATCAAATACTTATGTCCATATTGTTCGTTGGAAATACTATAGAGAGCCATATGAAATGCGAAAATACAATATTTATATCATAATGTATCAAAAATCAACTTAGGGTGACCTAACCCCTAAATTAGGATTCAAAGGCCTAGATGACAAATTCTAAACTTCTATTTCAAGCTTATGCTTTGAACAAGTCACAAATGACCAAAAAAACTCAATCATGTAATGAAAACACATCAAACACCTCTAGAACTCAATTTGGCCTATTAAGCAGCCTAATTGCATAAATAGAAAAAAAAAAGTAACAAGAAGTGAATTTGATCACAAAACCCCTACCTCTTGGCAGTTGCGATGATCCATCTTCAAACTTGAACTTGATCCTTGATCTTCCCCTCCTCCTCCTCCTTCTTCCTCTTCCTTTCTTCCCCTTTCTCTCTTCTCTTCATTTTCTTCCTTCTCTGTTTCTCTTCTCAGTCGAGAGAATGAGAAATAAATAGGAAAAGAAAAACCAACTTAAGTCCTGTGCTGAAACTTATATCTGCTAAGGATACCTGAATTATACTAATTCAAGTTTTTCAGCTTCCAACAACTTTAGAATAAATCGTGAGATTCATCTAAATTATTGTCTCACCTATGTTCTCTTTTTCCATATCTACTGGTAGTCAATCCGGCATTAAAAGTACAACCAGTACGCCTAAAAATATTAAACTAACTCAGATTCTCTTGAAACTTTAACTACATCTTACTTAACTCATTTGTAACTTAGAAATAAACTCTCTATGTTTATTTCTCTCAACTTAGCAACTTATGCTATTATATGAGTCATTTTAAGCTACTTTTCAACTTTTGTGTTACAACTAAATGCCTAAATGAACTTAGTTTGTCACAAAACTTCACTAGCATGTTAAACAAGTAATATACTACCTTTTGTAACCATATACAAGTCTAACATGTTACTAAGGGTATTACACAAGTACAAAGATTTGATTTGCAAATTTGTTTTGAAGACTTGGAAGTTTGAGCATTATGAATCGCGATAGATGTTATCAAAAAGTCTTGTTGGTATGGAGGTTAAGCGGCGTGTTCCATTGATAACAGTAAATTTGAATATTTGATAAATTTGAAGATTTGTTTCAAAGATTTGATAGATTTAAAGATTTGAGAGAATTGAAGATTTGAAGATTTATTCTTTGATGATGGAATTTGGCTTAAGGTGGAGATTATTGAGTTTGACCCAAATTTCATTATAGATTGTTATCGCTAGTTTCTTAATTTTATGAAAGATTTATGAAGATATGGAAAGATTTATAGAGATATGTTAAATATTTGAAAGACATATGACATATATGTAAAATATTTGTGAGAGAATTGATAGAAAATAAGAAACTAGGCATAGTTGCTACTTAAGCAAGATTTGGTAGGCTATAAATATTTGTATTGAGGAATTATAAGAGTTATGAGAGTGAGAATGAGAGTCTGAGAGAAATTATCTTGTAAGATCCGTAAGCCAGATTTGACTATTCTCATCTGTAGATGTAGGCATGTTTGCTGAATCACATTAAACCTTGTGGGGAATGGATCCTCTTATATGCTTTTTCACATGACAAGGTCATATGTAGGAGATAGATAGATACAAAGGTTATAAAAGAAATTTTACACATTTTTTATTGAGTCCTACTAATAAAATCTTTTTGTATCTATCTTTTTTTTTTCATATGACCTTGTTATGTAAAAAAACACATGAAATGATCAATTCCTAACCTTGTGCATGATTTGTGTGATATTTTTCTAAATTACTAATTACTAATATTTATATATATGTTTCTCTAGATGAGAATGTAATATTCTCCAACAAAATTGATGATGATGTAGTATTTCTTAAGATTAAAGAAAAGAATGTGGTATACCTCAAGAATATAGTATTCTCTAACAAGAGTGAATGGGTATTCCCCAACACATAATTTGACAAAAAGCCAAAAATCAACGTCGTCTTGCTGAATTGAAACAAGAAGACAATTCAAGAATCGACAAAATGACAACCCAAAAAGGGAATCTCAGTGAAGAATGTAATATCTAAAAAAAAACTAGTAAAAGGGAGTTACATTGCATGCTAATAGGAAAACAAATTATGTTCTCTTTTCATTGGTTCCTAAATTTCAAAGTCCCAATGGAACCAAACAAGACTCAAACTTAAGTGAAAAGGATAGATGGTAGATGATAGATGACACAAGCTGATGAGTTCAACACCAGCAAGTGTCATATTGGAGAGCTTCAAAAAAATTAAACAATAATTACAGCAGAAACATGTGTCAATAATATGGTAAAACTAACAAAAATCTTAAGCAGATTCACGTAATCTTGAAGGAATAAAAGCTCAAGACATTAATTGCAAGATAAAATAGCAGAGAAACGTGTAACACCCAATCACCCTTTACATCAGTTTCTTACGGAAGGAAACCCAAATTCTGGGTCTATAAATATCATTACCTTTTTCTTTCCTTAACAAGAACGTAGCTTAATAACCTATAAACAAATTTTTGCTTTCTGCAACCACCATTTCCACTTCCAGCTCTTCGTTTCCACCCACTTTTTATCCATCAAACACAAACTTGTAATAGAGGTAGGAAAATGACAAAAACACCATTCCTTACCTTTTTATTTCTACTTTCATATCTCCCAGTCCATAAATTTGTGGATGTATGCTCTACTGATGCTATAGTGTTTCTCTGCTGATCGCTTTCTTATTTATTTGGTTGTTCTATCCATTATGCAATATTTTTTTACTGATACAACTACTCTATTTTCTTACTATATCTGATTTTATATTTTGCTGTGCAAGCCATTATATTTTATTTTCTTACCGCTGCAAATACTCCAATTTCATACTGTTGTAACACTGACCGTTGCAAATACTCCAATCTCATACTACTGTAATAGTGATATATCTGATATTACACTAGGGATGGCAACGGGGCGGGGCGGGAACGGGTAGTAGTCCCTCGCCCCCCGTCCCCGCGAATAATATTCGCCCCCACCCCCGCCTCCATATCCGTGCAGGTACCTGTTTATCATTCTCCCGAGGGTAAACGAGTATCCACGATATCCGCGGGTACCCAATAAATTGTAAAAAAAATCAACAAAATTAAAAAATAAAATGAAAAAATGAAAAAAAAAAGTATAATACCATAATTTCTCAAAATTTGTCCAACACAACTTAATCTAAAAATAATGTTAAACACTTAAAATACTTTTGATTTATATAACTCTACCATATTTTAATTTATATAATTAAGTTTTTAAAAAAATTATATAAAATATTTGTGTAATTTTTTTGATGCAGTACCATGCAGTACGGAGGAACCACCCCCGCCTCCGCCCCGTTTATTAAACGGGATAATACAAAACAGGTATTTATACTCTCGGAGAAAATTAGACGGGTATTACCCGCCCCCGTCACGGGTATTACCCGCGGGGGCAGGTAAAATTGTCATCCCTATATTACACTCTTCTGCTTAAACCAAATATTTGAATAAAGCTTTTCAACGTAACATGATTCTATATGTAACTCAAATTTTTATTTAATTCCATTTGGTTATTTAGTCAATAGCTATACGTAACCCAAATTTTTATTCAATTCCATTTATTTAGTCAATAGCTATATGTAACTCAATTTTTATTCAATTCAATTTGACTATTTCGTCAATAGCTACGACGACACTACTACCATATCTTAATAATAAATATTTTAATACTTGTACCCATCTAGATTATATTATTATACTATTTTTTATTCGTTTTCTTATCAATATTTTATTATATTTCTATGGTACTATTTCAATACTTGTCTTCTTATCTATATTATTCTTCCAAGATATTTTTACTAAATTTAGTTTTTATATATATATATATATATATATATATATATATATATATATCAAAAGTAAAATTCTATAGAAAAGTTTTAAAGGATATATTATCTCATGGATAAAAAAGGATCAGTGTGCAAAGAGATTATTATTGTGATCATGATGAGAGAATCAGAGGACGTCCTAATGAAGAGAAAGAGGCACATTTGATGAAAAGTATTGAAATGAGATAATAAAGAAAAGATAAAAAGAAAATTCTATGCTTCCATATGAGATTATTCAGTTATTTATTTAATGAGTTAATTTTATCATAAATTAAATCATTATTTTATTAGGTCATTTATTTCTATCTTAATCTACTAATTTAATTTTGGACTTACAGTTATGATTTTAGAAATAAAGATTGGTAAAGAATGGATGGTAAATTTATATTATATGTTTTTGTATCTTCCTACTGAGATTTTTATCTCACTCTTATTATGGTAAATTGTTTCAGATCATGCCGATTGTAAGAGTTATCATTGATTTTCGTGTAGAACAAGTCTACATGCCTGATCTCGGAGGCTATGTTTTTAATGTTACATTGGTAAATTTGTTCCTGATTGTACTACTCTTTGACGAGTAGTTTAGAAAATGAAAAAAAAAATTATTTTGTAAATATGTAAATACGAAAAAGTAACTGTGATGACACCTTGAAGGCTTTAGTAACGCCTAATTTTGTTGAAATGGTGCCTAACTTAGAAAGTGTGTTGTGTATGTTTTGTTTGTACTAGCTAACTTTTGAAAGGTCAATCTTTTATGTAAAATATCAAATGAACTAATGTAAAATGTGGTAGTTTGTTTTATAACTTCTTATTCTAATTTAGAATTTAAATAAATAAACATAAATTTAGAGTAGAACGTTACAGTATGGTATCAGAGACAAGTCCTAGGCAACGTGGTTTGGGGAACCATTATTGATTTCTAACACAATAAGAATTGTTGCAGGAAAGGATGTCGCGCATGCAGAATAACGCTAATCCTCACTCTAAGGATAGAGTAGAAAGGATGATAGATATACTCACAGAAATTGCTACAGTTATGCAGGAACAAAAAGCCATGACCAATCAATTTTTCCAGCATATATGAGTAAATGGAGATCCAGAACAGGGTGCTCCTGTAGCAAATCAGAATTTTCAAAGCCTGTCTGAATTTCGGAAAGCCAATCTTCCAGCCTTTAAAGGAGAATACAACCCGACTGTCGCATAGAATTGGCTCATGGTACTAGAGAAAATTTATATTGTCCTAGGGTGCACTGATGCCCAAAAAGTTAATTTTGCTATGTATATGTTATCTGGAGAAGCAGAGCACTAGTGGCGTGGAACCAGACGACTTTTGGAAACCCCAGATGCACCAATTACTTGGGAAATTTTCCAGAATGCTTTTCTGAAAAAATATTTTCCTACCAGTATTCAAAATGAGAAAGAACTAGAATTTCTGCAATTGCGACAAGGGAACATGACGATTAGACAGTACATGGCAAAATTTGAAAAGTTGGCAAAATTCTCCTCTTATCTTTAGTTAAATAATAATGAAGAATGGAAAGCTGTGAAATTTGAATATGGACTGAGACCAGAAATTAAGAAAGAGGTTAGTAAGCTGGAAATCAAGCAGTATTCTACACTAGTTAATAAGTGTAGAATTTTGGAAAGGGATCTTTTGGAATATAAAGCTGAGCAGGAAAGACAATTCCAATTCAAGCGAAAGAGGGAAGATAATGGACAAAGAATTGGAAATAATAAATTTAGACAAAATATGAATAAAGAAAAACAGGTGCAGCTTGAAGAAAAATGCCCAAAGTATGGGAAGACACACGGAGATAGACCATGCCTATATGGACAATAGGTATGTTACACTTATGGGAAGCTAGGACATATGTCAAGAGATTGCAGACTAAATAAGGGAAATTCCCCAATGCCATCACAAGTTAAGAATTCACAAACAAAACCTCAAGTTTCAGGAAGGGTCTTTGCCTTAACCAGTCAAGAAGCGAAACAATCTTCCGAGTTGATAACAGGTCAGTGCCTCATAAACAATACTCTTTTAACTGTATTGTATGATTCTGGAGCTACACATTCTTTTATATCCAATGATTGTGTGAAAAATCTAAATTTACCAGCAACTGAGTTACCCTATAATTTGTTAGTAACCACACCTACTGGAAGTAGAGTCCAAACTTCTTATGCATGTTTAAACTGTCCTATCTCTGTTGAAAATAAACCTTTTGTTGCAAACCTAATTTGTTTAGCATTTCAAGACCTTGATATTATTTTGGAAATGAACTGCCTATCCTCCAACCATGTGATACTAAACTGTCCTGATAAATTTATCTATTTTTCTTCACTCCCTAACCAAGAAAAATCTCAGAGTACCTTTTTATCTGCCAATCAAGTTAGCAGGGGTATAATAGAAAGAACTCAAGAATACATTCTCCTTCTCTTTTCAGAGATAAAGAGTGAGCTGAATTTAAATACTATTCTTGTGGTTAAAGATTACCCTTAAGTTTTCCCCTCAGATATTTCTAGCCTACCTCCAGAAAGAGAAATAGAATTTTCTATTGACGTAATGCCAAGAGTAGGTCCTATATTAATTGCACCCTATAGAATGTCTCCTGTAGAACTAAGTGAACTTAAGAAACAAGTTAAAGAATTATTAGAAAAACAATTCATAAGACCCAACGTATCTCCTTGGGGAGCTCCCGTCCTTTTTATGAAAAAGAAAGACAGAAGTCTTAGATTATGCGTAGACTATAAACAATTAAATAAAGTGACTATTAAGAATAAATACCCATTCCCTAGGATAGGTGATTTGCTAGACCAAGTAAGGGGAGCTTCAGTATTCTCAAAAATAGATTTAAAGTCAAGATACCATCAGATTAGGATCAAAACAGAAGACATTCCTAAAACATCATTTAGAACTAGATATGTTCATTATGAGTATCTGGTAATGCCATTTGGATCAACTAATGCTCCTACTGTATTTATGGATTACATGAATAGAATATTTAGACCATATTTAGATAAATTTGTGGTGAATTTTATTGATAATATTTTGATCTATTCAAAGACAGAAGAGGAGCGTGAAACCCATTTGAGAATAGTGTTACAAAATTTGAAAGAAAAATAATTATATGCAAAATTAGAAAAATGTGAATTTTAGATGAAAGAAATAAAATTCTTAGGACATGTGATAAATCAAGATGGAGTTGTTGTAGACCCTAGTAAAGTGGAAGCAGTTATGCATTAGGAACATCCAAAAACAATAACTGAAATAAAAAGTTTCTTAGGCTTAGTTAGCGGGATACTATAAAAGGTTCATAAAAGGATTTTCACAAATAACTTTGCCATTAACAATATTGACTAGAAAAGGAACTCCTTTTGGACCAAGGAATGTGAGAAAAGCTTTCAGGAATTAAAGAGAAAACTCACTACTGCTCCTATATTAGTAATTCCTAATCCTTTAGGACATCTTGTAGTTTATAGTGATGTCTCTAAAAAGGGATTAGGATGTGTGTTAATGCAAGAGGGGAAGGTAGTAGCTTATGTTTCTAGACAACTAAGGTCTCATGAGAAAATTTATCCAACACATGATTTAGAATTAGCAGCAGTGGTTTTTGCTCTAAAAATTTGGTGACATTATTTATATGAGGTAAATTTTGAGGTGTACACTAATCATAAGAGTCTAAAATATTTATTTGATCAAAAAGAATTAAATATGAGCCAAAGAAGGTGGATTGAGTTTCTTAAGGATTATGACATGGAAATTAAGTACCACCCAAGTAAAGCAAATATTGTAGTTGATGCTTTGAGTAGGAAATCTCTCCATATGTCAAATATGATGATTCAAGAAATGGATTTGATAGAAAAGTTTAAGAATTTAAATCTTTCAATAATTTTAGAACCAAATAAGATTTGTTTAAGTGTCTTACAAATTACTTGTAATTTAAGGACAAAAATCAAGGAGGCACAGAAAGAAGATCAATTTTTGCAAGCTCTTAAGGAAGGGATACTTGAAGGAAAATATCTAGACTTTAACTTAGTGAATGATGAGATAATTATGTACAGAAATAGATTATGTGTACCTAATAACTCAGATCTAAAGAGAGAAATTCTAGAAGAAGCTCATAAGAGTAGATATACAATTCATCTAGGAATTAACAAGATGTATCAGGATCTTAAAGGTCAATTTTGATGGCCTGGGATGAAATCTGAAATAGCTAAGTATGTGACACAATGTCTAACATGTCAAAAGACTAAAATAGAACATCAGAAACCTTCAAGCCTATTACAACCCTTAGAAATCCCAGAATGGAAATGGGATAACATCTCTATGGATTTTGTTGTAGGTTTACCAAGAATTAACTTAGGATATGATGCTATATGGGTGATTGTAGATAGATTAACCAAGTCAGCACATTTTCTGCCTATTAAAATTAATTATGCACTAAATAAGTTAGCTCAACTATATATTAAAGAAATTATGAGACTTCATGGAATACCAACCACTATAATATCAAATAGAGACCCTAGATTTACCTCTAGGTTTTGGGAATCATTACAAGCAGTCTTTGGAACAAAATTATCTTTTAGTACTTCTTACCATCCCCAAACTGATGGTCAAATTGAAAGGACAATCTAAATCTTAGAGGACATGCTTAGGGCTTGTGTTTTAGATTTCAAAGAAAATTAGGACACCTATCTATCACTAATAGAATTTGCCTATCATAATAGTCATCATTCTAGTATCAGGATGGCCCCATATGAAGCCTTATATGGAAGGAAATGTAGGTCTCCTTTATGTTGGTTTGAAACTAGAGAAAGAAATTTAATAGGACCTGATTTGGTATAATAAACCACAGAACAAATAAAATTGATCAAAGAAAGAATGCTTGAAGCTCAAAGTCGACAGAAGAGTTATGCAGATCAAAGAAGGAAATCATTAGAATTCCAAGAAGGAGAACACGTATTCCTTCGAGTCACCCCAACAACTAGTATTAGCAGGTCTTTAAAAACAAAGAAACTAAGTCCCAGATAAATTGGACCCTTCCAAATTCTTAAAAGAGTCGGTATCGTAGCCTATGAAATAGCTTTACCTTTTAATTTGTCAAACCTTCATGATGTGTTTCATGTGTCACAACTTCAAAAATATTATCCTAATTCTTCACACATCATTGAGGCAGAATCAGTACAATTAAGAGATAATTTAACATATGAGGTACAACCTATGCAAATAATAGACAAAATTTACAGACAATTGAGGAATAAAATCATTCCTATGGTTAAGGTATTATGGCAAGGACAAGATGTGGAAGGAGCGACATAAGAAGCAGAGGAAGACTTTAAGCAAAAATATCTTGAATTTTTTTGACAGATAATTGAAATTTTGAGGACAAAATTTTCATAAGAGGGGAAGAATGTATCAAAAAAAAAAACTAGCAAAAGGGAGTTACATTGCATGCTAACAGGAAAAAAATTTATATTCTCTTTTCATTGGTTCCTAAATTTCAAAGTCCCAATGGAACCAAACTAGGCTCAAACTTAAGTGAAAATGATATATGATAAATGATAGATGACACAAGCTGATGAGTTCAACACTACCAAGTGTCATTACGGGGAGCTTCAAAAAAATTAAACAATAATTACAGCAGAAACATGTGTCAATAATATGGTGAAAACTAACAAAAATCTTAAACAGATTCACTAATCCTGAAGGAATAAAAGCTTAAGCCATTAATTGCAAGATAAAATAGCAGAGAAACGTGTAACACCCAATCACCCTTTGCATCAGTTTCTTATGTAAGGAAGGTCAATTTCTGGGTCTATAAATATCATTACTTTCTTCTTTCCTCAACAAGAACGCAGCTTAATAACCCATAAACAAGTTTTTGCTTTCTGCAACCACCATTTCCACTTCCAGCTCTTCGTTTCCACCCACTTTTTATCCATTAAACACAAACTTGTAATAGAGGTAGGAAAATGACAAAAACACCATTTCTTATCTTTTTATTTCTATTTTCATATCTCCCAATCCATAAATTTATGGACGTATGCTCTACTGATGCAACAGTATTTCTCTGCTGATCACTTTCTTATTTATTTGGTTGTTCCATCCATTAGGCAGTATTTTTTTACTGATGATCACTTTCTTATTTATTTGGTTGTTTCATCCATTATGAAGTATTTTTTTAATGATGCAACTACTCTGTTTTCTTACTATATCTGATTTTATATTTTGTTGTGCAAACCATTATATTTTATTTTCTTACCGTTGCAAATACTCCAATTTCATACTGTTGTAATAGTGACCGCTGCAAATACTTCAATCTCATACTGCTGTAATAGTGATATATTTGATATTACACTCTTCTGCTTAAACTAAATATTGAATAAAACTTTTCAACGTAACATGATTCTATACGTAACTCAAATTTTTATTCAATTCCATTTGATTATTTAGTCAATAGTTATACGTAACCCAAATCTTTATTCAATTCTATTTATTTAGTCAATAGTTATATGTAACTCAATTTTTATTCAATTCAATTTGGCTATTTCGTCAATAGCTACAACAACACTACTATCATATTTTAATAATAAATATTTTAATACTTGTACTCATCTAGATTATATTATAGATTATATTATTACTATTTTTTATTCGCTTTCTTATCAATATTTTATTATATTTCTATGGTACTATTTCAATACTTGTCTTCTTATCTATATTATTCTTCAAGATATTTTTAATAAATTTAGTTTATATATATATATATATATATATATATATATATATATATATATATATCAAAAGTAAAATTCTATAGAAAAAGTTTTAAAAGATATATTATCTCATGGATAAAAAAGGATCAAATGCAAAAAAAATTATTATTGTGATCATGATAAGAGTATTAGGAATGCTTTGATGAAGAGAAAGAGGCACATTTGATAAAAATTATTGAAATGAGATAATAAAGAAAATATAAAAAGAAAATTTTATGCTTCCATATGAGATTATTCAATTATTTATTTTAATGAGTTAATTTTATCGTAAATTAAATCATTATTTTATTAAGTCATTTATTTCTATCTTAACTCTACTAATTTAATTTTGGACTTACAATTATGATTTTAAAATAAAATTGATAAAAATAGATAATAAATTTATATTACATATTTTTACATCTTCTTAGTGAGATTTTTATCTCACTCTTATTGTGATAAATTGTTTCAGATCATGCCAACTGTGAAAGTTATCATTGATTTTCATGTAGAACAAGTCTACATGCTTGATCTCGGAGACTGTGTTTTTAATGTTACATTGAGAAATCTGTTCCTGATTGCACTACTCTTTGACGAGTAGCTTAGAAAATGATTTTTTTTTTTGTAAATATGTAAATACGGAAAAGGAACTGTGATGGCACCTTGAAGGCTTTAATAATGTCTAATTTTGTTGAAATGGTGCCTAACTTAGAAAGTGTGTTGTGCATGTTTTATTTTTACTAGCTAACTTTTGAAAGATCAACCTTTTATGTAAAATATCAAATGAATTAATGTAAAATGTGGCAGTTTGTTTTATAATGTCTTTTTCTAATTTAGAATTTAAATAAATAAACATAAATTTAGAATAGGACGTTACAAAGAAATCCTGAATGACAAGGTTAGACCAATAAGAAAAATGGTAGAAAGACGAAAGAAATGGAACTTTAGAATGGTGGTGAGAGATTTTTTTGAGAAAAATAAAAATGAAGAAAGAAAAATAAAAGGAAAAATGAAGGAAAATATGATAAAATAAAGTAAAAAAAGAACTGAAAAAAATCAAGAATTAAGTACTTGTTTGATAAAGCTTATATTTTGCTGAAAAGTTTTTTTATGGGTTAAAAAACTTTTTCATAAATCAAAGTGATGTTTGGTAAAAAATTGATTAAAGTGATAAAAAGTTTTTTCATGAGTTAAATTTTTTTTTCATAATCAACACCCTTAAATATTTTTTGGAAAAACTTTTTTTTAAAAAATTGATTATGTTATGCTTTTACCAAGTTAACATTAAAATATAAAATATTATATAATATAAATAAATCATTTCATATTTTTTTACTAATTTATTATAGAAAAATGATTTTTTCAGACAATCTAAATGATACAAATTATCTTAAAATTATTTTTAATTAATATATCAAATATAAAATTAATTTTATTATAATTAATTATACATATAATTAGTTATTGATTGAATATTTTTTTTATTGCTAATTCAAAAGTCAAGAAAATGATATAAAATAAAGTTAAAAGAGACGGCGAAGTTTTCGGAAGTGGATTCCAGAATGAGAAGATTTTGGAACAATGACAGATGAAGGCAACAAGAAGAATGAAAAGGTGATCGACGAGGCATAGTGAGAAAAATGTGGTTCTGCCAATTGATTGGATGCAAAGGGACAAAGAAATGAAAGTGTCTTGATGTTTGAAAAAAGAAGAATAGAGAGGGAAAATGAAAGAAAATTGAAGGAAACGAGGGAAAATGAAAGAAAGAAGAAGTGAAGCAAGAAAATGCAGTTGAAAGCTCAACGTGGATATCAACCTTATGAAATCATATCGAAAAACATGGTAGAGAGCAGAGAAATGGGAAAGCTGAGAAATAACGAGAAAAGTGAGGTTTATTAAATGTGTGAAAAATGTGTACATTGAGCTAATCATGTAACTTATATAAAATAATAAAAGTTTAACTAAAGTTTTGGTTATTATATTTTATATTTATTTTTAATTTAATTTTTATAATTTTATTTTAAAATCAATTTTTATACTTATAAAATTTTTAAAATAATAATTATTATTAATTTTTATTATAATATTATTATAATACTGTCATTTGTCTAATAAATTAAATACTTTTTACTTAATAGAGACTCTTTTAGATATTTATTTGTTTTATAAAATATTAAATAATTATTCTTTCATTCTATTAAATATTTTTTTTGAGTATGTACTATTTTATTTAATATGTGCTTATTTATTCTAATAAATATTTTTTTAATAAATACTCTTTTAAATTTTTTTATTATAAAATATTCAATAAAGATTAAATTAACGATATTAAAATAAAAATTAATAGTAATTTTTTTAAAAACTTTTATAAATATAAAAATTAATTTAAAAAATTATAAATATTAAATTAAAATTAAAAATAAAAATAAATTATAAAAATTAAAACTTTAATTTAACCAACAATAAAAGTAACTAATTAATAACTAACTTACCAACTCAACAAACCAATATAACTCATTTTTAACTAATGCTGAACACTCTCTAAACATGGTAATAATATAACATTGAATTTAAAGTACAGATGTATGTATGTATTCATACAACAAAATTTAAAATTTAATTAAAAATTATAAAAAAAAAAAAAAATACTTAAAATATTAAAGTATATAATAAATACGATACAAGGTACAAATATCGGTACAACAAACATCTTAAAAGATACGAATCGTAGTATCTTTTCCATTGACATCTACACACTCGTAAAACCAATACTGACTAATCATTATCAAACACATTTATCTAACATTTATCTACTCTTAAAAGACGGCTAAAAAATATACTTATAAAAAATATTAGTAACAGATTTTTTTAATATTTATTTTATTATTAACTTAAAAATAAATATTATTAATATCTTTTTCATAATAATCTTTTCAAATATATAACATAAATAAATATTAAAAATAATGTTGTTAACATTTCTCAATCATAAACACCCAACCATTTCGTTTTAATGGGTAAAACAAAAAGAAAAGAAGAAGGAAAATAAAGAGCAAAGAGTGAGTGCGGGTGGGCAGAGTGTTGAGAGAAAGAAAAAAAAGAGAAAACCTGTGATGTGGTTGGATGTTGAGTTCCGATCACATGGCTTCTTCATCTTCTGCTCCTCCCACTCCCTCCTATCTCACACATATTCCTCTTCCCTCTCTCCAACACCAAGGTCCGTTCGTATTCGCAAATCGCTTTTTCACAATTTTCCTTTTTCTTTTCCTTTCCCTTTCTCTAACTTCAGTTTCATTTAGTTTCGTTTATGGCCATTGATTTAGGGCTTCGCTTTTTTCAACTCACTGTTTGTTTCTCGAGAAAACGAGAGAAATTCCATCTGTTTAACAATTTGATTGCAATTTTTTCCCCTTCAATTGAACTCAGTACATCTCTACTGTTTGATTTATTGAGTTGCATTGATCAGTTACTTTGATTTCACAAATTCAATTTCCAATCAGGTGATAAGCCTCTGGATGATGATGAATCTCGCTCAACCCCGGTTCCTATTCATGTTGTGACCACTGCGTCTCAGCTTCCTGTTGAATTCCTGGAACCCTCGCCTCAAATGCAACTCGTCATTGGTTTTGACTGCGAGGGCGTTGATTTGTGTCGCAATGGGACTCTCTGTATAATGCAGGTGAAACTACATTTGCTTTGCAATCTAAGTCTTATATGAGAATTTATATGGTATATGCTGAAGTTTTTAGTATTAATGTCACTGGCTCTTTGATATCTAGATAAATAGGAGCAAAATATATGTAAATAAGAGCAACCTATTAACCGTAAGGGCGAATTGCGTCAACTAAGTTGACCGGGGCTCAAATCCTGCCATTGTCTGTTGTTGGTGGGCTATTTTTGTAAGAACCCCTTGGGGTCCTGCCCTGACCCTTGGGATGGGGTAGCTACCCTTGACCCTAAATTTTTGTTCAACAAAAAAAAAAGCAACCTATTACAGCTCTGTTCTGTTATTCTCTAATTGCCTCTTATACTTTTAGGCTAGTGGTTGTTTGTGTCGTTGTTTACTGCTTTAGTGAGATAAGCATGTGATAATTTATTTTTAATTGCATCCTCGTCCAGTTTTACGCTTTTGATGAGGATTATTATGTTAAATCTTGGCATAGAACTTGGCTTCAGTTTCGTGTTTCTGCAGCTTGCATTTCCAGATGCTATATACTTGGTTGATGCAATCGATGGGGGAGATGAGCTTATCAAAGCCTGTAAACCTGCACTTGAATCTAATTACATCACAAAAGTGATTCATGATTGCAAACGGGATAGTGAGGTCTCTGATTTATTTGATTGCTTTTTTTTTTTTTTTGTATTTGTTGAAGTTTAAGAAACAATTTCTAATGAAAAAAACGTTTGAGAGACTTAAGTTGTCATCTCAGCATTTCCCAACTTCATCTGACAATTTAAAGCACTCATAAACATATTGTTGTCTTCTAGGCATTGTACTTTCAGTTTGGCATCAAGTTGAACAATGTGGTGGATACCCAGGTGAGCTCTGTTATTACTAGGCAGCCTCCTTCCTTCTCCCTCCCCATTCTATTAGGTTTATTAAGTTGCAGATTAAATTATTTCCAAAATAGCACACATTTCATATTATATTGACCCAAAATGATTTTCCTTGAGCAATGATTGTTGGCATTGGAATGAGATATTGGATATCAGCTCATGGCTGTAGTAAAAACAATGATTAATTTGCTCCGGTTTAATGATTATGCTGTTTAGATATGTTGTTCTTATCATTTGTGATGCACTTGAATATGTTGATAAATCTAAATTCAACTGCTTAGCCCCTCATTGTCTTTGATCCTTTCAACAATAATACAATTATTATTTTGGCTAAGTGACTAAGTGTGCAAGGTTTACATGGTTTTCCCTTAAGTTTATTGTCTAATTTCAGTACTACAGCACTCTCTGCCCATCAATTTTGATTAGTTCAGTGACAAATTTATTGCAAATTACTCATTTGGTTCATGATTAAATCACTCTCCTTTTGTGTAACGTGTTTTCTTTTGTTAGAATATTGGCATTTATGCTTATAATATTAGCATTTAGTCAACTGTATTTATTTGATTGCTGTAAATTAGCTAGTAATTTACTCCTTGATTGATAGTAATTATCTCCTTAGTTGATTGTATCAATACTATAAATAAGAGATTAGTATGCAAGCCTATACATACATTTTCGCTCAAACACTCTATTTCAACATGATATCAGAGCTGTAACATCCTTCGTGACCTAATCCCATCACTATTCTGCTGCTGCATTCCCAGAAAAATTGAAACTCCTCTCCCACTGTGTTTCTGATCCATGACTATCTCATTCCCTATGGCTATGCACCAGCTCTGGCCAGCGGATCTCTACTTTTTCCTCCTATCCATAGATGCCATGCACCTTTGCAGCCAACATTATAGCAAGTCTTCACTTTTCCTCTCCACTGCAGCTGCCATCTCCAGTTCACCACCTTCCCAATCTTCAGTCAACGAACTGACCCCACCTTTGGAATTTGAGGATGCCCATCTGTTAAGACCCTAAGCCTCACCAGAAAATCCCCTTCCTCGTGCCGCCCATCTATGGTGGCCTTCTGGCTGGCCACACGCCAGCATGTTGAACACCACCTTCGTCAGTGATTAGCCCAGTTTGGCTCGTCTCCCTTTTCTGACCAGTACCCTGCCAGGATTTGCCACAGTTCAGCTTTCCCACCACATGAGAGCTCTTGTCTGGCCAATCTCTGCACATGCCACTCCAACTCCACCATTCAACTCTTGCTCAGGCCCTTTCCTCCCCCTTAGCAAGAGCAAAACCTTGGGTTCTGTTGGGGCTTCATCTGCTCAACCTGCTAGCAATCCACCTACAACTGTATCAACGTCAAATTCCATGCCTGCACCTAAACCTCCAGTACAAACTGTGACAGCAAACAATAGAACATCTGCTGCAGACGTCACAACTGCAAATGTGTCTATGGATAGTTATGATTAGGAATGTTCAAATTCAGTGGCTAGTAATAATCTTGAGCAGACTATCCAACAAATTATGTGCATGGGCGGTGGCAACTGGACAGAGATTACAGTTAGTCGTGGTCTTCAGGCAGCTTACAGTAACCCATGCTGTAGATTACTTGTATTATTTTAACCCCTGAAGCAGTAGAACTTGCTGTACTTGTTACTCAGTACCCAGGTAGTTAGACAACTAAAACAGGCGAGGTCACTGCAGGAGCTCTTCCTGGTGCAACTGACTCATCTCCCTTAACTATGTTTCCACATGCGATGTTTTCTAGTATTGGTTGGATCTCTAGATTTCCTTACAAACAATCCCCTGAAGCTCTCATACTGTTGCTGGCCTATTTGAAGCCAGCTTCTATGGAGCCATTTTGTTCCTACTCTTCCCAGTATTCACTGTCTCTTGCATCTGCAGTGACTTTGGTGAAATCTTTAACAAGGTTCAAGGATATTATCCTTGCTAGATGCATTCTGTTGCTGAAATGCAGCCTTCGTAGCACGCACAAAAAGCTTGGTGGAGAAAAGCATATATCCACAGAGAACCATACCAGTAGTAACCTCTCTTGGCTAGATTTACACTAATCCTTGCTGGGCCTACTGCCAGCAGTGTCCAAAACACCTATACTATACCCATTGAGAGCCATACCGACAGTGACCTCTATTGACTGCAATTCACACCAGTCCCCAGTTTCTAGTATTTGGCCTCTTTCCGCTCCAGCAGCACTGGGAACCATTGTGTTTGACTATGCATTACTCCAGTCGAAATGTTAGGTTTGACTGTTGGCTCTACTTCCCTCTGTTTGGCTGTGCTCTCTTCTAGCCATTAGCTGTTTTCGAGCCAATTTGAGCCAGATTTAATTCCAAGGATTTATGGGTCAATTTGAGGTTATTCTTGCTAAGATCCAAATATTGTTTTTGATAAATTTGGATTTTGGAGAAGTTTGGGCCTTGTTCTGTATGATTGCTTGCTAGGAAATTTTCATTGCGCGGCTTTCCAGTGGTGTCTCTTCCTCCTTGGCTATGCAACATTCCAGCTAGCTCTGCTGGCTGTGTGTGATTCCAACCATCTTGCTGAGTTGTTGTTCCAACAGTGCTCATTTTGCGTATTCTGTCTCCAGCATCTCTTCAGTAGTGTTTTGGATGCCTCATCTTGCTGACTTGTCTTTCCAGCTATGGTTTATAGAACCCACATTTTATTTTAAAGTTGTTTTCTTTAAGAGTCCTTATTTGTAACAAGTTGAGAGCTTAATAAGCTTCAACTTGGGGGAAGTGGCATAATATTATTTTTTATTGTTTAGAATATTAGCATTTAGTCAACTGTATTTATTTGATTGCTGAATATTATCTAGTGATTGCCTCCTTGATTAATAGTAATTATTATCTCCTTAATTGTCCCTATTATAAGAGACCAGTGTGCAAGCCTATACACACTTAATTAGTCTCACACTCTCTGTCTCAACAACTTTATTAGATCAGAAAAGCTTCTACTAAATCAGCTGCTGTAAACAAGCATTTTTCCTCATAAACCTTTCTGCAGTAAAGACATCAGTTGGTTACTTAAACATGCCTCTATAATCTTAAAAGGGTCATTCTTGAAGTTGGACTTCATTACTTGGCCCCCTCCTAAGTGATCCATTTGAATTTAGGAAATTTCAAGTTTGGAGAGAGGAAATGGAACTTGTATAGCAAATAAGTTCCCTTCTTTAGCAATTTTTGCACTTTATTTTTCTTATTGTTAGTATTTCTAAGGATTCCATAGGATCCTTAGACTGGAGTTGAGATCCCACATCGGCTGGGTATATGGGCAAAGTGCCCCCTATAATGACTTGGGCAATCCTCCCACCTTGAGCTAGCTTTTGGGTTTGAGTTAGTCTCAATTCCAATATGGTATCAAAGCCTATCCTAGTCTTGATGTTGGGCTACCCGCATATGTCCAATCCTACAAATTTCATGCCCCAAATGTCCAGTCCTGGGCATAAGGGGTGTGTGTTGAGATTTCACATTGGCTGGGTATATGGGCAAAGTACCCCTTATAATGACTTGGGCAATCCTCCCCCCTTGAGGTAGCTTTTGGGGTTGAATTAGGCCCAATTTGTTCTCAATTCCAATAATTGGTATAATAAATGTTTATAAGTATTGATCCTTGTGTTCTATTGTGTTGATTAATTATATTCCTTGTTTTGGTTTAGATTGCTTATTCACTGATAGAGGAGCAAGAAGGACGAAAGAGATTGCCAGATGACTACATTTCATTTGTTGGCCTCCTTGCAGATCCACGTTATTGTGGTATTATATATGTCGTGGTATCCATTAAAATGTTTTTGTTGATCATGGTTTCTTTATATTATTGACCAGATTATTCTGGATGGAGATGATTAATAATTCCTAATAAGTTCCTTTGAGTCACTTGGTTCCTTCCTCCATATTCACTTTGAGGGTTTGTATGTAGGCATATCATATCTTGAGAAGGAAGAAGTTCGCATCCTCCTTCGACAGGTTGGTTTTAGAATAATCTTACTTGGTTGAGAAAAATAATCTATTTTTAGCTTTCCTACTCAAAAGTTAAAATTGTTGGTCCAGCATGCATGTTTGATTTCATCACGTGATGTTATGTTCAAGGTTTGGTTGATACCATACAGTACACAGTATGTAACTATAGAAAGTTTCTAAATGTGAGAAACAGTAAAACATCATTAATCTTTTAGTCACATAATTTCCAATTTTACATATCATAATTTATAAATTTTATTTATCCACTTGTTGATATTGATTTGTATGTTTAGGTCAATTAGAAGAATTTGCATGGGCCATCAAAGAAGAAATATCAAATATTTATGTATCTACATCATCCAACTTATCTCTATCATCTAGTGATATTATTTCTAAACGTTTTGATAGGACCCCAAGTTTTGGACATACAGGCCTCTATCTGAACTAATGGTCCGTGCAGCTGCTGATGATGTCCGTTTTCTTCTCTACATTTATCACCAAATGATGGAGAAATTAAATGAACGGTCTTTATGGTATCTTGCAGTTCGTGGTGCCTTGTATTGCCGATGTTTTTGTGTGAACAGTAATGATTATGCTGATTGGCCATCTCTACCTCCTATTCCAGGTCTTGAAAATCTGAATGAGAATCATATTATATAAAATATATCTTCTTATTTCTATATTATGAAACTATATGGACACATTAAATTGCCAGTGGCCATCAAATTCTCCTAGACTTTATTTTCTGTCAACCGGGTTTAATTGAAAATAGTATGATGTCATTGATGATATTTGACTTAAAGGTGATGGCATAATTTGGCTGATGAAACTTGAAAATTACCATACAAAGGTGAATATATGAAGCTCCAAGGTAAACACATAAAGAGAGAAATTTGACATGAACTATGAATGCTTTTTATGTTGCAACTTCCTAGTAGGGGTTGGGGTGGGGGGTTCTTCCCTTTTTCTATGTTATTACTCCGCTTCCAGGTTCATGCAAAATAGATTATAGTTTAGTGAAGCTTTGGTCCGCTTTGTTCATTATGGTTGCCAAGAAGTATTCCATTTTTAGCTTTCTATTTTAATCTAGTATATCCATATATATGTGCCTGGAATGCTTGTATAATTGATTTATGCTTTTGACTGCTAAACAATGTACTTGTAGATAAGCTGAAAGCTGATGGAAGTGGTCCTGAGGAAGAAATTCTTTCAGTTCTTGATGTTCCCCAAGGAAAGATGGGGCGTGTTATTGGGAAAAAAGGGGCTACAATTTTGTCAATTAAGGAGTCTTGCAAGTAAAAATTTGTTTCTCTCCTTTCCATTCCCTTGGTTTAGTAGATAAATTTTTTTTTGGTAAATTAGTAAATACTTTGATCCACTGTTCCATTGCCTGTTTTAATTCTTAAATGCATTTGTTGGTTCAGTGCGGAAATTCTCATTGGAGGTGCCAAGGGCCCACCTGACAAGGTTAGTATATCAGCATCGGGTACCCTGTGATTTATAATCTCCAGCTTCTTAGCTGCTTGAATTTTTTAATCTCTGGGTTGGTGGTTTGGTATTTATTTTTTTTTTTTGGGGGGGACGCTTTACCATTACTCTGAATCACAATATTCGCAG
Organism: Ormosia semicastrata; assembly: GCA_029884595.1. Taxonomy (NCBI): domain Eukaryota; kingdom Viridiplantae; phylum Streptophyta; class Magnoliopsida; order Fabales; family Fabaceae; genus Ormosia; species Ormosia semicastrata. The sequence continues at coordinate 7,432,084 of JAQQTO010000063.1, read as the reverse complement.
AAAGAGGTCTAGATGATGTTCAAATTTTGTTATGTACCTGTTGTGGTGTCTTGGACTTGCAACCAATCTTGTTTTGATGGATTCGATTGAGAATCTTTATGATCTCTGGGAACTTTTTTACTCGGTCAATCTGAAGCAATTCATCTACAGTCCGTCATTCTATTATCTTTTATTGTGTTATTACTGTCACCATTTTTCATTTTAAATTTCAAAAAAAATTTGCACATAAAAACAGTGATATTTAACGTGTCTGTCTAAGTGTTCATATTTTTATGTAGGTCTTTATCATGGGACCAGTGAAGCAGGTGAGGAAAGCTGAGGCTATGTTAAGGGGTAGAATCTTGGATATGTAGTAAGGAAAATGCTTTTCTTCTCTTTCAACCAAACATCTGCAATAAATCAGTTTTCTGAGCCTGTAGTTAGTTTCTGCTTCTCATAGTTGGAATGAGTTAGGGGGATCGAGTAGTTCAATGCTTAAGATTACTTTTCCCCCGCTTGCATCTGCTGGAAAAAAAGAAAAAATTTGTCAAGTTTTCTGTCAACAAAACTGAATAAACTATTTCAATTCTCTCGTCGTTCAGCCACACCGAGGTTTGAACTGGGAGATGGTGCTAGCTTTTGTTTTGTGTTTTTAAATACTAGTGGACGTGGACAGTAGACTGGCCCAAATGCAGTGCGGTGAATTCGAATCAGTTTAGAGCACTGATGTTATGAATGAAATTGGATTACATATAAATCAATGACAGACTGTTGGTTAATGGTTTAAAATTATAATCTAATTAGATTTCAGATGAAAGAATGGGATTTATCCACCTTTGATAAAGTAGTGATTTGGGTTCGTTAAATTTACATTGTAAAGGAATTGATTATGAAAATTGATATTGAAATAATCGATTTTAGAATTTTTATTTTTGGCATTATAAGGTATAAATGCTTTTGAAATGAAAAATTATTGAATTTTGCTTGTTAAATTTAATTTTATAGTGTTCTTGCAAAGGTCTTTCTGAAAAATAAATGTTCCTATCTCGAAATTATTTTTACTCGGTAAAATTTATTCGAGAGTAGCAATCTATTGATATTTTAATTAGATAATTATAATTATTCTGAGTTAAATTTAGATTTACGAAATTGATTTTGAGGATTGAAAACCGAAAACAAGCAAACATGTTTAGTCGCTAGCCACACGGCCAACAAAACGAAAATCGTATGGCCTAATACTCCGTACGTTGAGCTTCGGCTAGATAGAGATAGAAGTAAACTTTCAAAGCGTGAAACGGGTTTTTTTTTTTTTGTGAAATACTTTCAATTTTTCATCTTGTAAATCAAGTGGAAATGAAAAGTTGATCTTTTTTTGGTTTCTCACTATATCTCTATATTCTTTGGTTGTAAGATTAATCTTTTGAGCTATGGGTATTTGTTAGATGAGTTGGATTGAGTTTGAGATTGTTTTAGACTCATTTACTCATTAAAGTAGTTGATTAAGTTGGGACTTATGAGTGGGTGGGTTACCCATGTGCATGATGTAGACAAAAAAAAATTCATATGCTAAAATATGAAACAAAAAATTCATTATACATAATAAATTTTAACTAAATTAACATAAGTTTTAAATGAACGTAACATGAGTCTTAACAAACATAAACATAAGAATGAAATAAATATACATACGTCTTAAGTCAAATAAGCCAAGCCAATTGATATTTGCATGAGTTACAATGGGGTATTCATGATCAGTCCTGATTCGAAAATTCGTCTCAACCTAAGTTAAAGGGGTAGAGTTTAGATTCTTAAAATTTGATTCGGTGTATTTTCGGATGTTACTTTAGATTGGTTCAGCCCGGCTTGGTTCTATATAATGTTTTAAAACATTTTTTCTTCAAAAGAAGTTAGTGATAAATTATAAGATTTTTAGACATAAATTAATACTTTTGTGTAACATGATAATATTTTTGTATTGATATAATTTATTTAATAATATATATTATAAAACATATCTTAATTTTAATTTCACACTACTTCTAAAATTTTATATTTAGTTATGCATAATATCTAATTTTATTCATTTTATATAAATATTGAGTTAACCTAATCCCGACTCAATCATTAGTCGGGCCATGATCGGAACGAGTTCGGGCCCAAAAAAATGATATGTTCAACATATTGGGTTAGGTTCGGGTCTTTCTAAACCCGTCTCAACCCACTCTTTGAACACCCCTAAGTTACATATACCAAATAATATATTTAATACTACAAACAATATAAAGTACATAGTCTCCTTTTTTTTTTAATTAGGTTGTTTAGATGTGAGTTACGAGGAAAACTATGGCTAAACGACTTTTATATAAAAAAAAAACTTGGATAAATCTAATTTATGTGGGTTAAAATTTTCTCAACCTACTTATACCTTACTGGTTAGATCAAACCCTATCAACGAACCTAACCCAATTTATATTTTATGAATTGAGTTAAATTGATTCCTTGCAGATACCTACCAAATACCCTTTAAGCATGGAGCAATACAACTATACTTTCTCAACAAGTAGCATCTCCAAAGTTTAAACTTTTGTCCTCATCGAGACTCTAGTTTGTTTTGTGGATAAATGAAAAGTTGGTATGAATGTCATTGTAAAAGTCTAACAAAAAAGAATTTATATATTTATATTTTCGTTTATCATTTTTTTTGGACTGGTTGGTTCTTTAAATTTGCAGACTACTTAAGACAAATGAAAAACTTGTGATAATTCTAATTTATTTCACACGAAAATTTCCTTTTTTTTTTTTTCTAGTCTACGTTAGAGAAAATTTTCTTTCAAGTCTATAATGCCATAAAGTTAAGAATTTTATTTTTATTTTCATTTTCCAAAAATTACACTCTCTCTATATATATACACATGAACGCGTTCCTAAGCTCTTGCACAAGAATGTAGAGTTTATTTTCAAGAGTATAGTATTTGTCTCAAAATTTTATAGCTCAAATTTTAAAATAAACGTTTTTTGGTTACAAAAATTTTAAAATAAATTTAAAGAATCTAATTTTGGAATGAACGTGTTAATACTCAATATGAACTGGAGAAAAACGGGAAGAAAAAGTAGGTTTTCTTTACGGAATAAACTAGAATCTATCCATTACTTTTCCTCCGACTTACTTTTGCTATAAAGTTTTGATAATGGGTGTTTGGTTTTGGTTTGTTTTCATGTTTTTATTTTTAGTTTATATGTTTTTATTATAATTATAAAAATTCTATTTTTTAATTTTATTTTTTGTTTTAATATTTTGTGAAGAAATAGTAAAAATATCACCATTTCCGTCATAATTTTTTTTTAAATAGGAACAGAATAAAACAAGGTGAAATTTTATAATTATAACGAAAATATATTAATTGAAAATAAAACAAACCAAACACTGAGCATTTATGAACTGTTTTAAAATGTTTTGAAGACAAGATTTTTTTGAAAAATAGTGTATTTTTTTCCTACTCAAAGCTGTTTTCAAACTTTCAAGCTTCGAACAGTGTCATTATTTTCAAACTTTTCGTATTTCTTTTCTTGATAACCTTTCCTATTAAATTATTAAACTCACCTTCAGAGGGATAACCGAGGGAACATTGATATTTGCATACCTTTTGCTTACACCAAAACTTTACGCTTTCTTCTTTGGATTAACAAAAGTGAAAAACACACGTCTTAATCTTGATACTCTCTCTCTCTCCTTTTCCCGAAAAAGAAGTTTAAACAAAAGTGTGCAAATAACATTTTCCTAAGCAAGGCTAGTAGTTCTATTACAGTATTACGTGATCAATATTTGGAATGATTGAACGAATGAAAATGTACAATGCATGACACTATTCGAAGCTGAGTACGAAAATAATCTTTGGGCAAAATCCTCCATTAACTAGGTTTTACAAGCCTGTATGATCAGTGAGTTCTCATATGGATGCTCACTTCGTTGTAAAAGAAGATCGGACTGAATTCATTTCAATGAATAGAGTTAGGTAATTAAAAGCGGATCATATAGTATAAACCCTTTTCTCTTTGGCGACGAAGTTCAATTAACTTCATTTGCTATATATTGCAAAAATACAACTAATTGAAACTATGAATTTTCCCCAAAGATTTCCACCCCATGGCCCCTGTATTCCAGTCCTAATATGCCAGCCGATATGCGATCTGAAGAAAATATATTTGTAGAAGATAGCAAGTTTTCGATTATAGAATAGTTTTCGAGTAAATTTCTGTTAAACTCTCAAATAACTGAGTTCGACCTCTAGATTATGTTAATGCCAGCATCGCTTTAGTATTGCTTAGGCAACGTGCACATTTATGCAATAACACGAGCACCAGCAGTAAGAAAGCAAAACAGATTATATATTGAAGTTTGGCACAATGGAACAAACAAGAAAAAAAGCTTTAATAGGTTGATATTTAAGTAATTAATGACTAACACGTAAACAGCAACCTCAAAGTTGAACGGAATATTTTACAACTCAAAGCAGTGCCACCAGAAATTCGGGCACTGCAGGATGTTGCAATCGATCAGACATAAACATCGTTGACAAGCAAAAGTAACTTACCTTTAAAATAATAAAATCATAGTGTGAGAAATATATATGAACAAAACCCACCATGCCAAAGAGCTCAACAGTCTCGATAATGGCGACACAAAGAATGAGTGAAAATGTAATAGAACGAGTATAAAATCTGAGAATTTTACTTTTGGAACCCACCAAATTGATATTGATGGCTGCCAAGGTTTGAGAATATGTCGTCTCCAGTTGCTTGCTGTGAAGGAGTGAATCCAGACCTACCAAGACCAGATCCTGAACCCATAGCTCTCCCCATGTAAAATGAAGGTGGAGGGCCTTTCTCCCTTTCATCTGATCCATCGCTCAATCCGCCCACGATTCCAACATCCGCAAGGTTTACTTTTTTGGCTGCAAAACAATGAAAGAAAATTACAGAAGCTACTTAAACAAATGGCATATTAGGGGTGGGGGGGGGAAGCAAAATGTGCTTGTAAACTTGAGCACAATCTTACAAAAATGGGCAAATAAAGAGAACAAATTGCTCCTTGAAGTGCATTTATTTCATGAGCGCATCATTTAACTCATTTGATTCATGACAGTGCACATGCAGAGGGGAGCAAGGGGGAAGTCAATGAACACACAAGTAGTTTACCAAGATCCTCCAACCCTATTCATGTATGTACTCTTAAGCAAGGGACTTCTGCATCTTTAAAGATATCATATACCAGAATGAAATGCATTAATCACTGTGAGAGGCACAAGATGGTTCTAAAAGGCTAAAAACCCTGACGAATAAATTTTGCTTGGATGTACTCTTGGAAGAAATAGACCATAAAACTACAAACTATTTATAATATGCAGATACAGAATAGCAACTTATTAGAGAATGTATTATGCTGTGGAAAACCAGTTAAAATAGTCAAGATAATAAACTTACGAGCAGATATATTGAGATCAATCAATCCACGGCTTAGTGAATCAGCCCAAATGCCAGACTTCACCTGGAAAGTATCCTTTTTAAGTGAAACTTTAGAGTCCGCTAAAGATTTACCATTCATAATATCATGGCTGCCATCACTGACAACATTATTTGAGGGCTGTGATGTTACTGAATCAGATTGGGAAGTAAATTCACCAAACATATCAGATCCATCAAAATTATTAAGTGGAACAGCAGCAAAGGGATCAATAGTGCTATTATTCATAGGATCAGAGTTTCCTGACTTGCTGTCTGGCTGCACAACTGGTTCAGGAATGGAAAACAAGTCAACTGTTGGTGTAACTGAAGGGAGGGCTGGTTGTGAGGAAAATAGATCCACTTCATCCTGTACATGCAATCAACAAGAATACAAACAAATGGAAATTCAGCACTGTGAAGGAAAACGTTGAGAAAGAAGGTAAGTAGGTAAACAATGTTTTCTCCCATAAGTCATTCACAATGACAATTTAAAACTTCTACGATGACCATTTTTTTTAACATTTTTTTTTGGTCTTACGAGGTTTTCTCACATCCTTTGGGTGTGAGACTAATCCTCGCTTGGGATACTGAGCCTGTCCCTCCCCACACGTGCTTTCACACAGGCTCGAACCCAGATATTGCAGAGGCCCCTCAACCATTGAGCTAAAGCTTGCTTACCACTTGAGCCACCCCTTGTGGGTTTTTTTGACATGCCATTAAACACATTTAAAATCATCTAGTGAAAAATTATACATCACTAATAATTGTAAATGGTGTGCCTTGCTCCACCTCTTGGTTCCCCCTCTCTGACCATTTCAGCATTCTAACTTTTACAGTTTATACCAGAATGATAATCTCAAACGTAAGAATTTGGTAAATGAAACAGATATTATAATTCATAATAAAGAATAGACCAATAATATTTACTTCAATGAAGCACAATGCAGTCAAGCAATCCTACTTGAGCAATATAGGCAGCTTTCTCACTTTTTGGGGCACCATAGATCATGGCAGAGGGAGGTTTTGTGCTTAGGACCTACTCATTATTAGAGGCTCAAGCCATTAAACCAGTAGGTAATTGGCAGCTGACATGAAAAAAATTACTGCAACACTAAAATTTAGAGGTGATTACATCTAACCTGTGGTTGAGAGCTAGCTCCTTTGTCCACACGAGGTGCTGCTGATACAAATGCAGCATCTGCAAAGAGATCGACCTCTGGCACACTAATAATTGCAGGCTTTTCTGTGGAAACAGAAGTCGGAGCATCCATGAGGTCACCAATTAAATCTTGTCCAAAGAGATCAACCTGGTTAGAGCTTCCAGCTGAAGCCTCTGTTGAAAAGAAAACCCAATAATTTAACATCATTTAAGAGGTAAAACAACCCTGCAAAAAAATATATATATAAAGTACTCAGACTCTATAATCAATTTGGTTTTTCTTCTTTTTTTTGCCAGATGCTCCCCTGAGGGTGGGGTAGATACAACATCCTTGTTCACTGGTATTTTCAGGAGCATATGGCCTTAGTTTGTCAGTACAAGAATAAACAAAGCAGGCCACAATCAAAGAAAGGTTTGAAAGGGGAATAACTATAGTTTGCAGTAAACTTATGGCCCATTTGTTATAAATTCTTCCAGACCCCAACAGGCAATGGGAAGAAGTAAGTAAAAATATTTAAAAAAAAAAAAAAAGAGAAAAAAAGCAGATGACAATGTGGTGGCACAATGTTCCTCTCTACAAGGACAAATTTGTTTTAGGTCAGATGATTATTTCCATGGAAATTCGATCAAGTTGCCTCTTTTTCACTAGCCCAAATCTCTCTACCTCAATAAACTAATCACCCACTACTCCAATACTTGATTTGTAAATTGCAATTATGAAAACATAATCTTGAATTAAAGTCAGCACAAACATATTCAGCAAGTGAATATGAGACATGAATTACGAAATTTCTCTAAATCTCATCCAATAAAGAAAAAAAAGTTCGTACATAATTTTTTTGTTCGGTACAAAAAATTGTTCCCTTTTTTTTTTGTTTACCAAAAGTTAATGTTTACTATCAATCAATATAGGTAGATTAGCGCTACAGCTCATAGTAATAATAGAATACTATTCTTCCTTTTGAACAAGGTTGTTAAAATCGCAATTATACTTGTAGGATCGCATGATTCTATGGTTTTGCATGGGATCACCGATACTGATTACACACCAGAACTTGGTCTGGTGAGATCGGCATAGGATCGCTGGGGAAAATCATAAAATCGCTGAAATCGGACGAGTTTGGCGATCTGGACGAGCTGCCGGAGCGACCCATTTTTTTCTGAAAAAACCTGAGTTCAACCGAACTCTAACACCCCATTTGATCCCTTTCTCTCCTATCCTTCAGCCTTATCTAAGCATCCCATTCTACCTCATTCTCTCACCCAAACCCTAGTGTGACGATTTTTGCTTGCTGGTTCGAACTTGGTTGCTTGCTCGTTCGTGTGTGTTCTTCCTTGCTTGCTGAGAGCCTGCTACTCCAATCTGTGCTTGCGACTTTGATTGGGTGGTGGTTCGAACCTGCCAGTGGTTGACGGCTGGGTGGGTGGTGTTGTGGTAATTTGAACTTGGTTGTGGCTTGCTCGTTCGAACACGCTGGGTGGGTAGGTGAGTATTTGTTGGATCGAATTTCCTGGTTTAGCTTGCCGTGTTTCAAACATTGGTTCTGGTTCTAACGCTTTGTAATTTTTTATTTGGCTGTGTTTGTTTTCAGTGGAGTGGTCGCTCTGTTTGGATGTGTATTGTGCTCTGCTTTAGCCTACGTTGCAATAAACTATCACTCACTACTCCAAAATTTTTAAAAAACTAAGGTATGATATATATATATAAAATAAATAAATTATATATATATATATATGTATAATAAACTAAAATATCACACAATAAAATATGATAACATAGCATAAGAATTAAAACACATGAATTTCAACATAAAACATAAAAAAAAAACTTAAGTTATTCAAACAAGACAACATCTACAATAAGAAATACAATACTTAAGTTGTTCAACGTGACAACTTCTAAAGATGATTACAAAAATCAAACTCCAACAATCTATTTCATCATTTCCTTGCCCATCATCAGTGAAAAGAACAGCCTCCAAATCTGGTTCATCAAGAGAGAGACTAGCAACTTCAAGAATCCCAGCTCCTTCAAATGGATCCCATTCATCTCCACCAATGTCCCACATTTTAGTCTCACCCTCATTATAGTTCTTATTCTTCCTTGAGAGGAGACGAAGATTTGTGTGGACAAAAACTAAATCTTCATAATTTTTTTGGGATTTAGCCTATTCCTTTTCATGGAGTGGATAAAGGAATATGTGTCCAATTCCTTTTTTTGAGGAAGAGGAAGGTTGTGAAAGGAGCTTCAAGGCAATGGTTTGAAGTTTGGGGATCGAAGCTCCATACATGACCCACCATTCCTTTGGTGTCAAGTCCCACCTATCTTGCAAGCAATCAAATTGGCTAAGCTCTTCTACACCACTTGAGAATTTAACAAACTCGACCTCTCACCTTTCTTGAGAATCCGAAAAGTAATCCTTCAGGCATTTGTTTCTCCCCATACAAATCTCATTGTCCTTATGGGGGGACTCGTTTTGGAGCTTCCTCAAGCCATTGTCTACAATAATACCTATTATACAAAATATAAATTGTGATTACTATAATACAAAAACCAAAGTACATCTCTTAGATGAAAAAGTAAAAGAACTTGGAACTTGAAAGTTAATTAAATTTACCTAGGATTAAGTGAATGAGCCAAGCAATGAAGAGGTGTGCAACTTTTATTCCATCTAGAAATTAGGATGTCATACACCACTCCATAGAAGGATGAATGTTGATTCAACTCCTTTTCCTCATGTTGATAGATGGCTAGCTTCACTTGCTCAATCATACAATCCCATTTCTCATAAATCAAATGAAGGTTTGGCTTATCAGTGTCACAAGAACGAAGCATTTCATAGATGGGCTTTGTAAAGCTTAGAATATAATCAACTTTATCCCACCAAAGGTCATCCAAAATTGTTTCTTTCACAGTGGCAGCCTTTTGAATATCATCTTCTCTATAGTGAGACCATTCTTCACTAATGACCATAGATTGGAGACCATGCTTAATAGTTCTAAACCTTTTAAGCATTACAATGACGATTATACATGGCTAGCCTCATGGAATGATTCATGATGAAATTCTTAATGAAAAAGGCATCATCAACCATGTAATAATCCAATGACACTCAAAGATAAACACTCTCATTATTTGGATTATTTTTAGGAGCACAAATATTTTTCAAAGCAAGGTTCAAGGTGTGCACCACACACAGACCAATGTGAGGATGGATGGATTCAACAATTGCTCCATTTGCAAACAGTGCATTATCCACCACATTTTGTGATCCAACCTCATCAATGGTGGACAAAATCAAATTAGCAATGTAATGTTTGTCCTTAAACTCACAGAGCCATCAATCTTATCATAGGTCCCGAATCCGATGCAACCACCATGAAGTTAATCAATGGTCTTCTCTGTGCATCAGTCCAACCATCACTCACTATACTCACACCTTTTTCTGGCCAAGTGTCTTTGATGGGTTGAAGTAATCTCAATATGTGGGCTTTTTCTCTTTGCAACATTGAAGTTCTTATAGCATTGTAGCTAGGTGGAAGAAAACCCGAGAGAGTAGTATTTGCGGAAAGATATGTGAATGAGCTAACAAAATAGGGATTTCTAGCCACATTGAATGGCAAACCAAACCAGAGTAGAATAGTCTAGCTATTTCACATGACAAATGATCTCTTGTCATTATTAAATGCCCTTCCTATTGCACTCTGCGAAGACATATCAACTCTAGGAGGGTTCAAACTTGTAGAGCCTAAAGGAACTTGCACATTCTTCTCAATAGCTCTCTTTCTATTTGCTTCATTTCTTGAAGATAGTCATTTAGCACAAGACTTACATATGCTAATCCCATGTCCTTTTTCCCTTAATAGATGAGACCTCACTCTAAAATAAGATCCCTTGTAAGTTCCATCACAAAAATTGCATTTCCAACTTGCATTCCCTCCTCCACTTTTTTACTTTGCAATATAGTCACATAAGCCCAAAGGGGACAACCATTTTCAAGCAATGCCGTTGCATATTTGCCGATCAAAAAGCTGGGTGCCGGACCCGACCACCAACACTAGCGAGCCTTGAGAAAACATCGTAAAGAGCAGAGAATGAAGTGAAGGGCGAGAGAACGGACCGGCGTGTGAGAAGCTAGTGGCCGGTCGTTGGAACACAAATAGGAGAGTGCTAATGGTTGTAGACTTGAATGGGTTGGGAAGCGAAATTGTGGCGGTTCTTGGGTGCCGGTAGGTAGAAGCAAATATTGGCTTGTTGGAGAGAGAGAGTGGTCGAGACTCGAATGGGTTCGTGGTTTAGTTGGAGCCGCAATTGCCGGAGCCGGAGTCTAAGCCGGAGCGCGCCGTGCTTTGGTTCGAGATGGTCGAACAAAGTTCAAATGGGTTAGTAATTTTTACCTCCCATTTCAAGCCAAACGTTGTTTTGGCATAAAATTGTTTTCAATCGTGGACCCGTGGCCGCTCCAAACAAATTTTTTTGTGGGTACTGTTTGGATGTGTATTGTGCTCTGAGAGGAGTTTAGCTTTAGCTTGTTGTGTTTGGTTCTGTGTATTGTGCTCTGTTTGGTTGCTCTGTTTGACTTTGGTTCTGCTTTAATAGTTGTCATGAACTTATGTCTTTTATATTATGACTTGAAATTTGTAGCATTAAGCCTTCAACTCGAAGTGTTGTCAGAAACTTATGTCATTCTCTAAGTTTAATTAAGTGTTAGTTGTGATTTTGAGGCTATTTTTGCTTAGTTATGTTATTTTATAAGCATATATATATTAATATAATTTTGAATTTTTGGTAGGATCTTATGATCTGTGTTATGATTTCACATTTTACGTGTCTATCCCCCCTCCCAATCCTAGGTGGGATCTCAATTTTGACAACCTTGCTTTGACAAATGCTCTTGTAATGCATACACACACGTTTGTGGGCAAAGAAATCTAAAACAAACACACCGTCAATGGTGAGTGATAACAAATCTGAAAAACTAAGTCTACAGAGATAATCGCCTCAGGCAGACAAAACATTTTACTTGGAAGGCTTGTGTGCAAGTTCGCACCACACATATAACAGAAACATGTGCACCACATTAATTTCTACTCAACTTGAAAGAATAGGTTAATATTTCTCTTAAAATTAAATGAATGGAATCAGCAACTGGTACATAGGAGACTGTCATAATACTTACTAGTAGAAGTTCCTCTCGGATCAAAATCATCAAAGTCATCCTCAGTATTGTTTGCAGGTACACTTGAACTTTGAGAAGGAACTGAACTGTAATTATCACAGGCTAATGCATTAGTAGATGATTTTGATACTCTGGATGACATATTCTCTTGACTTTTCCAGCAAGACAGAAATAAGAATAGGGGCAAATATAATACAATCATAGCAGTATGGAGAGGCAATAGCATGTGTCAGTCTGCACATAAAAACTGAAGCCAGTGCAAGTAAAAGGTCGGACATGAGATAAGCATCTCCACCACTAACCAATTGTCCCACTTATAAAGTGTTCTCAAAAGTCAAAACAAGCTCGTTGAACTAGGCAAGGAAGAGTATGGATCTGGACATGTGTCCTGCAATGAGTATGTGGTTTATGATAATGCTATCATGCACAGGTAACATGTCTTTGACTTGGCACAAAATACTTAACTTCCTTTTAGCTTTTATAAATATTTTATCAATTTGAATACTTTATTATGTACAATTCCCTAACATTCTAATAGATCTGTAAGATACAATTTATTATCAAGTAAACGAATCCATAAAGCCTTTTGGCAAATAGGGCAAATTGCAACTAGTTCCTTGTTTATGTCATATTATTCAAAGAGATGCTTTATTCTAAAGATTATTCGTTTTCAACTAATATTTTTACTTGATGAAGAACTAGTATTAGTATTAGAGTTAGAGCCTCTATTTGCCGCAAGGGTGGCAAAGGTAAAGGAAGATAAAAATTAAATACACATTTGAATGCATACCAACAAAATTTTAATTATAATGGAATTTAATATTCTTTTATGGGATATACTGTGAGTTGAATTGTGCAGAAGCATGTCCATAAGCTTATCATGAATGAATTATTATTGAGTAAATTTTCTATTAAAACAACTTATGTACTAAAAGAAGTAATTTTTTTAAAGCAAGTTTGTCAAAACCACACAAATCCCTTAGTATAAGGCATTTCAATAATTCTAGAAATTCAAGGCAACAACTAGAAATACAATAATTAAATATGGAGCATCAGAAAAAAACATACGCCAAAATATATGCAGTAATAACTAAATTTATGTACTAAATTCTAAAGTAGCCACTAAATGCTCCAAATTCAAACTTACCTAGGCTTATGGCAATATACTCCAATCATAGTATGGAACAAACATCAAATACATTTACCATTATTTGCATACCGTAATAGCGGTTAGACATGTCTTACCTGACAGAGCGTGCAGAACCCTTCTTGAAGGAGTTCTCTTGATTGTCACTTGCGACACCATGGCGTGATTTTCCAGGGTAATCTTTCTCAACTTTTTCTTCTTCATAGTTCCCCTTGTCTCTATAGCTATCCCTAAACCTGTCACCATCTCTTGAACTAAAGCCTCCATAATTATCACTGCTCTGATAGCTGCCACTACTAAATGAGGCTGGCCCAGCCTTGTATGTGATTCCACTAGAAGAAACTCCAATGAACCTAAATTAAGCACCCCAAAAGAAAAACAAAAAAATCATTTTCTGACAACACAATCTATAGTAGCTTAGTTAACCTCATAGTTCTGGGATTAAAATATTCACAAATTTGACCTACTTGTCGCGGTTTGCAGCAGCTTTATTTCTGACTTCTTGTATCTTATCTCTATCATTTAAAAGGGCCACAATGGTTTCTGACTTCTTCCTGACATTGAGTCCCACATCCTTCCCATTGGGCTCAACATATTCAAAACTAGAAAGTGCCTTCATCAATCCGAAGTAAATGATGATTATGTAAGAAAATGTCAGCACAAGAATTGCAAGAAAAAATTAGCCAAATACAAGAGAATAGCCCTTACTGAGATCTGAAAAGTATGTTCTACAATGTCATCAACTGCTCGTTCAGATCCATGTGCTATCAAATACTCTATAACAGCTAATGCCTGACATAAAAGTATTTTAAGTTATTGAAAAAAGACAAGTTGAATGTATCAACATAGAAAATGCAAAAAGGCCTTCTTCTGGGCAATAACTTGGTTATGTGGAAAGTGTTACCTTGTATACATAACGCCAATCCTTTCCAGTCTCACTCAGTCGTGTCCAAAGGACATTCATGACCATTTGACATTCAGTACTGGAAAGTATAGCAGAAGCAATCAACTAACTAGAAAAATATCAGCAATTTTCTCTAAATATGAAAAAAATAAAATTTAAGTAGTATAACCAGAAAAGAGACAGATAGCAGTTTACAATTTTTTGGTAGCCTGTGCAATTTCTGCCAGCGCAGAACCATGAGGACCCCAAGGTTCATTATCAGTTGCATCCAATACCTAAATTATAAACAACGGTTAAAAAAATTTCAATAAAATAATACCAGTGAATTTATTATTCATATACTTTGAAGTTTGAACATTCGAGCTATACATGCACTCCACAATCTGTGTCTGCAGAGAAGGAGGGCCACAACATATCATTCATCCTACAGTAATTCTACTTAGGTCACCAAGTTAACGGGAAAAAGAACAGAAACTTGATTTGTGAACTTCAAAATTGAAGCCTGATAACAAAATTGAAAGAATGACCATAACTCACAACAATCCATATCTATCTAAGAATATTATGTCATACAAGAAGTTCCTGATGTTATTATCAGAAATCTGCCATCTCCACCAGTGTCTGTTAATTACTTTGTGCACAGGAATGGGGCTCAAAACTGACAAATTTCACTGGCATGGGTATATCTAAAATGGAGAAAAGTGCATACATTAAGGCATCCCCCTCCCCTACTTTAGACTACAAAATTTTGGTAAACTGGGTCACGTCAGAGCTGTCAAGGACCAAGTCTAGCCAAAAACTTAAGTTATTCAGTGAAGGCCCAAAAATGATTTGGATCTCCAACATGTCCCCTCACATAAGAGCATGGATAATGCCCAGGCCCACTTTACCTTACACTGAAATTAAATTTAATTGTGAAGAATGAGGACAAGGATCAAACTCTTGACCGCTTGTAAATATAATTAAAAACTATATCAATGAAACATGTTATTAAAATCTGAAAAACCGAAATGAAAATAGCAAATGAAAACAGAAAACGTTTCCTCAAACCAAAAGAAGGTTCTTACAGTTGTGAATATGCCATCAGGCAGTTATCCAACACTAAGTTAAATCAACAAATTATTTGACAATTATGTGATAATAGGGAGATAGGAAAGTACTAAGCTGCAATCAATTCTTTCTCAGACGCATTCCATTCAAATCAATTCTAGAGAAACGCAAATAACCTTAGCAATGTACGTTGTGACAAATATTGAGAAAAACATATTGTTAATAAATGCAAATTCTCGTACTTTGACAATGGATATTCAAATCAAAATACCAGGATTTCTTAAGAAACATAAAACCAAACAGTAATTGTAAGATTTCAATTAAATCTACGCAAATAACAGCAAAGTGGCAGCAATTAGAGTTTTACCTTCTGTTCGATTTCGGGAACCTTGAGCACCTTCAGATTCACCTCTCTCTTTCTGTTTTCACAATCAAAACAAGGAGAATTAGTATTCGCAGATTGAAATAGAATTTGATTTTGGTTTAAAAAGAAGAAGAAAATTGCAATGGTTTTAGGATGAAGGATGAGATGAAAAAAGGCTCACATTTCTCGAACGGTTTGATCGAAGACCTTCATGAAATCCATGGTGGATCTGCGAAATAAGATGTTAGTAGATCTGATCAGATCTGATCTGAAGAGAAACTGGTTTGGTTGAGAAAGGTTAAAAGGTATAATATAAATTGCAGCCAATTCGATGGCTTAGGTTGTTCGGGTGGCAACTAGCAACCATTTGAGATAAGGGTATGTCTGTAATAATGGGATTGCGTGAAATGGAATGAAATTGAATAGAAAGAGATGAGATGAAAATAAATTTTATTGTTTAATTATATTAAAAAATGATAAAATGAGATAAAAATAGGTAAGATAAATTTTATCTCATCTCATAATAAATTAATTTTTTTTCTAATTTAGTGGTATGAGATTAAATTATTTTTTTATTATAATTATAATTAAGATTTTATTACGTTAATTTTATACTCTAAAATTAGTGTATTTGTAATAAGAATAATTTTAAAAAATAAAATTATAATTCTTATTATTCTAATCACTTTTAAAATAATTGAATGGTATCTATACTTTATTTTATCTTAAAATATTTAAATAATAAAATAATATTTTTATCTCATTCTATTCTATTTTATTTCATTCTATTTTATCTTATTTTATTTTATTTAATTAATTATTAAATATCCCACCATGGCCTGATAATAATACACTCCCATTCGGTTTTTTATTTTTTATATTTTTATTGGGACCAATTTCCTAAAAAATGCAATTTAATTTATTTTGTGCAAATGTATTAATCTAGTGGATTATTTTACAATTAAATATCCAATTTATAACAAGATATTTAGAAAAAAATAAAAGTAAATTTTATTTAAGCTTAACTAAATTATGTTATCTCAATTTTATTGGTGACATTCAGAAAACTTCTTGTACTGATTCAAAAATAAAATACTAAAAGATTAATTTTATTTATTTATCTTAAATTAAAAAAAAACTTTTTTGCTGAGAAAAATTAACCTTATCAGCACTAGAAAGAATTGACTCATCTCAATTTTTTTTTTTAATTCTAATTCTAACTAGATTTTTACCCTGCATGTAGAGTAAAAATTTTTAGAATTAAAGTGGTACGATTAATTGTGATGTATTGTTAGTGTAAAAAAGTTTTACACTATTAATCAATCATGTAATATTATATTATTATAAATATTTAACTCTTATAATAATTATTTTAAAAGATACACATGCAATGACATGTGATTGGTTGTTAGTGTAAAAAATTTTAAAAAGACAGTGCATCAAAATTAAACTCAAAGGGATATACATCATTGGTATAAAGAGTTTTACATTGACATTCACTAATATTTTGACGCATTTATTTTTATTTTAATTACTAAGAGAAAGATAACAATAAATGCTTATTTGTCAAAAATTTAGTGGATGTTAATGTAAAACTCTTTTTACACTAACAATGCATACCAATTAAACTCTAGTTAATATTTATATATTTTTAGTTTGTTTTATACTTAATTTGAATAGTATTTGGTGGGTTCTTAACAAATAAAGTTTGTTATAAATTCTAATTATAGATGATCTTAATTTTATTAGCATTATCCTTAATTATTTTGGTCTTTAATAATATTGTAGGTAAAATTTGTCAAAGATCACAATTCACTTTTATTGCTATCCTTAATTAATTATATTATTTTTGCTTGATTTTTAAACTCCTAATTCTTTTTCAATTATTTTTTTATTTTATTGATTGAGTATCTCAATAATCCCAGTTGAATAATGTATTTAGGATAAATAATGCATTAGCCTCGTCAAGTTTAACTCATTTTCACTTTTTATATATAAACTTTATTTTATAACACATAATGCCTTCAACTATGTTAAAAAGTGAAAACATGTATTATTTGTTAAATCTTACGGTGGCAATCTGCATGTGGTTGAAAGTTGAGTGTTTGATAATTATGTTAAAAGAGATCAAATGCTTCTCATGTGCAGACTCTCATTATCAAAATTGATAGATAACAAAAATTTACACTTTTTACTATAGTTTAATGAATGCTATGTGTTATAAAATGAAATTTATGTATGAAAAGTGAAAATGTACAAAACCTCAAGGCGTAATGTGTAATTTAGCCCCTTGAATTTATGTAAATCATTTCAATAGCAATATCCTATTTTGTTTTTTTATATATTTAAGTTCTTGAGGCTAATCTTAAATAAGAAATATCTATAAGAAAGGAACACTCACTACATATCAATTGTGAATACAACTTATGTGAGTGGAGTTATACATTGCTTACAAAGATTTTTGTAAGACTCGATTGAGAGATTTGCCTTTTTTCTAATATATAAGATGTTATGAGCACTCATATTTTATTTAATTTATAGCACAATAATACAGGTATACCACTCTCAATCAAATTCTAAATTTATAAATCTTTTCAATAGCATTATCTTACTATATTTTGTTTATTCTTATTAAGTTTAAGTTCTTAAGGCTAATATTAGTTTTCGTTAGCATTGTCACTAATTAATTACATTTTATTTACTTGATTTTTATATTTATATCTTCTTTTCTTATTTTATTCTTATTTATTTAGTATCCCTATCCTAATCAAATCCTAAATATATAAAAATTCTTTAATAACACAATCCTACTTTATTTTTTATTACTTCTTATTAAATTTAAGTTCTTATGGCTAATCTTAGTTTTGATAGCATAGACCTTAATTAGTTATTAATTATATTTTATCTCTATTTCTCAATCATCTTAATCCTAATTGAATCATAAATTTATATGAATTCTTTAAATAACATTATCATACTTTATTTTTTATATTCTCTTATTAAATTCAATTTGTTAAGGCTAATCTTAAATATGAAAAATATCTGTAAGAAAGGAACACTATAAATCAATTGTGAATATGAATCAAATTTAACACACATAAGCAAATAATATAGCAAATACAATCACATGACATCACATACACAACTAATAAGATTATCTACCTCTCAGCTCTCAATGATTGCTTTCTTTGTATAATTGTGCTATAATCCAATTATGTAAATCTTGTGTTAATATTTGTATTGTAGGTAAATCCTACAACAAAAAGTACCAATCATTAAATAAAAAATATATATGGAGCAAGTAGAAAAGGAGAAGTTTTGAATACACAAAGATTTAGAGATATCAATTTGAAATTTTAGTATGGCTACAATAAATTGTGTTTAATTAACTAACAATTATAATCAATAGTCATATTTTATTATTTTACACGTTTTAGTAAGTTGAAATAATGCATTTCAATCCGCAAGAATACAAAGATAATATACCAAAAAGAATACAAAAAATATTAGTAAGAAAAGATCACTACAAATCAATTTATTAATATGAGTTATCTTTCATCTATGATGTGGTAAACATGTTTCTATCAATAAAAAACTTGAAGGGATTTAAGCAAATTCTTTTTCTTTCTCTGATGTTGTAAATTCTTCTATTTTATTCAATTTATAGTTCAGGTATATGAGTATCTCAATTTTAATTAAATCATATATTTATACAAATCATTTTAATAATATTATTCTAATTTAATTTTTGTTTTAATTACATTATCCCACTTTATAACTCAGGCATATGAGTATGCCAATATTAGTCGAGTCTTAAATTTATATGAATTATTTCAATAGCATTATTTTAATTTTATCTTTTTTTAATAACATTATATCCTACTTTATAACTCAAGCATATGAATATCCAATTCTATTTGAATACTACTTTATTAAATTAAAGTTCTTAATTTTGTTAGCATTATCATACTTTTTTATTTTTACTTTAAATTAAAATTCTTAATTTTGTTAGCATTATCTTTATTTATTTATTTTATTTACAAAATTTTTCATGCTAACATGTGCCACTTTCCTTGTTTTCGTACTTTTATTTTTTATAACACACATGTATATATATACACACACATACACACGTAGTGATTTGGTAAGAAAATTAGACAATGATATTAAATGACAAAGCTCTATCTTTTATGTTAAATTGATAGACTTTCTAGGGTGAGGACTAAAGTTTAAACCAAGAAAAAATAATTGTTAAGAGAGTATTCTAGTTACGACATTACTTAAGAATTAATCTTATACTAATATGTGTTAGGATGCTTGATCAAAGACTAAAAATTGATAATATAAAATTACATAATTTTAAAAACAACTTAATAATATAGAAAAGGATATGAGAAATGTTTCACTAGAATCTAGAAGGAGAGAAATATATCAAAACTCACGCCTAGTTAATTTCCTTTTTTTAACTACATAAATGTTTTTTTACTTTGAAAACAATTTATACATATGATTTTTTGTCGATGATATTAAAACTGAAAGAATTTCTCTTGAAAAGTTAATGAAATATAAAAAATATACTAAACACTAAAGTATGTATATTAGAGAATGACCCGATATTTGTGGGATCACTATCAAATTACTTATGAATCATTATTTGAAATGATTCTCATAATGAGGTGGCATGAATATAAGAATCTCCATGGCTAATGATGTTGTTTTTATCCTCTTGTGTGAGTGATCTTGAATAGCTGCTTTTTTATTGTATTTTTTTTGGGACTTTGTTTCCCTCTATTTTTAATAATGAATATTTATCTCTGGGGAATATATATATATGAGGGAAGATTAACTTATACCAGTATAAGTCTTTTTTCTCTTACATTCATTTTTAACCATTAGATCTACTTTCATCTAATAGTTATCTTTAATGAAATAATCTCAACCATTAGATGAAAGTAGAACTAACGGTTGAAAATGAGTATAAGAGAAAAAAAACTTACACTGATATAAGCTGATTCCTCCTCTATATATATATATATTATTGGAGCATCAATTATTAAATTTATATCCATGTTTTATGTTTATATTGTTTGTTAGTCATCAACATGGTCAAACTAGAATAAATACACACAAAAAAGAAAAGTCATAACTTTACGAATGATTATGTTCCATCAGTTTGTTAGTCATCAAAGTGGTCAAACTAAGATGTTTGAGGAAATTAATATGCATAAATTATAATTATTTATACATGATATTATGAAATGTCTATAAGTCAAAATTAAGTGGATAAATAAAAGTTTACTTGTCATAGAATTTTAGATTATCCTATAAATAATGAGTATGATGAAGTTATATTAATATTTTGGTCAAATATATTTGTTTATCCAAAGATAATATATATGTTTGATTTGAAATATTTAATTGTCTGATAAATGTTGATATTAACATTTAATTAATAGTCTACCATAGTATTTGCCTAAAGGAGAACTATGTTATGCTTGATTGTTATATTATTTGAATCTATGAAGTAAATGAATTTTAATTTGAAAGTATTTACGTTATGCCAACAACATAAAGACTATTATCCGACAAGTAGTAAGATCAAAGGAATATCTTAAGCTTGTAGGCGAACATTTTCTCTATGTAAACAAGTCACTTATTGATATGTTAATGACAAAAACTCATAACCATGAAGTTTGGATTATTAAGTTTGCTAAAATATATCATAGAGATGACTATTATTTACATAAAGACTAAAGACTTTTAGGATGATTATGAGAAGATTCCTTAAGTGCAATTCATTCAGAACTCATTGTCTCGTGAGTATGGACATTTTGAATTAATTTCAATATTAAGGACAAGTGAAATATTGATGAATTGTCTAGTATGCTTACACATGAGAAAACAAGGTTGAAATTAAAAGGAAGTTAATATTGCACGTCATGTGACTGGAAAAGGACTCAGGATGAAAGTCAACAAGTTTAGGAAAAGAAAGATTGTTAAAGTTATTTAGGTTCATCAAATAGGACAAAATGAAGATAGTTGTCATTTTCTGTATGAAGGATGGTCACTAATAGAAATATTTTTTGAAATGTAAATCTTGGTTTGAAAAGGAAAGAAAATCTTAACGATTTTGTATGTTTCAAATCAAATTTGATTTAAGGTCTTCTCATAATACTTGATGGCTTGATTCTATTGCTAATATTCATGTGTCCAACATCATGTAAGGATTCCTTACAATGTAGGCCACAAACCTAACTAAAGATTTTTTATGCATGGGGAATCACATAAAGGTTCTGATAAAGCGCATAGGAACTCACCATCTACTTAGATACTGGCTATCATTTAGACCTAGTATAGACTCTCTATGTGTAACATCCCTAAGATAATATTAACAAATAATTAAACAAAATGTAATACAACAACTGAAATGTTTGAATAAAAGTCCTTTATTTGAATACCCAAGTCATTATTCGAATAAAGGGATCTATTGAGCAAATGAATAGGAGAAAATAAAGCATTTTATTCCAATAAATAGGATGTTATTCGAATAAATGGTTAAAAACAATAGGAAAACAGAAGTTTACAGTACAAAATCAAAAGAAAAAAAATTCTAGTTTTATTTAGTTTCCTTTCACGTTGGAACTTCAATTTTTCCAGCTCCTATCTAGTCATCATGGAACCAAAAGGATAAAGTGAAGTTGATAAAGTAAGATGGCTAAAGTCATCCAGAAACAAGTGACAGCATGGGAATTCTTGGAAGACCTTGAATATTGAAGCAATGATTAAAAATAACAGGTGCTAGAAAATGATTGGAACAAAAGGCAAATAATGAAGCCATGAACATTCATACATAAACAAGTGTTACACCCATTTAATGAAGAAGAGTTAAGCTTGCCCAAGTGTCATCGTAAGGGCATGGAAATAATTGTTGGGTATAGATGGCAAGCCATAAACATGTTACGTATGGAAACTTGATAAAAATCAGAATCAAAGAATGATTACGAGAAGAAGGAATGAACCTTGTTTTGCCAAGTAACCACATGATGTCATCTCTTACCTCACTCTCTTACGCTAAGCTACTAGGGAAGAGCTCTATAAATAGCCTTGCAGCTTCACCATCTCGTCATAACACATCCAGACCAAGCTAAAAACCAGCCTTTGTTCTTCCACCTTCTTCAACTTCACCATCCTCAACTATACAACCACCAAGCCAAACTCTGATAATTAGGTAGGAAGTGTCAAAAACATCATTCTTTGCTCTTTATTTTTATCGCTCATATCTCCTTGTCCAATATTTCTCACCCATTACGTAGCTATATTTTATACCAATGCAACAGTGGCAATATGTTTTCTGCAACATGACATTTTTTTATTGTGTTATTCGAATAAGATATGTATTATTTGAATAAACCCATCAAAAGCTACGTAATTTTGAAAATCTAAAACTTTGAAAAAGGGATTTATTCGAATATGGAAATGTTTATTCGAATAAACATTAATCCAAATGTTTTAAATGTAACCCATTCTTCAATTCTATTCAAATGTGATGACGTATATTCGAATAAACATTACTCTAAAGTTTTCAAACGTAGCTCATTTTTCAATTCTATTTCAGTTGTTTAGAACTTCCACATGATTTATACTTATGTGTACTTTTATTAATACTTTCTTATACCAACTATTTTAGTATTTTACTATATTGTTACATTAATCATTCTTTCTAGAGATTTATAATTATGTGAACTTTTTATTCCATTACATCAATTATTTTATTATTTAACTATATTATTATAACTATTCTTTCGGAAATATTTAAAATTATTTTAATACTTGTTTACTTATTTATTTAACAAGATATCTTTACTGTATGTGATTATTTGATATTAAAAGTAAATCTTTATGGAAAAATATTGTCTCATGGATAAAAATGAATTAATGTGCAACAAAGATATTATTGCGGCTGTGATGAGAGGATTAAGGGACGCGTTAATCAATTATAGATTATTATTGTGACCATGATGAGAGGATTAATGGATGCTTTGGTCAAATTATTATGACCATGATGAGAGGATCAATGGATGCCTTAGTCAAATTATTATGACTATGATGGGAGGATTAAATGACGCCTTAATCATTTTTAATGATTTTGACCATGATGAGAAAATTGGGGGACATCCTAATCAAATTATTGTGGTCATGATGAGAGGATTGGGAGACGTATTGATCAAATTATTGTGGTCATGATGAGAGTATTGAGGGACGCTTTAATGAAGATAAAGAGACACATTTGATTAAGAGTATTGAAATGAAATGATAAAGAGATGATAAAATAAAGTTTTTTTAGTAATGATATGAAAAGAATATCCAGTTACTTATTTTTACAAAGCTATGAATTACTTATTGAATTATGTTAATACTCATTTTTATGTTATTTACTCATTTTCCACTCTATTTTATTGATATACAAAACAGAAAAAAATAGGAGATTTACTATTTTTACAGAATTCCTTACTCTTTAATTATAGTTTTGTTATTAGAAAGAATTTACTTTTATATTTTTAATTTTGTATCACTTATTACCCATCTAATTTATTTCTCAAATATCGATTCATTTATTTATGGACTCTCAGTTATAGTTTAAGAAA
Source organism: Ormosia semicastrata (assembly GCA_029884595.1). Taxonomy (NCBI): domain Eukaryota; kingdom Viridiplantae; phylum Streptophyta; class Magnoliopsida; order Fabales; family Fabaceae; genus Ormosia; species Ormosia semicastrata. The sequence goes on along the minus strand of JAQQTO010000063.1, from coordinate 7,408,154 downwards.
TAGAGAATGTTAAAGAGTGGTTGATAAATGTATACATGTTTTTGCATCTTCCTACTGAGATTTTTATCTCACTCCTTTCGTGGTGAATAACTATGGCAGTAAGAGTCCTAAATGATAGACGTGTGCGACAAGTTTATATAAATTATCCAAGCTAGAAGGCTATGCTTTTACTGTTATTTTGAGGATCCAAGAGTATAGATAGTATTATAGTTTATAAATTCGTAAAATTGTAGCACCATATAAAGGCTTTTACAAGCCTCATTCTTGATAAATAGATACTTAATTTATAAAATATTTGTATGTAAAATACTATTTAATAAAGGGTTTAACCCCTTAACATAATATATTATATTTTGGTAAAGTAGTAATGTCTAAATTATATATTTTTAATTAATTATGGAGTAAGATGTTACACTATGTACTTTCTATTTCTAAGAATTTAGTTTATCTTTCAAAGCTTGATGTTTTTTGGGTTTGATGTTAAGTTTGGATATGGTTGTTTTAGTTTGTTTAAGAATACCATTTTGTTTGGGTTTGATATTCTTACTGGTGGTTTATATAAGCTGAAACATGATCATATTTTTGTTGAGTCCTTACTTATTGTTTATAGTGATGTTAGAATTAAGCGTAGTATGTTAGAAAAGGGTTCCACTTACTTGTGACATAGATGTTTGGGTCACATATCCAAATAAATGTTAAAAAGGTTAGTAAAAAATGAGATTTTACCAAATCTAGATGTGAACACCTCATTTTGACTAGAGTATTTCTTTTTAAAAAAAATTAAAAAAATAAAATAAAAAATTGAAAATTTCTAAAAAAAATAAAAAAATAAAACATTTAAAAAAAGAAAAAAGAAACAAGAAGAAAATTTGAAAAAATAAGGTGTATAGATTCATTGTATCATTAAGTCTCACATTGAAGAAGTCATGCTCTTTCTCTCTCCCCTCCTCCTATATAAAGGTGTGATTCTCAAATGTTTTTGGGCATCTAAAAAATTACTCACTTGAGCTTAATACTAATTATAGAACTTGAGGATTTTAGTTTAATTTTTTTTTCTTCTTCCGCGAGTTGAGCACATGGGATCCTTTACACCACACCTTTCAAGCATAGTGTTTCTGCATGTCTTGAAGGTAAGTTTTTTTTATTCCTTTTTCTTCTTTTCTTTATTTTAAATATACTTATTTTGTTCATTTACTAGCTTAGTTTAGTAGTTCTTTAGATTAGATTTAAGGTATTTGTGTTTTAAATTAATTTTATTTTTTATTTGATAGGGTTTTTTTTCTTGTTTGGCTTTATAAAAATAAAAAATAATGAAATTAAAAAAAAACTTAGATTTCTTTGGGTTGACTTAATTAAACTTTAGTTAATTACTACTAGAAATTTAGATTTTAGAGACTGATTTAGAGACCGATTTCAATCGGTCTCTATAGAAATCGAAATAGAGACGGATTAAGAAACAAAAAATCTAATTTACTACAGAAATAAAATCGGTTTCTAATTCGGTCTCTAAATTTTTTAGAGACCGAATTAGAGACCGATATTTCGGTCTCTAAATAAAAAATTTATAAAAAAAATAAATAAATAAGTAACGATCGCAAATTCAGTCATTAACAAAATAAAAATAAAATAAAAAATATATTTTATTATTAGAGACTGATATTTTGATCTCTAAATTAAAAGATTTATAAAAAAATAAATAATGTAAAAAATAAAAATTAATTTTGGTCTCTAAATAAAAAATTTAAAAAATTAAATAGCGACCGCAAGTTCGGTCGCTAAAAAAACAAAACAGACGGACAAATATGTGCAACTCGCAAACCCATTTCCACTTTCTTCACTAAAACCTCATCTCCTCCCCAATCACAAACCCTTCCTTCTCTTCACCACCCGAGCCACAGAAACCTGAAACACCACCTTCCGACCCATCCCAACTCGAATCTGCCACCACCGACGACGACTTCGACAACCGCATGAACCAATTCTGTCTCCACCTCGGGCTTACACCGGCTGCCGGCGTTTCCACCCTCCTAAATCGACTTTGCAGTCGGCGTTTCCGCCTTCCGCCATTGACCCAGGATTGATTGCACCCAAATGACCCGTTGTTGAAGACCCACCGCGCATCCTACTTCCTGGCCACCTGCGCTGTGCGTGTCCCCTCTGCCTGCGCTTCCATGGCGCCTCCGCTGACGACCCACCGCGGCTGATTCCAAGGCGCTTCCACTCCAAGCTCCAAGCTTTCAGCTCCAAGCTCCCATGGTTTGAACTTCCCCTTTCTCATATCTTTCTCCCTTTCTAACACAATCAATTGTGATTCATTGTTGTGCTGATTTTTTGGCACATTTTGGGTTACAAAAGTTTTTAGGGTTTAGGGCTTTGTTTAGAATTGTTGATTTCTGTGAGTTTTCTCTCGTTTTATATTTTAACATGTTGATTGCTTCTAATTTTTGTGTCTGTTTTAGAACTCTATTGACTGTTATGATGTGATTTTTATGCTTCAATTGTGAAATTGTAGTACTTTTTAATTAAAAATGATGGAAGGGGTTGTTGCTATTAAGTAATGAAGAGGGTCTGATAGAATGGCTTGTGAATGTGATGGTGTACATGTGATCTTTTGGTTTATTTTCAATGGCATGTTTTGACACAAATAAAAGAGCTATTTTAAATTGCCTCCTCATTCCCCCTAGGACAGAGTCCAAGAACATTATTTAAATTTATCACAGCATCAATGAAGTTAGTTATACTATTTCAGTCATATCCCATAATGGATGGCCCGAATTGCTTATTAAAATGGCTTGAGTCTGATAGTAAACATAATCCTACCTTAGCAAAGCTTCATATAGAATCTTAAAGAGTATCTATATCTAAATTTAACTTCAATTGGTAAGTATATGGCAGAGATAGAAGTACAACCTTGCTAAGATGCCTTTGTGACTGCATTAGCTGAAATTAATTATACTTGTCACCTATTAAGTGACTATTTCAGTTTTTCAAAGTTAACTAAAAAGGGGTGGCCTGTGAGTTCACCCTCCTTCAGGAGTTATAACCTGCTATTTCAGCCTTAGTTAGTATAAATTAGAATGAGGGAAACTTAGCAAAAACTAGAAAAAAAGTAGATTATAGGATCAATAAATACAAAGTTTTACTATAGGAAATTTGTATGAACTCTTGTAAAGAAAGTAGTGCTCAGGAGGTGAATACATATTGAGAAGGACTAAAGAGTCCCTTCCAACCATTCGTGAAGTGATAGAATAGTTACAGAGCTTTCCTACAGAGTACTTATTAGACCAATTCCCTCTAAGAAAATTAGAATATACACCATTCTCTCTATTAGTTGGCCTGGTCAACTTGAGGTCTTCTAAATCTTAACTCTCCCTCAAGACTATATTGTTTATGAAGTTCAGAAGTTAAAATCCTTGACACAAGAAATCCTCTAAGACTATTAGCACCCTATGCAATGATATATATATATATATATATATATAGACACACACACACCGGATGCTATATGTACAATTCACTTGAAGCTAAGTTAAAGCCACTTGAAGCTGGTAGTCCTTTGCGGATTGGAGTGCTTGCAACAAATGCAACTCTAGTTGCTGGATTTTATCAGGAGAAGCTTCAGAATGAAGTAATTTCCCCTATGCAATGATATATATATATATATATATATTCTATAGCTTGCTATTCTAAATCTGATCAGCATATCTTATTAGTGCATACCAGGTTAAGGGAAAGTATGTGTCTAATGTAGAGATATTTTTTTAATAGCTTACTGTGCTAACTGTGATATGCATTTCTATTAGTGTATATACCAGCTCAAGTAAAAGTGTGTGTGTGTGTATATATTCTATAGCTTGCTATCCTAAATTTGATCAGCATATCCTATTAGTGCATACTAGGTTAAGGGAAAGAATTTGTCTAATTCAGAGATATTTTTGTAATAGCTTGCTGTGCTAAATGTGATGCATTTCTATTAGTGTATATACCAGCTCAAGTGAAAAGTAGTTTCTCTTAGAAATGCCCCATTACAGCCTTGATGTGAATGTTTGAACTAGATGATTTCATGCATGCCTACAAATATTTTAGGATTTATTGATATCATTTGCTGTTGTATATCAAGAAAGTGGAGTTTTCCATGTGATTTATTGATCCTGACATTCTCCACATATCTTTTTCTTTTGCTGTTTTATAGCTTCATTCTTTTCTTAGCTTTATAATATTATGTTGAACTAGAGATTAGGAAGATTTCAGAATGTAGGGATGTTAACCTCCTATATAGGGACCTTGATGTGAGTTTAAGTTGAGTTAGGCTCCTGAATGAGTATTTATATAAAACTGGAAATTGATAGAGGGTCATCCTAACTCTACGCAGTCAAAAGGGAAAGATAATGTAGAGAACTTGGCTGAAAATCGAGACAAATGATATGTATATGATGAAAATATGTTCCTGGTTTATGGTTAAACTATATTTTCTTGTCAATCTTGAGATAAATGTTGTTCCATCATCTGTTGTGTATATACAAACTTAACAACAATGATGATAAAATTTTAAGACAATCTTCTAATAGCTAATTTAGGTACTAATGGTGAATTGCTTGACCTAAATTACTTAGAGTCCTCCATGTTGATTCTCTCTTTTCCCGTTGATTATATCTAGATCAATACAATTCAATATGACTCCTGAAGTCACATCTCTTTTTTATTTTTTTAAGCAATTTTTTTATCTTCATTCTGTTCATGATTCTTATTTTCTTAGAGCCGATAGTTGAACTTTAAATGTTGAAATTTATATCTCTGAGTTGTATATGACCATACAATACCATCTTAAGCATATACAATTTATTAGTATCTTTTGAGATTCTTTAATGATGTCTTAGTATATTTTAAAAGTTCAAAATCAAATTAGCACCTCACTGTAGGTGCAGGGTCATGCAGATATCAATATTATTTTCCATGCAAGTGTTTTCTTTTGTTAGTATGTTTGATTCTGTTGTTGTTGTCTTATTTATACTTTTATAAAGCTTTTGTGGTTTTTACTGACTTTCACCAGTAATAGGTGTCAATTAGGATCTAAAAGATGGTGTTTCTGTGTGTATGTGCTATATCATTCTTATCATTCACATCAGCATTTCAGTTTTTGGGACATTTTTGTAATTATTCTTCTTTTTATTTTTCTGTTTCCTACACGAGATATACAGCTCTTGTTTGTTTCGGTGATCAGTACACTTAAAAGGAAGCCATGTAATTCCAAGCAAATAGTGTATAGGTAAAATTACAAACAATTATTCTTCTACATTTTAAGAACAATTAACCAAGTCAGTAAGTGGTTACTCATTAATCACTCTTTACTCATTTTATTGCTACAAGTAGCTCATATTTGGATAGTCTGCATTTAATTGGTATCATTGGAATGAAACAAGATTTCATCATAAGCATTAAGTAAGAGGTCCATATTCCTCTTCTTGTTCCTGTTCTGAGATATGCTTAAGACTTCTGTTCCTTACTGAACTTCTATCTTCCCTGTACCTTCAAAGCATGCATTATGCCTTCTTTGTTACGCCTTTCTCAATATCTGACTGTGCCTTCTTTCGAAGAAGTACATTAAAAAAAAAAGATACAGATTTCTCAACTATAATGATTGTGTTTAATTTGTCCTTCTTGTCTAGTTTATACCTGATATAATTGACAACTTTCACTAATTCATCTTCAAATTATTCTAGATATAATGTGCTAAATTTTCTGTTGTTGCAAAATATATCTGTTAAATCTCCATCCATAATAATTTTTCTTATCACATGTTTGATTTTCTGTATATGCAAGAAATATTTTGTCTTCTGTTCTGTTTTTTCTATGTTTGATTCTTATTTTTATTAGAAATTATGCCATGTGTTTAGCTCTTTGAATAATTCCCATCCCCTCTAGATATCATCTAGTTGTGCATGAAACAGGAATAGTGTTCAAATTTTACTTTCTCTGCTTGTAAAATTGGTCTCAAACATGTATTGATCAAACTTTGAAGAGTTGTGAGACAGTGAGAAGAAAGAGGAATATGTGTTGATATACTTAAGTTTAGATTATAATAATTAAGTCATTTAATAGGCATGGTATGTTGATTTAAAAGAGATAGGTGCCTTGCAGATTTTATGATGAATAATTCTGACCTTGAATAATTCTTGAAACATGAACTTTGTAGAAATTTAAGGATTTGGTAACATTTTACGTTCTTGATCACAAGTATGAGAAGATGAAGAAAATAACCTAAGCATAGCACTCTTGAATTCTTCGCAATATCTCTCTAAGTTGTTCTTTATTGCGTTGTAAAAATTTCTTTAATAGATGTAAACTTCTGCTAGTTGTAAAAATAATCCTATAATAAGACATCCTTTTTATTTCAGACATTCAGAAATTGTCTAGTTTTTGGAATTTGCAATAAACTCTAATGTGAGTGGATTTTGTTCAGCAGCGAGAAGAAGGAGCAGATCAGCTTCAGAGTTTCACTGCTAGGAAGAACTCTAGATTGCAAAATCTGGGGGAAGCTGAGCTTTTGAAATCAAAGGCCTCAAAAATTACTATGACTCATTACCAGAAGAATGTTAAAAATGTCACTGGTAGAAAGAAAATAAAGTCATCTAGCAGTCCTTTCAAGAAAAGACAACCAGAAAGATCTCCACCTCAGCCAAGTGAAAATGGCAACAAGGTGCTTTTCAGCCTTCTCAAACATTTTCCATGACTAATGGAGCATAAGAGGAGGAAGAGGAGGAGGAGGAGGACGACGAGGAGTTTTTATGATTAGAGTTTAGTTTGTATTGTGTTCAACTTTCTTATATTTGTAATGTTGTAGTAATGAGATATTGTAGACAATGAGTAGTTTAGTTTATTCTAGAATGTTTTGATGTTTAAATGATATATTCTAAAGACTGAATTAGTTTAATTTACGTTATTTTTTATTTATGTGTTTGGTTATATATGAGATTATTGATTATTGTTTATTAGGTGTTTTAAAAATTTGGATTTTAATAAATTTAAAAATAATGACAAATTTATATCATAAATTAGAGACTGAATTAGGGATTGAATATATAAAAAAAAACATTTAGCGATCGATTTAGAGACTGATAAACTAGTCTCGAAATATATTGAGGCTTTTAGAGATCGATTTAGAGACTGATTTAGAGACTGATAAATCAGTCTCTAGTTTAGAGACCGATTTAGCGATCAATTTTATAAAATATATAATATATTCATATTTTTAGAGACTAATTTAGAGATCAATTTTTTGGTCTCTAAAAAATCGGTCTCTAATGTACTTTTTTGAAATATAATTGATCAATATTTGACCATAAATTAGAGATCGATTTAAAGACCGAAAAAATTGATCTTTTTAAAATCAGTCTCTAATATTTAGCGACGAGGCTTTTAGAGACCGATTTAAATCGGTTTTTAAATCGGTCTCTAACTATTTTAGAGACTGATTTTCTTGATTTAGAGACCAAAAAATCGGTCTCTAAAGCCCAAAATTCTAGTAGTTTACTCTTTTTTGTCTGTTCATTTGACTTGTGTTTGCCTAAATCTCTTATTTTCTTGTGTTTTCTTGGCATGTTTAAAATAATCTATTGCTTTTTTTTTCTTTTCGTTGAACATTTTCTTAATTAAAATTAACTAACCGACACTTATTTTTTTAGAAGAATTATGTGACTTTAAATTCTCTATTGTATTAGGGGATACATAGGAGCTCAAGTCAAGCCAAAATTATTTTTTATAATTTAGTTTTAAAATTTTTCTTTGTTTTTTAAATATTTATTTTATTTTATATGTTATCTTCTTTTCTATTTTATTTGTAAATATTTTTAGTCTTTGATTTCTTTCATTTATTTCAAGATTGTAAGTTTTATAATTTGGCCTTTGGTGTTTTGTTTATTCTTCTTAAATTGTTAATTGTTTAATTCTCTTTTATTTTGTTTTTTATTTGTAAATAATATAATTCTTTTTGGTTTGCTATTATTTATTTACTGGGGTAGAATTAAATATTTTTGAATATATTATTAATTTGCACAATTAACTTAGGGTAACTGTCATAGGACTGGGGTATTAGTGGTGTTGTGGGATTTAGTTTCCATCATTCCCTATACACAATTGACTCTCGAACTTTACTTGGCTTTGAAGATCATATTATTTTAAAAGGTTTTCTAATTTTTTTAATTGAAATAAAATTGGTAGCGACACCATTTTTCTAATTTTTTTCGTCGTCCCGTCACGATTATGGTTGTGACACTAGATTTTACTGATCTTGATATATGTGTGGATTGCATTAAGGGAAAGCAAATCGAACAAAGTAAGAAAGGTGCCATAAGAAATTCCTAACTTCTTGAGATCATACACACTGAGCTTTTCTATGCTTCATCCTTTGGTGAATATTACGAGAAACATAATGAATCAAGACAGTGTTCAAGTTCATTTATAAAGTTCTTCGAAAAATATGGCATGTGTGCGTAATACACTATGCCAGGTACACCACAACAAAATAGGATAGCTAAAAGACATAACCATACATTAACGGATATAGTTAGGAGTATGATAAGCAACTCTTCTTTGCCCAAATCCTTGTGGATGTATGCGCTTAAAACCACTATGTATTTACTAAACATAGTTCCTAGTAATGTAGTCTCAAAACCCCTTTTGAACTGTGAACTGGAAGGCAGCCAGGTCTAAAGAACATACATATTTGGGGTTGTCAAGTGGAGGCGAGAATCTATAACCCACATGAAAAGAAATCAGATTCTCAAGTTTCAAAGGTTACTTTATTTATTATCTTGAGAAATCCAAAGGGTATAGATTTTATTGTCCAAACAATAGTCCAAGAATAGTGGAAAATGGTAATACTAGATTCCTTGGAAATTGTGAAGTTAGTGAGAGTAACAAACGATAAGCTGTGGATATACAGGAAATAAGGGTTTCTGTTTCTTTACCCATAAAAGTCATTTTATCCACAACTACTTCAAATATTGTTCTAGCTACTAAGAAAAGATTTAACAATGTGGAACAACATTTGAATGAGGAATCTCCCTAGAAAGAAACTAACTCATAGGGATCTTACGTAAAAGAACCACAAAGAATGTCATGAGGATATCCCAAAGTGAAAGGAAGTCGGTCACTCCGAATGATTATGCAATTTATTTACAAAATTCATATTTCGACATTGGAATAAATAAAGATGCAGTTTCATTTTTCACAAGTCATAGAAAGTTATAAGTTTGACAAATGGTTAGATGCTATGAAAGATGAGTTAAAATCCATAAAAGAAAACAAAACCTATGATTTTGTTAAATTGTCAAAAGGATCTAAATGAGTCAGGTGTAAGTGAGTCTTTAAGACCAAGCACAACTTAAGGGGCAATATTAAATGTTATGACATTGGTGATTCATTATGATTTAGAATAACATCAAATAGATATGAAAATAGTCTTTCTTAATTGAGAACTTGAAGAGGAAGTTTATATGTACCAACCTAAGGGTTTCTCAATTCAGAGAAATGGCATTTTGTGTGTAAGTTTAAGAAGTCAATATGTGGACTTAAACAAGCCTCATGCGGAATGGCTCATAAAGTTCAAAAACACCATAACATATTTTGGATTTAATGAAAAACATAGTTAACCGGTGTATATACCAAAAGGTCAATGGGCACAAGTTTATTTTCCTAGTTCTATAAATTGATGACATTTTACTTGCTGCTAATGATTTGGGCATATTGCGTAAGATAAAAGATTCTCTCTCTAATAATTTTAAAATAAAAGATACAGGTAAGACTTGGAATTGGAATATTCTGTATAAATCATAAGGATTGTTGGGATTGTTTTAGAGAAGATATGTTGAAAGAATCTTAGAGAAATTTAATATGAAAAAAAATGTTTAGCAGAAATTATTCCCATATAGAAAGCCAGAAAGGGGACAAACTTAGTCTTTTGTAATGTCCAAAGAATAATGTAGAATATAAGGGAATAAAACCTATTCCATATGTTTTTGTTGTGGGCAATTAGATACATGTACAAACCTATATAAGACCGATCATTGGTTTTGCAGTTAGAATGTTAGGTAAGTACTAAAAATACCGCGTAATTGATCAATAAAAAGTGATTCGATACTAAATTTTAGATTTTGATAGATGCCTTGACAACTGAAAGTTCACTTTTGATTATCTATTTCATTAGCTGAAAGAACAATATCATGCGAAAGTGTTAAGCAATCTGTTATTGTTATATGTTTGTGGCATGATTTGACGTTGTAATACATGCTTATGGATGCAGAAATTTATTTTAGGGCTTAAGGTAGTCAACACCATTACTAATCTACTGAAAATTTATTGTGATAATTTTGTCGTAATATTCTTCTCTAAAATGACAAATTTTCAAGGGGTGCCAAATGTATGAAATTAAAGTATTTTGTCGTTAAGGAGAATGCTAAAAAACAAAGAGTTTGTATTGAGCATAGTAGAACTAATCTCATGATTACACACCTGTTAACTAAGGGTTTACAACCTAAGACATTTAAAGAACATGTACATATAGAATGAGTCTTGGTTGTATTGATGAGTAATGTGTTTATGGTGCTTTGACACTCTAAGCTCAATAAATTGTTTTTGACATACATTAATGAATTTCTTATTTCTCATAATGTGTGCACATAATTTGTATATGATAGTTTAATAGGAAAGTCTCTATGAGGCATTATGTGGACCATGATGGATATACATGTTTTGCTTATGTCCCTAATATGATAAGTTACAAGTGTTGTGGTATATGGAAGGAGGTATATGACAAAAAAAATGTACAACCATCATAACCTGCATTTGGTGATTTATCATAACATGATAATTATGATGAACGTTACTGTAAATTTGTTATTTATGCATGCTATAATGTTTATGCTATTGAATTATAGTATTAGCTAATTATCAAACTAAGTAGGAGAATGTTAGATAATGGCCAGATATTTGTGGGATCACTGTTGGATTTGATTCTAATATTTGTGGATCATTATCTACTATGATTCCCATAATGTGGGATCAATATCTAATGAAATTATTGTAAGTTACGCTTCCTAATGATTTGTGAGAATTATGTGTTCAAAGTTTCTAAGTTATAATCTTGGAATCACTATTTTAAGAAGGACTTTACTTAATGATCACCCCTAACCTAAAATTAGGTGAACAATTGTTTGAAAAGAAAAGAAAATACAAAAGAATCAAAATATATTGAATGGATCTCACATTAAAGACATGGCAAAAAGGGTATTTAATCCTTTATCTTTATTTTTTTTCAAATTGGTTTCATAAATATTATTTTTTCTTAATTTGATCTTTTATCATGCAAATTATTTATAATGTGGTCCTTTTGTTAGGGTTCCATCACCCCTTAATGGAAGTGATGACGTGTCATTAACAATGATGACATGGCGATAACGTGACTATCACGAGTCAGTGACACATCATCACTTTTGTTATGAGACAACAGAACCCTAACATAAGGATCACTTTGAAAATAATTTGCAAAATAATGGATCAAATTAACAAAAATAATAATAATATGGTACCAAATTTAAAAAATAAATAAAGGATCAAAATACCTATTTACCTATAAACAATTATATTAAGCAAATTACACCTACAATCTTCGAAGCCTGCTTAAATTAACTTATCTTGTTATCTTAAAAGTTACATCGATCTTATTGAACAAGCATTTCTGTTTAATTTTAAAAAAAAAACACATTCTCTTATGCACATTTTATCAATGACCCTGAAGAAATTTGGAAAAGAATAACTAAATAAATACGAAGAAAGAGAATGGCCTCGAGGAGAGGAACTACAGGTGACTATTGAATAAAGAAATACCATTAGTTAAAGGCTAGTGACAAAGTATATGTATGAGAACAAGGACTCTGAGAAACAAAGAAAAGTTTTTAACAGCTCTGTTTAATTACCAACGTCAAGTGTGTGTGTGTATATATATATATATCCATTAGTTAAAGGCTAGTGACAAAGTATATGTATGAGAACAAGGACTCTGAGAAACAAAGAAAAGTTTTTAACAGCTCTGTTTAATTACCAACGTCAAGTGTGTGTGTATATATATATATATATATCCATTAGTTAAAGGCTAGTGACAAAGTATATGCATGTATGAGAACAAGGACTCTGAGAAACAAAGAAAAGTTTTCAACAGCTCTGTTTAATTACCAACGTCAAGTGTGTGTGTGTGTCTATATATATATTATTTTTAGGAGGTTATGTAAAATTAATTCTCATTCAACACACTAGGACTGTCCTTTCCCATAAATATTTTTTAACAAGTTCGAGGCCCTCACATTACATAGGCCTCTTGAGCTCAAAGTAACTAATTACCCACCCCTTCTGCGTATCACTTTTGACTCTAATATTGTATTGAAATTTAATTCTTTTCTTAGCAACTCCTTTATCTGTTCAATCTATAATTAGTTTAGATAATAGTTCTAAGACACGCTGGTACATGAGATGAGATTCAAAATAAAATCTCTTTCCACTTAGCTTAGGCTTGGTTGATTTGAATTATTATTATTATTATTATTATTATTATTATTATTATTATTATTATTATTATTATTATTATTATTATTTTAAGTAAGGAAACGGTGTCAAAGGTCCCAAAGACAAAACTAAAAACTAGCTACTATCAAAATAAACACCCCCATATCAACCATCAACGCTACAGCAGCAGCTCAGCAACACAAGGGGGAAATAAAAATTAAAACTTAACTTGTGCACCAACTAATTGTAATTAAAAAAAAAAACTAAAACCTAGCTTGTACAATTGTATGAGAATTTGGATAAAAGCCTTAATATCAAACTATAGTAAAATGACACCCCCACCCCCTGGCTTGTACAATTGTACCTAAAAAACAAAGCAAAATCTCAGATTCAGCCCTTACAGGTACAAACGAAGATGGTTACTTGTTGTTAATTAGTTGTTACCACATTGGAGCTATTCTTGCAGATCTTCCAAAATCCCAACGTTGTTGATTGCAGCTGCTGCAGACCTTTAGTAGGCAAAACAATATTGATCAGTTGCTTTCTCCACTAGCTATGGAATTCTAGTCCTACCACTAAGGTCCAAATTCTGGCGTCATTGCAAGCTATTAACAATGTCGATCCAACTATTTAACAATGTCCATGCCGTAAATTTGCTAACAAATGGCTCTATGTGGAGTAGCATAAATATTATTGAATTCACCCATCCCCGCCCATTATCTTTTATTCTTTATATGACGACCTTCACATATAGAGGATGACAATGAGTTGCTAACAATACATTAATTTTAATCTTAACTTATGGATCAATAGATCTAAATAAGTGACTTGAAGGCTTACCTGATATTATTGAAAAATCTGTATCTATCAATAAAAAAAGATAGTTATATGGTTAGTTCATTATGTGTGTAAAAATTACTCTCATTCCTTATATGCAATATCTCACGGCATCCAAGGGCTAGATAAGTAGCCTCATGTCTTGTTGTGAGTACTTTAAGGTAATCCTCTGAGTTTGGTCTATGCTTATCCTTTGGAATTTCAAGCATGCCAATGATCGACGCTTTATCCAGTTGTATTAGGGGTACCTCTCTTTACTATTAATGTTGTTATGCAAAAAATATATATATAATTTAATTGACCAACCGCAATACATATATGCGAGAATAGATTATTTTATGCGGATTACATTTTTTTTTGGTATTATTATTAATTTACTCGTCATAAAATTATTCAAAAATAAGAACTCAAATACAATTGTATTATTACAATTCACGATAGTTTAAGTATTTATAGAAGTTAAAGAATAAAAATGCTTACGCAACAATCTAAATTAAAAGATAAATGCTGCAAAATACTTCACATTCAATTAATATGATTTTTATGAAAACATTTCATTGATCAACAGGAGTACCAATCACTCACGTTTAAGTATTACAAGGAACAACTGTAAGGAAATTGGAAGAAGCTGAACTGCGATAACAGTTTCAGCGGCTCAAAATTGCTGAAATGAGAATAAATGACAGAAAGGAGCTTGTTGAATTACGGGCAAAGATGCACCTACTCTTAATTCAACAAGCTCATTTTGGCAAAGAGGGAATGAAAAACGGGAGCGGAGTGCATTGCAGAATTTGAACCCGACACTTTGCTTCATGTCTCGTAGCCCTATCAACTGGCTGTCCCAAGAGGATACTTAGTACACTTTGTTTTTGGTAACTATATTGATGGTAGCAAAGCAAGGCCATTGCTATGGTACACCCTATTGAATTTGGGTGTACCCTGCACCTTTGATCTTTACTTCTAAAAGAAGATTTTTTTTTTGGCAGGTTATTTTTTTTTTTCAGACCATACTGTTCACATCAGAGGCGACGTTTATTGTTCATGTCAAAAAATGCACTGTTCAAGCCGGAAAATGCACTGTTTACCGTGGAAAATGCACTGTTTATATCGGAAAATACACTGTTCTGTCTAGAAAATATACTGTTCTGTCAGAAAATATACTGTTATATCAGGAAATATACTGTTCTGTCAAAAAATGTATTGTTATGTCAGAAATGTACTATTCTGTGAAAAATGTGCTGTTCTATCGAAAATATACTGTTCTGTCAGAAATATACTGCTAAGCAATTTTTCTATAATTGATCCAAACTATTGATTATTTTTATCATTAAATCAATGACTTAGATCACATGGTGTATGATATACCCTCCAAAGGAGGGTGTATATTAGAAATAGCCAGCAAAGCAAAACCTTCACTATTTCTTCTTCCTTATTACGTACTGTTCAATCGTTGTTAATATGCATTTCGGTTTGGTTGTTTGATGATGATCTATTGTATTTGCAGTTTGTGAATGCTATTTTATGGACACTTCTTATCATTGACTATTAGCCAAATCAATTAAAATAGGTTAAATTAAAAATTTATTCTCTATACTATATATTTATTTTCAATTTAATTTTTTTTTCAAATTAGTCTTTATAGTTACAAATATTTTCAAAATAATTTATACTATTAATTTTTGTTATAACACTATTAATTTAGTCCATACTATATATTTTACAAAAGAAAAAAGAATATATAAAAGAGCACATATTAAAAAAAGCACTTATTCAAAAGAAAAATGTATCTACATGAACACTTGCTGGAATGTAAGAGTATCTGTTGGATATTTTAAATATAAAAGAGTGCCTATTATACAAAAGAACACTTATTAGATTAATTAATTAATGGTATTATAACAACATTATAACAAAAGTTGACTATAAAAACTATTTTGAAAACGATTAAAAATATGAAGATTGATTTAAAAAGAAATAAATTACAGAAATTAAATTGAAAATAAATAAAATGTATAGGACTAAAACTTTAATTTAACCATTAAAATAAGATTTAGGGGATTTTTTTTTTTTAAAAGGAGTCGGGGCTACTTCCCGTCAATATATCAAAATAATAACAAATTAAGAGGCTTCTTTGTTGCCCTTTTCTTCTTCCGTTAAATAAATACATGGATTTTCACAATTTGGACACTGCTATCAATTAAAAAATAATAATAATATATTACTCCGACAGGACAATGATTCGATGAAATAACTTGGAATCATTTAGTCCAAAGTGCAAACATGCTCTAATTAAGTATGATTGTGGAATTGGAAACTTCTCAGCTATCTATTACTTTAAGTATGATTGTGGAACTATCAATCGTTTGTTGATTGATTAACACTCCTGGGCGGTAGATATATAATCAAAATCTATCTAAAAGTCTGATAAGAAAGATTGAATTGTTTTTCAACAAGAATTTGATTGTGGGACATCACAATGGTTGAATGAAATATCTTGGAATTGTGTTTAGTTAGTGGGTACATGTATCAATCAAATGAATTTCGTTTTGATAAAGATCACTTGAATTGGAATATAATGGGTTTTGAAACAAAGCATTCATATGATATTTGTCAAATTCAATATCAATAAATAAATAAATATATGCATCCTATTAGATCAAGTTCTGGGTTGGTGGTTTAAGAGTCAGATCTATCAGAATTGAATTTTAGATATTTATACGCATTATTAGATAAGTAAATCTACCTATTTATGAGGAGTAAATCTCTTACAGAATCCTTTATACATAAGGAAAATTATTATATCTCTCATAAATAGATAAATCAGTTATAAAAGATAATAATCTTATTAAATTCTTATCATAATTAACAACATTTAATACAAATTTAATTATGATTCTTATCAACCAAAACGCTCCTATAAATATTACACAAGGTAGCAAAGACATGCATATAATTCCAAACACTACTCACCTTGTGCATGGTCTAACTTGAGCGTCGGAGTGACTTTTGTAGGTACTCATCCTCTCACACCACCGTGCAACCACCGTGCATTGGAGGAAACCATCTTCTTCAACCTTATTCAGGTAATCATCTAAACTCTGTTCAGAACATTGGCGCTGTATGTGGAAAAAGATAAATTTCAATTCTCATTACCACCATCATGGTTACTACAATGCGAAATCACATCTCTGTCACTTAGAATCAACATTCTTCTGGTCGTTGTCCGACATCCACTCCCGTTCATGAGCCAATCAAAGAGCCAGTCGCAACCCAATCGGAACCCAAATAGGAAGGGGTAGAGATTTCCTATACTGACAAAAATCTCTCTCCTCCGCCACGGTGAGTTTTAGTGAGGCAACGATTCAGTTCACAATGAGTACCTTTTGGAGATACCAGACAACAGGTATTAGTGTTGCAGCGCTTAGGAGCATGAGTTGATAATGCTAAAGTTCGGTCCCACCAGGGCAAATATGGTCTCCCGGAGCTATCCAGACAAGAACTCATCTCTCTTGTTAGACTCCAGGATGAACGTATTCATAACCTGAAGAGAGTTGTCAACTAGGAAAAAGAATGCGAAAATCAAATTCCTAATAGGAATCAAGAAAACCAAAGGGACCCAACCTGCGATGGGGTATGTCATCTAGAGTATTACAGGATCACGGAATCTAGTCAGAGAGCTGAAATCCCAGTTCGGGGAAACAAAGAGCAGGATCAAGGATTAAGGAATTCGGTTAAACAAAACCAACCTTTCTTCGATAAACTAATGGCTTATGAGATCCTTAGGCGTTTCAAATATCAAACAAATATTGAAGCCAATGATGGGACCACAGACCTTCAAGAACACTTAGATGCTTATGTTTTTGTTCTCCTATTCGCTAGAGGAGATGATCTGTTCATGTGCAGCATTTTTCCTTTCTTTAAAAAAAGCCATCTTGAGATGGTTCACTACTTTGACTCCTAAATTCATTATTAACTGGGAAGGCTTGTTCTCGAGATTTTTGTTGCACTTCACCACTAGTAAGGCGCAGTTGAAATCCATTTCATGTCTTTCCTATATTAAACAAGGAAAAGAAGAATCTCTCCGAGACTTTCTATCCTGGTTCAATAAAGAAATAGTAAATATTCATGATTGTGATGAAAGACTCGGACAATATTACATGAGGGAAGGACTGCAACCTGGGCCATTCTTTTTTTTCTTTTACTAAAAAGGAACCCAAGACTATAGACGAGTTTCATGCTAGAGCTAATAAATACATCAATATGGAAGGTGTTTTTCGGGCTAGGAAGCATATGGAGAAATGAGAAGATACAAAATCTAAGCTTGGACAACCCCCCAACAAGGCCAGAACTTGAGGCCACCTTTGAAGGGAAAGTATGAGAGTTACACCCCCTCAACACACCTCAAACTCAAATTTTCTAGGATGTGATGAATACGGAATTCAGGGACATGCAAAGAACTCCCCCTTAAGAAAACATGCACAAAAGGATAAATCTAAACACTATACATTTTACGAAGGTCATGGACATAATACTAAAGACTGCATCAACCTTCAAGACGTCACAAAATCTTTGATCCGAGATGGCCACCTAGGCCGTTATGTGCATCAATCTCCAAATAATAATCAAAGGGGAGGACAAAATTATAGGAAATAGAACTACAGCCCTCAAAGAAGCCCATATACATCATACCAAAAAAGATGCTCTCCTGTGAAGAATGAAAATCCTAGTATAGGCCTATCCCAAGGTAACACCCAGAACCAATAAAGTTCACAATCCCAGGATAATCCCAATCCAAACAATTAATACTGCTACGCGAAAGTAACCCGGACAATCAACATTATTTCTGGGGGCTTCACGGGTGGCGATGAAACAGGAAATGCAAGGAAAAAACACTTTGGGTTGTATTGAGCATGGCATCTCTCTCAGGATCTAAGTCGGATAGCGGAGCAAGAAACACCCCGTCGATTTCATTTACTGATGAGGATTACGGATGCATTATCCCAGATCACGACAATCCCATGGTGATCTCGGGAATAATAATCAATGCTGAAGTCCATCGCATATTTGTTGACCAAGGGAGCTCAGTTGACATAATATTCCTAGATTTATTTGCAAAGTTGGGATTATCAAAGAAGGAATTGATCCCGTATACTAAAGAGTTGACCAAATTCACTGGAGACAAGATCACCCCAGTGGAATACATCAAGACTTATCTGACTTTAACGAAGGATTCTCTTTTCAAGACACTTAAGGTCAAATTTTTCGTGGTTGATTACCCTTCGGCTTATATGTCATATTGGGACGCCCCTCTATAAATGCTTTCGAGGCTGTTATCTCTCCACCCTACTTGGCCATGAAGTTTCTCGACCAACTTGACAGGTTCGTTACAGTTAAAGGAGACCATTCTACAGCAAGGAAGTGCTATAACGAAAGCCTGAAGATTACCAAAAATCCATTGACCACGGACCAACATAACAACCTAGTTCCAGTTATTACGGACCACGTTAATGCCCTCTTGACTGAGCTGGATGTTCGTGAAGAGATCCGTGGTACGTGTCCTCAAATTGATGGAAAACTTTAGTTTTTTCAACTCAGTACTAAGCCTGACCAGGTAACAAAAATTGGAGGACATCTGAGCCCGAAAAAAGGTCATTGTTAATTGAATTTCTTGAGGAAAATAAGGATATCTTCGCTTGGACGTCAACGGATATGTCAGGACTAGACCCTAAATTTATTTACCACCGACTTTCCATCATAAAGGATATGAAGTCGGTGGCACAATGAAAGAGAAAAGTCAGACCTGAGAGACAAGAGATAATTCATAAGCATGTAAAAGAGCTCCTAGATACTGGATTTATCAGAGAAGTTTCTTATACCACCTGGCTCTCTAACGTGGTCCTGGTTAAAAAGTCTAATGGGAAGTGGCGTATGTACGTCGACTATATAGGCTTGAATAAAGCTTGCCCAATAGATCCCTACCCACTTTCCAACATAGACAAGTTGTTGGACAATTCATCCGAATTTTAGTTACTCTCGTTTATGGATACCTATTCCAGATATAATTAGATTCCCATGAACCCGGAAGACGAAGACAAGACTACGTTCATAACCGAGATGCGAAGTTATTGTTACCGTGCCATACTGTTTGGATTAGAAAATGGAGGAGCAACTTACCAACGAATGATGAATGAAGTCTTTGAAAAATAAATTTGTAAGATGCTAGAAGTCTATATAGAAGATATAATAGTCAAGACAATGGAAATCAATGACCATATGAAAGATTTGGAAGAGGTATTCGCCCAAATATGGAAGCATAACATGAGGTTGAACCCAAAAAAATGCACTTTTGGTGTACAAGCCAGTAAATTTCTTGGATTTTTGTTGACAAATCGAGGTATTGAAGCCAACCCAGAGAAATTTCAGGTCGTCCTCAACATGCGCAGCTCGTAGTCCATGAAAAAGGTACAACAACTGACAGGACGGATAATGGCCTCACTCGCTTTTTAGCCAAGGCAGCTCAAAAACCTCTTCCCTTCTTCAAAACCTTAAAAAAAGGGAAAGAATTTTGAGTGGATCCCAGAGTGTGAGGCTGCCTTTCAAGAATTGAAGAAAATGTTATCCACACCTCTGATTTTGACGAAACTGGATTCCGGTGAAGTACTATATGGCTACCTTTAATTCAGTAATGAAACAATCTGTTCAGTCCTGATATGAGAAACTAAGGAAGGCCAATGTCCAGTTTATTTTGTCAGTAAGGTCCTATAAGACCTCGAACTCTGTTATAAGAAGATTAAAAAGCTAGTTTTGGCATTACTAATTATGATACAAAGGTTACGAGAATACTTTTAGTGTCACCCTGTGATAGTGAGAACATATCAACTAATCTAGCAAGTGCTGCATAAGTCAGATCTCGCCAGGAGAATGATTGCTTAGTTGGTGGAACTTTCCAAATTTAGTATCACTTATGAGCCAAGACAAGCCATAAAGGCTCAAGTCTTATCTGATTTTTTTGGTTGAGCTTACACCGGGTTCCGGCAATCCTAGAGCAAATTCCTGAACCAAATTCCTAGATCATTTACGTTGATGGATCTTCGAATCCTAAAGAGAGTGTGCTATGAATTTTTCACAAGTGCACAGATCATTCAAGTAGTAAAATAAAGATCGTTCCCACGAGGACTGATTGATTACCAACTCTTATAGCGACTTTGATTATTTAAACGATAAAAATCAATAGTGAAACTCAATCACAATCAAAACGAAAATCAAAGCAATAAAGTAAGCAAATAAATCTAGAAAAGCCAGGATTCAACTAAGATTTAAAGGCCAAGGCCTAGAAATTTGCTACACTGCCCCCTATGATAAATTGTAATCCTATCTTTGCTAATGTTCAATTATGTTCTTGAAGACAATTTGTCCTAAATTATTTAAAGCCCGATTTCTTGGCACTAAAAATATGTTAAAACTTCATCAATCTCATTCTCATGGCAATTAATCTAAGGTCCAACCCATTAAGTTTTATGACAATTATTTGTTCCTCGAAGGATTTAAGCTTAAGGTCTCAATTCCTAAGTTCAATTCTTAGATTATCTAACAGTTAGATTTTATCTTTCGATCCTTCACCTAAAACCTAATATCATGTAAATATGGTCAGCTATATACCACAAGCATTAAGCATACAAAGAATGAATTAAGAACAATAATTTCTCATTAACAAAAAATTAAATTAACAATACAACATAGAAAAGTAGAGAGTTGCATCATAATCTTATAAAAAGGAATTTAGCCACTCATAGCTAATGTAGCATAAACAAGAACAAAAGTTAAAGAAACAACCATGATTCTATCTCAAGAAAATAGGAAAAAGAAGATAAAAAGAGAATATGGAGAAGATGAAGAGGGAGAAGATGTCTTCAGTGGTTGAACTTCAATTACTCTTACACTTCTCTTTAGAACCCTAGCCTCCAATCTTTAGTTTTCTACCGTCACAAAAGTGTGCTTCAGGATTAGGGATTCACCTCTATTTATTATGTTTAGGGTGAAAAACTGTTATTTTTAGGCACAAGAGACTTCACACGGCCGTGTCTAAGCTCGACACGCTCGTGTGAGCTTGAATTGCATAACTCACACCGTAAGTGAGACACAGCCGTGTGACCAAGAGACACAGCTGTGTCTCCTAAAAATAGTCACAAATAAGCATTCTTCAAGTTAGACATGACCTTGTCTAACTCCTCAATTGTTCACAGGGTCTTGTTTATGCCAAAATGATCATCTTTTACTCTGAAATCGCAGTGTCTTCACCTTCTTTCACTCCGAATGTGTTAAATCTCTCTAAATCTGCAAAAATGAAGATAATAATAAGGATCCATCTAAATTTCACTAATAAATATAAGTAAATCACCATAATTTATCTAGTATAAGATTATAAAATATAGGCTTATCAGAGTGGTGTCGAAATAATGTTAGAAAATGAAGCTTACTCGTATTAGAACATTCTCTGACGTTTGAGTTTCTGACTTAAAATAACCAAGCTCAATATGAAGCATGTGTTGCGGGCATCAACATGACAAAAGAGATGGGGGTTATAAATATAATTCTATGCAGCGATTCACAGTTGACGACGTCCCAAATCCGAGGTGAATACTAGGCTAAGGAGCCTTGGTTGCAGAAATGCTTAGCCAAAGTAAAGAAGTTAATGGAAAGTTTTGATTGTGTGAAGGTAGAACATTTTATTGCAACCCACAAGTTAATCGTACCATGGAGTGGTCCGAGGAATACAAGGTCTAATTATGATCAGATATTTCGATGTATGAATGAAGGTCAAAAAGGGGAATCCACTTGATCGATTTTCGAGTTCAAGAAGCGAATTCAAGGGTTTTAACTCATACCCTAATGAGCCTGATCTTAACCCATAAGCCTAAAAAAAGTTTAAAGAGGTTAAGAGTAGTAGACCGTTGTCCGGGATACGTGGATGCCACTCCAAGAGGCTTCTGTGTCAAAATCATATTTCGTAGTTTCACACTTAAAATTTGACTAAGTGTTAACAAAAGTGGTGAAACATGGTTGATAAATAAACTAAGCAGACTCTGAAAAAAGAACCACCAAGATCAAGTGTTGGACCCATCTCGGTCAAATAAAAACAAGAATATGTATTAAGTGTAAATGAAATCATCGAGATCGAGCGTTAGACCCATCTCGATGAGGAAAAAGAAAGCAACAAGAACATATGACAAAATATTCTAAGTGCTAAAGTTAAAAAAAAAAATTTGCTCGAAACCCGGGACTTGTCCAAATACAAATGAAATTAACCCCACGTTGGGGGCAAAAAAAAAAAAGACAAAATAAAAATCAAGCATCCGGGGTAGGCTCCTCTTGATTGATGACTTCCACCTCAGCCTCCTCTATTAGCCCACCCTCCGAACTCTCTTCTCTCTCCTCCTCGCCGTCATCCCCAGTTGCAAGAATTCGATTCATTGGAGTGGCCTCAAGGATGGCATCCATAATATGACCATCATGAACCACCTTCCTTGAACTAGTTCCTTCCACGATGAGTTTCGGATTCAACAGGTGCAATTGAGAGAGAGCATTGGAGAAAGATTCATCCACGGAGTTGGCCTATTCATCTTCGATATATAAAATATGTTAAGCTTGGCCTCAGATTGCTTAAGAATCTCGTTCTCAAACCGGAGAGCAGTCAGGGTGGATTTAGCAAAAGTCATATGATCTATTATTTTTTTTCTCAAGTAATTGCCTTACCAAGCTTGACCTAGAATCCGGCCACCCTAGTCTTATGTAGCTCGAACTCCTTGCCAACTTAAGCCAACTAGCCATCTTTTTGAGCCACAACTAACTCAAGCTCCTTCCTTTCACCTCGAAAGGCATCTAGCTCATTTTCAAACTCTCGAGTCTGACAAACAAATTCAAAAGTGGACTCAAGAAAGTGAAGAATGGAAGCATTATGCAAAGCTCACACTTGGGCATCCCAAAAGAGCTTGATCAAGTCCTGCTCGATCAGGACATCCTGATCAACTTAGGACAAAAGGGCGTTGTTAATTATCTACACAAGATCAACCCCTCTTAACCCAAACTAACCTTCCAGCAAATTACAGAGGGGCATCCTCTAGGATTTCAGTCTCTTGGCCAGCGATAAGATCGAGAGGAGCAACCTCGGCCATCAGTCTTTTTCCTCGTTGCTCCCGACAATTGTCCCCCTTGCTCTTCTGTGGCCAAAGAGATTGAGCAAGTGATCTAGTGTCCTTTTCTTGTGTAGTAGGTCTAGAAGGAGGAATAGTGACCATGGGCTAAGATCTAGTCTTCGAGGCCCCAGCTTTTTGTTGGGCCAACTGTAAGGTGAGAGCGTCAAGCCCACCAGAAGGTGCCATGCTTTCTGCAAATAAGAAACAAACATGTTACAACACTTTGAAGAAATTATAAAATACAAGTCAATCAAGTATCTTTCATATACGATACCTAAGAGTAGTCTTATTAAATCGAAAGGCTCATCCAAGACATCTGTATAATAGATGGCCCCATTTTTATCGGCCCACTCAACTAAGAAGTTAAGGACGTCAGCTTCACTTTCTGTTAGCAAGGACATCAGAGTCTATATTTCTTCTATACTCCGGATCCTAAACTGCTTGTGTCCAATATAGAAATATTATTGGTTTACCTTCCGGGGTAATAAAAAAAGACGTAAGCCTCAGAGCTCCTTCTATTCTAAAGAAATTCTTCTTGAAGTTTTTGAAGGATTCCTGGTATGGTTTGAATACCTTACGCCTTACTTGAGCGTGCAAGGTAACCTACCCTTTTTGGAAACTATTCCCAGAGGGTGAAAACCAGGTGAAGAGGAAAAAGAACGACCCCACAGAGTATGGTCATCTAAAGGTTTTACAGATAAGTTCAAAAGTCCTGGTGTAACCCCACATATTTGGGTGTAGCTGAGTTGGAGCTATGCATAAGTGGTTGAGGACTCAAATCTCGAACTCGAAAAATAGAAGCCGAACTCCAATGCGGGTAAACAGTGCGTCATACATATATATAAAGTGGTCACCTTATGTTCTTGTTGAGCAAACTCATTCTTGGTAAGATAAAGCTCGAATTATATATTCACCATCATGAAGTCAGTTCTCGGTAAGGTGTAAATACTCCTATTTGGCTTGGGCACCCTCCAAGCTTTCCACCTTTGAAGGAGTACCCAAGACTTCTCAGTTAACCCATTAGTATAAACTAATATTTCTCAGGAAGATATATTCTCTTGTTTCTGAAGTAGATGATCCCCAATGTCCTATGTCCGTATTACTAGCTTCACATAAAGAGGTTGCACTCATATCAAAATCAGAAGAGAATTCATTATGACTCTCTAACTCTATCATGAGTAAAGAGAGCGGATATGTTGGCCTTTGCCTTATAAGTTCTCTTACACGATCTGTCCTTTATAATGCCTCCAAGATATCCATCTTGGTTATCGGCCTCAGACGTTTATCAGAATCTCCACCATGAGAAGAACGTCTCTATTGCGCTTGAGGTGACGAAGACGGTGGAGTACTAAGAATTTATAAAGAAATACTCTCCTCATCACTATTTTGTGGCGTTGGAACCCTTTCCATGGTGTTTTTAGAAGGAAAAAAGAAAGGAAAAAGAGAATACCTTAAAAATAAGTGAGAATAAAGTTTGAAAAGAGGCAGAAACCACAAACAACCATTGTCTGAACTCGCCAAAAATCGCCTAAGGTTACCAGAGAAGGAGGCAGAAATGGGAAGAAGAGAGAAGAGAGATGGGCTTTCCCCTCACTCCCTATTTATAGGTGCCAGAAAACCTCCCCCAGCTATTGCCATAAGAAGGGGTAAATCGAAAGTTCACGAGAAATTTAAAATAGTAATCATGGTGGTATAAAACCCAAATGGCGGCTTCCAATACCTTTAGGTCACATGGCTAAACGTACTTGACATGGCAGTTGAGAGGACAGTGCTCAGAGTTGAAGCAACGTATGACGTTGCAAGAAGATATTCAAATTAGATTGCAGACTTACGTCATGATATAATGATATGTTTGAAATATAGATCTCGGTTCGAGATCAAATTACTTTCAAAATTAACTGGGACCCATAAACAAAATTTGTATGGGGACAACCTACTATGAATCCCAGATGATGGTGTATTAACTTTAAGCAAAGTGAACCATTGCAGATCCCAGCCTTATTCTTTAACACTGTGGGCATTCTACCATATATTGCGGATATATCGGCCCTTTGGCAAAAACATCGCGAGATCGAACATTTATATCATGACTTGGATCCCTTTGTCCCATGCATGTCGTTTGCTCCTGTTGAACTTGAATATCTTGACTCTCAACTGTAACATCTAAGCGTCAAGCTGTGGACAACTGTTTTAGACTGGATTTCGGGTTAGCTATTTAAGAGCAACCCGATCCACCAGAATTGGATCCCAGATATTTATGCGTATTATTAGATAAGTAAATCTACATATTTATGATGAGCAAATCTCTTACAGGATCCCTCATAAATAAGGAAATCAATTATATCCCTCATAAATAGAGGAATAAGTTATAAGATATAACAATATTACTAGATTCTTATCCTAATTAATAGTATTTAATGCAGATTTAACTATAATTCTTATCAATCAAGACGCTCCTATAAATACCACATAATGTAACAAAAGTTTGCATCTAATTCTAAACACTACTTACCTTGTGCACGATCTAACTTGAGCGTCGGAGTACCTTTTATAGGTACCCACCTCCTTACACCACCATCGTAATCACCGTGCATCAAAAGAAATCACCTTCTTTAACCTTATTCAGGTAATCATCTGAATCTCATTCAAAACAGATAAAGATCACTTGAATAGAAATATAATGGTTTTTGTAACAATGCATTCATATGATATTTATCAAATTTTATATATATATATAGGTCATGCTACTTTTTTTGTTAATATTAAAATTGAGAACAGAACTGACATCTTAAAATCAACTTAAGAGGGAGGATTGTCTATTTAAACTCCCTTATGCTCAGATATGCTCTGATATCATATATAAAAATTAGAATTGAGAATAAATTGAGTATGACTCAACTCCAAAAATTAACTTAAGAGAGAATGATTATCTAAATCATTATAAAGAGTATTTTACCCATAGCCAATGTAAAATCTTAACAGTTCACGCTGTGAATGATAAGTTGGAATTTTATAATCCCATCTTAACAAGATAAGAAACCAGATACCTTCTCATATGGCCAGTATCTCATTGGCCAGGTATAACACAAGGAAATTGTCGGTAACTTGAGAACTTCAGTATGCTGAAAAAGAGGAAGAGAAGAGAGAAACAAAGACTTTCCAATGCGTTTTCTTTAAAGTAAAGTAAACAGCTTGTCTTATTCATAGGGACCAAAAAATAAAAAAAGAAAACTTGTCTTATTCTAGCATGTGGTCATAAAAAGAATATGCAATTGAAGCAGATAAAGTTTATTTTAGTTTTGGTAGGTCTCTGCAACTGATTTCTTATGTCAGTTACTTGTATCGAATCGTTTCTGATCTTCCTATGTGTTAGTTTTTCTCCCTGCAGCTGTTGCTGGGGTAGGTGGAGCAAAGGAAGTCACTAACCTTCATTCTGAGGCAAATAGTGGAGGTGGGGAAGGAGCAAGGATTTCGTTCTGATCATGGTATATTTATGGACGAGGATATGAAACAAAAATGGAGAACAATGAGATAATTTGGTTATTAAAGGTTATTTCTTTCTTTGTATGAAAAGACAAGCATATTTTAGTCTTTCTGAGAGTCCCAATGTAAAAGTAAAACCCTGTTTAGAAAAAGAATGTCGGGTGGTCCTTTGTGTTAATAGTAATATTTCTGTCTTTTTTAAAGCTATTTGTCAAGGAATATTCATCCATACATATAATGCCATGAGGAAGCAGATGTAAGACATTATACGACCATACTTTTAAATTTGATATGTGCAAGCATGAGAACAAACAAATTGTTTGGCTAGCTTTGGAGGGCTCCCAACTTTTGTAGAGAAATTTTTAGGTAAGTATAGTCTATTACATCATTTTTTAAATACTTAAATTATTATTTAATATATATATAAATATTATTAAATATTAATATAATTTTATAATAATTTTTATCATATTATACATATTAAATAATAATTTAAATATTTATAATATACTGTATTTATTTAAAAATTACTCATTCTTGTAAGAGGGAGATAGTTCAGCCCCATAATTTAAACAAGCCAGTTCCAAATATAGCTTTGGGTTTTTCCTTTTTCACGTTTTAAAAAATACCCCTAATGTGTGGGTCAACAGAGTGTAATCAAAGCGACTGGCAAAACGGTCAAGTAAATCTTGGCTGCCTATGGTTGGCACATGAACAGTAGCATTAGTAGTGATTTTCTCTTTTTAAGGCTAAGATTCCCAAACTTGTAGTAATTTATGTAGTGATCAAAGTCACAAACTGGGGTCTTGACCTGAACCATATACGACAACTCGATAGTGGGCTGGGAATGTGAGATAATATGTACTTAGCAGACATGGACCTATTATATAAATGATGTCGGCTAGCTAGGAATAAATCATTAGTTATGGGCATTTACTTATTTCAAGTGTAAAATTATTCACACATTTATTTCATTGAATAATAATTTATAATTTTTTTCATCAATTGCATTATTAAATTGAAAGTTTTCGTGAATGAGATAAAGCTCATAAAATATTATGTTAAAAATTAATTGATTGTTTACTAAATTTTAATACTTATAAATATTATATTTATCTTAGATTTATTATGTATAACTATCACGGCAATATTATATGATTCAACAATTAAATTGATAAAATTACATTTCATAAAAATTCTTGAATAATTTAAGTGTAACATTCTTATATTTTGGAGTAAGTGGATCTGATGATCTCCGTTATGTATATGGACTCACATAATACAACCCTTAGTGAAATCACTATTGTTATCTCAATGTGTTGCAAAATTAATGTACCCCTAACGCTTCCTCATATACGATATATGGTATGAAAAAAATTGACAATGGTATAAATGTTTCAGAGTGCATATGTACTGGGATTTTTATTTTTTTTTACAAATGAATATTTTCAGAATGATCATTTACCATGACTGCTAAAAATGCATCACGAGGGGGGCGAGGAGAGAGAGACAAAAAGATATGAATCTTTTATGGTTAATGAATGAGGACACAATATTCAATTCTGAAGTTTGAATTGGCCACACCTCCATGCAACTTTTGTGACCACTGATCAACCAGAAGCTGGCGTATATGCTTATGTCATCAGCACATATAAATCCAAAAATAAATTTACACGTAAATTAAATTAATCAACAATTAATATATTATTATTTTTAATATAAAATAATTATATAATATAAAAATTTATATAATTATTCAAGTACTAATTAATTTAATCTATATAACTATATAAATAAAATTTCTACAAATATTTCTTAAATAAACCCTATCCCCAAACAAAGGCAAAGTAACCTATACCCCCACAACAACATTGTCCACCATGCATGAACCTTAACAAAGACGGAGAAAGCAAACTGTCCATAATCTTTAATCTTTATTTTTTGCTTAATTCAAACTTTGATCTACACTATGTAGTTCCTATCTATGAACATAAAACAAGTAGCAATTTATACTACAACAAACTAGAAAAATGTCAGCTAGCTCTCCCCTCCTTAATTTCCATTTTGCTTTTGCTTTTACAGATTCCCCTGATTACATACATACTAGACAATATTTTGATTCAGTCAATGTGGCTTAATGTCAGCATAGCTAAAATCAACCCACTCAGGATAGCAACTTGGAGCCAATTCACCAACTCTCTCATGACAGTAAAGACCATTGACAAGATCATAATAAGGAAATCCAAAGCCAAAATCCATCAACACTTCAGTAGATTCATCACTAGCATGTTCTGGCAGCGGTACACACCTGTTATCCACTGCAATGGAAGACGAATCTGAAATGCTTGAACCTTCTTGAGACAATGACACCATGGGATTATTGTTCCTTGAACTTGCACCAATTTCTGAGACAACATCCATGACCAGTGGACTGTACAGTTGATGAATTAGGCCAAAACTCAGGCTTTTTTCATAAATATTGAATCCTGAACTAGCATCAGTGCTCAAGATTGGCAGCGCTGAGGGTGGAGAATTTTGATTTTGTGAAGCAGGGAAATCTGAATTTTGAGTAGTCTTAGCATTTTGGGTTAGTAATGGGGTTGAAGGAAGAGTGTCATTGTCAGTCAATTTTTTGAGGTTAACTTCTCCTGCCAGTAGCTTCTTCTTTAATTTCGTGTTCCAGTAGTTTTTCACATCATTGTCTGTTCTGCCAGGAAGTTGAGAGGCTATGGCAGACCATCTGGACAATAACACAAATTTCATGAGAATACCATAGTTTAAATTTAATATACAATAATTGTGCCATAAGCAAAACAATTAGCAATCATTAACTTATAAGAAAAATCAAATAGTATTAAATTAAAATAATTTGGAAATTGTACCAAGGAAAAAGTAATAATTTGGAAATACTTGCCTACTTCCCATCTGACCATAGAGGGTGCAAATGATGTTGTCCTCCTCTTCAGTAAAGCCCCCATGTTTGATGTCTGGCCTAAGATAATTGAGCCACCTTAGACGGCAACTCTTGCCACACCGCCTAAGGCCTGCATATAATATATACCATGACGTGAAATTTTGTTAGACAAAAGTAGAAAGAAAAAATCTAAACCGACAAAAAAAAAAGGGAGAAAGAGAAATCAAAGCAAATAGTTCATGATTTCATGTTTGCTAAACACACGGATTTCTTTGTGTAAATCAAAATGGTAAAGTGTGAGATTAATTAATAAAAAAACAGCCTAGAACAGAGAAACTCTCGGACCCTGTTTCATGCCGGGTTTGGTGCTCAAAACTATTAATGATTTTGCGCTAGAATTTAGAAAAACAAGACATAAGTTGCAAAAAATTTAGGTTAAGGAAATTGCACAAATGGTTGAATCAGAAACAGGGAAAAAAAGAAAAGAAAAAGAAAACAGTAGCATTTTAGCATAAATTGAAGTAGAAAGTAGAAACAATGAAAATGAACCTATGCCCTTTGAATTGAAATTCATAATATCAAAACGCAAGCACAGTAATTAAGCAACAGAGACAAAGTTGAAAATTTTGATTTCCCGAAGTAAAATGCATGTATGAATAACACCAAAAGTCCCAGTCCTCTTCATGTTGAGTAAAACAAAATAAATACTCATGTTTGTTGGAGATGCTATCGGAGGAGTAAAACAAAAACAAAAACAGAAAAGAGAAAGATTCATTATTTTGCCTTCACAAGAAAGCTTTCATTTCACTTTCGCGGTTTGTTTGGTTACCCTTCAATTGGAAGTAAAATCAGGAATGAAGATCAGAAAAATGATTAATGAAAATGGGTACCCAAGAAAAGTCTTAGAATAATAAATGGTAATGGGAAGAGAGAAAGACCAGCTTTTCTTGGCAATGCAATCCAATTTCCGCCAATGCCATGCTTCTCTACATAACTCTTGAGTGTTGCATCTTCTTCGGGAGACCATGGACCTCTCTTAACATTTGCTTTGTCACAACAAGGAGCTCTTCCCATGGCCACTCTCACTTGCAGTGACTCGAACTGAACACAGAACAGTGTCCTTCAGGCAACTGGTGAAGGTGTTATAAAGTTGGTGGCACTGCTACCGTGCCATCTAACACGGAGGGACCTAGTCAACTATTGGACAAATCAATGTGTTTGCCTTGCAAAAAGGTTAAGTACAATCCAATTTAGGTTCAAATATTCTAATAATCTTGTATTAATTGTTTAATAATTGGTGGCATAACTTGAATCCTGCATGGAGCAATTGTAATTTTAATTCCCGAAACCTTTTTCAATCCGTTTATCTCAATTATTGGGGGTTGTAATTAAGTGACATTGTTTAAGTAATTGTTTATTAATTAATATATGGTGTTTAGTAAATTTTAGCACAGGATTAAGAAAGTTATTATATATTCTTAATTTAAAAAATAAAAACTAAAATTGATTAAATTACCTTATCACTTTATTAATGCTCTTCTTCGTTCTATTTATTGAAAATACTAAAAGATAATAATAAAGTTAAAAAAATAATTAATATCTTCTGATTTTTTTTAAATAACAGATAAAATGAATCAAAATTGATATTTTAAAACGGCAAATATTGTGAATCAGATGAAATATTTATTTGTCATACGATGACTAGTTTTTTTGTCAACCAAGACTATCTTTGGTGCACATAATAATATAGTATAAGATAAGATAATAAGATAATATAAAATATGATAGTATAGTTAATAGGATAATGTATAATCCTATCTTTTGTTTGATAATAAAGAGATAAATTAGTTGATTGATAATATTTTTTAAGACCAAAATATCCTTTAACATAAAAGTTAAAATAATTAAAAATCAATAATAAAAAAGCCTTATGGGGTGGTGGTGGTGGTGGTGGCGGTGGTGGTGACGATAGCGGCGGTACTGTAGTGGCGGCGGCGGCGGTGGCGACGATGATGGTGGCGGTGGTGGTAGTGGTGGTGGCACAAGGGAGATGAGTGATAAAAATACAATTGTAATTAGAATAAATCATATCATATCTTATCATATACTTGGGGAGTGATAAAGTTATTAGTTAACAGGATAAAATGACTTGACTATTTCATTATACTATCGTATTAAATAAGATCTTATAGTATTAGTTTATACTATCATGTCTTCTTTATACGATGCACTAAACGTAGCTCAAGACTAGGTTCCTCTCTAGGTTATCTTAGGAGTAAACTCCCATATTGACCTTATGTATTTACAATAATTATTTTCTCTATATATGGTGTGTTTGATATGCACAAAGTGAAGGGAATGGAAAGGAAGGGATGACTCAAAATGGGTTAAAGTAAGAAAATAGGTTAAATTAAAGTTTTGGTCCTATAGTTTACATTTATTTTTTAATTTAGTTTTTATAATTTTTTTTCTTTTCAAATTAGCCCTCTTACTTGTAAATGTTTTTTAAATAGTTCTTGTTGTTAATTTTTATTTTAACACTATTAATTTAATCTTTACTAAGCATCTTATGAAAAAAAAGGCATCTAAAAGAATACTTATTAAACAAAAGAACATTTATTGAGAAAAGATAAGCACATATTAAAATGAATAAACATTTTATTTCACGTATTACAAAGAAAAGGAACATCTAAAGAAATTTTATTAAATAAAGAAATATTTACTTTGTTAATTAACGATAATATTATAATGATATTATAATATAAATTAGTAGTGAGGACTATTTCAAAATTTTTGTAACTATGAAAGCTAATTTGAAGAGAAAAAAAATATAAGAATTGAATTAAAAATAAATATAAAATATACAAACCAAAACTTTAATTTAACCAAAAAATATCACCTTCTTTTTAATAATTACATGTTCAAAAGTGATTTTTATCAGTATTATTTATACAATATCAATTTTGTCCAAATCACTTTTCAAGTAAGTTCCAAACATAAATCATAAAGTCATAATTATGCTAATCACACTTTTGAACGAAATGAAGTTAGAAAAACCAAATTCGTCCAAAATTAGTTTGTAAAATTTAATCTAAACACAATAAATCTGAATAGTTGACATACCATTACAATATAATAAAATAAACTTCATCTAGTTTTCAAACTTCATAAACAATTATGTCTTCAACGCATAAAGGTTACTTTTCAAGTTGTTTTTCCAAACTTTAGACAATCTTTACCACCCAAAGTGGCAAAAGAGAGAATTTATCTTTGATGGCAAGGACTAAGTTGCTTGAGAAAGTCGAGTTGGTCTTTAATTTCTACGTTGAAGGCCATTTTCTTAGATATACCTTTAGACTACATAAGTTTTATGGGTTCTTTCTTTTCTTTTTAAAAACAAAATATAGAAATCAAATACGATTTGTTTACTTGAATTGATCATTTGTATCATAAGTTTTCCGTGGCTTGATTGACTACTAATCTTTTTAGTTTTTTCTTTGCTTGGTTTGTGTAGAAATTAAGGAAAAGGTTGATGAATATGTGTATATTTCTAAACAAATTATATATAGGAGAGTTAGCCTTTATTTATATAAGAAAGCTGTTATACAAATAAAAAAAATAAAATTATGTACGAATTCAATTACAAGCTTAATCAATCAACTCTAAAATCAATCATAATCTTACTCACACTCTAACATCTCTCCTCAAACTCAAATGGGTATAAAGAAAACTAACTTGAGTTTGGAAACTAAAGTGCGAAATCGACCAGGATGATGAGTTTTTGTGAATAGATCGACTGACTGGTCAAGAGTGTAAATAGAAATGAGATGAAGAGCACCACGAAGAATGTGCTGACGAATGAAGTGGCAATCAATCTC
Source organism: Ormosia semicastrata (assembly GCA_029884595.1). NCBI lineage: Eukaryota > Viridiplantae > Streptophyta > Magnoliopsida > Fabales > Fabaceae > Ormosia > Ormosia semicastrata. Next base: position 7,374,294 of record JAQQTO010000063.1, on the reverse strand, counting down.
AATATACTTGGTGCACTTACAAAAGACATCATTGTGAGCAATCTGAATAGCACTCATATTATCCTAGTAAAGAGCAGTGAAAGATGAATGAAAGAAACTCAAGTCTTCAAGAAGCCAACGTAATCAAAGTATTTCAGAAGTGGTATCAGCAAGTGCTCGATACTCTGCTTTAGTACTGGAACGTGCATTTAAAGTCTATTTCTTGCTTTGCCATGAAATAAGTGCATCACCAAGATAGATACAATAGCCAATGGTAAATCAGTGATCAATGGGATCTCCACCACAATCAACATCAGAATAAGCTTGGTGGACCAAGGAAGAGTTGACTGAAAAATGAAGCCCGTGAAACAGAGTCTCTTTTATATATCGAATAATACGAAGAACGGCAACATAATGAGTAGTGCGCAGAGCTAACATAAATTGATTGACAAAATGAACAACATATGAAATATCTGGACGAGTAACAATAAGATAAACCAATCTTCCAACCAAGCTGATAAAGAGTAGGGCCATCAAGTATAGTACAATCTAGAGCTTGACATTAGGTTCCAGAGGAGTGGACTTGGTGCGACTATCTGAGAGATTGACTCAAGAAATAAGATCTAAAGCATATTTAGCTTGAGATAAATAAATACCATCAACAAAGGAAATAATCTCAAGACCCAGAAAATAATTGAGATGACCAAGATCCTTCATCTCAAAATTATAGCTCAAGGATGCTTTAAGATTAGTAATACCAGAAGTATCATCACCAGTAATGATTATGTCATCAATATAAAGAAGCAGTAACACAATCCTACTATCAGTCTTTCGGATGAAGAGTGCTGAATCATGAGAACTAGAGGAGAATCCAAGCTGACTGATGGTGAAACTGAACATAGCAAAGCAGGCTCGAGGAGCTTGTTTAAGACTATACAAGGCTTTACGAAAAAGACAGACCTGGTTAAGTGGACAAGAATAATCAGGTGGTGGTCGCATATAGACTTCTTCTTCTAAGTCACCACTGAGAAAGACATTTTTCACATCCATTTGATTAAGAGTCTAGTTGTGGGTGGCAACAATAGTAAGAAAAGTACGAACAGAAGTGAGGTAAGTAACTAGAGCAAAGCTTTCTTCATAATCAATATCATATTTATGAGTTAAACCTTTGGCCACCAAGCAAGCCTTATAACAATCAACAGACCCATCAGAACAAGTTTTAATTTTATAAACCCATTTACATCTGACAAGAGCCTTATCAGAAGGAAGATCAATCATTTCCTAAGTATCATTATTCTCCAAAGCCTGTAATTCTTCTTTCATAACTTGTTTCCAACAAGGATCAGTGGATACCTTTGGATATGACTACAGTTCATGAAGGTGAAGCATGGTAGAAAAATAATGATAATCATGAAGGTAGGTGAGAAGGTTTCTTACCCGAAGGGGACGAATGATAGTGTCAGATACAAAATCAACTGTCGAGATAGTGTCAGCGGGATGAGTCAAAATTTCAGATGATGATGAGAGCTCACTGGGGGAATCAGAAGGGGAACCTGTAGGCAGAGAACTTATCTCAAACACATCTAAAGACTTTGTATCAAAATTATTTGGAAAAAGATCAATAGATGATGTAGTGAACAAGGGGTTAGAAGTGGAATGAATGAACTTGAATTGAGATAGTGAGAAAACAAAGTATCTTCCTAGAAGACAACATGACGAGAAATATGAATATACTAAGAGACTGGATCTTAACAGCAATAGCCTTTGTGTTCAGTACCATAACCAAGGAAGTAACAGAAACGGGTATGAGGTTCAACCTTAGTGTGCTCATAGGGTTAAAGAAGAATAAAATAAGTACAACCAAAAATTTTGAGAGAATTGTAGTTTGGAGATATGTGGTGAAGATGTTCATAAGGAGATATATTACTAAGAACAGAGGAAGGAAAACAATTGATAACATAGACATCAGTAAGAGCAGCTTCAAACCACATACATTTGGGACAAGACGAGGAAATGAACATAGCTCGAATGGAGTCAAGAATGTGCCGATGTTTCCTTTCAACATGACCATTTTTCTAAGACGTACTAGGATATGAGAACTCAGAAAGGGTACCCTATTTAGCAAGAAAATTGAATAATTTTGAATCACGATATTCAGAGGCATTATCACGATGAAAACCTTAATTGTCTTTGAAAATTGAGTTTTAATAATAGTGGCAAATGTAATGTAGATTTGGGGAAGTTCATGACGATTTTTTAATAAATATATCCAAGTGAAATATGGATAGTCATCAATGAAAATCACAAAATATAGATAACCTCCCATAGTGGGCGTATGAACTGGACCTTAAATATTAAAATGCACAATATCAAAATAGGAAACAGAAATGAAACTACTTTTATTAAAAGATAAGGCAAGTTGTTTAGCTATTTGACAAGAAGTAAAATGCAAAAATTATTCTTTAACAGACCCTAAAATACCCTGAGAAACGAGAAGACATTATTTACTAAAAGAACTGTGATCAAGACATTGATGTCACAACTAAAGAAGAGAGGAAGTAGAAGCAATACAGAGAGTTGACACAGGAGACGAAGGAACATGGAAGGTAGTGAGCTCAAACAATCGTTCAACTTTATGACCATTCCCAATTATTTGTCCCGTACGTGGATCCTGCACAGAACAATGAACAGAAGAAAATGTAAGAATATAACTAAGGTCACAAAATTGGTCAACAAAGATGAGATTAAAGTTTAATTTGGGAATAAGATAAGTGTCTAATATGGTAAGGGTAGGTAGGGAGATGAGACCCTTATGACATACTTCGCTAAGAGACTCATTAGTAGTATGAATAGAATGAATAGTATCTCTAGAGAAAAGGGAAGAAAACGCATAAGATGAGGAAGTCACATGATTACAGCATGCATAATCAAAATACCAATGATTATTACCTGGTGTAGATGGTAAGGCAATAAGAGTGTTACCAGATTGAGAAATGACTTGCTCAAGAAGAGACTCAAGATCAGTAGTGGAAAGAAAGATATAGGAAGCAAAGGGAGAGGCATCGTTAGCAACTGAAGCTGCAAACACAGACTTAGAGGATGAACTGAGACAAGGTTGAAACTTACTCTAATTAGGTCTTGGTGGACGAGTAGGGCACTGCTCAATCAAATGTCTTGGAAGTTTGCAGTATCTACATATCAAAGAGGGGCAGTTGAGAGCAACATGACCATTCTTTTTACAAGTTCGACACTATATGGTGGGACATTCAACAAAAGCATGGCCAAGTTTAAGGTAGTGATAACAAAATTTGCCCTTCTGATGAATGACTGTTGATAAGTCCATATTTTGTAGTCTCAAATCAGATGAATTATGAGGATTTGCTTGTGTTTATTAGTAAATTTTAGATGGATCCTTATCATTGTATTTAGTTTTTGCAGATTGAATGGGATTTATCACATTTGGAGTGAAAGCAGACGAAGACACTACATTTTCAGAGTAAAAGAAGATCATTTTGGCTTAGAAGCAATTCTTAAGTTAGACTTGGCCCTGTCTAACTTGGGGAGTGTCTCTGACTTGGAGACACGACCATGTCTCTGGGAAACACGGTCGTGTCTCTGGGAGACACGCTTGTGTCTCCCTGATATTGAATTTATGCGATTTCATGCTTACACGGTCGTGTCGAGCTTAGACACGGCCGTGTGAGGTCTCCTGTGCGTGAAAACGTACATTTTGTCCCTCACTAATATAAATAGAAACAAATCCCTAAACCTGAGAACATTTTTGCGGCAGTAAACTTTTAAAAGATAGATCACGGAGAAGACGAGCAGGAATCTCTAGAAAATAGCCACGAAGAAAGGGCGTAATTCTTGAAGGCTTGAAGATCACAATCTCCATTAAAGGGATTTTGATTTCTTTTCCCTCTAGTTTTTTCTCTTTCTTTAGGTTTTTCCTTCCATGGATTTGTATTATGATTTAGGTTTATTATTGAACATGAATGGCTAATCCCATAGCTAGGGCTATGGGGAATCTTGTTTTCCTAATTAATTGATTTTTTATTCGAATTTGACTAAATTAATTTCATTGGGTTTATTGTATTGCTTGAATTCTTGTCAAGACTTAATTAATTTTGGCATGCTTTAATTCATTGTTTAAACAATGGCCATTCGCGACCAATGAGTGGACTTATATAACAAACTTAGGATTAGGTTGGTGAATGGTCAAACATCAATTTATTCTACTAATTGAGTTGATAATTAGGTTAGTTCATCTCTTGAATTGAGACTTAATGTATTCCTAATTAATTCAACTAAATGACCAAATAGGTGATTAATTAAGAATATAATATTATTTATTAATGACCATTGGGACTCAATAGCAATTAAGAGAATTTGGCAAGAGAATTACCTTATATTATAAACGAGTGAAAATCTGGTTAATTGGATTCAAGTGAACCTTGCACCCTAATTTCCCTCTAAGTGATTTATCTCTACGTTGTTTAATCTTCCATCTTTATTCTTTATTTGTTATCTAATTTTATTTTTATTTTTTCTTATACTTACGATTGTTTAAATAACTAAAGGTTTAGCTAATCTAGTAATTATCTCTTATTCCTCGTGGGATCAACATTTGGGACTCAAGTCCTACATTACTATACGATAGAGTGCACTTGCTCTTAGTGTATTTTACACATATCAATTGTAAAGGCCAAATCTGCTTTAGGTCAAAAAAACCCAATCTAGTTTCTTCTGACTTCAGATGAGGAAGCTCAAGTATGGGTAGGGGATCCTAATATAGTAGAGAAGCTCGAATAAGCTCATAGTCATCAGTGAGAACCATCAGAAATTGGATGAGGCTGGTGCGATCATGGTACTCCTCATATAACTTAACATCACTTTTGTGTTTTAAGATTGGCTCACACAAAATTAACTGATCCCAGATAGCTTCCATCCGAGCCAAAAACTTATACACAACTTGTTCGGGTTCTTATTTTAGACTGTTGACTTCCTTCAGCAGCTAATACTAATGAGACAAAATAGAAATTGTATATTAATTCTTAAGATGATCCCATACCTCTTTGGTAGTGTCAAAGGGTCCAAACTGCAGATGAATGCTAGGAGTAGAGATGTTTTGAAACCAAGTGATAATCTGATGATTTTTGCTATCTCAATCTTCTAATTTGTCAATCAACTTCTCATTAGTGTCATCTTCAGCTTTGACGTGATAAGTAATATCACCTATGACATATCACCAAAGTCTTCGACCTTTCAAAAAGCCATGCATGACCTCAACCCAGTGGGTGTAATTCAAATCACTGAGTAAAACTGGAATGGGCTGAGCAATATCAGACTTTTCCATAGTAGCTGAAAAGAACAATAGCAAAAAGAGCATTTTCAGAACTGAATTGATAGAAAACAACCTCAAAAATAGAAAGAGCTTACCAAAAAACCTTGGGAAGGAGGTTTAGTGCGACGTCAGCACAAGGGACACGTAGGCAACTTAGGTGGCGTCACATCCACTTCGACACCACGTCAACGGGTCTGGATCTGAGATGGGTCGCGGGTCACGGGTTACTGGTATTAGGTGCGTGGATCACATGCATAAAGAGAGTTAGTGGCCCGTGATGGCACTTGCAGCAGAGGATGGCGGTGAAATTTTAGTGGCTAGTAGATTAATGGACGACGATTCCAACAATGCCGGGGGTGTCGAAAACGAAGGTTCGAGGAGTGGTGAACCAAAAATGGCAGTGGTGATAGTTTTTGGCTCGACAGTGACAGAGGGGTGGCGCCTATGACAGGTTAAGGACGACGACAATCTGGAGCACAGTGGCTGGACGACGCAACTAGAGCATAGTGGCTGGACGAAAGTGAGTGAACAAATATGTTGAGGGTGAGAACAATGGTGGCAACTAGAAGCATGACATGGGTATTTGACGGTGAGGACAGGGGCGGTGAAAAGGTGACTATGAGCGGAAGAATTGGACCGAGAGCCTAGGCTCTCTGATACCAAGTTAGAAACAGGAACAGAGAAAAAGGCTGATGAATATGTGTATATTTCTGAACAAATTGTATACATGAGGGTTAACTTCTATTTATACAAGAAGACTGCTATACCAAAAAAGAAAATAATAGAATACAATTATGTACGAAATTAATTACAATCTCAATCAATCAACCCTAAAATCAATCATCATAAATCATAATATCAATCACGCTCTAACAAGATTATTATTATTATTATTATTATTATTATTATTATTATTATTATTATTATTATTATTATTATTATTATTATTATTATTTACCTTTTTGTAGCTTAAAGCTTTTAATATAATTAGCTTCTTTATACGGTATTTGAGGAGAGAATCTTCTCTGGTAAATAATGATGAAACACTACTTTTGATAATCATCAAGCCTAACTAACAATGAAGACCAGGATCACACATGCTCAACAAAGGGAATGTTTCCTTTAAGGAAAACAATGAAAGGTCAGCACATCGACCAAGGAATCTGATGAGAAGTTTCTTACAAGCACTTAGAATGATCAATCTATCCCTACCTACTACTTGGTCCCTAAGATACTCTCACTCTTATAAATAGCTATAGTAACCTCTAGGGTAAATATCTTTTCCTCACTTTCTATTAACTTAAGCCCTAACTTACTTGAGTGTTAGGGTGTCTTGTAGGTACTTAACCCATGTTCCAACACTTAAAGGAAGCTATTACAGTGAGGATATTCTGTATAAAGAGTTGGCTACCACCTCTTGCACCAGAATAGAACAGATAAACATATAATTTCTTTTGGACTGAGATCCGGACCCACTCCTTTAGGGGCATCCCGACTAACGTGAGCTTCCCGGCACTGCTTACACCACAGAGCATGGCCTAAGTCAGTGCCACCTCAAAAACAGTTACATAATTAAGGGGGAATTGCTCCCAACAAATCCCACAAAAATAGGAACAGATATGTACCCCTTAATCAGCAATAACTACCCATTAATGAGAATTCAAATGGAATTTTCCCTCCTCTCCTGCTTAACCCTTAAGCAACATTCTCCTATAAATACCAGATTTGATCATTCAGGTATTTCTCTAAACCTTAATATTATCTCTTAATGCATCACCTGACTTGAACATCGGAGTGCCTTTTCTAAGTACATCCTCCCCTCTACTCCATCACTTTGGCAACTGCACTATGGAGAAAACTGCCACCATCCTTTTACTAAAAAGCCTTTCAAGTAAACTTTTCTAACCCGTTTAGAACATAATTCATCTATATGCTTATGAAATTATTAATTATTAACTCTTCACAAATTGAGAGGAAAAATAATAATCATACAATAATTGAGCAAAATTGAAAAAAAAAAATCCCGATGGTTTGTACACTAGTGAAGTGATGTATGTATGGTATTAAACCAACACAATGTAAGTTTTATTTTTCTTTCATTTATTTACTTATTTTGGTTCTAGCATGAAACCTCAAAGTTCCAATCTATCCATTGTTGATTGCCGCCCAAACTCCATATTCTTGATCAGAATTCCCTCCTTTTTCTTAGAACACGATAGAATGTTCATATTACCACTTTAAGCTTGAATGTTTGATAAATATATAAAATACTTTTAAAAAAACTCAATTAATAACATTTTACCTTCTAATTACCATTAGTGATTTATACAGATCATGAATGGAAGGTTGATTTGCACATTCGGACTTACCAATAGTAAAAAGGGATTAATTAGAAACAATCAAAATCTTTATAAGAACTAACAAGGGTTGGATGTCGTAATTGCATTCTCAGAATGAGATCTAAAGTTCAAACTCTAAAAAAAATAATTGTAAAGAATATTTTTTAGTCACGATAATGTTTGAGAGTTAATCTTATAACAATACTTATAAAAATAATTAGTCAAAGACTAAATAAATAAATAGCCTTGTAGGATTGTATGCTCATAACTAAAAATCGAATGTGATTTTATGAAATTTATCATTTATGGTGGGCTGCATCTCACGGGAAATTGAGTTTAATTGAAAAATACGTATAAATGGTATAAGTCCTATTTGGGTCTATTATAACAACACTAGTCGATCTATACTATTAAATTTGTAGTAGAGATGTCTTTGGAATCATAAAAATTTAAAAATGATTTGAGTTGAATTAAATTAATGTGATTTAAAAATTAATTTTCATATTTAAAGCTTAGGTAAGTATGTGATTTTCAAAAGAAATTATATTTTTTTTGAAGAAAGTTAAAAATATTCTAAAGTTAAAGAAATTACAAATATTTTAAAGTTACTTTAATTTTGACTTCAGAATGTTTATCCTAACCTTTTTTAAAGATAGTTGGAACTTTTTGGCAAAACTTATGCGTATCTCGCTTTTTGAACAAGGCACCCGAGAATGTCTCTTGAAACTTTTTATATAAAGGGTAACTTACATCTGCCTATTGAGCTTTGGAAAAATGACAGCTTATTTCAATCTTATGTTAAAAAAAATTTTCTACTTTCTATATTGTCCATTTGGCCTTTTGACTAGTTTCAGATGAATTAATTATTTCTTTCCCATTATAAATGAAGATAACTCATTACAGGAGTTGTATTGGTTCCAAAATAGCATTAATATATATATATATATATATATATATATATATATATATATATATATATATATATATGTCCATCATGCTAAAATTTTTGAATTTGGTGTGTCCCTGTGTCCTCACCTAACTTTGCTAGTTTGGAAAAATGACACTCCTCTTGTGTTAAAATAACACTCTCTCCATTTGGCCTTTTGACTAGCAAATGAATTAACTTTTCTTTCCCATTTTAACTATGGTTCCTAGCATTAACCCAACCTCACCTAACTCTAGTTACACTCCTCCCCTCTCTAGCCATTCAGCCACCACCACTACCATTCAACCACCCTAAACAATTGATCATCGTCTTCCTCTCATTTCCTAGCATCGATAGTCACGAACCATGAATCCAAAGCAACCTCTGAAATTTTAGCACTCAAACCCCCAAGTTAGAGGCTCCACCACCTGAAACCGTCGGTCACACCACCGTCACTTACTAGACCATTGTGTCTCCTCTCACTATTGCATCTGTCGCTTGCCTTGTGCTTTATGGTGGCATCTCTCTGCTCCTGGTTTCGTGTGGCAGTGGTGGCTAGATCTTGGTGGAGATGCGACACTGAGGGTAGTTCTTGGTGGATATGGGTGGTGTGGCGAGCTTGGCTAAGGGACTCGTTGAGTTAGTGCGGGATCCGTATACCTATGGTGGTAGGCTCAGCTTCCTTGGTATTGTCGGTGATGGTTAGTGGTTTAGGTCGACACGCGGTGCAAGCAGTGTTGGTCGACGGTAAGGAACTCACGGTTGGCTTTGCTTGTTCGATCTGTTGCAGGGAGGCTTGGCTCTATATTGCATTTGGTTCAATGCTATGCAATGAAGACTAGAGGCTTGAGTTACTACTTTTATTGTTGACGGTAGCCTGTGGTTGGAGAGGAAAGGTTCTAATGACTATAGGGTTTGATTTTGTTATAGAAGGATGCGTGGTTGCAGGAACTGGGTTGATGGCGGATATAGAGCTCTGTGTAATGGTTAATGATGATGGGAAGGTAGCATAGCACGGTGGATCTAGCTTGGCAGAGGATGGTGGTTGGGTGGTGTTAACAACGGTTGCACATTTTGTAGAAGGGAATCTACTCAGAACTGGGTCTTGAGAGTTACCTGGAGAGGTAGGAGATGGTAGATTCCTCTATGGTGCAATAGCTGCAGTGGTTGAGCAAAGAGGTGGGTATATGCAAAAGGCACTCCGACGCTCAAGTCAATAGCTGCGCAATGAGGGTAATGTGTAATGGAATTAGGGCATACCTTGTCTCTCTTGCATATTGTATTTATATGAGCATTTTAAAGTATGTGGTGTCTGAGCATTTAGTGTTTACTAAATACTACCACCTGGGATTGTGGCAACAGGATCATGGGGACAAGGTCGTGGAGACCGTTATCCCTTTATCCTTATTCATCCGCTTGTATGGGAAGTGATTAAGATTTATTCCTGTCATTACACCTAATGTGTGGGCTGCTTCATGCGCACTGTATGTCTGGGTGCTAACTTGGCAGGTCGAGTTGTTCCAGTTCTATAGACCCATAACCTAGTCCAGAACAGTTGCTCCTAATTTGGCGCTTTGGTGGGACAACAAAGTGTTAAGACACAAATTTATCTGGAGAACATGACGCGCGAAGGACAAAGGGATCTGAGTTGTATTATTGATGTCAGATCTCGTAATGATTTTCCCAAATGGCAGATGTCCGAGATGTATTATAGTAGGCTCCTGGGATTAATGAGCAAGATCAGGATCCTGCTTGGATCGTTTCGCTTGCATCATTATTTTGTTGTCCGGGGTATGTAATAAGTTGCCCTCATCTATAGTTAGAGGGGTCTTGTATCATTTCTCCCAGATGTGGACCGAGGTTCGGGGTGTTGTTACACCATGGTGGCTCCTTAAAGGTCCGTGATCCGGGTTAGGTGCTCTGGAACACCACATGTTGCTTCAATTTTGAACGTTTTATGCCTTATCCTTTTAGATACTTTCATTCAAAAATGGTGTGCCACGTGGTTGAAGAACAGTGGAGGCTATCGTTTGGGGTTTATAGTGTCATGATTAGCCATCTTCAAGTTTCAAAACTAAAAAGGCGCCATGATGAGGCACTTCAAACAAAAAGACGTGTCTGCCCCTATTGATGGCAACGATTCAGGGTAATTTTTCATGCCTATAAAATGGGGTGAGGTTTAGCCCTTCCCACTATTCGCTCATTTCTGCACTCCATATTTTCCTCTCCCCTAATTTAGGTGATTTCTAGCACCTTGGTAGTAGTCGTTGGTGATTCAAGGCTTTCTCAGCAAGGCTTTTTTTAGCACTTCCTTCACCTTTCGAAGACTTCTTCCTACTAAAACTTAAGGTTCTTCTCATTTCACCCTTTCAATTTTTGCCCTTGCCTTTGAGTTATTCAGTGACGGGAAATGTATGGGAGTGAGGAGATGGTGCAGAATAGTATCCCGTTAGTGGAGGTCTTGAGTCCTCCTTCATCTTCATCGCCTCAGCCACAATGGGGGCTTCAAGCCCACGGTTGGGATTCTGATGAGGATCTGAATCCCTTGACTAGGTTGAGGATCTTGGAGGCGCTCTAGAGGGCAGACCAAGCCAAGGAACTGTCAAGGCATGGGCTAACCCGTCCGCTCTCTGAACTTATGATGGTAGTAAAAGCATGAGTAATTCTTTTGAATATAATTTAGGTGCGTCCTCTGTAGGTGGCGCAAACTCGGAGGGCTATACCTGCGGAGCAGGGGAGGGTTATACCCGCGAAGCAAAAAAAGCTCGTCTTCCTCCAAGATGTCAATAGATACTGGTGGGTAGACCAAGAGGTTTTGAGCACTCTTTCCAACGTGAAGACTACAAAAGATATCCTGAAGAAGCAACAGTACTTGCAGTTAACTGTGGAGGGACTTAGAGATTGGGAGTTTGCGGTCCGGCACCCATCAGAGGAAAAGAGGGTGTGCTCATCCCGTACAAAAGGCAAGCACTTCATGTATATGTACAAGTTTCTCTTTACCTGGATTGGGGTGTAGTTTTTGTTTACTGATTTCGAGATGGGCGTTCTTAATCACTTGCGGGTGGTACCCACTCAACTTCATCCGAATGCTTAACGATTCGTTTGGGCATTCTAGCTAGTTTGTCGAGTCTTTGAGTGGTCGTACTCGGTCAAATCTTTCTTTTTCCTTTTCTCTTGGTTGACGACTTCTGGAAACAATCAAACTAAAGGATGGATCACGCTGCGAGTGCAGAGCGGATGCACAGTCTTCAGGCCCTACCAAGAGTCCTTCAAGAAATTTAAAAAAGACTTCTTTAGGGTAGAAGGAACTCCAGGTAAGACACCTTTTTTTGTCACCGCAGAAGGTGAGCCACACCTCTACTTATACTAGACTGAAGTCAACTGGGGACAGAGTAACAAAGAGTTAGAGACTCCAGATTCTGAGGTCCCTTCTTCTGAGGCTTGGGTCTTGGAGTTCTTGATTGATTGGGTAGAGGAAAAAGGGGTCATCCCGTGTAAGGATGTTTTGGATGAGCCCGCTGATACTGTAAAGGTCATGCTAGGTATCTCACATTGCGTATTTTCTTTTTATACTTGCCTTCTTGCATGAATTTGCCTAAGTGTTATAATGCTTATCTTTTTTTGCTTACAGAAAGCATGGATCCACCGTCCAAACTTCAGCGCCTGGCTGAGAGGTTGGCGACCAAAAGTGGTGAAGCGTTAGGATCTTGGGCCCTAGCAACTGCTTAAGGGGTGACCATTGCTGTCATTTTACCTTCAAGTAGCATGGTTCCCCCTCCTACGACCGTGGTCTCTCCACCTCCCTTGGTTGCTGGGGTTTGAGATGTTTAACCGAGCTCTCTTGTGCCACCGCTGCAACCCCGAAAGAGGCAACCTTAGAGCGGTAAAGATGATAGGGGAAATAAGTCAATAGTTGAGGGCATTCGGAGGAGCCTAAAGTAGGTAAGGTTCCAGTCAGTCTGGGGCTTGAGGATGCTCCAAGGTCTGGGGTGGCTCTATGTCTCTTTCCGTCAGGATCAGTGTGGACTCGAGGGGCCGACCTTGTGCACTTTATTAATGGTTGCTTATTGAGCCTCGCTGAGGCCAAGGTGCTAAATGAGCATGACGTGGAGGAGATCCTTCGTGAGGCCCAACTTCGGAGCTTGCGTATCGCCTCGACCTTTTGACTTGCAGAGGGAGTTAGGGGTCCATCTGGGAGGTTACATGCTTGGAGAGAGAACTCAATACTCTTCCAGGTAAAAAGAAGAAACTTGATATGGACTTTATCAATAAGGATAGGCAGTTCGCCCAGGCCATTGTGGATGCAAACCAGAAGGATGAGCAGCTCAAGTCGCACGCCTCCGAACTAGACAAACTCTGTGCTAAGGTTGCCCACCTTTCTACAAATGTTTTCGAGATCACTTCCCTCTGGGCTCAAGTTGTCGAGGTGGAGACACTCTGAGTCAAGGTTGTTGAAGCCGATGACCTTCGAGTCCAACTTAGTCAAGCAATGGCTCCAGAGGATGCACTAAAGAAGATTTTGGCTTCGACTGAGTTTGTCCTCACCAGTGACTGGATTCAATATGAACGTCTAAAGGGTGAACTTGAATAAACAGTAGATGATTGGTCGTCGTCCGTGGAGGAGACTTTTGAGCTCAACCAACTATGCCTTCTTAACCCTGATCTTAACGAAGAGGAGGTCGGTGCTCTAAAAAAAGTCCGGGATGGTCGCATTATGGACATGGCTGCTTCGAGAGTCTGCCCAAATAACCAAGCAGATTCTAGGATGGAAGATGAGGAAAGAATGGAAGTGACGCTGAAGGCTGGACAGGAAGGGGCCAATGTGGTTATGGCCGAGGCAGTACAGATCGAGATAGCTTAGATCGAGGAGGCGCAGACTGAGGTGGCAATGGAGACTTCAGAGGTCAAAGCCTCATTTTCTAACATCCAAGTTTCTATTTTTTCTTGCCCCTGTGTGGGGCTTCATTTATGTATTTGGACAAGTTCCGACCTTAGGCATTTTATTTTTCTAATGCTCGTTCTCTTACAATGATGCCTGCACTTTTTGTTAAGATGAGTCCAACGCTCAATCTTGGTGCCACTTTCATGCTTGTTGAGTTTTTACCTTTGCAACGCCGAGATGGGTCTAACGCTCAACCTCAGTGTTGAATTTACACTTAAGCAATTTTGCTCGCGTAATTCACCGGGATGGGTCCGACGCATGATCTTGACGGCAAGACTCTGAATCTGGTGTCCTTTTAGTAGCCTTTGAATTTGTAGTAGCATGTGCTTACTTGGGGAACTTGCTTTGAATTTATTGGGAATTAAGGCTGTTTAAATGTGCGATAGCAGTTTCCACTCTATTTCTCAACTACCCGCTGCCTTAGTGGCCAATCACAGAGAATAAACAATTAAACATGGCCTTAAACATATAGTTGTTTCGTCTTTTTGGGAGCCAATCAGAACACATTACTTCCTCTATAAATGGGAAATGTTTGCAGTGGGGTTGTCACTTGTTCCTTTCATTTTGTAGTTGTGCTTGAGAATGAATCTTTTTCCAAAGAACAGCTCCTTTTTTGCCTCTTATGGGCTTATGGAGAGTCATATCCCTTTCTGAGACCATCTTCCTCTTCTTCCTCAAACTCTTGAAAGTGTTCTTTTATCTATTATATTTCACTGGCGGAGGTCTTTCTTTCTAAGCATAATGGTCCAGTAAGGGCCAACTAACTGCTTTGTGTGGCTTGGTCAACACGTCTCTCAGCAATAGAAGACCTTTTTCTAGACATATGTAGCAGTGGAGCAGGGCCCCACTTTTGCTAGAAAGGCTTAAGGCTTCTGTTTGTAGCTTTTATGAGGTATGAAGGACTTTCACTGCCCTTCCTCCTCTGCTCCCCTGATTGTCGCCATGTCGTAAGTGCACAGGGGTGTTTAGGAAGTGTAGGATGGCGAAGCCTTCTCCTCATGTTGATCAGGTGGGAGGCAGTTGATTAGGAAAAAATGGTTGCTCGCATATTAAGGAACCGTGGGGTGGTCGTGGTCAGCGTTTGGTGGTTATCATCATCTTCCCAAGCTACCTTCTTAGTTTCCCTTATGTGTCCACCTTTTCATCAGAGCAGTTTATAGGTTTTTTCTCCTTGAGGAACTGTTGAGGTGGTCGTGGTCAGTATTTGATCATCATTATCTGACCAGGTTACCTTCTTGGCTTCCTTCAAAATGGCAATCTTTGCACGAGTATAACTCACAAGCTTTTCTTGTAAGGTTGATGATGTTTGGAATATGAATAGTAAAACTTGCTCTCATTCTGAATGTTTTACTTTATGTTGTATGCTTCCTTTGTCGAGATGAGTACAATGCTTGATCTCAGTGATTGTTTTGCGCTTGTTCAGATGGGTTTAACGCTCAATCTTAGTATACAAATTACCAAGATAGGTCTAACACTTGACCTTGGTAGCTATTTTTTCATATTGACGAACGCTTATTTTGCCTAGCCAGGATGATTCCAAAGCTCGAGTCTCGGTGGTTAGGTTTGTTTAATTGGATGAACACTCATTTTTCCAGCCGAGATGAGTCCAAAACTTGAATCTCAGTGGTTGGGTTCGTTTAATACATATAACTAGGGATGGAAATAGGCCAGGCCAGGTCAGACTTCACACTAAACAGGCCAGGCCTGTGTTACAAATACCTGGCCTGAGCCTGACCTGTTAATTATCAAAGGCTTTTTTGGGCCTGCTCGGCTCAAGAAGCCTGGCTCGGCCCGGCTTGTTTAGAAAGCTGATTTATATTAAGGCCTCTAAATAGGCAAGAGCCAAGGCCTTCATATAGGCTCCGAAATAGGCCTAAGCCTTCAAACAGACCTTGAAAGGCCATTGAAAAAAATTAACATTCAAGTACAACTCTTGTTTATAAATACCATTACTAATCACTCATTAGACTAAATAAAATATAATTACACAATTAAATCATACACAACCATAACACACAAAATTCATCAAATTCAAAGACCTTTTTCAAGTCACTTGAGCATATAAAAAATGGGACTCTTTCAAGCACATAAAACACCTCTTTCAAGCTTGTTCTCACATCACATTCATAACTAATTGGTCATCACTCATCATCAACATCATAGTATCATCAACATCATAGTCTCAAGATCAATAATACATCTCAATAATGATAAATCCAAATTATCCAATTATCACATGATCAAATTCAACAACACAACACAATAACTAAATCTAAATAGCAAAGTACAACCAATCAACAAAGTGTCAACGTGCAACCAGCCAACAAAGTGTCAAATCTTCAAGGTGATCTCTTCTTCTTGTTCAAACACCTTGAAAAAACAAATTAATTATATTATTAGATCATAGCACAATTTAACAACTATAAGAAAAAAGAAGTATTATTTTAATATTTAAAATTTGTACCTTTTGTTGTCTCTTCAAATTATACTTGCTGCGAAGCCAATCGCCACCACAAATGAGTGCTTCAATAGATTCTTCATTCAATCTAGAACGAAATTCATCAATAACTCTTCCTCCAGCACTAAATGTGGACTCTGATGCTACTGTTGAGACTGGAATAGCTAGAATGTCAGCAGCCATCTTCGATAAAATCTTATATTTTAAGCTATTATTTTTCCACCATTCCAAGGCACTGAATGAGTTAGAAATACCATCAGGAATATAAAGACCATCCTCAAGATAAGCTTCTAATTCAGATTTTATTGGGGGAATTGCTTGCTTTTCACGAACAATACTCATGATTTGGTCAAATCCAATGACAATTGAAGAACCAAGCACATTAGTAAAAGAGTTGTTGCCACCATTATCAACTTCACCACTAGCACTAGCAGATGCCTCTTCCTTACTGAAGTCAACATACTCATCATATAATATTTTCAATGCATTCATCACCCTATCCATATTCTCTTTAGCCACATAATCTGGTTCATATATCAACGGAAAGCAATAATTAACAACATGGAATTTGCACCTAGGATCCAAAACACTTGCAATGGCTATTAGCATATTGCATTCCCCCCAATATTTGTCAAATTTTACTTTCATTGGGGCTGCTATTTCTCTTATGAAGTAATCATCATCCTCTGCGGATTTATCAATTACTCATTTCACCCTCCAAACTTCAAGAAGATACAAATTTGCAGTTGGATACTCACTGCCTGAGATGACGTGAGTGGCTAGATTGAACACTTCTAAAAGTTGACAAACATTTTCAACATTTCCCCAATCCTCTTGAGATGGTTCATAGTCATAATGTGGCTCTCTTTCCTTATAAGCTGGAAAGACAATCTTGAACTTCAAAGCAGTAGACAACAATTTATAGGTAGAATTCCATCTAGTTGAATAATCAATAATGAGTTTTCTTTCTTTCAAGTGTTTCTGCTCAACAATATCACAAAATGCCTTCAACCTTGAATCATTATAATTAATATACTTGACACTCTCATAAACATTATGAATGATATCCTTAATTCTACCAAGGCCATCCTGCACTAACAAATTTAGAATATGTGCACAACATCTGACATGAACACTTTTAAAAGTTGACAAACCTTTTCAACCTTTCCCCAATCCTCTTGAGATGGTTCATAGTCATAATGTGGCTCTCTTTCCTTATAAGCTGGAAAGACAATCTTGAACTTCAAAGCAGTAGACAACATTTTATAGGTAGAATTCCATCTAGTTGAATAATCAATAATGAGTTTTCTTTCTTTCAAGTGTTTCTGCTCAACAATATCACAAAATGCCTTCAACCTTGAATCATTATAATTAATATACTTGACACTCTCATAAACATTATGAATGATATCCTTAATTCTACCAAGGCCATCCTGCACTAACAAATTTAGAATGTGTGCACAACATCTGACATGAAACAAATTACCACCAAGGACTAACTTACTACTGAGTGATAAGTTGTCCTTAAGAGTCCTTAGACATGAGTCGTTGTAAGAAGCATTATCAACTGACACGAAAAACACTTTGTTTTCAATCCCCAAGCTTTTAGACACTTGAAAATAGCATCCCCACATCAATTCCACGTCTAGGAGCAGGCACTTTCACCAAACTCAAAACCCTCTTTGAAGATTCCACCCTACATCAATGAAATGACCAAAGTGATAACCATGTATTCAGTTACTTGGTGACTTGATTTCCACATATCAGTAATCAAACTAATCTTGCTCACACTTTTGAGCAAAGCCTTTAATTTTTTCTTTTCTACCTCATATATTACTAAACAATCACTCCCAGCTATTTTACGAGAAACTTTATGAAATTCAGGATTAGCATATTGGAAGGCCCACATCAATACTTCATCCTCAACAATGCTAAAAGGGTACTCATGTACCATGATTGCAGTAGAATTATCTCTCTCATCTTTTCATTTGAATACCTAACACCAGGTGCCATAAAAGGATTAATACCTAAGTTGGAAGCTTGAAATGGAATGGTGGGTTGCTTCTTTTGTGAAGCCATGTGTAACCTCCTTTGCATGCAAGAATCTGCAAGTCTCTTCATATGGCTAGTGCTAGCTCCCTTCCCTGTGCAAGCAAAATGCCCTTTACAGTACTTGCAAACAGCTTTCACCACTCCTTGAGATACTTCGGTTTCATCAAAATCATTCCAAACAGCCGATGTCTTCTGCCTCTTCTTCTTGATAATAATGGCACAACCATTATCATTTTGATCTTTATTTTGATCACTATCAACTACATTATCTCCAAGCTTATTTGAATCTGTTGGTGCTTGTTCATTGAATTCATTAAGGGGACGAGAAGCAGATGACATTGTTCCCTCAAGTGAAGAAAACATTAACTATACCTGTAACATAAGTACAACATGAAAAAAAATTATTTGTTAATCCTAATATACTTTGTTAAAGAAATGAGAGTCCAAAATATCCTAATATACAACATCTCAACTTAAAAGTCTTAATACCATCGGCTCTAATATTATTTGTTAAAGAAATGAGAGTCCAAAAATCTGAAAAAATATACTTTGAATGGATTGAAAAAGAAACTAAAACAGAGGATTAATAACATGTCTCAACCTACAACCTTAAGACTTTAGGTTCTTGGATCCATACATCCACTTATGAAGTCCTCATCTTTTCTATTTCTTAACAATATAGGACTTCTTTCACTCAATATCCATTTAGAACACACTTAAAATCCCAACTTGCTAATCCTAGTTAATGATGTTGAAGTTGCAAATATCTTTTCTTTTTTATTTAGATAAATTTTAAGATAGGGGAAGCTCTTTCTAATTCAAGATCAAATAAAAAACTAACATCAACAATCAGATTGACTATCAATAGAGATTCATAAATTCAAACATAATCATGTAATTGTCATAACTAGAAGAACGACTAAATCAGCCAACCCCATTTCCTTTTCTTTTTCTTCTACATATCTCTGTGGTTCTATCCAGCTGCAAATTGTTCATGAAAGTGAAAAGGCATATGTGAATGCATAGGGTATAATCGGCTCGATTTAATTAGTTCATAATCTTTTCTGTTTGCTTTAATCAAAACCAGTCCTCACGCAACAAGAATGCAAGATAACCACTTGAACAAGGCCTATTGTGTGTGCCTGTGCTTTCAGCTTTCCTAACTATGGTGGTACAACGGTTGTAAGCAGAGTGCCCCTGGGCAAATCTAATTTAATTTAAGATTCAAACTCAAATTAAATGAATCTTTACTGATGTTATAATTTATAATCATAAGTAAATTAAGAAAACTTATGTCACCTTATAATTTACTCCTATATTATTGTACTTTTATATGTGAATATAAATATTTAACACTTAAAGTCTGAATTGTATCACAAGAAATAAAGACGTTGAGGCCTCGAACTAGGGATTATATTTTGCACGATCAAATAATAAAGCGAAAGAAGTGGAAAGAATATTGCTGGAAAAATGAACAGAACATATCACGTTAGTTGTATAAAGCATAAACCTAAAACTCATAAGCCCTGTTCTTCTACGATAACTTCACCTCATTCAACAATAGCCTATCTGCCTATGTAATTAATCATAACAGTAGCCTATTTAATTAACTTCACCTCTGTTCTCGAGGGATATACTTACAGGGTGGAGGACATACAGCTCCCGAATACAGACTTGAAGAATGTTTCGCCATGTTCAGTAAGTGGATATATAATATACCCAACAACTTATACTCTTATTTCAGTGAAATGGCCCCAGTAAAAGAGATCTACGCTCATCCCTTTTGTACCCCCCGAAGTTTTCTTTCTTTCTGCAAGTCAGCGAGGCTCACACAACACCTCTACTTTTCAGTTAGAACTAATAATTGATTTAAATCCCAAAAAATTATTCTTACACAATATCTATTCACTCACGCTTTTATATACCATAAGCAGATCAATGCAGTACCAAAAATTTCATTATTACAGCACCAGAAAAATTAATCATGCAGCATAACACAACAAAGAGTTTATGAACATGACAACACTTCACATTCTTTATTGATTGATAAACATTAAACAAGAAGGGGGAAAAATAAAAATAAAAAACTCACAGGGACAGACGGACAGTATGGCCATATGGGGGATCAATGTCGTTGGGCGAAGACCGAAAAGAAGGTGAAGGCGAGAAGCTAAGAGACCGACTGAAGTTTCGTTGTTGGTGCATGAGGAAAAGAGTCTGAGAGAGTGAGAGCCGAGAGAGTAAGAGGCGAGACCGCGAGAGTAGAGGAGAGCAGAGGACTAAGTGTTTGAGTCTGAGAGAAGATTGTAAGAAGTAGGAACCCTAGTTCACAAAATGACATTAGTTAAATATAAAAGTATAAAATATGTAAATATAGGTATAATAACTGAGCGTGGCTTAGTGGTCAGTGAAGTATTTAACTTGCCACTTGGTACGAGACTACGAGTTCGATTCTTGGCTTCGGTTTAAGCAAAATTTTATATTTTTTTAAATATATATATAAGTAAGTATAAACAGGCCGGCCTAATAACCTTAACAAGCTTTATTGAGAGGCCAAGCCTAGCCTAATAACCTTAACAGGCTTTTAAAAAGGTCTGAGCCTGACTCATTTTCTAAATAAGCCAAGTCAGGCCAAGCCTAAAATAGGCCAGGCCACAGGCCCCTGACAGGCCGGCTGGCCTATTTCCATCCCTACATATAACACAGAAGCCTTTGAGTGTGAGGTCCATGATCCTGGGCTACGGTCGATTACATTTAACCTATGTAAACTATGGTGGGCTTATGGGTCACGGTTAGGCTATAAGGGTACGGGTGAAAATCCTTGAATGCACTATTTAACCTCGAAGGGTGTTTAAGTGGATTCCCCATTCTAACTATCAAGTAAAAATGCACTTAACCTCTATAAACTATGTTAGGTTTATGGGTTAAGGTCAGGTTCAAATGGGTATGGGTAAAAACCTTTGAATGCTCTAGTTGACCCTGTATGGTGTTCAAGTTGATTCCTGAATTTCCGTCATGTAAAAATGTTGAAATAACTAATCATTTTGAACTTTGTATTCCTTGGACCTCACCAAGGTGCAATGACCTTGTGGGTTGTGACAAGCCTAAGTATCTGTGTACTCAAGGTCACTGCCAAGATACTGGTTGTAGATGTTGACAAGTTGGAGTACCCGTGGACCTATAGTCATACCTGAGGTACTGACTTCGAGATAAGACATCATTCATGAAGAAACACCAATTAATTGATATACAAATATATTCATTATATAATAGAAATAATGATTATAAGGAATTACATGATTGTGCGGGTTACTTCGTGGTAGCGATTGTTCTCTTGGTCGCTGTTTTGCAGACATGCCTTATCTTGATCACGGGCATTATCCCGAGGTGAGCATGGGCCGAGGTTATCATTTCTTTCCAAAGAACATCTTCTCTGATGGGAAGGAGAGGGACTCTGGGGGCTATAGCTCCATTTTCTATAATGACCCTTCATCTGGTTATTCTGGGCCTTCCGAACATATCGACCCAAATGGTCGTCCCAGATGAGAGACTGAATGGCATCTCAGAGGTTGGTACAATTCTCCATGTTGTGATCGGGACCATCGTGCCATTTATAATGCTTGGATGTGTCTCTTCGCGCAAGCTTCTTTAGGGGGGAGGCCTAGGTATATCCTGGAGCTCTGTGTTCATGACTTCCTGGTATATCTGGGCCCGTGATGCGTTGAGGGGAGTATAATTGTCATACTTCCCCTTGAGGGGGGCCTCGGATTCCTCCCCTGTTGATTCAGATGCTCCCTGGACCTCGTCTTAGCATCACCTTTGTCAAAATGCTTCTTGGCTAGGAGAACATCTTCGATATTGATATATTTATTTACGCAGGCTCAGAACTTATCCATGGTCTTAGGCTCCATCTTTGCCAACGAGAAAGAGAACTGTCCCAGACGAAGTCCTTCCCTAATATAGAACAGTCAAAGTCTCTCATCCTAGTTACGCACATTTACAAATTCCTTGTTGAACCGAGATATAAAATCCAAGAAAGACTCTTCTTTTCTTTGCTTTATCTGAAAGAGGTATAAAATGGATTTAGGCTGCACTTTGCTGGTGCTGAAGTGCAATGAAAATATTGAGGATAGGTCTCCCCAGTTATCCATAGACCTTGGAGGTAATGTGGTGAACCATATCAGGGCGGCTTTCTTTAAAGACAAAGGGGAAAGTGCGGCACAAGAGAAAGTAATCTCCTCCAACAAACAAAAGTGCAGACGTATAAGCATTCATTTGTTCCCGAGGATCCGTGATCCTTGATAAACATAATTTTTATATATTATTTCAACCTTATATTTAGTCTCTTAGACCTCTTATATACTTAATTGATTTGTTTTGGCTACAATTTATAAGTTTGGGTTCAAATTAGGCTTAATTATATTTTCAAGCATTATTGAGAATTTTACATTGTTTCTGTATTTCAAGCATAACTTGAGTTCCAAACATCTAAAAATTATGAATTTTACTTTATAGAAAATCTAAGAGAAAAATATACACTTTAAGGAAGAGCTTGAAGGCTGAATCGGGTGTCTAGTAGGTCAGATTAGGTCACGAATTCAGAATAAAAATGTTGTCACTAGAACCTGGACGATATGTAAAGATTGGGCCATAATTTAGGATATAGAAGTCATATGGAGCTGAAACTAGTTCCACTAGAAAGACAAGACACATATATTCAATTCTTATGAAGAACACTTATAAAAAATGTGACATTTTGATGGTGTTTTTGCTCTTTGAAGTCGATTGACAGGTCTAGAGAGCTATTAAGAATGTTTTAGGCATAACTCTCTCATCCTAAGTTCAAATTATGCAAATTAGGTATCTAATTAAAGATAAGACGAAGATGATTAACCTTAAGGTAAGAGAAAACTTGAATTTTTAATTTTAGAGACATTTATTTAAGGAGCAGCAGCAACCACAAAAAAGAACCCTAATTTTCTCCTAGTCGCTCTTGCCTACACTTCCTCTCTTCATCTCTCTTCCTTTCCGTTCTCTCTAAGTTTCTTTCTTTTCTATTTTTCCCTTCCATCCGTGGAGCGATAGATGTTTTTTAATTAATCTTAGGGATTGATAATCTTGATGTTTAATTTTGAGATCTTGTTTTGATTGTTTTACATTTAATTACTAATCAAGTTTCTCTTTTACTTATTAATCAAGTTTTTCTTCTATCTCTTTTGATTTTTTTATATCTGAATTGAATTGTTTAGTTTGATTTGGATGTTGATATGATAATTGTATAATTACCACATGTTTAATGAGGATTACACAGACCAAACAATACATCAAAGTTATTTGTAGGATTGTTTAGTTTGGTTGAATTCTGAGTTTTAGATTAATTTAGGATTAGATGTGTGCTTAATTCATTTAACTTTGATTAATTAAATTTTAGATGTTTATCTAGTAGAGAATTCATGGATCATCTTAAGGCTTCTTGATGTAATCTAAGACCAAGAACTTGGTTAGCAATTGAATGGATTCTTAGTGATCAATAATGAATTAAATTCAAGATTAGTTGATTTCCTTGAATTGATTGTTTACTTAATTCTGTTTATAATTTTTAATTATTTTTGTTTAATTAATTTTATAACTTTTTCACCCCTTTGTTAACTTCTTAATCTGATTGCTTAATTAGAATGATCTAAGGGCTTGACCCGTTGTGCCTTATACTACAAGTACATTGGTGAATCGACTTACAAATTGATATAATTTGATAATCTCGGTAGCTATCAGTCCTATCATAAGTTTCAATATTGGGAGGATACCTAAAGTGCTTCGGAATCTCATAGGCCATCAGTATGTCAGAGAAATGTTAGTTTTGCGACATCGTGTCCCTTACTGAGTGTGCCTGCTCTCTTATGTGGGCAAGTTCAGGTTGACGATTGGGATCCATGATCCTAGAGTTCTCCGGTTGATGGTCATCGCACCGGTATTGATCTCTTATATTTTCATGGGTCCTCACTAAGGAATGTTTCTTTTGCTTCGTAGCCCTGGTTAGCAGCTCTCTTTAGGTTATGGATTCTCTCGTCTTGACGATAAATTCTCTCATCTTGAAGTCTAACCAAGGAGAGCAGCTCTCCTCTGGATAGCTCCTGGTGGTCAGTCATACCCCAATAGGACTGAACTTCATTTTTTTCCCGATCACTAAGGCGTTGCAGCACCGATACCCGCTGCTTAGTGTCCCCAAAAGGTGCTCTCTAAGGGCCAAGGCGTTGCCTCATTGGAATCCTTAAGGAAGGAGGGGAGAGATTCTTTCCAGAGAAAGAAGTCTCCTGCCTGTCTTGTCTAGGTTACGGGCGGGCTACGATTGATTCCAAAATCGGCTGATGAGCCGCAGGGTTAGACACCAAGCGACAGTTGTTCGCTCTTTTGGTTACCGCAAGTGCACTGATCGCACTTGTATTATAGCTAAGAGTCGGATATCATTCCCATGAGGAATACGTATTTCTTATAAAACCAAGTATTAACCAATAGTCTAATTAATGCTATCCAAGAACATCAAATTTATAAAAGAATGTTTAAAGAAATATAAAGACTGAAAAATAATAAATCTAAGATAAATAGATAAATAGAGAAATAAGGAATTCTTTTTCATCTCCTACTTCAACTCATAACATGCAATCCTTACAAGCAACATCAATGAATTGTTAAGTTAGCTTGAGAATCTGATTTAGTTAAAAGCTTATGTCTAGGTTAATCAACCATAGTTTCATTTACCTAATTTACTATGTTTCCATAAGAACCAGTGTAAACTCCACTCTTGAATGATCTATTCTCAATCACCCACTATGCATGGTATTTTTATCCTATTAACGAATCATCTCACCCAAACCAAGTGAATGAAATAGAACATGCATCAACCATACATATAATCTAAAATTCAAATTTCTATGTCTAGGTTCATTAGATTTCATTAAATCAATCAAAAGTTGATCAAACCCTCAAAATCATTAAGATTCATATGATTGAACATAACTAAACTTCAATATATACTCAAAAGATTACAAAATCATCAATATCCATAGGAGACTACAAAGAAAATCCTACATACAGCTTAGCTAGCCATGATACATGAAAATATAAACATATAAATCATGTTCATGAAGCAATAAAGAGAGATTAGAAGAAAGGGAAGGAATGAAGCTCATTAGATTTCATCTTCTAAGCTTAATTCACCCTCCATATGAAGGATGACCTCCAACCTTAGCCTTTTCTGCTTCCTCTGAGTCTAAAAACCCTAAACTAGCAACTGCTCTCAAAAAAGATAAAAAAAACTCTCGTACAAAATGGATACAACAGTATTTATATGCTGAATAAAACAGGGTCACGTTGCGGCATCCAACACATCACGTCACGGCGCGTGTGCAATTAGGTCACAGACGCTTGAGGCGTCCACTCTTCAACGTTGCGGCGCTTCAGCCTCAGGTTTCATGTACTGAAGCAGGGGAACGTCGCGGCATCATCATGCCTATGTCGCGGCATTGAGTGTTGATCTTCACTTTTGACTTCCTCTTAGGCTTCCTGGTCCAAAACTACTCCAAGTTCTTCATTTCCATGCTTTATTTGAGACCTGCCTATATCAGAGAAAGTATCAATTCATTAACTCATGCAAATGTACTAAATTTTATCAAAGTTTTGAAAGTATTTGTTCAGGATCACAATGGAAGCCATCAAAATGAAATCAGATATAAATGATGCTAAAATCTTCCATTCATGCATACAAACAAGGACTAAGCAGCCAATATAGCACATATATAGGGCACAAATAATTACATTCTGTGACGTTATCAACAGTTTAAAGAATGAAGGTTATGCATATTCTGGTTGGTTGATGTATGTTTCCTTATTGTGTTCACCATGATAGTTGTAGTAGGAGGAGTTTTGAAGGTGGTGTTAGAAGTAGAAATTTATTAATTCTCACATATGGCGCTGATGTTCAAAACTGGGTTTTGAGGGTTACTTGGAAAGGGAGGAGATGGTGGATTCCTCCGAGGTGCAGCAGCTGCAGTGGTGGAGCGAGGGGATGGGTACCTACAAAAGGCACTCCAACGCTCAAGTCAGTAGCAGCGCAAGGAAGGTAGTGTATAATGAAATTAGGGCATACATTGTCTCTCTTACTTACTATATTTATGTGAGCGTTTTAGGGTATGTGTGTTTGGGCATTCAATGCGTGCCAAATGCTGCTACCTAAGATCGTGGTGACACGATCGTGGGGACAGGGTCGTGGAGACCGCTATCCCTTTGTCCTTATTCGTCCGCTTGTACGGGATGTGATTAAAATTTATTCTTGTCGTTACGCCTGATGTATGAGCTGCTTCATGCACATTGTACTTCTAGGTACCAGCTTAGCGGGTCAAGTTGCTCCAATTCTATGGGCTCATAACCCGGTCCAGAACAGAATCTATGGGTTTTTTGGGTTCAATTTAGGTATGCATAGTGAATTGTAGGTGCTGGACTCTGTTTGTGGAGCAGGGAATACCAATGTGGTTGCTGGTTTTGGTTAATGGTGCATGGTGATGATGGACTATGGTTACAAAGGAAAGGTTTAGTCTGGGTGGATGATAGTTTCAATTCTTTATTCTTATTCTTATTCTTTTTCTTTTTACATTTTTTGCTTTTTAATTTTACTTACCATGGTCAATTGGAGAAATATTCTATTAGCATATTTTAACATATCTATTAGTCAAATGATCAAATGGGAGGAATGTTATTTTAATACAAGAATGATGTTAGCTGTCATTTTTCTAAAGCTCAAGGAGGTACATGTAATTTACCCTATAAAAATTGATATTTGAATCAACTTATAAATTAAATTTCATCTTTGAAACATATTAAAAATAAATTGAATTGAACTGATTTTATATTATTAATTTACTTCATTACCTTTTCCAGGAAAAAATAAAAATAAAAATTACTTCATAATTTAAAGGAAAAATAGGTACTTTAGTTTCTTATTTTTTATTTAATTATTTTTTCAATTTGGTTCCCTATCTTTTATATTCATTAATTTAGTCCTTTATCTTGCTTATTGACACTCAATATGGTTCTACAGTTTTGTCAGCCCAACTAACAGTAATTATGATGTAGCGTTGACAGTACTTACCTAACACTAAGGTGGAGATGATGGGGTGGCTTACAGTTGGGTAAGGAGATACCAATTATGATGTGGTTTAGGACTTGTGAGAAATTTTGCAGTGGCTAGATTAGGTCCCTTATGTATGTGCTGTGTTTCTGTTTGGTCCCTTACTTTTCAATTCACTTTCAAGTTAGTCCTTTTTTTATTTCATTTTTAATGTGGTCGCTTACTCATAATACAATAACAATGAACAATGGTTACAAATCGATAACACAATTGAATTACATAATTGTTACTAATGCAAAGGTCATTTAGACAACAAAAATCAACTTTCCCAGTGCCATTTACATTGCCATTAACCTACTAACATACCTACAACTTTGCTTTACATATCCATTAACCTATTAACATCCTCCACCTCCTTCATTTCTACCCCAATTACAACTTTGCTTTATAACATTGCAAGCTTTGCTCAATTACTATGACTCAACCACATACAAGCAAACAGAGCATTTATTATTAGCAAAATCACCACAAGCCATTTCAAAATCCAATTCCATCTTCTTATGGATCTGATCGAGTTCTAACGACAAGCAATTCTCCTCTTTTACCTCTAGATTGTTACATCCTTTTCATCAAATTTGTCATCATACCAACCAAAATACCCACAACTTCCACCAAACTATAACAAAACTATCAAAATAAAAACTTTCATTAAGCAAATTGAGAAAATCCCATAGTTGCCCTAAACCAAAACCCTAGATTTCATGAAAAATGATACATTACCTCATAGTTCCTGTAACCCCAAAAAGTTTTCCCAATGTTAGCTTCTGTTCCAGTGGTTTAATCTACAACTCTCACATCGTAGAAGCAAAAATGACCTCCCCCCATTGACGAACTGTGCGAATTCATTACTATCTCACTACTTAGTGTACAACCAAAAACCCAACTTTCTCTACAACCAGAAACCCTAATATAATGGAGAAGAAGAAGAAGAAGAAGATTTAAGGGAGGAGGGAAGGCAACTATCAAAATTTTGGACAAAACCGCAAAAACAATGTCATTTTCATTTGTTTAAGGAGAGAGTTACCCATATACGATGTTGTTTTCATCAGTTTTGGGAGAAAGTTGGCCACTGTATCATCAGGTAAGCGTCGTTAACGTCATGCCATGATTTTTGTTAGTTGGACTAACGAAACTGTGAAAGAAGATCATATTAAATGATAATTTATAAGATAAGAGATCAAATTGATAAAAATTAGGACTAAATTTAAAAATAATAATAATAACGATAAAGGATACCTATTTTACCTAAGTTAAATGACTTAACTAATAAGAGCAAAAATGTTAATTCAAACAACTAAGTCTAAGATCACATCAAATCTACTTAAATCCAACTAAATTTGAAAATATTTTTATTTACACACATCTAAAATATAAAAAAAATCTCAAAATTAAATCAATTTTTATTTTATCTTTCCAGACAAAATTCATATAGAAATCAAATCAATCTCCAAAATATTTTATTCTATACATATTCAACCAAGAGAAAAAAAATCATTGCCATTGATTCTTTTTTAACTTTTGATGTAAATGGAGGAATTAAAAAAAGGCTATGAAAAATGATTTGGTCGGGCAACTAATCGGCTCTTTTCACGCAAGAATCGACTTACATGTGAGAAGATCTTAGTCGTCGACATCACGTTACCTGAAGAAAATGAGGAGCGAACACTGCTTTCCGCCCAACAAATGAATACTGAAACAAAAAAATCAAAGCAAAGAAAATCATATGAATATAACTGATCGGTCGTAATCATGACATAATTTGGATTATCATATATTCTTTTTTTTCTTAACTTGTTTTTTTTTTTCAACATACGACTATATACGAGGCTTTGGATATATTTTGACTGTTAAATTTTATATAAATAATTAAAATTAAAATATAAAATATATATAATTTTTTTAAGTAATCACATAATTTTTAATTAATTTTTAATCTTATTAATTATATGATTATAGAGTTAAAATTTACTTCATTTATTATCTCATAATAAAAATTTATCTTATTAAATATTATATATATATATATATATATATATATATATATATATATATATATATAGCCATAAGCTCATGAACACCATTAAAAAAAATCAATACTAATGAGTTCAAATATTTATAAGAAAAAATGATCTTATATCTTTTTAGATATGTAAGTATTATACATATTTTTTTTAAGAGTGTGATTGAGAAAAAGAAATAATAAAAAAATAATTATAATAAATATATTAATATATATAAATATGTGAAAAAATATATATATATTATTTTGATAAAATATTCTCATCGATATTGATATTTTATATGTTCAACTTTTATATTCTCAATGATATATATTTTTGGTGGAACAACATGGGGCTAAAAAGAGTATAAAATCTAAAACTGAAGTAAAAAAAAGGCCTAGAATAGTCCTAGAGTTCTTTTATTGAACTACTCTACAAAAAGCTAATTCATAAATCTTTTACCCCATTACATACCCTAATTGGTAATTTGATTATTGATTTTTGGTGGAACAACATGGGGCTAGCACCCATTGGAGAGAGAATAAAATTATAAAAACAATTACTTGGGGCATAGAGGACAGCTCAAGACATAAAAAGGCCTAGATTAGGATCCTCAGTAGTTCTTTTATTGAACTACTCTACAAATGTTAACCCTTCAAATCATTGTAGAGTTTGATAAAATATTGATAAAAAAATATATTTAAAAAATTCTAAGGCTGTGAGATGTGGAACTGCACTCCCTGCAGTGTAAAAATAACTACAGGGGATCCACATCGGTAAAGGCCTAGTTCAAGTTACTGAATTTGATTGGAAATCAATCTACACAAGAATCGCCTTCCCTAATTGGGTTGGGCGTTCCATTCCTACTTTCATATATTGGTCTCTTATCCTACGAATAAAATGGATGGCCGATTACATGATCGATTTTCTCACTTGTTATGAAAGAAGTTGCAGCCAGTGAGTTCAATTATTAACTCAGCAATATCCTTTCTACAAACATATGTTCAAACCATCTCTAAACCAGTTTAAATGCCCTATAATTCAGCTAAGGGAAGAGCAAAGACCTACACGTAAGTCCCTTCAACCATCGAACAGTACCATCCCAGAAAAATGCCCCGACACCCTGCGATACCTGGGTTCCTTCTTGAATTGTCATCACCATTCAGTTTTACATAAATAGCACAAGGAAAGCAGCATGCAACCTCACTGTCACAATGGCAGAAGACTGAGAAGAGAGAAAAATACAAACAGGTAAAATTGGGAGCGGAAAATAAAGTGAGATGGATACATCTAAATAGAAAAACAGGTGCCATTTGTGTGTTAAGTGGAGGGATGAATATTTGAATAAATTTTTTATAACTAATCATTTATATATACTAAAAAATTTAAAACATATATAAATAAAAAAAGAATAAATTACACTTAATCCTCTTTGGGTTTTTCTCACATGACACTCAATCCAATTTTCGTTTAAAATCAACACTCTACCTCATTTGATTTAATTGACTAACTTTTATTATAATTTAGTTAACAGATTATTCTTTCTAACCTACAACCAACAATAGTTAATAATATAAATTTTTTTTTAATTTTTACCCATCAATTATTCTATTCCTAGTTATAACTTCATGTTTCCTTGGAAATTCATATAAATTGTAGAATAAATCAGCAACTCTTTTTTAAAAAATAAAAAACAAACTCATTAATACATGACCAATTTACACAAAGTATATGAATTTTCAATTCCATTATCCATTAGTAATTTACACATATGTATCCTATCTTATGAACATAATGCTCTTTCTTTTGTCCACATTAAGAAATTGAAACTACAAGTTACTTTATTCTACTAGTTATATATATACGATAATGCAACAATGAAAGTTGGCTCAAGTAGGATTGAACAATGTCAACAAAAAGGTTTTGGTTCAATTCTTGCTAATAGACATTCATTTGTAAGTTATTGTAAATTCGCACCAAGACTTGTGCCGTGCTCAGGCAGCATTCCTTTCCCTTAACCTCATATATACATAATATAGATAGTGAACATATTTAGTAAAAAACTTGTTTATGGTAAGAAGGAAAAAGAGTAAATATTGATCATTAACTTTTATATAAATAATCAAGATTAATTACATATAATATTTAAATAATTTTTTATTTTGATTATTTATATATAATTATATAATTAAATTTATTTTTCTTACAATCTCACAATAAAAAATTTCTTTATATATATATATATATATATGGCATATACGTGAGAGGAGTCAAAATTAATGACTTAGATTAAATCATTCATTAAAAAGTCGTATGAGCCACTATTTTTCAATCCACGCGCATCTCTTTGTCCTCTCTACCATTTTAATCTACCAATAAGTGAGAGGAGTCAAAATTAATGGCTTAGATTAAATCATTCATTAAAAAGTTGTATGAGCCACTATTTTTCAATCCACGCGCATCTCTCTGTCTTCTTTACCATTTTAATCAATCGATAACCAAGCAAACAACACTAACAATCACGAAGAACATAAAGGTCGAAGAATCCAATGCTTAGTGGTCGCCTTAAGATCTAAGAGAGAGGAGTATACTACCTTTGAACAAACTTGAAGGCGCAAAGCAAGAACCAATGCCAACTCAGGCATGATGCCATAGGAGAGCACGAAGGTCTAGCAATCAATGCCGTGATCGCAGAGAGGGGAGTCGAGGTAGTAGCACTGGTGGTGAGCGCAAGCGCACTACTAGCAGTGGTGCAGCTCTTCGATGGCTTCGCTAAGAGATGCATGTGGGTTGAAAGAATAGTGGCTCGATTATGTTTACTAATGAATGATTTAATTTGAATCATTAATTTTAATTTATTAACTCATATTCACTCATCTCATTTTTCATAGTAAGACACTCTTCTCATCTCATATATATGTCACATTTATTTATATAACTTATCATAATGAGTAGAGTATATATGCAGCACTTAATATTTTTCTTTTGGGACCAAAATCACTTAATTTCTATCAATTTTGAATGATCAATTTACGGACATCTATATAACAGCATAATTAAAATTTTGCCACCAAACAATCACACTTGCTTCGTGCAGAAACCTTTTCTGTTTGGATTATGATTGTGATTGTGATGGATAATCTCCATGGACATTGTTTCACTAAGCACGCTACTGCAGAATCACCCAACTCGAGTTACTTTTCCATAGTCTAGTAAACATGGTTCGACTATGACTGAATTGAGAAACTACCCTCCACTTTGTCTCCTCTTTATACTTTTCCTTGCAACTTGTAATGCTAATTTGTCGCCTACCCTACCTCCTTCCTGTTCCCCCTTAGCCTTTGTTTTACTTCTTAATTAAAATTAAATTAATCAGTTTTTGCTTTGCTTAGACTTAAAGGGCCCCCTTAAAGCAATGGTGCCTTGACCACATTCTGTCTCCTTCAACACTAAAGATAATCACATCAATGGATATTGGATATTATCGATATCTTTTTCTCTTTAGATCGTATCAAATTATTTGTGATTCCCTTTTTAGTACAGATATATTTGTGATTTAAAGTAATTACATAAATAATTTCTTTTGAACTAATAAGAATTAATAAAGTTATTAAATAATTTTAATTATAAAGTTGTAATTGTATTTAATTAAATACATGCACATAAATAATAAATTATGTAAATATTAAAACTTACATTTTTTATGTTCTCATCAGATCTTTTACCTTTTTTTTTTCTAAAGTAAATCCATTACTTTACTGGAGCAAAATTCATGAATTAAAATATGGATTTGTCTAATGCCTTAAGACACTGGTTAAGAGAAAAAATTAAAAGTATTAAATAAAAAATAAAAAATTAAATGTATTAGAAATTTAAAAAAATTATTTTTCATTGAATACTTATTATTTTTGCTTGTGCCTTTAGCAAAACCTTTAAAGTATAAACTATTAAGGATCTTGTTAACTAATGTTTTAACTTTTTTTTTTTTTAAAGTATCTTTCATCTGATAGATAAAAGTCTAATTTTTTAAAATACAATAAGACATCTAAGCAAAAATTTCTCTTAATAGTATTATTTCTATACATATAAATCTTAAGATTGAATAAAAAAAACACATATTTAAAAGACTTAAGTTTCTTCTATTCTTATCGACACGCATTGATATTAATATCCTAACTAGTTATAAGAAACATTTAGTATCATTCATTCAATCATTCTAATTACTTAAAACTAAAAAAGAAAATATTAAATGTCTTTGAAGTTTTTAAGAATTTTCCGTATTTAATACTTTAAAAACTCAGAAAAATATTTAACACTTTTTAATAATTAAAACAATTTATTAAAAATAATAAATTCTTCATAACATGTAGTTTATGGCACACGTAAAAAAATATTTTTTTAAATCACAAATAATTTAAACTATAAAGAGTATTAAAGAAGCAATAATCATCTATGCAGTACTAATATTTAAAAATAATTACAGTATATTTTAAATACTTTCTATTTATATATTTTTAATTACTTTTTAAATTTTTATCGTATTAACATATTTATATCGCATTATATTATATCCATATTTTATATCCATATCTGTGATTCATAAATAATCAACTACTGTCACCGAGTGGATAATCTTTGAGATTCTTTGTGGAATAGCAGATAAGGATGACGTTGTCCGCTTCATCATCCACGTCCCACACCTAATCACGTTTCAGATAAACTCTAAGTACATTATTAAATAAATTTTTTTATAGGAGAAACTATAAGCATTCTAAAATATTTATTCATATTTTTTATTAATTAATTTAAATTTTAGTTTTTTGAAAAAAAATTATGAGTATTTAATAAAGAGTGTAAAAAACAATTGGAAATGCTAATGACAACTTTTTTTCATCCTATTTTATTTTGAACAATTTTGTGTTTTCACAATAAATCAGGTTAATAATTTTAAATTATTAAAAAATATATTACATATTTTAAGTTCTTAATATATTAAATATATTGAATTTTTTGTTAAATGATGCACAGAAAAAAAATTTGTTAAATGTTTTCTATTTTAAGTAATTAAAAAGGTGAAGATAATTTGTTAGGAAGATAGAGCATTATTATTGTCAGCAGCTTTATAGGTTCAATCTCGCACAGTTAATAAAAAAAAATTCAATCTCTCACAAAAGCAAGCAGCTAGTCACAATTTCATTATCTTAAGTGAATATTAGTGTCATACTTAAAAAGCATGAAAGAATTTCATAAGATTAAAAGAGAATATTATTATTATATTATTTATTTAATCTCACTAACTTAATTATTTGAAGAAAAAAATAATATTTACACAAATTATATAATATATGTGTGTAATTTTTAAATAAATTAAATAGTTATAATAAAATCATATATTATTTAATAATTATTTAAAGAAAAAAAATACTAAATATTTTTTACATTTTTAAGATAATAAATACTTATATTTTTATTTAATAATTTTTATTTTTTATTCCTTAAGAAACATGTTAACAAAATTCAAACTTAAAATTCACAAAATATTACTTGCAACTTAACCTTAGTTAATTGATGTAGTTGTAACTCGAACATATATGTTGTCATTACTCTGATTTAAATAGACTTGTTTTTCCACCTTTCTTTGCAATCATAAATTTTTGTATGACCATAGAATTGACTTAATTATACAAGTAAATAAAAATGTATTTTGAAAATTGACCAGAACAACATTGATTAGACTGGGCACAATACCAAAAATAAAATAAAACACACTTTTAATTGCTAAAATCTATTACATGGACGAACTTGAGCGTGTGAAATAAAATTTCATTGTCTTAATTATTTTAAATTCAAACCAGTCTAATATTTATTCAAATCATTTAAAGATGAAAAATATTAAATATTTTTTTGAATTATTAAATGTTTCTGTTTTTTATTTAGAATTTTTCTTTTAGAAATTAAACTGGTTAATTATAAATAATTAATATTATTCTCTCTTTTTATACTAACAAAAAATAAAAAAATAAAAAAGAATTTGTTGTGGAACTAAGAAATAATAATTTTGTTATTTGTACACCATAATTTGTACACAATTTTATACTTATTTTGTTTTATTTAAAAAATATATAGAAAGAATGTATTAGAATGTTTATACTTTTTTTGTATTTTATTACAAAAGAGTAGCACAAAATGGGTCTAATAAGAATGGCAAATAGCATTATTGAGAAAAAAAGAAGCATAAATGATACAAAATTTTACAACATTCTTACCTTACTTGTTCTTAGGTAATAAAACAAAAACAAAAATACACATTTCAATATATTCTTTTTATCTTTTTTTTTCTCTTAAAAAGATATTTGAACGCCAAATTTCGCTCACAACTTTTACACCAATTATCAGCATATATTATGTAATGATGGGATATATTAATAATCCATTACCATTAGTGTGTGCGAATTGCAAAAAAAAAAAAATTTCAAACAAAGTGTAAAAATGAAGAAACTTTTTAATGTGCAAATTTAACAAATTTTCAATTTGATCTCGTTCTTTACCTTCTATTTTTTTTTAACGTTATTTGTACATTTTTTTTCTAAATTAACACATTTCTTTATGGAAAAGGAAAAAAAATGTGAATAAGTATTAAAAAATATGTTTCTCGTTTTTTTTTATACACAAAGGGAGGTGTATTGGAAAGTGTTACACCATTTTCATTCTCGTTCTTGGGTGTGTCCTTTACATTTGGAGATACAATTTTGATTTTTTCGTTATATTTTTTATATTATTTTTTATATTATTGATTATATTTTTATTTTTGATTAATTTTTTACTATATTTTTTATATTATTCTCTATATTATTGATTACATTATTTTTTTTTAATTTTTTAACTTAATTATAATTATTAAAAAATATAATAAAAAATAATATGAGATAGAAAATGATGTGACTTGAAGATAAATAAGTAAAAAATTATCATCTTATATTATTTTTTATTACAACTTTTTACATCAATTAATAATATGTAAATTTAAAGTTAATTATATATATTAATTAACTAATAAATATCTTATTAATTAATTAATAAGCGTAATTTTCATATGTCAAACTAAAATAAATATATCCTATAGATATGAATGAGATATTTTATTATGTGTGTTGAAATAACGAAATTCTATTTACATATTTCTTATATATTATGATTATACTTTATTTGTTTGACAAATAAAAAATAAAGAGAGAAGATATTAAAATGTATATATTTTTTATTTTATTACTAAAAATGAAATAAGTAACGTAAGGTATCATTGCTCAATATACAAACACCAAAAGTATTTTTTATTTTTATTTTTCAGAATATTCCCACGCAGAGACACTAAACTTGCTATACACCAACAGTACCTAGCCTCTCAACTGTGTACAGAGAATTTTATTACATTACACAACTTAACCATACACAATCAGAAGAATCAAAGGCCACCGAATTCAATTCAGATGCATATGGAAAATTTCATAATACATATACTGTATTACACTATACATACATACATACATACATACATACATAGCAAAACGTACGTTTCAGGACACTGAGCTTCACTTCACAAGTTCAAAGACCCATCCAATATCAGGGGCTGATAACGAGTTCTCCCTGCTGAGCTTGGCGTAGATTTTGGCTCTGAAGTCTCTTCCCGATTCCACCCTCTCCATAGCAGTTCCTTCTTCATAGTTCTTATCCCACCAAGATTTAGGCTTTGAAGACACCTTGTCAAGTTGAACATTTTGCATTGACCTTAGTAGTAGTGAAGAATCTTTAAGAACTGATGTAGGCGATGAAACAAAGGAACCATATTGGAACGCATCATGAGTCAGGACACGCAGTTGTTGCGGCGTGTGAGCGAAGAAGCACGTGCGGCGGCGACAGCACGTGCCGTCCTTGCATGGTTGGGTCCTATAACGAGAAGGGTGAAGCCAACATTCGAAGACTCCGTGAGAAAACTCGCACTTGTCACCTTTGTTGCAGTTCCCTCTGCGGCGGAACTCCGGGCACGCGGTGCTGGAATAGTGGTGTTTCCGGGGGTCTCTCCGGCGAGCTTTCTCGGCGGGATGGGCGTAGGGGCACTCCGTCCAGTCATGTGACACCCCACGTGGGCACCTTCGGACCTTGAACTCGAACATGCGGAAGTGGTCGCTGGAGAAAGCGTCGATGGGTGTGTCGAAATCTTCAAGGGTGTTGATGTTAGTGGAGAAGGCATTGATGGGGTGTGGTGAGGGTACTCCTGCATCGGATTCAGATTGGTCCCATTCCAAATGAGGATTTTGAAGTTTTGGGACCAGGGGTGTTGCCTTTCCGACCATCTTTCTTGGGGTGAGAGAATGGAGCGGTTTGGTCTGTGAAGCGTGAAGTGTAAAGTGAAATATAAACTGAGAGAGAGAGAGAGAGAGGAAGTGAGGGTAGGTTTGTTTAACCCTGGTCGAGTCCAATTGGGTTTGTGTGTTAACTGCAAAATATCCAAAGCTTCGTGAGGTTAGCTTATGGAAGGTTTATCTCGGAAAGGTTTATAATGTCTAGCAGGTGGAATGAAAATTTCATTTTAATTTTATGTTATATTTCATAGAATAATATGTTTGTTAGTAAAAAAAAAAGGGTATGAAATAACTAAAGAGGATTAGGCTGTGTGTGATAAGTGAAGGTGCAATCTCAATAAAAGTACCAAAGTATAAAAGTTTAATCCTAAAAAAGATAGATATTGAGAGAGTCTCCAAGTAATTGCAGGAGTTTTTCACGGCCTCATGTCAAAGACAAAAAAATAGTATGAAATGGTAAATCTTATTTTATAGAACAATCATTATTTTATCTCATAGGGGTGAAATTTGTGATTCAATGATTTGTGAAACGAGATTTAATTTTTTTTCCTAATTTAACTTTATTTATTTTCTAAAATTACAATTATTCTCTCTTTTTTTAACAACATTTTGTTATTATGATGTAAAAAAGTTGGATTCGAACATTACACATGAAAAAAGTTATCCTTCTTTATCTTTCTTATGAGTAGTATTTATGTCATTTGGATCAAATTTAATTCCATGTTACATTAATTTCATGTAACGATTAATTGAATGGATAGAAAATCATCTTTTTTAAAAAAATTTACAGCTATTCCATTTTATAAACTATTAAAGTATGGATTGAGAATAACCATTCCATTCTATTTTAAATTTGCACATCATAAATAAGTAGATTAACTTATCTAATAGAGCGTATAAATATCTAGAATCATATTCTGATGAGTCAGATTGCTCTTAAACTGCTAACCCGAAATCTGGTATAAAACAGTTACCCCTAACTTAGCGCTTAGATATGACAGGTAAGTGTCAAGATATCCGAGTTTAGCAGGAGTACACGGCACACATCTGACAAAAAGATCCAAGTTATAACATAAATGTCGAATCTCATAACGTTTTTTTTCCAAATGGTCGAAATCCGTGATATGTCACCAAACGCCCTTAGTGTTAATGAATAAGGTCAGGATCCGAAATACTCTGCTTAAGTCATCACATTGTTATCTGGGATACGTAATAGATTGCCCCTATATAGATTTGTTTGTAGGACCCATTTAATTCTGAAAGCAATTTGGTCACGAGCCGAGATTTGTATTATGATTTATCATAATATCATGATGCAAGTTCGTGATTCGGCTTGAATGTCCTGGTGCAACGTCATCGCTTCAATTCCGAACGTTCTAAGTGTCATCCTTTCAATTGCACTGCTCAGAAAACAGTATGTCACGTGGCTAGAAAATAGTGGAAGCCAGCATTTGGGATTCATAACGTCATGATTAGTCGTTTTGAAATTTTGAAATGAGAGGGAAGAGACATTTTTGCCCTCATTCATAACAACGGTCAGGGAGGTTTCCTTCGCTTATAAATAGGAGTGGGGTTTCTCCTCCCACTTTCTCCTTCTTTCTAGCATTTCTAATTTTCTTCTTCGGCGAACAGAGACAATTTTTGGCAAGTTCACACGGCGGTTGTTGGTGGTTTTCAACTCTTTTCAAATCTTCTTCACCGATTAATTTCAAAGTATTCTCCTACTCCACTCTTTTTTCCTTCTGAAAACACCACTGTGAGAGATATAATGTCACAAAACAGTGGTGAGGAGAGTGTTTCTATAGAAATCCTTAGTGCTCTGTCATCTCAATAGCCTCAGGCGAGGCGGAGGAGTTCTTTTCATGGTGGAGATTCTGGTAGAGGTCCAAGGCCGATAACTGAGATGGATATCCTGGAGGCATTACGGAGTGCGGATCGTGCCAAAGAACTTGTAAGGCAAAGACCACTACGTCCGCTTTTCGAGCTCATGGTAGAGTTAGGGAACCTTAGGCTATGTTTGGATATTTAGTAATTGATGGAATGAAATGGAATAGGATGGGATGAGATTGGATGGGATAGAATAGAATAAAAGTATCATTCTATTGTTTGGATATTTTAGAAATAAATTGAGTAAAGTTATCATTCCGTTATTTGGGAAGTTGATGGAATGGTAAGAGTTATAACTTTATTTTTCCTAAAAAAGATGATTTCATCCTATACTTCCCAAATTGGGGGGGGAGAAGAAAATTTATGATTTTTGTGGGATGAGATGGAATCCATCTCACCCACTTTCATCTCATTCCATTCTTTTTTAACACAACCAAACAATGGAACCACTACAAGAAAAATCACGATTTGCAAAGGATAAATCGGTCGCAAATCAGGTAAAATCCACCGCAAATAGGCAATTTGCGGTGGATTCGTCACTGCCACAAAAATGGTTGTTGCAATATGGTTTGCGGAGGATTTTAGTTTTCACAGCAAATTTGCGGTGAATTTTTTCGTTGCAAATCCGTCACAAAACTCGTTGGAGATAAGCTTGAATCGTTGCCAAAATAGGGTGTTTGCGGTGAATTTTTTCGTCGCTAATTTGAGGCGGATAAATCTACTGCTAATTTGCAGCAAATTTTTTGTTGCAAATTTGTGATAGATTTTTGCATGCAATGGATTTAGCAGCGGATTGGCAAAGCGAATTTAATTAGCAAAGCGATT
The DNA here is from genome assembly GCA_029884595.1 of Ormosia semicastrata. NCBI lineage: Eukaryota > Viridiplantae > Streptophyta > Magnoliopsida > Fabales > Fabaceae > Ormosia > Ormosia semicastrata. The sequence goes on along the minus strand of JAQQTO010000063.1, from coordinate 7,334,002 downwards.
TTGCGGCGAATTATGCCAATTTTGCGACGGATATTGTACATTAAAAAAATTAAAATTAAATATTGAAAAATCACAATTACATAACAAATCTTGTCAATGCAATTCATGTCAATGATTACAACATAATCCATAAAACATAACTGCAATTCTTGACAATGCATCTAACCAATACATCAAACAAACATAACAAATTACCAAGTTTGTTCAAATACAACCTAATCCATAGAAAAGTTTAAAAGAAATATAAGAGAATCCATACAACACTCAAACATCAATTTCAATCCATATTCTCATCATCACTGTCATCTTCATGATCATCTTCAGTATCCTCATTGTTTTCTTCTAATGTTGGTTGTTGCTGGTTTGGCTGAATGCCAGCGGGTTGTAAATATAATTTTTACAAATTGCCAATTTGTTTACTCTGTTGACGTTGGTATCGTTCAAATCGCATTTTTCACTCTGCATCACGTTGTTGGTCATGTTGTTGGCTCTGCTACTCTATTTGTTGTTGAATCTCCTGAACTCGATCCTCCATCTCTTTCTACATCAATATATGACAAAGGCATCAAATATATGACAAAGATAATAGGACCAGGTAGAGTTACAGTAAAAAGCAATAATCAAATGAAAATTGATGATGGACAGATAAATTTTCTAAACCCAAAATGTAAAGTGAAAAAATGACAAATCCTTTTCAATGAAAGGCATTAGGCTGAGCTTCAGTATATGGTAAACCCAAGATTTTGAAAGATAATAGCAAACTTTATGATTGAATGATTTATTATATTAAAATAGTGTTAAATAATAAATATTATCAAGATTCAGGAAAATTACATCTATAAAAGCACAAAAAAAAAGAATTACAATGATACAAGAGTAACCCTTTTCAAATTAAGGGGCCAATAAACCATAAATCATACCAAAAGATTAGTAACTGAGAACAATGAGAAAAAAAAATAGTGAAAATCAAATTAAGGGGCAAACCGGTTCAGAACCAGTTTGGGTTTAGAACTGGTTCAAAAACGATTTGGATTACTTTCCTTATTACACCTCATTGTGTAAAACCATTACTTTTTACAATTTTCACATAATCAAGTTCTCTTTGCATAATAGGGAAACACAACCTTATCTTTCGAGCTTCTCATTTATACCATACATTGTAGAGATGGAGTGATTTACTCAACCTCAATCTACCATTATCATTTCATTGTTATGCTTCCCAACATCATTTACACTTATCATTCATTTCATACAAAATAAATATCATAACTCGCATCAAATAATTCAACTTTGTTAGCAATATCATTATTCTACATAGTCAATCCATCATAAACTGTTCAAGCCTTTAACAATTTATCATTACAACTTATAGTGTATCAATTTCCCAACTTGAAACTTTAACTTTAAATTTAAGACAAAGAACTACTAAATCCCTTTAAATTTGGCCAACATAGCTAAATAACACTCCAAGATTAATTATCTATCCACTTAGTTATTAGGGCATGAAACTCATGGTTTCTCTTACTTGGTCAACCATGAGCTTCCCTAATGGGCACATAATCCATGAATTTATCAGTGTAATCTCACATCAATTTCTCCTATTTTCCTTATGCTTGACCGTAACAACAAATACAAGTAACAAAATTGTCAAGCTTAAAGTACTGCAATTCAAAGGTTCTGTAATATGAACACATGGTTCCACTATCCATAAACATAGAAAATAGAAAATTAAAGATGTTCACAAATTGAAGCACTCGGTCTCACATAGAAATTTAGAGTGTGAACATTAAAGCAAAAGTCTACTTTCAACAATCAAAGCCACACAGTCACACACTTAAGAAATTAAAACTCAAATTTTCAAAAGTTCCCTTTTTCTTTTGACTTAGCCGTGACACACACATAGCCAAGAAAAAATAAAATTTCTTCCAAAATTATGTAAAAGATGAAGAATGACATACAAGTAAGAAATAGAAGCACAAAAAAAAATAAGAGAAACTTCTGTTGTGCTGCTCTAGCCGTGACTCTTAAGGGACTTTAAGTCCACAAATTCATTCACAATTGGTAGAAAAGAAAGAGTAAATGGATGACAAACACCCCTAACTCAAGTTCTTGCCTTGATTCCTTGATTTCCCCTCACTTTCTTTCTCCTTTTCCCCTACTTTTCCTTTCTATTTTTTGCCTCTATTCTGCTACTGTTTTCCTCTATTCTGGTTCGATTTTGAAGCTAAAACTGTGTGTAACAATGGGGGAAGAACAAACAAGGGCAAGGATGATATAGGTGGAGATGGGAGGATGAAGAAAGAAGGAAATGGAGAGAAAGAAAAGTTTTCCTTCTTTGTTTCTAGTTCGTTTCTGCTGCTGGGAAGGGAGTGAAAAGAGACGTAAATGTGAGGAAGAAAGAGAGGAATTATCTAGAGAAAGAGAAAGGCGGTAGGTGAGGAAAATAATAAAAAAAATTATACTAAAACTTTGGTATCTATCACGTACACTCTAATTTTTCAAAATTGAGTTTCCAAGTGTCCATAAGTATTAGGAATAGGACTCATTTTAGTCCTTGGATCCATTTTTTTATAATTTTTCATATACTATTATTTATCAAATAAGCTGCACTACTTTTTTAAATTAAAGCGAACCTGTAAAATAAGTAAATATGTTTTCCTTAAAATATTTTTGATACCAAAATATTTTTCATATTCTACTTATCATCTCCATGAAATTTCATGATTTTCTGAGCTGCTTAACTTTCCTGACTATTTTTCAGCAGTATCCTTAAAAATACCAGATTAACTCAGTTGACTCTCCAAAATTTTCTATAGCTCTTATCAATTATTTATAGTTAGGAAATAAATTTTTTATATTTATTTCCAATATATCAACTGATTTTTTAAATACCTTAATTATTCTCTTGTATTCAGTGTTATAGATTTACGCTCAAACTAGTTTAGAAAATTATCCAAATTAACAGAGAATCTCTTATCAGTATTACTGGGTTTCTATAATTCTGATTAGGGCTATTAGGTTAGGGAGGATGTTACAACAACACCAATGAACACCAACCAATTAACTTTACTAAGAAATCAATAATATGAACTCAGAATCTGGATTTAAAAGTCAAGTCCAAATAGTTATATTGTCCTATTAAATGGATGAGCTATACAATTTACTTTTTAGAGATTGTAAATGAGCTTCTCCACACTCCACAGTCATTAGTTTCCTCTTCATTTTTTTTTGTTATGAATATGAACTCAGAGAGATAAGCGAGAAAGTAATAAATGAGGTTAGTAGAAGAGATAGCATGTTTTAGATCTGAAAGTCTATTTTTAAAATTGCGGTAGATTTTTTGTCGCAAATTTATTTTTAAAATGGCGGTGAATTTTTGTGGCGAATTTTTTCGCTACTATTTTTTAAAATTTTTTACCTAATTTTTAATTATATTTATCAATTTTGAGTTGGAAAATTTATTTTTTAAATTGCGATGAGATTATTTGTTTGCATTTTTGCGCCTCAAATTATTTTAAAATTATTTTCTATATTTTATTTTTTCTCCAGAATTTTTTTATTATATTTATTAATTTTGTGGCGAAACAAATTTATTTTTTAAATTGCTACGGATTATTTGCGGTGAATTTTTGCGCCACAAATTATTTTAAAATTATTTTTTATTTTTTTATTTTTCTCCCAAAATTTTAATTATGTTTATTAATTTTGCGGCGGAACTACCTTTTTTTACAAAAAAAAAAATTACGATTGAAGTGTCACCGAAAAAAATATGGGTGGGGGAAATCCACTGCAAAAATCTGCCGTAAATATATCCGTCGCAAAATTCATCTCAAATTGAAATGATTTTTTATCCGCCGCCAAATCTGCCTCAATTGCGACGGATTCAAATTCACCGCAAAAAATCCACTACAAAATAGCTTTTTTCTTGTAGTGAACTTATCCCTATTTCATTCCATTCCACTCAATCCCACCAATCCAAACATAGCCTTAGTGAGTCCGGTCTTTGTAGGTAACTCGATCAACTCGAAGATGGCACGTCGGAGAATGACTCCTGCAGAATCTCTAAAACTTGTCTTTCTGAGAAATGTCAAACTATATCAATAGGTCGATCGTGAAATCTTAGGCACCTCTTCGAGTGTAGTAAGCGCAAAAGAAGCGTATGAGAAGTAAGAGTACTTGCACTTAACTACTGATGGGTTAAGAGATAGAGAATATGTCATCTGTGCTCCAACTGAGCAAGAAAGAGTATGTTCTACTTAGACAGAAGGCGACCATTTCATATATATGTACAAGTCACTTTTTACAAGAATCAGGGTCCAGCTTCCATTCACTTAGTTCGAGATCGAGGTCCTCAACCATTTACATGTGGCTCCAACCAGCTACATCCAAATGCATAGGGATTCATCTGGGCCTTCGAACTTATCTGCAAGGTTTTCAACTGGTCATATTCCGCCAAATCTTTTTTCTTTCTCTTCACCTGGTTTTCACCTTTTGGGAATAGTCATAAAAAAGGGTGGGTCACTTTGTGCACTCAAGCTAAGCATAAAGTGTTCAAGCCCTACCAAGAATCCTTTAAAAATTTCAAGAAAGATTTCTTTAGAATCGAAGGGGCTCTGGGGTCAACACCTTTTTTTTCATTACCCCGAACGACGAACCCCAGATATACTTATACTGCAAGTAGTATGGGATCGAAGATTGGAGGAGATTGAAACTCCAATGTTCGAGCTGCTTGAGGACAAGGCTGAAGTCCTCCACTTCCTCGTCGGATGGGCTGACAAGGGCGGGGCCATTTACTATAAGGACGTCCTTGATGAGCCCATTGATTCAATAAAGCCATTATTATTTATCTTGTCCTGCATATATCTAACTCATTTGTACTTTAAAATTTTTTAAGTGTTGTAACATATTTATTTCTTGTTTGCATAAAGTATGGCACACCCGGGAAGTCTTGAGCTTATTTCCCAACACTTAGTAGCAAGAAAGGCCGAGTTTTCAGGGTCTGGATCCTAAGCCCCAGTTGTTGCTCCTCGGGTCATGATTGGAGTTCCTCCACCTCATCCTGTTATACAAGAGGTGGAGCCCGGCTCTCTAGTGCAGCCTCTCTGAACTTGGAAAAAGAAGGCTAACAATCAAAGAGAGCATAGGGGAAAAAGGTCAGTATCCAAGGATGTTCCTCTTAAGGTTACCACTGGTCCGGCGCCTGCAATCCCAGAAGGTGCTCCTCTGCACTTCTCATTGGGATCAGTTTGGGGGAGAGGGGTTGATCCCTCAAGGATCATAGACAACACTCTTTTGTCTCCCACTGACCAAGATGTTCTAATAAAGCAGGATTTATTATAGTTTCTCCAGGATATGCAGGTACAGTCCCTGGCCAACGCCTCCATCCTCTGATTTCTAGAGGGAGTTTTTGAATCTATCTGTGAATGAAAAATCATGATTTGATATTCTTGAAAAATAAGGAATATGCTTCTAATAAGAAATCATGATTTGATTTTCTTAAAAAATAATTGAAGGATGTGCTACTCTTAAAAAATAAATCCAAGATTTAAAATAAAAGATTCGAAATAAGAGATTGTGATGGTTCGATATAAAGGACAAGAGAAAATGTGTTTTAAATGAGAGATCATGATTCAATTTTCTTAAAATAAATAAATCATGGAATAATTTAGGAGGCTAATTTTGTTAAGAGTTTTTTTGATCAATTATCATTTAATGGAATGATATTTACATGGAAATCAAAATTTAATAATCACCTATAAATAGAACTTTTACTTCTTCATGAGGGAACAATTACACACAATTACATACAAAAGGAGAGCTTGTCGTGTGAAGAGTTAAAGTTAGAGGTAGAGATTAGGAGAAAGTAAGAGATGTGTGCAGGTTAACTAAATAGAAGTCCCTGATTTCTTTTATTGTCAACAAGTACATTCTCTTACTATATATATTATTCAAGTTTGTGTTGGATTAGATGCCGGTGAAGATGATTTTATGTGCTACAGTATTCTATTGATATGTTATAATTATGATGTTGAATGCATTTTGATATTTGCTTGGTCTCAGTTGAATTTTGTTTTTTGAACCAGAAGCTTTATATATATATATTCTCCTTTTGCTTCTTCAACATGAGCTACTACAATTAACTCACACACGTACAAGCATTCTTCACCACATTATATCACATTCATCATTTTTATTTTCATGTTGTTCAGAACTGGGTTCTGAGAGTTACCTGAGAAGGTAAGTTATGGTTGATTCCTCCGTAACACAACAGCGATGATTGGTGGAGCGAGGGGTAGGTACCTACAAAGGGCACTCTGACGCTCAAGTTAATGGTTTCTCGAGGAGGATAGTGTGCAATAGGGATTAATGTGTACCTTTGTCCTCTTACTTTGGCCATTATATAGAAATGTATGAGCATATAAAAGGCGTGAGGGAGCTGAGAGTATTAGAACATATCGAGCGTTGTCCTTTTTTGGTACAGGAAGTGTCATTTCATTTGGCCTATCCCCCTCATCCGAGTGGAATGGTGCCTCTTCTTTTTTATCCAGGGAAATAGGCTTAGTGGGTGAGTGACACTCTATACTCGGCACGCCTGAGGGCCAGCCTAGCTAGTCAGGTCTGCTCTAGTTTGATGGGCTCATATCCAGACTAGAACAGTTACCCTCAGCTTGGTGCTTGGGTGAGGCAGCTAAGTGTCGAGATACGTGTACAACTGGAGCACTCGGCGCACAATGAGCAAAAGGATCCTAGTCATAGTGCTCTATGTTGGATCTCACGATATTTTTTTAAATGGCTGAGGTCTACAATGTATTGTGGTGAAATTTTGGGGTATGCAAGCAAGTCTAGTCTGGGATCCGGATTGGATCGCTTTGCTTACATCATCATTTTGCAGTCCGAGATAAATAGTCAATTGCCCTCATGTTGTGCAAGGTTTGCTACTCGAGGTATTGTTTCACCGCGAGCTGTTGAGGGTCCAATGTTTGACTTATTTGTCCCCTTGTGGTACCACGCGCCGTTTCAGTTTTGATTATTCTGAGCTTTGTCCTTTCGGTTATCTTCGATCAAAAGCGATGCAACAAATGGTTGAAGTGTGTTGCTTGACCTTTGTTCATAATGGGCCGCTCTGAAATGGCGTATCTGAGGAGCAGTGAAATATGCACCCCATTAATGGTGGCGATTCGTAACCGATTGTGCGTGCTTGGGAATTGTTGCTTTGTATTTTCAAGGAATTAAGATGCTTTGATAGCAATAGAAATTTTGTGTAGCTCCTCAACTGTCCATTGCCCTTGTAACCAATCACGAGGGAGGAGCGTTCAAAGTGTGACTTTGGAAATGCATCCAACTCATCTTCCTGGGAGCTAATCAGAGCGCCTCATTCTTCTTATAAATAAGGAATAGTTGCAGTGGCGCTATCACCTGCTTCTTTTTTTGCTCTTTAGCTTGTATTTGAAAATGGTTCCTTTTGCATTCCTTATGAGCGTTTGGGGGGGTTTATGTCCCCTCTTAGGACTATCTTTCTCTTCTTCCTAAAATTTTTGAAGGTCTTTGCCCTCTTTTTCCAGGTATAATTATCTAGTGGGGAGCTAGAAGTTGCTTTACGCAGCTCAGTCACCGTATCTTTAGGTGGGGGAAGCCTTTTTCTACCAACGTATGTGGGAGTATACATCCTTTTTGTGTCTGCCGGGAGGCTTCGTGGTTTCTGCCATGGTCCTCGTGATGTGTGAAGGAGTTTCGCTCATATCTTTCCTCTACTCCCTCTGACCCTCATCCATGCAGTTGGATGTGTAGTGGAATAATCTCTTAGAGCGAAGCATTCTCCTCATGTTGACCGAGAGGAAAAGCATTGGTATTAGTTTTTGGAAGAACCGTAAAGGTGGTCGTGGTTAGTGTTCAGCTACCGTCGTCGTCACGTCCCTCCTCCTTCATACCTTCCTTGAGTGGGTGCCTTTGCCTCACAGTAGTTTTGTAGGTCTTTTTTGTAAAGTTCCTTGTAAACTAGGTGATGTTTGGAATGAGGATAAAGATTTGATTTTCTAAATATTCTTCTTTCCATTGTGTTGTATAGTTAAATTGTCACTATCTTGTGTAGTTGTTTTCGTAGTTTTGAGATTGGTCCAATGCCAAGTCTCGGTATATGCTTGATTTGGATGAACATTCACTTCATCAACCGAGATGAGCGCACAACTCAACCTCGGGGGTAAGGTTCATTTGATTTGGATGAACATTCACTTTACCAACCGAGATGATTGCGCAACTCAACCTCAGTGGTAGGGTTCATTTGATTTAGACAAACATTCACTTCACCAATTAAGATGAGCGCGCAACTCAACCTCGATGGTAGGGTTTGTTTGATTTAGATGAACATTCATTTCACTTACTAAGATGAGCGCACAACTCAACCTCCGTGGTAGGATTCATTTGATTTGGATGTGGTAGCCCTGTGGCATGGGGTTCATTGTCTTGGACTATGGTCGATTATCCTTAAACACTGCAAACCACATCGGTCAGTGACTAAGGTGTGACTCAAATGGGCATGGGTTAAGACCTTTGATCGCGTTGCTTGACCTCGGGGAGTGTTCAAGTTGCTCTCCCCAGTTTAGTTGTCTTACGTAGGTGTTGGAATAACTAATCCTTTTTGGACTTTGTATTCCTTAGACCTCGCCAAGGTGTGGTAACCTTGGGGGATGTGGCACGCCAGGGTACTTGTGGATTTGAGGTGGCGACCAAAGTACCAGCTTTAAATGAGATAGTAGTTATGAGAAAGTTATTTTACTAATAATAGGAGCGGTTTACATAGCTGAATCTTTCAACTGTAGTACTTCCTCAACTTGCCTGTGTTCGAGAAATTTTTGATCGGATTGCTCGAGAGGGTTTCTAAGGTGTATGCTCCCTTGTGGGTTGTAGAAGTAACTCTGTATAGTCCTTCCCAGTTGGGCACTAGTTTCCTTTCTCTTGCATTTTTTTCTTCCAATATCCACTCTGTGTAGTATAGGATCACTAGGGATGAACTTTCGTGGAACTACTTTGGAATTGTATCGTGTAGCTATTTTCTACTTTAGGGCTGCTTCTTAGACGTGGGCGATGCGACTTTGTTCCTCTAGGAGGTCAAGTTCAAGCGAATGAGGTTTGGGTTGGTTTCTTTGGAAAAACTTTGTTTTCTCTAACTTGATTCTCCTATCTCTACAGGGATCATGGCTTCACAGCCATAAGTTAACTTGAAAGGGGTTTTGCTTGTATAGGAGTGTGGTGTGGTTTGATACGCCCACATGATGTGATTGAGCTATTCCACCTAATTTCTTTTAGCGTCATCAAGTCTTGTCTTTATTCCCCTCAGTAAGACTAGGTTGGCACCCTCAGCTTGCCCATTCGTTTTTGGGTATTCTACCAAGGTAAAATGTTGTTTGATCTTAAGGCCTTCTAAAAGATCTTTAAATTTATTATCAGTGAATTGGGTTCCGTTATCCATAACGTTTGACTCTGAGACTCTGAATCTGCTTATGATATTTCAGAAAGTGAACTTTTGGATTCACATGGAAGAGATCATGGATAACAGCTCTGCTTCAATTCACTTTGTGAAAATAATTTATGCCCACTATTCGGTACTTGACTTGCCCTGTAGCTTGTGGGAAGGGGCCTAAGATGCCCATTCCCCAATGGTAGAAATCGTTAACAACTCTTCGAGTGCTACGTAGATGTCAGAGTGCAATTGGCATTTTTCACATTTCTGTACGTGCTCTATGTTGTCAGCTTCCATAGTGGGCCAATAATATCTTGCTCTCAATGCCTTCCTTGCCAAGGGCTTCCCGCTAAAATGGTGGCTCAAGCTTCCCTCATGGATTTTTTCTAAGACATTATATCTACTTGGAACTAAGGCACTTAAGGAGAGAATAGGAGAAACCTCGGTGGTACAGTTGGTTATCATAAGTGGTGTACCAAGCCACTGTTTGCACTGTTTTCTAGGCCTCTTTTTTATCATCGAGGAATGAGTTGTCACAGAGGTAGGCTAAGATAAGCGTCATCTAGGATTCCTCAACCTCTAGCATGAGGACTTCATCATCCATGATGCTGAAAGTGAATAGCGTATCCTAAATTATAGACCTGTTATTGCCCAGACTCTTGGTGCTGATGAGTTTCGACAAGATGCCGACTCTAGACTTTTGGTCCTTGGGGATGTGCTCTATCCTAATGCTATCAAAACTTTCCTTCAATTTTTTAACCTTGGCCAAGTATTTCTGTAGTAAGGGTTCCCTTACTTAATACTCCCCTTTTATCTAAGATGTCGCTAGTTGTGAGTCACTGCATAGGACCACATCTCTAGCCCCCATTTCCTTTGCCATAGTAATACATGTTATGCACGCTTCGTACTCGGCCTGGTTGTTAGAGGTAGGGAACTCAAATATTAATGAATGTTCTAGCACGAGATTGGCTTCTTTTTCCAACATGACTCTAACTCCGCTCCCTTTGGAATTCGAGGATCTATCTACATAGGTTATCTAAGAATGCACTCTAGGATTATGGGAGTCTGGGGTGAGTTCGATCAAGAAGTCAGACAGTATCTGGGCTTTAATAGCTAGTCTTGGTTCATAGGTGATTCCAAACTCAAAAAGTTCTACAGACCAGGCAATTATTCTCCCTGCGAGATCTGGCTTGTGTAGTACTTGTCTGATAGGCTGGTCAGTCCTTACCACTATGGGTTGGTATTGAAAGTATTGTCTCAGCCTCCTTGCAGTGAACACTAACGCTAAGGCCATCTTTTTAATTTTCTGGTATCGGACTTCAGGGCCTTGGAAGACTTCATTGACAAAATAGGCCGACTCTTGGCCCCCACCTGTCTCCCTTTTTAAGACTAACCTAATCGCTTCATTATTGATAGGTAGGTAGGTGTAGAGCGTCTCACTGAGGTTTGGTCTTGTGAGAATGGGTGGCACTGATAGCATCCCCTTTAGTTCCTGGAATAAGGCTTCACATTCTAAGGTCCACTCAAAGTTTTTTCCATTCTTTAGTATTTGGAAAAAGGGGAAGAGACTTTTGGGCGACCTTGGCTAAGAAGCACACGAGGGTTACAATTTAGCTTGTTAACTGTTGTACTTCCTTGACAAACTGGGGGATACACACGTTGAGCACTGCTTGGCATTTCTCCGGGTTTGCCTCGATACCGTGGTTCATCAGCAAAAACCCTAGAAATTTGTCAGCCTATACACCAAACACGCATTTTTTAGGTTTAGTCTCATGTTATGCTTCCAAACCTCAGCAAATACTTCCTCCAAATCCTGGATGTGACTGCCAGTGTTTTTTGTTTTGACTATCATGTCATCAATGTATACTTCTAACATTTTATCGATTTGCCCTTCAAAGTCCTTATTCATCATGTGCTGATAGGTGGCTCCTGCGTTTTTAAGCCCAAACGGCATTACTCGGTAGTAATAACTCCCCATCTTAGTTATGAAGGTCGTTTTATCCTCGTCGTCTAAATGCATGGGAATCTGGTTGTAGCCAAAATAGACATCCATAAAAGAAAGCAACCTAAAATCAAACAAGTTGTCCACCAGCTTGTCGATTGGGAAGTGGGTAGGGGTCCTTCGGACACATCTTGTTGAGGTCAATGTAGTCAACACACATGCATCATTTCCCATTGACCTTTTTAACCAAGACCACGTTTGAGAGCCACGTGGTGTAAATGACCTCTCTAATGAAGTCGGCATTTAGGAGTTCTTTCACCTACTTTTGTATCACCTCTTGTCTTTCCAGCTCGACTTTCCTCTTTCGTTGCGCCATTGGCTTGGCGTCCTTCATGACGGACAGGTGGTGGCAAATGAACCCGGGTTCTAGACCTAGCATGTTTTTCTAGGTCCAAGCGAACAATGGTTCAGTTTGTGATGGTGGGCGCATGGGAGGCTGTGGTGGTGTGTTTAGAGATGCAACAAGGAGCAAGGTTATGGGGTTTGTTCCCAACTTTGATTCTTCGAGCATGTTGTTGTCTGAGCTTTTGGGGATCTTGATTACTGTTGAACTTGCATGGGACAAGCAGCTTAGTCTCCTGTGGTTGGAGGCAAATTTGCATGTGGCTGTTCAGGTCACTAAAGGGTGCAATGATGATCACCCTTGTGCGCCCATGATTAATTCTCTAAGGAACTTTATGCAAAGGGAGTGGTGTGTTTGCATCTCGCATAGCTTCCGGGAAGGAAAATAGGGTTGCGGACAAGCTCACCAACCATGCTCACTCGTACAGCTTAGGTTCTCATTGTCTTGCCCAAACTCCGGTTGGGTGTGGGAGCTTGCTTCATAATAACTTGGCTAGGGTCTCATTTTTTAAAAGTGTTTCTCTGCGTTAGGGGCTCTTGCCCCTCCTTAACACTAAAAATAAATAAATTAATATACTTAATTAAAGTTTGACTTTAATAAAAAAAATATTTAAGTTAGGGTAATCTAAGAAATCAAAATTATGTTATTAGTGGAGAGTATGAATAAGTAATTGATAATGCTAATAGTTTCATATTATATTCGAAGCTTCATTAAAAGATCACGTGAGACGCGCCCGTCTATTTTTCTCTCCCACGCTGCTCCATCCTCTTCCCCAAGGTGAGTCTTTTTGCCTCCGCACAGTTGCACGGGGTAACTAAGAAGCCTAGCCGAAGGTTCAAAGGAAAAGGTTATAAAGCCCAAGAAGGAAAAGTTAATACCCAATCAGGGCAACTGGGCAAGGCACTTTGAATTGCCAAATTCTATTATCTGCATAGGGTATCAACATTTATGGTTTGGGCCTTTAGCCCATTCGATGAGCCGATCCCATTTAGGCCCATTCAACAAAGGAAAAAGAATCAAAAAAGGAGATAAAGAAAAGTGGAGTTTAGTTGACTCGTTGTCATTTGTCGGTTGCCTCAGGTGAATCCCAAATCACAATCTCCCGAAACCATGGAATGCAGTGTTTTACATTTACGTTCTGTGGACCAATACCATACTCATAGTACGATGATGATGTGTCTCTCACTGCCGCACCAGCCTCGCTGCAACATGGAAAGAACCGGTGGTTTTTTTTGTTGGACCAGACCAGAGACAGACAAATAGTTTGATTTGGTAACACCCATTTCGGTTTGCTGATTCGCTCCATTACTATTTGTGACAATCTTTGTTACATTCGACCAATTCATTCTTATTAATTATTATCATCTGCTCAATTCGAATACAAACTTTTTTTAAGTATAGAACCCAAGTAAAAGTGGTCAATGCAGCATTGGAAAAATACAATGACATTTGTTTTAGGTTCTTAATAACATTTCAGCGATTCACTTTTGGTTGATCTCAATTGGATTATTATTTATCTAAAATTGCAGCGTCACATGCAAAACAGAAACACATGATTTAGGAGTTTCGTTTCAACTGAATCTTCCAGTTCGTATGTTGTTTATATACGTAGGAAATCTAATGTGTAGTTAATTTGCCAATATGTTACACGTAGGATGGAAAAGTCATCTCCACCTAACACTGCAAAATCTTGCAATCTAAGTCTCATACAAATGGATCAGAGATTTTTAATGAAAAATTATGGAACCAAAGCATCATCCTTCCTTAACCTGCGATCCTTACTTAGGCGTCCATTCCAATTCAAGCATTGCTAATCTGCAAGTCAAAGCAAATAAACAATTCCTTTTATTTTCTGATATTGTACCGGGATTATTTAAAAGGGTTGCTAATAATATTTGGTTACAAATTTTTTTTTATCCCAAAGTTTGGATGGTAATATATCCAAACAAAGGATAAGTGGGTTAGGAAATTTGCGTAGCCTTCACTCGCAAATTTGCTGAGGGAGTGGGTATATAATGAAGAGGTTCTCTGCCTGCTGCTTCACAAGCAGAGTCTCCAAGTTTTACTCCCACTGGAAGCACAAGCAGTCTCAGCCTCAGGTACCTTACCCTGCTGGCTTATTTCTTTCTCAGTAAAATGTCTTTCACACTTGGTGTTTTGCTTAGTGAGTCATATTTCTTTAGTGATGAATTGATCAATGATCATCCATCTGTTATTTTTCAGATGCTTGCTTTAGCATCCCTTATTTTGCTTGTTCCTTTATTAATAAAAGTCCTGTATTAACCACAATGAATTGTACCCTATTGTTCTTTTTAATTGGTTTTAATGCTCAGAAAGAGATTGACATCTTATGATGCACAATTTGGTGGCCTCACAATGGATGGAGTCTGAGATCAAGCTTCTCAGATATCCTTTTCAAGCTTCATTGCAGATTTTAGTTTTTGCTCTGAAGTGTATCTAAGGTTACAGCTACTTGGTTTTGTTGAGTTTCTTGTGTTAGATTTAAGTATTTAATATTATGTATAAATTATGCCAAGTATTGTTGGTTAGATGCTTGCAAGCTAACAGGGACCAATGCTGCAATTAAGATGGTAGTAGAAGTAGCATATAGTAAATAAGATATTAGTTTAAGCGATTCTTATGGTAAAAAAGATCTAGCCAGCAGATAAAACTTGATGTGCACTAAACAGTAGGACTGTTGAATTCCTTGCCTCCTCTTCTTGTGCTATTTATGGAAGATCACAAATGGGAGAGTTCCTCCCAATATGTTAAATACAGTTAAATACACATTCCAAACATAACACAAGCTGTATAAGCCAAGTGCAAAGTTTCTTCTTGGTATTTAGCTCCAATTGTTTTCTGATATTGCTTTCTTTGATAGATCATGGCAGGAAACATCTCTGGTCCAAGTGGGAACAAGGCTACTAATATTTTACTTAATCATGACTTCTCTGGAGGGCTGAACTCTTGGCATCTCAATTGCTGCAATGGCTATGTAATTTCAGCTGAAGCAGGTTCTCAAGGAGGAATTTCAATGACGTCAGATGGTAATTATGCTGTTATCACCAACCGAAAGGAATGCTGGCAAGGTCTCGAGCAAGATATCACAGACAGAATTTCCATTGGTTCCACTTACATGGTTTCAGCATGTGTTGGAATATCTGGGCTTTCTCAGGGATCTTCTGATGTTCTAGCTACTCTGAAACTGGAATATCATGATAAAGCTACTAGTTACATGTTCATTGGAAGGTACAGAATTTTATAGTTTCATTGTATTATCTCCCTTGTTCTAAAGAAATTGAGGAAAATGCTTACACTGTTTACCATTATTTTCTACAGAACTTCTGTTATAAAGGGTAGCTGGGAAAAGTTGGAAGGGACATTTTCATTGTCAACTATGCCTGATCGGGTTATATTTTATTTGGAAGGATCTGCTCCTGAAGTTGACCTGCTTATACAATCAGTAGAGATCAACTGTTCCAGTCCAAATGATAATGTATATCATGTAATTATGTATTTTAAATACTGTTATGTCTTTGTGCAATTCTACATATTGGCAAAGTCTAATATTGTTTAATGAACATCAAGCTCTTACTTGTGCATTGGTTATTACTTATTCAATGGCTAGATTGAAATTGCAATAAATCTGTATTAGTTTCATTCTTTAATTGTCTTGTGAAATCTTGTATATTTATTACACACTAACTCTTCGTCTTATTTCAAAAGACCACAAGCACAGGATGTGTTTCCACTGGAGATGACAACATCATAATAAACCCCCAATTTGAGGATGGCCTGAATAATTGGGCTGGAAGAGGCTGCAAGATTATGTTGCATGATTCCATGGGAGATGGGAAAATTCTTCCACGGTCTGGGAAATTCTTTGCATCTGCAACTGAACGTACACAAAGCTGGAATGGAATTCAGCAGGAGATCACTGGACGAGTGCAGCGCAAGCTCGCCTATCAGGTCACTGCTTTAGTACGAATATTTGGAAACAATGTCACTACTGCTGATGTACGGGCTACTTTGTGGGTCCAAACACCAGATCTTCGAGAGCAGTATATAGGCATTGCTAAGTTAGTCTCTAACTTATTTTTCTTTTACTGTACTTCACATAGACTCTTAGGCATAAGACTTTCCTGGTTATTATTCTTGAATCTTGAGAAATAAAACAAAAAGAAACTTTTCAGTATGATTAAATCATGAATTTTATGCATTAGCTCCCTTAACATTTCTTTTAAATTGCTGAACAAATCTGGTGTATTCTGAAGTGTGCAGGCAACAGATAAAGATTGGGTTAATATGCAGGGAAAATTCCTTCTAAATGGTTCCCCATCAAAAGTGGTCCTTTATTTAGAAGGTCCCCCTCCAGGCATTGACATTCTTGTCAATACTTTGGCTGTAAAGCATGCAGCTAAAACACCTCCTTCAACACCACCGGATGTAAAGGTTGGACTTTTGAATCAGTTATTGTAAATCACTTTAATATAATTGGTTATTTCCTGAAATTTTGTTTTAGACAATCATTGTTTAAGAACTTAACTGTTGCCTTAATATACTTTGGTTGCATTTCCAATTCTGTGTGTTCCAAGCACCTAACAATTGATTTTGTTTTGCAGAATGTTGCTTTTGGGGTTAATATAATTGAGAACAGCAATCTGGCTGATAGCACCAATGGATGGTTTCCCCTTGGTAATTGCACTTTAAGCGTTAGAACTGGTTCACCTCATATAATTCCACCAATGGCAAGAGACTCTCTTGGGCCTCATGAACTCCTGAGCGGGCGCTACATCCTTGTAACAAATCGCACACAAACATGGATGGGTCCTGCTCAGACGATCACTGACAAATTGAAACTCTTTCTGACTTATCAAGTATCTGCTTGGGTCCGGATTGGTTCAGGGTCAAATGGGCTACAGAATGTGAATGTTGCCCTTGGTGTTGACAACCAGTGGGTCAATGGAGGACAAACTGAGGTTTCTGATGACAGATGGCACGAAATTGGTGGGTCCTTTAGAATTGAAAAGCAGCCATCAAAGGTTATGGTTTATGTCCAAGGTCCTGCTTCTGGTGTAGACTTAATGGTTGCTGGGCTTCAAATTTTTGCTGTTGATAGACAAGCAAGGTTTAGATATTTAAAGATTCAGACAGACAAGGTAACATCTTGGCTACTTCTATATCATATATAATTAATTTTATTGCATACCTTAGAAACATATGGAAAGTTCCCAAGATCTCTTGCACTTAAACTGGTTTGAATGAGAAAAAAAAAATGTAGAAGAACACCCTCCAGAGTTTGAGGTGTCTGCCTTGAGGTCATCAGTCACATGTTTAGAACATAACTGATAAAATTTCATATGGGTAAAATGACTAGGATGCATTGGCATGGTACCAGAATATAGATTAAAAGTTTCTGTTATCCTGTCCATAGGATTGAAGTATGAAACATGTCAACATCCTTCCTATTTTATGTCCTATATGATCTGCCAACTGACTTATTTCATGTAACCCCCTCTATCTTCAGAATCTGCATAAGATTACTAAAAAGCACCATTCTTCTTATGAACAAAATAAAATGTTACATTGGCAGAAAAAATTGTTACAGGAAGCTAAGTATATTCAGACTGTAATGCCTAATCTTTTTTATTATGTCCATTCTTCATTCATAGGAGATGTGATGCTTTGCATTATTTATATATATATTTTATTTATATCCACTTGCTGCACTGCAGATCCGTAAGCGTGATGTTGTCCTGAAATTCCCTGGGCTGGACTCTAGCGGCTACCTTAAAACCTCAGTGCAAGTTAGACAAATACAGAACGATTTCCCAATTGGATCATGTATCAGTAGAACAAACATTGACAATGAAGATTTTGTTAACTTCGTTGTGAAACATTTTAACTGGGCTGTGTTTGGGAATGAATTGAAGTGGTATTGGACTGAGCCACAACAAGGGAATTTCAATTACAAGGATGCTGATGATCTGTTAAAATTGTGTCAGAAGAACAAGATAGAAACTCGTGGTCATTGTATCTTCTGGGAAGTGGATGGCGTTGTTCAGCAATGGATCAAATCACTGAATAAAAACGATTTGATGACGGCTGTCCAAAATCGCTTAACCAGCCTGCTGACTCGCTACAAGGGCAAGTTCAGTCACTATGATGTTAATAATGAAATGCTGCATGGTTCATTTTACCAAGATAGATTAGGTAAGGATATCAGGGCAAACATGTTCAAGACTGCACACCAACTAGATCCATCTGCTACCCTTTTTGTGAATGATTATCATGTGGAAGATGGATGTGACACAAGATCATGTCCAGAAAAATACATTCAACACATTCTTGATTTGCAAGAGCAAGGTTCACCTGTTGGGGGGATTGGAATTCAAGGTCACATAGACAGTCCAGTGGGGCCTATAGTTTGTTCTGCCCTTGATAAATTGGGTATTCTTGGTCTACCTGTCTGGTTTACTGAGCTTGATGTGTCTTCTATTAATGAATATGTGAGAGCAGATGATCTGGAAGTTATGCTAAGGGAAGCTTTGGCTCACCCTGCTGTTGAAGGTATAATGCTGTGGGGATTTTGGGAGTTGTTTATGAGCAGGGACAATGCACACTTGGTGAATGCAGAAGGTGACATCAATGAAGCTGGGAAAAGATTCCTAGCTCTTAAAAAAGAGTGGCTATCTCACAGCCGTGGTCATGTTGATGAGCAAGGTCAATTCAACTACAGAGGCTTTCAAGGAACATACAATGTGGAAGTTGTGACCAATACAAAGAAAATTTCTAAGACATTTGTTCTTGACAAGGGTGACTCGCCACTGGTGGTGTCCATCGATTTATAAACATCCTGCTTCCCCCAAGAACTTATATATCTTGGATGCTATGTGGTGCATGGTTTTAAACAAAAGTTGCTTTCATATTTTTTCTGTGGTTTGCTGAAATATAAAGTTGGTGATGTAATGTCAACATGTTGACTGGCTCTACCATTCTGGCAAATAAATAAAATCAGTTCTTGCTGATTCTTATATTAATACTGGTTGCTTTTAATTTCAGGTTTTCTGCTTTCTAGATTAGCCAGACAGGAAAATGAAATATAAAAGGGTATTTTTACCAAAATGAAAGTATAAAAAGATAGGCTATTTGCACTTCAAATTGTATATTTACACTTTTGTCTAGCAACATTAAATTTTGATTATCTAATTTATCTTTAATTATGGGATCTTTTTATATCAAGAATTTCAACTGTTTTTTATGCTCCCATTATATTCCTCACTTCTAATTAGTCCTAACTACTTATTCTTCTATCTGAACAGTTCTATTTTAGCTACAAAATCTTTTATAAAAACAAGAACATACTCAAATTTTGTTTTGCTAGCTGCTATGCAAAAAATATTGGGAATTTTAGTTGAAATTTTATGTTCGGATACAGTGTTGACAGTGTAAGCCAAAGATGAACAGCTGAATGGCATAAGCCTTTAAGTAACTAAGTTTTTTTTTTTCTATTGTAATACCAATGATTGAAAAGTCTACAATGCTTACAAAACGACACAAAACATGATCTGATATGTTGTTGACTAGTATCAAAATAAATTAGAGCTAGATCATTTTGAAAAGACAAAATAATTTAAACCTACCACCTAAAGAGAGAAAAAATTGGGGGAGGGAGGGCGGGGGTAATGTGAATAATGTGAATAAATTGAAGTTTATAGTTAAAAAAAGAGAACAAATAGTTAAGGATATTTTAAAGTTTTTAAATTAATGGTAATAATTAAAAGGATTTTGTTAACATATGTTTTTAAGATACATGTGAAAGAATTAAAAATAAAAATTATTAAATAAAAAGTACAAGTATTTAATATATTAAAAATCTAAAAAGTATTTAATATTTTTTAAGTAATTTTGGATTAATAATAAATATTATTTTAATTACTTAACATACGCCTTGAAGATACAATTTAACAAAACTCTAATTAAAAATTATAAATAGTGTGAATAATGTGAATAAATTGAAGTTTATAGTTAGAAAGGAGAACAATTAGTTAAGGATACTTTAAACTTTTTTAATTAATGGTAATAATTAAAAGGATTTTTGTTAACGTGTATCTTTAAGACACATATAAAAGAATTAAATATAAAAATTATTAAATAAAAAGTTTAATTATTTAATATATTAAAAATATAAAAATATTTAATGACTCTATTCAAAAGATTGTTGCATGGGTTAGACTATCAGGGAAATTAGTCCGGATCCTCTCCAGTACTGGAGGGTCCAATACTTTTTCTACATGTAAAAATTATACATACATTTTGTTATATTATATTTTATTTATAATATATATTTTATTATATTTTATTTTATTTATAACATACATATAAAAAAAGCACAGGACCCTCCAGTACTGGAGAGGATCCTGGCTCCAGGGAAATAGCTCAACATATGAATGAGTGTTGGCTCTTGTTTGGGGATTTTAACGAAATCGCTAATGTGAATGAAAAGAAAGGGGGAAGTGATGTTGATATCACAAGATGTCAAAATTTCTCAAACTGGATTTCCCAGTGCAATCTCATTGACCTCGAGTCCTATGGGTCCAAATTCACTTAGAGGGGACCCCAATGGGATGGTCTAGATAGAGTTTTCAAACGTCTTGATAGGGCTTTGTGTAATAATTAGTAAATGGAGTTTGGAATTCCAGGATGCTTGTGTCACAACTTTAACCAGAATACATTCAAACCACCATCCCTTGTTATTGAACTTACAAGGTCAAAACCATTCCAACACGAAACGCCCTCTTTGTTTTGAAGCTACGTGATTACACCATAGAAAATTCAAGGAGTTCGTCGTTAACAATTGGCAAAAAGAAAGCTCCTTGAGTATGAGTTCTGATAATTTTGTGGTGAACCTAGAAGTCTGGAACAAGGAGATATTTGGAGATATTTTCAAGAAGAAAAGAAGACTCATGGCCCGTATTAAAGGAATCCAGTTATCTACTAACTATGGGAAATACCATGGTCTTGATGATTTGGAGAGAAGACTTCACCCCCAACTAATGGAGGCGTTGGATCAGGAGGCAACATTTTGGCTTCAAAAGTCAAGAACCAAGTGGATCCAAGATGGAGATCGTAACACACGTTACTACCATACTAAAACAATCATTCAGAGAAGAAGGAATAAAGTTGCCACTCTTAGAAACAATAATGGGAATTGGATAGATGATGAACAAGAGCTTATAGATCATGCCATATACTTTATAGACCGAACATCAATTCCTCTATCTCCTACCATCAGCAAATCTTGAGGACCATCTTTTTCTTAACGGGCCCATTTCAGGGGAGGAGATCAAGGGGCCCATGTTCAACATTGGGCCTTTAAAAGCCCCTGGTGAGGATGGGTTACCAGCCATTTTTTTCCAACGTCATTGGGAGGAAGTGGGATCCTCAGTTGAAGAATTTGTGAAACTAGTTTGGAGTAACCCAAAGTTGATTGCTGAGTTAAACCACACCTTACTCGTTATCGTCCCCAAGGTGGAGCGCCCAGAGTTCATTAATCAGTTTAGACCCATTGCTCTCTGCAATGTGGTCTATAAATGCATTACAAAAATCATTGTCAATCGGATAAAGCCTTCGTTAAGCGATGATGCATTCTATAAAGAAAGTTAGAGGGAAATTTTATGGCCATTAAAATAGACCTTAAAAAAGCCTATGACAGAATAAGCTGGGAATTTGTCAATGATTGCTTGAAAGAATTTTCATTGACTTGTTAATCTCATTAATATCTTGTATCTCTACTGCTACCCATAACTTGCTGTGAAATGGAGATCAGACTTAAACCTTCCAACCTTTACGAGGCATCCGCCAGGGGACCCAATTTCTCCTTATATCTTTGTCATTTGCATGGACAAGCTATCCCACATGATAGAACAAGCTGTTGAGGAAGGAAAGTGGATCCCTATGGGCGCAGGGAGACATGGCCCAAAAATTTCTCACCTAGTCTTTGCCGATGAGTAGGACCTAATTTTTGCAGAGGCAAAAAACAATCATTATATTCTTATATCAAATAGTACATACACTCATTTTCATATTTTATCTAATATTATTTATTATATATTTTTTTTTCTATCACTTTCTCTCATTCAATCACATCTTTTGAAAATAGTATGAACAGTAATACACTCCTAAAAAGATATGTAAGACTATCTTTATCCCACAAAAAAGTGGTGCAAATTGAAGTGATTTTATAGGTTTTAAATAGCTTTTGTCAAGCTTCTGAGCAAAGGGTGAACCCCAACAAAACAACCATGATGTTCACCAAAAATGTTCCTGTGGCTGAAAGACAAAGAATCTAGAGAGCTGGGTCATTTATCTTGGTGCTAATCTGGTCCAAGGGCGTTGTAGTAGCGCATATTACCAAAATATCTTAGACAAGGTCCATTCCAAGTTGAACGGTTGGCAAACCCAATGCTTGTCTCTAGCTGGAAGGGTAACCCTTGCCCATTCTGTGTTGGGCTCCCTTGCCTCATTTAACATCCAGCATGCAAGGCTTCCTAGAAGCTTGTGTCTGGAAATAAAGAAAAAGCAAAAGGCCTTTATCTGGGATAGTACTGAACAAAAAAGGGGAACTCATTTGGTTAATTGGGCCACAATTTGTAAGCCTAAGCATTACGGTGGGCTAGGCTTCAGACACCTATCCACAATGAATGAAGCTTTCCTCATATGAAGTTAGGATGGGAAATCATCAACGATCAAGAGAAGTTGTGGGTGCAGGGCCTAATTGGAAAGTATGGCCGAAATAGCAATCTCCTTCAGGATTTCAAAGTCTCAATCACGGACTCCAAACTGTGGAAAGAGTTACAAACTCTCTGGCAAAAGATCCATCACAATATTGTGCATCAAATTGGTAGTGGCCAAAATATTAATTTTTGGATGGATAATTGGCTTCCTGAAGTCAAAAGACCTACAGGCCATGCCTTAGTGAATCTGTCTTCTCTGGACCTGAATGCTTTCTGTAGATACTTTCACTACTGAGTAATGGGATTTTCACTAATTCGAAGTGCTTACCTCTTGCTCTCAAGAGACTTTGACCCACCTGAACAGTTGTGGAAACTCATTTGGCGTTGGAAGGGTCCACAGCGCATCAAAATTTTTATGTGGATGGTAGCTCATAATAGTCTCTTAACTGTTGCTAGAAGAGACTCGTGGGGCGCAGGAGGGAGCCCAGATTGTGAGTCTTGTTCCGGCACCCCTGAAACCAGCATCCACGCTGGGCGATGATGCACAACCCCCCATCTGGAATGACTTATTTGCTATTAGCTGATGTTCTTGGGCCCTTGTATCATGATTTTAAATTGCGATTTCTAATTACCGTTATAATATTACGATTTTAGTATTTTCTATAATCATATTGCAATTGTAATTATGATTGTATCAGTTACATTTTTTCATAATTGTCTATAATATTATAATCTTAATGATTTCATAACTGCGATAAGCAATTTAAAATCAACTCTTCTGTGTAATTTTCCTTCCTGGGCTTCGGCCCTCCCTTGTACCCAAAACAAAAAGTCAATGGGAGCTAGATCAGCTGCACCGGCGCGGTAAAAGATTGCTTAGCAACAGCATTTTGACTTTTGAGGTTTTTTATTTTATTTTTTTGATCAACTGACTTTTGAGGTCTGTAATGACTGATGAACTAGAGGACTGCTTGGGCTGGAGGCCTGGACCATAGAAGTGGGCTTATAACATCGTCCAGCTAAGGTTACCATTACACAACAAATACTCGTTACATTTTGTAACAAAAATAAACTGAGGAACCTAGGAACTGCATCTGCTTGCTGCTTCAAAGGAAGACACCATATCATTAAACAAATATGTTGTACGTACGGATTTGCTGTGCATTTGCAATGCTGAACGGCTTGCAGCAATTTGCAAGCATGCACACTGCACACTAGTTGGAATTGGACAAAAATTCTCCACGTCGTTGAATTGTATGTGTGACCCAAAGAATATTATTCTGGCACAAACTAATATACTCTCCAAATCCATAGATGTTTTAATAAGTTATTTTATCACCCCTTATATATTTGTGTTTAGTATGCCTATCCCTTTGCCATTATTAAAAAAAATACTACAACTAACTTAAAGATATTTTCATGCATAACAAATTTATCAAGTAAGCCATTAGTTCATAGCTTAATTTTTGTTCAACAATTCTTACTCCTAATTTTTTTTATTTTTTGCTGCAAAAATTTGAACAGGAAAACAAATGTTAAATATAACTACATGGTAAAGAGACCTGTAAATTATCCACGCACATTCACGTAAGTTTTTATGAGAGTTGTTCATGACACCACTCTCTTACTCTCTCAGTAAGCATGAAGGATTTGGACTGCAAAAGTTTTCAAGCTAACTAACTCCCCTAGTCCATTGCCTATTCTCGTGTATTGACGAACCCAATAAAAAATTAAAGAGAATGATAAGAGTCTCACATTATCTGCTTCAATCTTTCGGGTGCGGTTTATATATTTATTGGATCACTCCTCTTAAGCCCAATTAGTTTTAGGTTAGAATCTAACATAGTATCAAAGTCAAGATCTCATCTTCCTGTGTCGCTTATATTCTCATAGCCGCTTATTCCATCGTCTGTGGAGGGAAGTGTTAAGAGTCTGCATTATCTGCCTAGATATTAAGAGTCCACATCGTCTACAGTTGACTACTCTTCTTATCTGGAATTAATTTTAAGTTAAAATATAATAGAGAGAAGGACATCAACTCCTTTCTCAAGGTTGCCAGGAAAATAAAATATCATCTATTAACAGTTCGAAATTGTTATGTGGCGAACTTTGAGAATATTGAAGTGGTGGATGCTAACTAGAACTGCTCCGAATGATATTTTATAATTCACTAGTTGATTTTTTTCTCTAACAATGATATTTTTATTATAAATAATATATTTATGTTTTCACATATTTTTTAATATTATTTATTTTATTTATTTTTTTATCATTTCTTTATTTAATTACACTCATTTAAAATAAATGTAAAAAAAATGTAAAACGAAAAATGAGGTATGATTATCATTTTTCATTTTTCTCCTCTCAAGACTAACTTATCCAATAAAAATGAATTAGATATTGAAAGAAATCTAGGAAGAGACAATGAAGTAGAGTCTCTTAGGTCACTCAGATTATGCACGGGACCATAGTCAAACGCTACTCACACCTATATAAATTATGAAGCTCACACTCGCACACGATGATTTAATTTGGATAATACGCCATGACCATACGATCGAGACCTGGAGACCCACATCAACAGCCCACTGCAGCCAGGACCGGGAGTTTGTGCGCATTTAAATATTACTCTATTCTATTATTCAATTATTGAAGGAAAGAAAAAATATTAGAATGGTATAAGGGCATAAGAAATTAAGACCTGGAAGAGTTAAATGTGATGTGAAGATGTGATTATAGGCAGCATAATTTGAGGTCCGAAAATGGAAGGTAAACGAATCGGGTTTGTTTTCATTTATGAGAAGGGAAGGTCCATTATTAATTAAGTAGCCATCAAATTCAATAGTAGGATGGCCAAGATCTATGAAAGATTCTTGTCTAATACAAGAGTATTACATTATTTTAATAAAATAAAATATTATTTAATTAAAATTTACCTCATAATTATATAAGTTATATTGTATTAAAAATAAAATATTATTTAATTAAATTTTAACGATTACAAAATTTAAGAGAATGTTATCCTCAATATATTATATATAAGAATTTTTTCAGATCCAGACAACAGGGAGAGACAGAGAGAGAATATCTACAGGGTACAAACAACCACTCACGTCAACTTGACAGCCTCCCACCCACTATTTTTCTACAATGAGTAATGACTACTATGACTTGAATACATGTAGATATATCCTTGATTTGATAAAATATATGAATATGTGAATGATGATAATGATTGCAAGGATGATGATTGGGCCCGTTAGGGGAGCCCCATTCGTATCCCTTCCTTTGATACCTGAAGTTGAAGGGTCTCTTCTCACCCTCCGCTGGAGCCCACTCCCCACATGGGCGCATAGTGTCCCTTGCCGGACCTCTATCGCTTTCATTTGCCACCCTACTCTCTCTCTATTGCTTTCACAAAACAGAAATGGGTCACTGTCAGATAGGAGTTAAAGTTTGATAGGATGGGATTGGGGCCTTTGGCCTAATGAAGTAGTCAGGCATGGCACATCCCAAAAATGTATATCAAAGCATGAACTTTCAACTTTGAACCCCTTAAGTTGAAATCATCAAAACAAACAAAAGCCAGATAAGTTTAGCCCAAACATGCTACAGCCAATAATTCTGGATGCACAACTGCTAGGTGTGTTCATCCGATTTGGATCCCTGCTAGTCTTTGAAAATAAATTTTTTATAATAAAATATTAAAGATAAAATGAAGTCTAAGTTTTTATCTTTGGATATGATCTGCAGTTGGTGCAGATCCTTTTAAAACTCTAGAGGATGTCATTCTATATACATCACTTTACATTAGAATAAGAAAGTACAATCAAGTGTATGTTTGTCAAAAAAAAATTAAAATTAATTATAATTAAATCATAAAAATTATATAAAAATAAAGTAATATGTGTACAGGAGGTGAGAAAAATTTTTATTATGAGAGAATAAAAAAAATAAATTTTAATCATATAATTATATATAAATGATCAAAATTAAAAATTATTTAAAAATTATATAATTATTTAAAAAATTATATACATTTATTTTTTAATTTTAATAATTTATATAAAATTTAATGATCAAAATTTATTTTTTTAATTTTTTATAATAAATATTCCTCATATTCGATACATATCTTATGTGTATATAATATTAAATATATACAAATACGAACAGAGTTACTATATACCTGGAAATAAATGGACAAGAGAAGAAAGGAAACAAAATATATGCTGGTGGATGGATGGAGAGGATGGGGGTGGGGGCAGAGGGGGAGCGCAGTTATGGTGTGCAGTGCATTGGGAAACAGCTCCCGCGCTGTTCTCGCGCGCCTTCCTCGAAACGACACCGTTGGTGGGTCCCCTACTCAGAAAATTTTTATATATAATGGCGGAGAGAAGGACGAGATGTGTAGCATATGGGTCCAGTGACTGTGACACCGTGACAGAGACAGTGAAAATGCAGATACAGTCAGAAAAAGACTCACTCAACTCAAACTCAAAGTGAAGAACAGTGAAGTGTAACTGATTCAGATTCAGATATTATGTACATCTGGTACTGGGAATCGCCCTCATATAGAAAACAAGAGATAAAAGAACTCTCAGTTCAATGCAGCGTAGGTTGAATTCAATACAGATCCATGTAGCACTGCATGTGTCTCTGCGCCCCTCTTCCCTATTTCAGTCTGAGTCTCAGTCTCAAGTTTCAAACACAGTCTTTGAATGTACGGATTTTCTTGATTCTGATTTGATAAATTTCTCTTTCCCTCCTCAGCTCCTCTGTGTCGGAAATCTTCTCGTGGATCTATATTTATTCAGAAACTAAAATGTTAAGTCAAAAAAATAATTATTGGTCTATCAATCTTTCTTTTCCTTTATGATGAGTTTGATTTTTAAGAGATTAATAAAGATATATGACAAAAATTATTTTAACATGGAAAGTTAAAAAAATTAAATTCAGATTAGAGTAATTGGTTAAAATTACTCCATGAAAGATATAGGATGGATGATATTAATTTTTAAATAATAAAAATTAATTTTAAAATTTTTAATATATATTTAATCGTTTAAATTAGTTCTTAAATATTCACATCTTAACTTATGTCACGAAATAATTTGAACGAGAAAATATATTTTAAGAAATCTTGAGAGTAATTTTTATCCTTCAAAACTCATATAATTGATGTTGTATTTTTTAGTAACTAATTTGACCATTTACTTAATTCAAATTATTCACCTTTTTTATTTTAAACACCACTTTCTACTAAATTGTTAAAATAAATCCCCAATTTGAATAATCTAATAAAAAGTACAAGTTAAGTTAAAAAAATTTAAATTTAAATTTAATTTGATTTGACGTAATTCGACCCAAGATCGGGCATGCTCGTTAGTCTAATTTTTAATTATTGTTTTAATCTAATAATATCTACTTAAAAGAAATTATTATTTTTTTATTTAAAAAATTAAAACTCAATTAATAATTAGATTAGTTATCTAATTTATTTATCATTGGCTAAAAATTAAATAACTCAAATTTCTTATTTTATTTTTTAAATAATTAAATTTATTATTTTAAAAAAAATTATCTAATAGATTACCAAATTCTGCCAACTCAAAAGAACTTAACAACATATAAAACATATTTAAAAACATATTGGCCCATTTTGTAACTATACCCTCCGCAAAATATTTAACTAATATATTATTAGTTAATATATCATATCTTATAAGATTTATTTAAAATTCAATTAAAATTTATAAAAGTACTAATATTTGAAATTAAAATAAATGATATAATTAGTGTTTTAAAAATCGATTTGGTTGAACTAGTTGAACTATGAACTGATTATTTTATTAGTTCTAATTTATTCAAAAAATCAAATGAGCAGTTAAATTGTCAAAAATTAATAAAATAATCAAGAAAATCGGTAAAAACTAATAAATCGACTAGTTGAATCCCCATTGAAACATGTGATTTTAAATTTAAAAATTTTTAATTCATTTTTAAAAGATAAAAGAAAAAAATTTATATGACTATAATATTAACAATTTAATCATCAATTAAACTAATTGAATCATGAACTACTCACTTCATTGATTTAATGGTTCAATTAAATTTAAAAACATTGAATATAATAGACAGATTATAAAAGAACTTAAAAAATTAAAAATTAAAAAATAATATGTGTCATTTAAAATATATATATAATAAAATATTAAATTATTCTCAACTAAAAGTATGCTCAAATTTAATATATAAAAAAGTGAATAACTGCCTTTTATCCTCTTAAGGGAATCGACCATAACCCAAAAATATAAATCAAAGTTAAACAAGAAAATTATGGAGCTAAATAATCCCCATTTGAACGATAAGAAGCAAGGTAAAAACGCTACAGCTAGAAAGATATTCAAGCATCCAACCTAAAGCATTGCATGGTATTTTTTCTATTCATTTCCTTTATGCACACATACCATACTCCAGTGAGTAAAGTCAAATTTTGAGTACCACAAGTCAAAATTTTGAATTAGGGTAAAAGTGCTTTTGGTATGTGGGGATGTTAAAAATCTAACTCATCATACTAATTTGATTTTGCTCGGAAGTTAATTATGATTGGTTTAGGTTATAGAAATTAAAGTTGGTATATTTTTTAGTTGAGTTTGAGTTATATTATGAGTTGTTTTAACTCAATTCAGATATTTTAAATTATTTTAAAACTTATATTTTTTACAATTAATTATAAATAATAAATTTTTTTAATTTAAATTAATAACTTTTTTGCATAACATGTTAGTATATTTATATTGATATTATTTATTTTAAAATATATATTAAAAAATATATATTAATTTTAATTTTTTATTTCTATAATTTTAAGACTTAATTATACATGATGTTTAAATTTATACATTATATTTATATATTAGGTTGATCCGGTTTAGACTTAACTATTATCAGGTTATGATCGATCAGATTCAAGTTAAGTCAAATCCGATTCAAACATGTCCTATGTATACTCCTATTAGTATGTAATTTTTAAATGGATGGGATGGAAAGAGGGGGAATGATTGGAAGTATTCCTTATTTGGTATGTAAGGAGGAAAAGAGTTCAATATGGTTTATGAGGATGCTTAAAAGAGAAAGGAAAATGTTTTTGTGGGTCTCCTATCTTTCTCACTTTATCTGTTTCATAAGTCTTTCATATGAATTAATTTTATTAGATGAAGGGTAATAAAATAATTTGATATTTATATACATGTAATTTTATTTTTTATGAAACCAAATAAAGGAATGAAAGCATCTTTTCTTTTTTTATTAAATGATATCAAATAAGGTGAGTAATAATTTCTTTATTTCTTCCTTCCTTTATTTATTTTTATTTTCTATAATATTTTTTCTTTTTTTTTTTCCCCTCTATGATACTAAACAAAGGGTTAAAGTTTTTTTGGACTACCTAATCTCAAGTTTAGATTTTATTGAGACAGCTTTATTTATAATTCAATCTGTTTTTATTCTTCTCATATCAGATTTTAGATATATTTTATAACAAAAAAGTCATTTTGATTACTAAGAGTCATTTTGATATTAAAAATGAAAGATTTTATTTATGAATATTTTGGTAGTAAAAAGAAAGCAAAAAGCAAGGACCAAACATAGAACTTATTTACGTCAAAGGATTAGTTTCACTAGTAATATTAAATAACATCGATAAAAATATCTTATTGATAATTTTTCATTGATAAATCATTTATAAATATCATTATCTTTAGAGTTAAGTATACGGGTTTGACACACGAGTTAGTCTGTTCATCCCGTAACTCATGCGGGTTATGATTAAATATTTTATAAGTCTATTTAAATGTAAATTTACAAGTTATCCGCATGCTAAACGAGATAGGGCTAACTCACATGCGTGTGTGTTTGATTTGTTTGGTATGATTAAATATTTTATAAGTCTATTTAAATGTAAATTTACAAGTTCAATACATTTAATCCGCATGTTAAACGAGTTGAACTAACTAAAAAGTAAAATGCAAACTAACTCACAAAAGCCAACACTAAGTATTTATTTAAGGACCAACTAAGCATTTTTTATTTATTAAGTAAAAAATAAAAATAAAAAAGAAACCCAATTTTTTTTATTCTCATGTTATTTTGTTTCACAGCTAGGCTCTTGCCCAATAATAATTTAAAAAAAAAAACTCCAATCAAAATATGGTATAATTATTAAAAACTACAAATGATTTTAAAAAAATAAAACTAGGATTTGAAAGAACTCCTATCAAACCTCATTGTATGAAGGAAACCCTCATTTTCACAATCACACTCATCAAACTCTCAGTCTCATGCTCATCTCGAGCTGCCACCGCGCGAAGATGAAGCCGCACTGCCAAATCTAATCACACCACAACGAGTAGGCGATGATGTCATTGTGGCTTGTTGCTAGTTTGTCACTTTGGCAATTTGCTACTGGTTCGTAGCGATGCTACAATGGTGGTTTGTCATCACTGCTGGTGGTGTGGCTGTTATCATCCTCTGCTTCATCTTGATATTTTAGGTTTTAGGATTTGTTAAGGTTTTCAAGTAAAATAAATAAATAAATAAATAAACCGATTAAATGTTAACTCACAAGTTAACATAGCCAAGCTTGGATTACGGATATCATAGACCCGTTAAAAATAGGAGTGTTTCTGGGTTGAGTTGGGTGAGTTCAGTAATATTTTTAGACTCGACTCACTCACCAGAGCAGTAGGTTGGGTTGGGTCAAAGAGATTTTTTCGTTCAACTCGACCCGCTCAAGAATGGGTTGGGTTAAGTCGAATCCGTAGGTCAACGTGTTTTTTTTTTTAATTCCTGAAAAAAAAGTAAAAATACAAAATCTAACAAATTAATATCAGATTTTTTCCTTCAACCCGACCCGCTTAAAAGTGAGTTGGGTTAAGTCGAACCCGTAGGTCAACGTGTTTTTTTTTAATTCCTGAAAAAAAAGTCAAAATACAAAATCTAACAAATTAATATCATAAGTTTCAATTTCAAATAAATTAAACATTATAAGTCAATAAGTGCAAAATAAATTAACAAATAATAAGTCTTACTAAGTTTAGAATAAATTAAACAAAGTTAATCATAACTCAAATAATAAAGTAGTCTCAAACACACAATTGCATAGCATCTCTACCAACAATTTGTCTAAAAGGAACTTGGAATTGAGGTTGCATAACTTGAGTAAAACTTTTAAAACCTTCATTTTTAACAATTTTAAATGGAAGCTCATCAATGATAATCATTTTAACAAGTGCAATCCTACACTCCAAGCTTACTCTTCTTCTTCTCCAAGGATACTACATTCATCGTCTGCCCACTCTGCTCGTACCTATAGCTTTGCTGCTCGCTCTACCCTCTGTAGCTTCCATGCCCCGTATGGTGCAGCTGCACTGTACTCAGCTACACTCCCTCTTATGTTCCAGATTTACATGAAATGAGTAGAGAAAGAAGACTTACCTATTGGGGCTGCGTGGTGCAGAAAATTGAAAAAGCCGCAAGAGGGAAGAGGGACGCGTGGCTGTGTGGTGGCGTGACTAGTCGCAGAGAACGGTTAGGAGATAGGGTGGGAGAAAAAGCAATGGTCACGGACTCACAGTAATAGCGCAATCGTTAGGACTTGGAGATCGGGTGAGAGAAGAAGTAATGGTCACTGACTCAAGGCACAAACACTGGGAGCTTGGGAGAACGACTGCATTGCGAAGAACTAGTTGCAGAAAAGAGAGAACTACTAGCTGCGCTGGAGCCAGTGGAGAAGGAATAGATATATAGGGTTTTGATGTCTTTTTCTCTTCTCACTTTGGCCTTTATTTGTTAGTGTATTTACATGGTCTAATGCTGTTCCTAACTATATCAAAGAGGATATTTATGAACCTTAAAAGCATTTTTCAAGCAAAACGCATACTCTATCTAGGCCACTTCTTTTTTTAAAAAAATAATAATAAGGTGGGTAGGTTAGGTTGGGTTGGGTTGAAAGTGTTCTAACTCACTACCCGACTCACACACTGTGAGTTGAAATATTTTTTAACCTGACATAACCCGTGAACCCAACCCAACCCATATTTTATAAGTTAAATTTGGTCGAAATTCACAAATTTGTGGGTCAACCCAATCCACTGGACACTCCTAGTTAAAAATATGGGTTAACCTAGCCTTTTCCATTTAATCTGAAGGCTGTGACATTCCTTGATATTAAAATAGGACAAATTTTTATCCCCTAAACTTTTTCATTTAAATTATGAAATGTTTTCATACATGTCCATGTAATAGAAAAAGTGTTTTAAATCTCGAATCGATCATTGACTCTACCAGAACTGATACTTGACTCAACTAGGGTACTAAGTAAATGGATCACTAGTTTAATTACATAAAATAAAATAAAAATATAAACAAATTGATATAAATAAATAAATTACATAAATCAATTGTTTAGAGGGCCATTTTCAAATTATTCCATGTACCCAAGACCCCCAACCTTGCTATTGTCCTTTTTTGGCCCATTTCCCCTTAGGTAAACCATTTGGGCTCAAGCCCACCAACAACCGGTCCATGGATCACTACCCGGATCCATCTCCATATTACCAAAACCCTAGCAACCTAGCTCATTTAGTTTTTCATTTCACACAATCGTCACACATCATCACACCCTCACATCCCAGTCCAAGACCTAGCCTCCCAACATACAAGCCCCCACATGGCCAAACACCCATTCTCATACTTACACCTTCATCTGACAGCCACGCACGGAGGATTTGCACCACCCAATTCACGAACAAGGCTAGTACTGTGATGCCCTGCTGTGTGACTACGAGCAAGGTGAGTGGCTGGGCTACACTGTGCTACTGCAAGCAAAGTGAGGGGCTGGTAGGCAGATGGATGCATTTCCTTGACTCGTTTAGTTCACAGAAAACCGGTCGGTTAAGTTGTTTACCGGTTGAACTGGCCGAGTTGAACAAATTGTACAGATTAAAATATATTTCTGATCTAATTCCAGACTTGAACCGATGAGGTAACCGATTCACAGGCTCAATGGTTAAACTTGCCGGTTTGAGCTAAAGTTTTATAACACTAAATAGAACACTTTATATTATAGTCGTCAAGTTTTTACCTTGTGGCGAATGTGAAATGGAGCTTTGTAATATTTTCTTAATATTATTTTAATATTTAATAAAAAATATTAAAAAAAAAAATAAATATATTTAATGTCTTAAAAAATATAAAAATATTTTTTATTTCGTAATGAAAAAAATTAATAAAAAAATTGATTACAGGATTTAAAATTACTCAACATAAATTTTCAAAGTATTGTGGGAAAATACTTCTGTCGTAGCTTCTAATGATTTGTATCAAAATAGGCTGATTCTAAAAGTATTAGGGCATTACTTGTTGTAACTACCATGAAGACCATGGGTCACAACGCCTCTATGACATTAATCACAATCTGTCTTCAAAATGACAAGTGGCGAACATGCAAGAGATTAACTACTAATCAAGATAGAATCGGGCATTATTAAATCATCGATTCAATCATGCAATCAGTTAAAAATGTTTATGCGTCAATCAGATCAGATATTGATAAAAATCAAACAAATGTGTGCTCAGATTCTTTTGGCTTTGAGTGCGGATATCAGCATAGTTGCTTCCATTATTATGATGGTCACTCAAGGAAAGGAGGCTCTTTCAAATTTATCCTTTTTGTGGCTTTTTTATATGTGTCTCTTTTTATATTTTCAATATCTATGTAAAAAGAACAAATTAACACATTATTTAATGGTTTGTTATTTAATTGGTTTTAAGTATGCATAATGTATGTGTGCAACTTTGAAGGGCCATATATAAAAGCAGCGCACTAATATTTTAAGACATTATTATATTACTTTGCAAAAACTTTTAATAAAAAAATCTGCGATAAGAAAGTTGTAAAGACAGTATCATCTTTTGAGCCTTATGGCTCCAGTCCTGGGAGTCTGGGACCTGGTTTTCAATGACATGGAAATTAATAAACTATTGTGAAGTTATACAGGAGATCAATGGCATGCATTATTTATTAATTAAATAGAAGTTGTTCTCAGATCGTGCCTTTTTATTAGTCAGTATGTTTTGACTGAATTCACAAAAAAAAAAAACTATATATTTCTAACATGCTGTTTGTTCATTCGATGATATACCTTTAATAGTACTTTATTTTTTTGATACATTTTGATTAGACTTTTTAATAGTACTTTAAATTTTTTTGGGTACATAATAGTACTTTAATTTAAATGTGTTTATGCGTAGCTCAAAACTAATTGGTTTGACACATGACACGAGTTGTCACTATGATATGATATTTCTTCATTAATTAAAAAAATTATGGATAAAAACAGGAGTGACAAAAATACAACTATTTTTTTTTTTTGCGTATTTCATTTTATCGTTATCATACATTCCTTTAATTATGTTGATAATATTATGACCCAATCAACACACATTCGGATTGAGATCCTCTGGGCTTGTGAAGATAAGTGCACCTTGTGCGATTCCTAATCTAATGGATCAAAATTCTTGAATTATATTGTTTATTTATATTTTGTCCTTTCGCAAACCAATTTAAAACTGAGGTGATCCGTTTCTCACATATTCATTTTCGAAAGGAAAAAAATTAACAACGTCTGAATTAGAGTAAGGTGCGATTTTTTTTGCCCCTCCTTAACTGAACTCCCGTTTAGGTCATGGCTTGTGTATATATATTTCTTTAAGGTCAAGGTTTGTGCATATATATTTCTTTAAAAATTATGATCACTACAATTTTAAATTATGTGTAAATTAAATAGCATATATTTTATTATTTATTTTGAGAAGTCGTTCAATTTGTATGCACGAGACGCGCTCGTTCATCTAACTCCGACATATTTATTTACATGAATAATTCTTGTCCCACATCTTTTAAGTCACACATCTCTTCACATTATTATAAGAAGAAAATGTTTCTCAAATATTATGTTATAGTTCATATTATTTATATTTGTTTACATGACATAATTAAAGTATAAATATGTAAAAAATTAAGTTAAATCAATTATGAATAAATGGTAAAAACTATATAAAAATAGAATAATATATGTATAAGTGTATGTGAATAACATTATTCATTATAATATAACAAAATTAGATTATAAGTATGTAAAAATCAAAATAAAATTAATTATAATCAAATAATAAAAATTATAAAAATATAATATAATATATATAAGATACCACCAAGCATGGCTTAGTGGTATGTGGAGTGTTTCTTTAACCACATTGCATATATTTTGCAGATAATATAGTCTTAGTTTGAGAGTCGAGAGAGAAAATAAATGGGAAGTTAGTGTTATGGATACGAGCATTAGAAGAATATGACTTTCGTCTAAGTAGAAGTAAGACGGAGTATATGGAATGTAAGTTCAGTAAGAGACGTGTTAATGTTAACTTAACGATAAAAATTGGAAATCATACCATATCACAAGTCACACAGTTTAAGTATTTTAGATCTATCATATAAAATGACAGAGAGATAGAGGGAGATGTAAACTATATGATTCAAGTTGGATAGATGAAATGGAGGAGTGTTTCAGGAATTATTTGTGATAGAAAAGTGCCTCTCAAACTTAAAGGTAAATTTTATTGCACAGCTATAAGGCTCGCGATGTTGTATGGTACTGAATGTTATGCGGTAAAAAGCCAACAAGAGCATAAGATCAGTGTCGCGGAGATGAGAATGTTGCGCTAGATGTGTGGCCATAGAATACAAGATAGGATTAAGAATGAATACATTATAGAGAACGTAGGGGTAGCACCTATTGTGAAAAAGAAAATAGAATCTCGCCTTAGGTGGTTTAGATATATAAGAAGAAGACCCTTAGAAGCTCATGTAAGAAGAGTAAATCAGGTGGAGAATAGCTCAATAGATAGAAATAAGAAAAGATCAAGAAAGATTATAGGTAAAACGATTAAAAAAGATATAGATTTGAATGACAGTTCTAAAAACTTAGTTTATAATAGAGTATAATGATGTCGTTTGATCCATGTATCTGATCCTACTTAATAATAAAATGCTTGATTATTATTGTATAAGATAATATATATATATATATATATATATATATATATATATATATATATATATAAGTATGTATATAACATTATTGTATTTACATAATCCATCTTTTCGGTTGATAAAACTCTATCCTTACTTCTTACCCTAAAAAAATTAATCCCCACAATATATAAAAATATTTTATTATTTTAATCAACTAATACCTTTTGTTATTTAACCTAATACTTTTGTCACTGTTCTTTTACTGGTATCTACATTTATGCGAATTTTTTCTGTCTCTTTCCCACAAATCGATCTGCTTATCTCCTTAAATCGACATCTTCAGTCTTTTCCGCATTTTAGTCAATAGATAGTGCGGGTTACTGTTCTCACATCAACTTAAGTGATTAAATCACACAACTTTCTTTTCATAATTAAGTTAATAGAAAAATGACACCTTTTATTGACTAATTAAGTTGCTTAGGACGCTTAACTCTCCTTTTACGTTCATTGTTTGCCAGCAAAGCGGAATAATAATTTACCTAATAAAGCGAGCAACTTCTTTTTATTTTTAAATTTCCCTTTTTCTTTTTAGCAATAATTACAACTAATTATTTAGCATCTGGGGGAGGGATTATTGATTATTATATATTTTTGAAACATATTGATTTTTTTTTTACATTGAAACATATTGATTATTACATATTGTTTGCTGATTTTTAATAGAACCTAGCAAGGAACGTGGATGATATTGTTCCACATCAGTCGCAAGTTGTTGATCAATTTGTGAATCAAAAGCTAAACATTATCCCCTCGGATTCTTACTATAAAGTTTGATTGGTTTGATTAGCAAGTAGTTAAAGATAATTTTCAGCCCTCTCTTATCCCACTTACATTTTATCCGTTAATTCTTCGGTTTTGTCTTTCTTACGCAACAAAGTTAGTTGTTTGGTATTGTGACTAATTAAATCTGGAAAAGGTAGCAGCTAAACATATTTGATATGATTTAATGGCAGACATGGGTCCTCCAAGGATAGTCTCCTGTTTAGCATATATGCTTGAATCATTTTTTATTTTACCAAACTATTAAGATTTACTATATTTGATAGTGGCAGGCACAAAAGACGGGTGCCTCATCCCCTACCATACAAAAGTACATCCTCTTAATCAAAAGAATAAGAAAAGCACCAAGTACAATGGCCTGTTCAGTGCTGTTTTCATCTAATTTAGGTTTGTAATATGTAATATATTCTACTGATTGAATACTTTAGGAGTCTAATACCATTTTTTAACTCATAATTTAGAGTACAGATTAATCTTTTCCATGTATCATTTAAGTGGCAAGTAATAATTTTTTTAATTAAATAATATAAAAGCACTACTTTGAAAATCATCAATGACATACATTGAATTCAAATCTATATATATAGATTGATTAATTAGTTGAGCAATCATTAATTATTTTTTTTTAACTTCAAGTGAATTTTATATATAACTTTATGTAAAGGTTAACACTATTTATATTTTGCATTAAACAAAATATCAAAATATTTCTTTATAAAATAACTTAGCTTTAAGAGTATTTTAGTAATTTAAAATTATCAAATTTAGTGAAAAAAATAGTATACTAACATAAATCTTAACGATGAGAGAGAATTTGACTCATTTCATTAAATAAAAAAGAGAAGATAAAAATATGAAAAATTTAATCATTTAAAAAATAAAAATTTTACATAAAAGAGTTAAGAAAGTAATTAAAAAAATAAGAATTATGTCAAATATTTTGAACATGTTAAAATTACAACTTTTTATAGCGTTCTTAATTTTTTTAATGTAATTACAGTTTTTAACATGCTCATTGGTTTTTGTTTTTGACGTGAACGTGTTCATTAGTTATTTTAACGTGTTCAATTTTTTATTTTAAAAATTATATTTTTTATTATTTTATATACGGTATCTTTTTTCCCCTTTTTATTTTTTTATTTATTGAATAAATTCATAAATATTAAATATTGCAACATATTTTTATATGAATTTAATAATTAAAAATTAAAAATTAGAAAGTTAGATTCTTTCTCTTCATTAAAATTAAAGTCATGTGCTCTTTTCTTTATTAAAATTAGTCTCCACTATTCTCTTCCTTCATTAAATAAACTAATTTAAATTATTATATCAAAACAAAATCAAAAGTCATATATTAATGTAAAAGTGTGCATCATTAAAATACCAATAAATTTAAGTTCTTTTTAAAAAAATATATAAATCTTTTTGTTCAAAACAAAATGTAAAAAAAGTTAAGTAATTCCTTATATATAAATTTATGAGTAAATTACACTTTTCTCCTCAGTGGTTTGACTAAAAAATACTCTATCTCCCTTTGTTTATAAAATTTAACATTTTACCTCTACGTGTTTTGCACCCTTACCACACAGTCACTTTGATATATTTTACATATTCATTTTTCAACGGATGATATATATTAAAATTGTCAAAAAAAAATTTTAAAAAAATCCTTTGACACTCAATTTACATTCCGTTTCTCTCTCCTTCAAATCAAATGGCACTCACTTTAAGAAAAAAAAAAAAACATCAACTGCCTAGCGTTTTTAGTTACTTGTGTAATAAGACTATTAATATAGTTTCTTAAGAAAAGCTTTTGCCATATAAATGTTGAATAAAAAGTACAATATTTCAGTTCCATTTTCATATATTTTTTAAATACAACAGTTAGACTAGAATTTTTTAAATTTAATAATTGTACATATCACCTTCACAATAAAATGAGTAACTATTTTAGCCCAAAAGAAAAAAGAAAAAACCATCCTTCACTAATATTCCTTTTTGACAAAATTGCAGTTTAGAATATTAGCCACAAAGATGCCTAGCGATTGACTTTTGAATAAGAACTCCTTGATACTTGGGAGCCAAAGGTGGTAACGTGTCCCGTTCGTCTCGTCCCATTTTTAATCCGTTAAAATATAAGGTGAGATGAATTTACTCATTTTAAAAAATAGATTAAAAGGATTAATCCATCTTATTTTAAGATAAATTGATGAGTTGACAAGTTAATTCTCTTAAAAGAAAAAATGAGAAAATAAGAAAAAATAAGTGGATTAACAGGTCAATTCTTAACTTACCTAAAAAATGAAAAGAAATGTATAAAAAAATTCATAAAATTTTAAAAAAAAAAAATTATAATTTATAGAGATTAAAAAAATAAAATAAAAAATAAAAATAATATCATATCTATAAAAATACCACAAATATAAATAAAAAGATTCATTTATAACATTTAAGAAAAACTCAATTTAATGAGTTAACCTCGTTCTCGTCCGCTTAACTCATGAGTTATGCAGAAAGTAAATTATATTGGTTAAAAAATAAAAATAGATTAAAATCTTAAACTTAATCCGTTAAAAAATAACTAGTTAAAGAATTAACCTAATGTTGATACCTAATTTTATCCATTTTTTTATTATTTATTTTCATTTTTATTTAATTTAATTTAATTTCTTTCTTTACAAAACAAAAAAAGAAAAAAAAAGAGAAAAATTGTCACTACGGGTCAACCCAACCCAATTTCCATCTCAACCCATAACCCATTTTCGTTTTTAACCCATAACCCATTTTCCATCTCAACCCTTCCTTTCCCTTCCAGTGCTGCAAGTCCTAGCCTCCACAAACAGCTACACTAAATTGGATTAAAAACTTTTGTCAGTTTTCTTTCCCATTTGTATTCCAATCGTTGCAAATTGAATGAAAATTAGTGCAAATCAATTGGTAATGGCATCTCAAGCAGAATAAAAAGGAGAAGAAAAATACAAGCAAAGGGGAATCATTCGGAGAGAACAAACAGAGAGTAATCACAGATTCAGATATTCTCATACACAGATCAATTGGAGCTACACAGATCAATTCTGACAACCAAAACCCCCCTCACTCCAACTTTCACTCACACAAGAACCTTCACACAGCCACCACGCCCACTACCTCTCTCACCATTTGGCCTCCACGTACCACTACTCTTCCTCTTCCATAACCTTCTCAAATAACCACCTATTCCACCAAATCAACCCTCCTTAACATACCCTGCTTGCCATCCCTCACCATCTTCACCCTCACCCATCATCCCAAACACCACCACGATCCAAACACACCATAAAAAGAGCCACTCCCACCATCAATTAAATTACCATCTTCATCACCCATATCAGAACCCAAAACTCACCATCAACCACATTCATCATCTCTCACTACCATCAACAGCCACTATCTTCAACCTTTACCACCACACTTCATCTCTAATCTCTCACTTTTTTTTTTTAAAACAAAAAAGAAGAAAAAAGAAAAAGAAAGATAGTAACCCATCATTGTGAACCCGACGGCCAGAAGCCGTCAACCGGAGCCTCACCACAATCCCGATCAGCCGCACATCACGCCAGCACCGAATCGCGCCTCCACTCGTGCCGGACAACCCAATCGGAACTGCGATCAACCGCACAGTCCTGTCGCGCACCACGCAGCACTGTTAAACGGCCAACAACCCACCGGATCTGCACCGTCAACTCCTCAACTCAGATCTGAGCCTTACAGCCACTGTGTTCTGATCTCATCCTCTACCAGCTGCGCTCTGCGAACCTCGCCGCTGTGCTGCCCTGTCGCGCCAACCGCGCCGCGTCTCCAACTCGCACCATTCGGACCAGGCGTCGAGACGCCATGCTGTTCCACCGGCACCACTCTCCCGCACCCATCCCATCAACACCGTGAGCACCTCCACGCTTTTCCCCTTTCTTTCTCTATTCTGTTTCTTCCAGAAACTAAAATGTCTCTTTGTTATCTTTTTTTTAATTTCTTTATTTCATTTCATTTTTTTAAGTGTTGTTGTTTGGGTTCATTTTAATTCTTACGGCCCATTTCTTTTTTTTTTTTTTTGGTTATCAATAGGTTAGAAGGTTAAAAAATGAAATAAAAAAGATAAAAAAAATATTTAAATAAGAAATAAAAATAAAAAGTGATAAAAGTGGATTGTTTTGATTTGATTATAGTTTATTTTTGTTTTTTAACTGATTATCTTATTTGTTGCTATGATTATTGTACTAGTTGATATGTGACTTTAATTTAATCATTTTTTTTTGTATACATTAAACATTTTTAAAACTTGCCTATGACGGAAAAATTGAGAGAGGATCGGAGCAGATCAAATATACTCTTTCCGATAATCTTGAAGCTTTATATTGGATTTTGCCAGGAGCGCTGGCGAGGTCTAATTCTCACACGACTTTAATTTAATTATTGTAAATTAAATAATTTTAAATATAAAAAAAATTGGGAGAGGATCGGAGCGTAGATCAAATACACTCTTCCCGATAATCTTGAGGTTTTATATTGGATTTTGCCAAGAGCGCTGATGAGGTCTAATTCTCTCACTAAATTAAATAATTTTGTAAATTAAATTACATTTTTTTAAAAAAAACACAAAATAAAAATCCTCAAATAAAAGTGAATAATTTCATACAGTTCAACATCATGATTGTGGTGAATTAAAGTTCTATTTTTATGAAGACTTTTTTTTTTTAAAATTACTACAAAAATCTCATTGTACCAAAAAATATTTTTTTCTTGATTATAAATGAGATTTTATTTGACCATTTACTTAAAGAAATATTTTTCTACCTTAAACAAATTTCTTTGAATTAAAATTATTCATTAAAATATTTTTTTTATTTGGCCATTTTTATTTTGAAAATTACTTCTCTTCAAAAAGATAAAATTTTAATTCACCACTTTTATATAATATGTTGTAGACTTAGAATTTGTTCAAAAATAATGGCTATTTAGTCACCCATTTCATGTCTTAGTCATTTATCATATTTGATAACATGCATGACAAAATGGGACATATCAAAATAACAACAAAAATAATTCTTTTTAAGGGACCAATTTAATTAATCTTGCAAATAACATTAGATTAAATAGTTAACCGTTCTTAGAACGGACGGTGTAGGGTGCTAACACCTTCCCTACCCGTAATCAACCCCCGAACCTCAAATTCTGAAACGTAGACCATCTTTTAGGTGTCCAATTGCACCATTCCATTTAATGGATAAAGCGATTGGTGGCGACTCCCAAGACGCCAAGGTCCTTTCCTCCTTATTGTTTTTATTTTCGCGGCGCCCTTCGGGACGGTAACGACAGCTGGCGACTCCACTGGGGACATAGAGGTTTAAGCCTTATTTTAATCTCATGTTATTTGCTCTTTAATTATATTGGTCGATTTTTGTTTGTTTATTTGTTATTTGTTTCATATTATTGTACATTTTGTTTACATTATATGTATTATATTTCTACTTTGTAAATAAGTTCTCTCATGTACACTTGCACACACAAGCTCTATACCCGAGCTCGGTACCTTGTAGGCTTAGATAGAGGGTGAAGTAGTGTTACTTTGTGGGACCGTTGGTCTCCGTTTAGGCACATGAAAACCCCTCGCTCAAATTGAACTCTTTCCACTTGTAACTTATCATGGGTGAGGATGGAGGACCCTTGCTAGCCAAAGTGTTGGTGACAGCAAGGGACAATTTGGGGACCTTTTGTCCGATAGGGGTCTAGAACCAAAGCTCTCACTTGTAGATATAATCTTAGAGCTATCATCGTTCATAGAACTTATCCTGCTGATCGGGTACCAAGATTAGGTACCCCTTTTCCTCTAACATATGAGGAATTTCTATTTGTCTTTTATTTTGTAGTTGTTAACTTTTCTTTTATCTTGCATTTGCATATGTGGTCCAATCCTGTGAAGATATCGATAAACCTCAAGCATGAATAAGGAAAAGATGACTCTAATGTCTGAGGTGGCAGAGAGTATCAGGGTTGTTGGTGAAGAGTCTGCAAGAATTCAAGTCAAGGAAGGAAATAGTTTGCATCACGAGGATGTTCCTTTACCTCTCTTAAAGGGGAGCCATGACTTTGAGCAAAATGACTTAAGGAGGCTCCGTAATGTGTGGTGTAGCATGAGAAGACAAGAAGAATTCAATGACAAGTATGGAGATATTGCAGCTCTCATGTTTATCACCCCTGACCTCCAAATGTTGAAAGCTATGCTCCATTTTTGGGACCCCTCATATCGGTGTTTTACTTTCCAACAATTTGACTTGGTGCCCACGATTGAGGAGTATGCTAGGCTTCTTAATAGAGACGACGTGCCAAAGGACAAAGTGTACTCACATGACCCTAAGAAGACGCCCAGAAGGATCCTGTCCAAATTGATAAGGATTCGTGCCAATGAACTGGACAAGTACATGGTGGATGAAGGACGAAGTCTAGATTCAAAGTTCTTGCTTAGGCTGGTTGAAGCTCAAATTGATCAAAGGTTTGGTTTGGTAGCACTAGCCCTTGCTATTTATGGGTTAGTAATTTTTTCGAGATGGAAAAATCAAATAGATGGACATGTGATCAATTTGTTCGAGCAGATTGAGCATGGGGTACACCCAGCCCCACCAATTTTAGCCGAGACAATTTGATCCCTGAATTATTGCCGAGTCCATCAGAAAGGAAGATTTTGGGGATGTGCACCATTACTTGCAGTATGGATGCTTAGTCATATGCCAACCTTGAAGTGCTTTAACCATCTAGAAATTGATCTGAAACAGTATGTC
Source organism: Ormosia semicastrata (assembly GCA_029884595.1). Classification (NCBI taxonomy): domain Eukaryota; kingdom Viridiplantae; phylum Streptophyta; class Magnoliopsida; order Fabales; family Fabaceae; genus Ormosia; species Ormosia semicastrata. The sequence continues at coordinate 7,289,714 of JAQQTO010000063.1, read as the reverse complement.
ATACCTAAGCACCCGCTCTCTCTATATGGTCGTGACAATTGGCCTCCCGAACTCCGACGATGAGGCAATGGATCAGTTTTTTCATGGAAATAAAAGAAGTGGTCTGGAGGGCCAAGTGGTTTCCTCACACTTATACCATATATAGATATGGAAGCAAACCTTGGGTTCCACTTATTGGCCCATGGGGAGTAGTGGGCTATGCTCCAGCTATGGTCCGAAGACAAATGGCATCTCTGCAATTCATTCCAATGACTCATGGACTGTCCAAATTTGAATTCTCGTACGGCGATGAAGGAACCAGTCATAAAATAAAAGAAGTCATTGAATATTGGAAGGACACAAGAAGTGTGAAGCCCGGTCTCCCATCGTCTGAAACGACACCGGAATACTTAATTTGGCAAGCTAGTAGGAAGAAGAAGGGTTTCTTGCTCCCAAGGTACAGGGTCCAGAGTTACCAATGCACCAATTTAATGAACCCAATGACTACTATGCTGAAGCAGAGGGGCGGTACGAAATCATTTATTGGCAGTGGACTACTGAGAGAAGGTCATTAGAAGATCAACTTAGCACTGCAAGAAGAAAAATCCAAAGTCAAGAACAAATAGCCTCTAAAGATATTGAAATAGAGAGGTTAAGGAAAACATGTCAAGCCCTCGAAACAATCATTCAGGGGAAGGATGATCAACTTCAAGAATTCAAGAATGAAGTTAAAATCTTGAATCAACATTTGGAAAAACATGTTGAATGGTCTACTTTCTTGGAGAGTAAGAAGAATCGGTTGGAGGATGATGTTCTTTTCTTGACTAATGAAAAGAATTTTATCGTAATGCAAGCCAAGAAATGGAGCGGAAAGTCCGAAATGATTCTTGATAATATGAGGGAAATCTCCAACCATTCAAGAAAGAGGGCAAGAGAAATCATCAAAGTGGAAGCCAAGCTAGCACCGGGAGAAAACCAAGATATTCGACTTGGGTTAGAAAGGACCTTGACTTCCTAGGAAAATTTCACTAAAATTAGTTTCTTGTTCTAGGAATGCTTTGATGTAATGACTCTTTCCATCTTATTTTGTAAAGCTAACTCCTCCATCCGACTTGAGGAGTAACAAAGAATCAACATGTGTAAAACTCTCTATGACCATAGAGCTTTTTCCTTTGAATAAATGAGGTTTATCGATATCGCTTCACTACTTTGGATCACGTCTCTACATGCATAGTTTTATTTTTGTTTGCATTTTCTTTTCCTTTTTCATATTTTCTAATAAAAAAAATGAATACAGAAAGGAAAACTGTCTCTACGACACCCATATAGGACTCGCTCTCAATCAAGAGTCATGGATGAACTGGGTCAGTCACAAGAGGAGTTGAGAAGTGAAGTAAGTCAGCTAAAGGAACAAATGGCTAAGATTTTGGAAATTCTGGAAAAAACGAAGAACACAGAGGGGACTTCTTCAAAGGCAAATGATGATCCTTCTGTCACGCCTGCTTACCCGCCTGGCTTTACGTCAGTTCCTTGGCAATATCCTAGTGTCACCTCTCAAGGGACCATGATGCCGCTCACCATCTACTCAAATAATCCTGAAACACAGGCATCTTCATTCCCACCATATGGCCTTCCACCTGGTTATGTGCCACCATTATCCACCAATATTCCTGAGGGCAGTGCACCGACAGTCCCAACGAGTTCAAACCCTCTCCAAGGATCTCAACCAAATACCAGTGAGATTCCTCAGTACCCGGTTTCTATTCCACCTTATGGCATTTCTCCTGGTTTTATGCCATCCCAAATTACCAACCCTCTTGAGAGCGGTTCATCATTGGTAATACCTACTTCAGGGCCACAAGGCTCGACTCAGGCCCAACCTCCTTTCTACATGCCACAGTTTTTTCCCCATAAAGTCGCTGGAACTTCTCCGCTGAACCCTTCAACTGAAGGCATTCAATCCAAGGGAAAATTAGAAGTTCGGAAGAAAGATTGCGAGCCATAGAAAGAGCAAGTAGCTATGGTCTTCTCGATACCGCAGAGCTCTGTCTTGTCCCGAATGTGGTAATTCCTCCAAAGTTTAAGGTCCCGATTTTGAAAAATATAAGGGAACCACTTGCCCAAGAATCATCGACCATGTACATCCGCAAGATGGCATCCCATGCTCATGATGATAACCCGTTGATTCATTTCTTCCAGATAGCTTAGTCGGGCAGCTTCTAATTGGTATACACACTGAACGTGCTCATATACGATGTTTCAAGGACTTGGCGATGCTTTCTTGAAGCAATATAAGTACAACATCGATATGGCACCGATAGGCTACAATTACGAATATGGCTAAGAAAGGAGCTGAAACCTTTAAAGAATATGCTCAACGGTGGAGAGAAATAGGTGCTCAGTTGAACCCCATTGACAGAAAGAGAAATGGTGGCCACATTCATTGACACTCTCCAGTCACCCTTCTATGACAAGATGATAGGAAGTGTGTCGTCGAATTTCTCAGACATGGTTATCATTGGGGAAAGAATTGAAGGAGGAATGAGAAGTGGAAAGATTGCTGAAAGTTCAACGGGGACATTTAGTGCCAAAAAGCCCCCAGCAGGGAAAAAAAGAGAAGGAGAAGCTCATGCTGTGACTTTCGATCAAAAGAGTTTTGCCCAAGGGAGACATAGCCAGGCACCTGTTAACCCTCAACCATCCTTCCAACCTCCCTACATGCCTTACTATCCATACATTGCTAATGCCTCTCAAGCTCCATACCCTCAACCTTATCACCCAATGATCCCTTATCGTGCACCATCTCCTATCCCAAACCAAACACTCCCTACCATGCCATATCAACCAACCCAACCATGGGCCCAAAATCCAAATACCAACCAAAGAAGACCGCCAGCTAACCAAGAAAAGAAACCTGTCCAATTTGACCCAATTCCCATGACTTATACTGAACTGCTACCACAACTCTTCCGAAACTCCTTATTGGTTCATTGCCCAATGAAGCCATTGGAACCCCCCTACCCAAGAGGGTTTGACCAGAATGCTAAATGTGAGTACCATGTCAAATTTGTAGGTCACTCAACGTAAAAAATTGCAGAGCCTTGAAGTTCAAAAGTTCAAGTGCAAGACTTGATTAATGCCAAATGGTTAAACTTTAAGGAAAAAACTCCTAATGTAGGCCGCAATCCCTTGCCCGATCATGGAGGTCCGAGTAGTTAATGCCATAGAGAAGTCTTCTGGACGATGCCTCATAAGTCAGGTAGCTGATGTGAAAACTCCCATGAGAGTAATTTTTCAAGAGCTTTGCAAATATGGGTTGATACAAAACCAAGCTGAGATAAAAAAAGGTCAATGAAGATGAAACTGTGTGCAAGATCCATGGGGAAGTCGGGCATTCTATTGAGGAATGTGATGAATTCAAGCAGATCCTCCAAAGTTTGATGGACAATCACCTAGTGCAATTGAGCAATCAGTACGATAATGGTGACGTCTATATGGTCAAGGAAGTTACACCTCCACCAGTTCAAGAGGCTGCCAAAACCTATGCAACGCAACCAATCATAGGGCAAGCTCCAGGTATACCAAGGCCATTGACGATTCATTATAGTAAAGAGGTGTCTCCGCAAGTCTCTTTTGGTCGGAATCCTATCACTATCTAAGTGCCGATTCCTTTTCCCTATAAGGATACCAGAGCTGTGCTTTGGAAATATGATGTGCAAGTCGTTGTAAATGATCTCCAGGACAATCAAATGAAAATCCCATCGGTTATCTCTAGCATATCTGGGATTGGTGGAATGACTCGGAGTGGTCGTATTTATACACCTGAGGATCTGCGTAAAGACCAAGTGGAGGAAGTGGAAAGAATTTGGAAAGGGAGAGGCAAGATGGGGGAAACTTTTACTGAAAAAGCTTTGAAAGAAAAAGAGGAACCAAAAGCAGCACAACAAGAGATCTATAAGAAAGAAGTGACCGAGGAAGAAGCTTGTGAGTTCTTAAAATTCATAAAGCAAAGTGAATACAAGGTGGTGGATCAACTGAACTGCACCCCTGCAAGAATATCACTCTTATCTTTATTAATGAACTCTGAGCCACATAGGAAGGTGCTAATGAAAGTGCTTAATCAAGTCCATGTTTCTCATGACATAACGGTTGACAAGTTGAATGGCGTTATCAGCAACATCACAGCAGATAATTACATCACTTTCACCGATGATGAAATACCCAATGAGGGAAGGGGACATAATAAAGCACTTCATATCTCAGTAAAATGTCAAGACCATATCATGGCTAGAGTACTGATGGACAATGGCTCTTCCTTGAATGTGATGCCAAAGTCGACACTCTCCAAATTACCTTTTGATGGGTCACACATGAAATCAAGTGCGATGATAGTAAGGGCATTTGATGGCACAAGGAGAGAGGTCATAGGGGAGATTGAAATACCAGTTCAAATTGGTCCCTGCACTTTCAACATATTCTTCCAAGTAATGGACATTGCACCATCCTACAGTTGTCTATTAGGACGACTATGGATTCATTCTGCTGGAGCCGTGCCTTCCACCTTGCACCAAAAAGTCAAATTCATAGTTGATAACAAGATGATTACTGTCTTTGGTGAAGAGGACCTACTGGTGAGTAAGCCGCTAGACACCCCTTATATTGAAGCTACGGAAGAGGCTTTGGAGACTGCCTTTCAAGCACTCGAGGTTGTCAATACCATTTATATAAAAGAAGGAGCTCCAATTCCTAAACCACAACCCTCTGTTGCATCTGTAATGATGGCTAAAGTTATGCTAGAAGGGGGTTATCAGCATGGAGAAGGGCTGGGCAAGAAACGACAAGGTACCACAGGATTTTTTCAACCCTTTGAAAACAAAGATAGATTCGGGCTGGGGTACAAACCCACCAAGGTCGATAAGAGGAGGATAATGGAAGAGAAAAAAGAGAAAAGGCTGGCTCGCTTGGAAAATCGAGAACTTAAAGTGAAGGAAGTCCCCATCTGTGATATACGACAAAGCTTTCGAGCGCGGGAGTTGTGTTCGTAGACCAAGTGACCCAGATTGAAGATGATTTTGTCACTCATACGGACCTGGTATATGCGTGTTCTTCAGATACAAGGCTCGACAATTGGGAGATCTCCGAGTTTCCCATAACCTTAGAGTCTCTTTCAAAGTAATTCTGTAGTGCTTTTTCCTTTAGCTCTGCCCAAGGCTTTAGGATTTTCATTTGTAAATGGGCTCATATGTTTCCTTTCCAATAAATGTTATTAATAAAATGCATTTTTGAGTTCTCTCATTTTTCATTCCATTAGCTTTCATCTCACCATTATCATGACCTTCTATTCATTTCATTTTTTTTGTGTCAACATCACTTATTGCAGATCAGAAAATGACTCTCTTGAAAGTGACAGTGTCAATATCTCATCATATAATTTTGAACACCCTGTTAATCATGCTGATGAGGATAATGAGGATGATTGGGAAACTTCACCTGAGTTAATGAGATTACTTGAATAAGAAGCTAAAGAAATCCAACCCCATGAGGAACCAATTGAAGTAATTAATTTGGGGACTGAAAATGATAAGAAAGAAATCAAAATTGGTACCTCGATGAAAGAGGATGAGCGTAACATGTTGATTAAGCTCTTGTTTGATTATAGTGATGTCTTTGCATGGTCATACCAAGATATGCCTGGGCTAGATACTGACATAGTTGAGCACAAATTGTCATTAAAACATGGATATCCTCCGGTTAAGCAAAAGTTGAGACGAATGAAACCTGAGATGTCCCTAAAAATCAGAGATGAAGTAAAAAGACAGTTTGATGCTGGATTTCTTGCAGTTGCAAAATACCCACAATGGGTTGCAAATATTGTTCTGTCCCAAAGAAAGACGGAAAGTCCGAATGTGTGTAGACTATCGAGACTTAAATAGGGCTAGCCCAAAGACGACTTCCCGTTACCTCACATTGATGTTTTGGTGGACAACACACTCCAAGCATTCATTTTTTTCCTTTATGGATGGTTTCTCGGGATACAATCAGATCAAGATGGCACCGGAAGACATGGAGAAGACCACATTCGTCACTTTATGGGGCACCTTCTGCTACAAAGTGATGCCTTTTGGCTTAAAAAATGCTGGGGCAACGTATCAAAGAGCTATGGTGACATTGTTCCATGACATGATGCACAAAGAAATAGAAGTTTATGTGGATGATATGATTGCGAAGTCAAAAATAGAAGAAGATCATATAATCAATCTGCAAAAGCTTTTTGAGCGATTGAGGAAGTTCAAACTCGGAGATCAATCCCGCAAAATGCACTTTTGGTGTCAGATCAGGCAAACTATTGGGGTTTGTGGTGAGCCAGAAAGGAATAGAAGTTGATCCTGACAAGGTTCGAGCAATACTAGACATGCCGGTCCCTCGCACTGAAAAGGAAGTTCGGGGATTTTTGGGAAGGTTGAATACATTGCTCGTTTCATATTCCAGCTCACAGCAACATGCGAGCCGCTCTTCAAGTTGTTACGCAAGAATCAGCCAGTCAAGTGGAATGATGATTGCCAAAGAGCCTTTGAAAAAATCAAACAATATTTACAAGAACCCCCGTTTTGGTGCCTCCAGTGCCAGGGAGACCTCTCATTATGTATTTAACAGTTCTTAATGAGTCTATGGGTTGCATATTGGGGCAAAGATGATGAATCCGGTAGGAAAGAACGCGTCATTTATTACTTAAGTAAAAAGTTCACCGATTATGAGGCAAAGTACTCATTGTTAGAGCGAACTTGTTGCGCCTTGGCATGGGCTGCCCATCGATTGAGGCAATACATGTTGTGTTACACTACTTGGTTGGTGTCCAAAATGGATCCTATCAAGTATATCTTTGAGAAACCCACTCTCACTGGGAGAATCGCGCGATGGCAAGTTCTATTATCGGAGTATGAAATTGTTTATGTCACCCAAAAGGCAATTAAGGGAAGTGCCCTTGCAGATTATCTGGCTAACCAACCTATAGAAGATTATGGGTCGATGCAATGTGAGTTCCCTGATGAAGATATAATGGCTCTGTTTAAAAATGAGAATCCTCTCGAAAAGAAAAATGGACCATGTGGTTTGATGGAGCCTCTAATGCACTTTGGGGCACGGCATTGGAGCCATCTTGATCTCCCCGAAGATAAATTTATCCCAATCACAAAGCAAGGTTGTGTTTTGACTCGTACTAACAATATAGCGAATACGAAGCATGTGCTTTGGGTATTCAGCAAAGAATAGAATCAAAAGCAAATATCTTGGAAGTATATGGGGACTCGCCTTGGTCATTCATCAACTAAAAGGAGAATGGGAGACCCGTGATGCTAAACGATCCCATACCATGTTTACATCAAAGAATTGATCGAGCAATTTGATGAAGTCATTTTTCATCATGTTCCTCGAGAAGAAAATCAATTGGTGATGCTTTGGCCACACTATCATCAATGTTCCAAGTAAGTCATGAAAGAGACCTACCACTTATAAAAATGGAAAGTCGTGACTCATCTCCGTATATTGTCAAGTGGTTGAAGATGAGCCTGATGGGAAGCCGTGGTACCATGACATCAAATGCTTCATCAAGAATAGGGAGTACCCTGCAGCGCTTCAGAAAATGACAAGAGGACCCTAAGGAGGCTCGCAATGGGTTATTTTCTGAGTGGGGAAGTACTTTACAAAAGAAACCATGATATGGTGCTTCTAAGATGTGTTGATGCAATGGAAGCAGAAAAGATTATTGAAGAAGTACATGAGGGCTTCTTTGGAACTCACTCCAATGGACATGCAATGGCAAGGAAAATCCTAAGATCTGGTTATTATTAGTTAACTATGGAAAATGATTGCTTCAATCATGTGAGGAAGTGCCACAAGTGCCAAACATATGCTGATAAGATTAATGCGCCGCCAGTCCCTTTGAATGTCCTAGCAGCACCCTGGCCATTTTCCATGTGGGGTATGGATGTCATAGGACCTATTGAACCTAAGGCCTCAAATGGGCATCGCTTTATCCTTGTCGCAATAGACTACTTCACCAAATGGGTTGAAGCTGCTTCTTATGCCAATGTGACCAGGAATGTGGTGATCAAGTTCATCAAAAGAGAGTTGATATGTCGTTATGGTCTACCGAATAAGATCATCACTGACAATGCAACCAACTTGAATAACAAAATGATGAAGGAAATGTGCGAGAATTTCAAGATCCAACATCATAACTCCTCACCATACCGCCCAAAGATGAATGGGGCTGTTGAGGCAGCAAACAAAAACATCAAGAAGATCATCCAAAAAATGGTTGTGACATATAAAGATTGGCATGAGATGCTTCCCTTTGCTCTGCATGGTTATCGCACGTCTGTCCGTACCTCAACTGGGGCAACTCCTTTCTCTTTAGTTTACGGAATGGAAGCCGTACTCCCTATTGAGGTAGAGATCCCCTCATTAAGAGTACTGATGGAGACAAAGTTGGAAGAGGCCGAATGGGTCCAAGCTCGACTAGATCAGTTGAATCTTATTGAAGGTAAAAGATTAACTGCACTGTGTCATGGCCAGTTATATCAAAGGAGGCTTATGAAAGCCTATGCAAAAAAAGTGCGCCCTCGACAATTTCAAGAAGGAGACTTAGTGCTCAAAAAGATCCTCGCCAATGCAAAAGATCACCGTGGAAAATGGACTCCAAATTATGAAGGACCTTATGTCGTGAAGAAGGCTTTCTCTGGAGGGTCCTTGATTCTCACAAGAATGGATGGTGAAGATCTACCACTTCTGTAAATTCGGATGCGAGTAAGAAATATTATGCATAAAAGCACTACTTGTCAAAAATAAAAATAAAAAAACAAAAAAAAAAAAAAAAAAGAAAAACATGGCTCGCTAGGTGGAAAACCTGAAAAGGCTACCTAGGCAAAAGTTAGAGCGACCTGGTAGGTTGAAAACTCGAAAGAGCGACCTAGGCAAAAGTTAAGGTCCAAAATAAAAGGACAATAGTGCTTGATATGACAAAGGAAGTGAGACAATATTGCTTGAGTCTCCATGCTAGGGAGAAGCAAATCTCTGCTTTAGAGCAAACTAAGTTTCCATATTGGGGCAGGCCAAATGATCCCAACTGGGACAGTCAAAGTCTTCATAGGCTGGTTAATGGATGTTCAAAATCGGGTATGCAAAGGATTGACGCTAATTACGATAAAGGGTTTCATTGGAAGAGCTGAAGACCTTTGCCCTTATCATCCCTCTGTAAATTTCATGTTGATGACCACAATAATACTTTCTTTTCACCATTCCCATTTCAATACAATATCATCATGTTTTTACCTTTGCCTCTTCTTTGACTTAATATGCATTTTTCTAATAATCATATATTGGAATGTGAAATGTGACATTGCTGTCCGAGCATTAAGAATTGCTAATGATTTGAAAGGTATGGGAAACACAATGATTCCTGATAAGAGTGTTGATAAAAGAGAAAGGACAACCAGGTCACCTCAAGGGTCATCTAAAGAGTTTTCCTATTACTCTTGTGTGTCACATCTAATGCACACTTCAAGGGTCATTCTGGTTGGACATTTCAACCATCGGCTGAATAGACAAATGAAAGGATGCCATTAAATCCTATTCCAGTTCATCTTTGAAAATGATTGCAATCATGTCCTCAAGGGTCGTGGAGACAAAAACAAAACAAAAACAAAAAAAAAAAGAAAAAAAGAAATTTTTTCATATTTTCATGCATTGCATAAGTGCATTTGTTCTCATTTTGCTAGCCTTGACCTACAAAGGTCCAAATTGCTGTTTCCTTTTCTGGGTCCCCGTACCCATTATTTTATGTTTTTTGAGTCCCCGTACCCATTGCTTTTAAGTTTTTGTTAAGCTTCAGCGGATATCTGACTCTGCAAGCTTTTTACCTTTTTGGGTCCCTGCACCCATTGTATTCTCGTTTCCGGGCCCCCGCGCCCATTGTGTTTTCCTTTCCGGGCCCCTGCGCCCATTGTGTTTTCCTTTCCGGGCCCCCGCGCCCATTGTGTTTTCCTTTCTGGGCCTCCATGCCCATTGTCTTTTAGTTTTTGGGTTCCTACACCCTTGTTTTCTCGTTTCCTGGGCCCCCGCGCCCATTGTCTTTAGTTTTTGGGTTCCTACACCCATTGTTTTCTCGTTCCGGCCCCCACGCCCATTGTGTTTTCCTTTACGGGCCCCGCGCCCATTGTCTTTTAGTTTTGGGTTCCCGCACCCATTGTTTTCTCTTTTACGGGTCTCCATACTCATTGCTTTTAAGTTTTCTGTTAAGCTTCAACGGATACCCGACTTCGTAAGCTTCTTACCTTGTTTTTGTTAAGCTTCAGCTGATACCTGATTCCGCAAGCTTTTGGGTCCTCGTACCCATTGTTTGTTTTTGGGTCCTCGTACCCATTGCCCTTTTGTTTTTGTTAAGCTTCAACGGATACCCGACTCCATAAGCTTCTTACGTTGTTTTTGTTAAGCTTCAGCGGATACCTGATTCCGCAAGCTTTTTACCTTTTCTGGGTCCTCGTACCCGTTGTTTTTGGGTCCTCATACCCCTTGCTTCTTTGTTTTTGTTAAGTTTCAACGGATACCCGACTCCGTAAGTTTCTTACTTTGTTTTTGTTAAGCTTCAACGGATACCCGACTCCGTAAGTTTCTTACCTTGTTTTTGTTAAGCTTCAGCGGATACCTTTCCGCAAGCTTTTTACCTTTGGGTCCTCGTTCAATTGTTTTGGGTCCTCGTACCCTTGCTTCTTTGTTTTTATTAAGCTTCAACGGATACCCGACTCAGTAAGCTTCTTACCTTGTTTTGTTAAGCTTCAACGGATACCCGACTCAGTAAGCTTCTTACCTTGTTTTTTGGTTAAACTTCACGGACACCTGAATCATGCAAGTTTTTACCTTTTCATGGATAAAATTGAATCAATTCCTTTGTTTTTCATTTATCCTAAATGTAAAACAAAGGGGGGCAGCTGTTGATACCCAATTTTATCCATTTTTTATTATTTATTTTTATTTTTATTTTATTTAATTTAATTTCTTTCTTTACAAAACAAAAAAAGAAAAAAAAAAGAGAAAAATTGTCACTACGGGTCAACCCAACCCAATTTTCATCTCAACCCGTAACCCATTTTCGTTTTTAACCCATAACCCATTTTCCATCTCAACCCTTCCTTTTCCTTCCACCGCTGCAGACTTTCTAGCCTCCACAAACAGCTACACTAAATTGGATTAAAAACTTTTGTCAGATTTCTTTCCCATTTGTATTCCAATCGTTGCAAATTGAATGAAAATTAGTGCAAATCAATTGGTAATGGCATCTCAAGCAGAATAAAAAGGAGAAGAAAAATACAAGCAAGGGGGAATCATTCGGAGAGAACAAACAGAGAGTAATCACAGATTCAGATATTCTCATACACAGATCAATTGGAGCTACACAGATCAATTCTGACAACCAAAACCCCCCTCACTCCAACTTTCACTCACACAAGAACCTTCACACAGCCACCACGCCCACTACCTGTCTCACCATTTGGCCTCCACGTACCACTACTCTTCCTCTTCCATAACCTTCTCAAATAACCACCTATTCCACCAAATCAACCCTCCTTAACATACCTGCTGCCATCCCTCACCATCTTCACCCTCACCCATCATCCCAAACACCACCACGATCCAAACACACCATAAAACAGAGCCACTCCCACCATCAATTAAATTACCATCTTCATCACCCATATCGAACCCAAAACTCACCATCAACCACATTCATCATCTCTCACTACCATCAACAGCCACTATCTTCAACCTTTACCACCACACTTCATCTCTAATCTCTCACTTTTTTTTAAAAAAAAAAAAAAAAGAAAAAAAAGAAAACGAAAGATAGTAACCCATCATCAGTGAACCCGTCGGCCGAAGCCGTCAACCGAGCCTCACCACAATCCCGATCGGTCGCACGTCACGCCAAAGACCGAACCGCGCCTCCACTCGTGCTTTGGACAACCCAACCGGAATCTGCGATCAACCGCACAAATCCGGTCGCGCACCACGCAGCAGACAGACAAACGGCCAAGAACCCACCTGATCGCACATCAACTCCTCAACTCAGATCTGAGCCTTACAGCCGCTGTGTTCCGATCTCATCCTCTACCAGCTGCGCTCTGCGAACCTCGCCGCTGTGCTGCCCTGTCGCGCCAACCGCGTCGCGTCTCCGACTCGCACCATTCAGACCAGGCGTCGAGACGCCGTGCTGTTCCACCAGCACCACTCTCCCGCACCCATCCCATCAACACCGTGAGCACCTCCATGCTTTTCCCCTTTCTTTCTCTATTCTGTTTCTTCCTGAAACTAAAATGTCTCTTTGTTATTTTTTTTAAATTTCTTTATTTCATTTCATTTTTTTTAAGTGTTGTTGTTTGGGTTCATTTTAATTCTTACGGCCCATTTTTTTTTTTTTTTTTGGTTATCAATAGGTTAGAAGGTTAAAAAATGAAATAAAAAAGATAAAAAAAATATTTAAAAAAATAAGAAATAAAAATAAAAAGTGATAAAAGTGGATTGTTTTGATTTGATTATAGTTTATTTTTGTTTTTTAACTGATTATCTTATTTGTTGCTATGATTATTGTACTAGTTGATATGTGACTTTAATTTAATCATTTTTTTTTGTATACATTAAACATTTTTAAAACTTGCCTATGACGGAAAAATTGAGAGAGGATCGGAGCGCCGATCAAATATACTCTTTCCGATAATCTTGAAGCTTTATATTGGATTTTGCCAGGAGCGCTGGCGAGGTCTAATTCTCACACGACTTTAATTTAATTATTGTAAATTAAATAATTTTAAATATGCCGACGACGAAAAAATTGGGAGAGGATCGGAGCGCCGATCAAATACACTCTTCCCGATAATCTTGAGGTTTTATATTGGATTTTGCCAAGAGCGCTGATGAGGTCTAATTCTCTCACTAAATTAAATAATTTTGTAAATTAAATTACATTTTTTTAAAAAAAACACAAAATAAAAATCCTCAAATAAAAGTGAATAATTTCATACAGTTCAACATCATGATTGTGGTGAATTAAAGTTCTATTTTTTATGAAGACTTTTTTTTTAGAAATTACTACAAAAATCTCATTGTACCAAAAATTATTTTTTTCTTGATTATAAATGAGATTTTATTTGGTCATTTACTTAAAGAAATATTTTCCTACCTTAAACAAATTTCTTTGAATTAAAATTATTCATTAAAATATTTTTTTTTATTTGGCCATTTTTATTTTGAAAATTACTTCTCTTCAAAAAGATAAAATTTTAATTCACCACTTTTATATAATATGTTGTAGACTTAGAATTTGTTCAAAAATAATGGCTATTTAGTCACCCATTTCATGTCTTAGTCATTTATCATCTTTGATAACATGCATGACAAAATGGGACATATCAAAATAACAAGAAAAATAAATCTTTTTAAGGGACCAATTTAATTAATCTTGCAAATAATATTAGATTAAATAAGTAACCGTTCTTAGAACGGACGGTGTAGGGTGCTAACACCTTCCCTACCCGTAATCAACCCCCGAACCTCAAACTCTGAAACGTAGACCATCTTTTAGGTGTCCAATTGCACCATTCCATTTAATGGATAAAGCGATTGGTGGCGACTCCTAAGACGCCGAGGTCCTTTCCTCCTTATTGTTTTTATTTTCGCGACGCCCTTCGGGACGGTTACGACACCTAACATATTGAACCTGTTTTGACACTCTATTGAGAGCATCCTCACAAACATTAATTGGCTTATTGTAAACAAAAAATAGAATAAAATAAAGGACAAAGAAAATGATTCAATTTGCAGCTCATGTTTGGCAACAAATTAAGTCTGTTGCCAACAGTTTTTTGTAAACTTTTTTTTTACTATTTAATTATATTTGATAAAATTAATTTTAATTTTTGTACGAAATTTAATGCATTGTAAAAGTTTTTTTTCATAAATTTTAATATTAAAACTTATAATTCTAAATTATAAATTATTTCTTACACTTTAAGATGTAAATATTATTCTCATTAATTAAATAATTTTTTTAATTATTTTATACCTATTTCAATAATTTAATACATAAAAATAATTATTTTTTATACCATTTAAATAAAATAAATTAATTTAAAATTATTTTTAATTAATATATCTAAACATAAAATCAATTCTATTATAATTAATAATAATAATAATTAATTATTAAAATAATCAAATTTTTACCTTTATTCTCAATCACTCCATAATTTTTATGCAGCCATTTTTTGGTTTGTGTTTAATGTGTTCTACTATGATATGTAGGTACATGTTGTCCAGTTGTAACTATAAATGTATATTATATTTTTATAATTAGTTCAAACTTCAAAGCAATACACATATATAGCTCTTCAAAAGCAACGCTATACAAACAAGGATCCGGCTTCTCTCCAGCCGGATCTCCTCCAGCAGTCTCTAGCAACATTTTGGATCGTTGGATGAAAATCTAACGGTCCAGATTAAAAAATATTAATTTAATATTATTTTTTTTAATATTTAAAAAAAAAATTGGACCGTTGGATTTTTATCCAACGGTCCAGACTCCAGCTACTGGACCTCCAGCAGCTGAAGAGAATCCATTTCCATACAAACAATGAGTTTAATGGTAAAACTGATAGTGATAAAAAGGGACCACTAGTTTTCTGTGTAAAGAATTAAGATATTGATAAAAAAAATTAATAAAATAGTTTTTTCCTCTATTTTTAATATGTACATTCCGTTAAAAAAAATATGGAAAACATATTAAGGTGACTGTATAATAATAGTGCAAAGTACACGAAGGTAAAATGTCAAATTTTATACCACGGAATGCAAAGTATTGTTAAGTCAAATCATAAGGGTAAAGTGTAATTTAAATAAAAAAAAGGCATTATATTTATTTTGACATGTTAAATAAATTTTTTAATACATAAAAATTTTATAATTATTATTCTTTATCTTTTTAATTTTTAATTTTACAAAATAATTTTTAACTCAATCTTAATTATATTTTGATAACTTTTCTCTTAATAAAATCATTATGTACTAAGCAAGATATCTATTTACTATTTTATTTTATATATATATTTATAAAATTCTAAATGCTTCTTATACTAATATTATAAGTTCAAATAAAATAAAAATATATTGTCAATGAAATATACAGAAAAAAATAAAATTATAATAATATTCAAATATTCTTATCATTAAAACATGCAATATTAAGATCAAAAAGCAATAGAATTTATAAATATCTAAAAGAATAGTTTAAAGAACATTTTATTAATGTATATTTCTTTATTTAATATTAATTTATGAAATAAAGTATCTATTTTTATAATTTATTAAAAATTACACTTTGGTTGCTATTTTTTAAAACAATTAAAAATGAAGAAAGTTATTATTCTTAAATTTAAATGTCTTTCTATTCTACTTTATAATAATATAAGTATATTTGAATTAATTAATTTGAACGTGGGGTTTCCTTGGCTGTGTAAGCAACTTTGATTTTTTAGGATGTGAACGTGCGTTCAAATTATAGGAAAGTAATTTTTGTTAAAAAAATTTCATAATCTTTATGCTTACATGGTTGAAAAAGAATTAATCTCATGAGTACTTTAAATAAGCCAAAAACTTGGGGAATTACTTCGTAGTCTCACAAAAAATACTTTTCTTTTTAAAAATTTATTATAAGCTTTTTTAAATCATGAAAAGGCTGGTGCATATATTGAAATTCTTGTCTTTAAGATCACTTAAGCAGGATTTAAGAACATGTAAGTTGAATTTATTATTTAGTATTGGTTAACGTAAAAGTTAAACTAAAGGAAAGTAAATCAATTTGATTCAAATATGTACAAAATATTTGTCCATTAAATTAATAACTTATAATTATAAATATAAAATTTAAAATAATTCGTACAACTTATGGGTAAAATAATTATTATTATTTTAAGTTAAATTTATTATTTAGTCTTGATTGACTTAAAAGTTAAACAAAACGAAAGTAAATCAACTTAATTGAAATATGTATAAAATATTTGTCTATTAAATTAATACCTTACAATTATAAATATAAAAATTTAAAATAATTCATGCAACTTATGGGTAAAATAACTAGTGTTATTTTAAATTTATCTTGAAAGGCAATTAATATTACTACTAACTATTAAATGCAACATTATTTTGAGGAGCAATAGTTAAATTACTAATTATTAGTTTAATGGACAAATAAGACTTTTTTTAATAATAATTCGAATATGCTATTTATAAAATTAAAAAAATGAAAAGGAAAAAATATATGTTTTTTATGTCATTGGAAAGTCACTTAACAGTCAAGATCATTATATTTTGTACTTAAAAAAATTAGTCAAAAGTAATATTAAAAATGTTTTAATTATGATTGTTTTAAAAGAAAAAACAAGTTAGCTGGAAAAGCTAAAGAATTAATTAATTCCTCTAAATGTACTAGTTTAATATGAATTTTTTTTTTTTATAAAAAGGCTAATGGCTTGCTAAAGCATCACTAGAGAGAAAGGAATCCCAACTAGATTGACACCCCAGACTCCCTCAATCATTTGCAGCGAGCCAAAAATTTATTAAAATATAAAAAAATAAGAAGCAATACAAAAAAGCATGGGGGGCATAAGCCAAAACCCATGCAAAGAAAACACATTATTTGAATCTATAATAAGAAAGACTCAATCTATCATGAAAGAAATCCTTACTTATAAAAAAAGAAAAAGAATCCCACCAAATAGTAGATTTGGTAAAAATCCCATGATTAGCAAGGATATCTACACATTTATTCCCCTCCCTAAAAATGTGAGATATTCTAAAAGTCATTGCACTACACAAATTAAGACTATTCTTCCATATTGTTCTTAGCTTCCAAGGCACAATGTATTTAGATGAGAAAGCATCCACTACAATCTTCGAGTCACATTCCAACCAAAGGTGATTCCAACCCTTATGAGAAGCATGCTCAATTGCAACGATGGCTGCTAAAAATTCTACATATATAGAATTTTGAATACCAAAATAAGAAGAGAAGCCTCCCAAGAAAGCACCATTTGAATCTCTGTAAAGGCCTCCCCCTGCAGCATGGCCAGGACATCCTTTTGCAGCTCCATCTACATTACATTTTATCCAACCTGTTAAAGGAGGACACCAATCAACTTGCAAGATCCTAGGAGCTTTTGATACATGAGCTTCTACTGAAAAAGCCTTTAAGATTAGGAAATCTTTCATTGAATTTGACATGGTTCCCTTAGAAAAAGAACCAGATAAGGAGGTTGCTGAAACAATGAGACTTCTAGCTCTATTGAAATTAATCCAAGAGTTTTTAAATCTACATTGATTTCTACAAAACCAAATTGTCCAGAAGACATTAATAACTGCTACAAGGGCTATAAAAGCAACCTGACTACACCATGAAGCATCACAGACTGAGGAAAGAACTGCTGAAACTGAAGAGCAGTTAATAGGAATGCCAATTACATAGCTCAACCAAGCCCAAAGACTAGCAGCATATTTGCAATCTAAAAATAAGTGAGATGATGTTTCATCAATCTCCCCACAAAGGCTGCAAATGGAAACCACAATTAAACCTCTAGCTTTGAGGTTATCATCTGTAGGCATCCTAGAATGAAGCAGTCTCCAAATAATAAAAGATTTCGAGGGAGGGATGCAATGTTTCCAAATCTGACTGAACCATTTATCACTGGAATTTGCAGGATTCAAAAAGACAAAAGCTTCCTTGAAACTCAGAGTACCAGAATCTGAATCATTACAAACTAACATGTCCTGCTTATTTGAATAAGGAATATGAATTGAATGAATTTCATTAGACAAGGCTGGGAACTTATCAAGAGAGATCTCAGGTAAGTTCCAAGTCTTATTACTCAAGAAATCACTTACTTTAGCAGCCAACATTCCTTACATATCAGCTAGAATACCAATATAATTCACAATTGGTCTTGATAACCTTTTCTCATTCCAGAAGTTTACTTGAGATCCATCACCAATCAGCCAAGAAGAGTTAGAAGCAATGATGCTACAGAACCTTTTAAGACCAGGCCACATAAAGGATTTACAATAAGAAGAAATAGGCTGCTTATGTTTAAAGAATCTGTCCCTCAATTGTTTAGCCTAGGCAGCATTGGAAGACATTACTTCCCAGCTAAGTTTGAGTATGGCAGCATCATTTATGGCTCGAATTGATCTAAGACCAAGACCACCTTCACTAATGGGAGAACAAACCTTTTTCCAAGCAACAGTAACCACTTTTTTTGAATGAATATCCCCTGACCAAACAAAGTTTCTAATCCATTTGTCAATAGATTTTAGCAGAGCAATAGGCCAAGAGTATATGTGAAAGCTATGTAGAAGCATTCCATTAATAATAGAATTAACCAATTGGACTCTCCCCATTATTGAGAGGAGAGAGCCCTTCCAAGAAGCTAACTTAGCTTTGATCCTGTCAGCTATAGGCTGGAGATGAATCATTTTAGGTCTTCCTTTAAAGATTGGAACTCCAAGGTAAATAAAGGGAATATGACCCAAAGAGAAGCCCAGAGTTGAACTAATATCTTGCAGCCTTCTTACATTAGCAGTACCAGAGTAAAATTTACATTTATGTAAACTCAAATGTTGGCCTGAAACATCTGCATAAACTTTAAAAAGCTGCATCAAATTCCTAAGATTCTGTTTAGTCCCTTTACAAAAATCAAGAATATCATCTACAAAGAGGATATGTGAAGGAACAACAACATTCTTAGGCCCTGACATTGGCTTAAGCTGATTACTATCCACTAAGTAGGAAATACTTCTACTTAAAACATCTTCAGCTAGGCAAAATAAAAAAGGAGATAAAGGATCCCCTTGTCTTACACCTCTTTTACAAGAGAAGTAGCCTATTGGTTTGCCATTTACCAAAAAAGAAAGCTTAGCAGAGTTGAGGATTATTTTTACCCAATTGCAGAACTGAGTGCAGAAGCCAAAAGATGAGAGAACTTTCAAAAGGAAATTCCAGTCTAGAGTATCGAAAGCCTTTTTAATATCGAATTTTAATGCCAAATTACCACTAAAAGACTTGAAATCCAAAAGATTAATTGCCTCAGATGCAGAACAAATGCATTCAGTTATGTGTCTACCTTTCAAAAAGCCTCTTTGTTGTTCTGAAACAATCTTGGGAGCAATCAAAGCCAACCTATCTGCAAGAACCTTGGTTATTATTTTGAAAAAGAAATTTGCCAAGGCAATAGGCCTATAATCTTCAATTCTGTCAGCCTCAGTGAATTTAGGAATCAAAGCAACAAAATTCGAATTAAGGCCTAGGAGGATCCAATTCTGCATAAAAAACTGAAGGACAGCTTTATAGACATCCTCACTAATAACATGCCAGAAGGTTTGATAGAAGTGACCCCCAAAGCCATCTAGACCAGGAGCTCCAGAACCATTCATGGAGAAAACTACCAATTTAACTTCTTCCATGGTAGAGACATTAGAGAGCATAGTGTTACCTTCCACAGAAACAAGAGGTGGAATCACTTTATCATTAAGGTCATTATCAACACAAGAATTATTAAAGGCATAGAGATCTTGATAGAAATTTAGCACTTGCTGTTCAATTAGCTCAACAGAATAAAGAATCTCATCTCCCTTCTTTAAAATAGACATTTGCTTTAAAGCATGTCTAATTTTTGTTACCCTGTGGAAGAAGGTTGTATTCCTATCACCATGACAAAACCAATTAAGATTGGACTTTTGCTTCCAAAAGGATTCCTCAATTGAAAGAGCTTTGTTCAAATTCAATTGAGCTTTCAGTTCTTGATCATGTAAAGTATCGAATAACCCGGAAGAGTCAAGTTCTTTGTTGGATCAAATCAACTTCAGCATAGCTGCATCAACTTGCTTTTAACATCTCCAAAAACAACTTTATTCTAAGATTTAAAATCTTTCTTTAGCATTTTCAGTTTCTGAACAAGAATAAACATAGGACAACCTACTACATCTTTGGACCAGGTTTCTCTAACTAATCTTAAACAATCTGCATGTTCTGTCCATATGCTGAAAATTTTGAAAGAAGAAGGGAAGGCCTTAGAACCTGAGCTGACATTCAGCAAAATAGGAAAATGATCCGAGCAATTTCTTGGCAAAGACAACATGACATGTTACTCCAAAAATCAATCCAAGCATTATTAACAACAACTTTGTCCAACCTTTTTTCTGAGTGAGCAGAAGAACTTCTACAATTTGGCCATGTGTAGAAAGCTCCCCTTGTTGAAATATGAGTGAACTTACCATTATTTGTCCAATAAGAGAAGTCATTGTAAGAGGCTTTTAGAAGTAAACCTCCACCTCTTTTTTCATGAGCCCCTAAAACTGCATTGAAATCTCCAATAAAAAGCCAAGGACCAATATTAGCTTGTTCCAAGTTTGAAAGATCATACCAAAGTTGTCTTCTAACAATATGAGAGGTTGAGGCATATACTGCTACTATGAAAATATTTTGATTATTCCAATTAATGGAGAATGCACAAAACTGGGAAGAAATAGAAACCACAGTAGGAGAAACACTAGAAGAAGAAAGGCACCAAAGACTTGGAAGGCTATTACTTCTATCATTAAAACATATAGGAGTCATACCAATTGAGTTCCAGAAAGTACCAGGGAAACGATTAAAATCCATCCAAGGTTCAGCCAGAAGCATCAAATCGGTTTATTATCAACACAAAATTTTTTCAACACTTGCCTAGTCTTAACATTAG
Source organism: Ormosia semicastrata (assembly GCA_029884595.1). NCBI lineage: Eukaryota > Viridiplantae > Streptophyta > Magnoliopsida > Fabales > Fabaceae > Ormosia > Ormosia semicastrata. The sequence continues at coordinate 7,268,901 of JAQQTO010000063.1, read as the reverse complement.
CTAGGCCACGGGCATTCCAAAAGAAGACCTTCATATGGCATTCTCCTTAGCACCAGCTCTTGATCGGGTATTATGCACTTTAGATTTAGCTTGCCTAAGCTTCTTTTTCTGAGATTTTGAAAGAACCAAAGAGAAATCAGAGTTAGAATCACTATCCTGAGCTCTTATAGAAATTGGAGAAAAGTCACCAACAGCTTGATCCTCTATGTCATCAGTCCACAGCCTTGAAACAAATCTAAGATCTTTTTTAACTTGTGGAGCCAGAAGTACTAGTAGCACTGTCTGAGACAACATTAGTATGGCTAGGCTTATCAGGAACCAGATGAGCAACATCTACCCGAGAGGGGGAAAAGGTATTCAACTCATCACCTAAATAACCGGATTGGTTAGGGAATGAATCTGAAACATAATTAGGAAATTTCTAAAGAGATTCATCAAATATAGTCTCAACAGAAGAAGAAACATCATTATCATCCACATTAATTGCATCATTAACCTCCTTTGGTGAAAGTTGCTGAATTACATGATCATAAGATGAATCAATTCTCTGAGGAATATCATCTGAAACAACAGGAACCTTCTGAGCCTTCGAGTTCAAGATAAGCATATCATCATGAATCTCATTAAAAGACATTCCCAAAACTGCAGTAGAAGAAGGGATAGTTTGATCTGGGATTTTACTTGTTTCTCCTGGCTCTTTAGGAGAATAAGGAACATAAATATTTTCCCGCTTATCAGTCCTTATAGAATTAGTCTTAAAAGATTTATCTATTACACGAATGCTATCATCCAAGATTTTAAGAACATACCTGTTGAAAGGTTTTTTCGGGGCCTTATTCTCCTTGATTATTGCATCAGATTTTCTGTTCTTGTTACAAATAGCAATAGAGTGACCAATTATATTGCATGAAGAGCAGTAAGGAGGTAGTTTTTCATAATCAATACCAACTAGAAAAGCAAAACCCTCCCTTTCTACCAAGATTTGATCTTGCGATGGTTTTGATAAATCAAGATCGACCAAGACACGTGCAAAGTGACCGAGGGACCTTGTAATGGTTGCATCATCCAATGATAGTGGAACTCCTATACCTCTAGCAATAGCAAATAGGATTTTCGATCTCCAATACTCTTGAAGTAAACCAATAATCCTTATCCAGCATTGAGTGTTGGTTTGCTTAACAAGATTCGGGCAAAAATCTGGAGTCCATGAAAAAAGTCTTAGGATTCCAGGAGATAAGGACCAAGAACCAACAGCTAGCACCTTTCTCAAATCTTCAATTGAGGAGAATGAAAACTCAAAAAACCCTTTACCAATCGGAATCATCTTCCATTAGTTTATAGGCTTCCATTGTTGCAGTAACTTGAGACGCAAGACATCCACTTTGTATGGAGTATCGCCTTTTGATAACATTAATCTACCATGCAAATTATTTTTGCAGCTTTCAATACCAGCTTTGTATTCATCTTCTGGAATTTTCACAGCAACTGCATTACCTTTTACACAAGGGATTGGTAATTGGCTTAAAGGAATGTCACAAGCATTGTTTAAAGCTTGTGCAAAAGTCTTTGGAGGTGCAGAAGAAGAAGGAGGAGGAGCAGCCTTTACAGAAAAAGGATGAAGGGAATCAGAATGGGGAGGGGGAGAAGAAGAAGACTCAGGGAAAAGGAATTCCCAAGGAACCGCAGCCACCATGGTGGTGCACGAACAAAACCCTCAAAAAATTGAGTCTGAAAGTTGACTCAAAGAAAGGCGTGAAAAAAATTAATTCAAAATTTTAAACACGTACTGAATATTTAATTATTAAATTAAAAATTCATTGTAATAAATATAAAATTTAAAATATTAAATTAAAATATATTGTAATAAATATAAAATTTAAAATAATCCATGTAACAAATGGGTATAATAACTAGTTTTACTAATAATTTAGAGTCAAGCTTAATCTTTCATTTATAAAAAAGTGTCATTTAAGTGTAAGTAATAATTTTTAAATTAAATAATATGAAAATACTGCATTTAAAAATCATCAATGATATATATTGAATTCAAATATATATGTATAGATTGATTAATTAAAAAATCATTAATTACATTTTTTAAATTCATGCCAATGATTTATATATAATTAATGATTCTTTAACTAAATCAACCCATACATATATATTTGAGATATATATTCTTTTAGTATTCATTTGGTTCCTAAAATTGAGTATATAACTAGATTTTAGAATTTAAATTGGACCTCTTAATTTTAATTTTTATGTTTGAAATATCATTTAGAATTGTAATTGTAATTCCATAAACTAATTTCATGAAATTAAAAAATAACTAAGTTAAGTTTTTCTCAATTCTTATGTATACTTTAAGAATTATCAATTTCATAGTTTAAAAATTAAATTTTCTGTCTCTCTCGCTTTTCACATTTATTTATGAACAATCATATTTAGTAAAATTTTATATTTATAATTTTTTTATATTTATATAAAAATTATTATAATAACTATTTATTTTTTCTAAAAAATTCATGAAAAATTTCTTTATAAATAAAATATGACTATTATATATAAAAATATTATTGTATGAATATTTTTATTAATTTTAGTTTTGTAAATATCTTTTTAATATTTTAGATCATACCTTTAAATAATAAAATTATAATTAAATTTAAAATTACAATTTATTATCTTAATTTTTTGACAACCCTAAACATTAAATTTAAAACTCTAAATCAATTCTAATTTTGAAAGAATTAAAATTAAAATTAAAATTTTATGTTTCAATTCTAATTTTACTATCCAAACGGATTCTTATGATTTTTTTAAATCTAAATCCTTCAAGATTAGACTAGTAACCAACATAATTATAGAATTGTGCTGTTCAATAAGCTAATTATTTAAGTAGGTGTTAAGGGTTTGATTATTAACCTCCTTTTAATTTTTTAGTTATATACTAAATTTTATATAGTAAATAAAGTTCATTAGGATGAAATTCAAGTTAACAAATGTATCACACCTAGTACTTGATTATGAGCATTAGCTAAAAGTAGATAGTCTAGTGAAAGTAAATTACGATTTTTTGTAAATCTTACTTGTAATATTAAAATTTTAAATTCTAGAGTAGAGAAAATTTTAACTAATAACTATCCTGACTTAGAAGTTAATCTTTTTAGCAATGCCCATAATATACCTTGGTTCAAGAAAGAAAAAGAAAAAAAAAAAAAAAAAAAAACTTGGCAAGAGTATAAAAACAAAAAGTAAGTGGCACGATTAGTTACCGTGCCTCGTCGCTTTAGATATTCACTCTTCATTTTCGTTCAGAGTTGCACTATCATACCCCAAAGGCTAGAGTACACAAATTATTAATTAATTATAAAATTAAATTAATCATTTATTTATATATTATTAATCACAACTTATTAATTATTTATTCGACTAATTTAACGACTTAAAGAAAACGATGAAATTACCCTTATCTAATTGCATTAATCATACGTACTTCATATCACATTAGAGTATCAAAACCATTTAAGACAGGTTAGATTAGCTAATGCATCTCCTTATATAATTTTTTATATGATAAAATTATGTAAAAAAAAATCTATAAAAAATTATTAATAAAAATTAATTAAAATTTATGAAAAAAATTTATAATTTTTATATTTATTTCTCGCCATCACATTATAATATTATGTGATTTACAACGATCCAATCCCTTTAAAATCCCCTTTCGTTTAACTTCTTCGAACGACTTTGTCCTATCTTATGACAATGAATTGACATTTGATTCCTCAAATAGTGTACTTGTCCACTTTTATTTGGATCGTATTGCCCTAATTCTCAAGGGGTATGATTACATTTTCTATTAACCAATTATTAGATTAGTCAAATCATAAATTGAATTAACCATTCATCTAATTGAATTAACTATTTATTAAACTGAAGAAATTAACCACCCATACAACTGAATTAATCATTCGTCGATATGTCGCATTACTCGGGGTTATTTCTACCACTTGGGCGTAGGATAGAATTCCCCATTTTAGTTTACCCTTTAGCCGGTCTAAAGCATGATTCATTCCTTTGAATAATCAGCTGGGTTTTGTACTAACTCCCGAGGGACGAGAAATCAGGACAACAAGCTATATATATAAAAGACTTCAACAAAAAGTTAAAAAAAGACAATCAAGTTTGTGGTTTTTCCTTGAATATATATAATTTTAGAAAAATTGCTTGCACAAAAGTTAAATTTCACGAATTTCACAATGAGAACATATATGGAAGAGAGGGAAGAAAAAAAAAGAGATAATAATTTTCTGGATCTCTAAAAAGAAATTTTTCTATAATTTTTAACTAAATAACAAGATTGATATAATTTTATTCTTTTATTAAAAGGTTTGTTTAATGAATTATAACTTCAAAGAGTTGGACTAATAATAGACAAATATGAGAAGTATGTGCGAATAAATGTAATGTCACGAGTTTAAATTCTTTTTGTGGCAATTTTTCAAAATAAAACTATAAAAAATATTCATATAAATATCTTAATCTTAACATAAATAGTTTGTCTTTGACTTTTTTTTATCAGAGAAAAAGAAAGGCAACAACAACAAAGGAAAGAGAAAAAGAAACAACTAAGTGCGAATTCTAAGTACCCCCATAACATTAGCTAACAAGACAGAAGAAAGTTGAGGAGAGCTAGAATTCCAAAGATGCAGGACTTACTCAGAAGATGCATCATGCTTGGTCAGTCAATCTACACAAGTATTACCTTCTTTGAAAGTATGCTTGAAACTCAACTTCTAAGAATAGGTAGTGAAGTTTCTGATGTGGTCTACAATAAGAGCATAAGGATGAAATTTTGAAACACCATTTGAGATCAAAGACAATGCAATTTTTTAATCGGCTTCACAAATAACTTCACCATGACCAGCATTCCAAGCAATTCTGAGACCATGAGCAATGGCTAGTAATTCAACATTCATGTTGTTTGACAGGCCGCAAGAGCAAGAAAAATCAACAATCCAATCACCATTCATGTTCTTGAGAAGGCCCCCAAAACTAGATCTATCTGAGTTGTCAAAGGAGCTACCTGTCTTTGACTAAATTAAATAAATAAATTAGTTGACATACATTTAAATTAATTCAAGTATCACATAATGTAAATAAAAAAATTATGAATTTAATTTCACTATATTATTAGTATAATTTTTTTAAATTATTATTTAAATTATATATTTTAAATTATTAATAAAATTTGATTATCACAATTATTATATATAAAATTTGAATTTTTTTAATAATGTATAAAGATAATAATATAAAACTTTATATTAATAATATATTTAAATTTAAACACAAATTTTTTTACATTTATTAAGATCACAAGGAAAAAAATATTAAAAAAATCACAAGGAAAAAATTTTAAAGTAAAAACAGTATGCACATTGTAAGTGATACGATAGTAACAGCTCAGTCATACATTGATGATGTAGACGGTGATGTGATAGGCAAAATGACAAGCCCAATAATAAAGGGTAATGATATACGAAAAGAATGTTTGCATATAATTTTTTATTTTTTATTTTTATCCTAAAGAGAAGTGAAAAAAATTATGTATTAAGAATTATGTTTATTTTATTCTATTATTTTAAAAAATTGTAAATAATAAAGTAATAAAAATAATACGTAAATATTATTGGTCACGATATATATACACATTTTAACATAAAAACTACACAAATATATATATATATATATATATATATATATATATATATATATATATATATATATATATATATAAGAGGGATTATGTTAAAGGTTGTTTCGTCCTCTACCTAAAGGATTGGTCATAGAGAGATTAAGATCGATCGTTTGGTAGTTTGTTGATTGGAGATGAGGTTAAATGTTCACAAAAACACTCCGACTAATTAGTCTTAAGGTCAAGACAATGATGAAAGTATAGGTAGAGAAAAATTAACGTACTTGACTTAAGTTGTCAAGTCAGTTTATATAGAGATATGAATGTTTGACTCTCTAGATATATTTCATTTCGGTTATTTAGGATTTTGAACGTTATGTCTGATCATTATGGTACAAAGACGTTATATCTGATTATTATAGCGCGAAGACATTATGTTTGTTGATGGGTCATATTAAGCATGTGTTTGTCGAGGCGTTAACCATTTGGATATAAGCCGATCGAACCTTACAGATAAAACATCAATTTGGTCGTTCATGGGCCTGGTGTTCCGAAATGTGTCTAACTTATGGTCGAATGTTAATTGGGTTAGGATGATCCACAACCCCCAACTTGGTCATTTGTGAAGATGAGCTGAGCTTATGAGTGGTCAGACGTCAATTGGGTCAGGACGGTCCACAGCCCCCAACTTAGGCAATCAGTGATGATAATTCGAGTTTGTATTATTAATGTTTATATTTATTCAAGCTTATGAGTCTGGACGGTCTACAACCCCCAAGCTTGGGTAAATCACAAGGTGAATGCCCAAACTTTTTTCGAGCTCTTTGTAATTTTTAAGCTTCGTCTCTGGGTAACCTTCTGAGGTGAGTGGTGAGGTCTTTTGTACATATATTTTCTTGACCTTGGCTATGATTTTTCCCGACCTGATCCGATCTTGAGTTTCTTAGATCTAGGTCAGTCTTCAAAGGCATCATGGTTTGACCATGATCTCGAACCTTCCCGTGTTGAGCTGTCTTCAAGGGCCTTTTTAATGGCATAGTTTGACCATAACCTCGGACTTTGCTGAACTTAGTCGACTTCATTGGAATTCGGGGCCGGCATTAGCATTTACAGGGCCGATATCGATATTTACTAGATCGGCATTGGCTTTGGACCATTTTCACCTTAGAATTTTTCGAGCTTTGGCCGTCTTCGAAAGGCACCATGGAGTAGTCATGACCTCGGACTTTTCCAAGCTTTGGTCATCTTCAAAGGCACCATGGCTAATTTTCTGAGCTTTGACCATCTTCAATGGCACCATGGTGTAACCATGACCTCAGAATTTTCTGAGCTTTAGCCGTCTTCAAAGGCACCATGGCGTAGCCATGACCTCGAAATTTTTTGAGCTTTGGTTGTTCTTTAATAGCACCATGGTGTATCCATGACCTTGGACTTCTCCGAGCTTTGGCTGTCTTCAAAGGCACCATGGCGTAGCCATAACCTCGGACTTTCTCGAGTTGAGCCGTTTGAATTTGTTGGGAATTTAATCTAACTTGTCTTGATCCTGTCATATGAGTAATTCTGATAATAATATGCAATTGAAATAAAACATAACTAGATTTAAATACCTCGGTAACATTGGTTGTATTAAACTCATGCAAATAAAATTCATACACTTATAGCTTAAAAAGTTTAAATTAAAATAATGAATATATAAAATTGTAGAATTTAATGTTTTGCAAATAAACAACAATAAATTGTGATGAATAGTATTATAGTAATTATCACATGTAGATATAAATGCTAATGACGTCTCCTAGTAATTACTATGAAATATCCTCACATGTCAAAATGATATTATGATCAGTTTAATATGATGTAATTATTAATTAATAAATTAATGACAATAAATAATATTAAAGAATCTAATTGCAATGAATATTATTTATAATATCAATATCAATTAATATTGAATCAAAGTTCCACCAACTACATGTCGAGCAATCAATTAATAACCAATTAATTCCGTGATATCATGACAATAATTATATAAAATAATGACCAATCAATGGTCAATTAATTCTATGAAATGATAACAATGCACATCAATGTCATTTACTATTATATCATATATGTTCCCTAATTAGTAATAAAAGACAATAATAATTGTCATCAATAAAATTTAATGGAGAATAAATTACCTTGAATGTCTTCTCTATAACATACTCTTGAAAGTAATATTTAAATGTGTAACTAACAAATAATTATGTGTTATTAAATAGGTATAAATTACAAGAATTAATAAATTTTATTGTTATGATAATTACTTTGTTTGACTCTTTTTCATAGAAAATCCCAAAATTTGTATATGATGAAAGTAAGCTAATTAAACAAGTTCATGTCTTTGCAATAAAGACAAAAATTAGTCAATAAGCAAGCAATAGAGTAACAATGTTATGTCATGAGTATAGCAAGTAAAAAGGCAATTATAATATGCTATTAATATGCATAAAATAAAAGCATAAAATGAATGGGCGCTAGTATTAGAACTAATTGACGAGTTTATTTTAAAATTGATCATGATATGAAAATAGTAAATAATTAACGTATAAATGCTATTAGTGTTATTTAAATGGATCATAAAATGAGGCAATAACTAATAGTATATGAGTGAATGCTAACGAACATTATGCATTAAAGGCCCTTAAAAAAAATTTTGATTGCTTGGTAGAGCATGGCAATGTAGAGTAATATGGTGGAGTAGTTAATGCTGTCATTCTTGATAAAAAATGAATGTTGAACAACCATATCAAAAACTATGTAAATGATGCTAATTGGCAAGTACTGAAGCTAGGGGTGTAAATTGGTTCGGATAATCGACCAACCCGATTAATCCAAACCGAACCAATTAAATTGGTTCGGTTTGATTTGAGTATATTGATTGGTTCAGGTAAAATTCAAACCAATTAAAGTTTAATTGGTTCGGTTCTCGGATTTGAAATTTCAAAATCGAACCAACCCGAACCAAACCAAACCATATATTTATATATTTTATTTTTTTAAAAAATTATGCTACAACATTTCCGTGCCAATTAAAAGTTGGCTATTACTTATTTTTCTTTATTTTTTGTAATAATTTCTCAGCTTTGAATTTCTAAAATGTCATTTTCGTTCAACACGAGAGGATGGCTTTGAAAACTTCTAAACGGGTAAAATGTTCGATTAATTTCGGAGAGGATGGTGCTTCTTGGTCGGCTTTGTTCATAGTACCTAAGATAGTTCAATAGATACAGTGAGTCAATGGTACGAAATATATGCTATCGGTGCTATTCTAAAAACTCTTGGAGAGGTAAGAGGCTTAAAAACTTTGGATCTTTTCTTCAACCAACTCTCTAGATTCATTCCTATTGAACTTCAAAATCTATATGTCATTCAACTTTTGAACCTCTCTTATAATGATTTAGAAGGAACTATTTCTAATGGTGGAGTTTTTCAAAATCTTTCTATTGTCCATTTAGAAGGTAATAAAAAACTTTGCTTGTATTTTGCATGTGAGCCTCATAGCCATGAAAGAAGACATGTCAGACATTACACCAGACATTACATCATCATAGCCACAGTGGTAACACTGATACTATGTCTAACAATTTGCTTGCTACTATACATAAAGAACATTTATTGTAAAAAAAAAAAACCAAACATCTGAAAGTAACAAAGAACAATATCATCTAAACTTGGAAGCTTGGAAACGATGAATTGACTTTAAATGCTCTCGTATTGACTTTAAAAAAAATGATGAATTTCTGACTCTAGTTTATGAGTACTTAAGTAATGGGAGCTTGAAAGATTGAATTAAGGGAAAGAGAAAGCATGCAAATGAAAATGAGTTGAACCTTATAGAGAGACTAAATATAGATATTGATGCTGCTTGTGCATTGAATTACCTGCACAATGATAGTGAAGTTCCTATTGTGCATGGTGATTTGAAACCTAACAACATTCTCTTAGATGAAAATATGATTGCAAATGTTGGAGACTTTGGATTCGCTAGGTTGCTGATTCAAAGTTCAACTAATCAAGTCTTCATTAGCTTTACTCATGTCATTAGGGGTTCAATTGGTTACATATATACCTCCCGGTTAGTAGCCCCACAACTTTCTCTTAATTGAATAGTAGTAGTATACAACTTGCCAAGTTAAATCTCTCTTGAAGAATTTTTTAACTTATTCAAATATAATTTCTTAATATAAATATCAATATGTTTCTTTGTTCCCTCTTTATGAACTTTTTAATGCACATTCTAAAACATGAAATAATTATTAGTGTTCAAATTAATAAGATTGATTCTATTTCTAGAAATTTTTGCATTAGTTTATTTTGTATTTTTTTTATGAAAAGTTAATTATTTAGTTAATTTTTGTATTAAAAAAAGGACCAACCCGATCACCTGAACCAAACCAATCCATAGATGTTCGGTTCGGTTCGGTTCGGATTTAGCTATCAAAAAATACGAAAACCGAACCAAACCAAACCAATTAATTTTGATTGGTTCGGATTTATTTTTCCTCAAAAACTAAACCAAACCACCCACTTACACTCCTAACTGAAGCTATACAAGTAAACGACAATCAAGTCATGTTGTCAAGCATAGTGAATGACAAAGAAATAACGCTAAAGAATATTATTTGTAATATGCTTCAAATTAAAGGCAAGGAGATATTATCTAGGAAATACCAAATTCTTATCTTGATGTATGGGACGATGGGAGTGAACAATGTCATTATGCGTCCATTCAAGTTCCTCTGAGTGCACAGTTCCTTAGAAATATAAGAATTGAATTTTCTCATGCATACAAGACAGTAAAATTTTAAAGGTAAGCTAATCAACCATATTATCAAATGAGTGTTAATAGAGCCTGTACACCAAAGGATTACATGAAGTGCTCCCCTTAACTCTTTCCTTGTCATCTTTTTGCTATAACATGTGCTTGTCGAGTTCCCTAGGTTTTTGTCCAAAGGACTACATCAATTTCACCATGCTTCGTATTCTTGTTATCTTTCTCCAGAGTTGAGTATGTGCAGCAACTTTGAATTCATTGTCTACACCAAAAGTTGTTTAGACATTTAATCAAACACCTAATAAGCGTCTCACTCTCCATTTCAAAGCAATTAGCGATTACTTGCAAATAAATAAACAAATGATTGAAATAATTAAAAGTATGATTTACTTCCCCAAAATTCATGTGCACTATAATTCTTTTTTCTGATAGATTTTCCAGTGCCTTGAGGACTTTAGAAGGCATGACCCACAACATAAGATCACTGCCTGAAAGAATGAGAGGATGGCAAGAGGTATGAGGGGCGGTGTGAGCTACTGTTGGAGAACCTGCGAGTAGAAGCGCAAACAACTACATGAGAGGCATCGTCGTTGTCAGCATCGCCAAGATCGACGGAGAGGATGGTGCTTTGTGGTCAGCGACATAGCTGCACCTAAACAGGGTGGTAGCATCTCCAATCAACATACGAGCCAAGTAATTTCGGAGAGGATGGTGCTTCGTGGTCAGCAACATAGTTGCACCTAAGATTCGAGGGCCACCTTGAACAGATGGCAAAACTAAATGTTATAACTCACACCAGGAGTCCGAGAATGGTATAGAAATGCCGGAGAAGAAAGATGTAGCCGGTGACTCGTTGACAGTCTTAAAGAACTGTGATGCTTCAAGGAAGTAGAGAAAGATAGGGAAATCGTGATTAGAGCTAGATAAGAGACGTGCCGAGATTTTCAGCCTTGGAGAAGATGGGAACTATTTTACCGAATTCTCCTAGATGGTACCAAATGTTCTGTCCTTTACCCGAGCGATTGGTCGTTAGAGAGACTAAGGTCGGTCGTCCGATAGTTCGTTGGTTGGAGACCAGGTGAAATGCCTGCAGAAGCATTCTGACTAATTAGTCTTGAGATCAAGACAGTGATGAAGGTATAGGTAAAAAAAAGTGAATATGACTGACCTAAGCTACCAAATCGGTTTATATAGAGGTCTAAAGGGTTGACTCTCTAAATACCTTTCGTTTAAGCTATTTAAGATTTTGAACGTTATGTATGATTATTATGGCGCAAAAACGTTATGTCTGGTTATTATGACATGAAATGATTATGTCTAATTATTATGACGCGAAAGCATTATGTCTGTTGATGAGTTACATTAAACACGAGTTTATCGAATCGTTACCTATTCGAGTATAGGCCGGTCAGACATTGCAGACATGACATCAGTCTGATCTTTCATGGGCTTGATGTTCCAAAATGAACCTAGTTTATGGTTGGTTATCAATTGGGTCAAGATGGTCTAAAAGTATTTATTAAAAAAATTTAAATAATTTTAAAACAAAAACTAAGATATTTAATATATTAAAAAAAATTGAGAAAATATTATTAATTTTTTTTAATTTTTTTAATAAATACTTTTAGTCAAACACTTAAAAAATGACAAAAAAGGTTTTATCATTATTTTATACACAACAAAAAGCTTCAACCACCAATTTTTCTTCATGTGAAGTATTTGTACTTAACTTTTACTATACGAATGTTTTTCACATAATAAATATTAGACATTTATTGTAAAAAAAAAACCAAACATCTAAAGGTAATTTAAGTTATATATAAATTTAAATTTAGTAATTGAAGAGTTTTTAAAATATTAAGCATTTGAGTCTTTAAAAAAATATTTTTAAAAAAATAACCTTCCTAAAACAAAGATTAAATTCACATTTAAAAGAGCGTGGAAGGAAATATATTTATAAATAGACATCTTGATTGTAATATAACTGTCAATAATGTTTGACATAACACAGAAAAGGATGCATTAACTAAATTGGTTAAGATTTAAATTTTATCAGTATTCATTATTAGTGGATTATTTGTTATTTATGCAGGTGTATATTGAACATTAAGACCTATCTTTAACTCTAAAATTAGACAATCATTCATAATCTTAAACTTTTTGAAAAATATAAAAGGTTTTGCTAGATATTTATTAAGGAATTTACGGTAAAAAATGTTTCTTTAAAAACAAAGTATCTAGTACATTAAAAACTAAAAAAGTTTTATTTTTTATTTAAAATCTTTTAATTTAATTTTCTTAACAAGTTTCTAAAAATACTTGTTAGCGAAACTTAAAAAAATTACCGTAACTTTTCTCAAAAACTGAAGTGATGGTGAAGCCATCATTTATAAAAGAGTATTTTCTTGGTAAAAATATCAGTTTTGATATTTTTAACATTAACAATATATATATATATATATATATATATATATATATATATATATATATATTATATTTTTAATATTATTTTTAATATTTATTTTTTATATATATTTTTTTCATTAAATTAATATCCTTAAAAATAATGTTAACAATATATACGTTTTTAAAAAGAATATACGATCATCTTTTTACTAAATATACAGTGGAGTTTTACCACAATCAAGTCATGCCCGTGATTTTAGTTTCAGACAGATAAACTGCCTCGAGTGAAGAAAACCGTAGTACCAGGGAATGAAGTTACAAACAGCCCCTTTTCCTTTAAAAAAAAAAAAGAATAACCATTTATTTTGGTCCTCCACATATGACTTCTTTTTTAATTTGGTCTCTTTATATTAATTTTTCGAATTAAAGACTTTTTAATTTAATTTTTTTTAATGTTATCATTCTATTCAATAACTACTAATACCATTAATAAAAAATATAAAAATTATATTGTGTCATTTTATATTTTTAAAAATTATAAAAATTAATAAAACTAAAAATTAAAAATAGTTCAAGATTATTCTAATTTATAATAATTATTTTTTGTTATAATTTTTCTTTAATTTTATAAATTATTATTCTTTAATTTTATTGCCATATTCATAAAATAGAACACGTCAATACCTCGATAACAAAAAATGATACATATCAACGTTTTTTATTAATGATGTTAGTAGTAATTGGATAAAAAGATAACATTAATTTTTTTTAAACTGACGAGTCTTTAATTAAAATAATTAATCTAAGGAGGACTAATTAATTCAGATAGAAGACGTATTTAAAATATTAGAGTTTTATTATATCCTCTTAAAATATCTTAAAAAATATTAAATAAAAAATTAATTGTAACAAATATTTTAAAATATATTTTTAATAATTTTTTAAAAAATTATCTAATAATAAATGATTTTATTTTCAACTTTAATATCGTGTTCCGGTTCTTTGGCATTAAATAACTCGCCAATTATTTTGCTCAGATCCCAATTATACCAATCCGAAATTGAAGCTAAACTATTTAGAGTATGTTTGAAAAATATTAAATTTTTTTAAATAATAAATTATTTTATAAATATTTTTTTTGTAAAAATTATTATATTTAGATAAAAATTATTTTTTAAAAAACTTTTTACACAAAATTTAATGTAAAATAATCATAAGTTAAAGATTAAGTGCATATTCTGATTAGCTTTTTTTGAGAAAAAAACTGTTTAAATTTTAATATTTTTTTATATGAAATTTAAAATAAAAGTTAAAAATATATTAGAATAATATATTAAGAGGATTAACCATTTTTCAAAAGATTATTACCTAATAAATGATTTTAAATTTTCAACTTTAATATTGTGTTCCGGTTCTTTGGCATTAGTATATAACTCGCCAATTATTTTGCTCAGATCCCAATTATACCAATCCGAAATTGAAGCTTAGACTTGAAGTTACTCAGTCCATTTACAAATGCTACAACTCTATTAAAGTTTTGAAACTTGATTATTATTATTATTATTATTATTATTATTATTATTATTATTATTATTATTATTATTATTATTGTGATCCTAACGCATTTTAGTCAAGTCTTTTGGCTGTTAAAGAATCATTTGATAAATGACTTTATTCAAGTCTAGTTGAGTATAATGAATGACCATTGCAATTTTTTAAACAATTTTTTTTAATTTAATGGTGATAAAGAACATTAAACTTATTATCTTATATAAACTATTTAAATTCATGGCCACTAACTTAATTCTAAAGATTTATATTTTAAAAACAATTTATTTGTATTGCTTCAAATGATTACATTACAAACATTACAACCTCTCTCTCTCTCTCTCTCTAATGTCACTTGCCGTGATTTTTTTAATATATATTTCATCTGCATGTTTTCAAAGATATTGAAAAATGAAGAGAGTTTTCATTTCATTACTTCATTAATAATAATGTTTTTATTTAAAAATGGGAATTGACTCAGAAAATATTAAAATAAAGTATTAGTACTTAAGTACAAGCCATTGGTATCTAAGAGGATGATGATTCAAAGAACTCGAAACCACTGCTACACAATGATATGATATATTTGAATGAAATGGATATCTTTAATTATGATATTGGTCACACAATAGAATTATACAACCTATACGTACATTAACTTTTAGAAAAATTATGGAATCATAATAATATACACAAAGTCGTAAATTTTATGAATATAGTGTTTTATTTCAAGGAAATAATATCTTATTTTATAGATTTATTGTCTAAGTTTATGAGTTTAATTAGTAACTTATTTTATAAACAAATTATATACTTAAAATCTAATAAGTCAATTCCTAACAAGACAGAATCTGGTTTTCCGTTATTCATCAGATTAAAAACTCGATGTTAATAAGTCACAGGTTAACGTTATTGAGAGTGATGTGCAATATGATTAGTGCAACCGTTTACTGATTTTGTACATGTTTGATTTTATTTAATTAGATTTTCATATTGCAGCATTTTAAATATGATTGTTTTAAAACGTGTTTGAATTAATTTATTTTATATTTAAAATAATTTAAAATTATTTGAATTTTTTGAAAAATTTTATTTTTTAAAAATAAATTTATTCAAACATATATATGTAGTATTATAAAAATTCTTGATTGCTGCTTATATATTTTTGTTCGAATTAATCCTCATAAACCGTTGATAGTTTTCTCATAACTTTTTAATAACAAAAGCCTTTGAAATATCAGATTATTAATGTGTGTTTTAGAAAATTGTGAAAATTTAATTATGTTCAATAATTGATTATTGTATAATTTTTTTTTGTTATAATCAATTATAATCAATTTATTTTTATGTTTAGATATATTAATTAAAAAATAATTTTAAAAATTGATTCGTTTAAATGATATAAAAAAATTATTTTTATACATTAAATTATTAAAATATGTATAAAATGATTAAAAAAATTATTTAATAGATGACAAAATGATATTTATATATAAAAGTATAAAGAATAATCTATAAATTAAAATTATAAACTTCAATTTTTAGCATTAAATTTTAAAATTAGTTTAAAAAAGTTTTTGTAATACATTAAATTTTGTATAAAAATTAAAATTTATTTTATCAAATATGTTATAATACTATATAAATAATTTTTTAAAAAAAAAAGTATTTACACAATAATTTTTTTTTACCAAAACACATTTCTATACTACTATTTTACCAGATTATATGTTCTTTCTGAGAAGATAACTCGGGTTCGATTATATTATTTGTCTAATTTTTATATTTTATATTTTATATTTTATTTTTATTTACAAACTCATACTATATTTTATAAAAATATTATATAATCTTATATAATTTAGTTTGATAGTTTTTTCACATAAAAATACAATTGAAAAAAGTTAAAAAATATTTGATTAGATGAAAATCATTCTATACTCGAATTTTATACTAGTACCATTTTCTGTTTCTGTTTGTTTTATGTGTTCCCTGTTCTGTTGGAGAAAGGGTAAAGGTATAGATGAAAAAGTTGTGCATGGGGAAGTGGCAAAGAATAGTAAAGTTGAATGACAAATGAACTGAACTGAACTGGAACATGGGGCGAAGGGGTACCTCAAGTAGATGCACAACTCATACTGGGACTGGTTATGGGGTGGATGGACTCTTTTATGGGGGAAAGTTGGAGACGTCCAATCTGTCTCAGAAAAACCAAAAAATAAAAGAGAAAAGAAAAAAAACGGAGAGAGATTATGAAAAGCGAAGACAAAAAAAGAAGGAAAGAAAGAAAGTAATGAAGAGAGAGAGGAGAGGAAAGACATGCAAGTATGGCCCCCACTGCTAGCCTGCTAGGAGCGCGGGACTCTCGGGGGGGTGTTTGAGAAAGGAGGTCTTTTTAAGTGTTGTGGGGTCCTAGAACTCAGAGACAGTGTCCCTGTGAAAGTGCCAAGGGGGCAGGCAGGGAGGGAGCAATACCAAGAATTGAAGCACCATTGCCAAGCAGAGAATGGCACGGTCGCCGCCGCCATTCATGAGCTTCACCTTGTTGCGGAACCTAGAAGGCAATGCAATAATAACACAAACGTATACTTGTTTAGATGATTTTTTATTAATGAAATGGAATAGAATAAGTGAAGATAAATTGTAAAAAAAAAAATTAAAAATAATAATTACTTTTTTTATTTAAAAGATTAATTAAAAAATAGAACAAAATTTTGTTAATTTTTTTAAGAATTATATTGTAAAGAAATAGAATAAAATGATTATAATGTTAAGTACTTATTTTTAATTTAATTTTTTTAATTTTTTTTTTATTTTATTTCAATTTTAAAAATAATAAAAGTTAAATAATTTAAGAAAAAAAGAAAAAAAATTTTCTATGTATTTTTTCTACTTATCATATATTTTAAAACTCTTAAACAAAAATATTATTTCTCTTCACATTATTTTCTTTCTCTTATCTCATTTTCTTTCTCTTTATTACCTATAAGAAAAATAATGCTTATACATTATTTTTTAAAAATATTACTATTCACACCTTTTGTAGATGGTAGTGATTAAGTGAAAAAAAATAATAAAAATGATATAATCAATAATATTGAGAAAAGTATAAAAAATATATATATATTATTTGTGATAAAAATATCATTATTGTACCTATAATTCAAATATATACTGAATATAAGCCCGTGAAAGTTACAGCTAAAAATATTTATTAGACAAGTAAAATAGTTATAAAAAAATAACGATAAGGTAAAATAAAATATAAATGAAACATAAAATAAAACTTAGAATAAGATAAAAAAAATAAAAGTTAAATTAAAATTTAGTTCTTATACTTTTTATTTAGTTTTAACTTAATTCTTATAATATTTTTTTAAATATGTTCTTATATTTTTAAATTTTTTAAAATAGTCTTTTACATCAACTTCATCTTCGATTAGTTAACTTAGTAAATATTTTTCGTCTAATAAATATTTTTTTTAATTTTTTTATATGTAAAACATTCACTAAATGTTTTTGCATTTCATTACGTGTTTCGATAGTTAATTCTTTTTCAGAGTAAGTACTCTTTCGTTTAATATGTGTTTATTTAGATATTATTTTTTCCTATAAAATATCTAATACGAACTAAATAAAGTATTATAATAAAAATTAACAATAAATATTATTTTAAAAATATTTATAAATATAAACACCAATTAAAAAAATATGAAGGATAAATTGAAAATAAATATAAAATATTGAGACTAAAATTTTAATTTAACCAAAAATAAAAGAACTGTTGTTATTTGCATCTTTATCCATATGAACTGGCTTAGACTACGGTGCATGCCCCGGTTTTGTTCTGTGTGTCTATCTTCCTCTCTGCGGTTTTATATGTAATAATAGGGCTGTTGTAGCAGTAATGTGGTATTGTACACACGTGGTTTGCTGCAGCTGGCAGGAGGTCGCCATTAGTTTGTTAAATAATCCAATGAATTATATGAAATGGGCTGACAATATTTATGTTTAAAAAACTTTTAAACCCGACTTAATTCGGCTGAAATTGGAGTTGGTCGGTCTGGCAGCTTGCTGACCCGAATGTAATCAATTTTTTAACCCTATAAGATACTACTTAAAAGTATCGCACCATATTTTTTTTAAAGAATTAAAATTCAATTGATAATTAAGCCAACTTTTATCATTGACTTAAGATCGAATTGTCTATATTTCTTAATTCTCATCGATTCAAATTTTTAAAAAGTTAAATTTATTACACTATTTTCTATTAGAGGTTAAAATTAATCATTTTGATAAATATATTAAGTAGGCAATAAGAAGTTGCTAAAAAAACTAAAATTTAAGAATTTGTTGAACATTGTGATCAATGAAACAGCCAACCAATATTAATAATGTTTTGATAACTAACTCAGTTAAGATTACAAGTCAAAGAAAATCGTGTCTATAAAAAGAAAGATTCGACAGAAACCAAGTGACAAAAGACAATTGGGTTCAACAAAGAAACAACAGTCAAATCATGAAGCTTCAAAAGAAAAGTTTCAAATTGTTGTCGAAAAGAAGCTATGCAAGTATGTCGAAACCATGCAAGTGAAGATTTTTGTTGATGTCGAAGCTTATGATCGATGAAGAACAATTTGCAAGCTGGAAGGAGATTATGGTAGGTCCCATCACTGAACGTGGTAAGTTCCTAAAGTTGATGCTGAAAGAGTGAGAATTTGGCATCATGAGAAAGTTATAAGATGGAAAGAAGACATAAACCACCTACTACTTGGAGATGTTACCACTAGGAAAGTCATGTAAAAAATTAAGCACATGCTGAAAACTACACGACTTCTAGCTAGCTGGCAGCATCTTAGGGGCTATATAATTAAAATTTAGCGCCAAAGGGAGAGACTGGTTACCTATAAATAGAAGATTGAATGAAGTTCAATAGGTTGATCCATTTACTTGCAACAGACCCTATATTTTTTATAATTCTTAAGTTTTTAGTGTGACGCTCATGGATTGACAGGTTATCAATTAAATATGGCCGTCATAAACAATTCACATTCCTCTCTATGTTTTGGCATTTATCTTTCAGTCTTTCAATGTGTTATATTTTACATTTCTGTTAAAGTAATTTCAATTTTAGTAATTTCAAGTTCTTACTTGTTCTTTCATGTTCTTGGTTATTTACTTTCCAAGTTCTCTTTAAATTATGCAATTCAATTGCTTTCAAGGTAAATTTCTATGCATTTTAGCTTTCTGCAAGTTTCCTTTAACCTTTTTCCAACTTAGTGCAAATTTATGCTTTATGCATTTACTTTCTGCATTTTCATTGTTCTTCGTGTTCTTGCATATTCATGCATTTTTTCTTTCATATTTTCATGTTTTAATCTTCACTTAAACACACACAACACCCTAAAGATGTTTTTGTCAGCATACTGCATCGACATTAACATTTATGATATTTACTTTTGTCATTTACATTCTATCAGTTTACTTTTGACAATTATTTATTTTTATGTCAAGTTTACTTTTGACATTTTCGTTCCATTAATTTACTTTCGATAAGTTAATTTTGATGCACTTTTTACTTTAACGTTTTGTGTTCATTTCTTTATTTGCGTTCATACTTAATGACTAACTCTTTTGGACATACTCTTTATTTGATGCTTGATTGATCGACGATTACTTAACCTTTGACATTAGAATTTTGCAAATAACCAGAAACTTAAGGGTTCTAAGAGAAGTTGATTCACTCTTAAATATTAAATCTTGAATCAAAAGAGTAGTCAGCACTTTCGATGAAAAATCACCACAAACATTTTCTTAAAAAGAATTGGCAAGCTAGTGGTTGGTCCACTTAACTCGTAATCTACATTGAGTTGAACTAGAGTAACAAAATACTAGTTTAAAATATATTTGGCTTGATTGAATTCAACTAGAAGTGATCCACACTCAAATGGATCGATAAGCCTATTTTAACAGTATTGATCACAACTTATAAATAATACGATACACTCTTTAATTCTTTTGAATGGGATGAGGAGAGAAAATATAAGTATATAAAAAGGAGAACAAAAATAGAGAAAGAAAAATAAATACAAAACCCTATTCTTCACAAATTTGACTAAAGAGGGGAAAAAAACACTTTTTAATCCTTTGTTTGGATGAGGAGAAAAAAATTATATAAGTTTAGGAAAAGAAAGAAAAATTAAAGAGAAAAAAAGGAATAGAAAAGCAAATATTCCTCGGAAAATTTGGATAAAAAAATTAAGGTTGAAACTATTGACATACCCTTTTGTCTACTCACACTCCTCATTAATTATTTTTTAATATTAATTTTTAAACTACTCTTCACTAAATTGTCTCATTCTTATAGTTTTCAAATTTAGTTCTCTCTCTTTTTTTTAATGCCCACTTTAGTTCTCTCTTTAATTATAGGATTTTAGGCTTTTTAATAACTTTAATATAATTTAAATATAATATATTAATAAAATAATGCTAAAATTATCAATAAAACATGATCTTGTTATAATAATATAATTTAAGTCATCGTGAAAAATCATGGAACTCTTAAGTTATATTTTTTAAAACGAGTGATAATTGTTATGTTTGATTATAGTCTTATTTTAATTTCTTCCAAAATATAGCAGTATTTTATTTTGAAATGACTTTAAATCTACTTAGAAAAAATTTATAATATTATGTTAATTACTTGAGGTTATGCTACAAAGAATATTTTTATCTCTTACTCCTGACGTAGATAAGCATACCTTTGACTAGATTGAGGAGATAAATTATAAAAAAAACCCTGTGAGTTAAATTCAATTATTATGCTGCAAAGTGTTCATTTGAAACAAAAGCTATCAATAATTAATTCAATATCAGTTTAAATAAGTGTAAATTTTACTTAATGTTGCATAATATTTCTTTACTTAAAACAATTATTTAATAGTATTTGAAATAATTTGACTATCCAATTACTAAAAAAGTGATTCCAGAATGAAAGGTATATTATAGAAGGTATATTTTGAACATATTTGCGTTTTGGTATTTCATTAACAAGTGTTAAAAATCTACGTTTTTTATTCTTAGTTCTGATTCTTCTTCTTATTATCATAATTTTATTTATGACCAAACCTAATTTTTAGTAGGGGGTTTTCTATTTCATTCATGGTTTACAATTGTATTTGTTGATATTTATTTATTTCTTTTGCTTTCTATAAGTCTTTCAATGGTATATATAGAATTCATTGTTGTTTATGTCAGGTAATGTGTTAGGTTTTTAATTCATTTAATTGTCAATGACTTCTTTTAATTTTATTTAAAGTTTCTTTACTTTTATTTATAAATGTCTGTCAAACTTAGTTTTGAGATTTTCATCGATAAATAGGTTCACATACTAGTTAGAAAAGAATTTAGAACTAATAGAAAATATGAATAAATAATAATATTAAAATAAATAAAAACAAGTTCAAATTTGAAAACACTTAAGGGTAATTAAGAAAAGAATAATTCTTAATTCTCTTACTTAATCTTCCTATTAATCATCTTAATTATTAAATAAAAAATATTAAATATTTTTATATTTTTAATATATTAAATGTATTTATTTTTTTATTTTAATATTTTAATATTTCAAATTAAAAAAATTATTAAGAAGAACTTGTAAAAAATATAACAAAACTCTTAAAAAATAAAAGTTAAAAATAATTATAAGAGAGTGCAAATAGACAAAATAGAGTGTCAATCACCTTACCCAAAAATTAATTGTTTGTCTTATTGTCAGAAAAGCAAAAGAAAAATGAAACTTGACTCTATTATATGATACATGCTCTTCTTGTTTAAGTATATGTGAAAAAAATGTTAGTATTACTTTTCATTATATATATTATAAAATATTTAAATTTGATTTTTATTCATCACAAAAATATTTTTATATTACTAATCATTAAAATAGTTTGATTTCTCATTTAATTATTATTATTATGAATATAATATTATATTATTTGAAAATAGTTTAAAATGAGTATTAAATTAAGCTCGTAATATGTTGATAAAATATATGTATGTATATATGTATTTGTAATATTCATCTAATAAAAATTGCTATATAAAATCCTATAATTTGTAAGTTTTTATTTTATAAAATGGATTAAATATATATTATTTATTTATTTATAATTTAATAATTATCAATAATAAATTATACGGAAGTATGAAATATTCAAATATTTATTATTATTTTTATCTGAAATATTTTATATAAGTTATAAATACTTCATTAATAAATGTTTATAAATGTGAAAAATAAAAATCTTATGCTAGGAAGGAAAAAAAATATGTTATAATAGTCATTTTTTTACTAGATATATAATCATTAAAAAGATCATGCAAATGAGTAAATATTTAAAATGTACATGATTGTAATCTATTTCTAGGCAGAAATCTTATAGACAAAAACAGCATAAAGAATGAGTAGTTTGATTTTAAAAAATTATTGTTTATATTTTGTAATAAAACAAATAGAAAATTTAAATATAAAAAGGTACATAATTTCAAAACAATATGTTTAAATATTTTAAGGTACTAGTTAGCTTAACTGATAAAATCTTTTGTATTTAATTATTAGGACTTGTGATTAAATGCTACCTTCATCAATTTATGACATATGAGTAAAGCTCATTGTTGTCTCATTCTCCCCGGGTGTAGTTTATGTGTGTGGAGATAGTGTGTGAGTTAATTCCAATTTGAAATTTATAGGTTTCCTAGTCAAACTATTTACGATGAGAAAATAAAAATAAAAATTATTTGTTAATTCTTAATAGCAATAACATAATAATTATTTTTATCCAAAAAATGAAATTTTTTATTTTATAAATTTTGTAATGTTTAATTTTTTGGTAAAAATATTATTAAAACTTTTCATGTATTTGTAAGCCTCTTCAGCAATTTTGTTTTTGGTATTGCAGGCCTTACACGTTTAAAGAGATTATTTCTTGTAACTTAACCCAAGCAATTGGCATGTTTCAAATTCAAACCTGTGATTGTGTAATTCATAGCCTCTTCAATAGTTTAAGTCTAGTTTTATTTTTGAAAGTGAGGTTTAGTTATAAACTTTACAAGAGATTGTAATCAATCAAGTCATATCGGTTGAATTAATTATTGAATTGATTTTGCTGATCATATTGTTTTCTAAAATATCAAGCTAACAATTTCAATACGTATCTTACATAGAATATTTAAAATAAATATATCCTTTTTCTTCTTTAATTGACATGAAAATCAAATATAATGACTTGCTTTTCAAACTTGTTTAGTAATGTGACTGGAGGAAACTTTAAAATGGAAAATGCTGAATGAAACCATTTATTTATCTCTTTTACAAAATTGCATACTAACAATATAGACCAATATAGACCAATATATATAGACCGTAATTACTCACATATGATGCCACTTTCTGCAAACTGCATTTTAAAAAATGTAATATATGTCTTATTATAGTAGAAGAATATGGATTTTTTCATGTGAGTCTTTCACAGAGAAAAATAAATACAAAAATTTTGCACAAGACAAATTTTGTAGAATCATAAAATCCAATTCGCTTATTAGTATTACCACGTAATTCGTACAAGTTTCGTGAAATATATTTTGTGCTTAATAGCACTACTCTTTCAAAATAAAAGTTAGTAGCAATATATTGAGAGCTTATTTGATTTAAATTCTTAATAATAGCATTATCTTAGTTGCTTTTATCAAAAGTGTTTTGAGAGGCTAGATTTTTCCATTTCTACTGAGAAGAATTTAAACTAAAAAAGCTCTAAAAATGGTGAAATGTTATGAGTACACTGGCAAGTTTTCCTGAGAAAAAAATTGAGTAAATGACTAATATCTATAACACAATTTTTTTTACAAAAATTATTTACAAGTTTTATTTGTCATAAAAAATGGTATTAGAATAAATTCACAACAATAGTTACATCATGATTTAAACCTAAGTCTTGCATATTGTTCAAGCATTAGGACACCGATAACGCGTTGCTAGGCTTCAAAACTATTGATTATTTACCCACCAGCAAGCAACTTCTACTATAACTTTACCTCATCTTTACTACTTGAGCTATCCCCAATTGACTACCCAAAAGCAAGTGGAGTGCAAATTTCTTTCTTTAAAAAATGCTGGTTGACGAAGATTTATAAAAATGAATAATTACACAAATAACTCTATACAAGTTAAAAAAACATCACTTTTCACCACTCCCCTCCCGGAAGGAAAAAAAGAACATTACTACTTGTATACTTTTAAAAGTAAGTAGAATTGCATGACTAATAATTTATTCATTCAAAATTAAGATGCTCGTTATGATTTTTTTTATTACAGCAAAAGAAAAGGAGAAAGATATGTTAAAACATTAAAAAAGGAGTTCCTCAAGTAAAATAAATTTTCAAAATAAAATCCTTGATATTTAAAAGAATAAAGCCTACAATATAATGGTTTGTTAATATACAAATGTGACATGATAATACAATGAATATCATAATGAATAATATTTCTTATACATAATCTATCCCTTAACTCCTTTCACTTGAACATATGTGACAAAATTAATGTCTAAATGTTTAGAAATTTTGATAAGACTAATCATAATTGAATAACTAAAATTATATATATATATATATATATATATATATATATATATATATATATAAAATAATACGTGTATAAATAAATGTAATTAATATTATTATATTTTAATAAATAAAATTTAACTTTAACGCTTGATTCTAATTCTTATTTTTAATTTTATTTAATTTTTTATTTTTTATTTTATTTAATTAAATTAAATTAATAAATATATAAAAAATTAAAAAAATTAAAACCAAATTTTGTCCTATCTTTAATAGGTGTACACAACGGTTTCGTTTGAACTGTGCAATAATTGTTCAGGAACACATAAAAAAACAAATTAAGGGACAGACTACATAGGATTAAAGCAAAGAAAACCCTTATACCAAAAAAAAATGCAAAGAAAATTCAATAATGAAGATTATCTGTTCTATTTTTTGTTTTTGTTTTTATTTTTATTTTTAATTTAAATTTTATCAAAGAAAAAATAAATTAAAATAAAAAAGGAAAATACATATAATTAAGTTTAAAAATTTAACAGAATTTAAGTAAAAAAAAAAAACAAAAAATATGAAGACAGATGATCTTCCTGCCAATGTACACTAGGCTTATCTACCTATGCTACACATGCTTGCTTTTTATGGTTTTTAAATATTTCTTTTTTTTTCTCACAAGGAAAGAAAGTCTTGTCAACCACCCCCAACACGGAGCCATTGCCGGTTTCGACTGCGCCACCTCTTTCTCTTTCTCTCTCCCTCTCTTCTCTAGTCCTCACATCCGTACAACACAGCATGTGATCTAGTATCGCTGGCTTCTACCTTCTCCACCCTGTCCATGCCCAAAATCTGCCGGTGCAATCATCTTAATTAATCCACTTGACCACCCTTGCTACCTTTTTCTACCTCTTCCTCCAACTTGGACCCCTTAAATATCAACATAAACCAAATCAATCAGACTTGTGCTGATTGATTGTGTGGTCCATGACATTCATTACCAATAATCTCTTTTTTTTTCATAGGGTTTTAAATTGTTGACCTTAGTAGGGTTTTTCTGGCCTTTAGTACCTGCTTGTTCAATTAACCTCTTGTTCAGCTACCTGGGTTAGCTTACTGAGAGAGTTTTTGCTTCTTTTTTCTAATTTGAATTAATGGAGGAATACACTAATAATAATCACCTGAGCGAAAACACAGGTCCAAGTCCAAGGCCAAGGCCAAATTTCTTGTACTCTTCGGCTAGTACCAGTGGTGGTGGTGGTTCAGGCGTTGGAAACCATCATCATCATCAGCTTCAGCTTCCCATCAACACCTTTCATCTTCAATCTGGTAATGGATCAGATCATCACTGCTTTCAATCCGGTGATCAAGTACCACACTCTGCTGTGAAAACCGAAGCCGCCAGCACCTCGCAGCTTCACACTCCGATTTTCCACTATCCTTTGATGAGAGGAAATCTTCACAACAACACGATGCAGAATCCCCATCAGAGTCATCAACAAGGAGGAAGTCACAGCCAAAGCTCTAGCGAAGTTGAAGCCATCAAAGCTAAAATCATTGCTCATCCTCAGTACTCCAATCTCTTAGAGGCTTACATGGATTGCCAAAAGGTCCCTAATTAATTATTATTTCAATTTTCACCAAAACCATTTCAGTGTATATGCCCCATATTATATATATACCTCTTTTTTATTTTTATTTTGGCACATATATATAGCTCTTAATCTTTACTTCGCTCTCTCTCTCTCTCTCTCTCTCTCTAACTATTTGTAGGTGGGAGCTCCGCCGGAAGTGGTGGCGCGTCTGGTTGCGGCGAGGCAAGAGTTTGAGGCACGGCAGCGATCTTCAGTTAGCTCAAGGGAAAGTTCCAAGGACCCAGAACTTGACCAATTCATGGTGGGGGGTTTCGTTTGCCTTCCTTTTTATCTTTTTTTTTTTTTTACTTCGTTATTTTGGGCTTTTCTTTGCTAACTAACTGTTACTAGTATTAGAAATTTAGAATAGATTTTGTGGGCTGAGGTAGTGTTGGAATGTTTGGTGTTAACAGGAAGCTTACTATGACATGCTTGTGAAGTATCGAGAGGAATTAACAAGGCCTATACAAGAGGCTATGGATTTCATGCGGAGGATAGAAACTCAGCTAAATATGCTTTGCAATGGACCCGTGCGGATCTTCTCTGGTACTTTATCTTTCTCTTTATAGGAGAGCAGCATCCTATTATTCCCTCCCACCCTTATTCCCCTCCATTCTTTCTCCTCACAGGCATAAACCTCGAACTTGTGTTAAAGAAAATGTAATTTATAGTACTAATTTCACTGAAAACGAACTAATTAGTTCTGGACTAAACAGTAATAATCAGCTATATGTGGGTAATTTTATTTTATATGCAAGGGCACAAAATTTTGGACCCGGTTCTGCAATTCTTGAAATTCGTAAAGTCGAGTGTTTCTGTACTCTGAGGCAGGAAACTTTGACCAAAAATTTTACTACCAACCTTGGAATCGTGGGAGGGGAGGGGACCCAGATAGACAATATGATATTTCATCAAGCACAGAACCCTAATCACGAGCCTATATATCACTAGTATTTTTTTAATAAAGAAGAATGTACAGCGTCCGTTTTTTTTTTTGAACTTTCCGAGAATTGACAAGTTACATTTTATTTTATTAATTTTATTATATATCTTATTGGAAATATTGTCCAATCTTCACGACTCCAGAATATAGATAAACCTTTATTTATTTATTTAAGCTTTTGCTAAAACCAAAATTCACACGTTCGGTTCGCGTCTCTACTTAGCTCCTTCTTTTCCCCAAGCTTCTGAGTCTGGGTTCGTTCTGACAAAATGATTCCTCTAGGGTTTCCTAGTTAATCCATTTTATATTTTGCTAACTACGCGTAATCATTGGGTTTTGTGGCATGACATTCTCACACACACCTCCCCATCATTGTAGTGGTCAGTTCTCGGCCGTCTTACAACAATTGCCGTTTTGATCACGTCTTGTGTGTGTGTGTGTGTGTGTGTGTGTGTGTCTTTGAGTCGAAAGAGAGTATAGAGTAGTACTCCAATAAGCACATTGGATGAAGCACATTGGATGCTGTTCCAATCCGCACATTCCCAAGCATACTGAACGTTAATAAATGTATAATTGACACATCTCATTTTCTGTGTTTGTTTCTGTCCCCGAAGTTCCTTAGTTGATACTTTTAACTATAGATAAATGCTTAGGAAGTTGCATTATTACTTTGTAATTATGAAGTATATATTAATTATGGATTTTAACATTTGTTAAGGATTGAAAAATATAAAATATTAA
This sequence comes from Ormosia semicastrata, assembly GCA_029884595.1. Lineage (NCBI taxonomy): Eukaryota > Viridiplantae > Streptophyta > Magnoliopsida > Fabales > Fabaceae > Ormosia > Ormosia semicastrata. Next base: position 7,240,501 of record JAQQTO010000063.1, on the reverse strand, counting down.
ATAAAAAGTAATTTTTTTAAATTTTTAATGTATTAAACATTTTATCTTTATTTAATAATTTCTTTTTTTTTTTAAATTTCTTAAAGAAGTATTCTTAATGTAATTGATATACAAACCCATATATTATTTACGGATATATGCTCATATCTATGGGTGATTTGTAACACAAAAGTTCGAGTTCACGTTAACATAGATGCGAGATAGTGAATTCCACACGGTGGGAGATAAATCACAATTTCCTGAAGTAAAACTTCTTCATCATCGCGTGTCTTTCTAATGTGAATCATAGGCTGCCTGTTAATTTCATGGTTATGACCTTATATCCAATATGCTTAACGTGGTGAGAGTTTTTGCAGCCAATCTTATGTTGCTTCTATTTAATTTACAAATTCTGTGTGCCTAAATTAAAATAGCAACTTTAAGGTATTGCTCATTGTCTTATATTTGCTTAATTACATGATTGTTGAGTAACATACGCACCTGTGTAATCTATTCAACGAATTGACTTGTCATATGATTGAAACCATTTTATATGCATTCTTGATTTACTGAAAAATTTCCATGCTTGATGGGTATTTATTTCAGTAAGGAAGTCGTATATCTTGCTGAAATTTTTTTAGCAGGAGACCGATAGACTATCAAATAACTTTTAGCTACTAAATCAATGAGACATTTTGTGACATAGTCATTTATTAAATCCACAAAAGTTCGAGTTCACGTTGACATAGATGGGAGATAGTGAATTCCACACGGTGGGAGATAAATCACAATTTCCTGTCTTCATATTTAGTTGTTATATGGTTTAAAACTACATCATCATCGCGTGTCTTTCTAATGTGAATCATAGGCTGCCTGTTAATTTCATGGTGATGACCTTGTATCCAATATGCGTAACGTGGTGAGAGCTTTTGCAGCCAATTTTATGTTGCTTCTATTTAATTTACGATTCTGTGTGCCTAAATTAAAATGGCAACTTTAAGGTATTGCTCGTTGTCTTATATTTGCTTACTTACATGATTGTTGAGTAACATACGCACCTGTGTATTCTATTCAACGAATTGATTGGTCATATGATTGAAGCCATTTTACATGCATACTTGGTTTACTGAAAAATTTCCATGCTTGATGGGTATTTCAATAAGGAAGTCGTATATCTTGCTGAAATTTTTTTAGCAGGAGACCGATAGACTATCAAATTACTTTTAGTTACTAAATCAATGAGACATTTTGTGACATAGTCATTTATTAAATCCCATAACTACAGTTTCTTTTTTTTTTTTTTTTTTAATTTTTAAGTGAAGGCAACATGATTTTGGTAGTCTATCTCTTTATAAATCTCAGTTCACTTGTTTCCAATTAAATTTGTACAAGAGGATAAGTATGTTAGAAAACCAATATAATTTTGGAGTGTCGCTATATTGGAATAATATATATATATATATATATATATATATATATATATAGAGAGAGAGAGAGAGAGAGAGAGAGAGAGAGAGAGAGAGAGAGAGAGAAAGAGAGAGAGAAAATATTGAAATGAATTAATTTATGGAAAAGGGAAAAAGAATTGATTAATTTAAATTTACCTCTACATTGTATATACGAATAAGGAAAACCAAAATAGAACAGAAATGGTTATCTGTTTCTTCCTCTGCAAAAGAAAAGAACTAGTCTGAAGAGTGTTTATTGTAAGAGGTGAGGAGCGAATTTTGACCATTGAATTTTACATGAATGGTCAAGATTGTAAGAGGTGAGGAGTGAATCTTTATTATTAAATTTTAGATGAATGATTAAAATTAAAACATAAATGTATGACTTTTTTAAGTAGTTACATGACTTTTAAATAACTTTTAATCTTGACATTCATGTGGTCACATGATCTTTAAGTAATTTTTAATCTTAATCATCTATGTATGATTGTATAGTTAAAATTTACTTTTTTCATCTTCTCATAATAAAAATTCATCTTATTGATATGTTTCATATATATATATATATATATATACCTAAAAAATATTGAAATGAATTAAATTTAAGGGAAAGGAAAATGAATTGATTAATTTAAATATACCTCTACATTGTATATACAAATAAGGAAAACCAAGAAATGGTTATCTCATATATATATATATATATATACGGAAAATATTGAAATGAATTAAATTTATGGGAAAGAGCAAAGGAATTGATTAATTTAAATTTACCTCTACATTGTATATACAAATAAGGAAAACCAAAATAGAACATAAATGGTTATCTCTTTCTTCCTCCGCAAAAGAATATTTTCTTTGAAATTCACCCTTGTGTGTTTTAGCTCTCTTTTAAATATATAGTTGAGTTCCTTATTCAATATTCAAGATCGTTTTGGCTTTGCAGTGCATGATCATTATTATGAAGCACTTCAAAATGAATTATTAGTTCCATCTTCCATGATGACAATGCGAAGTAATACGTACCTTATTTTCTGTGCCTTTCTCTTGGAGGATGGAAAAGGCCTTGATTTAGTACTGTGACATTTGGGTAAACAGCCATGGAAATGGAATCACATATTGCTTCATTATGCGATAACAGTCTTGGGAGCTGAAGAACATAGATAGATGCGTGTGTGCCTCCTCTATACGTCCTTTCTAATGTTACTTCTCTGCATCATCATTCGAAAACTGTGCATTTGGTCGTATGAAATTATGTATTTCCTTATACGTTTGTACTCGGTATTTTTTCTAGCTAAATGTACATTCCCCAGTTTATCAGGAACTTATTTAGACATTGTTGCGTTGCCATTATTTAGCAGATGATAAATATGAAGGTGTTGGTTCATCGGAAGAGGATCAAGACAATAGTGGTGGAGAAACAGAACTGCCTGAGATAGATCCCCGAGCAGAAGACCGTGAACTTAAAAACCACTTACTGAGGAAGTATAGTGGTTACTTAAGTAGCCTTAAGCAAGAACTTTCAAAGAAAAAGAAGAAAGGAAAACTTCCTAAAGATGCTAGGCAAAAGCTACTTAACTGGTGGGAATTACATTACAAATGGCCATATCCTTCGGTATGTAAATGTGTCGTGAGAGAAGTTCTTTCATAGACCGAACATCTCTTAAGTATTTAAATTATTATTTAATGTGTAAAAACACTTTTAAAAATAAGTGCACTTCTATTATGATATTCATAACTTTACATATATCAAATAATAATTTGAATGTTTGTAGTAAATCGTACCTAATTACGAATTAGTGTATGTGTAACTCAACAACACTCTTCTGATCTCATCCATTTCTCTTTGATTTCTTTTTTGCTAAAATTAAATTCTTGGATAATCACTAGGAATCAGAGAAGGTGGCATTGGCTGAGTCAACTGGTTTGGACCAGAAGCAAATAAATAACTGGTTCATAAATCAAAGGAAGAGGCACTGGAAACCATCTGAAGACATGCAATTTATGGTGATGGATGGCCTGCATCCGCAGAACGCGACTCTCTATATGGATGGTCACTACATGGCTGATGGTCACTACCGTCTAGGGCCATGACCACCTTATATTATGTATTCAAATGCAAGGTATGATCTTCTCATTAATAAAGAGACTGTCCAAACAAGATAATAGTCAGTGCTCTAGCTACTAGTTTCAATATCAAGCATAACTTGAACATTGGTTGTGCTTGTGTCGTGTGATTACTTGAGTAGTGTGCCATAGTGATCTTGTTTTATTCACCAGTGACTTGTTGCTTGTATTTTCAGTATAAGTAGTTGCCAGTAGCAATAATTCATTAAGATGTTACATTGTTGGATTTTAATCTTATATAAGGATATCAGAGGAGGTGCCTGTCGTCGTGCTGTACTTTTCTTTGATTGTTACATCAACCTTTTAGGGTGTAACTTTGTTGTGTGATTGGTGTACGCAGAAGAGGAAATTTGCGATTTGGAGCTTCTGTACCATATTAAGTCTGCAAGGAGATACTAGCAATCAGGCTTTTAATTTAGTGTATATGACATTGACAGGAACGTATTCATCATAAAACTTGTGATGATTCAATGTTATGTTGCCATGTTGGTCTCCCATATTCATGCTTCTTAGGTTTTCGTACACCATTGATATATTGATTTGTTTTCAGGAATTAGAATTATAAATCACTTTCATATAATAAAAAAGAATTACAAATCACTTAGCTAGTTGATATATATACGAAATTCAAACTTTCATGCGATTGATATATCGATTCAAATTATGTTAGAGCTTTTAAAAGTTGTCTGATGTATTCGCCATGGCAATTAATTTATGTAAGTTCTAAATATTTAACAATAAAATTTCAAAGCGGATCTAGTTGTGTAACTAGCCCTAAGACGCAGAGGTTTTTTTTTTTTTAATAAATAAACTTTATGAAGTTTACATGAACCCAGAGGAATATGGCAGTATGAAAAAGAACAATTTACTATTTGCAAAGGATGAATGCAATTATAATAGAATTTATAAGCTTTTAGAATCAAAGAACAATAATTAAATTATGCATAATAAATGAGTTTAATTTTGATATATTATAAATTTTTTTATATCATTAATTAATTATATATTAATATATATATAAAGTCTTAATTTTTAATGTCTTTCCTATATTAGATTTCGATGCAAATAGGGTTTTTATTCCATGCCAAATTCCTTATTTGATAAGTATGAATAATTTTTTATTTTATTTGTAGATTAAGATTTTGTAATTAATATTGAGATTTGTAGAAAATATATAATAAATATAAAAAATATATAAGAAATATACAAGACATGAAAAACATTTGTTTTTAATAAAAAACTAAGAGGTCATAAAGGGTGGAAGTGGTGGTTATTTGTTAAGTAATTTTTATGGGTTATAAATACTTGTATTAAAGAATTGATCAAAACATGTGAATGAAAAAGAAAAAATTATAAGTAATGCTGTGGTGTAATGTTTGTAATTTTGTACATAAAAATTACATTGTCGAAGACTTATAACTTTGTCCAAAAAGTTATAGTCGGTGAGAGTTTGTAACTTGATCCTTCTAAAGTTGTATTATAATATTATTCATAATAAATTTGATCTTTCCTCTTCGTAGATGTAGACATATTTAGTATAACTACGTTAAACTTTGTGAAGTGTTTATGATATTTTCTTTAATTACTTGTATTTAAGCAAGCACACATGTAAATGGGGATGAGATATTCTCACAACACTTATTTAACCAATGACTTATCTATGATTAACCACTTAACCAGTTATACTTAATCACATTTCCTCCTACAAACTCCTTGCTTAATTTTAGGTAAATTGTTATTAATGAGAAATGATGTTAAGTGTGCCTAAAAGCATGTGTTTTAGAATTATTCTTTTATTTTGTCTTGGTGCAAAGTTCCTATATTAATCTTCTTTGGAGCTCTAGAATGTTAAGATTTTTTAAACAAAAATATTAATCAACAATGGAATAAGTGATAAAAGAGACGTCAGAGATGGGAGGCGGTGAATCCTCTGGCCAAACCTCAACATCAACGAACCCTCAAGACCAACGGGAAAGTCAATGAGCAACGACATTACTTTCACATCGAATGCAAAATAAAGTTACGGATGAAAACAAAGGTTTAAATAATGAAATGTCTTGAAGAAAATCACGAAGTTATGACTGATCGAAGTTATCTCTCAACAAAGCATGTCATACCACCTCACAATCACTTTCAAATATCACATTTCTAAATCCCAGCTTCGCTACCAGATTATCATTGCCTCTCTCAATGGCCAAGCCTTCATGATTGAACGAAAATACATAATAAGGCAATGTTTTGAAGCAGCTGCACAGAAACTGCATTCACAACCTCTAAGTGCCATACGCACGCCACCTTTACCCGCAGTTAAAAAGACAACTGCATCAACATTAAGTCGAATATTCAGATCTTACTGTAGTATCTATTGATTCTCTGGTTTCAATCATGATACATCTTTGACTTAGAAAATTTTTAATCTAGGTTTTCGTCATAATTTATCTTTAACTTATTTATCTTTGTTTTTAGATTCTAATTTATATTTTCTTTTTTATGCTATAGGTTTTATTTTTTATTTATTATATCAGAGTTCTAATTTAATGATAAAATCCAATTTCTAGCTTTACTTAAAAAGTTTGTATCGATTACAAAATATTAAATTACTTTTAATTAAAAACATATATCTCAATAAACCAAAACAATATTCTCATACAGTGTTCTTTTAGTTCATTATCCTTAGTTTTGAAAAGTGCATTTGCATTGAATCTTATTCAGAACTGGATTCTGTAGATTAGTTGAGAAAGTAAGTGATGGTGGTTTCCTCTATGGCATAACCGCAACAGCAACGAGCGAGATGGTGGGTACTGCAAAAGACACTTTATAATTAAACATGATTTTGAATGCGCAATCGGTTCACGTTTTTTGGAGACCACTAAGAAAACGCATGACTCCGTTTATAAATAAGAGATGTTTGCAGGTAGTGAGGTTATCATTTGTTCCCTGCTTTCGATTTCTAGCTATGTTTGAGACTGGGTCTTTTCCAGAAGGTGCCTCATTTTTGCTTCTTGTGAGCATTTTGAGGGCTGTGTCCCTGTCTAGGATTATCTTTCATTTCTTTCTCAAATTCTTGAAGGTGTTTCCTTTTTGCTTGCATATTCTTTTGGTGGAGGTTTCTTTCCAAGTGTATTGACTTTCTCAAATTCTTAAAGGTGTTTCCTTTTTGTCTGCATATTCTTCTGGTGGAGGCTTTCCTTCAAAGCGTAATGGCCAAATGAGGGCCAAGTAACTGTTCTATGTGGCTTGGTCAACACGTTTCTGGGTAGCAGATGCCTTTCTTTCCTAGCATACGTAGAATATCCTACTTTTGTTGGGAAGTTTCAAGGCTTTTGTTGTAGCTCCTATGAGGCGTGGAAGGGCTTCACTGCTTTTCCTCCTTTGCTCCCCTAATTGTTGCCATGTCGTGGGTATGCAGGGGCGTTTAGGGAGTGTAGGGTTGTGAAGCCTTCTCCTTATGTTCTTCAAGTGGGAGGAGGCAAGTTTTTGCTCCTTGAGGAATCGTGGAGGTGGTCGTGATTAGTGCTTGATCATCATCATTATCTGACTAGGCTACCTTCTTGGCTTCTTTCAAAAGGGCAATCTTGCACGAGGGTAACTCGCAAGCTCTTCTTGTAAATTTGATGGTGTTTGGAATGTGAATAATAAAAACTCACCTTTTTTAATATTCTACTTTCCATTGTATTGGTGACGTACACTCGCTTTACCAGCTGAGATGAGTCCAACGCTCGACCTCGGTGGTTGGGTTTGTGTAGTTTGACAAACACTCGTTTTGCCGTCCGAGATGAGTCTAAAGCTTGATCTCGGTGGTTGGGTTCATGTAGTTTGACGAACACTTGTTTTGCCAGCCGAGATGAATCCAAAGCTCGAGCTCGGTGGTTGGGTTCATGTAGTACATGTGACATAGAAGCCTCTTGGCGTGGGGTTCATGAACTTGCATTACGGTTAGTTACTCTTAACCTTTTTAAACTATGGTGAGTTTATGGGTTAAGGCGAGGCCATAATGGTATAGGTGAAAACCCTTGAATGTGTTGCTTGATCCCAGAAGGTGCTCAAGTAGATTCCCATATCTGCTTGTCTTATAAAAACACACTCAACCTCTGTAAACCTGGTTAGTTTATGGGTTAAGGTCATGCTCAAATGGGTACGGTTGAAAACCCTTGAATACGCTGCTTGACCCCAGAGGGTATTCAAGTGGATTCTCCAGATTGGCCTTTTGTAGGAAAGTTGGAATAGCTGATCTTTTCAGGCCTTGTTTTCCTCGGACCTCGCCAAGGTGTGGCAACCTTGTGGGTTGCGTCAAGCCAAAGTACTCAAAGACTTGAAGTCTCAGCCGAGGTACTGGTTGTAGATAGTGATGAGCTGAAGTACCTGTGGACCCAAGGTCACAACCGAGGTATTGACTTTCAAATATAACAGTAGTTGGAAAAACACTGATTTAGATATCTAAAGAAGTTTATTACACAGTTGAAGTAACAATTACAAAGTGTTACATAATTGTCTGGGTTACTTTAGCAGGATGATGATTTTCCTCTTGGTGGTTGTTTTAGGGTTGTGCCCTATCTTGATGTTTGGCATTAACCCGGGGCGAGCATGAGCTAGGGTTGTCATTCCTAGTCGGAGAACATCTTCTTTGGAAGGGGAGAGAGGGACTTCGAGGGCTATAGCTCTGTTTCCTGTAATAACCCATCTTCTGACTGTTCTAGGCTTGACGCATATACTAGCCCAAATGGCCATCCTAGATGAGAGATTCAATGGCATCCCGAAGGTTGGTACAATCCTTCGTGTCGTGACCATAGTCATCATGCCTCGCACAATGCTTGGATATATCCCTCTACGAATGCTTTTTCATAGGGGTCTTTGCACATCCCGGAGCTTGGTGTTCATGACCTATTGACGGATTTGAGCCCGATGTGTATTGAGGGGAGTATAGCTGTCATACTTCCCTTTGAAAGGTGACTTTGAATTTTGCCCTTATTGGTTTGGCTGCTCTTCGGTTTTGGGTTTAGCATTCTCTTTCTCAAGATGCTTCCTGGCTTGGAGAACATCCTCAACATTGATGTACTTGTCATCCCCAGCATGAAATTTATCCATGGTTTTGGGCTCCTTCTTTGCCAATGAGAAGGAGAATTACCTTGGATGGAGTTCTTCTTTAATGTAGAACAATCTGAGTCTTTCAACCCTGTCACACACATTTACAATCTTCTTGTTGAACTCGGACATAAAGTCTCAGAGAGACTCCTTCTTTTCTTGTCGGATCTGGGAGAAGCATGAAATAGACTTACGATGCACTTTGTTGGCAGTGAAATGCAGCAAAAATATCGAAGATAGCCCTCCCCAGTTATCCACGGATCTCGGAGATAGGGTGGTGAACCATCTCAAGGTAGTTTTCTTTAAAGACAGAGGGAAAGCTCAGCACATGAGAGAGTCATTACCCCCATCAAATAAAAGTGCAGACACATAGGCATCCAAATGCTCTCGAGGGTCCGTGGTCCCATTGTTGGCTTCAATGTTAGTAGGGTACTAGGGATTTCATCGACCATTAGTATGTCAGAGAAGGATTGATTTTGTGAAACCGTGTCCTTTGCCCTATTTTCCTACCCTCTTGTTTGGGCAAGTCCATCATTATGGATAGGCTCTATGATTCTAGAGTTCTCCGGATGACAGTCATCGTGCTGATGTTGGTCTCTTCTGTTTTCATGGTTCTTTCTAGAAGACTAATTTTCTGCTTCGTGGTCCTGGGTAGCAGCTCTCTCTAAGTTATGAATTTTTTTGTCCTAATGATGAATCCTCTCATCCTGAAGTCTAACTAGAGAGAGTTGATGAACCTTTAAAATTACATGTTTTTATGGTTCAAAATATTCGTTTTCACTCTCTTCTAATCCCTTTTGATTCAGCTTTGTTCTCAAATTTAATTATGCTTTTATTGTCTTAAACTTTGTTCTTATTATGTGTTTTAATTGTTTTTGATAAGTAATTACACATTGAAGAAGACTGGATGCTTGAACAAGGAGCAAAATTTGGATTCCCGCAGCATCCTGACCATTCCTTAGTAATTGAGCCATATCTTCGGTTACAGAGATCGAATCGACAGGCCGTTTGTGGCATTGAAAAGCTAACAAAAAATCTTAGAACAGTGCGCTTAAGCGCCCCATTTTTGACCAATTAATCGGTCAAGCATAGAGAGGAATGCACAACGTGACTAAGTGCCCAAAAACTGAGCGCTTATGCACACAATACGTTTAATGACGCGTTTTGACGCTTATAAATAAAACAAGTTTAGTTCTTGGGCAGTTATCCATTTGAAATTGAGAGAGAAAAGTGGAGGCACAAACCCTAATTTGGTGTGGGCGCGTCTAGACTTGAAGATTAAAAATTTTCTTCAACCTTTCCGCCTATCTTCCATGGATTTTGTCAAATTTTTCTTTGTTTTCTTCTTTCTCCATGTGTAACTAAACTTCTCAAGTTAGGGTGATGATGAATTTTGTTCTTTGATGATATAAACCCATTATTGTGTTTAATCTATGTTTCTATTTCATGATTTATGTGTTTGTCTCTTGTCTTAATGTTTTTCTAAACCTAATCACTTTGAGAATGATTTTAGGGTTTATGTATGATTTGAAAAAATTATGCACGAACCTAGAACATGTGATAAACACCACAACTTCTACAATCACTAGGAATAAACGTTGTGAGTTGTGTGGTCTTACTTTTAATTCCCTCGTTTTTGATAAAGCATTCTCTATTTAGGGTTATACTAAGGAATCAGTTAACTTTAAATAGTGTGAAGATGATTAATATACCAAGGGATTATATATTGATTAATTTTGGGAATCTGATCGTGAATCATTGAAATAGAACTTGATTGAACCAATATTTGAATTTGCATCAATAGAGTTCAATTGAAGTCTGACCCCTAACACTTTGACATTATTGTTTGTCACCCTTAAGTTCATTCTTGATATTTTAAATTATTTTCTTGTTGGTGTTTATCTTTAATTTACTTTCTTATCAACTCTCATATTTTCGATAACTTAAATAGTATCAATTTAATGAACTTAGTAATTGGCAACATAATCATCGCGGGAATGATACTCTACTCACTTTTTATTACTTTTACGATTTGGTGCACTTGCCAAATATCACAACAAGTTTTTGACGTCGTTGTCGAAGATTATTGTTTGTCAATATTAAATAGTAGTTGAAAAAATACTAATTTAGGAACTTATTTTTCTTGTTTAATTTTATTTTTATTTATTTATTTTTCTTTACTTCATTCTTGTTTGCTTGTTTATTTATGTGAGGTATTGTGAATTCGGAAGAATTACTTTTTGATCCAGAAATCAACAAAGTAGAAAGAGCAAATAGAAAAATAGCAAGAGAAAGAAAAAGAATTAAAGAAGAAAATATGGCTGAAATTAATGAACAAAGAAGATGCACGTTCGCAGAATATGTGACTTCGTTTGCTGAAAGGGTTGCAACTAGTATAGTGCAACCTACCATACAAGCCAATAAATTTGAGATCAAATTAGCTCTTCTACAATTGGTGCAACAGGATTAGTTTGGGGGTCATCAGTCAGAAGACCCCAATTTGCATATCACTAATTTCTTGCGGCTGTGTGACACCATCAAATACAATGGAGCAAGTGATGATGCCATCAGGTTAAGGCTTTTCCCATTCTCTTTAAGGGATAAAGTTAAGAGCTGGCTACAAGCCCAGCCTCAAGGAAGCATCATTACGTGGGATGATTTGGTGAGTAAATTCCTTACCTGATACTTTCTTCCGTTTATGTTCGTCAAGATGAGGAGTGAGATTATATGTTTCACTCAAAATTAGAGGGAATCTTTGTATGAAGCCTGGGAGAGATTCAAGGAGCTACTAAGAAGATGTCATCACCACACATTTGAAATTTGGAAGCAAGTTCAAATCTTTTATAATGACTTAAATCATTTCACCAAAGCTATGGTGGATGCATCTGCAAGTGAGTCTCTAAACACTAAAACTACTAAAGAGACTCAAGAATTATTTGAGACCATGGCTACTAATAAACATCAGATGCCTAGTGGAAGGTCCGTGGTTAAATAAGGAGTTATGGAGCTTAGCACCCTTGATGTCTTACTTGTGCAAAATAAAAATATTTCGCAGCAAATCACCAACCTCTCTAAACAACTTGGTAATATGAAGGTAAGCTCTGTAAATCATCAATTTTTAAATTGTGATTTCTGTGGAGGTAATCATGCTAATGGTGAATGCGATGCAAGCAACTCTGGTGTTATTTCTCAAGAGCAGGTCAATTATATGGGTAATCCTTCAAGACCCTAAGGTAATTTATGCTCGAATACATATAATAAAGGATGGAAGAATCATCCCAATTTCTTATGGAATAATCAAATGGTACCACTGAACGCTCAACTAGAGAAGAAGTCCCCTCTAGAAATTGCACCTGAAAAATTATCCCAACAAACATCCTCTTTTGTGCCACAGACTTCTTCTTTTATGCAATAGACTTTAAATTTCATGTAGGAGTCAAAGACCAATTTCAAAAATCGAGAGGCAGTGATTCGAAGTCTAGAGAATCAAGTAGGTCATATTTCAAGATAGCTTGTAGAAAGACCCCTAGGCAGCTTACCTAGCGACACTGTGGTCAATCCAAAGGAGCCTTGTTTGGTGATTACTCTGCGAAGTGGCGAGACTTTGGAAGAACACATGAAAGAAGCACCTGGCTCTTTAAGAATTGAGAAAGAGAAAAATGATGCTCCACCTAAAGATACCTTAAGGCAAGATGGCAGTAAAGTAGAAGTTAAGGAGGAATAACCAAACGTGTAGAGACAAAAGTGCAAAAGGTGGGTTGCATGCTACAGAAGTGTGATTCTAGTTAGTTAAGTTTTGTCTCCTTCTCATGTTCACCATGATAATGGCTGTGATTGGAGTATTAATGGTGGTGTTAGGAGTAGAAATTTATCATTTTCCACTGACGGTGCCAATGTTCAGAACCTGGTTTGGAGGATTGCTTGAGAAGGTAAGTGGTGGTGGTTTCCTTCGTGGCACTAGGGGTATAATCGGGTCGGTTTGGTTCAGTTTCTGGAGAAAAATAAAACTGAACCAATCAAAATCAATTAGTTCAATTTGGTTCAATTTTCTTATTTTTTGATAACCAAATCCGAACCAAATATCCACGGATTGGTTTGATTCAGGTCATTGGTTTCTAGGCTTCGTAGCTTCCTAACCATAGAATCACAGACCTCTGTGACCAAAATCCCCTAGGTATCAACCACACTCTATATTCTCAACCCAAAAATCATCCCAAAAATAATATTCTCCACGCTTTGAAATCCAAAATAACATCCATCCATAAGAAGTGCAAAGCACCCATACATTCATAGTTGAGAGGAAAACATAGCCATGGCCTCCAAGCTTTGCAATTTCTACAAATCTGACACAGAACCACCACCTAGAGTTGTCATCCTCCACCATGTTGTCAACCGCACTGACGAACCACCGCCATTACCTCCTCAAGTGAGCTCTAATTGCCATATGCTACACACCAACCTCGAGCCCGTACCACCACAGCCATAGGCGCTGTCCGCTACAGACCGCACAGTAACCCAAACGCCACCTAGTCAACCACTAGATCTGTGCTCACAGTCCAGATCTGCCGTCCTCTATGAGCTACGAAGTCCATCACACAAGCCTCCACCATGAACGTTGCCCGAATCTGCTCCCACTGTCACGTCACCAGAGCTGTGCACCAGTTTCCTTTCCCCTCTCTTGCTTATATTTGTGACATTTTTCTCTTTCTTCGTTGCTGGTTAAAAAAAGAAAAACAAGATAACCACCATAGAACAAGCAAAAATTAACGGTGTAGCCATGGATGCAAAATGAAACCAAAAATGAAAAGGAAAATGAAAAAGATGCAATCTTTGTGTTGAAAAAGACTGCCTTAAGAAGAAAGGAGTGGTGGTGAGCAGCGGCAAGTGCTCTGCTAGGGTTCAAAATGGGGGAAAATGAAATAGATATAAAAAGGGTGAGGGAGAGGATAGACAAAAAGGTTAAAACGACAGAGTTTAGCATATATATATATAATGGTTCAGTTCGGTTCGGTTCGGTTCTTGGGTTTGAAACTTTAAATCCGAGAACTAAACCAATTAAACCTCATTTGGTTCTGATTTTGCTCGAACGAATCAGTATACTTGAACTAAACCGAACCAGGGTTGAAGAGGGAGTATTTTCCTAAATTCAGGTAGGTCTTTATATATCCTACCAGGGTGATATTGTCTCTTGTGAATCTAATTAGCTCGTCAGTGTATGGGATTAATTCTTTTCTTGATAATCCTAGCTTTTCAAACAACTCTGAGAACATGATATCAACCGAGCTCCCTTGGTCAATAAATATTCTGCTAACCTCGACATTGGTAATTATCCCAGAGATGACCATGGAGTCTTCGTGATTCGAGATTGTGCATCTATAATCTTTGTTAGAGAACGAAATCAGTGGAGTTTTCCTTGCGCTGCTCTCTGACTTAGTTATCGAGTGGGATGCCACACTCAGTACAACCTGGAGTGCTTTCTTTTTGGCATTTCTTGAGTCACTGCCACTTGCGAAGCCCCCTGAGATGGTTTTTATTATTTGGGTTACTTCAGCGTAATGACAGTTGTCATCGTGATTATCATCCCGAGGTTGTGCCCTATCTTGGTTGTGGGCATTACCTTGAGAGAAGCTTGCGCTGGGATTGTTGTTCCTGGCTAGAAAGCGCCTTCTCTGGTAGGGTAGAGATGGACTTCTCCGAGAACTATATATCTGCTTCTTGAAGTGTTGCCCCCCCTTTAATTATTATTTCGAGATTAGCGCACATAACAGCCCAACCGCCTATCTTGGATCAGAGACTCGATGACATCTTGGAGGTTAATGCAATCCTCCATGTTATAACCATGGCCGTGATGCCATGCATAGTGCTTGGATTTGTCCCTCTGTGCATGGTTCTTCAAAGGGGAGGTCTTTGTAGGTCTCTGAATTCGGTGTTCATGACCTCCTGGTAGATCTAAGCTTGAGATACGATGAGGGGAGTGTAGTTTTCGTACTTCCCTTTAAAAGGTGGTTAAGTTCTAGCCCTGCTAGTTTGGCTGCCCATACTTAGGTTTAGCATCTTCTCCTTTCTTAAGATGTTTCTTATCTTGAAGAATATCTTCAGTGTTGATATACTTGATAGCACGGGCATAGAACTCGTCCATGATCTTAGTCTTTTTCTTGGCAAAAGAGAAATAAAAAGGCCCAAGGCGAAGTCGTTCCCTCAAGTAGTGCAATCTGAGTCTTTCATCTCAGTCTCTATTGTTGACTAATTCTTTGTTCAACCAGGATAAAAGGTCTCAGAGAGACTCCTCCTTTCTTGTTTAATCTGGGAAAGGTATGAGATAGATTTTGGTTGTACCTTACTGATAGTGAAGTGTAGTAAAAATTGCAATGACAAACCTTCCAAATTAACGATAGACTTAGGAGTTAATGTGGCGAACCATCTCAAGCCAGCTTTCTTTAGAGATAGAGGGAAAGTGCGACACATGAGAGGGTCATCTCCTTCAGCAAATAAAAGAGCAGAAACATATGCGTCCAGGTGCTCCTGAGGGTTTGTGGTCCTATCATAAGCATTAATATTCGTGGGATATTTGAACCGCTTAGGGATCTCATTGGTCATTAGCTTGTCGGAGAAGGGTTGGTCTTGTGAAACCAAGATCCTTACTCTGTGGTCCTGCTCTTGTTCTTCTCCAAACAGGGATTTCAGGGCTCCGAGCGAGTTCTGCAACCTTACAATTTTTTGAATTATGGACCTCGTTATGGGCTCTATCCCTTCAATTTTCTTGATTCCTTCTTGGAGATCAGTTCTTGCCTTCTATCGCATGGTTGACAGCTCTTTCTAGGTTGTGGATCCGTTCATCCTTAAGTCTAATTAGAGAGATGAGTTTTGCTCTAGATAGCTCCAAGAGTTCGATTTTGACATGGTGGGACCGAACTTCTTCATTCTCCACATGGGCTCCAAGGTGTTGTAGTGTTGTCACTCACTGTTTGGCATCTCCAGAAGGTGCTCGTTGTGGATCGAGACCCTGTCTCACTAGAATTTGCACAAGTGGAAGGGAGAGATTCTCACTAGTAAAAGAAATTTCTACCCTGTCCTGCCTGGATTCCGACTAGGGAACGACTGGTTCTTGGATTAATTCATGAGGTGGAGCAGACATCGGACAACGGTTAGGAGGGGTCGATACGGTTGGTTCTGCACCACAGAGGCATAATTCTGATTGGTAGAGCCTTGCTTTCTCGTCGTGTTAACCATGATGATGATAAGAATATAAGGTTATCTTTTCCTATAGACGACTCCAATGTTCTAAACAAACTTCAGAGAATACCTGAATTGGTGGTTGAAGCTGGAAACCTCTATGGCATGACAACAGCAGCAGTGGTGCTATGGGATGGGTACATGTAAAAGGCACTCCAACGCTTAAGTTAGACTATGCATAAGGATGGTAATATTTAGAATTAGGTGCATACCTTTGAGACATTACAGGGTATTTATAAGAGCATCTTGGGTGATAAAAATCGTAGTTCAATCTGAATTGAATGCTATTGTATAGGATTAAAATGTATGAGATTGTTATCTTTTATAACTAATTTTTCTCTTTATATGAGATGTAATTAGTGTTCATATTTATCAAGAATTCTGTGAGAGATTAGTGCCTCATAACTAGGTAGATGTAATTATCAAAATAGCACACGTAAATATCTGAATACTATTATGGTAGGTCAGGTTACTCCTGATCCGTTAACCCATAACTTGCTTTAGAACACATTCTTTCATAAAGGAAATGATTAAGATCTAGAAAAGACTACGATCACATAATCAGCTTGTAAGCACCAATTTAGGCAATAGCTAGTGGTGCTATAATAATTTTGGACATGGTCATGACCCTTATTGCACCATGCAGGGACCTAAATATTGTACAATAAAATGTAAAAAGCCCCGATATGAATTTTTCTTTTATTTTTTCACTGATGTAAAATAAATTACGTGGTCAGCTAACATCAAGGGTGTTTGCAATTCGATTTGGATCAATTTTGAGTCAAAAAGCCAACTGATCCAAATAATATAATTTATATTGGTTCGAATTGGATTAAACTTGTTACATTTTTAAAATCAAACCAATCCAATCTGGTTTAAATCGGTTTAGATTGGATCGGTTTAATCAATTTTAGACCTAAAATATTTTTAAACAAAAATTTTTGTGAGTTAAAAGCAATATATTTGATAACATAAAATGGGAGAAGTGTGTGAGAAATTAGAGTTATTATAAGTAAAAATATAAATTCTATAGTAAACAAATATGTTATATAATATAAATCGGTTTGGATTAGATTGTATTGATTTTGAACATCAAATCCGAAATCCGATCGAATCCAATTGGTTTTCAAAAGCTCAATTCAAAAAGAACCAAATTTATTCGGTTTTAATTGGATTTTGGTTTTTCGGTTTGGTTTTCAGTTTGGATTGGATTTGAATACCCTTAGTTAATGATGTCTAGTTCAATTCAAAGAATCATGTAGTGTTTATATAAAAAAAGTAAAATACTCTAATCTCTTGTTTATTTGTTTGATTTTCCACACACTCTCCTCTATTTTTAAAAGTTATATAAAACTCATTGATTATACCCAAAGAATAATGCAATAGTTATAACATAGCTTTGGAATGTCGATTTCACAGAGAGACAAATTAAAAGAATAGCTAAAGGAACAAAGAAATTAAAGAAAAATATTAAATGATTAATAGTAAATAAAGATTAGTTTTAAATGCAAATTAAAGTGAAGCAAAGTAAACAAATTGAGTTTCTACTAGATGCAAGATAACTACGGTTCAGAATCTACCAATATTGATTTTAACATTAACTATGTCAAATTATTATTCTTAAATAATTTAACTTATGAATATCTAGCGGTAAGCATGTGATCACGGAAGATCGATCAATGAAGCACTAAGAAGATTAATTAAGTGTATGATAAAGTTTCCCTAATTAATAGTAAATTATCAAATCATAAAATGTATCCTTAATAAGAAATCACAATTGATATCTAACAATTACCATTAACACTCATATAACGCAAATAAATTGCAAAGCATGACTGAATTCATTTAAAATTTCATTAATATAATCTGATAGGAAAATAAAATCAATAAGTATTAAATTCTAAAATTGGGAAATAACAATTCAACATAGTAATGCCAAAACAATCAAGGTTTCATCATCCCCTTAGTACAGAGAATTTAGCAAGACATAATAAGATTAAAACGAAAAAATCATCTCACTAATATTCTCCATTGCATAATCTTCAAAATTTTCTCCATTGCTGTGGTTACTGTCGTTGCACCTCCTTTTTTTCTTTTCTTTTCTCTTTATCACAGCTTTGTGTGGCCATCACATCCTCTTTCTTTTCTCTAATCTATTTCTTTTTTTTGGCATCCTCGTGTAGCGTGCCTCCTATTTTCTTTCCTTGTTACTGTGCAGTGTGGTGCTTCAATTCTCTTTTGCTATGCAGTGCGTCCCTTGTTTTCAATTTGTTCCTTTTCTCTCCCAATGCTGTGCAGCGCACTCTATCTCGTCAGTGTGCTTATTCTATTTATAATTAGTTAAGTGCTCCAATATTGCAATGTATCGTTGTCCCTTTAAATAGATTAGATTAGGTTTTTTTTAATGCACTGCACCAACTGTTTCACTTATTTCATGTCCCAATCCCTTTTATTTGCTGTTGTTCGCTATTTTGCTTACAGCAAGTGCACTTTTTGACATAGAAGGGCACCTATCGCTTGCATGGTTATCTCCACATTTGTCACAAAGGACAAATGGGCTCTGATGAGGACCTTGTCCTATACTGTCCAGCTTGCTTGCTATAGCTGCTATCTGAGTTGATAGCGATGTTATTGCATCCACTTTGTGTATTCCAGCCACCTTCCGTGTAGTATTTCTAGCAGAAGGCCATTGGTAGCTGTTAGTTGCCAATTCTTCCAACAGTTGATAGGCATCATCAAAAGATTTGCTCAGTAAAGAGCCTGTAGCTGCAGCATCCACAATTAGATGGTGGTGTGGTAGTAAACCCTTATAGAATGTGTAGACTTGGTGCCACGGTGGAATAGCATGGTGTAGACACCTTCTAAGCAGATCGTTGTACCTCTCCCATGCTTCGTGCAAGGATTCTCCTTCAAGTTGAGTTAATGATGTAATATTATTTACCATTTCAGCTGTCTTGGCCGAATGAAAGTATTTGTTTGGAAATTTGTCACATACCTCTGACCAAGTTATTATCGATCCCACTAGCAGAGGCTGCAACTAGCTCTTAGCTCTATCTCTAAGAGAAAAAAGGGAAGAGCCTCAGGTGAATGGCATCCTCAGAAACACCAGTATGCTTAAACGTGTCGCAGATCTCTAGGAAGTTTGAGATATGTGCTTTGGGATCCTCATTAGACAAGCCGCCAAACTGTACAAAAGTTTGAATCATTTGAATTATGGCAGACTTTATCTCAAAGTTGTGTGCACGGATAGCAGGCCATCTAATACTAGACTACAAGTTGTCCATTTGAGGGGTTGCAAACTCCCTCAAAGGTCGTGTATGGTTATGCTCGTCTGCCATCTTTCAAGTACCTAAGTTGGATATGCAGGAATGTCAGCCCATCGGAAAGGTAAATCCTCTGGGAGTAATCTGGGGTGGTCTGTTTTCTTGGACTTGCTTTGCGAAGAGATGCTCAGTGTTAGCCTTTATTTTCATTGTGAAAGAGGCAGAGAAGAAGAAGTGGAGTGGCTTCAATCTGTTCCGGTGAAGAGAGTGGAGGAACTGTGGATGTGACAGCGTGGCAAAATGCCTCAGTCATGACATCATGTCCTTAAGCTCTCTTATAGACATTATTTTCACTTAAAAATAAAGAATTGAGACTTAAAATTAATATGCACACAAAGAAACTTGAACTAGAATTAACTAAATTCGTTGTTACTATTGGCAATAATGAAATTAAACTGTATTTTCCTACAACGGTGTCAAAAACTTGTTCGCTCTTTTGCTTACCGCAAGTGCACTTTCTGACATAGAATGGCACCTATTGCTCGCATGGTTATCTCCACATTTGTCACAAAGGACAAATACGCTCTAATGAGGACCTTGCCCCATACTATCTAGCTTGCTTGCTATAGCTGCTACTTGAGCTGATAGCGATGTTATTGCATCCACTTCGTGTATTCCAACCATCTTCCGTGGAGTGTTTCTAGCAGAAGGCCATTGATAGCTGTTAGCTGCTAATTCTTCTAATAGTTGATAGGCATCATCAAAAGATTTGCTCAGTAAAGAGCCTCCAGCTGCACCATGCACAATGTGTCGATAACTATTGCCCTCAGTAAAATAACCCATATCTAACCGGTATAACCCTTGATGGAGGAACTATCCCAACTTCTCTTAGAGGGAAAACCAAGGAGCTTCCTTATCAGCTCCTGGGAATGAGCGACCTTATAATCCTCCTGGATTCCTTTCCTAGTCAAGACAACCAATGCAAGACAAGAAACCTTCTTTGGAGGATATGTTTATACAGCTCATGGTTAAGACTGATTCTTATATGACAAAGTCTGATGCTCATTTGTCAAATAATGATTCTATGATTCAAAGCCAAATGGCTTAGATGAGAGCGTTGGAAACTCAAGTAGGGCAGTTGGCTAACGCCATCAGTAACAGGCCCCCAGGAACTTTCCCAAGTGATACAGTTAATAATCCGAAGGGTGCCTTAAATGAGCACTGCAAAGCCATATCACTAAGGAGGGGGAAGGATATAGAAGGGAATCCAAAGATGAAGCTGCTTGAGGATGTGGTAGAAGTGAGTAAGGATGACCATGAGATAATGATTGAGGAAGGTGAAAAGAATGAAGAAATTGTCCATAAAAAGGTGGATGACTAGAAGGTAAAGGATAATCTTTATATATATCCTCTACCATTTCCGAACAGACAAATTAGGCATAAGATGGATGCCTAGTTTAAGAAGTTTTTTGAAGTTTTTAATAAGCTTCACATCAACATTCCATTCGCTGAAGCATTAGAGCAATTGCCTGGTTACGTTAAGTTTATGAAGGACATTCTTTCAAAGAAGCATAAATTGGGTGAGTTTGAAATGGTAACACTGTTTGAGGAATGTAGTGCTGTGTTGTAATAGAAGCGTCCTCCAAAAGTGAAGGATCCAGGAAGCTTTACAATCCCGTGTGCCATAGGAGATCAATTCTTTGGCTAAGCTTTATGTGATATGGGGGCAAACATTAATCTCATGCCCCTATCCATATTTCAGAGGCTATGTTTGGGTGAATGCAAGCCCACTTCAGTAACCCTCCAACTAGCAGATCGTTCCTATACATACCCCAATGGTATTGTAGAGGATTTCATGGTTAAAGTTGATAAGTTCATATTCCTTACGGACTTTGTTATGTTGGATATAGAGGAGGATCGAAGGGTGCCTCTGATTTTAGGTAGACCATTCCTTACCACGAGGAGGACACTTATAGACGTCCAAAAAGGTGAATTAACTATGAAAGTTCAAGATCAAAAGGTAACTTTTAATATTTTCAAAGTAATAAAGTTTCCTCAAGATCATGAAGAGTGTTCATACGTGGGTTTGTTGGATACTATCATTGTTGATGCTTTTCATGCTAACTATCCTAAAGACCCTTTTGCATTATTGTTGGCTTCATCGACTGACCAGGATGAAAATACTAGGGATGATGTTTCTGATTTTGTAAAATGCCTTGATGCCATTCCTAAGTATTTCAGGTCACCTAAGTTTGAACCTTTGGAGCCCAATGCATCTAAAAAGGCATCGAAGCCTTCCATTGAAGAATTGCCAAAGCTTGAGTTAAAGTCATTGCCTAACCATTTGTAATATGCTTATTTGGAGCAACCTCTACTTTGTCTGTAATCATATCATCATCCCTCTCGGATGATCAAGAGGATAAACTTCTTCGTGTACACTGCAAGTACAAACATATCATTGGGTGGACTATTGTTAATATTCATAACATTAGTCCCTCCATCTGTATGCACAAGATTTTGTTAGAGGACAGTCAGGGTGGGGTTTTGGAGCACCAAACTCGGCTTAACCCAATTGTAAAGGAAGTAGTGAGGAAAGAGATAATTAAATGACTTGATGCAGAAATCCTATTTCCAACAGCCCTTGGGTTTCACCAATTCAATGTGTTCCGTAGAAGGGTGGCATGACAGTTGTCACCAATGAAAACAATGAGCTCATCCCTTCTCGGAAGGTCACAGGCTGGAGGGTATGCATAGATTACTGCAAATTGAATAAAGCCATATGGAAAGATCATTTTCTGCTTCTTTTCATAGACCAAATGTTGGACAGATTAGTTGGAAAGACATATTATTGCTTCCTTGATGGTTATGCTAGATATAACCAAATTACTATAGTGCTCGAAGATCAAGAAAAGAAGAGATTCACTTGTCCCTATGGTACATTTACTTTCTAGAGGATGCTATTTGGGTTATGTAATGCACCAGCAACCTTTTAACGGTGCATGATGACCATCTTTGCTAATATGATTGAGCATGACCTTGAAGTTTTTATGGATGATTTTTCAGTATTCGGAGACACTTATGAGAGCTACTTGTTGATTCTCTCATCCGTGCTGAAAAGATGTGAAGAGACAAACCTTGTTTTAAATTAGGAAAAATGCCACTTTATGGTCCAAGAAGGCATAGTTCTTAGCCATAAAGTCTCTATCAAAGGGATGGAGGTTGACAAGGCAAAGATAGAGGTCATTGACAAGCTTCCTCTGCCAAATTCAGTTAAAAGAATCCACAGTTTTCTTGGCCATACGGGTTTCTACTAGAGGTTTATTAAAGACTTTTCCAAGATAGCCAAGCCTCTTTGCAACCTATTAGAGAAAGATGTTCTGTTTACTTTTGATAAATCATGTCAGGTTACATTTGAGGAACTGAAGAAGAAACTAGTTTCAGCTCCAGTGATTATTACTCCAGATTGGGACTTACCTTTTGAACTCATGTGCGATGTCAGTGATTATGCGGTGGGTGCAATTTTGGGGCAGAGAAAAGATAAGGTGTTTCGCTCTATTTATTATGTGAGTAAAACACTTAATGATGCCCAACAAAATTATACACACAACGAAAAAAGAGCTGCTAGCCGTTGTGTTCGCATTCAATAAGTTTCGAGCATATTTGGTGGGAACTAAGGTGATAGTTTATATGGATCACTCTACCATAAATACTTGGTGAGCAAGAAGGATGCGAAACCATGGTTGATTAAGTGGGTTTTGCTGTTGCAAGTGTTTGATATGGAGATTTGAGATAGAAGGGTACAGAGAATCAAGTTGCAGACCACCTTTTTAGACTTGAAAATGAAGATTATCAAGCTGAGTCGATCACAATTAGAGAGACATTTCTTGATGAGCAGCTTCTTGCAACCACAACTCAATCATGTCCATGGTATGTTGACATGGTAAATTACATAGTGGGTGGTGTGTTGCCCCCTGATTTGATTTCTCACTAAAAGAAGAAATTGTTGTTTGATGTCAGACACTATATTTGGGATGAGTCATTTTTGTTTAAACAATGTCCTGACCATATGCTGAGAAGGTGTGTGCCTATGCATGAAGTGGAGCATATTTTGAATGAATGTCATGCTTCTCCATATGGTAGACATTATAGTGGCGAGAGGATGGCTACTAGGGTTCTATAATCTGGCTTTTATTGGCCATCTCTCTTTAAGGACGCGTATTTTCATGTACAAAGATGTGATCAGTGCCAAAAGTCAAGGATTATCTCAAGGAGGAATGAGATGCCCCTCAATTCCATTTTAGAAGTTGAAATTTTTTATGTTTGGGGCGTTGACTTCATGGGCCCCTTTATTCCCTCTTTTGGGAATCAGTATATACTTGTGGCAGTGGACTATATGTCCAAGTGGTTGGAGGCAAGTGCATTTCCTACCAATGATTCAAAGGTAGTGATTAATTTCATGAGAAAATAGATATTCACCCAGTTCGGAACATCTAGGGCCATAATCAGTGACGAAGGGTCACATTTCTGTAATAAGTTTTTTGAAGCTCTCCTAGCCAAGTATGGGGTAATGCATCAGATTGCCACTGCTTATCACTCATAGACAAGTGGGCAAGAAGAGGTATCCAATCACGAAATCAAGCGGATATTAGAGAAGACGGTGTGTTCATCCAGAAAGGATTAATCAAAAAGACTGGATGATGCACTGTGGGCTTATAGGACTGCTTATAAGAGCCCCATTGGTATGTCTCCATACGAGCTAGTTTTTGGGAAGGTTTGCCATCTACCGATTGAGCTTGAACATAATGTTTACTGGGCAATAAAGCAGTTCAACTTCAACTTGCAAGCTGCCAGTGAGAAAAGACTTTTGCACCTTAATGAACTGGATGAATTTAGGCTGCAAGCCTATGAAAATGCAAAATTGTACAAAGAGAAGGTGAAATTCTGGCATGATTAGAAGATTGTGCAGAAGAGGTTTGAAGAAGGCCACTAAATCCTCCTTTATAATTCTAGGCTCATGCTGTTCCCTGAAAAGCTTAAATTGAGGTAGTCAGGGCCTTTTGTGGTGATAAAAGTGTTCCCCCACGGAGCAATGGAGATTGCTCCATTGGATGGTTTATCAAGTTTTAAGGTTAATGGCCAACGCCTAAAACCTTACTTGGGTGGAGAGATTTATAAGGGAAAGACCTCCCTCACATTAACAGCTCCAGTTTGATGTCTACAAAGTCCTGCCGGGACTATAAGGAAGGCCTTACTTGGGAGGGAACTCAAGTGTTTAATTATTGGTTTATGTTTTAAATATATCAATACCTTGAATTTTTGGTTTTATTATATTTTTGAACTACATTCTTTAATTTAACCTTGTAGACATGTTTTGTAGGTGTTGAAGATTGTTTTGGAGCAGACTTGGCAGCAAAACTGATTTTGTTGCACAATTATGCAAATTGACTCCTCACGCCGTGACGTGAACCTTGTCAATGCCGCGACTTGAGGCCTCTTCAGGCCAAAGTTAAAGGGTTTACCATCGCGGCATGCCATATATAATGCCGCGATGCAATAAAAAAATATTAATAATTATATAAATAATATTTATTTAAATAATAAAATTATGAGGGAATTACATAACGTCACTAGAAGCTTAACACCGTGACGCGAGGTGTCAGTTAGGGTCAAACGACGTGACGTTTCGTGCATCTCCCATTTGCTTTCAGTTCCCTCACTTATTCTCTGTTTTCTCTTAACCTCCCTTTCTCTCTCTCTCTCTCGTTCTTGCTTTTTTCACCTTTTTGTCTACATTTCTCTGCTTTGTGCAAGGTGGGTTGTACTTTGTTTTAATTTATTTTGATTTTATATATATTTTCTCGTGTTATTTCGTTATGTATTTTGTTGTATGTGTATTTCTTTGTTTTTGTTAAGAATTTGTGTTAGATGTTAGGTGTTTTTATGTTTTTTAGTTAATTTAGGTTTAAGTTCTCTGCTTGAAATGCATGATTTGGCCTGTTTTGTTTAATTTTTGGGTTATGTTTCTATGCGCACCACGACGTTATTGTTGAGTGTTGCGGCATGAGTTTGAATTTAGGTCAATGCTGCAGTGTTACTGTTAAGTGTCGCGGCGTGCTTTTGAATTTGGTTGAATGCCGCGGCGTGGCCTATCAATGCCGCGGCGCAGGTGTCAATGCTGCGGCATGTGAATCATATTTTTTTAGAATTGTCAGTTTATTATGTTTAACACTTCTAATAATTCAATTTTGACATTTTGCAATTCTTTTTCAGGTATACCATCGGTCCTAAAAGACAACGAGGTTCCTCCAGCCAACGTAACAGGGAGCCATCTCCTCCTCTTGCGTTTGATGAGAGGAGGTTTATTTCAGCCGTGGCTGCCCAACCATATTCCACACTAGTTTCCAAACCAGTGATGGCTAAGTGCGGATTTTTGTTTTGGGAGGCCATTCCCTAGGATATTGAGCAGACCATCCACCATTTTCACTGGATCACTTTTGCCAAACACTCGGAGGTGGTGGCGCTTCCATTAGTTCGCGAGTTTTATGTGACCATTGATGTACTTGACCCAAACACCACTACGGCTGTTGTGCGGGGACGCCAGGTCTCCTATTCTTCTGTGGTCATCAGGGCAGCACTGAGCTTGCTGTCTGCACCAGTTCTATGCGAGTATACTTATTTCCTTCAGTGGGAGCCAGAGGAGGGCATTGACCTCACCACGGTCACTGCCAGGATCTACACAGCTGCGGCTCAACCTGTGTTATGGACTTTGAGCGTGCAGACCAACAAACCTAGATTCTTCCCTCATTCCTGTTTGACACCTGAGGTAAGGGTTTGGTACCACTTCATATGTACACGCATCCTGCCAACAACAAACTTATCAGAGGTGACTCGAGACTAGGCAATCCTGATTTACTCTATCCTGAGCACCGAGCCATCAATGTTGCCCACTTTATACATGCTCAGATTAGGAGGGCGGCAAGGGAGTGCAGGAGTCTGTTCTTCCCTTCACTTATTCATGTACTTTATCGGTGCCAGTCTGTTCAAGTGGGACCACATGAGTAGACCATAGAGGTTAAACAACCTCTCAAGGATTATTTCATTGAGAAGGTACGAGTAACCCCGACACTAGACAGATAGAGGCAGGCTCGTTGATGAGCGATGTCGTACTCGCCTCAAAATATACTAGGATTTAAATGGAATATAGCATAGTACATAACCTAGGTCATCTCCCAAGGATCAATTCGGATTTCTCTAGTATATTAGAAGTTATCAATAAGTAGGGGGTTTTGTTCATCAAGTAACAGAGTGCAAATTCAACAGCAATTAGGAATAAATTCAAAACTGGAAACACTAATCCAAGGTCTTCAATTCAAGTGGCAGAGTTAATCATAGTTCAAAGAGAGTAGAATTCTTTATGCAATTACCTCTGTTAATTCGAATTCAACTAGATAATCACCTAGAATTTGATCAACTAAAACATAATCACAATCGCAATTCTTGATTAATATTGAATTAAACACAATTTTGAATTAACATGGATTACCAATCGATGATCTATTCTCCATTAAATTCAGATTAATCAATCCAAATCTATCTTTAATTTCGAAAACATAATTATAAATCAATTGAAGAAGGAGAAAAGGGAAGAACACAATCAGAAATCACAATTAAACAAAAGAACTCAAAACTCTAACCACAATCATTGAATTCCTTGGATTGATTGGATTTTTAGCCTTCCATGGCCATCACCATTGAAAAGATACACAGCCTTCAAAGAAGAGAGAAAATGAAAAAAGAGAAAAGGTTTCTTGATTCAAATTGTAAAACTCAAAAATAAGGATTCGAAAAGAGGTACTTTTTGTATTCTGCCTTAACCTATTTGTAACTGAAAATTATTCTGTAATTCCTAATCTACCCCTAGCCCAAACTGTAGCCCTCTGAATAAGCTTTTCAGAGACATATAATTTGTCTTATTTGGGCTTAAATTGAGAGAGTTAAGCCCAAATCAGTGAGGGAAAGTCCAAGCTTTATAACAGCAACAGCTTCCTAACTTTGAGGCTCAATTTCGCCCTGAATCTAGCTGAATTAGAAAAACTGCATTAGACATAAAATTGTGTATCTTTGTCTCAGCCTTCAGGGGACACTAAGATCATCCAAATGTGACATTTGTAGTCCAAGATATGGCCTGTACAAGATAGAAAGGTCAAAATGAGTTAAATTCTAAAAATTAATAAAGCTTTTACAACTAAGCTCAATGAGGCCCAATCATCTAAAACTCACCCACAAACATAATATTGGATACAATTATCATCAATTAGGCTGAATATAAAGTAATAATGAATGCCTCAAAATTGATTGATCAAATTACCCCACACTTGAACTTTTGCACTCCCGGGCAAAATACAAGAGACCAAAATGCAAGAATGCAAGAAAAGTAACAACTCAAAAACTAAAAACTCTAAAAGACTCAAATTCCAATGACATTCAAGAATGCAAAAGGTTACAAGCAAGAGGAGCAGTAGAAGATTCAAGAGAACAAAACACCCATAAATTAAAATTTCTTCACATCTCAAACCAACAAGCAAGGTAGCTTCAACTTGAAAAGCATGAATCAAGAATGAAAGATCCTCACAAGATACACTCTCAATCCCTCAAGTGTTTACAAGGTAAGTATTTCACTCAATTCAACTCATGAACAATTACACTACCATAAGCTTGCTTATCTTCTACTTCTCCACTACTAAAAACACATGCACACAAAAATCAAGAGGACTTTATTCAAGGTTGTAATGGGGTCAAGGTAAGGGAAGAAAACAATATGGATATGGCAAGGTTACCAAAGAGAATGAAAGAGCATTATGAAGGAACTCAAATGACAAGTAACAAACATGAAATTTTATCCTCCAACTCCAAATAATGCACATTCTCCTTTACAAATTTCCTTCTCTTCTTTTACTTTCTCAACCCTTTCTTGAATTTATTCTTTTCTTTTCTTTTCTTTTCTTTTTCTTTTCTTTTCTCTTTTTTTTCAATATTTTTTAATTTCACAACTAGACATCTTGCACATTGCTCATCAAAGTACACAATTCCCCCACACTTGAACATCAAAAGAGCTCCTCCAATGAAAATAAACCAATGCTATCTTATTCCCTAAGGTAAAGGTAAAAACATGGTTTTTCACATAAGGCACAAAATGAGCTAAAACAAAGAATAGGCAAGTAGGCTCAAGGGGGTTAAATAAGGGAAAATGATGCAAGGTTAGCTATTTGGCCAAAGTAGTTAATCAAGAAAGAATGCCTCAATAATGTTTATGCATGTAAGTGAAAAATGTAGCCTCAAAAAGAATCTAAGCAAGTTCTAGAGTGATCAAATGACATGAGTGAAAATCACACAAGAAAGAAGAAAATTGTGCAAATGTTAAATCCACCAATAAGCTCAAAATCTCACAAGGTATGCATCTATCAAACTTGATCCACCAATTCAAACATCCACCACTAAGCACATCAAATTCAATCATGTTATGAACCTTGAATTCTAATTGTCTCAAACTTTTCAACTTTTATAAGCCTCAAAACATCATTGGAAAGCAACTCAAAACACACTTGTGTGCCCCTTTTTTTTAAAAGAAAACAGAATTAAAAGAAAAAAACAAAATTAAAAGAAGAAAACAAAAACAAAAACAACAAAATAACACAAAATACAAAAATAGAAAACAGAAACAAAAAATGAAAACAAAAACAAAAACAGAACGAAAATAGTTAACAAAAATAGCGAAATTTGTATGACAGCAGAAATAGAAAATAGCAAAAATAAAAATAGTAGAACAGCAAAAATAGAAAATGAAAATGAAAGCAGCAAAATTCCCTCCCCCACACTTAAATCACACATTGTCCTCAATGGCAACACAAATCAAAAGACAAGTAGACAAGTGAAATAAAAGAGCAAGGGAAGAGAACACCCTCATCAAGGTGGAAAAATTTGCACTTGGGGAAAGATGGACTTGTCCAAGGAGAGCTCCTCCACAAGTGCGGAGTGCGCGGGGCTCTCAGGAAAGGGCTTAAGACGGTGCCCATTGACCTTGAAACTCTTGTTGGTAGCTTCATTTGAAATCTCCACTGCACCATAAGGAAAGATGTTAGAGACAATAAAAGGACCATCCCACCTAGAACGGAGCTTACCGGGCATGAGTTTAAGGCGAGAGTTGAACAAAAGCACTTTTTGGCCAATGGAGAACTCCTTTCGGGAAATCATCTTGTCATGGAAATGCTTAGTTTTTTCCTTATAGATCTTGGAATTCTCATAAGCCTCCAAACGAAGTTCCTCAAGTTGTTGCAATTGAAGCTTCCTCTTTGTACTCGCTTGGTCAAAAGGTAAGTTGCAACTTTTCACTGCCCAGTATGCACGATGCTCTATCTCCACTGGAAGATGGCAACTTTTACCAAAAATAACCCTAAAGGGAGACATCCCTATAGGCGTCTTGTAAGCAGTACGATGAGCCCAAAGAGCATCCTCTAACCGGCGGCTCCAATCCTTCCTCTTCGGCTGAACCATCTTCTCCAAAATCTGCTTTATCTCTCGGTTAGAAACCTCGGCCTGCCCGTTAGTTTGGGGATGATATGCTGTAGACACTCTATGCACGACCCCATACTTCCGAAACAAGGCCTCCATAGTCCGGTTACAAAAATGAGTCCCTTGGTCACTAATGATAGCGCGAGGCACTCCAAACTTGCAAAATATATTAGACCTGACAAAATCCACAACAACTCGAGCATCATTAGTCCTGATGGCCTTGGCTTCCACCCATTTAGAAACATAATTAACCGCAAGCACAATATAAGCAAAACCAAAAGAAATAGGGAAAGGGCCCATAAAATCGATACCCTAAACATCAAAGACCTCGCAGAAAAGAATGGGCTGCTGGGGCATCTCCTGCCTGCGAGTAATGGCCACTCCTGCTCTCTGGCACTGCTCACAAGTAGTGAAAACTTGATGCGCATCTCTGAAGATGGTGGGCCAGTAGAATCCAGAATCTAGCACCTTCCTAGCTGTCCGCTGTGGTCCAAAGTGTCCTCCGACTGGAGAGGCATGACAAAAATGAAGAACTGACTGGATCTCATGGTCAGGTATGCATCTGCGAATCACCTGGTCACTACAAAATTTCCACAAATATGGATCATCCCAAACATAATATTTAGCATTACTCTTAAGCTTAGCTCTCTGTGATCTAGATGCATGAGGGGAAAAGCAAATGCAACCAAGTAATTAACTAAATCAGCAAACTAAGGGGAAAGTGAGGTGTCATGCAGCTACATAAGCTGCTCATCTGGAAAATCATCTCTGATAGGAGAAGGGTCAACAGCTCTTTCAATCCTACTCAAATGATCCGCCACCAAATTCTCTGCTCCACTCCTATCTCTAATCTCCACATCAAACTCCTGGAGAAGTAGTATCCATCTAATCAATTGAGGCTTCGAATCTGCCTTCTTCAACAGGAACTTTAAGGCTGCATGATTAGTAAAAATAACCACTTTAGAGCCAAGCAAATATGATCTAAACTTATCAAGTGCAAATACAATAGCAAGCAACTCTTTCTCAGTGGTGGTATAGTTAGTCTGGGCACCATCTAAAGTCCTGGAAGCGTAGGAGATGACATGAGGTAGCCTGCCAACTCTCTGGGCAAGGATAGCTCCCACTGCATAGTTAGATGCATCGCACAGGAGTTCAAAAGGGAGTGTCCACTCGGGTGGCTGAATGATGGTAGTGGTAGTCAAAGCTGTTTTGAGGCAATCATAAGCATCTCTACACCTGTCATCAAAATCAAAGATAACATCTTTCTGCAACAAGTGAGACAGTGGAAGGGCCTTTTTGCTGAAATATTTAATGAACCTCCTGTAGAAACCTACATGGCTAAGAAAAGAACGAACCTCTCACACGCAAGAGGGGTAAGACAACTGGGAAATAACATCAATTTTAGCAGGATCTACCTCTATACCCTTCCGAGAGATCACATGGCCTAAGACTATGCTCTATTCTACCATAAAATGACACTTCTCATAATTAAGAACAAGGTTAGTCTTAATGCATCGATGCAAAACTCTATCCAGACTGTCCAAACAAGCATCAAAGGAGGAACCATAAACAGTAAAATCATCTATGAATACCTCAATGCAATCCTCTAAAAAGTCTGAAAAGATACTTACCATGCATCGCTGGAAAGTTCTAGGGGCATTGCATAGGCCGAAGGGCATCCTCCTATAAGCAAAAGTGCCAAAGGGGCAGGTGAATGTGGTCTTCTCCTGGTCCTCTGGTGCTATGTGGATCTGGAAATAACCTGAAAAGCTATTGAGAAAACAGTAGTAAGATTTTCCAGCCAAGCGCTCAAGCATCCGATTAATAAAGGGCAAAGGAAAATGATCCTTTCTGGTCACTTGGTTGAGCCGCCTGTAATCAATACAAACTCTCCAGCTACTCTGCACTCTAGTAGGAATTAGCTCATCGCGATCATTTTTCACTACTGTGATTCCTGACTTCTTTGGAACCACTTGAACTGGACTCACCCAAGCACTATCTGATATAGGATAGATGATGCCAGCTTGCAGAAGCTTGGTCACCTCTTTCTTTACCACATCCAGGATCAAAGGGTTGATTCGCCTTTGTGGTTGTCTCACTGGCTTAGCTCCATCCTCAAGTAGTATCCTGTGCATGCACATGGAAGGACTAATGCCAGGAATGTCAGCCAAGGTCCATCCGATAGCTCTCTTATGCTTTTTCAGGATTTGCAACAACCTCCCCTCCTGCTCAGCATGGAGGTTAGTAGAAATGATCACTGATAGCTTCTTATCATCCTCTAAGTACGCATACTTAAGGTGCTGTAGAAGTTGCTTAAGTTCTAGTGTAGGTGGCTGAACTACAGATGGAAGTATCCTGGTGGTAGGAACTGTGTTTACAACCTGTAACCTTACATAATCCAAGCTGCTGCATTCTGACTCCATGGAATTCGCAGCTACACCACCATCAAACTATTCAGAACCTATAAAATCTGCATCGAAATCTGCATGAAAATTATCATGTAAACAGGATGCAATCTCAGTACAAACACTGCACATTTCAGACTCAATACAAGTAAAACAAGTGTAAATATCATCGAAATCATCAAAATCTGGGAAATCAACAGCAAGAAACTCAGACAGATTATCATCAACTATATCAGCTAGCAAATCTATATGGAAAACATAATACTCTTCCATGGGGTGCTTCATGTCATCCAAAATGTTAAATCTGACCACACTATCTCCAAACTCCATGGAAAGAGTGCCTGCATGGACATCAATCTTGGTTCTGGCAGTTTTGAGGAAAGATCTGCCAAGAATGATGGGAGCCTTGCTGGATTCAGATTATCCATTCATATCCAAAATATAGAAGTCTGCTGGAAAGATCAAATCATTAACTCTAACAAGGACATCTTCAATGAGTCTAGCAGGGTATGCATTACTCCTGTTTGCCAACTGAATGATAACTCCTGTATTCTGTAAGGGTCCAAGGGCAAGAGAGTTAAACACAGACATAGGCATAACATTAATTGAAGCACCTAAATCCAACATGGCATTTTCGAATTTCCTATTGCCTATGGTGCATGGAATAGTAAAAATCCCTGGATCGTTGCATTTTTGGGGCATTGTAGGCTGAATAAGTGCAGACACATTTCTCCCCATACTGATTTTCTCATTTCCCTTTAACCTCCTTCTGTGAGTGCATAAATCCTTAAGAAACTTGGCATATCTTGGAATTTGTATGATTGCTTCAATGAGAGTAATGTTCACCTCAACCTTCCTAAAAGTTTCCAAGATCTCCCTATCTGTGTCAGTCTCAAAAGTCTTCTTAAGCTGCACAACCCTCTGAGGGAATGGTAGTGGGACGAATTGCTCCTGCTCATCAGTAACTACACTAGGAGTGGGGACATAATCTGTTTTCTTTATTTTGCTGCTCCTTACTCTCCTTATTTAATCCATGTTGCAACCGATAATCTGGTGCATCAACAGTCTTACCAGATCTGAGAGTGATGGCACTCACATTTCTTGGATTCACCACAGTTTGTGCAGGTAACTTGTCAGAATCTTGTGTTTGTAATTGGTTCATTGAACTAGCAAGCTGTCCAATCTGGTTCTCTAAATTCTGAATGGTAGCTTCTGTTCTCTGCTGGAATTGCAAGTTGTTCACTACCATTTGCTTCATCAATTCCTCCAAGGTTGGCTCAGATTTAGGAGGTACTGTAGTAAGCTGCTGCTGTTGCAGGAAAGGTGGCTGATATGGTCTACTGGAACCTGTAGTGGATTGGAAAGGAATCTGCAGCTGCTGTTGCTGCCTAAATTGAGTAGGGGTAGATGATGTAGAGTTATTCCCCTACCTCTGATTTGGATGATTCCTCCAACCTGAATTATATCTGTTGGAGGACAGATCATAACTCGGATCTTTATCTTCTTCGCCGAGGCCCGTTGTTATAGATATTTCTTTGCAGGCCCGTGGGGTACCATCAATGTCACCCTCTTGTAGTGTAGGACAGGAATTTGTGGGATGATCAGTAGAGGTGTAGATGCCATATACTCTGGCAGGGACTACTGCAGTAGGCTGCTGGTGTTTATTTACAGCTAATTGTCTCACCAAGGATGCGAGATCATCAATTTTGCTTTCCAATTTCCTGTGATTTGTAGCATTGGAAGCCTCAATTTCGTGGACACCTCTATTCAATACCACTGAGTTACTTCTAGTGCCAAACTGTTGGGAATTAGTGGCCATATTCTCAATCAGATTCCTTGCAGCCATAGGAGTCTTGTCTACCAATGCCCTTCCGCTAGCAGCATCAACCATACTCCTATCCATAGGAAGCAGACCTTGATAAAAAAACTGGATGAGTAATTGGTCACTGATCTGATGGCGAGGACAACTTGCACACATCTTCTTAAACCTCTCCCAGTATTCATATAATGTCTCTCTATCAAATTGCCTGATGCCATATATTTCTTTTCTGATTGAGGCAGCTCTTGATGCAGGAAAGAAGTTCTCCAAAAACAGCTTCTTAAGATCATTCCAACAAGTGATAGAACTTGGATGCAAATAGTACAACCAGTCCTTAGCAGCATCTTGTAAGGAGAAATGAAATGCTCGAAGTTTAATGTGATCTT
The DNA here is from genome assembly GCA_029884595.1 of Ormosia semicastrata. Classification (NCBI taxonomy): domain Eukaryota; kingdom Viridiplantae; phylum Streptophyta; class Magnoliopsida; order Fabales; family Fabaceae; genus Ormosia; species Ormosia semicastrata. Next base: position 7,206,190 of record JAQQTO010000063.1, on the reverse strand, counting down.
CTGGAATGCCTTGAGGCTTCATGGTCAAACACACAATATGGAACTCCTTAAGATGCTTATGAGGGTCCTCACCTGCATTACCACTGAACTTAGGCAACAAATGAATCAATTCAGATTTAAGTTCAAAAGGAGCATCAACATCAGGATACTGAATGCATAAAGACTGATATGTAACATCAGGTGCAGCAAGCTCTTTCAAGGTTCTTCATCCATAATATCAGTGTTCTCAGTAGAATCAGAATGGAATGATTGATCAATGACAGAATGCACAGAATTAGAAAATTCAGATGCAGAATCACTATTATGATGACTATGTGTAGGAAATTCAGATGCAGAATCACTATTATAATGACTACTTCCTATATGCTCATCAAGTGTAGAATCAATCCTATGAGACCTATGCAAGGAATGAAAAGTCCTATCTATCTCAGGATCAAAAGGATGTAGTATACTAGGGTTAGACCTAGTCATGTAACATGAAAAACTCAAAAACACAAAATCAAGTAAAATTGACTATCAAATAGCAAAAATGTACTAAAATAAATCTAATTGACCTATCAAATGATTTTTAAAAATTATGAGGCCACCACACACTAAAAACTACACAAAAAAGGGAACTTAAAAATGCAATAAAAAATATTCAAAAATTAAAAAAGTGGTCTAAACGATGGAATTTGGCTTAAAAGTAAGTGACCTTATACGCTAAGCCTTGCTTAAAATGCCTTTTTCCTTCAAGGGAGCAAGTCTCAGCTCAATCTAAAATTAGGCCATTTTTTCAGAAATTACAAAACTGCCCAAAAACCTTACCAAATGATGGAAATTGGCTAAAATCTGAGTACTTGATCCTTAGGGATCATTTTGCTCCAAATGATGTTTTACCCTTGGAGACCAAATTTCAGCTCAATCAGAGTTGGCCAGATTGCACTTTGTTCTCCCCTGCACCAGAAATTAGGAAAAGAGTGCTAGCAGTGTATGAAACAGTGGTAGGAAGCTAGGAACACGCCCAAAATGAATGCATAACACTCACAATAAGTTCTTGCAATGTAATTGGCAATAAGATCAACAAAAGGATGGTTAATAGCAGCAAAAGTCAATGGAATAGTAACAATGCAAAAACAACAGCAGAATGAACAAAATGCACAGTGCAGCAGATTATGCAGTGGATTATGCAGCAGAGCAGAGGAACGTGTTACTTGTGCAACAAAAATATCAATTGTGTTGTGTGATGCAATGCACAATAACAGGAATCATGGAATGCAGCAAAATCTAATGTAACAGTGGCACGAAATTTGCAGCAAGTGAAGCTAAGCCAATGGAACAGTGACTAGTGCAGCAAAGTGTGCAAGGTAGCAGCAGGTAGGACAAAGCAGCAAAATGTGAATTTTGCAAGGCAGCAGAATGTAGAAAAAATAAAATAGCAAAATGCACTTAAGGACTTCCAGCAAAGTTGACTTCCAGCAAAGTTGATCACGAGTATAGAGAAATTAATAACTACTAGGAACCGAAAATAGATCCCCGGCAACGATGCCAAATTTTGATGAGCGATGTCATACTCGCCTCAAAATATATTAAGATTTAAATGAAATATAGCATAGGGCAAAACCTAGGTCATCTCCCAAGGATCAATTCGGATTTCTCAAGTATATTAGAAGTTATCAATAAGTAGGGGGTTTTGTTCATCAAGTAACAGAGTGCAAATTCAACAGCAATTAGGAATAAATTCAAAACCGGAAACACCAATCTAAGGTCTTCAATTCAAGTGGCAGAGTTAATCATAGTTCAAAGAGAGTAGAATTCTTTATGCAATTACCTCTGTTAATTCGAATTCAACTAGATAATCACCTAGAATTTGATCAACTAAAACAGAATCACAATCGCAATTCTTGATTAAGATTGAATTAAACACAATTTCGAATTAACATAGATTACCAATCGATGATCTATTCTCCATTAAATTCAGATTAATCAATCTAAATCTATCTTCAATTTTGAAAACATAATCATAAATCAATTGAAGAAGGAGAAAAGGGAAGAACACAATCAGAAATCACAATTAAACAAAAGAACTCAAAACTCTAATCACAATCATTGAATTCCTTGGATTGATTGGATCGTTAGCCTTCCATGGCCATCACCATTGAAAAGATACAGAACCTTCAGAGAAGAGAGAAAACGAAAAGAGAGAAAAGGTTTCTTGATTTAAATCGTAAAACTAAAAAATAAGGATTCAAAAAGAGGTACTTTTCGTATTCTGTCTTAACCTATTTGTAATTGAAAATTATTCTATAATTCCTAATCTACCCTTGGCCCAAACTGTAGCCCTCTGAATAAGCTTTTCAGAGACATATAATTTGCCTTATTTGGGCTTAAATTGAGAGAGATAAGCCCAAATCAGTGAGGGAAGGTCCAAGCTTTATGACAGCAACAACATCCTAACTTTGAGGCTCAATTTAGCCCTGAATCTAGCTGAATTAGAAAAATTGCATTAGACGCAAAATTGTGTATCTTCGTCTCAGCTTTCAGGGGACACCAAGATTATCTAAATGTGACATTTGTAGTCCAAGATATGGCCTGTAGAAGACAAAAGGTCAAAATGAGTTAAATTCTGAAAATTAATAAAGCTTTTACAACTAAGTTCAATGAGGCTCAATCATCTAAAACTCACCCATAAACATAATATTGGATACAATTATCATTAATTAGACTAAATATAAAGCAATAACGAATGCCTCAAAATTGATTGATCACTCGTGTAGAACCCAGTACAGCACCAGCAAATGATGCAGCATGGCGCGCACATATGGAGGCCCATGTAGCACAGATAACTACCATGTTGTCTTATACCATTCAAACTCAGAGGTGGAGGGCGGAGCGCTTACAACTTCCAATGGAGGACTTCCCAGTCCCAGACTTCTCGCCTACCGTTGTAGCTGACCCTCCCCAGCCTGGGCCTGCACATGAACATAGAGATGGAGAGGATGCTGCACAGCCTATTCCAGAGGAAGCAGATGCATATGATAAGGCCACGGACAGTGAGGATACAGTCATCTAGCCCTCATGGCATTCCGGGTATTTTTTTCGTTGTATTTCCTTTTATGTATAAGATTCTGTGTTTTCTTTTGTACAGCGAGGACACTGTTTCCCTCAGGTTTGGGGAGTGTCTTAGACTATTTACCTTCATATTATTATGATTATATTTTAGTATTATTTATTCTTGGTATTATATGTACATGTGTTTCAGTATGATTAATTATGTTTTGATAATACTTATAGGAATGTATATCTTGATGAAAATTTCATGAAAATCCCATTCAAGATACAATTGTCATCCCCTTTCACAACATGAGTTATAATAGTTAAAAGCATGATGGATAATGTTGAATTTTTTTAAAGAATATCATGTTGCCAATAACTAGTGTGAATGATTACCTAATGATAGATATGGATGCAAAATGACCTACGTATTTCTGTGAATCCATATGCAATCTTTGACGCATGCTGAAGCAATCTTTGACGCATGTTGAAGCAATCTAGTCTCTCTTTTTATGTATGATGCGTTTCCCACTTGTATGTTTGTTTAACTTTGAAACTGATAAGAATTTTTTTCTAGAGAAAGTTTATGGATTATACATGTGAAAAATTCAATTGTTTTTGAAATTGTTTTTCAACTCTCTTAAGGCGAAATCTTAGATTGTGCATGATCGAGGAAATGATTAGGGCATTGTTTGGACTGATTGAGCCTTAAAAGCTTACCTGTACATGATCATATCCATAGGTCTCCTTTGAAGCTTAATATATGTTTGGCCTTATATATTTTTCATCACCTACATATTCCTTACCATGTAACCATTCTAATGCATGTGAAAACATTGAATTTCCATCTTACCATCATTGTTGTTGAGTGCATAATATGTTATTTCTTGACTTGAGTTCTGTGATTAAAGGGTATGAGTGCTTGTGTCAGTATGGAAGTGATTTGAAGGAACCATGTGTTATAAATGAAATTGGTTAAGGAAAAGAAAAAGACAAAAAGAAAAAGAATGAGAAAAGAAAAAGAAAATCCAAAACCAAAATCTAAAAGGCAAAACTAATGAATGAGTGATTCTGGAGAATCTTTTCAGTGTACTTTGTATACCTTCATTGTGTTAGTTAGTGGCTCAAGTCTCAAAATCACATGTTTTTATTTTTCAATATTTGTGTTAAATCCTTTCCCTTTTGTTCTTTAACCCATACCATTGGCCTTATATAATAAGCTGTCAAAGACCCTTTTGATCCTAAGTTATGTGTGGTTTACATTAGTGGAGAGAGATTTGAATTACAATCTTATGGATTCTTTGATTTATATTCATGTGTATGTTCATAAACTTATCCGGGTGAGTATGAAGTGAATAGAAGAAGTTTTGTTTGCATGATTGTGGGAAATATATCTTGTTCAAAAGGAAATTGTGAATGTTAGTATGATGAGGATTATGTATGTGTGAAACTGATTGCGAGGCATGTGCATTCTTTGAGGTTTTACGCAATTATAATATATTAGTTTGCTTTAAGTGAAAGTGGAATGTCAAAAGTTACTGAATGCAGGTTAACAAGGTTGATCAATGTAAATGTACTTTGTTTTAGTCGAGGACCAGGAAAAATCTAGGCTTGGTGGTGTGATAACTCTACAAAATATAGTTATTTGTGTCCTATATCTATGCTATATTGATTGCTTAGTCCTTATTTTTATGCACGAATGAAAGACTTTAGCATCATATTCATCTGATTTAATCTCGATGTCTTCTATTATGATTTTGAGGAATTAGTTCCAAATCTATGATAAATCGAGCACATTTGTAATTGTTATTGAATTGGTGATTTCTCTATTGCAAGAATAGCTGCAAACAAGTATATTGGAACAAGCCTTTGGACCAACATTAGATGACAAAACTTAAGAGAAAGCCAAGTGTGAAGTTTAGCTAATCACACCATGGTGCAGGCATATCAATGCTGCGACGTGGTGCTTCCCCTGCTTCAGACAAAGAGACACGAAGTTTGCATGCTACGGCGTAGGCATATTAATGCCATGGCTTGGTGACATAAATTGTATGTCACGACATGGTGCATCCCCTACTTCAGACAGAGAGACATGAAGTTTGCACGTAGTAGTGTAGGCATATTAATGTCACGGTGTGGTGACCTAAATTGCATGTACGCTGCGGCGTAGGACAATGAATGTCGCGGCATTACTCTTTTTTCTAGACCTATAAATACTGTTTTATCATATTTCAGAGAAGAGCTTTTTGTGTTTTTAGAGACCAGCGACTAGGTTTTCATTTTAGAGTTGAAGGGAGGCAGAAGTAGCCAAGTTTGGAGGTTATCTTCATCTTGGAGGAAGATTCAAGCTTCAAGGATCATCATCATTGAGCTTCTTTCTTCTATTCCTTTTACTTCCTCTTTTTCGACATCATGAACATGACGTATTGTCATATATTTTCATGTTTCATGGATAACTAAGATGTATATAAGGATTTCTTTGGATCCTCCTATGGATATTGAATGATTTTGTAATCTTTTAAGTTTATATACATGATTTGGTATTGTTCAATTATATGAATCTTAATGCTCTTGATTGTTTGATCAGCTTTTGAGTGATTTGTTAAAATCTAACGAACCTAGACATAGAAAATTGGATTTGAGATTATAGGTATGGTTGATGTATATTTAATTTCATTCTAATTATGGGGTGAATTACTTCGCTAATAGGATAGAAATATACTTTTTGGCCATACATAGTAATTGTTGAGAATAGATCTTAATGAGTGGATTTTGCATTAGTTCTTATAAAAACATAGTGAATTAGGTAAATGAAACATGGTTGATTAACCTAGACATAGGCTTTTAACTAAGTTAGATTCTTAAACTAACCTAATTATTTCATTTATATTGCTCATAAGGATTGCATGTTATCAATTGAAGTAGGAGGTGAAGAAGGATTCTTTATTCTCTAATTAACATCTTTGACTCAGATTTACTGCATTTTAGTCTTTATAGTTACTTTGAACAACATATTATAAATTGAATGTACTTGGATAATATTAATTAAACTATTGGTTAATATTTGGTTCTTGAGATTAGTGTATTCCTCATGTGAACGATATCCGACTCTTGACTATATTACAAGTGCAACCCGTGCACCTGCGGTAAATAAAAAAGCAAACAAGTTTTTGGACTCTTCGTCCAAGATGAAGATGGCCTCCAACCTTGGCTACTTCTGTTTCCCTTCAACTCTAAAATGAAAATCTAGCCGCTGTTCTCTAAAAACACAAAAAGCTCTTCTCTGATATATAGGTCCAAAAAATATAGTCACGCTGCGACATTCATTGTCCTGCGCTGCGGCGCACATGCAATTTAGGTCACCACGCCACGGCATGCAGACTTCGTGTCTCTCTGTCAGAAGCAGGGGATGCACCACGCAACGACATTGATATACCTGCACCGCGGCATGAGCAGCTAAGCTTCACACTTGGCTTTCTCTTAAGCTTTCTCATCTAATGTTTGTCCAAAGAGTTGTTCCAATCTGCTTGTTTGCAGCTATTCCTGCAATAGAGAAATCACTAATTCAATAGCAATTGCATATGTACTCGATTTATCAAAGATTTGGAACTAATTCCTTAAAATCATAATGGAAGACATCAAGATTAAATCAGATGAATATGATACTAAAGTCTTCCATTCATGCATAAACACAAGGACTAAACAATCAAGTATAGCACATATATAGGGCACAAATAACTACATTTTGTGGAGTTATCAGTTGTAGGCCAAAGTTTTAATTTCTTCTTTTCTATTCTTTGCTAATATTAATTTATAAAATAAATTCATTAAATAGTGAGACTAAATTAATTAAAATAAATACAATAATAGAAAATTATCAAGTTTATATATATATATATATGCTTAAAAAGTATTCTAAAGTAAATAGAAACTCAGTTTAAAAATACACATTAATTCTAATGATTTCTATTCACATTTTAGCCTTTTAGTCCAATAATAGGATATTTAGAAAGCACTTTCATACATTCATCACACTCCGTAACTTGCTTATTGCTAGTCCATTGCAATTTCTATACAAAAGAGATGAAATAGACTAATAAAATAATAAAATTGCCCATCAATTCATATTTTTCAGATTCACATATTAAAACAATCTTAGGAATTTGATAACCCTATCACAAGTAATCCGCCTATAGCAATCCATAGAGTGTGTGTTTATTCCAAACTATATTCATCTAACCAGAAGCCCTGTTACATGCAACATCAAGAACATCTTAAGCGAAAGGTTTAACTCCATAACTCATGGGTATAAAAGTATGTTGTATGAGGATTCTCTCTATGGGGTTGACAATGGGTGTACACACTCTATCATGAGGAATTAGGCAATTATGTACAAGCAATAAGCAATCATTGATTTCATGATAAGAACACTAACAAAGAGACTTCCACCACTCTTTCCAAAAGCTTAGTTAGGATCAGAACAATCAACACAAAAGGTTGTAACATAACTTATGTTTGGGGCTACATGGAAAAAATGAAATGGATTAAAAAAATTCCAAGTACATACAAAGGGAATCTTATTAAATATCTCAGTAGACCACACTTCTCACTTGATGTACTCTCCAACTTTTCAGATCATCCAATGATAATGCTTTTCCTTCTTCTTCCTCTTTTTTTTTTAACAATTTGATGAACAAACACACGCCACTTGGGTACTCTTGCCATTTTTTTTATTAAACTCAAAAGAAAGAAAATACAAATTCCACACTTAATGTAAACTTGGAAGTAAAAAAGATAAAAAAATCAGTGTATATGTTATACTCCAATGTGGAGAGGCATGGATGGTGTGGGTATATGAAAAGAAAAAGCTACATGTGTTTATTGGCTCAAAGTTGGCTACTAGGGTCAATGGTGGAAAAAGTTAGTTTGAAAGGCTCAAACATTGATCCTAAGTTGACCTTCGTCATATCCCAAGTATAATCACCATCTTACCACAAACCATATAATGATGTTATCAAAATAAGTGCCCAATTCAACAGATCAATGAACATTTATCATAATTTACTGCATTTGTAGGCTCTTAATCCTCTCCAAAATTCAATACTTAAGTAAAAGAGTTCTCTAGCTACATGTGTCCACCATCTTACCACATAGCTTGGATGAGTGCATTAGGGGTTCAATGGATGCTTAAGCAAAAATGACTATGGTGGTTTTGGTGAATTCATGAATATGGCTTTGAATGAGAACGAGTACACATGTGATAAGGATGCATGTGTGACGCAAATTTTAAAAAAAATTGACACATAAAAACATGTCATAGTGTTCCAACAAGCATTTTAAATACCAAATTTGCACCACCAACACCCCCCAACTTAAATGAAACATTGTCCTCAATGTTTAAGACTCAAAATTGAATGGTGAGTAGCTAAAAAGAATAGAATACATCTGATGAGTGACGTGAGTAGCTCACTAAGCACCAAAGATGTTAACCTGAAATGACAAAATAAAACTAACCAAAGAAACAAAAACAACAACAAACAAAAAGGAAAATAAAGAAAATAAGTGAATAAATAAAAGAAAATAGACAAAACAAATAAGGAAAAACATGCCTGCGTGGTGTGGTCAAGGTTGATTGACCAGATCCACAAGTGGAATATCTTCCACTTTCGAAACTTGCCTGTCAATTAAAACTTTAAGATGTTGACCATTTATATTAAAGATCCTACCATCCTTAGGATATTCTATTTCTATCACCCCATGTGCAAAAAAAATCTTCACTACAAAAGGCCCGGTCCACCTAGGCCGAAGTTTTCTTGGATACTTATGGTGTCTAGAATCATATAAGAAATGTCGATCATTAAGCTTAAACGTTTTTCTCAGAATATTTTTATCATTAAATGCTTTCATTTTAGCCTTATAGATTCTAGAGTTCTCATAAACATCATTTCTCAATTCCTCTAACTCTGTCAACTGAAATTTTCTAAACATACCTTTTTCTCCCATGTCAAAGTTGAAATCCTTGGTGGCCCAATAAGCTCGATGCTCGAGCTCAACAAGTAAGTGGCAAGACTTTCCAAAAAATAAGCCTATAAGGTGACATGCCTAAAGGAGTTTTGAAAGTTGTAGAGTAAGTCCAAAGTGTATCAACTAGTCTCAAAGACCAATCTTTATGATCAGGGTTGACCATTTTTTCTAAAATTTTCTTAATTTCCCTATTTATAAGTTCTACCTATCCACTTATCTGGGGGTGGCAGGTAGTAGAGATATTATGTACCACCCTATATTTTTTCATCAAAGCTTCAAAAGAACAATTGCTAAAATGTGTACCCGATCATTAATAATAGCACGTGGCGTACCAAATTGAGATAACACATTCTTTTTGAGAAATTTAATTACCATCCTATTATCATATTGCTGTTGCAAGGTGCTACCTCTACCTATTTTGACACATAATCTACTACCACAATAATATATTGATATCCAAAAGAAGGAGGAAATGGTCCCATAAAATCAATGCCTCAACAATAAAAAAATTTAATCACTAAAATTGGGTTTAAGGGCATCATATTACGATGGGAGATAACTCCTAACTTTTGACACTTTTCACAGGAGTGACAATAAATGTTTGCTTCTATAAATAAGGTGGGCCAATAAAATTCACACTGCAGAATTTTTGCAGCGATTTTCTTCATTGAAAAGTGACCCCCACAAGCTTGGAAGTGACAAAATTCCAAGAAGCTAGAAATCTTTTCATCAGGGATGCAACGCCTTAAAATCCATTCAAGGAAGTATTTGAAAAGAAAAGGGTCATCCCAATAGAAATTACATACCTTACTTATGAACTTCCCCTTGTCCTAAGTGCTCCAATCCACCGATATCTCACCTGAAGCCAAATAATTCACAATATGAGCAATCCATGGTAGAGAAGTAATAGAAAATAAATGCTCATCGGGAAAATCATCTATGATCTGTTAGTGGACAGAGATGTCCTTAAATGTGAGCCTTGAGTGATGGTCAGCCACTACGTTCTTCACTAATTTCTTATCTTTGACGGTGATTGTCGCGATAGGGATCGCAGCAAAATAACAACTCATAAGATTTTAGAAAATGAAAAATAGAGTCGCCACCAATTTTATTTAAATTGGAAAAAATTGGAAAACCTTTTTTTTTTAGAAAAATAGTCTTTGAAACCAGATTGGATTCGAGAGTCGATTATGTATAAGGAAGGGTGAAAACTTAATCCCACAACACCCCTAACACATCTGTCCTAAGACGGTTACCTTAAATCATTTATGCAAATTTTTATAACTCTTGAAAATATTTGTTTTACCCCTTTTGTTAAAAGATAAACTAAATATACAAATAAATTATAAAAATTTAATTTTTGGTTCGACGGAATAAATGTTCCACTCCTACGTATCCCCTGGTGCAGTGGGGAACTCAAAGCCATGTAGTTCTTTAGAAAATAATGTGGGTTAGTTGATTTTAATTAAAAAAATTAATTTTTGATTTTGAAAGTTTGAATTAACAAGTCGTCACGACTTAGTTAATCCGGTTAAGATTCGAATAGGTAAAACTCAGCGTCACGTTAGAAACGTCACCCATTACTCATTTAGTTTATTGAAAAAAATTATTTAGAAAAAAAGTTTTGAATCTTTATCGATTAGTGATTTATTTTATAAAAATTTGAAGATAAACAATAATAATAATAATGATAATAATAATAATTTAAATCATCAAATTATCACAACTCAGATGATTACAAAAGTTATAGGATTAGCAAGCCATCATAACTCAGCTAATCCTATTTTATTCTTCTCGAAAAAGAGTTCAATTATTTTCTATTTTATTTTAGTTATTTCTTATTTACATTTTGTTTTACTTTTCAGCCCATTGAGCCCATTATTCTAAGCCCATTTCTCTAAAAAAAACTAATAGATTTTTTTTAAAAAACAAACTAACAAAAAAAAAAGTTTAAAATCAACAGAAAAATGAAGAAACAGGAAACACCAGAAGATACCAAGAAAATGATGAAACAGAGCAAGAATAAGGAACTTCGTTTGTGGCTAGATCCAGTGGTTTCTTGTGGGGTGATGTGGCTGCTGTGTCGCGAGGTGACGCGTGGTGGCGCAGTGGAGCCGACTGCTTTCTGGGTCACGGTGTTGTGGGGGACAGTGGAGCTTCAAGGTGGCTTGCGTGGAGCTTGGCCAAGGCTGCTGCAAACGGTGGCACAATGGAGCGTGGCTCAAGTGGGTGATGGGGTTGGATGTACGACTGTTGCTACGGTTTGTACAGCTGCTTGTTCGTGCACGGAGGGGTCTTGGTGGTTGTGCCGTCTGGGTTGGACTGCTGCTCTGTTTTACGGTGGTTGGTGGAAATGAAGTTAGTGAAGATGAAGGGTGGAGGTGGTCATGGTTGGGTACAGTGGGTGATGGGTGATGGATGGTGAAGATGAAGGGTGGTGGTGGTCACGGTTGGAGGGTTTACGGTGGTTTAGGTTAGATGGTTGGTGTTGGTGAAGATGAGTGAGGGTGTGGTATGAGTAAGGGTTGATGGTGGTGAAGATAAAGGTGGTGAAATGGAAGTTTGAAGGTGGTTATAGAGGCTTAAGGATGGAAGGTGGTGATGGTGGTAGAGTGATGAGGTGATGATGATAGAGGTTGGGATGGTTGGTGGGTGGGGAGTTTGAAGGTAGTTATGAAGATTATGGAGGAAGGTTGATGGGTGGTGGAGATGAGATGGTGAGCGAGGCGGAGCTTCACGGTGGTGTAGGTTGGACATGGTGGTGCATGGGTAGTTGGTGGTGAAGATGGAGGGTGGAGGAAGTCCTTGAAGGTGGTAATGTGAGGGGATGGGGGTTGGTTCACGGTGGTGGGGTGGTGAGGTTGAAGGTGGTTAAAAAATGATGAATGTGGAGTGGTGAAGGAGAAGTGGGGTGGTGGTTTGGTTATGTGGGGGACGTTGAAGGTGGTTATGGAGGCTTAAGGATGGAGGTGATGATGATGATGGTTGAAGATAAAGGGTGGAGGGAGTCCTTTAAGGTGGTGAAGGTGAAGGGTGGAGGGAGTGATATGAGAATGATGAATGTGGGGGAAGAGCCCCCTCTTGATATTGTAGTCAGTAGCTTATGTACATGGATGGAAGATGAAAAATATGAGTGTATAAGAGTGAGAACGTGAGCTATGTGAGTGAGTGTATGTGCAGCAGTGCAGGTGGGAAAGTGGAGAAGTGAGTAGGGAGCTAACAACGTTGTCCCTTCTCTGTGCTGCAGCGCAGTGGTGGTACAGTGTAGTGTATGGCCAAAAAAGAAAAAAAGAACATAGAGCAAGAAAAGAAAATTGTTTCCTTCCAAAAATAATCAAGCAGCAACCTATGTTCTTTATTTTTTTTGCTTTTTTTCTTTCTCTTTTTTTGTTTAGTTTTTCTTTTCTTTTCTTTTGTTTAAATTTTTTTAGGCTAAGGTTGGCTTATATATTTGGGCTAAGAATAAGGATCAAGAATGTGTACTTGAATTAACTAAATTTTTATTTTCTTGTTTTTTTTAATTTTTAATTTTTAATTTTTAATTTTTAATTTTTAATTTTTAATTTTTTAATTTTTAATTTTTTGTTTTTTTAAATCCTGTCAAAATTGGGTGTTCACAGTGATGTTAAATTCTTACAAAAGTAAAATTCACAATATTACATTACTAGAAATTTTTGATTTAGAGACGGAAACAGACGGATTTGATGAATTAGAAGGGGAAAATAAAATTTAAAATTTAGAGACGAAATTTATCTGTCTCATAATTTTTCGTCTCTAATTCCGTATCTATTTGGTCAATTCAAAGTCAAATATGCTTAGAGACGGAGTTTAAAGACGAAATTTATCCGTCTCATAAATTTCCTTCTCTAATTCCGTCTCTATTTGGTCAATATAATGTTTTAAAAAGTCAAATATGTTTAGAGAAGGAATTTAGAGATGAAATTTATCTGTCTCTAAATTTTTCATCTCTAATTCTGTCTCTATTTCGTTAAATAAGTTTTTAAAAAAATAAAAATATATTAGAGACGGATGTGTGTTCCGTCTCCAAATTATATGTTATTTATTTAATATTTTTTTATTAATTGGAGATGGAGTGTTGTCTCTGTCTCTAATTTTGCTACATTCTGACTCAATTCCCTCATTCTCTTGATCAATTCCCTCAGTCTCTCGATATCTCATCTCTGTACTCGTTCCTCATCTCCATCTCTGAGATTCCCTCATCTCCATCTCTGTTCCTCATCTTCGTTCCTAAAATTTTATTCTCTCCTATTTTCCTTTCCTTGTCATTCAGATCTGCCTTAACATTTCACCATTTCCTTTCATTTTGTTTTGCCCTAACGTCTCAAAGTACTGTTAGTTATGGCAATCATTACCCAAAGGGGGGTGAATTGGGTATGAAAAACTTTTCACAAAAGCTCTTAAAATAAACATAAATATTTAAGCTATTAAATAAAAGAGAAAGAATTGCGACACGAAGAATAAAAGCTTTAAGAATAGCAAATAAATAAATGTACAATAATATAAATTGCGTAAAATAGAGAGATTAAGAAGAGAAAAGCAGGCACGATATTTATCCTGGTTCGACCACTAACCCACTTGTGGTCTACGTCCAGTCCTGAAAAACAATCCGAGATTTTTCAGTATGTATACAAGCTTCAATAGGTGCTTGCAACCGTTACATAAAAGAGCACTTTTCACACACAGGGAAACTCTACCCTTGTGCTAAAGTCTTAGCCCGCAGAGATACCTCACCCTTATACAAACCTTGAAGGATACCTCACCCTTATACAAATCTTGAAGGATATCTCACCCTCAATATAGAAGAACAGAAATATAGATGAAGAGAAACTCTCACTCAGAGCAAATTATATAAATTGAAGTGCTAAGAGGCTCTTAAACGATATCTCAAAGTTTCAGGAAAAAGAGTACAGAAAATAGGCATAAAATATAAATCACATTTTTCAGAGCAAGCGCAAATTAAACAGATAGCTGGGCTCCAAACAGATGAGACCCCCGGTCTCTATTTATAGAGTCGGATAGAAAATAGCCGTTGTAGAAATTAATTCGGTAATTATTGTGAAAAAAGTGTCCGTTACATACTATATCCGGATCTTTGTTTACCATGTTTATTCGAATAAGCCTTCTGCTATTCGAATAACACGTTCTTTTAAAAATGTTTCTGAAACTGGTTATTCGAATAACCTTCGTGTTATTTGAATAACGCTGCCACAAAGGCTTTCTTTAGAAAACTGGTTATTCGAATAACTCTAAGTTTATTCGAATAACATTTGTTAAGATAGACTTCTGGGAAAAGGTTCTATTCGAATAACTGATGAGTTATTCGAATAACTGATATAAAACAAGCTATTTAGAAAACTTTTATTCAAATAACAAGAGTGTTATTCGAATAACACTTTAAAGCACAGAGTCACGTAGCAACCAAATTTAAAGCTTTATTCGAATAACCAATGAGTTATTCGAATAACTCAGTTTGTAAAACAGTTATAAAAGCTTGAAAACCATCCCATAAAGTTTATCAAAAACACAAAAACATTTTTTAAGTTATTTTCAAGATCAAAACAGTTTTGGTATAAGTTTAAGAAAACATTTTTGTTTTATCTTAATGCACTAGGAGATATCCAAAGAGATCCTCGAACAAAGAGACTCAAAGTCCTAAAGCTATTCGTATAAGATCTTAGACTTGGTCTTCGCATCATGTGTGTTATCATCAAGACAAATCTTCAAAGACATATCTTTAATCACATTCTCCTTGTGTTGAGCTTAATAGATATCTCTTGCTTTCTTGTTGTAATGCTCACTCTTGGTTCTTGGACTATCCTACAAAATATTGCTTACTTAAACAAGTATAGTTAGTCCAAATTCATAATTCAATATCTTCATATGCATAATTCATAAATGTATAACTCTAGTTAGTTTAACATGCATATAAGACTTTCATAGACACATCCAAATAAGATATTTATCAATTACTAATGGATATGCTCTATATAGAATGCAACAAAGAATATATGCAAAGAGTTCTTTTTGTCTTATATTTGTCATCATCAAAACTTAACATATTAAACCATTTGGGGCAAACTTATTTCCACATGCACCACTAGCAGCAACAAGGTTTCAATGACATCCGGAATGTATGGCTTTGTTTTCTTTTTCTTGAGGAGCAAGTTAGTGAAGAAGTGAAGTTGCTCTGAAACGGGTAGCACTAGGGGGCCTAGTGTGGTAATATTGGCCTTTAGTGCATGGCCTCCAACTTCAATGACATCTTTGCTTACTAAAAGCCCCTTCCTCCCTTCACTATCTTCCCTTTGATGTATGCTTTTGTAGCTTCTGTTGTCCATTCCTTTGTGAGTTTTGACCAGCTTCAACATGCATTGGCCATAGCTCAAACCATTAAGATAGATATCCTAAAACTAATCTATTTCTTGCAAATTAAACAAAAGTAATGATGTCATTAAGATACCTGTTTGAGTTCATACTTGGCACTCCATCTATCTAGGCAGAAATTAGAAAGCTTGATGGCTGCAGCCCCCATTCTAAAGAAGATATTTGGAAGCAGCATGTCAGTGTCATTGCCATTGTACCATGAATAGCTCACAACTTTTGTGCTCACTACAAGTGCATAAGTGTCTGGATATGCATCCAGAAGGTCTTTTACTAGATCAATTACTATGATTCCAGCAGAACAACCTATCCCACTAAGGTTAAAGCTATGGATGTCATGCCTAAGCTTGAAATGGTTTATTATCATTGATGAGAGAGATGGAGTAGCATTTAGTATCCCACAGTTTACTACCAGAATTCTGATATCCTTTGGTTTTATTTTTGTAGCAGCAAGAAGATCATTAATTGCCCCAAACATCACCATGGATACCTCTTCTCGGCCATCTTTCTGTGAGGTTCTGTAACCAGGGCGATAAACTCCCTTCGACAGGTAGGTTTCATCGTCTATGTCAGATTTCTTAAGAACTCGTTCCTAAAACTCAATAGTAGCATCATTGAAATTCCCTGATTTTTTAGCAATTCAATGAACTTCGCCTTAGAGATCTGCATAAATAGTCCCATTAAGTATATGCAAACATTGAAAATATACTGAAATAGGCTTACATTCCTTCTAGCATATTGCCAAAAAAACTAAACAATATCAAAGTTTAAGCTACTAATTGGTGTGAGACTAACGATGTCTTAAAACTTATCCACACTCCTAGTACTTGAAGAGTGAGAACTGGTAAAAAAAAGTGTGTGTTTACCTTGTATTCATTTGAAGGGCGAAAACATGCAAAATCAAGCACATAGGTAGACAGTGGTGTCAAATCAATATAAAAATATAGCATTAGGCACAGAAGTCCTGATATACATAGAGCCTCAGTGAGTTCATATTTCTCACAAAAGTCTTCCTAAGTAAACTTTCCAATATTTGCAATCAAGGTTGCAAGGAGTGGCGGTGCCAGTAATAAATACAAGCGATGGCTAATGAGGTAGCCGTAACCTAATTTCATATATTTTAGATTTATTGAACTAAGGAAATCTGGCAATCTTGGACGTACTCTCACTAAGAAAGAAAGAGAGCCAGCATTTGGACCTGAGTTCTCCACACCCCTCTGCACAATCTCTGTGGAAAATTGCTCACTTTCTTTTGACATGGGGGAAATTTTCTGTTACAATAAATTGAGTATGTTGAATGAAGAAAGAAGTGGGATAAAAAAGCACATATATGGAGGAATTTAGTCAGCTAATGCAACTTGATGGGCATGTTTACATTGAAATGAGAAGTGCAAAAGTAAAATAGCAACATTTGAAAATTAATGGAAAGCAAAGAAGGTTGATGGGATATGCATATATAGGAATTTAGTGTTCTCTCTTAGCCCCCTCAGTTGGAGAAACATTGGCTACTTGGCATGGTAAATGATGGAAGTTATGCTAAGGGTTTTACGGTGAATGCAAACAGAATAGGTACTTTGTGAATGAATGCGTATGAGCAGCATATTTGCAGCACCATTGAAATTGTATGCATGAGGAACATACTAATTTTCATCCTCTTGTTTAACAATTAAAATTTCGCTAATCAATTTGGGAGCAACTGATGCATGTGAATGTAACTTAGCTGTGGTAAATTATCCTAGGAAAACTGTATAAGGTCATTATTCTTACCAAAAAAGGACATCTTAATTGTTCTTGCTTCTCTTTTTTTTTAAGATCTTAATTTCCTGGTTTAGTGGATTTTCAGCTTGTTGTAAATCATATTCGACAACAAAATGTCATCTGTCATGCATGTGGTATATATGTTCAACTAAGAACCAGATTGATCAGTTAATATTAATTTGGATGTACCTCCAACTAGTCATTTTTCTGGAGATTTTTAATGTATTAATTTTTCTGCTTTGTAAATAGAGGTTTCTTTGTATCTGAGACAAATAAAATTGCTAGAGTTCCCAATCCCTTAAGAGCAGAGTTTTCAAATATTTAAACCTCGGGCAAATAATATGTAAAGTTATTTTCTTTTTTGGGGTGGGTAGGACATGTGATCAAGTTTTGCCTTTAGAGCTAACTGATTGCTGCCAAGATGGGAAATATAATGTATTGTTGTCACTTTTGTGATATATCCATGCGAGAGTGGGGAGAACAACATGCATCCTAGTTAAATACCATCACTCCCTACCTTAATTTTGCTTGCTTATTCTATTATAATTTTGCAAAGTTGTGCCATGAATCTTGCATGCATACATTGCGTGAGGTTAAATTATATTTTTTGGAGGGGGTGGGGGCGGTGTCAGTGATCTCCTTCTCATCATATTTTTTTCCTTTGAATAATTTGCCCCTTTTTTATAACCTAATGAAATCATTTTCAATTTATGCAGGTATGTGTCATTTGAATTGGCTACAGATATTATCGTAACTGTTGGTGAAGTTAAGTTTCTCCTTCACAAGGTACATACTTTTTCAGCTTCTACCTTTTCTGTCCTGTTAAATAAGAAATATCTAAAATTAGAAACGCGTACAAAGATATTTTTTAAAGTATGTACAAAGATATTTTTTAAAATCAGTTCTGCTTTATAATGATCTAGAGAACCCAAACATATACTAATTTCTAACATGGGACACACAATCCTTTAAACATTTGTTGCATAAACACCATCTCCCCTGGTCTCCTGTAAACAATAATAGGAAAAGAAAATTGAAAAAAAAATGAATATAGGAAAAACATCATACCAGTTCCCTAACTGTATGTTTCTGATAAACTCTAACTCCTCTGTGTTTATGCTAAAAATTTTAATCATACTTATGTTATGACCATTGATACATACTCTATCTACTTTTTGATGTACCGCAAAACTAAGAATTACACAATTGCTAACTTATTCTCATATTGTGTCATTTATGTAAAGAGCTTGGTTTTGGCACTGCACTATTTGATTTGAAAGATTGTTTGCAGATAAAATTTCTTGCTGAGGTTGGTGAGGATATTCTTGTAGCTGGGGTTGTAGCTGTTTGCTTTCCTTGGGACCTTTTGGTTAGTGTTTTGATTTGAAAGTGACTGTCATTAACTTTTGCATTTCAAATGGTCATATAGAACTTTTCAAATCTGCAAAAGTTAGTCCTTGTAGAATAAAGGAATTTGTTGAGCTCAGATGTGTTTTTGTCTAAGTGGATCAGTTTCTTTACAAGCTTGCTTTGAAGTGGCTGGCAAATTCACGTAAGAAAGATGCGGAAGCCAAAATGGTACTAAGCAGTGTCAAGCAGCTTCAAGTGGTTGACTTGAGGTAATAAAATCTAAAAGATGGCTGAAATGTATGGCAGTGATTTGCATCTTGTTCACCACTATCACTTAACTCAATAACATCTAAAGTTGAAATGTTAACTACCTTTTCTGCCATTGGAATATCTGAGATACTTGTATCCTTTTTGTCATTGGCACTTGCCTCAATCAGGTCAACAACTGAAGTGCTTTGCTTTTCCTTGATTGTCTGTTTAGCATTCTTGGCATTCAGTCACCTCATTAATTTGTGAAAGAGTTAAAAAAATAAACACCTTTAAAAATTAGATGAATAACTACACTGATTTTGTTAATTGTTATTAGTGTTATCTAATAGCACAGTCACCTCATGTGCATTTCTGCATTGGGTTTTGCTATCTGTTTTTTTATGTTCAACTTGTGCTCATTTTTGCACATAAAATGTCTACTGCTAGAAATGCAAGTTGATGTTGGCTTAGAGGCCTAGGGGACTGATTAGCTTCATTGCAATTTATCCATCATCACTTATGGATGGTTTACAACATGATCTTGTTTGCAAATCATGTATTGGTTATATTTGTAGCATTGTTATGGTCCTGTGGATTAACCGATTAGCTGAAGCTATAGTAAACACAAACTACAATAACAGGAAATGAGTAAATTTGGCAATGAAAAGAAATTGGAGGGAAATATGTGGCTTCTGCCACCTTATTTTTTGGGCCTTTTAATGGGCCTTCATTGTAAGTTTATTACTTTCATAGAATTCTAAGAGAAGAGTGTTGAACTTATAGTAGAAATTTTATAAGTTATTCAATGCATTATGATTTGTAACCTCAAACTATCCATATATAATTGATCATTGTGTTTTTCAGTTTAAGTTATTGGACACGGTAATCATATCTTATAAACAGACTATAGAAAGGCCAAAGTTCTATTACACTTTCAATTCAAAATATTAGGTAGCAATCAATTATATTGTTATGATAACATCACAATCTTTTTAAGTTCGAGTCTGTGTTTTGGGCATGCCTATCTTATTATCCCTAGCAATATAAATTTGTCAAGCCAATCAGGTTGGCCTTGCTTTCTAGTAATATAAATTTTTTAGGCTACTAATACTTACTTTTTGTCTTTTCAGGCGAATCAAGTGTCTAGGGAGCCAAGCTTTTTCGACATCTACAAGCGGCTTCATAGAGCCAAGGAGAATCCACAAAAGTATAACACTTTGGAAGCAGCAAAGATTGCGGTAAGCATAAGCTAACATTTAAGTTACATTAATTTTCAAGTACAAATGTCTTATAACTACTTTTTAGGAAGAGTATGAAAGGCGGATGAATGAGTGGCAATCCCAGCATGGTGAAAGTAGCAGCAGTTAAGCCTCTGCTAACAGTATCTACTTAGAAGTTTTGGAGGCCCAAACAACAAAAGGCACATATAGGGATTGGGTTCACAAGCAACTAATGTCATTGGATCTTCTTCCACTCCTCTCTCTTCTTTCATTGATGGAGTATCACCAATAGATATTACTGCAATACAGTCCAAAATTCAGGCTTTAACATATGAGCTTCATCGAAAGAATCTTGAATAAGACATGATGAAGCAGAAGATGGAACAATGAGAGGAAAAGTATACGATTCTTCTTTTAGGTAGTCAATTTGGAACATCATCACTTGCAGCTTCATAGCTTAAACCTTCCCATCCTGCACCTAGAGAAGAGGATGACCATCATAATGAGGGGATAGGTGACGATGTTAATGATAACCCAAATCTGTCATTAGTTTTATTTTTATATTTTCAATGACAATATAAATATTTGTAATGATAATTAATTATTACTTTGCATTTTGGTACAAATATTTGTGATGTTAATTAATTGTGATTTCTTATGCTATATGATTTATTGTGATGGTTAATTGCATCAGGGTTAGTTATAAAATTAAAAGTATATTAAAAAGATAATTCTAAAAATTTTAGAGACAAAATTTGCACTTATTTTTTTAATTTTTTTTAATTAGAGATGGAACAATTTCGTCTCTATATTTTTTAATTTTTTTTAATTAGAGATGGAATAATGTTGTTTCTAAATTTAGAGACAGAATTAGAGACATAATACATATTTTAAAATTTTTGAATTAGAGACAGAATAGTGCCGTCTCTAAATTTAGAGATGGAATTAGAGATGGAAAAAGTTCGTTAAAATTTTTGAATTAGAGATGGATTAGAGACTGAATAGTGCTGTCTCTAAATTTAGAGATGAAATACATTTTTTTAAATTTTTGAATTAGAAATGGAATAGTGCCGACTCTAAATTTAGAGAAGGAATTAGACACGAAAAAAGTTCATTAAAATTTTAGAATTAGAGATGGAATAGTGTCGTCTCGAAATTTAGAGACGAAATTAGAGACGAAAAAAGTTCATCTCTAATTTATTCATTATTATATATTTTTAAAAAATTGACATTATTCGTCTCTAATTAGAAACAAAAATTTTTAATTTAGAGATGGAATTAACTTTTTCGTCTCTAACAATCAGCGACGCCACTTTTAGAGATGGATCAATTTTCGTCTCTAATTTCGTCTCTAAATATTTTGAGATGAAATTTTTCACTTTTAGAAATAGAACTTTTCCGTCTCTAAATCTGAAATTTCTAGTAGTGTTGGTCGCCTCTTAGCATCCTTCTTTATAAGAAGGTACTTAAGGGCTGCATGATCTGTGAAAATAATAATAGGAGAACTAATCAAGTAAGCACAAAATTTATCCAAACAGACACTATAGCTAGCAACTCTTTTTCAATGGTTGAGTAATTCATCTGAGCACTATTTAGTGTTCTACTAGCATAATAAGTAATAAAAGGCTTCCCCTCCCTTTGTTGTCCAAGAATAACACCTACAACAAAATGACTAGCATAACACATGATCTCGAAAGGTGAAGTCCGATCAAGTGATTGCATTATGGGTGCTGAGGTAAGCTTGCCAATTAGCATTTTAAAGGCCTTTTGACAAGCTTGTTTCCACTCAAATGGAGCATCTTTAGGTAAGAGGTCACATAGTGGTCAAGATATGGTGGAAAAATTCTGTATGACTCCTATAAAAGCCCGCATGACTAAGAAATGATCTCACATCCTTTATCGTCCTAGGTGTAAGCAACTTAGAGATTAATTTGATCTTAGATTGATCAATCTCTATCCCCTTAGAAGAAATATTATGCCCTAAGACACTAACTAAAGGTACCATAAAGTGACATTTTTTTCTAATTCAAAACCAATTCCTTTTGTAACAACCCTCAAAATAGTAATAATAATAAAAAAATGAAATAAATATCTCAGGCTTCTTGAACAAACTATTAGAGGCTTCTTGAAGATGCCATTGGAATAGAAAACCTCAAGGCTTCTTGAAGAAGCTAATGGGAGGCTTCCTGAAGAAGCTAAGTGGAATCTTCTTGAATAAGCTATTGAAAGCTTTCCAAAGAAGCCATTGAAAGAAAAATCCTAAAGCTTCTTAAAAAAGTCATTATAAGTCTAGCAATGTGAGAAAAGTATGCTGGCAAGTGACGGGCTTGAGATTAACAAAAATCTTGAAGCTTGTTGAATAAGCCACATGAAACATCCTTAAAAAATAAAAGGTGCATAACAATAAAAATCAGTCATATTATTCGAATAACCAAATGGTTATTCGAATAGAGTGTTGCTGTGCAAATATAAAAGAGGAAATAAGACAATCTATTTGAATAGAACTTTTTCTAATCAAATAGACAAGTTACTAAGACAACATATATAACGAGAGTTATTCGAATAACAATCTTGCTAGTCGAATAACACAATAGAAAATCAAAAAATGGGGAGCAAGTTACAAGGTAACAGTGTGAGAAAACTCAGTTTTCTATTCAACTCATTAATCCAAACTTGAATAAAACATACGCAAGATGAGGTAAGCTTATGAAATCAGCAAGAACAAGTGTCATGAATGGAACTCATGGAATTAAGAATAATCAAGAGAGATCTAGAATATGGACATGTGTTAAGAAATGGATGGAGGAGTAACAAGGCTTGATCCATAAGCTTCTCCATGATATGATGATAGGGAACAAGTGTTAAAATTAGATGGTGAGTGATGATCAAGAATGAACAAGTGTCCACGCAATGATTAGAGGTGAGATAAGCCACGAGATCATTAAGAACAAGTGGCAAAAACCGTGATTATGGGGGGGGGCAGATATTTGGTTTATAATATCTACATGACAAGCTCTATAAATACCTCACCATCCTCCCTAGTTCGTCACACCTATCCAAGCTACAAACCAAGCTTTGGTTTACTACAATACTCTTTTACTATCTTCATTCACTCTCTCACTCATCTTAATTTTGAAAATAGGTAGGAACTAGGAAAAACACCACATTTTTCTCTTTATGTCTTTACCTATATCTCTTAGATCACTCCTTTGCTTTTTTTAGATTCTTTTTTAAGAATTTTGATTCAATGAAACAGTAACAGGGGAAGAATGGAAGTTGTTGTACTTTGATGGTTTATTCAAATAAACATTGGTTTATTTGAATAAATCAAGCTAAAAATACTTTCAGAATTGCATTTGTGACATGCTTATTCGAATAAATCCTAGGTTATTTGAATAAACATATATAAAACGCTGCTGCATGAAGGTTTTAAAAGAATCTATTTAAATAAGACAATAGTCTATTTGAATAGACCTATTTTAGAATGTTGAAATTATGGTGTTATTCGAATAAACCAATTAGTTATTCAAATTACAGACATTAGAATGTTAAAATTGGGATTTTGAACGTGAATAATTTCTTTTATCATTTTAAATTATTATTATTTATATGATATTCCTAATGGTTAGATTATTTAATGCTCATTTATGTATTGTATTAATTATACTTATTTTGCATTATTTCGATAATGTTTTGTTTTAAGTGTAA
This sequence comes from Ormosia semicastrata, assembly GCA_029884595.1. Classification (NCBI taxonomy): domain Eukaryota; kingdom Viridiplantae; phylum Streptophyta; class Magnoliopsida; order Fabales; family Fabaceae; genus Ormosia; species Ormosia semicastrata. Next base: position 7,182,446 of record JAQQTO010000063.1, on the reverse strand, counting down.
TAATTATTCTATATATTGAGATGAATTCACCTTTTATTTTTATGAGTATTTTTATTCTTTTTTAATGAAGATCTGTTTTGTTTATAAATGTTTAACTATAGAAAATGTATCTTTATAAAGAAAGTATTTTGAGAAAGCATCCCATGGATAGAAATAAATCAATGTGCAATGAGATATTATGATCATGATAAGAGTTTATTGGGTGACATCCTGATTAGAGTTTATTGTGGTTATGATTAGAGGACATTGAGGGACGCCTCTTTGTCAAGTGAATATTGAGGACTCCTCAACCAAAGAATATTACGATCATGATTAGAGTTTATTAGAGGATGCCTTGATTAGAGTTTACTGTGGTCATAATCAGAGAACTTTGAGGAACTCCTCTTTGTCAAAGAGAAATATGCGAGGATTCCTCAATCAGAGAATATTATAACCATGATTAGAGTTTATTGGGGGACGCCTTGGTTAGAGTTTATTGTGGTCATAATCAGAGGAATTTGGGGGACGCCTCATTGTCAAAGAGAAATATGCACATTTGATTGAAAGTATTTAAATGAGATGACAATGAAATGATAAGGTTTTTGATAAGATGATGATGACATTGATGATGATAATGATTAATGAAGAGATAACTATTGATTAATGATATGACGAAAATTTTTGAGATTTATTATATTATGGAGTTACGTACTCATTTATTATCTCATTATTAAATTGCTTACCCTTATATTGTAATTATGAACTATTAATATCTTAAAATTGTATTATTTATATTTATTCAATTTTTTTCTCAAATGATGATATTTTATAATCTCAGATATGGTTTTAAAAATAGAGAACTGAAAAGAGTGGCTATATACAGTTGTTGTTTTTACTAATTTTCTACTGAGATTTTGTACCTCACTCTTTGTGGTTTAATATTTATGATGACGCTGACAGACATGATTCATATTGGTTTTCTTGTGCGAGAACTAGAAGAATATGTTATGTAGTCATGTTGGAAGATATTATTAATAATTATAAATTAGTGACACCTTAAGAAGGTTTTATAAGTTTCAATTTTGGAAAATAAGTTTCTAACTTAGAAATGTTTATATGTATATAACCAACTTTTAAAGGTATTAATCCCTTAATGAAATATTTTGCACTTTAAAGTTTTAGTGGTAATAGTATGTTGTGTTAAATACTTAACAAATAAATTAAATATAATAAAATTAATTAAAATTAGAGTAGGACGTTACATATTTTCCTCACAATGAGTCAACACTTTCTCTAAATTCAATAAGCATGCATCAAAAGAAGATCAAAAAATTGTCAAGTCATCCACAAAAACTTCTATGCAATTTTCAACCATGTCACTAAAAAAGCTCATCATGCAACGTTAAAAAGTAGCAAGTGCATTACACAATCCAAATAAAAGCATAAGTATCAAAAGGACAAGTGAAAATGGTTTTGTCCTGGTCTTCTAATGCAATTTCAATTTGATAATAACTAGAATAACCATCCAAGAAAAAATAGAAAGGATGACTAGTCATACGCTTAAGAATTTGATCAATAAAAAGGAGAGGAAGATGGTCTTTCCAGATGACAGCATTCAACTTTCTGTAATCAGTGCACATCCACTACCGACCCACAAGTTTTGTAGGGACTAACTCTCCTAGGTCATTCTTCACCACAGTAACACCTGACTTTTTTGGAATAATCTGTGTAGGACTTACCCATTTACTAACAGCAATAGGATATATGATTCCCGCATCTAATAGTTTCAACACTTCATTCTAATATGATTCCTGAGTGCCATAATCATGAGTTCTATAATATCAACTACATCAGATAGATTACTGATAGAATCAAACTCAGAATTAATAAGAAAATACTCAAGGAAATCAAAATCATAGGATGTAGAAACTCCCTTATCAATGAGTTAGTTAATCATGTATATTTGGTGGCTCTCGTCATCATCTTCTGGCTGTTTTACAATATAGAAGATATTCACCTCTAGAGTCATGTTTCCAAAAAACATCTTCATGAGCCCATTCATGCAATTAATAAGAGCATTAACAGTGACAAGGAAACGCCTACCTAAAACAAAAGAATTTTAAAAGTAGTATTAATAGCAGAACTAGTGTCGAGGATTAGGAAATCAACAGAATAATAAAATTTACTAATTTGAATTAGAACATCCTCTACCACAACCCGAGGTACTTTAATTGAACGGTCAGCCAATTGCAATACCATGGTGGTTGGTTTGATTTCTCCCAACCCCAATTGTAAATAAATAGAATATGACATTAGATTCATGTTAGCTCCTAAATCTAGCAAAGCTTGCCCAAACTAATGATTTCTAATGCTGTATGCAATTGTTGGACAACCAAGATCTTTGAACGTGGGAGGAATCCTATGCTTAATTAGAGCACTAACTTATTTTGTCGGGAGCACTGTCTTCTTCACATTATGCTTCCTCTTAACTGTACACAAATTCTTGATATGTTTTTTTATAAGTAGGCACTTGTTTAATCATATGCAAAAGAGGAATATTGATTTTTACCTGCCTTAGATTCTCTAAGATTTCATTGTTAGGATCCATAATTTGCTTGCTTGATTTTAAAGCTTGAGGGAATGATATCTTAACAAGACTTTTTGTCACCTCAGGTTCCTGGGGTAACTCAGCACCACTACTATCTTGATTCTTTTCCACATCCTTTGATTTGTTCATTGTTGGGATGTGTAATGACATACCACTCCGTGTCATAATGACATTCACATCCTTTAAATTCTCTTGTGTTATGTGTTGACCATGGGGTATAGATCGACCTTGAGAAGGGAACTTACCTCGCTCATTCACACTCAAGGAGCTCATCAATTTGGACACTTGGCTCTTTTTCTCCTTCTTTTCTTCAACAACTTGTATAATCAAATATTCAAACTTTTGTTTAGTCTTACCCAGTGTCTCAATATACACCTACAAAGTGTCTTCTAAAGGATTCCTAGAAGATAAAGGTACATGATATGGTGCAGGATATGATCTCAGAGGTTGTGCAAGCAGTTGGTTTTCAGACTTCTAACTAAAATTGGGGTGATTGCGCCACCCCATATTATAGGTATCCGAGAAAGGTGTAAAAGGCTTCTTGTACATACTTAAGGAATTACATTGTTCCTCATATATCACTCTCATCTCAGCAAATATGGGACACTCTTAGGCGAGGTGATCTACCCCGCCACACACAAAACATGGTTTAAAAGATTCTGCATGATTAGTCACATGTGTAGGCTTTAAGTCCTTAGTCTTTAACATCTCTAGTTATTACCAAGTGGCTTCAATACTCAAGAGAGGGGTGAATTGAGTAAATAAAAACTCTTTGAAAACTTTTATCAAATGCTTGAAAAATATTTTTTGTTGAAACTATTTATCGTTTGAAGTGACTGAATTGAGAAGATAGGAAAATTTACTCACAAAATTGTAAACCAACAAGAAAGAATATAAGCAGATATATGCAATTAAAAAAAATGAGTTTGAGTTAGAAGAGAAAACACAAAGTTTATTCTAGTTCGGCCACCAACCATTTGTGATCTACGTCTAGTCCTCGAGTAACCACCCGAGATTTTTCATTATCAATGCAAGCTTTGAATAGGTGCTTGTTACTGTTACAATCAAGAGCGTCATTCACACATTGGGATACCTCACCCTCGTGCTTAAGTCTTGACATTCAGGGATACTTCACCTTTACAAATTTGCTGAGGGATACCTAACCCTCGTTACAAAGAATCAAAGGTGTATAAAGGTGAAACTCTCTTAAAGAGTATGTAATACAAATAGAAACCCTATGAAACTCTTCAAGAATATCTCAAAAAAACTAAAAAACAGAGCATAAAGTGATAGAAAGGATTGATTCATGAATTAGAACAATAGAAAATTGTTTCAAGTTGTTGGCTGTGTTTAGAAACTGAACCAAGATCGTGTTTATATAGTGTTTTGTCCAAAGGAGCCGTTGGGGTGTTTTAATGTCTCATTAAATATAAAAAAAAAGTCGTTGTGAACTTTCAAGCTCGATGTAATCGATTATATAAGTGGTGTAATAAATTACATGGCTCTAAGAACACGTTCTGGATTTTCTGGGTAGGATGTAATCGATTACAAGCTTCATGTAATCGATTACATGACCCCTGCCAAAGGTATAATCGATTACAAGTCTCGTGTAATCGATTACAGAGCCTCTAACTTTGGAAAAATGGTTTCCTGCATGCTTGTATCCGATTACCAGGTCTATGTAATCGATTACTAGCTCCTAAAGAAGTTGTTAATTGATCATTACACCTCAAGATAAGATTACAAACATCCTTGAACCTGTTTTTAAGCCCAATCAAGCTTGAACAACATTTCCAACTTAGAAAACTTGGTTTTTCAATATATAAACTCAATTTTTCATTGTCCAAGTTCAAAAACATATTTCTTTAAAAACATATTGTCAATTAAAAGTTGATTTTAAATACTTGACCTTTAAAAGCATTCTTAAGATATGTTGAGAGCTTCTTACACAAAGACTTTATGTCCTATAACCTATACTAGATATATCTCCTTTGAATTTGGTCTTTGTCTTGACTTTGTTATCATAAAAAACTTCATGTTCTTCATGATATAAGCATTCACACTAGTTCCCTAGTGAGCATCTTAACCATAGCCTTTAGCTTATCCTCTTCCTTGAGATGATAAATTCCACCACCATTTGGGTTTTCTGCGAGTTATGACCTATTTGTGCTCTCAGTAGCACTTGGTCTAGTCTAAGTGTAAGCTTTTTTCATCATGCTCATTAAGGTATTCTATGGCCTCATCAGGATCTTTCTGTAAGAACTCACCATTACACATAATCTTCACAAATTAGCGCTCTCTAGGTGTAAGTCCCTCATAAAAGTAGCTCACTAAGCACTAATTCTTATACCCATGGTGAGGACATATACTCAACAACTCTTTAAATCACTCTCAAGACTAATACAAAATCTCACTGTCCTTTTGTGCAAAAGGTGAAAATTTGCCTTTTTAAAGTGTTGGTCTTATGTTGGGGAAAATATTGATTAAAGAAGACCTGAGTCATCTCATTCCACGACACAATAAATCATGGTCTCATTAACTATAACCAACTCTTAACTCTATCATTCAAAGAGAAATGAAAGAACTTAAGTCTTATAATGTCATCATTTGCATTTTGACTATGAAAAGTCGCAACTACTTTTTAGAACTCCCTAATATGCAAATATAAATTTTCATTTTTCAAGCCATGAAAAGTAAGGGGTAACTGTATTATGCCTATTTTAAAATCCATTTGGGGAGTATTAGCAGGAAATAAGATGCATGACGGTGTGGCTGTGCGTGTAAGGTGGAGGTAATCCTGAAGGGTCTTAATGGATTGATCTTCTTGTTCACTTATTTCCTCATAATTAGAAGAAGCATCAAACAAATTATTAGAAAAATTAGACTTTGAATATGACACAGGTCTACAAGCAAACCGACCCAAGACGTCTTTATACTTGTTCATGCAAGGTAGAGAAAAATGTAACACTAAAAAAAAACTACAAAAAGAAAATAAAATAAAATAAAGATGCAACAAGTTAAAAAAGGAACGAAGTTACTGGTTTTACAAACTGCTAAAAAGAAAAATTATCTAGCAAATTTTCTACCATCTCCTCAGCAATGGCGCCAAAATTTGATTACGCTAAAAAAATAACGCAGTAGCTGTCGTACAACTTTGGGATGTCGATTCTTGGAATCGACAAATTAAAAGAATAGTTAAAGGAACAAAGAAATTAAAGAAAAATATTAATGATTAATGGTAAATAAAGATTAATTTTGAATGCAAATTGAAGTGAAGCAAAGTAAACAAATTGTGTTTCTACTAGATGCAAAATGACTAAGGTTCAGAATTCATCAAGATTAATTTTAACATTAACTATGTCAAATTTTTATATCCAAATAATTTAATCATGAACATGTAGCGGCAAGTATGTGATCATAGAAGATATATCAATAAAACACTAAAAATAATAATCAAGTGTATGATAAAATTTTCTTAATTAATAGTAAATTATCAAATCTTAAAATGTATCCATAATAAGAAATCACAATTGATATTTAACAATTACCACAAACACTTAGATAACACAAATAAATTGTAAAGCATGAGCAAAACATGAGTGAACTCATCTAAAAATTTATTAATATAATTTGATCAAAAAAATAAAATCAATAAGTCTTAAATCCTAAAATTGGGTAACAACAATTTAACATAGCAATACGAAAACAATCAAAATTTTATTATTCCCTTAATACTGAGAATTTAGCAAGATATAATATGATTAAAATATAATAAAATCATCTCACTAATACTTTCTATTGCACACATCTTCAAAATTTTCTCCACCGCTGTCACTACGCTTCCTTCTTTTCTTTCTTTTCTCTCTCTCACTCTGTGCAGCCGTCATGTCCTCTTCTTTTCTCCAATCTATTTCTTTTTTTTTCCTTTTGGCGTCCTTGTGCAGCTTGCCTTCCCTTTTTTTTTCTTGTTGTTGTGCGGCGCAGTGCTTCAATTCTTTTTTAACTGTGCAACACGTCCCTTGTTTTCAGTAATTTGGATCTTCTAAAGTAATTTATGAGCAAGTAAATATCTATCAACAATTAATAGATAGATGAGCCTATCTATTAATAGTTAATAGATGCTTACTTGCTCATAAATTACTATAGAGGGTCCTCCTCTTGTTTTCAATATATTTCTTTTCTCTCCATGGCGTTGTGTAGAGCTGTCAAAACGAGCCGGTCGGCTCAATTCGGGTTGAGCCATTTTCGGCCGGATCAGATTGGGTCACGTAAGTTTCATATTGACATTTTGTTAGCTCAGCCTGTTTTTTTTTTAATGTAAATGGGCTGAGTTGGCCCAGCCCGTTGCGAGCCGGCCCTTCTGGGCTGACGCATTCGAGCTATATTTAATTTTGGGTTAGAATTTGCTAGCTCAGCCAGTCTATTTTATCGGGCTATTGGACCGGCCCATCGGGTTTGACCCATTTTGGCAGCTCTAGCATTGTGTGGCACACTCCATCTCGTCAGTGTGCCTCTTCTATTTATAATTAGGTAAGTACTTGTCATATTGTAGCATATTCTTGTCCCTTTAAGAGTGTGTTTGGTAAAAATTAAATTAACTTTTTTTGGGGAAAAAAGCTATTGTAACAGTGTTTAATCATATTTGGTAAAATCAATTTCAGCTTTTATATGAAATTCAATGCAAAATAAAAACTTTTTAAAACTAATTTTCATAATACTGAACATTGAAGCTTATGATTCTATCTTATAGATTATTCATTACACTTTGAGATGTAAATATCATTTTGTCATTAATCAAATAACTTTTTTAATCATTCTATACCTATTTTAGTAATTTAATACATAAAAGTGATATTCTTTTTTTATACTATCCAAACGAATTAGATTAGCTTAAAATCGTTTTTCAGTTAACGTATCTAAACATAAAAAATGAATCGATTATAACAAAAAACTTTTATACAATAATCGATTATTGAAATAATCAAATTTTTACAATTTTTCCAAATACATACTAAATAGGTTAGATTAGATTTGATTTTTTTAATTCACTGCACCCACCGTTTCACTTGCTTCATGTCCTAATCCCTTTTATTTGTTATGGGTTTAGGTATTGATTTTTTCTTGTCTATTCTTTGCTCATATTAATCTATAAAATAAGATGATTAAATAGTGAGATTAAATAGATTAAAATAAATACAAGAATAGAAAAATTAGCAAGTTTATTTATATATATAAATTATTGCTTAACAAGTAATCAAAAGTAAATAGAAACTCAATTTAAAAATATACATTAATTCACATAATTTCTATTCACATTTTAACATTTTAGTCTAATAATATGACATTTAGAGAGCACTTTCGTATACTTATCACTCTCTTAATACTTATACAAACACTCTTTGTATTTTGGAATAACACTACACATAAATCCAATTATGCACAATAAGCTTAAAATTGATTAAAAAATTATTAGTTAACTATTAATGACCTTAAAATAATATTTATACTATTAGTTTCATTAATGTTGTTTGTAATATTGATGAAATGAAAGGATAGAAATGCAATTAAGAGTAGAAATTTTAGGATAAAAATATTATTTTAAGTAAAAATAATTTAGTATTATAAGTAACACTAATCAAATTAAGTGTAAAAATGTCATTTTAAGGTTATTAATGATTAACTAACTACTCTGTTAGTTAATTTTAGGTTTATTGGATTTATGTGTAATAATTTTCAAAATACAAGAGGTACTTGTGCAAATATTAAAGGAATTTTGTGTAGGTTTTAAAAATAGAGGGGCTATGTGAAATATTAGGCAAATAAAGAGAAAGTTGGAGTATTTTACTAATATAAAAATGATTTTTTATTTGATTTTTTATAATATTTTATTAATAAATATTATCTTTTTAATTATAATTCATCCAATCTATCTATATTTATTTATATGATAAAATTATTTTAAGAAACAATTAATAATAATATTAACTATCAAATGTAATATTCCTTTAAGAAGCAATTAATTATACTATTAAGTATTATCAATTTAATAAATAAATAATATTCTTTGTCTGAAAATAATCTAAATTTATTATTAATAAATAATAAAATAACAAAATGAAAGAGTAAAAGTTATATAAGTATTTACTGTCATAAAAAAGTCAGTTAACATGTAAAAATAAATTAAAATGACCTTTCTTATAATAAAAAATGACTGTTTTCTATGTTTTATTTACACAACTAAATTTTATCATAAATAAATAAAATAAGATCAATCATATATATAAGTATAAAATTTTGAATATGTCTTTCTATTATACTTAATAAAAATTAAAATTAAGTTTTGATTTACTTTGCACCAAATAATAACTTTTTACTAAAAAATTTCTCTAAAATGTTTTGATTATAATATATTCTGAAAGCAAAAATAATTTGATTAAAAAATGTACTCTATATTTATACATTAAATTAAAACTCATAGCTAGATATAAAAAACAATCTATACAACATACGGGTAAAATAACTTATCTTAAATGTAAAACAACAAATTTAACTTCTAAATTTGATTAAAAAAATGAATTATATCATCTTGTGTTGTTGGCAGGTTTGGTTGACGAAAGCTAGAAGATTTCCTTAAATTGATGATTAACAACCATTTTAGTTGCTTAAACATATAAGTGACATTAATTTAACCTTCTATATTTATTAAAAATAAATAAATTTAATCTTCTAAAAAAAATTGATATCCATATAGTTCGTTATTTTATAAATTTTCTCCAGTCATAAAAACTTTTAAAATAAAGATGTTCTATTGTTGAAAATACACAAAAACACATCTCTTTTTTTTGGTACACTGAGAAAGGAAAAGAGCAAAGAAGAAACTGCATATCTACGAACAAAATTCCCATAGCATCGGCTAGCAAAATAGGACCAAGCTTAGAGGGAGGATTCCCTGAAATATTCAACATCCCTGCACCAAGAGCTCCTGGTTTCACCAAGACACACAAACACAACTTGAATCTATAATATTTTACTTAATTTTCACTCACCCTAACCATTTTAGCTATGAAGATGATATTACTGTGGGGGGAATGGACACAAAGTAAATTTCACATCTGACATTATTAAGAAGTTAAAATACTTCTCAAATCTGTATTTGTTAAACTCGTATCAAGGATGCAATAACCAACATTTACTGAACGACGTTCATGCACAACCTTGATGGGTCCGATTACTATATATAACTTCAGATCGAAAATAAATGGTTCATGCCATTCAACTATCAACCATAATAAAATGAAAAACACTGATCGATATTATAACCTTACTTTCCTATTCATAATGTACCTATAAATATCTTACATATAATTAAATTAAAAGAAATTAGAAAGATCTCATTTAATGAATACACTTTCTTTGTTTGAAGTATACATATAATCAAGTGCATTATAAGGAGCATGTGATGGTGATCGATCTCTATACTAAAATCAGCTATCTTTAATTACATGACGCACTGCTAATTAACTAACTATATAACTACTGCAAATTGTCTTCACTAACGCACAATTCCATGACCCCCCCCCCCCCCTAAAAGGTTTCCCAGAAAATTGAATTGAATTTAGTCGGAAAAAAATTTACTAAAGTGAGATTGTTTCTAAAATAAGTAAGTAAAATGTATTTATTTTTAATTTAATTTAAAGTATATTATAATTTTAATCTCATTAAAATTTAATAATAAATACATCTTTATTTACTTACTTTAAAATATTATCACTTTAAAAGAGTCTTAGCATGCAGCGGGTGATTGAATGGATAGTTATTCTTATAAAGGGATTGATGGGCCTTTGAGCCAATAAGCAACGTTGTCGTGGGTGAGGAGCCATTACCACCGCAAATTCTCTCACAAGAAGGGCATATAGTAAGGGTGGCTGCTGGAATCTGCATATAAAAGGGTCCTGGCGTTGTTTGCATTGATTTAAGTTCTTGCAGCTCCTTTTGCAGCCTCTTGTTCTCCTCTGTTAGAGTTTCGTGGTACTTCTTCAGTAACTCGCAATCCGATTCAGTTTGCTTCAGTTTTGTCCTGTACATGTAATAATAATTATATTAAAACAAAGGAAATAATATTCTCTTAATAATATTCTTTATGACATATGTTAAAGAATATATTAAATAAAAATAAAAACATTTAATATTTTTCTTTAAATAATTTTTAAAAAATAATAAATATAATTTTTTTAATTTGTATCCTAAGAACATATGTTAACAAAACTTCTTTTTTGACAGAAACAAAACTGTTGCTTAAAACACTAAGTATTAAATAAAAATAGAGATATATTTAAAATCTTTTGAAGTTAATTAAAAAGCATTTAAAACTTTCTTTATAAAAAAACATTTAATATGGAATTATTCTTTTATTGGGTACAAGATGTAGAATTATTCCAACAGCAAACATACTGTCAATAAATTAATATGGAGCTTCAAGAATAGATTTATGTGAATATATAGTTCAGTTCGAATATTCGAGGAATAAGGTAAAGTACGTATTTTATAAACTAGTAATTTGTAAAATTTAAAATAAATAACTTTTTTTATATAATTTCAATTAATTTTAATTTTGTACACTACAGTTTTTTTATTTTTATATCATTCATTAAACTTTTACTTATTTAAAAAAATTTTGATCACTGATTTAGATTTTAATCTATACTAATAAGGTATCAATTCTTATATTTTTTATTCATTTGAGTTTTTATCGAATATAAATCTTATCACGAACATGATTTTATGTTACTATTCTTGCTCTTATCGCATTAGTTCTCTGTTTATCTACAATTAATTTATTTCATTATACAATCATATCTTGCTTAATCAATAATTCTAAGTAATACAATTAAAACTCATTTCTTAAGATTATACTAAAATGATCCATAATATAAAAATTATATTATCATTTATAGTCATTTTAATATATTATCGATAAAAAAATTATAAATAGAATACAAATGAAATTATATTGAAATTATTCTCTTAACTTTTCACCCTTATTTTTAAAAAGCATATCAAACTAAGTCTTAATGCAATTTTTTTTCTTTTATAATTATTATTGAATACTATTAAATATTAAATATCTAAAAAAAGTTTATTAATGACATTTTCATATAAAATTATATTACAAATTAAATCCTTAATTTTTTAATTCCGTTATCAAAGTTATATCAAACTAACCACAAATGTCAAATTTAATAAAAAAATAATTCTTAGGTTAATAAATATTGCAGTGACAATTAAAAAAATTATATCTGTCAAAAATTATAATAATCTATAATAATATTGTCAAATAATATTCAATACATTTTAATTCTTTAACACTCTCTAACATATACATTTAGTTCACACAATTTAAGTAGTAAAATAAAAATAATACATTAATTAAATTAATCATTTGAAATTTGACTTCTTAGATTTTTTGACTTTTTTAATTCATTTTCTTTATAATTTATGTTCTTTCTTTCTCTTTGTAATTTTATATTTTATTTATTTTTTCTTTATATGAATATATAACAATTTTTTATATGTGTTAATATTTATTTTTAATTTGCCATATCATATGACACATGATAAAAAATTAAGTAATATATTTATCACATATCAAAAGTTTAATGTATTTATTAATTGACTTAGTTAAAGTATGAGAGAATTTTAGGTAAAGTATTTTCTTTTTATATATTAATTATAATTATTATTAATTATATTTATTGATTGATTATATTAATGTATCAATGACAATTTTTCTTAGACATGTCAATTTTTTTTATACGTGTGAATATTTTTTTTAAGTTTATGATTACATATAACAAAAAATTAATTAGTATATTTGACATGTATCAAAAGCATAATATATTTATTAATTGATTTAAATAACATATGATAAAATTTTAAGCTATATACATTATTTTTCTACATTATATTTATTGATAGATTAATTACCTGGCTCTCCTGTTTTGAAACCACACCTCTACTTGTCTTGCTCTCAAATTCAGCTTTCTTGCCAATTCTTGCTTTTGCTTCTGAGGAAAATGACAAGAGAATTCAAAAGGCGTTAAAAAACTTTCCTTAAAACCAAAGAATCATTTGAAAACATAAAGATCGAAATGAATGATTGAAGAAAAAGTAATCATGATTAACTCAATCATATTATACACTGCTAATTAATTAAGGTACCGGATGGAGAGTAGAATGCTCTTTGAAGTTTTCCTCTAAGACTGCTGATTGTTCTTTGGTGAGCCTAAGTTTCTTCCTGGGATTGCCATCTTCATCAACATCACGTACCTTTGATGGAACCTTCTCTACCTCTGACTCAAATTCTTCACCTAAAAACTGGTCTCTCTCTCTCTTGATGCTAGACAAGTTGGAAAATGAAGACACTGCGCTGGGAGAAGAGGCTTCAATCTTTGAAGCTGGTTGATTATTTGCCTCATCATCATCATCAGTTGGTCCTAACGTTAGAGATGGGTATGCCTTGTTACATTTTGATGGATCATCCTCCTTTCTCTTCTGGTTTTCTCTCTGCCTGTGGTCATGATTAGTTTTCATGCAATTCTCTGATTGATCTTGGAGGCCAAGACCAAGACCAAGACCAAGTCGAAGCCCTGTGTTAGAGATATCATCAAAACCCATGATACAAATTTTGAGACGGGAAACCTTGGTGAAAAATGTTGGAGTTTGCAGCTTGCTATCTTCTGAATATATGTTAATTATATATATGAAAAAAAGAGAGGATATGAGGTTGGGAATGATAGGAATGGAGAGACTTGTAGGAGAGTGTGAGAGTCTGAAGAGGTTCTAGTAAGGATTAAAAATAGTATTTATAATTTATTATTAATTATTTAAATAAAAAATATAAATTTTTTAAATTTTTAAAATAATAATATTTTATATTTTATTTTATTTTATATTTTATATTTTTTAATATTTAGATACATGTCAACAAATTTATTTATTTATTACGGAAAAACTGAAAGAATTAAAGCATTTAGGAATAGAATATAAATATGGTTATTCTGGAATTATGGAATTCCCATCTCTCTTTTTGGCTCATAGGTTGACCATGAGAAAGTTAATGACTCCCTCTGTCTTCTCAAGCAGGACATGTTCTGCAAAATAATACGCATTTGTAACCATGATGAAGTGTGTATGGTGTATGGTTTACGTGGAATCACGTGAAAAGTGGGTAACACAATAAAAAACATATAATCAAGAGAATATTTCATGCCTTTTAAACTTTTTCTTTTCCACTTTCTTCTTGAAATTTTTTACTTATCTGTTTTTTTTTTTCCCGATAAAAGGTAGACTATGTAAGCCGTGACTAAAACAATATTCATTATAGGTTTATCAAGTAATTAATATAATTAAAATTAATAATTATATATTTATCTACACATCATATACTTATAGATTTGTTATGGACTGCTAAACTACATATCATTAGGTTTACTTGTCAACATTTTTCTTCAGTAAGTAATAAGAAATTTATGTTGTTTACAATTTTGAAAATATTTTTGGGTATGAAAATGCAAACTTAAACTTAAGATTTTCTGCAAACTATGTAAGTTTCTTGCCATTAGTTAACTTATCTAATAACTTTGAATAATACAAATGTACGCTTTGAATAATTAAGATTAATTATGATATTGCACCTGGATTGTGTTGTAGTACGCATGTACGGTGATTGTTGTTAAACGATACTATCATAGGTTTATAAACTTTATAAACTTTAATTGTATTTATAAAAATATATATTATATAATTTTCATTATTATGAAGATATTTTTGTGACTTAACATTAAATATCTTAAAATAAAAAGGAAATAATAGGAAAATATAATAATGTGAGATTAAATAAACTAATTTAAAAAAATTATGTGTTTTTAGAATAAAAATAATATCTTATTCTGTATTATTTGAATGATTGATAAATTAATTATAACATTAAAAATATAATTAAATTAAAAATAATAATATATTACCAAATTAATTTATCACTCATTCAATAATATATTACCAAAAATATCTTTTACTTAAAGGACTTCTCTTTAACAAGAAAAAGAAAAGAAAAACTGACAAGGCAACGTTCTTATGGATTGGTTGTTGACCAGGACGACGTGTACTCCAATTGGCTGGCTACCAAAAGCTTCCACAAGCTAAATTGAAAAAATATTGCAAAAATGAAACATCATCTCATTATGCTTAACGAATAAGATAGAGAATCTTTTAAATCTTAAACTTGTCCACACTAGAGACGGGAGCATGCAAATTGTAAATATTCCAATGTAAAAGAAAATTTTCATATTTATGACGCTATTCATTAATTATTTTCGTTTATATACGACTTAAATATAAAAACTGTTAATATCATCAGTGAAAAAACTCCCGTTAAAAAAAAAGATCATAGCCTCTCCATAAAAAGTAGCGCGGGTTCAGGACCTGATTTTTAATTAAATTATAAACTCTCCATCAAAGTTATCCATCGAAAGCTTAATAGAATTTTTTTTAATTAAATTATAAGTTTAGTTGAGTATGAAAAACTCAGTAGAGTTCGATTTGAATAATAAATTTAATTCAATTTATTTATATTTTACAAAATATAAAATAATAATTAGTCAATTAAACTTGAGTCGAACTTATTACTCAAACACCTTGTGTTCGTTAAGTTTGCTTAAAATGATAATTGAGTTTTTTTATCCTATTCAAATATGATATTATCAAGTTTCAAATTGAATTGCTTCACTAATAAGTTGTTGGACTGATGGTAAGCGGCACAGTAGTTCGTAAAAAAGATAACACAAGTTTAATTTTTGGAAAGTGCACTTGTTGAAAGGGAGAATAACCTTTACTGCTCCACCCTCCGAAATTGCGAGAAGAACGTCTCTCACAATTTTATTAATAAAAGAAAATTGAATTGTTCCCATCGAGCTACTTATTTGATTCCCAACCTAAAGAAAGCTAAAATTGCACACAGTGAAAAGGAGAAAGAAACATAAATTGATAAACATTGTTACAAAAGCGATTATTTACACAAATAAAATCCTCACACCTTAATTTTTTCTTTTTTGCAGCATTGCTATAAAGCATGGACAAGTTGTTTTTGAGGAGTATTTGCGTGTTGGATACGTGTGCGTATCAAATACATGAGAACACACATACGATACACGTGTCTTACGTGTTTGAATATATGTAATAAAAAATTATTATTTTTAGCTTATATACGTTTTGGACATGTCTTAGACATATTTAGGATACGATTCATTAATATTTTAAAAAAAATAGTTTTCATGACTAATGTCCAATTAGTAAGTCCGTAACCCACCCAAACATAATTACATGACTGACGTCCCAACTTACCATTTTCATGACTAGGATACGACCTATTAATATTTTTAAAAAAATAATTTTCATGACTAATGTCCAATTAGTAAGCCCGTAACCCACCCAAACCTAATTACATGACTGACGTCCTAACTTATTATTTTCTCATACAAATATTTTAAGTTTTATCTATTCACAAGTCACTATTAGGCTTTTAAGTTTTATTTTTTTACATACTACTATTTTCATCTGCTCATGCCAAGTTATCCACTTTGTCGTCACCGAAACTTGCATTACACTACTATTCCCTCTAGTTAATTTTTTTGGATGCACATATACTTGTACATTGTCAGTTCTATTAGGAGAAATTGATTTATGAGATTTTTTAAAAAATGTCACTAGGTAACAAATATTGACACATATAACATATATTAATGTATTATAAATCTTCAAACTTATAGAAATGATATTAATAAATTATAATTTTTTTTAAATTTTGTAATTATATATACACACACATATATAAACCAAGTTCTTTAATTTACTTTGATATTAATTTATATATATATATATATATATATGTATATATATGTCGTGTCTGTATCCTATATTTTTTTGAATTTGATATGTTTTCATATCCGTGTCATTGTTGTATTTCGTATACATGTCCGTGTCTATGCTTCATAGGAGATATGTGTTATTGAATTTGACCCTAGTGATCAAGTTGTATTTTAAGGATAACAAAACATATTGGGTATGCCATGAGCCAAATTGATTGTAAGGATAATTTAACTTTGACATATGCTTTATAATATGATGATTAATATGTCTGTGTCATGGTTGAGATTATATTTTATGCATTATGTACAAGAATTCTACCAAAAATGCGATAAAGTGGCTTATAATTACAATCATATCTATGCTCACAAAAGACTTGTTAATAGCATAATTTATATAGCCTATGATACATGATAGTTTGATAAAAAGTGTGCTTATTTGTATGGGTGTAAAAGAGTTGAATCAAGTCTAATACTTGAAATTTAAGTTTGATTTGTAAAAAAAAAAGAGATTATTTAATCTTGACTTATTTATTTAAATGAGTTAAATTTAAGTTTTATTTAATTTTTTTAATTCATAATCGGTTACATAAAAAAATTCATAAACTTCTTATAGAAGCTTTAAGTTAGTAATAATAGCAAATAAATTATTATTATCTATACTTTTTTACTTAAAATTATATTTTTTGTTATTTAATTTTTACTATCTACATCAAATGAATAACATATATACATATATATGAGTTATTCATGAATTTTTATTATCAAGCTTATAAAATTTGAACTTGACTCATTTATATAATCAAGTCTAAATTCAAATTTGAACTTATTTATTTAGTTAAATAAGCAAACTTGATCAAACATTTAAAAATTTAAATTCAAATAATTCACGAATAACTCTGCTCATGTACATTGCTTACTTACTTATATTTATGGCTATATAATCTATTATTGCCTTTTCTTTTTCTTCGATAATTGTTTACATATCATTTCTAAAAAAAAAAAAGATTATTATATACTTCTTTTAGAAATGTATATATTATTAACAGTTCTTTTAAGAATATTAGATTTAATAAAAAAATAATAAAAAAATAAGTATAATAAATAATATTAAAAAATATAAAAAATGTGTATTTATAATTAATAATAAAAATATTAAAATTGATTCAAAAAAGAGTTGAGATGATAGGATAGTGCAAAAAAAAAAAACAAAATGAGTTGATGGTTTGAGATGAGAGGCAGGCCGGCACTCATCAAGGGAGCAAGTAAGAATGAAAAGTGAAATACGAAAGCAATATCTACTGGGAAACATGTTTCTCAAGCTTTCAGATCACATCTTTATAGTTTGTTTCCCCACTCTTCCTTTGCATCTCAGCAGTCAGAGCCGTCATAATGATTTACGGGCCTTTGTTTTTGTTTTTAATCAGTGCAGATTTCACTAATTTGCTTTTTACTGGGGGAAAAAAATAGCATATTCGTTGATTTATATGTATTTCCTTCCAGGCAACTTATTTATGAGATTAAAGTCAACTATGGAAGAATGTTATTTTTATTTTTTAAACTTTCTCTGGGAAGAGATCAAAGAGATGGAATTTATATAGTATTCAACTATTATATTCTAGTACTATTTTTTTCACTACTTTTATATTGGTTAATGATATATAAATCTATACTTAACACCATTTAATATTATATTTATACTCTATTTAATAAATTTGACTATATTGATAAATTTATGAGATGTGAAATCTATTAAATGATACAGAAATAGATTCCTGGTCAATATTTTGTGCTTTATGAAAAATATGTAGAGTTTGTAAAAATATAGGGAGAAGTAATGAAATGTTGCTTAGTTGAAATAAAACCATACAGGTGAAACGAAAAAACCATACTTGGTAGGACATGATTGATATGAATCACCGACGAATCAATTAGTTCAACGTATCATGATGGAGAAATTAATTTGATGTGACGAGCAGCCATCAAACTTTATCAAAAAAATCTCCCCTATCTGTACAGGGTTAAAAGTTTTACAAAAGAGTAAAATATGACTCATAGACCTTAATTACGACATAAGCAATAAATAATTCTATCATCTTTTTAGAGTAAGAATTTTCTGACTTTAGGAGAGATATTAGCCACTAATTCTTGTCTTATTATATTTCTCTCTCATTTTCTTTTACATAACCAACGGCTAAGATCTTGACAAAGAAAAAGTTATTCTAGAGATCACAAAAGGATTTTTTCCATGTGATTAACTGAACTAAGAAATTTAAATCATGAAAATATGTAATTGTAGATACTCTAAACAAACAAATCTCTTGCACAATCAGATAGAACATTGACTTTGACACGGTAGACAAAATCAAAAGTATTGTTTAAACCAAATGATGAATAGGAATAATTTGGATTAGACTACACAACAGTCTCTTGCTCAAAATGGAGTACTAGAGTAGACCAAAAAGAAAGCACCAGAGAAAATAAAGAAAAAAGCAAAGCTGTTGAGTATTATTGTCGACACAAATGATTAAATGTATCATTAAAAATTATAAGAATTAATGTTATTAGAAAACCAAAGTCATAGATATTAGAAATAGTGTAATTATTAAATATATTATTAGGAATTATAAGAGTTAATGTTTAGAGTCATAAGAAATTGCTGATTCTTTTTGGTAAATGTAACATTATATTTATTTCTTAATGTGTGTGTATATATAAGCAATTCACCAAATTTGTATTCAATCTCTAAAACTTATCAATTTTCTCTACATGGTATCACAGTTTTCGATCTGAGAACCTCTGTTGTTTATGTTGCCATAAGCCTTAATCGATTATCAAATTAGTTTTCATCGTTGGGTTCAGTGCCTTCATTGCAAGCTCGTGACTGTGACACAACCCAGTCCATTTCTCGCACCTAAACTGTTAGAGCAAGGATACCTGTCGTCACCCAGACCTTCAACTGGCCATCTCCCAGAGCCTCATTGCCATCGCTGCCATTGTCACCAGCCTTCATCGCTTGGTTCAGTGCCTTCATTGCAAGCTCAATACCAGAAAACCACTAATGCGCCTGCACGCGCACCTCTACCTGTCGACGCTCCACTGTCCAGGACTCCATTCACCTCGTCGAAGATCTTATTCTATTTGCCGGCATCTCCTGCTCTAGTTCAACTGCTACCATGTCAGACAACGAGATTACCAGAGCTATCTCCTAGTCTAGCACGACACAACCCACACTTCTAAATCCCAATGATATATCGGCCTTACGTTGCACCTATCGCCTTAATGGAAAAAATTATTTGTAGTGGGCCTAGGTCATCTATACTACCCCTAAGGGTCGTCGAAAGTTGAACCACATTGAAGGGACTATTCCTAAGAAGGATGACCCACAATTTGAAATATGGGATGATGAGGACTCTCTTATTATGACATGGCTCTGGAACTCCATGACTTCCAAGGTTAGCAGGAACTGTATGTTCCTTCCTTCTTCCCTCAAAAATTTGAGAAAATATTCGCCAAACATTCTCTATGAAATAGGATGATGGACCTGTAAAAGCTCATGTTTTTCTATTGCAAAATCTTGGTTTTCACCCTTTTGCACTATCTTTTAATTGAGCTTTATTCTCAAATTTTATCATATTTTTGATGATTTAAACTTGGTTCTCATTACGTTTTTATTTGTTTCCTTAGGTTGTTATAAGGAAGTTATTGATGCTGGGTGACTAAGCGCCCAACTTTTCACCACTTAATCGCCCAAGCACAGAATGCAACGGGCTATACGACTAAGTGCCCAAAATTGAGCGCTTAAGGGCTCAATACGTATTTTGACGCGTCTTTATGTCTATAAATAGGGAAAATGTTATTTATGGATAGAATTTAGAGAAAGAAGCGGAGGCACAAACCCTATTTTGATGTGGGAGCATCCCAGCTTGAAGATTGGGAATTTTCTTCAATCTTTCCACCTATCTTCCAAGGAGTTTGTTGGAATTTCATCTTTATTTTCTTCTTTCTTCATGTGTAGCTAAATTTCTCTAGTTAGGGTAATGTTGAATCTTGTTCTTGGATGATGTAAATTCATTTTTGTGTTTAATCTAAGTTTTTATTTCATGATTTACGTGTTTATCTATTCTCTTAATGCTTTTCTTGATTTGGCCATTCTTGGAATGATTTTAAGGTTCATGTATGATTTGAAAAGTTGTGCACGAACCTAGAACTTGTGATAAACACCTTAATTTTTATAATTTCTAGGAATAGACATTGTGGGTTGTGTGGTCTTACTCTTTATTCCCTAGTTTTTGAAAAAGGCTTCTCTATTTGGGGTTATACTAAAGGATTGGTTAACTCAAAGTAGTGTGAAGGATATTAATACACCAAGGTATTGAATATTGATTAATTGTGAGAATTCAACCATGAATCATGGAATAGAACTTAGTTAAACTAATCTTTGAATTTATATCAAAAGAGTTCAAGTGAAGTCAAAACCATAACACTTTGATATTATTATCTTTCATCCTTTGTCTAAACTTGGTTAACACTTTAAATTTAGATTTATTTTTATGTTAATGTTATTTACAGTCCTATTAAATCTCAATTTTTGATAGCCTAAATAGTGTTAATTTGATAAATTTAGTATATGACAACATAAATATCTGTGAGACGATACTCTTACTCATCATTGTATTACTTTTGCGATTTGGTACACTTGCCAATTAAGGAACAAAGTCGTTACGGAGATTATTTGTCTGTCAATATTAAAGAGTAGTTAGAAAGACACAAATTTAGCCATTTATTTTTATCCTTGTTTAATTTTCTTTTTAGATTGTTTATCTTTAATTCATGCTTATTTGTGTTGTTTATGCGTGGTACTGTAAATCCAGAAGCATTACTCTTTGATCTTAAAATTAAGAAAATCGTAAGGGCAAAAAGAAAAGTAACAAGAGAGAGAAGAAGAATTAAGGGAGAAATAATGGCAGAACCAAATGGAGAAAGAAGACGCACTTTAGGAGATTATGCAACCCCTACTGCTGAAATGAGTGCAACTAGTATAATGTGACCTCTCATCTAAGCCAACAACTTTAAAATCAAATCAGCTCTTTTATAGCTGGTTCAACAAGATTAGTTTGGGGGAAATCAGTCAAAGGATCCAAATTTGCATATCAACAATGTCCCACAGCTTTGTGATACCATTAAGTTCAATGAAGCGAGTGATGATACTGTATGGCTAAGGCTTTTCCCATTCTCTCTAAGGGATAAATCTAAGGGCTGGTTACAAGTTCAACCTCAGGGAAGCATTACTACTTAGGATGATTTGGTTAGCAAGTTTCATGCTAGGTATTTTCCTCCATCAATGTTTGTGAAGATATGAAGTGAGATTGCAAGTTTCCCTCAGAATCAATGGGAATCTTTGTATGAAGCTTTGGAAAGAATGATAAATAGAATTTTCATACTTTAGTTAACATTCATATTTAGTCTCTTAGACCTCTTATATGCTTAATTGATGGTTTTGACTACAATTTATAAGTTTGTGTTCAAATTGAGCTTTATTGATTTTTTCAATATTATTAGAATTTTACACCGATTCTGCATTTCAGCCAAATCTTGAGTTCTAAATATCTAAACATTATATATCTTACCTTTTAGGGAAGATAAAAAAGAGATATACAACTTTCATGAGAGTTCCAGAGTTGAATCAGATATCTAGTAGACCGAATTGGACTTGAAAGTTAGAACATGAGTTCTGTCACGTAATCTGAGCAGTGTGCGCTTATTGGTCCATAATTCGGGTTGTAGGTGTGATATGGACTTGAAACTAGTGGCATTCAAAAGCTAAGACATAGATATTCAATTATTATGAGACCATGAATTGAAACTACGATGTTTTGATGGCGTTTCACCCCTATGAAGTCAGCTGAAGGGATTAGAGATTTGTTAATAGTTATTTAGGCATAACTCTCTCATCTTAAACCCAAATCAAGTGATTTCAATGGCCAAGGAAAACTAAGAGGCCTAAAATTAAACTTTAACTTAAGGACAAATTCGGATTCTTAATTTTTAGTTTAGTTATTTTTGTATAAATAGGTAACCCGAGATAGATAGAAAGCCAAGCCGTTTTTACTTGATTCTTCTACCTAGAGTTTTCTTTTTTCTTTTGCAAATTGTGTGTGACAGTTATGGAGAGCTAATTATCTGAAATCAATCTAAGGATCTTTTAAAAATTCTAGTTTGGCTTTGAGATTCTGTTCCTAATTTTGATTTTGAATTGAATTAATTATCTTCTTCTTCTCTTGATTTGGATTTTGAATTACATGAGTAGAGATTTCTGTCGTATGATGTGATTTGATTGAATCCTTAATCGTAATTAAGATTTGTGATTAAATTATGATTGATTATTTATGATTTAGTCACATGAATTGAAGAAAGTTAGGTTGGCAGATTTGTTAATCTAGGTTAATTAAATTCTGGTTGTTAAACTAACATAGGTTGCATGATTCTAGCGATTGCGGATTTATGAATTGTTTGTTAGTTAAATTCTAGGTTATTATCTAGTATTGAATTCTATATGTTTGATGCAGAGATTTTGGTCAATCATAAATTAACCGATTAATTCATTCAAGATGCATGTTTAATGATCGATGACATGCTAACTAGATTTTTGACGGTTTCTTAGATTAGTTGCTTGGTAATTTGATTTTCTTTCTTATATTTAATTATTATGTTTACATTCTACATATACAATCCTCCCTTGTGTGATCTTGATTTGGTTTGATTGGTATCTTAATCCTCAAGAGACGACTCAGTTCGCTGTCTTGTACTACAAGTTATCGGTAGAACTGAAATTGTATTATTTGGTTGAGCTCGACACTCAAATAAAAAATACAAGGAACTATTGAAAAGATGCCCTCATCATACATTTGAAATCTGGCAGCAACTCCAAATTTTCTATAATGACTTGAATCATTCCACCAGAGTTATGGTGGATGCATCTGCAGGTGGGTCTCTTAACACCAAAACTCCTAAAAAAACTTAAGAATTATTTAAAACTATGGCTACAAATGAATATCAAATTCCTAGTGGAAGATCAATGATTAAGCAGGGAGTTATGGAGCTTGTTACCTTTGATGCCATACTTGCACAAGACAAGACTCTTTCGCAAAAAATAGTCAACCTTACTAAGCAAATTGGCTACATACAAGTAAGCTCAGTCAATCATGAAACTTTAACTTGCGATTTTTGTGGGGGTAATTATGTCAATGGTGAACGTGAGGTAAGAATTCAGGTTTTACCTCTCAAGAGCAAGTTAACTACATGAGCAATTCTTTAAGACCCCAAGGCAACCCATATTCTAACACTTATAATCCAGGGTAGAGGAATCATCCCAACTTTTCTTGGAATAATCAAGGGATGCAACAAAATGTTTAACAAGAGAAGAAATCTTCTCTAGAGAGTTCTCTTGAAAAACTCTCTCAACAAACATCTTTCTTTGTACAAAAGACTTCCATTTTCATGCAAGAAACAAAGGCCAACTTCAAGAATCAAGAGGCAGTCATTTGAAGTTTAGAAACTCAAATGGGTCAGATAATAAGACAACTCGCTGAGAGATCTCCAGGTAGCCTACTTAGTGATACTGTGGTTAATATGAAGGAGCAGTGCATGACAATCTCCTTGAGGAGTGGCAAAGTTGTTAGTCCTCAATTGAAAGAAGACGATGTCAAAGAAATGGTTAATTCTCTAAGACAAGACTAAGGAAAAGATAAGTATCTTTGAATAGCGAGTTAATTGCACCAGAAGAAGAAGTCTCTAATAGAAAAGAATTGAAGAGAGAAAGGAGAAAGAAGAAAGCTCCAAATTGGGACAAACATCATGAGCTATCTCCCTATGTCACAGTTCCATTTCCTTCAAGGTTGAAGAAGTAAGAGCAGGAAAAGAACTTCACAAGGTTTTTTTTATGTCTTCAAGAAATTACAAACCAATATCTCTTTTGTGGATGTCTTGGAGCAAATTCCTTCCTATGCCAAGTTTATGAAAGATCTCCTATCAAAGAGGAGGAAGTTAAGTGAAGATAAGACGGTAGTGTTGAATGAAGAGTGTAGTGCCATTATCCAAAAGAAACTACCACCCAAATTGAAAGATCCTAGTAGCTTCAATATTCCTTGTACTATTGGGAAGTTGACTATTGAGAAGGCTTTATGTGAACTTAGGGCGAGTATTAATCTTATGCCAATATCTGTGATGCACAAGTTGAGAATTGAAAAAGTAAAACTGACAATGATCTCTCTTCAACTAGTAGATCGATCTGTTAAACACCCATATGGTATAGTTGAAAATGTGTTAGTGAAGGTAAATAAATTTATTTTCCTAGTTGATTTTTTGGTTCTGGATATGGAAGAAGACGCCAACATCCCTCTTATTCTTGGAAGACCAATTTCGATAACTTTGGGAGTTGTAATTGACATACCTAGGGGTGAACGCATCTTGAGAGTGGATGAAGACTATGTGACAATTAATGTCTTTGGGAATGCTAAATCTCCCCCAATGTTAAATCTCTATGTCCCTGTCAATTTCATTAAAGTATGAAGCTTTGGCTATCAAGGACCCCCCACCATTATACAATGTTGATGTTGACTCTCCTAAGACTTATGTTGTTGTAAAAGAGAAGGGCTCTCTCAGGGAGCATGGTCCACATGCCACATTCGAGGCACAATATGGTCTTAGAAGCACACTAAAAGACATTTATCATGATATAGCTCCATACTGTAACAAAGATAAGGAGCTATGACCATCCTTTCAATATAGACCACAGTGATCATATCACTAGATAACATCAAGCTAATGACGATAAACAAGCGCTTATTAGGAGACAACCTAAGTTTTTCCCCCTTTTATTTTACGTTAATGCTTTGCTTTTGAATTATACTAGTTAGTTGGTTTGGTTATTTGTTTTGTCTTTTTGATTAGTGGTTATTTAGTTTCCCTTTCCCCTTCAAAGTTGAATTAGTTGCTTAGTTGGTTATTTGGTGGGAAATTGGTTTGTCAATAATAGAGTCAGTTAGTTAGAGTTGTGTTCCTATCATTGAGCGCTTAAGCGCCCAAGTCGCTCAAAACCCTTGCTCTCTGTCACTCATTGATTAGGCACCCAAAAAGTGAGTGCTCAAGTGCTAGGTCCTCCTACTTTCTACTAACCAGTGATTAAGCGGTGGATTTCTCATCGCTTAAGTGCACAATACTAGATTAGGTGCCCCATTTCGTGAACCAACGATTAAGCAGTGAAATTTTCATCGCTTAAGCGCGCAACACTAGAAGCACATATTTAAGTGGGTTTTCTGACCCACTCTCTCATCCTTTTCCCAAATCTTTCTTCCAAAATTCTAACCATCTCTCCCACCTTTAACCCAAATCTTTCTCATTCACTCTCCATCCACATAAACACCAACCTAACCCCATTCTCACATCAAAACCGTACCTAACCCACATCTTTATCCCTTCCAATTCGTGGGAAAACTCCATTGAAGTACCCATTGGAGAGCTAAGGCGTGAATTTGGGGGAAAACGTGGAAACTCCCATCTGGTGCTCACCTAACCCTCATTCTTCCTTGATTTAGGTAAATACTTCCTCTCTTACTTGTCTAAGGTTAGGATTTCACTCTAGAAATTATTAAATGCCTATTTGGAAATTTTGAAAA
Organism: Ormosia semicastrata; assembly: GCA_029884595.1. NCBI lineage: Eukaryota > Viridiplantae > Streptophyta > Magnoliopsida > Fabales > Fabaceae > Ormosia > Ormosia semicastrata. The sequence goes on along the minus strand of JAQQTO010000063.1, from coordinate 7,156,263 downwards.
TTTTGGATATTTGGGGTTTTTCTAAAGTTTGTTGGGTTGTAGAGGTTTAATGACATATTTTTGAAGATAAAGTTGGAAAAATGCTCACTATAAGTTTGATGGGTTGTTATGAATGCAAATTTTGTACTTAATTTGTTAAGTTTCCTTGCAACTTTGAAATGCATGTGGGATATCTGAGGTATTTTGAATTGTTGATAGGTTGATGTTGTTGATGCATTGATTTTGATGAGTAGACTTTGTTGTGTATACCTAGACTTCTCAGGATATCTAAGGTGTTAATTCTGAAAATGTTCTGATAGGTTGAGTTGTTGTTGTAACAACCCTGATAATCTTACACAGTTTCAACCACATCACTTTTGACACCATGTAAAGTTGGTTAATGAAGTACAAATTCGTGGTTAATGATATATAGAAGTTAGTTAATGAGTATGTAAAAAGTTAGTTAATGAAGAATAAAAAAGTGGTTAATGACGTATATAAGTTAGTTAACAGGGTCAGACTGGAAGAGTTTTATATTTGTATATATTTATTAACTAATAATTTAAACTTCATTAACCAACTATAATATAGTGTTAAAAGGGGTGCGGGTCCTATTTGAGGCAAGATGATCATTATTCTTATTGTAAATGCCTAGTCTTTATTGTGAATGCCTAAATTTTCTCTTGACAATTTGTTTGCATATTTGATGGGTGAATATTATCCTTGTGATTTGAAATGAAAAGTTAATTTTGAATTTGATCACAATTTATATTGTTGCCTTTCCTTTGATGTTCAAATTCTTACTCACAATATAGTATTTTAGATATGATAAATTGAGTAAAGATTCACTGTTTGTATTCTTCTTTTGTGTAGAAATATCTTTTTTCAATAGCTCCCAATAAAAAAAAGAAAGGAAACAGGAGGGCCTAATTCTAGAAGCACCGCCTTCGATGAACACCACTTCCGCTCTCCTAAACATGAAGAGAGATACAAAAATCTAGTAGGAAAGAAGAGCACGGTCAAAGAAAGGGGGATTGATCTGCAAGGCGAGAGGTATCGCCCCATTATTAATGAAATTAGGAGGAGAAGATGAGAAAGATTCTGTGCGCCGCCTTAACCAAGCCGCCCAACATTGGTCAAGGAATTCTACATAAACAACTTTATAAAGAAGAAGAAAAAAAGAATTCTATTGACATATGTTGAACAATTCATGATCTATGTGAGAGGTCGTGAGTTATGGTTCAGTAAAGATGAATTGAATGAATTGCTTGGTACGGGAGGCGATATCCAATGAGAGGGATATTGTGGCTATGTTAGGCTAATGAATGAAGAACTGGATCAAGAAGGAGTGCGTCAAGAGCTTTGCAAAGAAGAAGCTGTTTGGGAGTGCGATGTCAATGATGCACCCAAGCACCTAAAAAAGAGTGACTTGAAACCCATTTTTAAAAGCCTAGTGTACCTTTGTGCAAGCTACCTTGCTTCCCAGCTCGCACATGCACGACATAACAGTAAATAAAGATCTTCTCATCTTTGCAATTGTAACCGGCCTACCAGTGAATGTGGGTGAAGTAAATACATCCCACGTTCACAATTTAGCTCATAATAGCATGGCTAAGTTGGCATATCCCTCCATCATCACAAAATTATGCTTGACGGAGGGCATTCCATTGGAGAATGATGTGGAACAAAGACTAGCCCCGTCAGTGGACTCTACCATGTTGGAGGTATACTTCAGAGAGAACACCATGCTAATCCAACATGCTCCCCCACTAGCTCCTATAAGACGGAGGAGGCAACAGTGACCAGTTAGAGAAAGTTTGACCATGGTTGAAAGAGAAGTGCAAGAATGCAGAGGGATATTAACCCGCCTTTCCCACTACATGGTTGGAACGGAAGGAATGATACGCAACTTAAGTTCTCTACTTAATTTGGATCCTGAAGAGCTTGGAGGCCTTCCCATCTACGTTCCTGAGGAAGAACAAGAGGAAGATGAAGATGATGATGAGGAGCATGATGATTAGACTACCAAGCAATAAGTTTTTCTTTGCCCTTCACTTTTATTTTATTATTTTTACTTTCTTTTTGTTAATTGTTTAATTTTTTTTTGTTTGCATAGTGGGGGCACTGTTTCTTTTAAGTTTGAGGGAGTAGGTCTTTTATTTTTATTTTTAGTTTTCTTATTTTCTATTATCTGCTAGTATTTTGTTTTGGGTCATATAGTTGAAACTGAGCATACCAATGTGATAAATTGAATATCCAATGATTGCGTGAAATGTGGATTGATCTCTTTTCTTAGAAAATCACATGAGAATTCAAGAGTTGTGTTTATCTCTATTTCTTCAATTATGTATGAATGCATCTCCCATCTTTATCTTTGGTAGACCTTGAAATACGAATGCATGTTAAGCTTAGAGAAAGTTTATGGAAATACATGTGTGTGGATTACTTGCATCTAGAAGTTGTTTAGATTCTCTCTTGAGGTGAAATCCTAGATAATCTATGATTAAGGAAATGATAATGGCATTGTTTGGACCATTTGGGCCTTTCAAGCTAACCTTTAAAACCATTATATCCTTAGGTCCCCTTTTGCAGCCTTGTTTGTGTTTGGCCTTTATTTCTTTTCTCTATCTACATTTTCCCTTCCCATACCCCTTTAAAAAAAGTGATAAAGAATGGAAGGAAATCAAATGAAAAGTATTTCATGAAAAAAAAATAAAGTGATTGATTCTTGTGCTCCATTTTGCACTCGCTTAATATTTTGTGGCTTGAATTTTGAAATCTACATGATTTTGTATCTCAACTTTTGATTTCTTTATCCTACCCCTTCTTTCTCAACTCTCACCATTTGACTTACATTACAAGCTTAAAAAGACTCTTTTGATCATTAGTTATGTTTTGTTTATATTAGTCGAGAGAGAGATGAAAAATAACCCTATGAATGTGGGTTTGATGTGCATTTGTAATATTATAAACCTATCTGGGCTTGTAATTCATGAATAGGAATTGGTCTTACATTCATGTTTATGGGAAGTTATTTATGCATGAAAGTTGTATGTGAGAGTCGATATAACAATTGGATTATACATGTGTGATACCTTGAAATAAGGTTGTGAAGTAGTTTCTGAGGATATGATTGATATTTAATAACCGGTATTGTCCTGTTTGAGTTTGCATTTTTTTTTAGTTTTTAGTTGTTTAGTTTTAAATTTCCTTGTCTTGTTTTGCTTGAGGACAAGCAAAATCTTAAGTTTGGGGGAGTGATAAACCTGTAAAAACTCATGTTTTTTCATTGCAAAATCTTAATTTTCACCCTTATATTTTTTATGTTTTAAACTTGGTTCTCATTTCTTGTTTTATTTGTTTTCTTAGGTAGTTACACAAGGAGGAAGACAGGATGCTTGAACAAGGAGAAAAAAAAGTAGAAAGGAAGTTGTTGATGTTGGGCAACTAAGTGCCCAACTTTCCACCGCTTAATCGCCCAAGCACAGAATGCAAGGGGCTGTACGACTAAGTGCCCAAAAACTGAGCGTTTAAGCACTCAATACATATTTTGACGCATCTTTGTGACTATAAATAGGAAAAATGTTATTTTTGGGCAGAATTCAGAGAAAGACGTAGAGGCACAAACCAAATTTTGACATGGGAGCATCCAGACTTGAAGATTGAGAGTTTTCGACAACCTTTCCACCTATCTTCCATGGAGTTCATTGAAGTTTCATCTTTATATTCTTCTTTCTCCATGTGTAGCTAAACTTCTCTAGTTAGGGTGATGATGAATCTTACTCTTGGATGATGTAAATTCATTTTTATATTTAATCTAAGTTTCTATTTCATGATTTACATGTTTATATCTTCTTTTAATGTTATTCTTGATTTGGCCATTCTTGGAATGATTTAGAAAAATTGTGCAAGAACCTAGAACTTGTGATAAACACCTCAATTTTTGTAATTTTTAAGAATATACATTGTGGGTTATGTGGTCATGCTTTTTATTCCCTAATTTTTGATAAAGCCTTCTCTATTTAGGTTTATACTAAGGGATTGATTAATTCAAAGTAGTGTGAAGATGATTAATATACTAAGGGATTGAATATTGATTAATTTTGGAAATTCGACCATGAATCATGCAATTGAACTTGGTTAAACTAATCTTTGAATTTGCATTAAAAGAGTTTAAGTGAAGTCTAAACCCTAATACTTTAATATTATTATCTTTCATCATTTGCCTAAACTTGGTAAACATTTTAAATTTAGATTTATTTTTATGTTAATATTATTTACAGTCCTATTAAATCTCAATTTACGATAGCGTAAATAGTGTTAATTTGATAAATTTGGTACTTGACAACATAATCTTTGTGGGATGATACTCTTACTCATCATTTTATTTCTTTTGTGATTCAGTACACTTGTCAATTGAGAAACATAAGACATCCCACTTGCTATGAGTTGAAGACAAAAATCTTCACTTCCAAACAATGAGCACTCTGAGTTACAGATTATTATGAGACCCTTAATGGCTTGTGGATTAAGTCAGATCAATACCAGAATCTAAAAATGGGGCGTAGCAAGGATGCTTCCACGTTGACTAGTTTTGTTGAAAGGGACCAGATTATTGAGTCATTCTTTGGTCTAAATTTTAAGTATAAACCTATTCGGGTTCAAATTCTGGGAAAAGAGAAACTGCCCTCACTATATGAGGTGTTCTACATTGTTTGGGGGAGAGGAAAGTCGTGGGGCTGTTATGCTTGATGATAACTCCACTAGTGGGTCAGCCTTGGCAATGGACAAGACAACTAAACCAGACTCTTCTTCTTCCTCCTCTAGGCCTAAACAAGAGAGTCGTTGGTGTACCTATTGTAAGAAATCTAGTTACATGAATAATTTTTTATATCTTGAAAGCATGCTTATTTCATCTGTCTATACTTGAATCATATGTAGAACCAAAGAGGGGGAGAAAATTATGTTTTGAATAACTTGAAGCAGTTTTTGGTTTTGATGATCATACTCTTTTTAACAACATAAGTTTTATCTATAGGGGGAGAGAAAATATTTTCTTTCCTTCCTAAGCTTTTTTGTTGATGTCAAATAGGGGGAGTGAAAATTGGAAAGAAAAAAATGGTCTTGTACTTATTGTTTGATATGCTTACATGAATATCTATTCTTGTATATTGCTCAACATATTTTTCTTTGGTGATTTGTTATCATCAAAAATAGGGAGATTGTGGAAATAAGTTTGCCCTAATGGTTTAATATGTTAAGTTTTGATGATGACAAATACAAGACAAAAAGAATGATGCTTATGCTTGATAGATGTGCTTAATAGATGAAAATGCATTATAAAAGAATATTGATCATGTTACATAGATGTACTTAATGATATATATTGTATCATGCATGATTATGTACTTTATCTAGTTATATTTCACTTAATAATCACGTAATGAGATATGTGTAACATTCTTCATATAATCAATAATGCTTTATATGAGTTATAAATGAATTAATATTGGATTTGACTCTGTTTAAATGAAAATATGCAAAGTATTCTTTGTTGCATCCTATATAAAGCACATCCATTAGTAATTGATAAATATCTTATTTGAATGTGTCTATGAAAGTCCTATATGCATGTTAGACTAACTAGAGTTCTACATTTATGAATCATGCATATAAAGATATTGAGTTATGAATTTAGACTAACTATATTTGTTTTAAGTGAACAATACTTTGTAGGATAGTCCAAGTACCTGAGCATTGCAACAAGAAAGTAAAAGATTATAATTATACTCAACTCAAGAAGAATGAGAATGAAAAGATGTTCCAAGCATTTGTAAGATTTGGAGAGAAGGTTTTCTTTGAAAGCTTGGATTACATCAAGAAGCCAAAGGATTGGTTGTGCAAAGATCATGTCTCAAGTTTTTCAAGTTTAGCTTATAGGACTTAGATCTTATGTAAAGGTAAAAAAGGGAATCACACTAAGCTTATAAAATGATTTCTTACTCAACTTAAATATGTTTGCAAAATCTGGATTTATATTTGTTAAGATGATATTTAAGTTTGAGCAAAATGGTTTTGAAAAACCTTTAGTAATCTTGTTTTCTTAACAAACCAATAACAGGTTAAAATTACCAAAACAGGAGCGCATCAAAGCTATTCTTCTAAGCTCCTAACCGATTAGAAGCTCCCTCTAATCGATTATTTTGCTTCACAGGAGCCAAAAATTAAAGCTCCTAATCAATTAGGAAGTCCATCTAATCGGCTATTGTAAATGTCAGGAGCCAAAAATTAAAGGTCCTAATCGATTAGGAACTCTATCTAATCAATTATTTTAAATGTCAGAAGCAAAAAATTAAAGCCCCTAAAGGATTAGACACCTCTTGTAATCAGTTAGGAAATGAATTTGGAGTCAATTTTTGACTCCTAACCAATTAGGAGAAACTTCCTAACTGGTTATCTGGGCAACCAGAACATACGCTCAACGGCTTTATTAAGAGCATTTAATGTTTTCAACTAACCCCAACGGCTCTTAATTGCTTTGGGTATAAATTTAAAGTGTTGGACATTTATGAAAAGTTAGAGAAACAATCTGACAATAGTTCTTGAGCATTGAACATAAGTTTTACTATCATTTCATCAAATACTCTGTTTTGAGCTTAAAAGTGTGAATCCTTGATACTCATAGAGCTTCAATTTGTATTATCCACTCTTGAGAGAGTTTTAATTCATCTATACTCTGTGTAAACTGTAAAAGAAGGTAAGGTATCCCTCAAAGTTATGAAGGTCAGGTATCCCTTGAATTTGAGGTTCAAGCACAAAGGATGAGGCATCTCAAGGTGTGTTGAGTGCTCTATTTTGTAAAGGTTTTCAAGCACTTGTTCAAGCTTAAAAGTTTAGTGAAAAATCTTGGGTGGTTCACTTGAGGACTGGACGTAGGTTACAAGTGGTTGGTGGCTGAATCAGAATAAATCCTTGTGTTTACTTTTCTCAACTCTATCTCTTTACATTTGTACTTTAATTACATATGCTTAAGTTGAACTTGATATCTAGCTTATTTGCTTGATTTATCCTATATCATAAGTTATATTTGAGTAATCTACAATAATTGTATCTTATTAAACTTATTCCACTGCACGTGTTAATTGAAAATATCAAAATGTACAATTTCTCAAAGTTATTTTAAAAAATTTGTAATCACCTAATTTACCCCCCTCTTGGGTGATGGTTGCCATGGCTAACACTAAAGAGCATAGAGGGTTGTATTATCTCCTCAATATGCGAGTTGAAGGTGGTCTTGGTTAGAAGTTCCCACTTTCCTATCATCAATCCAATTCTGAGTCTCTACTCTCCTGTCATCAGTCTAGTTCTGAGTCTATTACTTCTCAAATTTGGCTATAGCACAAGCATCTTGAACATCCTCCTTGTACTTTGCTTAAGTCTATGTTTCTATCTTTGTTTTTGAAAAAGTCTGTTTAGACTTTTCATTGTGATGTTTGTGAGTATACTAAACACCATTGTATAACTTTATCTCCTAGTTCTAATAAAAATGTTGAGTTTGTTGCCCTTATTTACTTTGATGTTTGGGGTCTTGCATCTATTCTAATATTTTTGGAATAAAATAATTTGTTTCACTCATCGATGATTGTACTATAGAGAAACTTGGTTTTTCCTAATGAAAGGCAAATATGAAGTGTCCTAATTGTTTGTTCAGTTATTTCGTATGGCTCAAACACAAATTGGAAAATCCATTAAACATTTTTGTTTTGATAATGGTAAGAAGTATGTTAACTAAAATATCTCTAAATTTATTAAAGAGCATAATATTGCTCATGAATTCACATATGCCGATACTCCTCAGTAAAATGATATTACAGAAAGAAAAAATCGTCATTTACTTGAAATACTAAAACTTTACTATTCAAAATGTCTGTTCTTAGTTCATACTGGGGGAAACCTGTTTTAACTGCTGCTTATTTAATCAATCGGCTACCATCTCATGTTCTTGGTAATGTAAGTCCTGTCCAATTCATGACATCTTACTTTCCTTCAGTTCTTATTATGCAGAGTATACATTCTCGTGTCTTTGGTAGTGTGGCATTTGCTCATGTACATTAGTAACATTGCAGCAAACTTGATCATCGTGCTGTCAACTGTGTTTTCCTGAGTTATGCTCCTGACCAAAAGGGATACAAATGCTTTCACCCTTTGAGTTGTCATTTTTTCATTTCCATCGATGTCAATTTTCATGAAAATGAATCCTCATTTACTCATCCTCAACTTCAGGGGGAGAACATTCCTGAAGTTGAGTCTTTCTTTCCTGAGTCCTCATTTCCTTTACTGTTCGACTTTACACAGGAATTATCATCTTCTTCTGGTATAAGGACAAGGTCAAGGCTAGCACATCAATATTGGTGTATCAGAGGAGGGGAAACCCAAATTGACCTAACAACAACTTCAGATGTCCGAACCTACGGTAAATACTAAAGATACTAGTCCTTATGTTTCTAAAATTGATAACATTCCTTGGAATAATTGTGAACTTGACTCAGATGACTTACTAATTGCATTGAGGAAAAGGAAACGATCTTGCACCAAGTAACCTATTTCTTAATTTGTCTCTTCAAAAAATCTTTCTTTGTAGCACCAAAGTTTCATTTCGGCTATTGATTCTATCAGAATCCCAACATCAGTACAAGAAGCATTGAAGGACAAGAACTAAGTTCAAGCCATGAATGAGGAGATGAGTGCATTGAAAAATAATGAAACATAGGTGATTGTTGAGAGACTAGGAGACAAAAAGGCAGTGGGGTGCAAATGAACATATACTTTGAAATATCGATCTGATGGTACATTAGATCAGTATAAAGCAAGGTTTGTTGCAAAAAAATACACTCATACTCATAGAATTGACTATAAGGAGACATCTGCTCTAGTAGCAAAGATGAACACTGTGAGAATCTTACTCTCCCTTGTTGCCCACCTTGGGTGGGAATTACACCAGTTTGATGTTAAAAATATTTTTCTCCATGGAGACTTTGAAGAGGATGTTTGTAAGGAGATTCCTTCCGAATATGATTCCACTAGTAGAAGGGAGTATAGGTTAAAAAAGGATTTATACGGGTTGAAGCAATCTCTCTGTACTTGATTTGGAAGATTCACAAAGACAATAGTGTCCTTGGGATATAGACAACATCAAGGTGATCATACTCTTTTTTTTAAATATTCACTAGAAGGTAAACTCACTGTTTTACTAGTGTATGTTGATGACATCATTATATCAGGTGATGACTTTGTCAAAAAATAACTCCTAAAGGAGGAATTAGCAATTGAGTTTAAAATGAAAGATGTTGGACGGCTAAAATACTTCTTTGGGATGGAAGTCACCTACTCTAAGCAAGGTATCTTCATTTCACAAAGGAAATACATCCTAGACCTTCTCAAAGAGACTGGAAAGCTCAGGTGTAAGGCTACTAGTGTACCCATTGAGCAGAATCATAGAATAGGAAATGATGAAGAGACTCCCAAGGTTAATAGAGCTCAATATTAGAGGTTGGTAAGAAAATTGATATACCTGGCACATACTAAACTAGATCTAGGATATACTGTTAGTATTGTTAGTTAGATCATGCATGACCTGAGGGTAAGACACATGCAGGTCGTGGATCAAATTCTATAGTATCTTAAAACCACACCTAGAAGATGATTACTTTTTAGAAATGGTGGAAATCTATTTATAGAAATGTACACAGATGCTGACTATACAGGTTTAGTTATTGATAAGAGGTCAACATCAGGTTATTGTATGTTTCTGGGTGGAAATCTAGTAATGTGGAGGAGTAAGAAATAGAATGTGGATGCTCAGTCAAGTGTAGAGGCTGAGTTTCGAGCTATGACACAAGGAGTTTGTGAGCTGTTATGGATGAAGATCATTTAGATGACTTGAGAATAAAGTATGAAGTTCCCATGAAACTGTTTTGTGATAACAAATTAGCCATTAACATTGCGCACAATTTAGTTCAACATGATAGGACAAAATACATTAAGATAGACCGACACTTTATCACGGAGAAATTGGATAGTGGACTGATAAACACAATATATTTTCTTTCCGAATATCAGTTGATAGATGTATCAACTAAGGGACTATCCAGAGAGTGGTTTCAAGAGCTTAATGGCAAGCAGAGAATGATAGCTATCAATTCACCTGTTTGAGGGAGATTGTTGAGCATTATTGTCGACAATAATGATTAAATTATCGTTGGAAATTATAAGAGTTAATATTCCTAAGAAATCAGTGTCATAGTTGTTGGAAATAGTATAATGATTAAATGTATTATTGGGAAGAGGAGCGTTAGGAACACACACTTTATCACACTCTTTTCAACACATTATTTTCTATTATGTCACGTCACACACTAAAATATAAATTTAAACTTGATTACACGCTAATCGAGTTAATTACACATTAATCAAATTGATTACATGTTAATCAAGATTGAATGTGTGGTTTAGTATGTGACGTGACCTAATAGAAGAGAGTGTGTTTCTAACATTTCTCTTATTGAAAATTATAAGAGTTAATGTTTATAGGAAATCAAAATCATAGGAAATAGCTTATTCTTTCTTGTAAATATAATATATATCAGAGTGAGTGCTACTCACTTAAGCAATTCACCAAATCTGTATTCAATTTCTAAGACTTATCAATTTTCTCTACAAAAGCTTAAAATTGAAGCATGTCCCTATGCGTGGACATGCATTTATGCTGGTTCTCCAATTAATTTTGATCTCATCAAATAACTTTTGCCTATGTAGCCTGGTTCCCGGATGTCAATCAAAGAGCGGTGCCAGGATGACAATGGATGGCATGGGATGGGGTTGGTGGACCAACAAATATTATGGCATGATTGGGTATTTGATCTAAAGGAGGATTTTGATGATAATTATGATGCGTAGAAGTTGGCAATGATGGGGGAGGAAGGTAAGAGGAGGGGAATGGAATGGTGTTGGAGATAAGGTTTCTGATCTGTTTCGGGCTTTAAGGGCCAATCGACCAGTGGGAATTTCGGTTTGTGCTCTTTGTTTGGCCTTTCCGCATCCCCTTCTTTCCTTTTCTTCCTTACCAACCGTCCATGTCAACAAAGCTACCACCTTTGTCTGCATTTAGTGTACAGGTTTAACCCATAAAGAGTGAGACGAGTTGGCAAGTAACTTTGATTTCTTAGAATAAAGAATGCTAGTTTAAATTATAAAAAAATAATTTTTGTAAGAAAATCACATAATTTTTGTATTTTTATAATATACTTCTACAATAAAATGAGAATTAATTCTATAAATAATTCAAATAAATCGAAAACTGTGAAAGTACTTTATGATTTAAAAAAAAAAGAATATAGACTTAGTTTTGATTGTAATCTACGTAATCATTTTACTAATCTTTGTGCATTGTTGCCGCTGATGAGCTAGCATCCAGTTGTTTTTCGCTTTAGATTCATTGCCTAATTCATTGAGTATAATAGGGATATGCCAATGCAACTAACAAATAGCAACAAACATGTCACGCCTCAAATTTTCTTCAGGCACATGATTTATACAGAGAAAGCGACTATTCATCTATATTAGGCATATAAAATAAAGCAGGTAGATTGAAAAGGTTTGCCTTTTTGCTAAGATTATATTTATCACTGACATATGATATTAGGCACTATTCTAGAAGCGAGGCTCATATAGCATAAATTGTGCACCAAATCATGCATAATATACAAATCATAGAAATGACCTTGCTGCTACAGGGTTTCAAGTTCTGGGCATAAATATATATGTGGTCCTTAGTTGAACGTTTGGGCTCAGTTTTCACAAAGGTTTTGGGTATCAGTGGATGACTATTTTCACAAAGTGTATCATTTGATCCCTGTTTAATAGGGCTTCTATATTATTAAGGTCTAAGAATGACTTAGATGATGAGATGAATGGAATAAGTGAGACAAGAAGGTCTAGTTAGAGAAACACAATCGCCTTCGATATCAACGAGACAGTGCACCAGCTGGGCACTGTCGTTATCAAATGCAAACCCCACTCAGGTCATCTTTGGTATACTTCTTACTATTTATGACTAGACTGTAAGCTCTCACATAATCACATTTCACATGGACATTGGGGCCATCATGCTTCTTTTAAAATAACTATCCCCGCCCATTCTCCCCCCCCCCCCCCCCCAAAAAAAAAGAATCAAACTATCTCCACCTGATCTGACTCTCTGTTAATCAACGTGACTTAGTTCCTCCCTTCAAGAGGCCCACGTGAAATATGCGTGGGATTATGATTGCAATGCTTGACTTCATTCCTTGTTGCTGCTCTCCAAATTTTGCCTGATTATTGGAGGTTAGAAAAGATGTTATAATAAAGAAAAGTGCTAATTAAAAATTTACAAGAAATATATCACCTCACATTTAGGATATGCAATAAAATTAGAGTGTAAGTATATAAAAAATGAAGTCAAATTAATTGTGATTAGATATAAAAACTATGTAGATATGAAATGATATGTGCAAATATATATGAGTAGGGTTGTTGTTATATTAATTACTAAAAGTACCATAGTAATTTCCTTTTTAATAAAAGGGAAATCCCCTATTTCCTTAGTGACTTATTGTTCAAGGAAAAAAAATTTCATCCGTTAATGTAAAAATTATATATTATTATATTATTAAAAAAAAGTTCAATTATGATAATAATCATTTAAAAAGTCATTTTTTTCATTTACGTAACAAGATGTTAACAAAATATGAAATAATAATTTTATCATTGTTAGTCCAAGGTGCCTTAGACTATCTTTATGAAGATAACAAATATAATACATGATGATTTTGATTACTTCACTTGTTCTTAATTTGTCAAGAAGTCTATAAAAGTGCAGTTCTTTGAAGAATTATCTTTTGACAAGTGAATATGAGAAACTCAAGATGTCATGACTTGAAGGTTACGTGAAATTATACATTTGCTTCAAGCTATTATACAAGATGCTACTCGGTGGTGCTTCATGGAATTTGTTGGGGACTTTGGTTTAGACAAGAACACAAACTTGAGGAAGAATTACAAGGAAGAACATCTTACTTAGGCTTCAAATATGCTCAGGACACTGATAGGAGTTGCTGACAAGATTTGTGATGAGCCGCTATATAAGATGAGACATTTAATGAAGATTCTGTAAGATACTTGATACGCACCAGGAAGTTTTCTGATATGTGTTGATTTAATCCAAATAATTCTAGAAGATTGTGGAGCGTTTCTAAAGCATCCAAAATACTTATGCAACATTCAGAATTTGTACAAAAAAGGCAAGGAAGAAAGCTAGACTTATTGGAGAGTCCTGTGAAAATAACAATGATATTCTTACTATAAATAATATATACATTTATTTTTATATTTCTCTCAATATTATTAATTATATCATTTTTTTATTATTTTCTCTCACTTAATCATCACCATCCACAAAAAATATAAATAGTGATTTTTTTAAAAAAGTGATGTACGAGCATTATTTTCCTTGTGAAAATACCTCTCACGACAAACTTTCTTTCGAATTTATCCTCGTATCTGTTAGATAAGAGCTGCTAACGTCATTATTCCATTTATATACTTAGTTGCTTGGAGAAGAGGAATAACGAACCAGAGGAGAAGAAAAACGTCCGGACCTGAGCTTTCTCTGAAAATGCATCTCTATATCATTTTCTTGTGCTTATTTGTAAGCACAAACACTTCAGAGTGTAGAAAAATCTCACCTTTTCCTGTAAAGCCCCGTGAGGCTATGCTGTTCTAGCTAGTGTACTAGTGTGTTGAAGTCTGTGAGTGACTTGAACGGCTATGAGGCATGAGTTGCTATATAACTAGCTTGGAGAGCATAGGAGATTCAAAGATTACTCGGGTTTGATATTAAAAAAATAAAACTACTTGGATTTGATAGTAAAAAATCTAAGCCTAGTTGGGGATTGGATGTAAGTTTTATATTAGGGCCGAACTAGTATAAAAATCACTCTACAAGTTCTCTCTTTAATTTTGTTGCATGCATGTTTGATCCACTACAAAAAAAAAAACGTTAAATTGTGAGGGTTTTATTGTATGAGTTATCAAATGCTGCAAATTAATACAAACTGCAGGAGTTTTTTTTTTCTTTCAGCACAGATTATTAACCCCCGCAAATTAAAAAACGCTGAATTAATTGAAGCATTTCATCGAACAATGCAAGTCTAACCCTTCCGTCCTCGACGATCCTTCCCTCTCCTTCTTCTGCGACTACCTCGAAAGGTAATATAACTAAATAAATTGAATATGATCATCGAATCCCTCTTCTTCATTCGTATTTTTTTCTATTTGAAATTTTGAATTGAAATCGTAGTTTTCATTAACTTACCAACCCTATGCTGTGTGTCTTTGATTATTCGTTTCAGTCTCGGTGCCAAGCTTCCCCAATCTGCTTACTCCAAATGGGTACTCTAATGCTCTCTAATATATATAAATCCTTGTTTCTATACTTGTCAATGTTAATGATTACTCTATGTATTGTTTAAAAACTAAACAATTGTTAGAACTAAGTAAATAATTCACCAAATCTATATTTAATAAAGAACGGCATTATAAATGTTAAAAATATAAAAATGGACGGGCAGGGGAAGGAACCCGCTTAGACAATCATCTAAAGAAGTAAAGATTTGCAAACGTAAAATGATATTAGAGATGTCAATTTCTTTGATGAGCCTGCATTTCATTTCTTTAATAATGAATAATGATCAATGATCTATTGGTTTATCCATGCTAGTGGAGTGCTCTTTTGTGTACAATAGTCAATATAGTGTTCTCTCCCCAATTGAAGAAAAAAACTAAGAGTTGAGACATTTAATTAGATCATAAATTTCATGGAGAATACAGAAGAGGTTAGTACAGTATGAAATTGATAAGGAATTGTTGAGGTGGAGACAGATTCATTCACCAGAAGTCACCTTTACGAGAAAGGGTGGGAATCCTTCTCTTAGAAAAAGATAATATGACCAATCATCCACTATGTGCGGTCAATCTAAAGCAATCGAACCTTAAAATTCCACCACTTGTGACGTAATGGATATTTCTCCATCTTTGTGGGAACTGGGAAGACTTAATAGATTTTTTTTTCCATTTGTCATTCAAAAGTAAGGTCCATTCTTTTGTCCTGGAAAAAAATAAATAAATTGAATTTCTCTTATGAATAACATTTTCAATCTTCCTTTTTTTAGAGGGCCTATCTTTTTATTCTTAAATCACATATTACATATCATTTTCGAAAAGATTTCTATGATAATTGAACCCGATGTTTCAGATGGGAGAACCCTCTGTGGAGGTCACTGAAGAGAATCGTGAGGCTTCACAGTTAGCCAAAGTTAAAGCCGTGGAAGCCATTTCTAAAGGTAATATTTGTCGTAAAGTAAATAATGTTTATGCATATATGTGAATTTGTTGTGTTATTTGACATCTTGAAATTAATCTAAACACATGGATTGTGCGGCAGATTATAAGCTATGATTCACATACAAATAATGTAATGGCACTTGGGTTCCAGTGTGATGGTAATTGGATGTATTCTGGTTCAGAGGATGGCACAGTCAAGATCTGAGATTTGAGGTGAAGTAGATATCTCAATGCATAATAATTTTCTGGTATGACTTATGCTTCTTAACTTTTTCAAGTTCCTAATCGTTTTTTCTTGTGTTATTGTGTTCGGTAATGGAATTCAGTTAATGATTGATAGGTACAAACCTGAGGTTGGTGACATCGTTATAGGGCGTGTTATTGAGGTAAAAACATGATAATACCCTTTTATATCATCAACAGCTTCACTCCATTTGTTAAGTTTAGCCTATGGACACAGGAGGTTTATTTTCCATGTGACACATTGTGGGATATGTGAAAGTTTCTAATGTGGCAGTGAAAATGCTTTTAACGCATTATTATGATTATGACTGCTGTCTATTGGTCCAGTGAAAATGTACCATGCTTATTTGCTTTTCTTTTCACTTTCCTCATCTTGCTGATTTTTGTGTAGGTTTCTCAAAAGCGTTGGAGATTGGAGATAAATTACAGTCAAGATGCAGTTTTGATGCTTTCTTCTATGAATTTGCCTGATGGCATCCAGGTATTTGATAAAGATTAACTCGCGTTTTGGATATCTTGTGATTCTTTATCGGAAGAGTATCTGTATAGCTTGCATTCATCTCTCTTTCAGAGAATTCAGCAAATGATAATTTAGCTAGCTTTAGGTAACTATAATAGAATTGGAAGTATTGATGAGTTTTTGCTGTCTCAAATTGCCGACATAGCTTTTTGTTGGCAAAGCATCATCAAGCTTTTGTTGAGTGGAAAAAAGCATAAAGCACATATGTATTTAGTAGTTTCTGTTATAATACTAATACTTCCTATCATTGTAATCTCTGCTGTCTATAATGAATATAGTTATTTAATGATTTTTAGATTTGTACTGCATTGATTCTGGGATATTTTGCAATGTTAGAGTTAGACTGACTCAGATGGAATAGTGCCTTGGGACAGGTTTGGAGCCTTTGGGTGGCTCTTTGCTGCAGAGCCAATGTTAATTTTGATCTTATGGTTTTTGGTGCAGTCTAAACTCTAAAGTGATAATATGTTTGTTAGAATCTAAGTATTATTGATGACCTGAACTGTGTATTAGGTCTGGGTCGACATTTGCTGGTACATGTATGTCTTTCCTAATGATGTGGATAAACTGATTTGAGGTGTAATTTTTTAAGCTTGTGTAAACGAACACTAATCCTGGAAGAAATTATGCTCAAAGAAATCAATAAATCAAGGTCAGGGCTGCAAATGCCAATTACAAAACAATTATGGTTATCAAATGCAGTGAAGTCCTTCAAAGTTTTCATAAACACAAAGAAAGAAGTATCATTCATAAACACAGGGATTTGGGTTTGGTTTTGGATTTTCACGGGTGCTTTTATGCTTTTTTTTGTTTTTTTAATTTTTAGTGGAGGTTAAAAATTGTCGCAAACTGAAAAAAACCGCCGCAAATTGTGGGGGTTTAACACCGTCACAAATTAATCAATGTTGTGTAGGTCGCTGAAAAACTGTCACAATATATTGCAGTAACGTAAATGCAGCATTTTTTAAAACTACCACAATTTAATTAGCGGGGTGAAAAATCACCACAAATTGAAAAAAAAAAAACTGCCGCAAAATAGCACATTTTTTGTAGTGATCTTATTTGCTGTGCATTTGACTTTAAATTTTTGTTTGCTTTGATATCAATAATCTCATCATCTATATAAGTTGTTTAATCTCTATCAGTCTTATTTTATGATATGTTTTGTTATTTATTAGTCATCTTATAGTCCTATATGAGTTATTTAACTTATGTCAGTAGTTTAATCTAGAATACTTGCTCTGTTATCAAGTGTATATCTTATCTATCTACACAAGTCATTTAATCTCAATCAAGATTACATTTCAAGTTTGCTTTTGCAAAAGTTATTTTTATAGATGACTTGATTCAACCTCCCTTCTTAAGTCTTCTTTCACAAACATCTGTTATCAGAGCTTGACCTTTGAGTCAAACTTAACTGCTGTGATGAGAAGATCCTAAGGAGCTAAAGATGTCTCAAATAGTGGCGTATTCTGAAGGTCCATTAACTACAAGACCTCCTTTTTTCAATGGAATGAACCATCCAAATTGAAAGAAGAGAAAATGCATATTTTTATTCAATCTACTGTGCTATATGGAACACCACTGTCAATGGTCCTGAAATTCCAAAGAAAGTAAAAGAAGGAAGAGAAATAAACAAGACAGAAGAAAAGAAATGCTGAAGATCTTAAGAAAATTGAACTTAATGCCAAAGCAGTGGACATGACGCATTGTGCCATAAGCTTTGATAAGTACTACAACATTTCTAGATGCTAGAATGTTAAGGAGATGTGTGACAAGCTTGAGATCACCCACAAAGGCACTAAGCAATTGAGACAAACAAAGGCTGTTATACTCATCTATGAATGTGAGCTATTTAGAATGAAAGAAGATAAAGGGATTGATGAGATGTTTGGAAGGTTGTATGTCAAAGTCAATAACTTGGGTGTTCTTGGGAAATCCTATTCTAATGAAGATCTTGTAAGAAAGGTGCTTAGAAGTATTACAAAGCTATAGTTGTCCAAGATATTAGCCATCTAACAAGGGAGAGACATAAGCAAGCTATGTAAATGGCAATGGTTTTGATGATTAACAAACAAGAAAGGATTGGTTGCGCGAAAATCAAGTTCCAAGATTCGTCAAGTTTAGCCTATAGGACTTAGATTTTACTTATAAAGGTAAATAGGAATCACATAAAGCTCAAATAAGTTTTAAAATCTTTATAAGTGGTTCTTACTTATTAAAATGCCCAACAAACTATTTTTGGAAAGTTAGTCTTGGTGGTAGTTCAAATAGATGAACAAGTTTATGTTTTGCAAAACTGACCTTTAGTAACTCATTTGTCCATATCTTGAAAAACTCTTTGTGTCTTGATCTGAAACTTATTTCATTTTAACATAGACTCAATTATCTTTTTAATAAGTGGTCTTTTGTTTTAAACGGATAAGTGACAAATGAGTTATGATCTTTCAAAGGTCTTTTGGTCAAAATACAGGGTGCCATAACCGGTTATGACATTTTCATAACCGATTATTCACCAAAGTCAGAGGCTTTAGCTTCTGTTTTTTAAAAGACCATAACCGGTTATGATATTTTCATAATCAGTTATTTACAATGTCAGAAGCATTGACTTCTGTTTTAAAAAGACCATAACCGGTTATAAGATTTTCATAATCGATTATTAGTAAGTTTTAAAACGTACGTCCTTGGTTAGGCCATAATCGGTTATGGAATAGTTATAACCGGTTATCTAGGCAATCAGAAAATATTTCCAACAGCTATAATTGGAGCATTTAATGCCCCAAGAACCACATACAGCTCTTAAATGCTTTAGGCTATAAATGAAAGTGTTTGGACATTAAAAACAAGTTGAAGAACAATCTGAAAATCATTCTTGGGCATTAAATTCGTGTTTCACTTTCATTTTCTCCAAACCCCTGTTTTTGAGCTTTAAAGTGTGAATCCTTGATACCCATAGAACTTCAATTTGTATTATCTACTCTTAAGAGAGTTTCTTTTCATTTACACTTTGATTAATCTGTAAAAGAGGGTGAGGTATCCCTCAAAGTTGTAAGGATGATGTATCCCTTATTTGTAAATAGGGTGAGATATTCGTCAAAGGTTGTAAAGGTGAGGTATCCCTATTTTGAGGCTCAAGCATAAAGGGTGAGGCATCCCAGAGGTGTGTTGAGTGCTCTCAGTTGTAAAGGTTGTCAAGCACCTATTCAAGCTTGAAGGTTTAGTGAAAAATCTCAGGTGGTTCACTTGAGGACTGGACGTAGGTCATAAGGGGTGGCTGAACCAAGACAAGTCCTTGTATTTGCTTTTCTCAACTCTATCTCTTTACATTTGTGTTTTAATTATATATGCTTGAGTTGAACTTGATATCTAGCTTATTTGCCTGATTCATCCTATATCTCAAGTTGTATTTGAGTAATCTATAATAGTTGTACCTTTGTTATGCATGTTCCGTTGCATTTATTAATTGAGTGCTTCAAAATAGTTAGTTTCTTAATGGTATTTTAAAAATTTGTAATCATCTAATTCACCCTCTCTTGGGTGATGGTTGTTATGGCCAACAACCTGGTATACGACGTGCTAAGAGAAAATATGATCACTTATGACATGACTCATCTCAGACATAAGAAAGTTGATAAGAAAATGAAGATGGGTATTGCTCTTAAGACTTACGTTGAGGAATATGAGACCTTTGATTCTGGTAACAAGATCTTTGATAATATGATGACCTAGCCTTCATATCAAGAAAAATACTCAAGATGTGGAAGAAGATAGGAAGGTCCAAAAAGCATTTCATCTTCAAGAAAGACTTCAACAAGGGAGAATCAAGTAACAAGAAAGAAATCATTTGCTATGTATGTGACGAGCGCCGAACTCAGTCAAAATTATAACCGAAGTTATTAATTAAACTTGTAGCACAGTGACAACACCGGATCATCTCCACGAGGATTGTAGATGCAATTTAATCAAATCAAGTGAAAGTTTAGTAAAAGGAGGTTTGACAGTTTAAGATCGCACTTAACAAAATTTAAAGGAAGAAATAACAATTAAAGAGCAGTCAATTTAGAAACCTATCCAAGATTGGGTGGATTCAATCATAGACCCTTCATAGAACACTTGAAGTGCAATTGAATTGTTAATTTGGATCTAACCGAGATCTCTGCATCAAATTCAGAATTCATACTAGACGATCGTCTAGAATTCAATTAACAAGTGATAAACACAAATCTGCAATCACGCCATTGATGAAGATCTATGTTAATTTCAAGTACCAAATTCAATTAACTTAGGCACAAATCAGTAACCTAACCTTTTCAATTCTGTGATTAATTTAGATCAATCAGTTCTAAGTTTCATCACAAATCTCAATCTTCATTTATGTGATTAGTTTAGATCAATCAGTTCTAAGTTTCATCACAAATCTTAATCTTAAACCAAGATCAAATCAGATCAACATAAATAGAATCACCATTCATGCATTCAAGATCAAGAAGAAGAAAGAAGAAGAAGAAAAGAGAAATTCATTACAAATCAAATACAATACATAACCAAGGTCTCAAGAATCCAAACCACAATCTCTTCAAGAGTTCTAAATTGACCGAAAGTAGCTTAGCCCTCCATTACCACGAAGGGGAGCATCAAAATATACAAAAGCTATGAGAAACTATGAAGAAACAAGAAGAAACTATGAGAGAAATGAAGGGGAATACAACTTGTTCTTTCATGATAACCAATGGTGCCTTTTATAAAAGTCTAGGGTAACAAAATGACAAAGGGGAGTGGGTGGATGAGTGGGGTGGTTGAGTGGGTTGGTGAGTAGAGTAGTTGAGAGGGTTGGTGAGTGAAGTAGTTGAGAGGGTTGGTGAGTGAAGTAGTTGAGAGGGTTGGTGAGGATGAAAATTTCTTGTCTGACTTGGAAGCCAAAAACGACCAACTATACTATAGACCCATGAAAAGTACTCTTCATGAAAGTTGTAGATCTTTGTCTTGGCTATAACATGCATATCTGGATCGTCCAATTTGGCTTCCTACAGCCCAAGATATGACCCAAATACCGCAGGTTACTCAAACCCAACTTCAGCACCTCTGTTCCGACTTGCAAGCTCAAACTGACCCATTAGACTTCATTTTTTCAACAAGTGTTCTTCATGAAAGTTGTTTATTTGGATCTTAACTATCAACTATCCAAATTTCAGCCCATCTCCATTATTAAAGCTTGAGATATGATTTTATGAGTGCACACCGTTCGGATTCTAGTGACAGAACCCGTATTCTGACTTCCATGTAAACTTAGGTCCCTTAGACATCTGTTTAGGACTTCGAGCTCTTCATCAAAGTTGTAGAGCTTCCTCTTAGCTTTCCTACAAGGTAAAATTCATGATTATCAAATATCAGGAACTCAAGTTATGGCCAAAATACAGAAACAATGTCAAATCTCAATAATGCTGAAAATATTCAATTAGGACCAATTTGAGCTTAAACTCACAAAATCATACCAAACTCAATCAATTAAGAATATGGAGAGTGTAAATGACTAAACATAAGGGTTTCTTAATAAATAAAATATGTGATTATCAGTATGCAAAAAGCCCGACCACGTGAGAACCAAATGCAACTCTCAAGAACGATTCAAGAAAGCCAAAAAGGAAGAAGGCAATGATGGCCACGTGGGAAGATCTTGATGATGATTCATTCGAAAGTGAATAAAAGGAGAATAATCAAGTCGCAAACCTTTGCTTCATGGCTAAAAATGAAGATGAGGTAGTTGAATCTAACCTATCTTATGAAGAATTACTTGAAGTTGTTGATGATTAGTTGGTTAACTTAAAGACTATCCTTTCTAAATACACACCTTTGAAGAAAGCTGATAACTTTTTGATTAAAGAGAATAAGTTCTTAAAGGTTGAAAATGCTTCTTTAAAGTTGGCTACACAATCTTTTTCTTGTGACTGGAAAGTTGAAAATAAGAAATTGACGAAGAAGGTAGAGAGCTTAATAAGTGACCTTACAAGATCTGATTAAGGAAAAGAAAACTTGGACATTTTGCAAGGAAAACAATGGTGTGCTTTTGATAAAGTTGGTTTAGGTTACAGTAAAAATAGTAAATATTACAAAAGATTATTTATGAAAGCCATAAATTCATCATCTTCATACATTACGTGTTATCATTGTGGTCATAAAGGTCATATGTCTCATGAATGTTCTCATAGAAGGAAGTTGCATGTTATAGTAACAAGATTTAGGTTCCAAAAGGTACTTAAGTTCATGAGGACAAGCCGCTAACCTCAAAGGACCTAGAGTAACTTGGGTACCTAACTTTACTCGAAAATTCTTATGTAGGTGTGCTTGAAATCTAAGAAGAAAGATAATATATGGTACCTTTGATAGTGGATGTTCAAAACACATGATTGTTGATCCATCTAAGTTCTTATACTTTGAACATTGTAGTGGAGGAGATGTAGTCTTTGGAGACAATGGAAAGTGCAAAAGTATTGGTATAGATAAAATTGGTAAAGGTTGCTTCACTACTATTTATGTTGTGTTTTTGGTAAATGATTTGAAACATAATTTATTTTAGTATTAGTCAACTTTGTGATAAAGGTTATCAAGTTATTTTCGAATCATCTCATTGTATCGTTCTTGAAAAGTTCAATAACAACATACTTTTTATTGACCAAAGATGTGACAATATCTATGGTATTAGCTTGGATGACATTAAAGATCAAGATGTGAAATGTCTTGCCTCTTTTGAAATGATAATTAGTTGTGGCATATGAGTTGGTAAATTTCCAAGCTTTTGAAAAAAGAGTTGGTAATAGGTTTTCCAAAAGTTAAGTTTGAAAATGATTTTGTTTGTGAAGCTTGCTAACAATGAAACTACGAAAGCAAACCAAAAGTTCTTTCAAATCAAAGAACGTTGTCTCAACCACTAGGCCTTTAGAACATCTACGCATCGATCTATTTGGTCCAACTAAGATACAAAGCTTAAGTGGTAAAAAAGTATAGCATGGTTATTGTAGAAGATTATTCTAGATGTGGTTGGGTTCTATTTCTAGCTCATAAAGATGGTGCTTTAAAGAAGTTTAGAAAACTTTTGCAAAAGGGTTCTATTTCTGTCAAATTTTGACAACTCGATCGACAGTTGATGTGTGTGAAGCATTCATATAATTTTGTCTTAGTTAGCATTTAATTGTTGCATATTTTGTGTTGATTTTTAATATATATCTTCTGTTTTTATTCCTTTAGTTCAGATGACTGCGCTTTGTTTTTATATTTCATAGGTGAATAGATTTGTGACTTTGAAGCACCAAAATATGAAGAGCTAAACTAAAAGAGGAGGTGTAGAAAGAACCACACCCTGGCCATGGAATGATCCATACCCATGGAACCTGTTACTGGAGAGAAACAAGCAAGACAACAAGCTCCATGACTTGGCCATGGAACCTGCCACGGCCGTGGAGTATTTTGACCATTTGCACATGATTGAGAGCAAGACAGTAAGATCCATGGCCAGACCGTGGCACCTACCACGGCTGTGGATCGTGGAGCGTTAGCACGTTAAATCTGTATTATTGCTCCTTTACAGCAAAAGTGAGCTATACAACAAGCAAAACTAAAAAAGGAAGACGAAAAGGGGATCTGAAGGGGGAGATTATAGGAGGATACAAACAACCATTGGACTGAAGAAATAGGGGGATTTGGACAAGAGCAATTCGGGAGAAACAACAGGACTCAATCAGAATTTTTCTTCTCTTCTCCTTTTTTCATTTCAATTTGGTTTTCTAAATGTTCTTGTTCGTTCTTATGGATTGATGTTTGAGTAGTTCTTTGTTCTAGGATTTGGGAGTAACCCGGTTGTGTATTGACAATGTTTGATGTATGAATTTCTTACCTTTTTAATAGTAGTTTCTCTTAATTCAGTTTTTAGCACACCAACTATTTGTGAATATGCTTGGCCACATGTTTGCATGATTCTTTGATATTAGGGGAAGAACTGAAAGGTGAACCTTGATTTCAGAACTCTAGAAACTGAACTTGAGTTTTCAATCATAAAAGTAGTTTAATTCTCTTAAGGCTTTCTTTGAATTATCTTGTTCTTACAGGGTCCTCTCTAATCCAATTGTTGTGAAAATAAGAATTGGATTAGATTGGATACGTTATTGTATTTTGAAAGGAAACAATAATTCTTTAGGATAATTCGCCTTCAAAAGTACCCTAGTTTGATAAGAGGAGAAAAATTACAGATTTGTTAATTACCACCATGGTGAACCCAAATCCTAGAGTCTTTAAAGCTGATTCCTTTATTCAATTCCAAAGTTGATCTTCTTTGTTATTTTTTGGATTTTTTTTTCTGCGATCTTGTTCTATCACTACAGTTTTGCATCTTTGGTTTCGTCTAGATAATCATAATTGTGTGTAATTGGTGATCATCAACTCAGTCCTAGTGGAATGATAATTTTACTACTTGATAAAATCGTGCACTTGCAATTTACACTAACATCGGTGTTATTCCAAAATCTCAATTTGGGGAAGGGAATTGCTTCCTCCTATGGGATCTCTGTTTTCACACGATGTCTAAGTATGTGCATCCAAATGTCCACATGACAAAATGCAACATGCCATTAACAATTATAAGAAATAGTAATTATATTGAATTAAAAGCAAAGGGTACAACTTATAGAGTTGTATAAGTTTTAGCAAAACAGCAAAATAACAAAACAAAACTACGATAAAAAAGATTAAACCAAAGAAATGAAATACAAGAAAATGTCAAAGCACTTGAGGGACTCTTTTCTTGCTATATATATGTGATGAGTGTCAAGTGTCTAGCTTGATCTTTGTCTTCAGACTTAATATTTATAGTCTTCAAGCTTCTTTGCCATTCCCGCCTTTCTTTTGAATTTTGGGTCTCCAAAGTTTAAGCGCCCTTATAGTAGTTACTTCTTCTTTGTTAAAATCAGGATCTTACATCTTGTCTTATTTATAATGTATCTTTGGTGGTTATGCATGATGTTGGACAGTTTCCAGTAGTTCCACTTAACTAACGACTTTCTTTCTTGGTTGACATAGTTCCTGTGTTGACTCTTTCCCTTTCGACAGCTTACCTGGTTTTTTTAAATCATTTCTAGCACGTGCTTCTCATGCCCTTGTTGAGTGTTCCCTTTATGTGCCTATTTTCATCCTTTTGCATCATTGGCCTTATAAGAAAATTTTCAAAATGTCCCTAACATATGTCCCCCACAAGTGTTGCCTTTGATTCAACTTAAATGAAAAGGTCACACTTGTTCTCACCCTATTGGCTCTATATAAGGTGCCTCCAACAACAACCATATTTCTTATAATGACAATAATTTTACCTCTGGCTTCCACTGATGGTCACTTTGGACTATGCCTTATAAATAACAACATTACTCTAAGGCTTCGCACATGGCAAACCAAAGACCTTTCACCTTCCTAGAGTTTCTCCATGAAGAATATCAACCTTTCTTCACACTCACATTGACTCCAAAGAGTTTGCATTCCAAGCTTTATGTTAGGCATGGATATAGAGAACTCAGTGGAGGTTTAACTCTTATCTGGGTCTTCACATTAATGTTAGCTTGGCGCCCTGCTTCACTACCTCCGGAGTTGGCCTGAGCCAAGATCTGCGAATCTCGTTGCATTCAAAGAGTGGTGGGGCTTGATAGCAGACCATTCTTGTTTTCATTGGGATGAGTAAATCATTATCTACTTGCTACCTCTAGGCTTGATTTAAGATGAGGTTCACAACCCCTATTGCATTCAGAGAATGGTCTATTGTCAAGCTCCCCCATTCTTTTGAATTTATGGTCTTCGTCATTTTCTTTATATTTTGTTGCTATTGGTCGAATAAAGATGATTCTAATCAAACAAGTTACCTAGACAGAAGCTCAAGTTTTAGATTTAATTTGTAGGACCATTTCAGTAGAGCCTTCCTTTTTGAATTTGTCCTTTGTAAGTTCATTTTTTGTAAGGAACAATAATGCCATACATTTTTTAGAGCTGATTCAGATCCTTATTTCACTTAACTCACAAGGTGCTAAGCCAATATTTTGACAATGAACTTGACCAATGGCCGAGTTTAACTATGGATTCAGTCAATAAGTCGAATAACTAAAATGAATTCATTATAATGAACTTAGCTAATTAACTCATTTTCGACTAAAAAAAGAATGATCACTAGGTCAAACCTCTAGACCGAACTTATAAAACTGTCTTAACTATCAAATTGAGTTTAAATAGTTAATATGTTGAATAAACTATATTAGGCCCATAAAGTAACTCAGCTAATCAACCAAGTTTTTAAACAAAATTAAATTAATGGGCCGAATCCCTTAATCTTAGCTTGCAAAGTTGATCTTTTAGTCAAAAATTGAATATTAAGATAAGGGTTTGGCTGACAAGTTGGACAACTTAATTTAGGAATACGAAAACAAACTTAGCTAATAAACCAAGTTTTTAAGTTGACTAATTTGGTGAGCTAGGATTATTTACCTATTTTGCCCAACCAAATCAAACCCTTAAAGATGAAGTCAACCAATGAACCGATTTTTGAACAAAAGTCTGGTCAATCTATCGAATAATTGAACTGTAATAACAAAATGAACTTAGTTGACTACTTAACAAATTTATTGTGACTAATTTACTGGGCTGAACTATAAATGAAGTGGGCTTCTAAGCATAGTAAGGCTCATTAGTTTTAAACTTTGTGTATGCAATCAGCTACTGTCATATTGCACTTCACTTTCAAACACTTTATGAATTTGGTATTCTTTCCTCTCTATAGGAATACAATTTGGTACATAGCGGTTCAATAATTACCATGTCCTCATCATCTTTTTCTATGGATATTGATGAGCTTGAATAGCTTTTGCAGAGAACTACTTTTCTACAAACCCCTGATGTGTGTAAATCTATCACAACTTAGCACCATAATGTTCCAAAAGATCTTATGCATCTGGCTAATATGGATGAGTTTATGAGCAATCTAACTTACGAAGAATTTCGTGCTTTATCGTTAAGCACCCAAGTATTCACTCTCTTATTCTTTTATTAAATAATGTTGTCTACTTGGCCTTTACTTTCTTCTTTTATAGGATCCTCCTGGGACTATTAAAGGCTGAAACCTTCATACTAAGGAAATTGTTGCCTTTGAACACTTTTATAAGAGCACCTAGAGCCCCAAGCATATGGGTGATAGCATAAGGCAAGCCTACCCCACCTTTACTGAAAAACGATACCAATTTTTTAATCGTTGTCTTTAAAAGATTGGCAAGGCCTATCAAGTTGATCCATCAGTTGACATTTTCGACTATTTGAATCCTTTTAAGCTCGTGAAACTTCTAAATGCACCTTTTGCATTAGCCAGACTAGTTCCTAGAGTTCATTTGGCTGAGTTAGCCATTCCTTGTGTCCAAGGTACAAAAAACATACCCGACTCATTATTCGTGTTTTCAAACTAATTTGTGCATTGCCCACTGTATTTTCAGCTGGTATTGACATGATGGCATCAACGCCTAATCAATAAGAAGTTATCCCAATTTACGTTGGCTTTTCTAATCCAAGCTTTGGTGGCCCATTCCCTACACTAACCATAGCGTCGCCTTGAACTTCTTCTTTGCCAACTCAACAATTAAAGGTATAATATTCTTACCTTCTCTTCTGCATTCGTGTTTTCCTCATGAGACTAAGTGCCTCAATTATGAATCACACCACTGCAGAAGCGGCCTCTAAAACAATATTGATTGTCTTATCCTGATCATGGTGAATATTTGACATTGCACAAGGTGATCTTGTATCACTTCCTTTGGCTATCGAGGGGTAACTGTGCCAAAGTCTCAACCTCTTAGCATTTCAACATTTCCCAATGCCCCAACTATGTCGACAAATATTCCTGAACTCTCTCCTAATGAAAGTCTCAAGCTTTCGCAGGAAGGCGAATCTAGTAAGCACTTCTCGTCAAAAGGTGAAGAGGAACAAGCTAGAGAATATGAAAACTAGACTTTACATGAGGAAGTCCTCTCGCCTCTCACAATAAACACTCCTCTCACCTGAGTAAGATCCTCTATATATATATATATATATATATATATATATATATTCCTCATTTAGGTCCCACATACCTTTAAAAAACAATTATAACGCTGATGCTG
Organism: Ormosia semicastrata; assembly: GCA_029884595.1. Classification (NCBI taxonomy): domain Eukaryota; kingdom Viridiplantae; phylum Streptophyta; class Magnoliopsida; order Fabales; family Fabaceae; genus Ormosia; species Ormosia semicastrata. The sequence continues at coordinate 7,127,916 of JAQQTO010000063.1, read as the reverse complement.
ATTGACTCATTACACGACTCCCTATGTCTACTGTAACACCCTAACTCTAGATACCATAATATATCTCTAACATACACAAGTAAACAGAGTTAAACGAGTTACTTCTATTTGATAAAAAAAAAAAACATAATCCATAGTATCATACATGTCATTATAAAGAGCCTCTATGGAATAAGGATACATAAATATACAATATTAGCCTCAAAAGGATAAATTGTAATACATAACATCTTTATACATCATAAAACAAATATAAACATAATATAAGCTTTGCCAAAAAGAATATAGCTTTCTAGTTCATTTGTTTCTTCTTCTTTCCCTTAGAAAGGTCTTGACCTGGATTTACATGAAAACATAACGGGGTGAGAATTCACAATTCTCAGTAATTGTAATCCAAAATCAATCATTTATAACATTATAAACATAATCTTAACAAAGACGGAGTAAGATATATTTTAAAAGCTCTCCCATAACTCATCTTTAGTAACTAAAGGAGCCAAGCTAAGTAAATATTTATGAATCAATAAAAGAACTAAGCTAACTCATTTTCATGGCCCATCAAAGGAAACCAAGCTAATAGACTACCATGGTCCCATAAAAAGTAACCAAGCTTATCTGACTACCATGGTCAAACAAAAGAACCAAGTTAATAAACTACCATGGTCCAACAAAAAAAACCAGGCTCATTTCATTACCATGGCTCATTAAAGAACCAAGCTCATTTCACTACAATGGCTTATTAAAGAACCAAGTTCATATTCTTTCATAGTTCATCAAAAGAAACTAAGTTCATGCTATCCATTGTTCATCAAAGAACTAAGATCACTTAACTAGTATCTAGTACACCTTATCATCACGTCACAAGTGATATCAAACACAACCTCATGTTACTCAAGGTTCCAAATAACAACCTATACCAAATCACAACCATTTGATGCTCAAAGACTCCTACTTGCCCATATATACAAGGTGATCATTTTCTCTATGAAATACCCTTACTAGTATCTCAACACACTTTAAAAAGCATATATGAATGATCCTAGAAGTCTATTTCATCAAAATAAAAATCCTGAAAAATCCTAGACTTGGCACCTATGCGCAACTCATCCACGCCTAAGCGTGGACATGGCAGACACTCTGCCTTGTTTCCCAACCACTGGCACTTAGGTGCACAACTATGGCACCTAGGCACCATGCTCGTGGCCTACTACTGGACATGTTCTAGTCAATGGGCACCCAACTCTGGGGCCGAACACTAGAATCATGTTCAAAACATGGAATCATGTTCAAGCTTACATCAATGAAAACCCATTTCTCAACTCTTAACTCAAGCATACAAATGAGTGTTTCTAAACTCACAAACAATAACCTTACATAAGTTAAGCTAAAAGCAATTCAATTTCAACCATTGAAGGCACTAGCCAAGCAAGAAAACAGCATAAGTCTCTCAAACCCATTTTTCATCCAACAACATACACCATGTATAAAAGATGGAGATAGAAAGAGATGGTCATGTAAGGTTCAAGCACCCTTACCTCAAGTGTTTGGATGATGAACTCAAGCTTTAACTTCGCCCTCGGTCCTCCCCTTTCTTTCCTCTTTTTCCTCATGCTTTCTTTCATCTTCTTTCCTCTTGCTTCCTCTCATTTTATGCTCTTTCTTTTTCTGCTGGAATCGTGTGAGTGAGTGAAAAATGAAAGACAAAAGTGACAAGAAAGTCAAAGAAGACAACTCATGAGTGAGAGGGCGATGGAAGCAAAGAAAAATTGGTAGAAACTTAAGATATTTAGCTGAAACTTTATACCTATTAAGACCACTTTACTCTTACACAATCAAGTTTCCTAACTTCCATAGGTATTATAATAAATCCTAGGATTCATCTAAATCTCAGTTTTATCATTTTCATAACGTTCCATATATCAGTCAAGTTAATCCGGTATTAAAACACTCACTCAGTGTGCTAAAAAATATCAAACTAACTCAATTCATCCTCAAATTTTAATTACATCACATACAACATATTTGTGACTTAGAAATAAATTTTTGATATTTATTTCTCTCATCTATGCAGTTTATACTAGTTTTTGAATTATTAATAGTTATTTCTCACATTTAGTGTTATAGCAAAATAGTCTAATGAACTTAAAAAGGTTACTAAAGTTAACAGATAACTCTACAAGAGTTACTAAACTTCTATAACCCTAATTAAGACTAACTGGTTAGAGAGAATGTTACATCTACATAGCAGTTATTTGGTGTCAACCTCATCGCCTTTTCAAATCATTTTCTTGGATTTTATCAATATAACCTTAATTATCTCCTCACTTTATATACCCTAATTTTTTTGGAAAAACTCTTTTTCTTGTCGCTCAACCTTCCCGTTCTTATGTCTCTATCCAGTTTGAGAGATTTTTTTCATTATATCATGGCTTCAAAGGGAATTGAGAAGGGGAAATTTGTTTCTAGTCTCAACTTTCAAGACTTGGTGAAGGCTCCTGCACTAACAACTTCACAAAGGAGTGCCCTAGCCTATCAGGTAATGGTTAGTTCTTCCTCAAAGCTTTTAGTTTTCTATGGCCTAATTTTAGAGAATTCGATAAGAGATTCCAAGGGAGAGGAATCTATCTTCAAGCTCGAAGGAGGATTATTGGTCAATTTTTTTAAAATCCCAATTAACCTATGGTTGGCTGGGAACAGAATGCTTATAAATTTTCCAAACCCTTCGCCAAATTATCAAACTTGGTTCACACATGTAAGTGAGGCAAAGAAAGAGTTTTGGAAGTTAATCGGGCTTTATGAAGCCATTTTCCTCAGCCAACATCAAATTTTTCCAGTTCTAACCATGATAGGTGTGGCTTTATATTTTTGGAGCACCTCTATAAATTCTTTCCACTTTCGCAAAGGAATAATGGGCCCGATGCTATTTGACATCACATTAATTCTAGGTTTAAAGCTTGATGGTGAGTTGATTTTGCTTACATTGGTGTTGAAGGAGACCGTGGCTCAAGTTAATATTCAGAAAAAGAATAATTTGAGCTACATTTGTTTTGCTAACAACTGTATGAAAAAGGACGGGGAAGTTGATGAAAAGGAACTACTAGTTGTGCAAGTTTATTTTCTGCCCAACATGACTGAAAATTTCCTTTTCTTACTTGCCTTTGGCTGCAGTGTTATTGGATGTGAACTAATCAAACCTTGGTGGACTCATTTTGGCTAATCTGTATTAATCCATATGCCTTGCTCTTTTATCAGTTACCAACCTGCATGTACAAGTAACCTTGGGGTCCATCCTGGATTCTTCAACTATGGCTAAATGCTAATCTTTTTGACCATTTGGTAAAAAATGAGTGCGCAAGAGCAAGGGGGTATTCTGACTTATGGATTTAAGTTAGCTTACCTAGTTCCCAAGGCTACTAAAGAAGATGCAGCAAAATTCTAGTATTATCTGCAACTCTTTTTTCAATTTGTTGAATGAGCAGCCTCGGGACTATATTCAACCTTTTCCAAGAGACAACATGGTCCATCTTGGTTTAGAAGGTCAATTATGGACAATAGTTCCATTTGGCTGAGCTTTTTGTGTCACCAAGAGTTTTCAATTGAACTTTTTAGCAAACAATCTTGCACTTTGCAAACTTTTCAGAAAAAACTTGTTTATCAATTTTTGTTGAAGTTATTAATTGATTGAGGTGAATAGATAGATGAGATTGAACACTTTACTCACAAATAAACTAGCCAAGATGAATTGTATTCAAGTATGCATACAATAAATAGAGTACAAAAGTAAAGGAGATAGAATAGAGAAAAAAAAAACTCAAGATTTATCCATGTTCAACCACCCCTTGTGATCTACGTCCAGTCCTCAAATGATTTACCCTAGATTTATCCACTAAACTTCAAGCTTCAATAGGTGCTTGAAATCTTTACAACCAAGAGCTCTCACAACACATTTAGGATACCTCACCCTTTGTGTTTGTGCTTCAATTCAAATACCTCACCCTTTTTCTATCTTAAAGGATATCTCACTCTTTTCTCTATTAAAAGATACCTCATCATTTTCTCTTTTTAAGGGATACCTCACCCTCTTACAAGGAAATTAGAGAATAAATAGATTAGAAACTCTCACAAGAGTATATTATACAAATTAAAACTCAATGAGTAGAAGGATTGATCACACTTTTAAGCACAAAACAGAGTATTACAATTCAAGGCTGGTAAAGCTTGTATTAAATATTCAACAAAATGTTTCAAAATGATTTCCTACTTCCCTTAAGTTCCAAATGACTTGTATTTATAGCTCAAGTTATTAAAGAATTGGGAATGGTTTGGAGCATTAAATGCAGCTTACTAGCCGTTTATTTCTTCATTTAGAAGCCCAGATAATCGATTATTGCCTTTTCCTAATCGATTATCATCTTGATAACACCAAAGGAATGAGTTTTTGGAACTCAATAATCGATTATGCACTTAGCCTAATCAATTATTGGCTTTTAAAATAGAAATGCGCAAAACTCAATAATCGATTATGCATATAGCCTAATTGATTATTGGCTTTTAAAACAGAAGCCGCACAATGTCTTTTAAGTGCAATAATCAATTATTTGCCCTGCTATAATTGATTATTGCTTGAAGGAATAGAAACCTTAGCATTCTAACTTTTACAAATTGATTATGGAAACCCCATAATCGATTATGGCCTTTGAAAAACACTTCATATAGCTTTGAAAACTTAGCCAAATGTCTCAAAAAGTTCCAACAAACTTTTAGACACTTGTAAACCATTTCTTATGAATTGAAAACTCATTTTGACAACTTGGAAAACATTAGTACTATCTTGGGTTCTAGAAAAACATATTTGGAGCTTAAGTATGAACTTTTTTACCTTTACAAATGATCTAAGTCCTAATACTAATCTTGAAGGTTCTTGGTCTTGATCTTGCCATCATCTTCTTATTTGTTATCATCAAAACTATCGCCAATTGCCAATTATATTCTCCCTCTTTTTGATGATGACAAATAACTATTAAGAAAAGAGTTAGTGTATAATTGGAATTCACAAAGATTATTAGAGAGACTTACTCTCCCTCTTTATTGTAAGAGGTGATTTTAATCAGAGATGCGCAACTTTCCCTAAATTTTGGAATCCGAAGATCATTTTTTAATTTTACACGTCTTTTATTGAATTCAATTACTCAAGCTTTTCTTCCCCTTTTGTCATGATAAAAAAGATGGGGAAAGAGAAAGCATTGAGCCATTTGCTAATTACCAACATTTGATATCTAGTTAAAATAGTAAAGCAATTCAGCATGCAATTCCAATATCAGAAGTAGTTAAGCATACACCAAAGAGTTCAAAAATATATTTCTATGCATTTAGGAACCACTGCACAAAAATTTAACTACAATTGCATATTTTCAGCCAAGTTCAGCAAAACAAAAACCTAATAATATAAAAACATCAAAAGAAAACAAAGATCCTAAGCCTAAGGATCCTAACAACTAGTGGTCTCTAGGTGGTCGTTGTTGCTCAAGAGCATTGATACGATTGTACATAATGCTAAAACTATTCTCCATATAGCTTTAAAGGTCGTAATATGAGCTTGAATACTCCGTAGGATAGGTACAACCTCCTCAGTATTAACAGGAGCAGCAACAAGCACATTAATGTTTGCAGCTTCAGCACCATCGTCACCTACAGGAAGATTAAACTCATCTTTGACCTCTACTTCCTCATCTCCATACACCCAAAAACCATTCTCTTTCTTCATTCTCATGTGGTAGAGGGTTTTGAGCCCAAACTTTTTGTGGGTAGATGGTGTCTTTGATTCTTCAGTTGCCACAATTGCTTAGTATCTTTCAAGGATCCCAAAGATCAGGAAAGCATAAGGGAGGTCCATATTCTCCTTGCTCCGCACCTTCATCATATGGTGCATTATGAAGAACGGCTAGTCGATGTTTAGCCTCTCTTTGATTGCCCAAAGGATGCAACTTATAGGCGTAATGGAGAAGTTTATCTTAGTAGGTCAGCTTCCTAGTAGTGAAGGCACCTTATAGAACAACAAGGCCAGGTTTCAACATGGCTTGAATGACATCAGTTTGTTTGTATGCCTCCCAGTATTTGAAACTATTCTCAGAGAACTTCTTGCCCTGGTAATGCAAACCAAAAACATCAAGCCAGTCCTTGGGCTTTACCACTATCATATGGCCTTTGACTTTGGACACCAAATTGTCATTAACGACCTATAAGTTGTAGTAGAATATCTTAATGAGATCAAGATAGAATCATTGATGGTGGGTGCAAAACTCAATGACTCGCTGGTGCTCCAGAAGTGAAACTAATTGGAACCCTTCATTGACAAAGAAGTCAGAGTCCATAGACTTGGATTTAGACCTAGACTCTTGGCAAGAAATGGTGCTTGAATATATTCAACTGTGTGTTGTCAGATGTTAGCCAACACAGGTCTAGAGGATTATCTCCAAGTGCATTCTTGGTGCAAGCACGTTTTGGGTTAGAGCTGGAGGCCAACGGAGGTGAGGTCGCGAGCTTGTGGAGGAAGATGGGTTTTTAGGGAAATGGGTTTCGTGCGTCAAAGAGTAAATTGGGATATGGGGAATTGCTTTTAGGCTATGGATTGCACAGGGAAGGAAGTTTGGTGGAGAAAAAATATGATTCAATGGAGAAATTGGGGGATTTATGTGAAGGGGCTAGGGTTTTCAAAGAGAATAAGGCGTTGTTCTTAGAGAAGAGAGAGAGAGAGAGGGTTTGAAAAAATGAAAGGGGAAATGTTGTGCTCCTTCATATAGCGTGATAATAATTGATTATGACATTGTCATTATCGATTATTCTCGTGTGAAATAGATAACCAAGGGTTCAGCTAATTGCTTATGACATACCATAATCGATTATAGCTGAACAAAAACACAAAGCAAGGCATTCTGCTAACTCATAATCGATTATCTACCCATGATAATCGATTAGGCTCAGTTAAAAAACACAAGTTGTGCACTACTTGAAGTCCCTAATCAAATATAAATACCCAATAATTGATTATAAGGCTCTAGAAAACATTAGAAAACATGTGCAGTAGGTCCAAATGATCAAATTAAGATTGTTAAGCTTATCCAAGGATCAAGTAAGAAATTCTAGTATACATGCCAATTAAGAAGAGAATGAAATGATCACAAAATCCTAATTCTCCTCTTGTATAGGCATTTTAGGGCAAACAAAGATCGTGTTAGGTATGGATTTGAGAACATAAATACTACGATAAAATATATCTAACACAAACATTCATTCAAAAACATGATTGGTCAAAAGTTCAAGAACAAAGATATTATCATAAAACATGTCATTTCAAATAGGGTGTGTACTTTTCTAGCAAATTAGCATATGTAGAAACACTTTCAAGACATAAAGCTAGAAAAGTACTACTTGAGGCAAGTTAAGGTATACAACAATACTCTATTTCTCCAAAGGTTTTATGTCCATGCTTATTAGAGACTAGGAAAAAGAACTTGGAGTCATCTCCAGTATGTGCTTGGAGCAGCCACTATCAAGATACTAATGTGAGCTCTTGACCTTCAAGCACACCTACAAAACACTTAATTTTTAACTTTTTGTATCCAAATTTTCTTGGGTCCTTGTGTGTTAGTCTTGGGCAAAGTGCCCTTGGGGACCGAAACCATCTTAGTCCCTACTTTGTTGTTGTTTTTCCTTACATTGCATGTTGATGCACTATGTCATTTCTTGCCATAATAAAAACATTTTATGAAAGGATTACTTGATATGCTTGATGGAACAAAGAAGTTCCTATAGAGTTTTTACTGGTTTTGGGATTATAATCCAAATCAGCCTTTTGAAAAACACATCTTTGTTTTCGAAACAATATATTCAAATTGTCCTTTCCAAGGGTAAACTTAGAAAGAGTACTTTTCAAATTCTTAATCTCTTTTTGAAAAACTTTACATGATAAGCAAGAATAGGATGTAGATGCATTTTCACGAGAAGAGCAAGTCATGCATATAGAATTAGTATCAATCAATCTAAGAGTTTCATTTTTAATTTTAAGTTTCTAAATTTCTTTGTTTAAGATAAAGATTTTGTTTTCTAAAGAGGAAATAGTTTTATTTGGTAAGGAAACAAGTTTAGCAAGTCTTACAGATTTATCATGCAATTCTTTAAAAGCATCTTGTAATTCACTATAGGAAGGGGAAGATTCAAGGTTAGAAGAAATTACGTTCGTGCCATCTTCATGTACCTCTTCTCTTTTATTCATGAGACAAAGATGAACTTCCTTATTATCGGAGCTATCTGTTGAGTCCATGTCATTGTCATCCCATGCAATGTAGGCTCTCTTTCCTTTCTTGTCATTAGAGAACCTCTTCTCAAACTTCTCCACCTTCTTTTGATAGATAAGATATTTTATATTCATGTGTCTTGGCTTTCTACACTCGTAGCATGTAGGAGTGGATGAAGCTCTTTCCCCTTTATGATAAGTCTTCTTTAGAGGAAATGTGGTCTTCTTTAAGTTCCTTTATTCTTGAAGAATTTTCCAAACCTCTTCACAAGGAAGCTAAGGTTCTTCTCATTGATCTTAAGATTCTCCAAATCATCTGTATCTTCTTCACCATCACCATCAAACATGGAGGAAGTGGCCTTGAGGGAAATTCCTTTCTTCTTTTTTTTCAAGCTCTTCATGTTAATTTAATTCTATTCATGCTCTTGAAGCTTTCCAAAGAGTATGACTAAGGTAATGGTTAAGAGATTCCTTGATTCTACAATAGTCGTCACCTTTGGTTGCCAATGTCTTCTCAAACACCTCAAAACTTTGTTAATAAGATCTTCATTAAGAAATTTCTTACCCAATGAAACAAGATGGTTAACAATATGAGTGAACTTTTTTTGGATTTCTTGAATGCTTTCACCTTAGTTCATTCTAAAGAGTTCATACTCATGAGTGAGAGTGTTTATTGTTGATCTCTTCACTTCACTAGTACCCTCATGGGTGACTTGTAAAGTGTCCCACATCTCTTGGATTGTTTTACAATTTGATATCTTAAAGAATTCATTATACCCCAAAGTTATGGCATGATGTTTTTAGCTCCTAAATTATATTGAACATTTTTCATATCTTCATTGATATATTCACTTTTAGGTATATTAACTCTTACACCATTAACAACATGTGTAGGAACAAAATGACTATTTTTTACAGCATCTCACACATCTAAATCAATAGCTTCAATGAAAACTTTTATTCGTTCTTTCCAATATGCATAACCATCACCATTGAAAAATGGAGGTCTATCGATAGAAGAACCTTCTGATGAAAAACCATTTGAAGAAGTCATCTCTCCTCTTGAAACTGTTAAGCTCTCGCACAAGAGTTGAGCTCTAATACCACTAGTTACCAAGTGGCTTCAAACTCAAGAGGGGGTGAACTGAGTTCGTAAAACATTTTTGTAAACTTTTCAGAAAACACTTGTTTATCAATTTTTGTTGAAACTGTTAATTGATTACGGTGAATAGATAGATGAGATTGAACACTTCACTCACAAATAAATCAGTCAAGATGAAGAGTATTTAAGTATGCATACAATAAATAGAGCACAAAAGTAAAGAAGATAGAGTAGAGAAAAGCAAACCTAAGATTTATCCTAGTTCAACCACCCATTGTGACCTACGTCTAATCCTCAAGTAATTCACCCTAGATTTATCTACTAAACTTCAAGCTTCAACAGGTGCTTGAAAGCTTTACAACCAAGAGCTCTCACAACACCTTTGAGATATCGCACCCTTTGTGTTTGAGCCTCAATACAAGGGATATCTCACCTTTTTTCTCTCTTAAGGGGATACCTCACCCTTTTCTTTATTAAGGGATACCTTACCATTTTCTCTTCATGAGGGATATCTCACCCTCTTACAAGGAAATCAAAGAAGAAATGGATTGGAAACTCTCACAACAATAGATTATACAAATTGAAGCTCAATGGGTAGAAGGATTGATCACACTTTTAAGCTCAAAACAGAGATTTAAAGTTCAAGGCTAGTAAAGCTCGTATTAAATACTCAACAAGATGTTTCAAAATGATTTCCTACTTCCCTTAAATTCCAAATGACTTGTATTTGTAGCCCAAGGCATTAAAAAGCCTTTGGGAGTGGTTGGGAGCATTAAATGCAGCTTACTAGTCGTTTATTTCTTCATTTGAAAATCCAGATAATTAATTATTGCCTTTGCCTAATCAATTATCATTGTGATAGCACCAAAAGAATGAGTTTCTGGAACTCAATAATCGATTATGCACTTTTAAAATCGAAGTATGCAGAACTCAATAATCGATTATGCATATAGCCTAATCGATTATTGGCTTTTAAAAAAAAGTCATGCAATTAGTGACGGACCCACGTGTTGAGAAGTAGGGACACATGCCCCCACTCTATCTTGAAACTTTGCTTTGACCTTATATAGGTATATCCATATATGTCTTTCTTACTCCTTTTTATGTGTAATTTTCCCCTCATATGTAGACTGATTAGTAAATTCATGATGATAAAAAGCAAAACTCATATAATATTATTTTTTCATTTTTCAATAGCACTCACGTGGTTTGGTAGCTTAGTATACTCATATAATATTATTTATTTTTTAATCGCACTCACGTGGGTTTGGTACCAATATAGTCATGGCACAAAATTCTTCTTCTCTCACCTTTCTTTATCTCTGCAGATTAGCTGTGGCAGAGGACATTATTCGCTCAGACTCATTTGCATCTCCTTCGATGATAGAGACATTTACCTCCATTACCTAAAATTCTCGGGTCCGTCACTGCGCGCAATGTCTTTTAAGTGCTATAATCAATTATTGTTTGAAGGAATAAAAACCTTGTGATTCTAACTTTTGCTAATTGATTATGGAAACCCCATAATCAATTTTTGCCTTTGAAAAACTCTTCATTCAACTTTGAGAACTTAGGCAAATGTCTCCAAAAGTTCCAACAAGCTTTTAGACACTTAAAAACCATTTTTTATGAATTCAAAACTCATTTTAACAACTTGGAAAACATGAGTACTATCTTGGGTTCTTGAAAAACATACTTGGAGCTTAAGTATGAACCATTTTACCTTTACAAATGATCTAAGTCCTAATACTAATCTTGAAGGTTCTTGGACTTGATCTTGCCATCATCTTCTTGTTTATTACCTTCAAAACTATCGCCAATTGCCAATTATAGATTGCTCTACTCATTTTTTTGCCTTCTACTGATAGTGAGGATAATGACTCTAATAATAAAATTTTCAAGCGGTTGATATTATCGAAAGTTTTCGTTTTCAAAATGATTCTACATCTTATGATGATGAGGATAAGACAAGGTAACGAGATGTAAAAAAAAAAAGAAGGAGAAAATCATTATGGATTATAATAATGAATTTACACGATTTTATGAGGTAATTTATCTGGTGATCAGAAAACCCCTAGTGGAGAAGCTAAGGAATAAGAAAGAAACAAAAAACAAATGAAATGTTTTATCAATAATGTTGACACCAATGAAAATGGCATTGTACAAAGTATCATTGAGAGAAATATCCAGATAATATTGCGTGTTCAACATTATTAGAACTAGGATAGTTAAGAAGATAACCCCAAGACTATTACACTTGTTAGTGGCATAGAAAGCATATGTCTACTTATAGCCATCTAATGATTTTTAAAGAGTAACAGAAAAATTTAATCACAAGAGAATTTGGACGAGAGTGAAATTAAGATTTCGAGAGTGATGATGATGACAAGTGATAGTATACATAATTTTCTTATTTAATGTAATATATTATAAAACTCAAGAAAAGACTATCTAAATTTAATGAATTAGTCTAGAAACTAAGAGTGTCAATATAAAAAAATGCCATTTTTTCAGCTCTTTAATCGGTCGCGCTTGTGTGTTTAATTTTTTTTTTGTTTCTCTCTTAATGAATTAAGGTACCAATCTTACTCGGTACAATTTGAGAAGTACAATTTTTCCAAAAGTAATGTTAATTGTAAAATATATTAATCATCATCATTATCTTCAACTATTAAATATACAAATTTTATTAACATTCTTATACAAGGTCTTCCAGATAGTCGATGATAGTCAAATCTTACAGAAGTCAACTCATATGCCTTATCCAATCCAAAGATTTGGACCATGCAACTTTTCTAATCTAAAGAGGTCTCTAGATTGGAGGAGGCATATGGGTAGAACTGTACGGTATGACTATCATCAAGCATAAGGAAAAGTACAAGAATGTTAAGAAAATTCAAGTATTTAACGGTTGAAGACAAGGATAAAGAATGGTGTATTTTGTAAGGAATATTACTTAGAAAAAAGGAAATTACTTCTTGAATAGTTGTCAACTTTCTATCCTAACTTACTAGTAGAGATCTAATACAAAAATCTTTTAACAAGAGCAAGAACATTTTATTAAAGATCAAAAGAAATTTTACTTTTCCTAGTATTGATGCTTCCTGATCCTAAACTCATTCATTAAACATGGGTAGTCTTCCTTTGAGTTTCCAATTGTATTATATTTAATAAAAAATTACAAATACTTCACTTATCATCATAATCACTATCAAAACCTTAATCCCAACTTTAGCAAAATACCCCTGAAATTATTTTTTTCTCAACTACTCTCCAAAACTCAATAAACAATTGTAAGAAGGCACATGCTTTCGGTGTCACTAACAAAGGAAATAGTCTAGGTACTACCCACTCAACTTTCCTAATCCAAATGATGTTGAGCTGACGATTTTATCTGGTGTATCCTCTCGACGAGAATCTTGTATAATGTCATTTTTGTTATTGAAAACACTTTTTATATCAATTTTGTTTCCTTACTATTTTTGTCTTATTCTCCAACTACTCCACCAATCGACTTCTGTCTGTCAGAAAATCTACTTCACAAAAGCATGCAAATTTATTTATTTTTTATCCATAATGTTTTTTTTTCTTTTTCTTATATCACCTTACCTAGTCTTCTGCTTATCATGATAAGAAGTGGACTTGTATCATTACTCAAACTTTCTATTACATTTATCGCTTGTTAATCTTATCACTTGAGTCATCATCCTTATTACCAGTGGATGATAAAAGATAAGTTACTTGAGTAATCAAATCCCAGACTACTCAAAGCCACTTAACCTATCATGCAAAACTAATATCGTTTAACTTAAAGTTTAAAGATTCTCAATTTAGTAGAGCATTAATTATTTCAACAATTCAAATATAACAACATGGATGCAAATAAGTGTTAATAATAATAACATATTACTATGTTACGCAATTTATATCACTATAATAGAGGGCTATTATATATTCTTCATTCCACTTAGTAGTTTGAAGTCATCATTCGTCTACAAGATCTGTCACACATTCCTTCTTGTTTAAATAATTAATTAATTATTGATATTGTTCTAATTTTCACTTTCTATAATTTCATTTTATATTATAATTATAATTAATTTTTATACAATACAAAACTTATAGTAATTGATGCATCTTATATATTTATCTTTCCTCATAATTTGAAGCTATCATTTGGCTACAAGATCGACACACTATCTCATGTCTCCAACCCATGCATATACATTGTTCGTTTGATGGTTGGGTTCACATTTATGAAATTTATCATTCTCATGTAATTAATTAATTAATTAATTATTATTTATTTATTTATTTACATATAATTAATATTTTATTTTTAAATTTTTTTGTTACATTATATTCTACTATACTTTATTAACTTTTTAAAATTAAAATTAATATTAACTAATAATTATTTTCATTTAATGTCATAATTCAATATATAAATTATTAAATTAATTAATTAAATTAAATAATTTATCAACCTCTTCACTTAAAATTTTAAAGATTTAATATTTAATATTTCATATTATTATTTTATCACAATTTTTTAATTTTAAAATTTAACACATTAACCTATAATACTATTATTTTGAATGGGTTTCGGAGGTTCATCTGAAAGCGGTTGATGATGGTGGTTTCCTCTATAGCATGTTGGCAGCGAAGGGCGGGTACATGTAAAAAGCACTTCGACACTCAAGTTAGACCGTACACAGGGTGGGTAGTATTTAGAGGTTTAGATTCATACCTTAGTGGCTCTGTCTAGTATTTATAGGTGAATGTGGAGGAGGGAAAACCTGTTTGAAATATGCATTTATGGATAATGAATATTAATAATGGAAATCCCTATGATTATGAAATTGGTTGGAGTAAATGTCTCATTTAACTGTAATTCCAGCAAATGGAGGATTCTATGAGAGATTCCCTTCTTGTTGTGGGATGCAATTGTAGGTCCGAATGTGTGCATTGTTAACTGGTATTCGTCCTGGTCAAGCTGGGTCACTCTTGGTTGGGTTAACTTAGAACCTGATCCTAAACAACTATATAATTATTATAATAAATTAGTATTAATCTTATACAATGTCAAATTAGTATTAATCTTATACAATGTCAAGTTATTAGTCAAATCTTATAACGTCATAATATAAAATTATCTATCATACTAACACACAAACACTCATACATATAAATATACATACATTCAAATATATATATATATATATATATATATATATATATATATATATATATAAAAAATATACATATTATAAACAAATATAACAATCAAAATAAAAAAATAAACAAAATAAATATACTGGTGAGAAGCCATGCACCCACGCCCCATGCACCACGTCCACCCACGTCTTTTGTGCACCCACTTTCTTTCATGCATTGTCCACACCTCTCAAGCACCATCCATATAAGGAAAAGAAACTAAAAGAAGCCATTAATGTGGTGAATGATTTGGCAGAGGAGATGATAAAGCTGAGGAGAAAAATAGGGTTACCTTTTCTCATGGTTCATAGGTTCTCTCACTCAGTGGTCGCAGTTAGGACGCACATGGTGGTTGGGTTGTAACTCGCACAGTGGCTGGGTCGCAACTCACACGGTGGCAAGGTCGCAACTCACATGGTGGCAGGGTCACACGATGGCTGGGTCACCACTCCCACGGTGGTTGGGCCGCACGGTGAAGACATAGAAATGGTCTCGACAATGGAAGGGGAAAGGAAGGAGAAAGAGGAGAGGAATGAGGAAACCTTTGCAGTAATAGAAGGGAAGACAACCTCACATGGTTCTTAATAGAAAAAATTTATGGCGGATTTGATCCACCGAAAATTTTTTAGTGGGTTTTTTAAAATTTTCAATGGATAATCCACCAAAAACCTAGGAATACGTATCCAACTCGTTTCGTAAGTGTTCAACATGTTTTTTCCAGTAAAAAATCTGCCAAATATTGTTGGAACTCCTCCTCGGAAGTTAGAGGAATTGTTCGGCGAAATTAATTCGTTGAAAAATCTCAAAAAAAGAAACCAATGAAATTACTGGAGGATTAGTCACCGAAAATTAAAAAAAACCGACAGTGGTTTATTTTTCTAGCAAAATAATCCTCTAAAAATTTTTGCCAAAAATCACCACGATTAACGACAGTGTTGAATCTACCAGAAATTGTCGTCACTAGAGACTGAATTTCTTGCAGTGAGAACTTCTTAAACATACCTTGTTCGTGCTTTTGCTCCGTCATGAATTCCCTCAGAAGATCTGTTCGCTTTCAATATGTGGATCCCAAATCTTCCCCAATTGGAAAAGGTTCTTCCCAACATCCAAATTTCATGGATGTTAATTTTGTTTTTGAGTTTGACTCCGGGAAGGTTGAGGAAATCTCTGCGAAGATAATCCCTCAAGAGGTTATCTCTAATAAAGAACAACCTTCATGATTAGGAACGTAGGTACTCATTCCATTCCGTTCTTCTTTCGTTTTCTAGGGTCCCACTCTTCCTTCATCTAGTTGTACTTATAAGGTTCAAACACTTCTTTGTGCTAACTTTCTGAAGGACATATCCTTACAAGCCCTGCAATTCCTTGAAAGACATATCCTTACCCTTCATCGAATAACACTTTTGCATTTCGTTGTGGCATGATGGGTATAACCCTTTTCGACTTAGCTGCCTTAATTAGTTTGCGGTCTGATAGCATAGCAATCACTCCCAATATCCCAACACGATTTGCATTAATCCAGAAAGAGTTAAAAAGCACTCTTTTGAACAAGCTCAGTTATTCATGGTGGATTGGTAGATATTGCAAGATTAGTCTAGTGTCAAACATCGAACACTTAGCATTTTTAGTCCTTTGGTTATGTAAATATGTTGATAGGTCGTTTACTATCAGATATAAAAACTCTTTTTATCGATTTTAAAAATTAAATTTTTGCACAATGACAAATAGGGTATCGTTCCCCAAGGAAAAATAATTGATTAAGCTAAATAATTAATATAGATAACAGAAATACAAAAGAATAATTAAAATTAAACTTAAATTACTAAATTAACTAAAATGAAAATTATGAAAAGTAATTTAAAATTGATTGATTGATTTGGTCTACGGATCAGTTTCCACCACTAAGATTATTATTTCCCTAATTTAATTTTAGTTAATTCCCTTATTGACTTGAGCTAACAATCATAAGCAATTAAATGTAAACTACCCATCCCTCAAAAATAGTTAGGATAAAAATGTTTCCTCCTAACCCTAACTAATAATTAATCCTAAAATGTATAGAATCAAATTATCAATTGAAATAGAAGGTAAGTTGTTCTTGACAAGATAGCTTCATGTGGACCTTATGAACTTATGTTGAATTCTCCCTTGAAAATCAACCATTATTTGACCATAACAATTAATCCCAAGTGTTACAATTAATTAGAATTCTATGTAAGCAATATAACATTAGATAATTTCAAAATAAACTCATATAATTAGGCTAAGAGAATTTCGAATATATCATAAACATTAAAGTATTGGAGAATTGCACACAACTCAAGTATAAGAACAGAGAAATTAAAATCAAATCAAATTAGAGAACATATCATCCTAGGGATTCAACATCATCCTTAACTAAAAGAAAAACTAGCCTAACATAGTGGAGGTAAACATCTCAAAATATTCAAAATACATCAAACATAAAGAAGGAAAAAGATAAAAACTGTTTGAAGAATAGTTCTCCAAATTATAACTAGCTCCTTAAATCCCATTCGATCTAGCTGTGCTGTTGTCTTCCCTCTCCTGTACTATGCAACGTTGCTCACTATTTATAATAATTCAACGAATCAAGGTCAAACTAGGTCAAGCCTTGCTCTGCTGTTACTTAGGGTGCAAGTTTTACATTGAGGGAGGCTTAATTAAGGGAAGTTATCAACATGAGATTTGTATATATCTTTCTTAACTTTCGCCACTGAAATCAAGTAAATTGCATACTTGTAGAAAAAATTATGCCTAATTTATTGAGATAGATTTAAATACAATACTTTCCTTATTTAATTTTTTGCCAAATCTATTGTTTCCTATTTTCTTCTTGTTGATTCTTCATAAATTAGGAAACAAATGTTTCACTCAGATTAGGAGGCTTTCCTTGATATTCTTGCATTAAATACAAAGATGTTCAGTCATCAAGTAAAGATTACTTGCACTTCAATTAGGGATCCAAATTAATCTTCACTAGGATTTTAGTAACCATGTCTAAAATTTCACAAAAGCCCTTAAATTCTTACAAAACACAATAAAAACACATTTAATTCAGTTGTCCTAGAATTCACTCAATATAATAAATAAGTAACATAATTATTCTCTAAAAAAAACTAAAATTTATGTTTAATTAAGCATAAAATATGTGGATTTTATATACATATTAAATACCCCTAAACATAAACCTTGCTTACCCTTAAGGAAGAAAAATATAAGTATAGACAAGAGATGATACAGGAAATGCAAATAAATTTTTTTAAAAGAAAACTGCAAGAAATTTGATATACCAGTGGTCCATCAAAGCTTAAAGAGGTCAATATTTAATCATGCATCCATATCTAACTCAAATGCAAGTCATCAGACCAAACTTGCTTTCAAAAACAAATCTCATGAACTCAATTACTCTCTTGATGAACACATGCATACTTAACAACTCATAAACACTTCCCACAAGTCAAATAGGCAAAATTGCTACTTAGTTCTCTACTAATTCAAGTCTACACCTTATCAAGGATCATTAGGATTTCTTTAGGCACTTTTTTTTATCATTTTTCTAATTTTCTCTTTTTTTTCATAAAGACATAAACTTGGCAACACTCAAACTGATAATAGTGCGCCTCCTCTACAGATTACGAACTCTTGCTATGCTCTTGCTAAAGACTCAGATTCTTGATCGTGCACCTAATCCACACATCAAAAGCTCTAATATCTGCCTAATCCATAATCTTTATTTTTCATTCCAAACACATTTCAACTTTCACCACCCCCAAAATTTTTTATTTTATGCACTTGGGTGGATCAAATAATTTATTCTCTTTTTTTCCACTTTTTTTTATTGCCTAAATTTCCTTAACTCAATGTTTCTTGAATTTCTCTTTGAAAAGAGTAGAAGAATTGTCTAAAGACTAGAGAAGCAAAAAGGAAATCACATCACACATATATGCCGACTCAAAAGCTCATAAATCCAATAAAACAAGTTTTAAAATCACAAGCTTAAAGTTGATAAAATGCATCAAGTGAACACAAATAACAATCATGAATTTTCTTCCACTCGCAGTTGTCAAAGATATTGACATATGAAACCTTTATTAACTCTTTTCAATCACCTATCATTGCAAAATTTTCTCAAAAGGGTTTGAATTTTGAAAAAATAAACAAACTAACTAATATTTTTATTTTCAATTTTTTATTTTATTTTTTGTTAGCCTACACTATTTACATATTTTTACAAAGGCTTTGAACTTAGGAAAGCACTTAAGCCAACTCAATAAAACACTGATTATAAGAAGAAAGAAAAAAAAATAAAACAAGCAAAACAAAAATGAACATGTAACAAAAATGAACATGTTCCTTTCCTAAACTTAAAATTGACATTGACAATGTCAACAACTAATCAACAACCTAAGTAACAAAGAATTATAAGAGAAAAGTAGAAAGGTTAGGGATATCCCCTTTGAAAAATGTTTTTTACTTGAATTGCTCCATTGCTTTAGGTGTCAAAATCAAGCATAAGAAGTGCCTACATAAAAGAAATAAATCAAACTAAATCTTAAAAGAAACAAAGAAACTAACGAAAACTTAAAAGAAAGAGAAGGAAAAAAATTTGGGTTTCCTCTCAATGAGTGCTTGTTTTATTGTCTTTCAGCCTAATACCATCATGCTTGCTCACGACATCTCAATGGCAAAGTCTCATTGTCCCCTAAGAAAGCATATTTGAGGTGGAAAGAAAGTGGCTTCAATTCTAACACAAGAGGTAGTACAATTGAAGGATGAAGCTAATTTTCTAGGATAGGAAACTAAATAGTATATGTCATCTTGGGGTGGACTTTAGGGAAAGCCTCCAATGCAAAAACATGCTCGACAATATTCTTAGATAACTTCAATCCCCTGTAAATTTTATTTACCTTATCTTGTTCCAAATTGTTCATAAGAGCAAATTCTAAGTCATCCTCCTTATTTAATTTATAAAACTGTTGAACTAACATATCAATAGCATTAATAATTTCAATAGAACATAAAGAACTAGAAACTTCAGAGTTTTTCATAACTTCTAAAAAATTAAATTTAACTACCTCACCATCAAATTCCATAGTGAGAGTTCCTTCAGACATATCAATCTTTGTCTTAACAATCATTAAAAATGGTCTACCAAATAAAATTGGAGTGGGATGCAAAGCACCCTCATCTTCCACATCAAGTATATAGAAATTAGAAGTAAAAATTAAATCATTTATCTTAACCAAAACATCTTTAACCACCCCCCACAAGATAAGAAAAATATCTATAAGCCAATTGAAGTATCACACCAGTCTTCTTTAATGGTCCTAGATGCAATGTTTTAAAAATAGACAATCGCATAACACTAATTGCTAATCCTAAATCAGGTATACATTTTTTAAACTCTTTGTCCTATAGGAATAGAAAAAGAGCCTAGTTCTTTACATTTCACAGGGAGTTTCTTTTGATACACTACTAATACCTGCTCATCCAAGATAACCCTTTCATTACCTTTAAGCTTTGTTCTGTTGGCGCACAAGTCCTTCAAAAATTTGGCTTATTAGGGCATGTTCTTGATGGCTTCTAATAAGGGAATATTTAGCTCAACTTTTCTGAATGTGTCCAAAATTGATTTTTCTTGTTCTTTCTTCTTTATCTTTGCAATTCTTTGAGGGAATGGAGGAAGTTAATCAAAAGATTCATGGACAAGGTTCATCTTCATGGGCTTAGAAACCACTAATCCTTCTTCTTCTTTAGCTTCCCTCTTAATGTTTGTAGAATTTTTGGGGGAAGTCTCATTTAACTATTTACCATTCTGTAGGGTGATGGCATTTGTATTTTGCACATTAGAATAGAATAACGCTAGGCTAGGAATCTTGAAAGAGTTTTGTGACTCCAATTGGTTCAAAGAAGTAGCCAACTGACTAATTTGCTTATCCAAGTTCTGCATCCCAATTTTGGTTTCCTATTGAAAATGATAATTATTTTGAATCAATTGGGATACTGTCTACTACAAGGCAATGTGATTTGAAGCCATCTACTTCATCATATCTACCAAAGAATTGACAGAAGTTTGGTTTTGGCTATATTATTGTTGTTGGTGTCTCTGCAAGAATTGTTGTCTTTGTTGAAAATTGGGAGGTTTGTTGTAGTTAGTCTGGGACTGCTGATTGCTCCCTTGGTTATGATATTGGGATTGTGAATTACCTCTTAAATAGTTGCTTACCACATTACAATCCTCCTCATGTAGGGATGGACAAGCATCTGTATGATGTCCAGTGTTCAAAAAAATTCCACACTTTACAACAACAGTGGTTTGGTTAATGACAAGCTTTTCAACAATGGAAGTCAAATGATTTAGTTTCTGGTCTACAGCAAATATATCAATCTCATTTACCTTCTTTGTTTCACCACTATCGCCAAATTGATGAGTATTTTCAACTAATACTTGTATTAAACATCTGGCCTTTGCAGGTGTTTTATTCTGCAATGCTCATCCACTAGAAGCATCAAGAATCTGTTTGTATGCCTAAATAAGCCCTTCATAGAAATATTGCAAGAATTATTGTTTTGGTATCTAATGATTTAAGCAACTAGCTACAAGTCTCAGAAAATCTCTCCCAATTTTCAACAAATGTCTCTCCAGAGTTCTGTATGATTTCACAGATATCTTTCCTTAAGCTAGCAACTTTTGAAGAAGGAAAATACTTCTCAAGGAAAGTCCTTTTCATATCATTCCAAGTAGTGACAGATCCAAAGGACAAGTAGAAAAGTCAATCCTTTGGTGCTCCTTCAAGGGAGAAGGGAAACACTATAAGCATAACTTGCTCCTTTGTCATGTTTGCTAGCCTCTGAGTGGCACAAGTTGTTTGAAATATCGTGAGATGCTTGTTGGGATCTTTATATGGAAACCCATAGAATTTGGGAAGCATATTCATCAAATTAATCTTTACCTTAAATCCACCATCAACTGATGTTAACTGGATGCACAAAGGCTACACATCAAGGTCAAGCTATGCTAATTCTCTCAATGTTCTATTGTTCTATGGCCGAGCCATCTCCTCATTTTCTTCTTGTCTTAGTGAGCTATGAACTAGAGTTATGATAGAATCTCCGATCCTTTAAACTATCTTATGATATTCTAAATCAATTTTAAAAATATATGGAGAAGATGGTGTAAGTTTAAAGCTCTGCTCAACTGCTTTCTTTTCTTTCCTGATTTAAGAAAATGTTCATTTAATCTCTGGATCAAATGACACCAGAGGTTAATATCTATTATTGCATATGTACCTGAAAATCACACAAAGAAAAATTAACATCAACTAAAAAAATACTAACTAAATAAAACAATAAACAAAAAATAAAAACTAACAGATCTAACAAAATGAACTCAAGCAACATGAAAAATTAGATTAAATTCTCACACCTAAAATATTATTAATTCAAAAATATAAAATAACTCTAAAAATTAATAAAAAATGAACCTAAAAATACAAAAATTAAACGGCAATTAAAAACAAAGAATTAATCAAGCACGAAAATTAGGAAAAATTAAAATTCACACTATAACACTTAATCACATGAACAAAAATCACAAAGATATAAATTTCAACAAGACAAATAAATTGACATCGAAAAAAAAAACAAAGAAAGGAAACAACACAAATGAACAAAAAAAAGTTCCTAATCAATTATATTAACTTAGTTAGAGATAATTTCCCTGGTAATGGTGCTAAAATTTAATAGGTTGTTTTACTATCAAATTAAAAAACCCTTTCTACTGATTTTAAAAATTAAATTTTTGCACAGTGACAAATAGGGTATCATTCCCTAAGAAAAAATAATTGATTAAACTAAATAATTTATATGGATAATAGAAACACAAAAGAATAATTAAAATTAAACTTAAATGATTAAATTAACTATAATGAAAATTATGAAAAATAGTTTAAAATTGACTGATTGATTTGGTCTAAGGATCAATTTCTACCTCTAAGATTATTATTTCTCTAATTCAATTTTAGTTATTTCCTCTCTTGACTTGAGTTAATAACCATGAGCATTAGCTTGTGCATAATAAGGACTTGGTGTCAACAATTTTATACCTCAAGAAGAGGCATAATCCCTAAACTTGACTCTAGTAAAATCGATAACCTGGTCGGTAATAATTGTCTCAAGGATTCTGAATCTACAAAGAATGTTACTCTCGATAAAATCGACTACATCTTAATGAATCACATTTCTTAAAGGGATTGCTTTTACCCATTTTCTAAAATAGCTAACTGCGACCAATATATATTAGTGTCCTTTTGATGAGGCAGGATAAATTTGCCCAATAATATACATAGCCCATCCCCTGAATGGCCAGGGCTTGATGATCACGTGCATATCACTAGATGGGACATGCTGGAGAGGTCTATGTCGCTAACATTCTTAGCAGCCCCTAGCATATTCTATGCAATCTCAATGTATAGAAGGCCAATAATAGCCTTACCGACGCAGAATCCAACTCATTTTGTTCTCGACTTGATAGGCTCCAGAAATGCCTTCATGAACTTCTGCCATTGTTGTTACAGTATCTCTCTTAGTTAAACATCACAGCAGTTAGCCTTCAATGCCTTTGAAGAACATTTCTTCATTCAACAAAATGTAATTGACAACCCTAAGTCTTACTTTTCGTTCGATAGTACTATCAATGTCGGCTAAATAGGACTTTAACTCTCACATCTAATCATTTTCCTCATCATTATAAACTTCGGCATTAAATATCTCCCTTTCCTTCATAGGTAAAATTTTGTCCTTAATTTCCATCAAACTCCCTAGTTCAGTAGGCGAAAGTAGATAACCAAAAGCTAATTAGGCCAACGCATTTGAAACATAGTTCAACAATCTTGGGATATGTTGGATATCATTTTTGTCGAATTCATATAGCAATCAAGCAGCTATTGCTAAGCATTATATCAAACTTGTATTAATACATTTGTACTCCTGTGTAATTTGATTGATAACCAATATTGAGTCACCATATATTTCAATGTTCATATCTCTCATCCTGAGAATGATGTCTAAGCTAGTTATTAAGGCCTCATATTCGGCCTTGTTATTCAAGAAAGTTCCCTTCAAGCAAAAATTAAAATGCATTGGCTTTTCAAAAAAGGTCGATAATGAAAGTACCAATACTCGTGCCAAAATGATTATTCGAACTGTCAAAATATATCTTCCATTTCCTTAACGCCACATAATTGAATATGGTCTTTAGGAAATGATCAACTACAGAATCATCTGAGACTTGACCTTTCATGGCTTTTCGAGGCACGAATTCTAAAGAAAATTCTTAAAGGGTAATGGCCCATCGACTTATTCTATTATGGGTCACGGGCTTAGCCAACATGTTATATTGACATTGGAATATACATATACCGTAGTCAGGATCATATAATACTTAAGTTTCATATAAGTCGAATATAATGCTAAGCATTATTTCTCCACTTCACTATAATTTCTTTCAGCCTCTTTTAACATGTCACTATAATAAAAAATAGACCTTTCTATGCCATTATCATCATCTTGGGCTAAAAAATAACCTATGGTGTCGTCATTAGCAAACAGATACAATTTCAAAGGCCATTTCTAATCAGGTGGAGTCATAACAAGTGGATTTACCAAATATTGTTTGATCTCGTCAAAAGCTTTCTAGTGGTTCTCATTTCATTTAAACTCCTCCTCATTATTCAACTTAAGTAAAGGAGAATAAATCTTTAGCTTGCTAGCCAAATTTGAAATGAAGCAACGTAAGAAATTAATCTTTCCAAGTAGAGATTATAATTTTTTCTTGCTCCTTGGTGGTGAAGCCTCCATTATTGCTCTAGTTCTAATTTCGCCGACCTTTGTCCCTTTGTGGTGCACCAAGAATCCTAAAAGTTACCTACAGATACACCAAAATTTCATTTAAGAGGATTCATTTTTAAGTTATGCTTTTTTTGCATTCAAAAGCATTCTTTAAATCTCTTAAATGATCATCATCCAAATCAGATTTCACTATGACGTCATCTATATACACTTCTATAAATTTACCAATCATGTCATAGAAAATGGCATTCATTATCCTCTAGTAAGTTGCTCCCGCATTTTTAACCCAAAGGGTATAACCACCCATTCATAGGTCCTTAATGCTCTAGGACATCTAAATGCTGTTTTTGAGACATCTTCAGCTATAAAAATTTGATTATAATTGGAATGTCCATCCATAAAACTTAGTATTTGCTGGCCAAAATTCGAATCTATTAACATATCAACTATAGGCATTGGATACTCATCTTTGGGTGTTGCCGAATTTAAATTTCTAAAATCGACATAGATTCTTATTTTGCCATTTTTCTTTACTATTGGAACTATATTGGAAATCCATTTGGCATACCAGGCAGTTCTAATAAAATTAGCTTTTAGCAAGCGCTTAATTCCCTCTTTGACTCTAGGATGAAATGTCTAAGGGGCTACTTGAAGGGTCAAAAACTGTTTTGATTGGAAGGTGATGTTTGACCAATTCCCTGCTCAGACCAAGCATCTCATGATAATCTTATGTGAAGCAATATATGTATTGTTTTAACAACTCAACCATTCTTTCTCTCATCTGAGATGTATGCAACTCGCTCATATAAATTTGGTCTTTTCTCTTCCTCAATTCGTAAGTTTACTTTTCTATAAGATCCTACACCTCTACTTTCTTGAATTCTTCCCCCAAATGTGACTCATCAAAGTCCATAGATCCATCAAATTCTTCCTCATAAATGTAGTCAAGGATTTTGTAATTGATTTCCCTGATAGCTCTGTCGGCTACATCAACCAACAATCTCTGCAATGTTTCTTTAATATTGGTCATCCTGACCAGATGGCCATGGTTTGGCCTTAGGAATCATTCTAAAACCTCCCCTATAAAGGATGCATACTTCAATCGTCTCTGGGCTAAAGTTGTTGGCATCTGGAGTCATTGGCTTCATAAGGGGACTATACTCTTTATAGTTGAAATTACATTGTTAATTAAAATAAAGGTTGCCATCCACAAGAATGACTTTGACATTTCCTTCTTTGTTCCATAAGACCAATTTATGGTGTACTATTGAAGGTATGACACCTATGACATGGATCAATTCCATCCTAGTAGCATTTTAAATGTTGATTTCAAAGGCACGACCATGAGCAAGGTTTACCTTCTAGTGGTCCCAACCTTGATATTCAACATAACCACCCCTTCTGATGGGGCTCTATGCTTATTAAAGTCTATTATTACAATGTTGGTAGACACTAATTTCACAAGATTTTTTCCCATTATGTTGAACATTAATTTTGGGATAAGGTTCACAACCGCTCCCCCATTAATCAACACTTTGTTTATAGGCATGCCATCGACGTGAACCTTTGTGTGTAGTGGTTTCAAGTGTTTTATCTCTTCTTGAAAACATTTTCTCAAACTAGCCTCTTAGGAAAAGACTGTTACCATTGACTGTTTTAAAACCCAAGGTCCATCAGAGTCACTATCATAATCCTTATTTAGATCACCAACGACCTCATAGTCTTTGAAATCATAAGCCAAAATTGACACTATATATACTTATACCTCAGATTCTTTCGACTTCTCTAATGTTATAGTCTCTTTTAGAAATTCGATTAACTTCTCTTCTACCAAATCATCAATTTCCATGTCTATTTCAATATCAGACAAGTGATTTTCTTCCTTTGTATGCCTTTTAGGTGTCTCCACAACAAGCTTACTCTCCCTGTCAACATGTTCAACTACTCTAGCTTTGGCACATTTGCCAGAAAGGAACAATTCCCTAGAAACCTTCTCAGCTCTCAGCCACTTTTTGGCACTACAACTCCAAAAAGTCTTCGTTATTCACAATGATTTCTAAGGATTTCTCAGAGCACACAACATTTTTGACATCACCAATTGGCTTTTCCTTTGTCAAAGCCAATTATGTTATTCCCACAGTGTTTTTGCCTTTCCTATTGACTTCTAATTTTCCCCCAGCCAATTTAAGAGCCAAAGCCCTTTTGTGTTCCCTACATCTCTTTTGAGACCTCGACAGTTATTGATAAGAAGCCTGAAGAGAAGTTCTAGGGAACTATAACCACTTCCAATCCTTTGTTCCTATCTATCAGGAGGTACACATTCTGTGGTGGCAAGGATCCAAACTGGATGTGATACCCTCTGATATTTTTTTGCCATTTTTTAAGGCTTGAGAGAGGATTTGGCACCCTAGTTTTGGCATTGAATACCTTCACTGATGGTGCAAAGGGTCCAAAGTTTACCACTCTTTTGTACCCACAGCAGGCCTTATTTTCTTCATTTTTGTTCCTTGGATAATATTCAACCTTGGGATTAGTAACTTGTTGGTGGTTTCTCGCTTCTATTAATCAATGAGAGGGTTTGGCCATGAAGCTTCTATTTCTTGTTAGCTTCTTCTTCAGACTTATAAAATAATCAACAAGCTAGGCACATCTTGCCCTTGTACCCTTCATTGTTTATCCTTCTAAGAAACTACATCATTGTCTCTCCAGGTTTAGGGTACATGTGAGCAATTTTTGATAAATCCAGTGCAGCACCAAGACCTTGATCCTTCTTTGTAGGACATTGTTGATACGAATCATATTACACGACACTTCAAGTTCTGCAAAGCTAACCAAAATGTCAAATGCGTTCGTATCAAACTTCATGGTTAGCTTGTCCTTCTCAGTAAACTTCAAGCGACCTTCCTTGAGGCTTTGTTGAATTAAGTCCCTGAAACGGATACAATTATTTGTAAAATGTCTAAAATTATGATAAAATTTGTAATATTTCTTATTTTTAATTTCATGTGCAGGAGGAATAACATGGTCTTCTTTTAATCTTAATTGGTTATCTTTTAATAACAAGTCAAAGAATTGGTCAGCTTTTTTAATGACAAATGAATATGTTTTTCGACCTACAAAGCCCATTTTCTCCATACCCCTGATCGGTTTCAGAGCCTGACAACTATAAGGTGGTTCGTCCTATCATTTTGCCACCATTATCCCCTCTTGACTCTAGGCTTCTTCAACCTCTTCATCACACTAGACCATGTGTATTCGTTCTTTTTTATTTTCTCATTTTAACATTTCCTTCTCCTCTTGGAAACACTTAATTTGTCACATTTTATTGGCTAGTTGCGTTATGTCAACAAATTGTTGGATCACTAGCTTTTTTCTAATGGAGAAGTCTAGGCTTGAAGCCGCAATTTTTACTATTTTTAGCTCAGGAATTGGAGTGTAACATCGACTCCTTAGTTGTCTGAAACTTGCTAAGTAATCATCGATAAACTCATTAGGCATTCTCTTGACATTGAATAATTCTATCAATCCTACCTTCATTTTGGCTCTAAAATACTATTCGTGGAACATTCTTTCAAGTTGAGCCCATAATGGATCAATCTATGGGGTAAAGTAGAATACCATGTAAAGCATTTTGGGTAATGAATTGGGAAACATTTTCATCTTAAGGTACTCATTCGACACTAAGTCACCACACTCTGTGGTGAATCGTGCGATGTTCGACTGATGATTCCCCACGTTCGCTAGAAAACTTTGTGGATTTTGGGATTTTGTAGCCTCTAGGTAATTCCAATTGATTTATCCAATCAGGAAACACTGAGACAAACTGTAGTTGAAAGGCAGGGCCAACCATTAAACCCAAACCTAGTTAGGGCCTGTTCAACAGCCTAGTTGACATTTTGATATGGAAGGATTAATGGTCGACCAAGCCTAAGTTGTCCACCTCTTGGTTTGACATTAATCATTCAATCATTTCTACCCATATAGCCAACATGGCCATATTGAAACTGGTTATTTAGGCCTTGGTTTCGTGCGTCAAGGGCGTTATTAGTATCATAGCCATACAGTTGTTCGTTTTCTACACCCTCTAACACAATATTTAGTCTACACACTTGTTGTACCAAGGCACCGCAAGTACTATTAGTTACCTCAATCAATGGGCTAACGACAGTGTTCATCTGTTGAGTTAACATATGAACCATATCGTAATTACTCTCATTAATTTGTTGTCTCGTGGTAACCAAGGTTTGAATTGTTTAGCTTTGACCCAAAGACAATGTCTGCATTCCCCTTATCATTGTTAGAAATATGGGTCCAGAAGGTAGGCTTATGCCTCCTTCCATATTCCTCCTACGGGTCTGTTATAAAATTATGGCTACTAGAATTGGCACTATTCAATTTAGCTAGGCTGTTCATAACGTTCATAGCTAAAAGATAACTATGGTCAAAACCTATGTTTGGCCTAAACACTGAGACTCCATTGGCCATTGGTATAGCAGTAATTACTGGAAAAGTACTTAGGATGCCAGGAGTTATCGGCATTCCATACATGAGTACAAAACCAGGAAGAAAGTTATAATTCTAAATATCCATACTACCAATTGTAAATGCTTATGTCTTGAAGCATATCAAATGAATTTTTGATGATAACAAAAACAAAGATCAAGATCAAAAGAGAAGACCAAGATCAAAAGAAGGAAACCAAGAGGTATATAGATATAGGTCTTAGAATATCAATGTAAAATGCTCTCAAGGTATCTCAATTATCTTCAAATGATTTTTCAAGATCCTTTTAAATTAACTTATAATTCAAAGTTAATCTTTTTAAGGTTATGTTGATTTCAATCTTGGATTTCGTAATTCAAATGTAAATCTTGTCAAAATCTAAGCTTCTATAAATAAGAACTGACCAATACACTTAATTGGGCTTGAAAAATGTGTTCAAATGACAAGGCACTCGATTACACATGTGTTGTAATTGATTACAAGCTAAACAGAGGCCTTGTAATCGATTACATTGAGTATGTAATCGATTACAAGCATGGCAGAAGCCTTGTAATCGATTACACTGAGGCTGTAATTGATTACAAGTCTAGAAGAGGCCATGTAATCTATTACACAAGGTTGGTAATTGATTACATCCTGCCCAGAAAGTCAAGAACACATTCAAACAGTCATATAATCGATTACAAGCATTGTGAAATCGATTACATCTGGTCTGATATTGCCCAACAGCTATATTAGGTGCATTAAATGCTGGGCATTAAAGCCCCCAACAACTACTTTGATAAAAAATACATTATATACTTGTGTTGAGGCATCATTAATGACAAACCTTAAACTTGAAACATCTTTCTAACACTTTAATACGTGAATGAATCCTTGAAATCATTATTACTCTGTTTTTCTAAAAATCCCTAAGATATCTTTGAAGAGCATTCTAGAGTTTCAATTTGTATCAATTACTCTTGTGAGAATTTCATTCTATCAACTTTAATTATTCTATAGAAGAGGGTGAGGTATCCCTCCAAATTATAAAAGGGTGAGGCATCCTTTGTTTGAAGAGGCTCAAGCTACAAAGGGTGAGGTATTCCAAGGTGGTGTTGAGTGCTCCAATTTGTAAAGGTTACAAGCACCTGATTTAAGCTTGGAATTTAGTGAAAATCTCGAGTGATTGCTTGAGGAGTGGACGTACGTCACAAGGGGTGGTTGAACCAGGATAAACCATTGTGTTTGATTCTTTAAACCCTTCTCTTTATATTTCTGCATTGGTTTATTTGTTTGCTTGAATATTTCTCTCTTGAATTAGTTCATTGATGTGCAATATCTTCCTATCTTATCGATTCATTCATTTTCATCAATTAATAGCTTCAACGAAAATTGGCAATCAAGAGTTTTTCGAAAGATTCGCGAAAATTTTTTATAAACTCAATTCACCCTATCTTGAGTTTTGAGGCCACTTGCTAACACCAATATGCCCCTAGTGGTTACCTCACTCGACAGTGCAACAGTTACAATTACCACAGTTGATGCTTGTGTTTCGCTGACTTCTGGTGTATTCAAGATTGTGTTTGTGTGATCTAGGTTTGTACTATCATTTGTGGACATATTTGTTGTTTTGGTACTACTGCTTATTCGTGGCATAAGATGTGACACCAATGATTTTAATAGGTCCCACTAAGCATGCCAATTTGTTTCCGTTAAATTTTGATAACTCAATTGACGGTGTGATTCTAGAATATCATTTTGAGGAAGGGAATCGCTTCCTTCTATGGACTCTCTGTTTTCACACAGTGTCCAAGTGCATGCATACAAATTTCCATGCGACAACATGCAACATGCCATTAGCATTTATAAGAAATAGTAATTATATTCAATTGAAGGCAAAGGGTATAACTTACAGAGTTGTAGCAAAATAGCAAAACAAAACTATGATAAAAAAGACTAACCAAAGAAAAGAAATACAAGAAAATGTAAAAGTGCTTGACGGACTATTTTACTGCTACATGTGTGTGAGGAATGTCGTGTGCCAAGCCTGTTCTTTGTCTTCAGACTTAATATTTATAGTCTTTATGCTTCTTCACCCTTCCTGCCTTTCTTCTAAATTTTGAATCTTTTAAGTTTAAGCACCCTTGTGGTAGTTACTTTTTCTTTGGTAAAATCTAGATCTCACGTTTTGTCTTCTTTATAATGTATCTTTGGTGGTCATGCATGATTTTGGATAGTTTCCAGCGGTTGCACATGAATGACGACTTTCTTCATTGGTCTACATTGTCCTTGCATCGACTCCTTCCCTTTTGACAGCTTACCTGGTTTTTGTTATCATTTCTAGCACATACTTCTAATACCCTTGCTGATTGTTCCCTTTATGTGCCTATTTCCATCCCTTTGTGTCATTAGCCTTATAAGAAAAAATTTCAAAATGCCCTCAATAGGCTCAAAATGAAAAAAATTTATCCATTGCTTCTATGTGGAGTGATCAAGGAGGAGAATTTAAAAATCAAATATTTTGAATCCTTTCGTGAAGAGAATGGCATAACTCATAACTTTTATTGCCCAACGACACCTCATCAAAATAGGGTAGTGGAAACAAGGAGTAGATCTTTGCAAGAAATGGCAAGAGTTATGTTTTGTGAAAATGATTTACCAAAATATTTATGGGCTGAAGCTACAAATACAGCTAGCTATATCTTAAATGTATTGGACTTTGATAGGGCTTATCTTAAAGAAAAGACCTTATGAGCTATTGAGTGGAGTCAAACCAACTCTACATTATTTTCTTGTTTTTGGATGCAAGTGTTTTATTCTTAATAACAAATATAATCTTGGCAAAATTTGACTCAAAGACGGATGATGATATCTTCCTTGGGTATTCTTCAAGAAGCAACGCTTATAGAGGTTTTAACAAGAATCCCAAATCATGGAAGAATCCATACATGTGGTCTTTGATGAAGCTAACAAATTTATTGTGAAAGAGCATGTCTTAGCTCAGTATGATAAGGTGCAAGTGGAGAAAAATCAAGAGAAAAATATTAATTCTGAAAAAAAGGAAGCTGTTGTCCTTGGTAGATATCAATCATCTAATTAGTTTGCACCAAATGCCTTATCTACAGGAACTCATTAGAATTTGCTAAAAGAATGGAGGTTCTCTACTTACCCACATGTATTCATCATTGGAGATTCATCTCAAAGGGTAAGAACAAGATCTTCATTTATGCACAACAACTTATTACTTATATCTCAAGTGGAGCCAAGCAAAATTGATGAAACTCTATGTGATGAAGCTTGGATACAAGCTATGAGGGAGGAGCTGCAACAATTTAAGAAGAATCAAGTTTGAAAACTTGTACCTAAAGCTGAAAATTGCACCATAATTAGAACGAGATGGGTGTTTTGCAACAAGCTTGATGAGAATGGCAATGTTGCGAGGAACAAAGCTAGATTGGTAGTCCAAAATCACAAATTGGAGAGAAGGGGGATAAGTGAGAATTGTTCCATTCTTTTTTTAAAATCGGGTGAGAGGTATTTAAACTTTCTAAAAACATGCAAACTAACCCTTATGTTTACTAGTCAAGTTAAAATTAATCATTTTGTGACTTGCATGTTTTAATTAATAATATGATAATCTCTAATTTGTTCATTTTATTTTAAAAAAAATTAATCCATTTTATTTATGTTTCATTTTCATAAAATGGAAAATATAGAATAATCCAAAAAGAAATTAAATTAGAGAAAAAATTGATTTTTTTAAAAAATAATATGAATAAAGTAGATATTATCATATTATTAATTAATAGATACAAGTCATATAATAAATGGTTTTTTAGTAGAAGAAATTTGCAGATTAGCGACCAAAACTTACTTATAGAATTCTTTTCCTCACTAACGCATGTTTGGGACAGATTAAGGAGGGGTTAATGACAAAAAAATTTCTATTGCTAATTAACAAATTTCTTGTAATGTTAAACTTATGTTGGAAGAGTCTATTTATAAGTTAAGAAAAAATTTTATGAGTCCTTCATCCAAAATTAAAAGCTTTTGGTAGCTATTTTAAATGCAGTAAAATTTACGGAATGACTATACATTTTCCCTGGTTCTAGTAATATGGGCTTGTGGATGGATTGTTTGTAAACAAATCTTAATTTCTAAATTCTTTTAAAACACATTTATTTCTTCTCACAAATACTTTAAGATAATTCTTCTTTCTTAAATAAATAAAATATATTAACTTAATCTCTTACCAAACTCTTCCTTGTTGTCTTATTACAATATTCAAATAAAACACATTATGATCTTACCATCTTGTTTCTCACAAATAATTGAGAGGACGATTATGAAAAAAAAAATAAATTATAATCACTATTAATTTTTATTTGAGTTGAAAAATTTAGAAAATCCTTTATTTATTATATTGTTGTATTCCTTAACTTGTGTTTGCTTTTGTGTAGTGCTTGTTCTATATCAATTGATGATGCTTTGACCGTATCCAATTGTAATGGGCTTTAAACACAATATGTTTTAAGATCTTTCTTGGTGGTAGATTTTGTATTCTTGAGTATTCTTCATTCATATCCCTTAATTTACTTATTAATTCATCTTAAATCTCTAAAACCTGAATGAAATCTTCATCATATTTTTCATCACAATTCCAAAGAAAAATAACTAACAATTTTGAATAAATATTAACACAATTTATTTAAATAAAAAATCAAAACAAATTACTAAACATACAAGTAAGCTTAAGGAAGAGTAGAAAGTGTAAACTATAAACACGCAAGTGTGCAGAAGAAATGACATAACTGTTGTCTTCACCCTACAATCACTAATCTTGGATCTTGATAGTGGAATCAACAGGCATTGTGATGTATTTGAGTGCGCGATGGGAGGGGTTTGATTTCAAACCCTCCCGAACCCTAAGGATTTCAATTTGATCTTGATATGTAGGTATCCACCTCGCTCCATTCCACATGGAACAAGTTTAAAACATGCCTAGCAGCAGAGTGGGACGGTGTGGTTTGGGGTCAACCCATTCTACCACACTTTGTTTCCTATATCTAAATGAATATTATGCTTATTTTTGTTATTAATAATGTCAATTATATTAATTATTTTTATAAGTTTAATGTTTATCTTTAATATATTTATAAAAGATAATTAATTAATTTTAAGATAATAATTGATTATGGTATATATTATTTTAAAATATTCATAAGTGTGGAATGAGACAAGTGCAAGTTTTGGTATGTTTCTTGTAAGATAGGTGTGAGTTTTATCCCCTAAGAATATGGGGCAAGATTGGATTGAGCAAAAACCCGGCCCATTGTGGAAGCAATCTCTCCTTTCCCCTTTCTCACCCATTGCAGGGTCAACTAAGCCCAGTGTGGCCTAGGTTCCATAAAAAAATGGAAAAGGGAGAGCGTTGAGAAAGGAATAGCCGAATAGATCTAATGTAGCTACAGATGAAAGCTTTGGGCTTCGATAGACGAGTTATTGGGCCTTTTCCCAGACCTAACAAAATGTGCTATTTATTCAATAAGTACAAAAACTCCTACAGTTGAAACAAACCAAAATTTAGAGTCAATTGACAAACCTTGCCCTGCATTCCAAAAAAAAAAAAAAAACCTGGCCCTGCATTCATAAAAACAAAAAAGACAAAACAAAACCCTGGCCCTGCATAGGTCCAGCCCTATGACCTATCCCTTGGTTTCGGTCTCAGAAGCACTGATTTGCGTATTAACAAATTTGTCTTTCCTTTCTATTTACCGAAAAACAAAAGATTATATTGTGCCTTTTATTTTATTTATGAAAAAAGAAGAAGAAGGCAAGTAACAAGTTAAAAGAAAATGTAGATCAATCACCCAAATTCTCTATAGTCGTTTTCGAAAACTCACAAAAAATTGCCAATCTTTACTTTCCATTAATTTTTCAAATGCAAGTCATTTCCCAGTTACCAATCAACTCAGCTGGACCAGGTCGTTTTCCTTTCTTGCTTGTCACTCCCTGTCTATTATGCGCCTAGCTATTTGATTTTGCACTGGAAAAAAGTCATCCTTACTCCACATTTTCACCCAATGAATCTCAAAATCTACTTCAATAAACATCAAAATATAGATTCATTCAATGGAATTTTCAACAAGCTCTTCCACAGGTGTGAGTCATTCACACAGCTATGTTTTTCCTAAAGTGAAAACTTTTTCATGTATATATGGTTAGAAATAGAAATAGGGAGAGGAAGTCGGAAAGAGAACACGGCATGAGATGTGACTAATCAGAGTTCTAGATTTTCGAAAATTATGCAGAGAAATAGTGATGAGACAGGTCACGAAGGACAATACTGCTCTGATACCATGTTAGAAATAGAGAAATAGAGGACATAAAAAAATAGAGAAAGTTTATGT
This sequence comes from Ormosia semicastrata, assembly GCA_029884595.1. Taxonomy (NCBI): domain Eukaryota; kingdom Viridiplantae; phylum Streptophyta; class Magnoliopsida; order Fabales; family Fabaceae; genus Ormosia; species Ormosia semicastrata. The sequence continues at coordinate 7,092,539 of JAQQTO010000063.1, read as the reverse complement.
ATATTCTCTTAATTATCTCTGAATTAATCAATGTGTACAAGAGAATTCCTTATTTATAGAAGAAAGAATCCATATAAAGAAGGAAATACAATCAAATATAATCAAAATAGTATTTCTAATTATGTGCGAATCAAATTTAATTCTGTACTAAATTAATTATATAATTATCCCTAAAATCAACCGTGACTAATCATAATCTCAATTATAATTAATCATGCTAACATCCTCCTTCAAACTCAAGTGTATATAGAAGAAAGTAACTTGAGTTTGGAAACTAAAGTGCAGAATCGGCCAAGAAGATGATTGAGTCTAATGGAAAATATATCTTCGTAACTATTCCACTGCATAGTTCCAGAAAATCTAGAACTCTGATTAGTCACCTCTCATATCGTGTTCTCTTTTCTGTCTGATCTAACCTGAAAGATTGGTTCTGTCTCCGTTGCTCCAGCCTCTGATCAGTTTTGTCTAATAGATTGACTTTGTCTCTGTTGTTTCATTCAAATGCAGATTGGTTCCATCCCAGGTGCAGTTTGACTCTGTTCCCATTGTAGATTTTTCCAAATTCAAATAGCTCTATCTCAAATGTAGTTGGGGCCTCTTAGCTTCTCCAAGATATTGACATTGTATTTCTAGAATATTTTAGTTTATTTTATTTTTATGTGTCTAATTGTAACAAGCTAAAGCTTAGTAGCTTTAGCTTGAGGGGAGTGTTAGAATATTTAGAACATATATCGAGATCAAATTAAGCTTAATTTGGTGTTTTCTTAGAGATTTGATTAGCACGTAATTAGAGATTCTATTTTGATTATATTTGATTGTATTTTCTTCTTTATATAGACTTCTTCCACTATAAATAGAGAATTCTTTTGTACACACTGATTTATTTAGAGATAATTCAAATAATATACAAAAACCTTCTCTATATTTTTTTCGTGTCCCTGTTTCTCTATTTCTAATATGGTATCAGAGAGGCACCATCCTCTATGACCAGTCTTATCACTATTCTGCTGCATAGCTCACGAAAATCTGAAACTCTGATTAGTCACCTCTCATGCTGTGTTCTCTTTTCGACTTCCTCTCCTTTTTTATTTATTTTTAACTTGGTATCAAAGCACCTAGCCTCTCGGTCCAGAACGTCGTTGTCTGCTCTGTTCAGACATCACTCCTGACCACCGTTGTTCGCTCTATTCAGACATTGCTCTAAACCTTCATTCAGACATCATCCTAGATTCCACACTCTGTTCCAGACTTCGATTATCATCCTAGATTTTAGACTCCAATCTAGACTCTGCTTTTCACCGTGGTCCAAATCGCCACTATCCTTGCCCCGTCACCGGCGCTGCTTCTCCGTCACCATCGAGCCAAAAACTCTCATTGTTGCCATTTTTGGTTCACCACTCCTTGGACCTTCATTTTCGACTTCTTCTCTCTAATCTATCCTAGATGCAATTTGGCTCCGTTCCCATTATAAAATTTTCCAAATGCATATGGTTTCATCCCAAATGCAGTTTGAGCCTATTGGCTTCTCCAAGATCTTGACGTTGTGTTTTTAAAATATTTTTAGTTTATTTTATTTTCATGTGTCTAATTGTAACAAGCTAAAGCTTAGTAGCTTTAGCTTGAGGGGGAGTGTTAGAATATCTAAAATATATCTCAGAATTAAATTAGGCTTACATTTGTATTATCTTAGGGATCTGATTTCTATATAATTAGGAATATTATTTTGATTATATTTGATTGTATGTCCTTCTTTATATAGACTCCATCTCTTATAAATAGAGAATCCTCTTGTACATAGATGATTAATTCAAAAATAATTAATTTAGAGTTGATTTCTTTTCTAGTAATTCTGATGCAAGTTCCTCTAGTGAGCTTCCAGTTACTTCTGATGTTCCAACCACTCCCGATGACGTTGTTCCAGATGTAGATTCTGCATTTGTCATTGCACCCCCTCTTCCTTCTGAGCATCCAACTAGGATAAGAACTTGCCTACTTATCCGCATGATTACCATTGTTTTTCTAGCATGCTTCACTTACATGAACCTCAGTCCTATCAAGAAGAACATATATGATGAAAAATTGCTCATGCTAACATATATGATGACAAGAACATATTTCATAAACCACAAGCTCATAAGCTTTTTTTCTCAAACTTACTTTCAAGCGTCACATCTCAACCAAGATGTTATCGCTTTGGAAAATACTTTTTTAGAATGAACTTCTTTTTAAAGTAAGTAAACAAAGGTGTATCCACCTTTAAATCATTTAGTATTTTAAGATTATGATACATTTTAGATTAGATCAAAAGTATATACACTCTTATTTACTCACTTTATCTCGAGCTTGATGCAAATTTCATTAAAGATTTGTATTGATAGTTTCTTATTATATTTAAGATATGTAAAAATATGAAATATTTCTGGAAGATTTAATAGATATTTGAGATTTGTTTTAACTCCTTAAAGACAAGTTCACTTTTTTTTTTTTGCTGAAAGATCACAAGTTCAACTTTGAAGGGCATTTTCTTATCCATTTTTATTAAACTAGAGTATGCGTATGCACATATGAAGATACACTAGCTAAATTAAGTTTTCATTATTCTCTAAACTTAATTACACTCTCAACCAATTCTAGTTTCGCATGCCTCATCTCCTGCAACAAAATAACTATGATACAAAATAATAAATTAGTATTATCAAACCGAAGTACGTTATTTATCTTCTATAATATTATAAAGGATATTTCTTCATTTGGTCACAATTTTGTTTTCTAAAAATATCATTATTATTTTATTAAACTTAAATATAAAAAAATTATAAATACTTCTTATTTTACGATTGTAATTATAATTTATTTTATAAAAATTTGTAATTCTAGTGAACTCTTTATTATTAATTGTATTTTTTTAATCTTAACTAAAAAAAATACATATTGAAAAAGGCATAATGTCTATCAAAATAATAATAATAATAATAATAATAATAATGCTGTTCAAAAATGCTGTTCAAGTGGAGTGTGCAAATAGTTCACCTATAGAAAAATATTGAGTCCCCTGATACTTAATAAGGTGTTCTATATTGTGGCAATATACGTCTTTAATTGAACTCACTGACTTTAACTAAAATTTAGTTAAATTTAATTAAAAAAATTTATTTGACTTAGATTATATAGCTTATTTAGATGTGTACGAAGTGGTGTAAAATAAATTTCTTATAATCTCTTCAAAAGTATCACTTGCAAATGAATAATACTGTGTTTTCCAAGCTTTGAATAGAAACCCTCTCCCTATAAACCATATAGGAGGTGCCAGAGTGTGTATAATTACTGCACTAACCTTGTGAATGAGAAAAATAAGAAATTTCCAAGTTTGGTTTATTACAGGCATTTAAATTAATAATTAATATATGTTAAGATATTTAAAAAAAATGAATTTCTAACCTTGTTCACACAACTTTACTCAGGTAAATAGTTGATTAGAGTGTCCATAATAAATATTATTTAGCTAAGAATTTATCAGAATAAAAAAAAAACGTAATTAGCTATACAAAAGCCTGCATGCATCGCCGTAGTATTACTCTCTGGTTTCTTGGACCATGAAGGCAACTTGCTCGAATCATTCAACTAAAAGGAAAAATTATGAATTCGGATTTCAGACCATAGAAAAGCCACTCATATTGTGGCCATAATAGACCTAGGTGCATGTAAGATAGCTATGCATAGACATTAAAGAGAAATTTAATCAACCAAACTATGTGGGACCCACAATTAGCCCTAACAGCTACTAAAAGATGATTACTCAAAAAAGGCCACGAAGATAAATATTAGACTAATAACTGTTCAATACTTGCATTGCATCTGGCTAGCTTTACTTGCCAATTGACATTCCTGTTCTGTCATCATTTATATCTGTCTTTCATGGATTTTAGAGCAAAATTAGCATGAAAAGTCAAGCTGTCCGATTCTTGAACCTTCATTTTCACCACCTACGAGTTTAATATTTTTCCAATGTCAAGAAGAAGCTCTTTTGCTATATTCCAAATCCACAGCCACATTATGACAAGTAATCCCGTTTCACCAGAAAAACAGTGGTTGTCTCCTTCGATTATGGAATATGACTCAGACACATAACCCTTTCTACTAAATTCAAGCTGAATTCTGTGCTCGTGTAACATTAATTACTAACTTTGATTATGATTGCCCTGTTTATTTTTCAAATGAATTGCAACCCATATTTGTTATAGACCAAACTTTAACATGATTTATCACACGGTCGATATGCATGCAAAGTATATCTCATAGGAGGAAAAAAAATTGCTGCATGATGTGTGGTTGCAATGCATGGACTCAGTCTTTTCTCTATGTAGTGTTTTTTTTTTAATCTAATGTCCTAAAAGTTTGGTTCTTACATCCAATGACAGATCTTAGTCAGCACATGGGTCCACGGCCCCCCTATTTTATTTAAAAAAAAATATGTGCATCAGTATGTGACTTTTTAATCTTTTTCTTTATTTGATGTAATTTATATTTTATGATTTCTATTTAGGGTTGTATATGTGAGATTTCAACTTAAAATCAATTGATATTAAGTAGAGTGACCAAATAAATATATAAACCGCACTCGAAAGATTGAAACAGGTAATGTGAGACTCTTAATACCTCCTCTACAGATGTCTAGACGGAACAGACGAGCCTATCAAAGTAAGCGGCGAAGATGAAATATTGACTCTAATACCATGTGAGATTCTAACATAAAATCAATTGGCATTAAGTGGAGTAGCACAACAGATATATAAACCGTATCCGAAAAATTGAGACAGACGATTTGAAACTCTTAACAGTATAAAATTTGTAACAATTCCTCTTTATTAGTAAAGTAGTATACAAGTATTATATTAGTAAAATTGTATATTTGACATGGTTATTAGCACATTTATTGGGTTTCATATGTCTAATTGTTCCTTTTTATTAGTTGAGTATTAAGTGGGATTTTTTTTCATTTGATATATATATTTTTTAAGCTAAAGCTTTCTTCTTGCATTGCTGTAGCCACCGGATAAATATATATTTTTGCTAATGATTGCTATACCTCTACAGTTATAAAGGAATTTCCCATTCTAGAAGTTTTATTTTTATTTTCTAATATAATGGGAAACAATTGATGCATTTTTAAGATGGAAGATAGTGATAAATGTGAATGCTAATTTCATGAAAGTTTCGATGATAACAAAATGTTGCACAAGACTAAGTCTAATGTAGCTTGATCAAGATAACAGTTTTATAAGACTAAGTCTATGTAACAATTTAGGCTCTTGTATGTAAAAATGATATTTGATATCTCATGAAAAATTAAACTCAGTTTACTAGGTTCACATTTTATCTCTTTGTGTTCGTGGTTTTTATCTTGAAAAATTGGATTGCTTCTATATCAAATTGTATCATGAAAACGACTTTCAAAGAATCTCTCTTAAACCCTTGTAAAATCTGAGTTTGTTTGTTGATAATCTGTTACCGTTGGTAATATGTTATTGTTCGTATAAAATAAAATCATTTCAATCTCTAAAAGAAATAAATTGACATTTGAACATTCTTTATCAATTTAAGTGATAAGCTTAGAATTTAGTCATTTTATCGAAGATTAGTTATTTTCAAGTTTTGTTCAAATTAATGTTTGTAGGTTAACAAATAATCGAAAACATTGTCAAGATGAATTTCGATTAAGTGGGTAAAGCTATTCAAGTACATTGGAAGATCGAAGAATCTACAAGAAGACAACACTTAGCAAAATTCCAAGATTTCAAAGAAGTTCTTTTCAAATCCAAAGATACTTTGAGACAGACTCAAAGTAGTTGCACATTTAAGTTTAAAATTCAAATTCAAATGTTTGAATTTGAATTTAGGAAGTTTCCAGCTATTGAGTTTGTAATATAGAGATAAGGCAATCATTACTTTTACATTAAGAAGTTATTTTTGTCAAAAACATTTGTCCTAATCTTGTTAGAATGACAGATATTTTCATCGTCTATAAATATCGAGGGGGTGAAGGCATTTAAGTTAGTTGAAAAATACTTACACACATTCTCTCACTATTTCTATCAAGTCTAACGCACACAAAAGGATAACAAAAGGGAATTAGTTAAATATATTTTCCACCCTGCTTTCTTTTTGTAATCTTTACATTTCAATGAAAGTTTAAAACAATTCATTTACATTTCTTGCAAACTTTTCATCTTTTGATTGAGTGATTCCCGTAATCATTTGATTTTTTTATTTACTTTATTTTTTTACATCCAATGACAGATCTCAATTAGGATGTAGGGCCACGACCCCAATGTGATTCCCATAATCATTTGATTTTGTTTATTTGCTTTATTTGTTTACATCCAATGACATATCTTAGTTAGGATGTAGGGCCACGACCCCCATATTGTGTGTGTGTGTGTGATTCATCTTTATTTGATGAAATTTATATTTTATGATTTCTATTTAGGGTTGTATATAAATATGTAACAAATCCTTTTTATTAGTAAAGTAATATATTATTAATATATTAGTAAAATTGTATATTTGATATGGTTATTAACACATTTATGGGATTCATATATCTAATTGCTCCTTTTTATTAGTTGAGTTTTTTTTATTAAAAGAAATTTATTAAGATAGAAGAGAGATACAAAAAGAGGTGAATAAGATATCTACCACAAAAGAATTAAAGAAGAAAATTACAAAGACAACAGAGAAACAACATAGCACAAAATTAAGAAAGTACAATGGGAGCCAATCTCTACACAAATCTGAAATAGCAACCCCCTTAAAGAGATCATTAGTTGAGCACTGAAGAAAAGCCAAAAATCTTATTCTTTCCCTCAATATTTCTAAAGACATCAAAAAACCTTGAAAAATCTGAGCATTCCTTTCCAACCAGATGCACTGTCGAATAACAGCAGCAACACAATTCCCACAAAGTCGTGACTATTTTTATTTTTCCAAATACTTTTTACCTTATTATCAAAATAGTCTCTAAAGAGTTAGGACAAATCCAATGTTCACCACAGATGCCAAACAACCTATTCATAAGAAACTAGTAGACTGACAATATAAGAACAAATGTGTAACTAATTTTGAACTCTTCATACTGATAGCAATATATTTTATTCATTTAATAATCCTCTCACTAGGCTTCTTAAGATTCAATTAGGCTTAATTAAGTTAGTTTTGTCACATTTTATGATATTGAGACTAATTGGATCATTGAAGGAATTATTGCATGAATTGACCTTAATTTGTCTATTTGGCAGCGTTCAGTAAATTGACTATAATTTGAGTTTCAAATATTTGATTGATGTGATTCTAGTCTTGTAGGAAAGTTAAGACAATTCTCTACAGGTTTCATGAAGACCTCAAGAGAGGAATCACGCGTTTGGATAATTTAAATTGAAGTGAAAGCAAGAGTCAGAATTCTGATCCTGACAACTTAACCTCTACGCACTCATCAGCCCATTTCTTGACCTATAGGAGTTCAATTGATACCAAACTAAGCCCAAATGAAAGATAAGATCTAAATCTACAACTTTCATGCAGAACACAAGAGCATATTCGAATGTCTAGTAGGTTTAGGGTTAGATTGTGATGAAACCAGTGGCATTGGAAATCTGAGACAAGACCCTTCAACTTTCATGAAGACCACTTATGCAATAGGTGACTTTATGATAGAGTTATAATCATGTGAAGACAGCTGAATTGGTTAAGCGGGAGATAAGCATAACAATAATCTTTCACTCATCTACCCGCTCATTAACAACTCTATTGTCATGTTCCACTCATCCACCCACTCATTAAACAACTTTCTTGTCATTTTGTACCATTCATGCTCTATAAAAGGCACCATGGGTTGCTCATTAAAATCATCTTGGTTTAGAGATCAAGATCTTGTTCTTGTATTATTTGTTTCTCTTGTTGTAGTTTTCTTTTGCTCTAAATAGAAATTATGTTCATCTTCTTCTTCTTCTTCTCTCTTTCTTCCTTCTTGATTCATGAGTAACTAATTCTCATTTTGCTTAGGTGAAAATGTGAAGCTTTTGGTAGTGAAATAAGGTTGGGTTAATCTATTTTTTGTGCTTGAATGTTATATTATCAAGTGAACATTATATGTGTTGTATTTTGTTTTCAATCAATTTAGAAACCCTCCTTGTAAAGTGGAGATCTTGATTTGTTGTAGACAAGAGTTTGGCACAATGAATGTTTGAACCCATTTACAAGTGTTGGCGTTAGAAACCCTTCTTATAAAGTGGAGATCTTGATTCGTTGTAGACAAGAGTTTGGCACAATAAATGCTTGAACACATTTACAAGTGTTGTCGTTAATAGATAATCAAAGGAACCATAATATAATTACATATATAATCCTAAATAAATTTTGAATGTTTTATTTTCTTATTAAAAACTCCGTTATGCGTGGATTCTAATTGAGTTATAAAAAAATTAATTTTGTCCTTAATTTACTTACCAAGAGTGGATTTCCTAACCTGAGCAAATCTTTTTTAATTGTGAATAAGTTTTATTACCTTTATTGTTGTGACAAATCATTTCCTTACCTCAAAGAATTTTTTCTATATCAATTTCTTGTGGATCGACTTGGAACTCTTGAGAATTTATTACTTGAGACAACTTGTACTTGGTTTGCAACAATACAAAATTTTGTATCAAGTTTTTAGCGTCGTTGCCGAGGACTTTATTTGAAGAACAAATTTATTGAGGTTTTCTTTCTTTAAGTAAACTTCATCATCTGGTATATTATTTCCCTACTCTTTTAATTTTCTAGTTATATCATATTTAATGGCAGGTTTACCGCTTACTTTTTAATATTTTTTTGTTTTCATGGTAGGTTTACCACTTACTTGTTAATATTTTTTTTACTATTATGGAAGGTTGAGCTCTGTATATATTTTATTTTTTTTCCTATTTTAAGTCACTTATTTATGCTTAATTGGTATTGTGATTCAAATTCTGGTTGTTTAGTTAAAACTAATCCTGGTACTTTATATATTGATTTGTTTGAATCACAATCACACACATTAAACACAATGACTAAAAATAAAAGTGTACATGATAAACATGAAAATTAACCATTGCGAACCATGCATGAATATTTGCAACCATCTCGAAATTCTAGTCCATCATGTTTTATCTTTCCACTCAATAATAACAATTTTAGATTTAAACCGGGTATGATTTCATTACTTCCTAATTTCCATGGTTTAAAATCTGAAAGCCCATATTTACATCTAAAATAATTTAAAGAAGTATGTATTACTTTCATTGATCAAAATTGCACTAAAAAAATTATTAAACTTAAATTATTTCCTTTTTCTTTAAAAGATAAATTAAAAACTTAGCTTAACGCTTTGAAACCAAGATCAATTAACACATAGAAAGAAATGCAAAGTTAGTTTTTAAAGAAATTTTTTTCAACACATAAAACCAATGCTTTGAAAGGACAAATCAAAATTTTTCTCAAAATTCAAATGAAGCATATTTTAAAAGTTGGAAACATTTTAAAGATTTGTTAAATTCTTGCTCACTTCATGGTTTTGAAAAATAGCGCACTATAAGCTTCTTTTATGAAGGGTTAACACCTGAAACTAAACAATTTATGGAAACAATGTGCAATGCCGAGTTTCTTGATAAAGAACCTGAAAAAGCTTTAGAATATTTAGACCCTTTAGCTAAGAATTCTCAATCTTGGCATAGTACTAATCTTTCTGAAAATTCAATTAGATCTAACCTTGTAAGTGCTAGTAAAGAAAAATATCACCTTAGTCAAGAAAAAGATCTAAATACTAGGTTTGCCAGTTTAGCTAGAAAGATTGAAGCCATGGAATCAAGGAAAGTAAAAGAAATCAAATCTGTACAAAATGAAAAAATTTGTGGCATTTGTGATGAATTAGGACACTCAACAAATGAATGTCCAAAAATTTCTATTTTTAAAGAAGTTGTGCATGAGCAAGTAAATGCACTGAATAATTTTAAAAAGCCATTTACCTCTTCTTTTTTAGATTCATACAATCCGGGATGGAGAAATCACCCGAACTTCAGTTGGAGGACTAATAATCAGTCATAATTTATGCAACCACCGCCTCCTCAGGCACAACTAGACTCTCAAAATTCTCAAGGATATGCACCTTATGTCCCACCATATAGGAAAAACCTTGAAGCGATATTGTATACATTCATGGAAAAGCAAAAGGCCATTAATAACCAAAACACTCAAGCCATGATTGACATATAAAGCACTCTTGCTAAATTTGCTTCTGCAGTCACCATTCATGAGAAAAGAAAAATTTCCTTTTCAACCTCAACCAAATCCCAAGGGTCAATACAGTCTAAATGAGGGTAGTTTAGAAAGCCAACAAATAGATCAAGTCAAGTCAATAATAACTCTTTGGAATGGAAAGGTTGTTGAAAAACAAATTCCTAAACCTTGTGAGAGAGATGATGAATCAATCCCCCAAGATAAGGAAGAGATCGATAAGTCACTTGTCCAAAAGGAGACCAAACTCTCGTCTTCACCCCTATTTCCTCAAGCATTAAACAATTCAAGAAAATTAAACCACAATACTGAAATTTTTAAATAAGTGAAAGTCAATATTCCTCTGTTAGATGCTATCAAACTGGTTCCTTCTTATGCCAAATTTTTGAAGGACTTATGCATTGTTAAAAGAAAACTAAATGTGAAAAAGAAAGCCTTTTTGGCTGAACAAGTAAACTCCATTCTTCAGAATAATAATGCCCTGAAATATAAAGACCCTGATTATCCTACAGTTTCATGCATTATTGGAGAACATAAAATTGAACAAGCTTTACTTGATCTTGGTACTAGTGTTAATTTACTTCTATATTCAGTTTATCAGCAACTCAACTTAGGTGGGTTAAAACCAACTTTTATAACTCTTCTACTTGCCAATAGATCAGTTAAAATTCCAAAAGGAATAGTGGAAGATGTGTTGGTACAAGTTAATAAATTCATATATCCTGTGAATTTTATTGTGTTGGAAACTGAACCTATGGTTAATAGTGATAAGTCAACTCCTGTTATTTTAGGTCGCCCATTTTTAACAACATCTAATGCTTTGATAAATTGTAGAAATGGAGTGATGAAGCTAACATTTGGAAATATGATACTGGAGTTTAATGTTTTCAACATGTGCAAGCAACCACAGGAAGTCCATGATGAAAAGGAGGAAGTTGAAGGGATTGAGGCCATTATAGATAATCATCTTCAAACCAGGAGTTCTTCTGATCCATTAAAAATTTGTTTAATTAATTCATTTGACTCAGGTATACAATTAGATGATGATATTTCTAAAATATACTCTTTGCTTGATTGTACACAGGTATTAGAATACAAAGGATGGAAGCTGAGATTCGAAGAGTTAAAACCCATGAATGATAATACCCATGAAGAAGTACCTATACTGCAACTAAAGTTATTACCTGCTGGGTTAAAATACACATTTTTGGGAGAAGAGCAAAGTTTTTCAGTGGTAATTTCCTCGACCCTTACCAGAGAACAAGAATGTATGTTAATAAAAGTACTTAAAAGGCATAAAATTGCAATTGGATGGACATTAAAGGACATAAATGACATTAATCCATTAATTTGTACACATAAAATACATTTAGAGGATAATTCTAAAACATCACAACAACCTCAAAGAAGATTAAATCCACACATGAAAGAGGAAGTTAGAGCTAAAGTTCTCAAATTACTTGATGTTAGAATTATTTACCCTATCTCTGATAACCAGTGGGTAAACCCTACACAAGTTGTATCTAGGAAATCTGGAATAATAGTGGTTGAAAATGAAAAAGGTGAGTTAATACCTACGCGAGTCTTACCCAGATGGTGTATGTGTATTAATTTTAGAAAATTAAATGTTGCCACTAGAAAAGATCATTTTCCCTTGTCATTTCTTAATCAAATTCTGGAAAGGGTAGCAAGACATCCCTACTACTATTTTCTTGATGGTCATTCGGGCTATTATCAAATACCCATTACACTAGAGGATCAAGAAAAGACCACTTTTATATGTCACTTTGGCACTTTTGTATATAGAAGAATGTCTTTTACCCTTTGTAATGCTTCGGTAACATTCCAAAGATGCATGCTAAGTATTTTTAGTGACATGTTTGAGCATTATTTAGAGGTTTTCATGGATGACTTGACAGTTTATGAAAATTCATTTGAAATTTGTCTTGATAATTTAGAAAAAGTTCTTAAAAGATGTGAAGAAAAAGGACTTGTGTTAAACTGAAAAAAATGTCATTACATGATTACCTCATGAATAGTATTAGGTAATTTATTATCATCTAAAGGAATTGAAGTTGACAAGGCCAAAGTTGAATTAATTCCCCATTTGTCTTCACTAAAAATAGTTAGGGAATTTCGTTCATTTTTAGGACATGCAGGATTTTATAGAAGATTCATTAAGGACTTTAGTATAATATCTAGACCATTATGTAATTTTCTAATAAAAGTTGCACTATTTGATTGGATTCAAGAATGCTAAAAATCTTTTGAAAAATTAATTGGTCTTCTGACATCTACCCCTATCATGCAACCCCCTGACTGGTCTTTGCCTTTTGAGTTGATATCTGATGCTAGTGATTTTGCTGTTGGCACTGTTTTAGGGCAAAGAAAGGAAGGTAAGTCTCATGTAATTTATTACATAAGTCGAACTTTGAATGGTGCACAAATGAATTTTATCACTACTAAGAAAGAACTACTTGCTGTAATTTTTGCATTGGATAAATTTTGAACTTATTTAATTAGTTCTTCTACTGTTGTTTTCACTGATCACGCTACTGTTAGATATTTAATGTCTAAGCAGGATGCCAAACCTAGGTTGATACAGTGGATCTTGTTGTTTTAAGAATTCAACATCACAATAAAATATAAGAAAGGAGCCGAAAAAGTTGTTGTAGATCATTTTTCCAGACTTACAACAGACTCACTTTTTGACATCACACCTATAAATGATTTTTTTCCCAATGAATTTTTATTTTCTGTCAATTCCATGTCTTGGTTTGCTAACATTGTCAATTTTCTTGTAACAGGAAACATGCCGCCTCAATGGACGCACCAAGACAGAAGGAAATTTTTTACTGAGGTGAAAATTTTTTATGAGATGACCTATATTTGTTCAAATATTGTCCTGATCAAATCATTCGGAGATGTGTGCCCGATAGTGAGGTAGGTAATGCCATTAAATTTTGTTACTCGGAAGCATGTGGAGGTCATTTTTCTTCAAAGAAAACAGCTGCGAAAATCTTGCAGTGTGAATTTTATTGGCCCACTTTATTTAAGGATAACTATACATTTTGCAAAAGTTGTGAAAATTGTCAAAAATTGGGTTCCATTTCTAAACAAAACATGATGTCTCTGGACCCTATCATTGTCATTGAAATTTTTTATTATTGGAAATTTGATTTCATGGGTTTATTTCCACTAGGGGTGTCAAAACAGGTTGACCCGACCCATTTAGGCCAACCCATTATGGGTCAGCCCATTTTTGGGTCTGCCCATTCGGGTCATGTAAGTCTCGGGCTGGAATTTTGTTAGCCCAACTCAGCCCATTTAGCTTTATGTAGTGTTAAAAAAATGGGCTGGCCTGGCCCATTCGGGCCATATAAGTTTCGGGTTGGCATTTTGCTAGCCCAACCTGTCCATTTTGTAGAGTTATTCGGACTAGCCCATCAGGCTTAGCCCATTTTGGCACCTCTAATTTTCACCATCATTTGGATTTGTGTATATTTTGGTTGTAATTGACTGTGTCTCAAACTGGATTGTGGCGATTTCATGTCGATACAATGATCATAAAATTGTTCTTAAATTTTTAAAAGAAAATATCTTGAGTCGATTTGGAATCCATCGAGTTATTATCAGTGATGGGGGAACACATTTTTGCAATAAACTATTTGAATCCTTAATGAAGAAATATGGCATTACACACAAAATTGCCACCCCTTATCACCCTTAAACAAATGAACAAGTAGAATTAGCAAACAGGGAGATTAAACAAATTTTGAAAAAAATGGTTAATCTAAATCGTAAAGATTGACCTTTAAGATTAAACGATGTACTTTAGGCTTATGTACTGCTTTCAAAATATCTTTAGGCATGTCACCCTATCGATTAGTCTATGAAAAACCTTATCACTTCCCTGTAAAATTGGAGCATAAAGCATTTTGGGTCATTAAAGTTTTCAACTTAAACATTGATGATGCTTGCAAGATACGCAAATTGCAATTAAATGAACTTGAGAAATTGAGAAATAATGCATATGAAAACTCAAAAGTTTATAAAGTTAGAGCAAAAGCTTTTCATGACAAATCAATTTTGAGGAAATCTTTTGAAATTAGTCAAAAAGTTCTGTTTTATAATTCTTGTCTTCACGTATTCCCTGGAAAATTGAGATCTAGGTGGAGTGGCCCTTTTGTTGTCAAACAAGTGTATCTATATAGGGCCATAGACATTGAGAACCCTAGGAATCCATGGACAAAGACTTAAACCATTTCTGGAAACCCAAGTTATTGAGGCAGAATCCATCTCCTTTTCTAATCCATGTTATGAGAAGAATTTATTTTAATTTTGTTACTTTCTTTTTGCAATTCTTTGTGACCCCGGTTAAGTGGCGGATCACGGTACTCTATGACTCTCAAGTCGATTTATTTTTTAGTTTCCTATAATAACTGATTCCTTCTCCTTTAAAATGGATGTTATTCTCTTGAATTTAAGAAAACATTTTCCTTCTCTTTCTCAAAATGTTTTAACAAAAATCTACAAAGTTAAGTGTGAAAGATTGAGAATGTTAATGCCCAAAGGCATCTTGAAATATATACGCTAGATAATCAAAGCAAAGGTCCGTTTAGCAGGTGAATCTTCAAATTCATTTGCCTCATACATGCCATGTCTTGGTAAAAGTTCATATTCTAAAAGGAGAAGAGCGAAAAGAATAAAAATTTATCATAAATGTATGCTATGAAATTGTAACAAGCGATGTCGTTCTTTGGGAATGATTTCCGTGAACCGAAAAGATAAAATATACTTTATTAAGAATGGACTGAGTAAGGAGTCATTAGATTATATCTTATTGACTCTTGTGACACATTCTTGTGGAGTTGTACATCATGAACTTAATTTATGAAATCTCTTCAGGGATGAGTAAAAGCGTTACAGTCTTAGGAATATGACTCAAAAAGACCTTGTTTGCCAATTTATAAGAAAATTCAATAGAAAGCTTATCTTGGACTCATAGAAGGCATTTAAGTCGTTACTAGATGTAAAACCAGAAGAAGATGTGAGCCATAATCACAATAACATGTATGTTATTATCTTGTTGATCTAAAAAAAAGATAAAAAAAGGGTGATCGAAAGAGTACCATGCTCTTAATTGAGTGTGGAGCCCCTAATCTTAGGGTTAAACCCATCATTGACTTGGGTTAGACCTCACACGCCGATCTTTAAATAAGGTTCATGTGCCATACTATGTAGAGAGCCGTTCTCAGTGACCCAAAGTTTACCTTTTAGGTAAGCTGAGATGATGGGCAGATAGAAGCGCCCCGGGTTAGCATACTCACGTGACTATGCAGTTGAGCTAGATCCTGTAATATCAGGTTATGGGCTCTGTAGCGACCTCTCACTGGCTGTGGTAGTTGGTGGTGGTTGTCAGATTTACGCACTTTAATTAGTTATGTCGTAGCTCAATCCAAAATATTCCACAAGCGAGAGGGAGAAGAATTCCAAGATTGGTTGAGCTATCTTGGTATTACTGCACTGGTGACACGCAGTATAAAGATATGCCACCAATTCCCTATACTGATGACACATAAGTTAAGGATATGTCATCTTTGTTGAATAAATGGGCGTGAGAGCCTAGCCTCCAGTTTTAGATTGGTTCTAGCTTTCGTTTTCTTTCAAAAAAATAAAAAAAAAATTAGTGTTTCTTAATTTTAAACTTTTCTGACAATAATCAACCTACCCATATAGGTGCTATCATTATATTTTTCATTTTTTTCCTATTTAAACACTTCATTTTCTTCATTTTCATCCAACACATAATCATTTAAAGGGAAGGTGAGTGTAGAAATGGAGGGAGCTTATATTCGTCTACTTACAAATATTTGTGTCTTTTGTGGATCAAGGTTTGGGAAGGATAGAGAGTTTATAAGGGTAGCAAGTACTCTTGGAAAAGTCTAGCTACAAGAAAAATTCATGTAGTATATGGGAGAGGTAGCTTTGAGTTAATGAGGGTTGTATTAATCACTGCACATCTAGGAGGCAGTCAAGTTTTAGGTATCATTCCTAAAGCTTTATCTGAAAGGAACATCATTGGCAAGACAATTGGGGAGGGACTACGAGTATCAACTATGCATGAACGAATGGCTAAAATGCTTGACAACTCTGATGCATTCATTGCCTTACCAGGTGGCTATGGTACTTTGGAAGAAGTTTTTCAAATTGTCTCTTGGGCCTAACTAAACATCCACCATAAACCTATAAGTTTGTTGAATGTTAATAATTTATTTGATGGTTTGTTATCTTTTCTTGACCATGCTGTGGAACAAAACTTTATCACACTTTCGGTATGACAACTCCTTGTCTTTGCTTCCACTGTAGATAAGTTAATTGATAAATTACAAGTTTTTGTTTATGAACCTGATCTAGTAATAACTCAGATAGATTGGTTAGAGGGAAGCAGTAAGGAACGTGAATTTGATCTGGCACTTCATCTATAACTTTCCTTTACCTTTGGTTTTATTTATCCTACTTTGTTTTTATTTAAATTTGTGTCAAGTTTCTTTTTTCCATAATAGCCACAACATGTAATATCTTCTATCCTTTACTCATTTATATTTTAACATTGAGGGCAATGTCATGATTTGGTTGGGGGGAATGATAGTTGACATAAAATGAAAAAAAAATTAGGGTAGTATGTTTATTAGTATAGTTGTCAGTAACTTACTAATAGCAAAATCAATTAAGGATGACAGAATAAGGAGTAAATTATGCCCTTGAGGTAAATTTACTCTTGAGACGCATCTAAATTGGTGGCAGAGTAAGGAGTAATTAGGTAAATAACTATTTTGTGTTGATTTGTGGAAGTAACGAAGTTTTAACGTTTGATTTCCTTTGAAAGATTAAAGTGAATGCACTCTCACATCCTTTGAAGCAATTGAAATTCAGGGATCATAGCATGATTGAATAAATTGTCTTCTTTCTTAAATTTTACATGCTTGGTTATGAATGTTGAATTGGTGGATTAAGAATGATAGATGTATGTCTTGTGAGATTTTTAGCTTATTGATGAATGGATTAAACATTTGTACCATTCTCTTCTTTCTTATGTGATTTTCACTCATGAAATTATTACTCTAGAACTAGTTTTGACTCTATTTGAGGCTACATTTTCACATGCATACATAAACATGATTGAGACATTTTTCTTGAAATAACTACTTTAACCAAATAGTCAATCTTGCATATTTTTTCTTGCTTAACCCCTTTGAGCTTGTTTGACCATTCCTTGTTTGTAGCTCATTACATGCCTTAAAAAAATATGTTCTTACCCAACCTTAGGGAATAAGAGAGCACTGACATTCGATGAGTTCTTGAATAAGTATAGGGGTGTGTGTGCAAAACGGTTGAAGAAAAAGGAAATAGTAACTATCTTCTTAAAACAAAAACAAAAACAAAAAAAAAAACAAAGTGTAAAGAAAGGTCAACAAGGTAAAAAGGGGAAGCAAAAAAAATATGTAAAGGGAATTTGTATTAGGTAGAGTTGGAATGAACTTTCATGCTTATTATTTGATCTCAACCCTAATGCTCTTTTATTTTCTTTAGTATTTAACCTGTCATATCTATATTATTCCCCTCTTTTACCTTGATTCCATTACAACCTTGAATAAAGTCATTCCATTACAACCTTGAATAAAGTCCTCTTGATTTGTGTGTGTGTGGGTGTTTTGAGTAATGGAGAAGTAGAAGATAAGTAAGCTTATGGTAGTGCAATTTTTCATAGGTTGAATTGAGTGAAATATCTACCTTTTAAGCACTTAAGGGATTGACAGTGAATCTTGTGAGGATCTATCATTCTTGACTCTGCTTTTTAATTAAAATTTCTTTACGTGTTGATTTGAGATGTGAAGATATGTTACATCATAAATGTTTTGATCTCTTGAATCTTTGGTTGCTCTTCTTACTTATAAACTTTTGCATTCTTGAATATCATTAGAAATTGAGTCTTTTAGAGTTTTTAGCTTTTGAGTTTTTGTTGTTTTTCCTTATTCTCAAGCTTCGATCTTATGTGTTTTGCCCGGGAGTGTAAAAGTTAAGTGTGAGAGAATTTGATAACAGTATATTTTATTCATTTAATAGTCATCTCACTAGACTTATTCAGATTCAATTAAGCTTAATTAAGTTAGTTTTGTCACATTTTATGATATTGGGCCTAATTGGATCATTGAAGGAATTATTGCATGAATTGACCTTAATTTATCCATTTAGCAGTGTTCAGTAAATTAGCTATAATATGAGTTGCAAATATTTGATTGATGTGATTTTGGTCTTGTGGGAAAGCTAAAACAACTCTCTACAAGTTTCATGAAGATCTCAAGAGAGGAATCACACGTTTGGATAATTTAAATTGAAGTGAAAGCAAGAGTTAGAATTTTGATTCTGACAACTTAACCTCTACGCACTCATTAACCCATTTCTTGAGCTATAAGAGTTCGATTAACACCAAACGAAGCCCAAATAAAATTTAAGACTCAAATCTATAACTTTTATGAAGAACACAAGAGCATATTCGGATGTCTAGTAGGTCATATTGGACTTAGAAGTCAGAATAGAGGTGCTATTGTTGGAACCCGAATACTGTGCAAAGATTGGGTCATATCTTGGGCTGTCGTGGTCAGATTGTGATGAAACTGATGGCATTGGAAAGCTGAGACAAAACCCTTCAAATTTTATGAGACCACTTATGTAATAGGTGACGTTATGATAGAGTTATAGTCATGAATATAGCTAAATTGGTTAAGGGGGAGACAAGCATGATAATAAATTTTCACTCATCCACCTACTCATTAAACAACTCCCTTGTCATTGTGTACCCTTTATGCTCTATAAAAGGCACCATGGGTTGCTCATTAGAATCATCTTGGTTTAGAGATCAAGATCTTGTTCTTGTATTATTCATTTCTCTTGTTGTAGTTTTCTTTTACTCTAAATAGAAATTATGTTCTTCTTCTTCTTCTTCTTCTCTCTTTCTTCCTTCTTGATTCATGAGTAACTAATTCTCATTTTTCTTGGGTGAAAGAGTGAAGCTTTTGGTAATGAAATAAGGTTAGATTAATCTATTTCTTGTGCTTGAATATTATATTATCAAGTGAACATTATATGTGTTGTATTTTGTTTCCAATCAATTTAGAAACCCTCCTTGTAAAGTCGAGATCATGATTTTTTGTAGACAAGAGTTTAGTACAATGAATGCTTGAACTCATTTACAAGTGTTGGTGTAACGTCCCAAATACTAGAACTAATAACGTATCTAGTTTACGTATCAGTAATTAAGATTTGGTACATTACTTATGAATATCACAACTATACAAATAAATAGTTTGTATAGATATCAAAATATGAGCCTCTCGCAAAACATATATATATACATATATTGTGAAACAAACTATTATACAAGATGTTATATCATTGTACTTAATATACAAAAAGTGTCTCATGGTAGCAAACTCACTAGAACTAATAACCAAAAAGATCTAAACTATTCTTCTCAAGCCCAAACTCCATCTTGCTCCATTACTTATTTCTTGTCTGAAATTATCACGAAAATTTCATACACGAGATGAGAATTAACAAATTCTCAGTAGCACAATTAATAAAAAAAAATGTGTCATCATAACAATTTCAGTAATTTCGAGGAATAATCATCTTTTTAAAACTAATCTTTATAACTTAGGAAGGGGGCAAAAGTGATAACTTCATAGAATGTGGTTATTTGTGCCCTATCTCTGTACTTAAAAGAGTGCTTAGTTCTTGTGTATAACGCATATTTGGAATGGTTTAAGCTTATATTTGTCATATTCAAATTTAGATGCCTTTGTATGTGATATTGAGCATATTGTGTTTATTTGATAAGTGATTAAGTGAATTTGTATTTGTTATTAATTTGTTGATTTCTCTATTATAGGAAGGACTCCAAACAAGAAGATATATGGAGCATTTGAGTCAAAAGTGAAAGAGAAAGCCAAATTTGCATCTCAGCAAGTAACGTCGTGACGTGGGCATGATAATGTCGCGGCGTTGGTGTATTCCCCTGCATCAGTACAAAGACTCAAGGCCAAAGCGCTGCGGCGCATGGAAGTGAATGCCGCGGCGTAGGTTATCTAAATATCTAGAGCGCTATGACACTGAGAAGTGGACGCCACGGCGTCTGTAACCTAATTGTACGCGCACCACAGAGTGATGTGTTTAATGTTGTGGCGTCCCCTGTTTTTCTGCACCTATAAATAATGTTTTATTAGATTTTAGAAGAGAATTTTTTTAGGTTTTAGAGAAGCTGCGGGTGAAATTCACATTTTGGAGGCTGAGGAGGCTAGCGAAGCCAAGGTCGGAGGCCATCTTTTTCATGGAAGGAGATTCAAGCTTCAAAGATGATATCCATAAGCTTTTTCCTTTCTCCCTATGCTTACCCTTCTCTTCCTTATCTCTTGAACACTATTTTTTATGTATATTTTCATGTTCAATGATTAGTTGAGCTGTATTTAGGGATTACTTTGGATCCTTGTATGAATATTGATGTTTATGTAGTATTTTGAGTATATATTGATGTTTGGTTCTATTTAATCATATGGATCTTAATGCTCTTGATTGTTTGATCAGTTTTTGAGTGATTTGTTGAAATCTGATATACCTAGACATAGAAATTTGGATTTTAGATCATACATATGGTTGATGCATGTTTAATTTCATTCAATTGGCTTGGATAAGTTGATTCGCTAATGGGATAGAAATATACCTCTTAGTCATGCATAGCGGGTGTTTGAGAATAGATCGTTCATGAGTAGAGTTTGCACTAGTTCTCATGGAAACATAGTGAATTAGGTAAATAAAACTATAGTTGATTGACCTAGACATAGGTTTTTAACTAAAGTAGATTGTCAAGCTAACTTAACTATTCATTAATGTTACTTATAAGAATTGTATATCATTAATTGAAGTATGAGGGGAAAAAGGATTTTCTAAAACTCTAAACCATTATCTTTACTTTCATTTATCGCTTTTATGTCTTTAGATTAGTTTTACAACACTTTCTTCTATTTTATATGTTCTTGAATAGCAATAGCTAAGCTATTGGATGATACTTAGTTTTGGAAGCCAATTTTATCCTCGTGGGAACGATCTCTTACTCTATATCTGTTTTACTTGAATGACTCGTACACTTGCGGTAAGCAAATAGACTAACAACTTTTTAGTTAAGAAAATAAATTTTTATCTTATGAAAGGACCAAGAATTTGCTTATTAAGTTTTTGGCGTCGTTGCTGAGGATGTGGTTTAATTCTATATTGCTAATATCAATAAAGAATTTAGTTAGTTCTAATTCAAGTTGTATATAATTAGTTTTAATTTAAGTTCTCTTTATGTTTTTGCTTTAGGATAAATAAGGAAGTCAGATGATCATAATCATACGAGGCCCTTCAGGGAATTCACGACTCCTGAGAAGGAAAACCTTTGATTAAGTTCATGAAGACTACTCATCCACACAAACCATTTTGGAGACAAAGTCCTGCCAAGACTGTAAACTAGGCCCTTCTTGGGAGGAACCCCAAGTTTATGTTAAATTATTATCTTTACTTTTTGCGTAAATAGGTAGTATGTTGAATTTGGTATGTTAATATGTTATGTTAATTATGTTAGTATGTTGTTGTTGTTAATATGTTAATAGGTAATTTATGTTAGTATCTTAATATGGTAATATATAGTTTTTATTAGTTTTTATGTCTTAATTATATTAGTATTTTGTTTGTTAAGTTTTAAGTTCTACTTATGTTCATACTTATATATGTTAGTATGTTAGTATGTTAATATGTTAGTTTTATGTTTTTGATTATTTTTATGTTTTAGTTATATTTTAAGTTTTAAATAGGTTAGTATGTAGATTTTATGGTTTATTATATTTTTTATGTACATTTTGTAAAATAGCTTTTTGAATAAGTTTTGCTGGTATTGGAAACCACTTTGAAGCAAAACCAGCAGCAAAATTGTGTTTGCTGTAAGATTTTGCAGGCTGATCTCTCACGCCGCGGTGCAAGGCACTGAACATCGCGATGCTAGAGTGGGTTTTCTGCAGAATTCTGCAGACGAGCTTAACGCCGCGACGTAGGCATGTGAATGTCACCGCATTGTGCTCTGTTTTGTACATATATTTTTTATTTTTGTGTTTTTCTAGATTTTAGTATGCTCATATTAACAGTGTGCTTAATTTGAAAAGTTTAGGTACCCAATGTGCCAATGAAAGTGAGGACCTTGTCTCACTTTGGTTTGGGGGAGTAGCATTACGTGCTTTGATTATAATGTTCTATTTGAATACATGTAATGTTATTTTCTAGATTCAGTTGCGATAGTCATCATGCTTTTATGATTTTCTATTTCTTTGGCTATTACTAATGGGTTTGAAAAAGAAATTTTAATTTTTAATATTACGCAAAAGATGTTATGCATGCTTGATGAAAAAGTTAGATTTATTTGAATGCATGATATGTTACAAAAATGCAAGTGTTGTTATGGTTGTCCATTGATGTGAAAGGTTACTATTTGCTCCATTTTCAGTGAAACCTTATATGATCTTTAAGTATGTGAAACAATTTAGTTGTTTTGTATGCATGATTTTCATTTCACTTAGATGTAAGTGTAACTTTGAAAATGATAAGAGTGCATGTCTAGAAAATGTTTAAAAAATGTACATGTAAAGATTTCGATTATTCTAAAAATTATTTTTCAACTCTCTTGAGGTGAAATCCTAGGTTGTGCATGATTGAGGAAATGATTAGGGCATTGTTTGGACCGATTGAGATTGAGCATTTCAAGCTTACCCTGAATGATTTTATCATAGGTCCCATTTTGAAGCTTTATAATTGTTTGGCCTTATTTGTTTTTTTACCACTATTGTGTTCGTTAACCTGTTAACCGTTCTAATGCATGTGAAAGCATTGCATTTTCTTCCTACCATCATTGTTTGTTAAGTACATAATATGTTATTTCTTGAAGTGAGTCTTGTGATTAGGAGTATTAATAATTCAATACAAAATGAGCCTAAAGGAACCAGATGCAGTCAAAGAAAAAAAAAAGCATTGCTTTGCAAAATAAAAGAAAAAAATGAAAAGAAAATGAAAGAAAGAAAAAAAAAAGAAAAAAGGAAAAGCAAAGCATAAGAATAGAAAAGTTTGAAAAGCATCAAAAAGGTTCTGGTAAGTTTTCACTTTACACTATTGAATACCCTACTAATATCAGTTAGTGGCTCATGATTTGGAATAATATGTTTATGTTTCTCATTGTTTGTGTTATATCTTATCCTTTCTGTTCTTTCACCCATATCATTGGCCTAACATTACAAGCTGTTGAAGTCCCTTTTGATCCTCAATTGTGTGTGATTTTCATTAGTGGAGAGAGAGTTGTATTACAATCTTGTGGATTCTATGATTTATTTGCATGTATGCTTATAAACTTATCTGGATGTGTATGACTTGATTAGTAGAAGTTTATTTTGCATGTTTGTGGGAAAATATGAATTGCATGAAGAATGACTAAATTATTAGCATGTGAAGGATTGTTTATGTGTGAAGCTGATTATGAGGCAATAGTACTTTTTAAGGGCTGATACAATCATTATTCACTAGCTGTGATTTAAATGAAAGATTAAAATTTGATATATACTGAATGATATTTGAGAATGAATTGTAAAGCTTGTTTACTTAGTCCTATTTTGTTTTGCTCGAGGACTAGCAAAATGTAGGTTTGGGAGTGTGATAACTTCATAGAATATGGTTATTTGTGCCCTATCTCTATGCTTAAAAGAGTGCTTAGTTCTTGTGTATAATGCATATTTGGAAGGTTTTAAGTTTATATTTATCATATTCTAATTTAGATCTCTTCCTATGTGATATTGAGCAAATTGTGTTTATTTGATAAGTGATTGAGTGAATTTGTATTTGTTATTGATTTGGAGATTTCTCTATTATAGGAAGGACTCCAAACAAGAAGATATATGGAGCATTTTAGTTAAAAGTGGAAAAGAAAGCCAAATTTGCATCTCAGCAAGTAATGTCGTGACGTGGGCATATTAATGTCACGGTATTGGTGTATTCCCCTGTATCAGTATAAAAGACCCGAGGCCAAAGCGTCGTGGCACAAGGAAGTGAATGCCACGGCGTAAGTTATCTAAATATCTAGAGCGCTGCAACACTGAGAAGTGGACGCCACGGCATCTGTAACCTAATTGTACGTGCGTCGTGGCATGATGTGTTTAATGCCGCGGCATCCCCTATTTTTATGCTCCTATAAATACTACTTTATTAGATTTTAGAAGAGAGTTTTTTAGGTTTTAGAGAAACTGCGGCTAGAATTCACGTTTTGGAGGCTGAGGAGGCTAGGGAAGCCAAGGTTAGAGGTCATCTTCTTCATGGAAGGAGATTCAAGCTTCAAAGATGATATCCATGAGCTTTTTCCTTTCTCCCTATGCTTACCCTTCTCTTTCTTATCTCTTGAACACTGTTTTTGATGTATATTTTCATGTTCAATGATTAGCTGAGCTGTATTTAGGCATTATTTGGGATCCTTGTATGAATATTGATGTTTATGTAGTATTTTGAGTATATATTGATGTTTGGTTCTGTTTAATCATATGGATCTTAATGCTTTTGATTATTTGATCAGCTTTTGATTGATTTGATGAAATCTGATGAACCTAGACATAGGAATTTAGATTTTAAATCATACGTATGGTTGATGCATGTTCGATTTCATTCAATTGGCTTAGATAAGTTAATTCGCTAATGGGATAGAAATATACCTCTTAGCCATGCATAGCAGGTGTTTGAAAATAGATCGTTCTTGAGTGGAGTTTGCACTAGTTCTCATGCAAACATAGTGAATTAGGTAAATAAAACTATGGTTGATTGACCTAGACATAGGCTTTTAAGTAAAGTAGATTCTTAAGCTAACTTAACTATTTATTAATGTTACTTATAAGAATTGCATATCATTAATTGAAGTATGAAGGGAAAAAGGATTTTCTAAAACTCTAAACCATTATCTTTACTTTCATTTATCGCTTTTATGTCTTTAGATTAGTTTTACTGCACTTTCCTCTATTTTATATGTTCTTGAATAGAAATAGTTAAGCTATTGGTATATACTTAGTTTTGGAAGCCAATTTCATCCTTGTGGGAATGATCTCTTACTCTGTATCTATTTTACTTGAATGACCCGTGCACTTGCGATAAGCAAATGAGCTAACAAGTTTTTGGTCAAGAAAACAAATTTTTATCTTATGAAAGGACCAAAAATTTGCTTATCAAAAAGCCAAATCCAGTCATTTCTCTTCTCAAAATAGAATTCTCATTTTCATTATCATGAAAATCATTTAAGTCCACAACTTGAGAATAAAAAATTTCTTTAACAAAACTCATGATAAAAATCAATCGTATCACTCAATATCAAATCATTAAACTCATGCATTAATTATGCTAGCATTAAAAAAAATATCATTTGCTTGGTAGTAGTCTGCTTTTAGGTTAGTGCACATCAATTTCTTCATATGACCATATGTCGCCACACAAAACTATCTAGGTAACTTGGCCCTGTCCTTCCCT
The DNA here is from genome assembly GCA_029884595.1 of Ormosia semicastrata. Classification (NCBI taxonomy): domain Eukaryota; kingdom Viridiplantae; phylum Streptophyta; class Magnoliopsida; order Fabales; family Fabaceae; genus Ormosia; species Ormosia semicastrata. The sequence goes on along the minus strand of JAQQTO010000063.1, from coordinate 7,066,601 downwards.
GTCTAGCTTAGAGGAGGTACGTTTTCTCCATTTTAAAGCTAAGGTTAGACATCAAACCATCATGATACGGAGAAAGTATGTTATCTCACAATATCAATCATCGGGAATAGTAAGAGAGGTACGTTACTCAGACTATTTAGAATTTAGGATTACTCCAAGTAGTGAAGGAATCACTCATCCTCAACCACTTAATAACTGGGAAAGCTCAAGTAAAGAGGAAGACTCTTCCTTAACCTCAATTACTCTAGTGTAGAGAAAATTAATTATTCTCTTACCATTAACTAAGACTTACCCTAGTACAAGTATATCCAAAATCCAATTTGGCCTAGTCCCACAAAGGGATACCCATGAAAATCCATTCATTTTATTTATCAAATCACCACATATGGAATATAATGCATAATCAATTCATACTCATCAATCAATCTCACTTGATATAACAACACCATAGAAATCATTTTCTTAAACTTGTTTGGATGCATAATCTTTTCACAATCCAGTGAATTCCAATAATTTAATTCAAGGTTTAAAGGTTATATTTAGGTTGCTTGAGTTAAAGAACTATGTATCCATCATTTCAGATCAAAAAAGACATTTTGAAAGATTCTAGCCTCTGACACGGGTCATGTCTGATTATAGGCCCCCCAGTGTTTTCAAACACAGGCCGTGTCTGATTACACACCCCCTCCCGTGTTTTGCTCTGTGAGCACTGTTTACAAATTTCAACTGGCACCTAAGCACTCGGGCGCCGTGGCGTGAAAACCTGGCGTTGCTGCGTGAGACGTGCATCAGCACCAAATTTTTCTAGTTTTCAGCCAAAAATCCATTTTTTTCCAAATCAAACTAGAAACCAGACCAAAGAACATCAATAAATCATCAAAGTTATCATGTTCAAGCATCAAAATATTCATTCAAAATCACAAATCAAAAGAGGGTTTAATACCCCTTTTTCAACCTCAAAAATCATCAAGAAATCAAGAGAGGAAAACCAAGTTTTCACATCATGAATCAAACATAAAAGCTTAAATCTTTTATTATCGAACTAGAAATCTCACTCAAGTTCATCAAGAAATCAGATCTTGAAATGCAAAAGAGGAAGAAAAGAGTGAGAAAATTCCCTTACCTTAACTTGGTATCACTTTCTTCTTGTCTTTTCTATCCTTTTCCTCTTGATCTTGGCTTGATTCTCCTCTTTTCCCTTTGATTTCCTTATTTCCCTCTTTCTTTCTCACTTTTTTAGCCAAAGCATAAGAAAGAGAAGAGAGAGTAGAGTGGGAGACGTGAGAGCAGAGAGATAAACGTGAGAAAAGATAAAAAATGAGTGGATAAGAGGAAAATAGGTAAATAGTAAAAGTGAAATATAATTGGAAATGTTTTATCTGCCTAATTTAACCTTTAAACATCCTCTTAGCGTTATTAAAATTACCAAACAAATTCATTTGAGCTTCTAAATTTTTCTATAGCTTATTCTATCTTCTCTGCTATTTCAGCTATATTATTATTATTATTATTATTATTATTATTATTATTATTATTATTATTATTATTATTATTATATTTTTTAAAGCTTATTTGAACTATTTCTCACCTTCGTAGTTATAAATTTATGTTCAATTCAATCCAAACAATTACTAAAATTACCAAATAACTTATATCATTTTATTGAGTTACTATAATCCTTAATTAGGACTTGTATCTGGTAGAATGTTACAGTTGGCGTTAGAAACCTTCATTGTAAAGTGGAGATCTTGATTCGTTGTAGACAAGAGTTTGACATAATAAATGCTTGAACCCATTTACAAGTGTTAACATTAGAAGATAATCAAAGGAACCATAATATAATTACATATATAATCTTAAATGATCCACTCTCTCAACTGGTTCCTTTTGTCCATATTCATGATACCAAGCTTACAGTTAAAGACGTTTTCTATGAAGGGAATTGGCATTTTGAAAGCTTGTATACTCATCTTCCGGCAGAGATTGTTATGTCTATCCAAAGTCTTTTTATTGATGAGAATTCATCTGATGTCCTTATTTGGGGAAATGCCTCTACTGGTTTCTATTCTGCCAAGGCCGCCTACAATTGGCTCATTCAACAGCGCCCCTCTCATGTATCCCGCATTGAAAATTGGCTTTGGATCTGGAAGCTGAAATTACCTGAAAATATCATACACTTCCTCTGGCTTTCTTTGCTAGGAAATTTACCCACTAACAGTTTTCGTGTTAGTCATCATGTCTGTATTGACTCTTCTTGTAACAGGTGTGGAGCTGGGGAAGAGACTATTCTTCATGTGTTACGTGATTGTTATTTTTCTTCCAGGATTTGGGACCTTCTGCTATTCACGGATAGACAAGTTTTCAATGAGCAGGATACCCACAGTTGGATAGCTAACAATGTGAATGGTGCTTCTGGAATATTGTTTGCTGTTACGTGTTGGTGGCTTTGGAGAGCAAGGAATGCTTTGAAGTTTTCTCTGATGATAGGTGGACCACTTGGTATATTATGAACCAGATTCGGACTCTAGTTGCTGTCATATCTCATGCTTTGCATTCGGATTGCCCTCACCGTCAACCTCGCCAAGTCATGTGGAATCCTCCCTCCCTCCTTTCATCAAGATCAACGTGGACGGAAGCTCATTTGGGAACCCAGGCAAGTCTGGCTATGGTGGTTTACTTAGAAATAGTCTTGGAGAATGGATCACTGGCTTTTCGGGTTTTTGTGGCCTTACCACAAACCTGAATGCAGAGCTCCGGGCGATTTATCATAGTACTCGTCTAGCATGGGATGCAGGCTTTACAAATGTCTGGTGTGAATCTGATTCGAAACAGGCGATTGAAATGATTAACATTGGGGTCCATGACCTCCATCCATATGCGCCTATTGTTAACAGTATCAGGAAACTTTCTACTCGCCACTGGAATATCAGCTTTCATCACGTGCTTCGCGAGGCCAACTCTTGTGCAGACTTCTTGGCCAAACTTGGTGCTACCAAGGACTGCTCTTTTGTCACTTTGGATTCTTGTCCAGCACAGTTGAGCTCCCTATTACTCGCTGATGCTGTTGGTGTTGTCCACATCAGATCTTAGTTGCTGTTTTTTTCCACTTGATAAAAAAAAATGAACTTTGAATACTTTATTTTCTGATTGGAACCTCCGTTATATGTGGATTCTAATTGAGTTATAAAAAGAATTAATCTTATTCTTAATTTACTTACCAAGAGTAGATCTCCTAGCCCAAGCAAATCTTTTTTAATTGTGAGCAAGTTTTATCACTTTTATTATTGTGACAAATCATTTCCTTACCTCAAAGAATTTTTTCTACATCAATTTCCTGTAGATCAACCTCGGACTCCCGAGAATTTATTACTTGAGACAACCTGCACTTGGGTTTGCAACAATACAAAATTTCACATCGTATACACATAACACAAATATTAAGGAAGATGGCTATTTTAGGTCTACAAATCAACAACAAGTCCTTAGTGTTAATCCTATTCAGTACCGCAGTCTAGACAAAAGCCTTCATCTTAGAAGGAGCTTTGGATTTCCAATAAAAGTATCATGAATGAACTTCTCTGTATTAGTATAATGAGTTACGAAATGAAAGAAAGATATACTGGAGTAACATTTAGAAGGTCAAGAGTTCAAATTCTCCAATATGAAATAGAAAAATGTTAGTCATGACAACCATCACTTGAGAGGAGGGTGAATTGGGTGATTACAAGTTTTAAGACAACTTTGACAAATTATGCATTTTGAATCACTCATTCAATAAATGCAATGGAACATGCATAATAAGATACAATTATTATAGATTACTCAAATACAACTTAGGATATATGATGAATTGAGTAAATAAGCTAAATATGAAGTTCAACTCAAGCATATGTAATTAAAGTACAAATGTAAAGGAGATACAGTGGAGAAAAACAAATACAAGGATTTATCCTAATTCAGCCACCAACCACTTGTAGTCTACATCCAGTCCCGAAACTTAACTTGAGATTTTTTCACTATCTCCTAGACTTCACGGGTGTTAGAAAAATCTTTGTACAAATAAGAGCACTCCTCACACCTTGGGATACCTCACCTTTGTGCTAGAGCCTCCAATTCTTCAAGCTTCACAAGTACTTGATGACCTTTACAAACTTGAGCACTCAACACACCTTAGGATACCTCACCCTTTGTGTTTGAGTCTCCAATTCTTCAAGCTTCACGGGTGCTTGATGACCTTTATAAACTTGAGCACTCAACACACCTTGGGATATCTCACCCTTACAACTTTGAGAGATACATCACCCTCTCTTTTACAATTTATACAAAGTGTAAATGATAAGAAACTCTCTTAAGAGTGGATAATACAAATTGAAACACTATGGGTATTAAAGATTCACACTTTAAAGCTCAAAAACAGAGGTTTGGAGAAATAGATAGTGAAATACAAATTTAATGTTCAAGAAAGATTTTCAGATTGTTCTCCAACCTTTCTTTAATGCATAAACATTTTCATTTATAGCCCAAGGAATTTTGGAGCCATTGGTGGTGATTAAGAATGATTTATTATGAAAACTAGCCATTTATAGCCATTGAAAAACTGTTTCTGGTTCGCAAATAATCGGTTAGGACTTTGTCCTAATTGGTTAGGAGCTTTCTATTTTGGCTCCTGTAAAATAGAATAACCTATTAGGTGGAGTTGCTAATCGGTTAGGAGCTTCATATTATGTTTTTTGACTTTCACAATAATCGGTTAGGAGAAACATGTAATCGGTTAGGACTAGTGAAAAATGCTCCTAAGTTTTGCACTAACCGATTAGGTGAATTGCCTAAGCTATTAGGAGCTTTTGAAAACTGAAAAATGCTCTTTTTTATCATACTAATCGATTAGGTCAATTGCCTAATCGGTTAGGAGCATTTAGAACTTGAAAATGGCTTCTGACAGGGTGAATAATCGGTTAGGGAAAATTCCTAATCGGTTATTGCACTCTGGTTTTGAAAACTGACTTTAAATGATCATAACTTCTTTGTTTTTTATTCGTTTTAAGCAAATGACTCATTGGAAAGATATTTGAGTCTATTTTCAAATGAAAAAGTTTCGAAAGAAAAATAAAAGTATTTTGAAAGATATGATTAAAAGAGTAACCAAAGGTCAGTTTTATAAAACACAAACTTGACTATTTTTCATAGATTTGAACTACCACCAAGACTAGTTTTTCAAAACATATTTGTTGGGCATTTTAGAATATAAGAAACACTTTTAAAGATGTTAAAACATATTTGAACTTTAGTGTGATTTCCATTTATCTTTACATAAGATTTAAGTCCTATAAGTTATTCTTGAAGATGTTGGACTTGATCTTTTGCCACCATCACTTCTTGATGTAATCCAAGCTTTCAAAAAAATCTTCTCTTCAAGACTTGCAAATGTTTTGAACATCTTTTCATTCTCATTGTTCTTGAGTTAAGTATAGTTGTGATTTTTTGCATTCTTGTTGTAATATTTACTCTTAGTACTTGGACTATCCTACAAAGTATTGCTTACTTAAACAAACATAGTCAATCCAAATTCATAACTCAATATCTTCATATGCATGATTCATAAATGTATAACTCTAGTTAGTCTAACATGCATATAAGACTTCCATAGACATATTCAAATAAGACATTTATCAATTACTAATAGATATGCTCTATGTAGGATGCAACAAAGAATACTTTTCACATTTTCATTTAAATAGAGTCAAATTCAATATTAATTCATTATAACTCATATAAAGCATTATTGGATATATTATATGAAGAATGTTATACATATCTCATTACAAGATTATTAAGTGAAATATAACTAGATAAGTTACATAATCATGCATGATATAATATATCACATTAAGCACATCTATGTAACATGATCAATATTCTTTTGTGATGTATTTGTCATCTATAAAGCATAAACATCATTCTTTTTGTCTTGTATTTATCATCATCAAAAGTTAACATATTAAACCATTTGGGGCAAAGTAATCTTATTTCCACAAAAAAAAGTTTATATTTTCTAGAAAGAGAAGAAGTGAATGTAAGTCTTGAGTATTTCTATCATTAAGGTTCCTAAAAAAATGGAAATTCCAAGAGACTAAATCACCTTGAAGAATACAAATTTGTTGAACCAGTGCATTATGTAAAGAGGACAGATTTAGAGGCTTGGAAATGCATACATGAAAGAGATATCCATCCATATATCTTCCCAAAATCTAATACAAGAACCATCTCCCAATTTTAAGGAAAGAAAAAGGAATAAATGAATCATAACATTGAGAAATAAATCTCCAAGGGCTTGCATGAGTAGCAGTAAGCACCAGGTTGGCATCCCACCCATTCTAATTCAAACCAAACTTGATGCAAATAACTTGATGCCATAAGGAAGAAGGCTCTTGAGGAAATGCCACAGCCGTTTGCACACCAAAGAAATTTTTTTGCCACTAAGATGCCCAAACCTAAACCTCATTCGCTTTTCAGCCTACAGCAAGTACCCCAACCTACCAAATAATCCTTCCTCAACCCACCAACTCCAAACCAAAGAAAATCCCAGATAATTCTCTCCAACTTTTGTGCCACTCCAATAGGGATACAAAGTAGGGAAAGATAATATATATAGAGGGGAATGCTAGGCAAAAAAGACTTAATGAGGGTAATTCGACCACCCAAAGAAAAGTAAGCTCCCTTCCAATTATCCAACTATTTAGAAACATTTTGAATCTCAAGATCCCAAAAGGAGAGATCCTTTAGGTTTCTCCCTAAAAGGATACCCAAGTAGACTAAAGGCTATTGAAGAATTCGATAACTAGCCAGGGAAGCAAGAATGGCATGCTTATCATTAGACATAAGAATGCTAGCCAACCTACTTTTTCTCAAATTAATATTAAGTCTAGAAAAAGCCTCAAAGATCTAGAGGAGATTAAGAGCATTAGTGAAGCTCTCTGCATCATTCTCTAAAAAGAAAATAATGTCATCCACAAATTGAAAACATGAGACCAAAACTCCACTTGTATTGATAGAATTACGTTTAGAAACTCCGCTTTCCACAACACTAGAAATCATCCCACACAACACATCAACCACAAAAGTAAACAAAAAAAGGAGACAAAGGTCTCCCTGTCTAACTCTTTTTCGACCTTGAAACCAAGACTTAGGTTTCCCATTAACAATAACTGAGAAAGTAGATGATGAAAGACAACCTATAATCTAACTCTTCCATCTAGCTCTAAAACCTATCTTATCCAGCACCTTATCGAGGAAACCCTAACTCGCCCGGTTATAGGCTTTTTGAAAGTCTAATTTAAAGACCAAACCCATTTTCCCTTCCATTTTCATGTCCTCCACCACTTTATTAGCCACAAGAGTTGCATCCAAAATCTGCTACCTAGGACAAAATTACTTTGATTCTCTGTAATAATATCTTTAATAATCCCACTCAGTCTACAAGAGAGAACCTTAGTAATTAGTTTGTAAACACTAGTCACCAAACTAATAAGCATGAAATCCTTTACTCTAATGGATTTATTCTTTTGGAAACAAGGGTGATGAAGGTATAATTCATACTCATAGGAATTCTACTGCTTCAATAGAATTCATCAATAAGTCTACACAAATCCTCCTTCATTATGTCCCAACAACTTTTGAAAAAACCCACAGCAAAGCGATTTGGACCCAGAACTTTATCTTTATCCATGCAAAAAATAGCTTGATGTATTTATTCTTCTTCAAAAGGTCTCTTTAGCCAAGTTGCCTTATCTATAGAAATAGACCTGCAATCTAAACCTTCCTAAAAAGGCATGAGTGCAATCCTCCTTATAAAGAGCAACATAAAATTCAGTAATCTTTTCAGATTTAACCTCCAAATTAGTAACAAAAATGCCTTCATCAAGCCCCAATCCTTTTATCATACTTTTTCGTCTTCTACCCGTTGCCATTTTATGAAAAAAAAACTTGGTATTTGCATTCCCTTCGTTAATCCACTTAGCCTTAGACTTTTGTCGCCAACTTATCTCTTCTCTTAAAAAATCTCCTCCAACTAATTCTCAAACAACTAATTCTTGCTTTTACTTCAGAAGAGATCTCCCCCTCTACCTCAAACTTATCTAGAGAATCAATCTCTTTTAATAAGTTATTTTTCATTTGATTTAGATCCCCAAACACCTTCTTATTCCACACATTTAACATCTCCTTGAGGGTCTTTAATTTCTTCATAAATCTAAAACCTTCCCAACCCACCACAAAAATGTCTTCCAAAACCTTCCTCACCAGCTCATAGAAGGAGTGATGACCCAGCCACATATTTTCAAACCGAAAAAGGTTAGGTCCCTATTTCACCTTAGCTGACTCTAGAAATAAGGGGAAATGGTTTGAAACAAGCCTAGACTAAGTCTCTTGGACCAAATCAGGAAAATCATATTCTCAAGCATTTGTAAAAAGGAATCTATCCAATCTAAAAGAGACAATGTGTCTTCTTGAAGCTAACCAAGTAAATTAAGCATTATTAAGAGGTAAGTCTCTAAGGCCATATTCATGGATGAGAGCATCAAACTTCCACATTCTAGTATTTATGCTACCTCCTCTTAATCTCTTATGTGGAAATCGGATTATGTTGAAATCGCTTCCTAAGCACCAACATGAGGAGCAAAACCCAAAAAGAAAGCTCATTTCATCCAAAGAAGAGAACGTAACCGAGGTCTAGTTGGACCATAAATAGAGGAGAACCACCACTCCATTTCCTTTTAATATCAAGTAAGACTAAAACAACAAAAATTCCATGAATAGAGTTCAACTTTGTCGCTACCCTCATAACCCAAATAATCAACATAATGCCTGAAGACCCAACCGAAGGAAGACTTTCCCAATCCTTAAATATATAGAATCCCACACAAATTTGGCCAAGGAACTATCTATGCTTTCCAATTTGGTTTCCTATAACAACACAATATTTAGCTGGCTCATTTCAATAGCCTTCTTAAAGGCCACCCTTTTCCTCAAATCTCCTAACCTTCACACATTCTATTTAACAAGTTTCATAGGCAACCATTCTTCACTTGCTTACCCTTATCACCATCGTAATTAATAGTCATGGCTAACTTGTTATATTCCTTCTCTAAACAATGTTTTTTCCACACATAATTCTTCACCTGCTTAGTAATAGATATATTCAACCCCTCCATATTTACCAAGTTAAGACCCATTGATTATAGTAGCTCTTGTGTAGCATGATTGTCCTTGTCAGGTGTGTTACAATCTATGGCAATGGCATTTCCCTCAAGATTACTTCCACCTTGTCGATCAAGAAAGTTAGCAATAGTAATGATTTTGGTCAGAATTGGTAAGAGTCTGCATCCTTGCTCATTGTAAACATGAACAGAACCTACATAAACAATAGCACAAAGGATATCACTATTTGGTAATGAATAAGGAACAAAAGAATCATAAAAAACAATGTGAGAAGTTTGTTCTATAGAATCACCCCCTTTTCAGTTAGTTCTTTTGTCTAATTTTCAACATTACCTAATGGATTAGCATTGACTTCTTGACAAATAGGTGATATCTTAATGACCTTTTTTGTCCTTACACAATCATTCTCTTCAAATAATTGTTATAACCCTTCCAAATTATCATGTGATGAAGACCCTTCCTGATCTTCATTTCCCAAATGATTGGATGTAAGCAGTTATTGTAAACTTTCAATAAGTAAATCATTTCCTTCCTTAAAAATAGAATCAAAATCACCCCCTCAAAGTCCCCCTCAAATTTGGAAGTGTCATTATTAGAGCTGGTAAAACGGGTTCAACCCGTTGAGTTAACCCGCCAACCCGCTGTTTTTTTGCGGGTTGGGTTCAAGGATTGAACCCATATTTTTTTTTCAACCCGCATAACCTGCGGGTTAAGCGGGGCGGGGGCGAGTTGACCCTGCGGGTTGACTCTTTTTTTTTATTTTAAAAATAATAAGTAATATTATAAATGAAAAACTCTTTGATGTTATATAATTTATGTTTGAATATTTAATTAGACTATTTTAAAAATTATATTTTAGATATGTGGTTTGTAATTTTTTACCATTATTATTTATTATTTTTTTATAGTATTTATTAATTTTTTATATATATTTTTTTTATTTTTTAGGCGGATTAAGTCGGTTGACCCGCCAACTCATCTACTTTTTTCTATTTTATCTTTTATGCGGGCCAACCCGCCAACCCGCCTTAAAGCGGGGTGGGTTAGCTCTTCCAACCCATTTTTTAAAATGGATCAACCCACCCCGCCCCGCATTTTAGTGGGTCGGGGCGGGTTGGCCCATTTTACCAGCTCTAGTCATTATCACAAGAATCATCTACTGCTTGCATAAAATTACAAAAAACATCTCCTGCAAGGCTGGCCACACCCAAATTCAGGTTTTTAGCCTTGGTCTGCCTCTTAGTCGCCTTTTCCACTCCAAACCCTTTATCAATAAAGTGTTGTAGACCCAAAATTATCATAAACAACCACCAAATCATCTATTTTGGCTTCACCTATGATATACCAACCCCTTAAATTTATTTCCTTAGTGCGCCCAAACACGACAGACCCTTTATCAGCCCTTTCTAAAAAGGAAGAAACCAAAATCGTAGCCTTTGCATTGGTCCCCATCCTCAAACAAGCTCCTTCATCACTACCTAAAGCAACCTCCACTTGAATCTACTTCATTTCCTCACCATCACAATGACAAGAGTAACTTGGTGCGACCCAACCCGCAACATCCATTTCTAGCCTTCTCTTTGGTCAAGCTTTAGGGACCCAAACCTGTTTGGTCCTCCCTTTTGCAAATAAGAGATGTTTTGGCCCAATGTGGTCAAAAACAGAATGCTTTGGCCTAATATGGTAATAAACAAAAACCCTCCCATTCAAAGCAAAGTTAGAGGCCATATTTTTTTGTTTTAGGCCCAAATAAACATCTGACTTATTCCTAGACCCAACACATTTTTATTCTTTAACTTCAGCCGTTATTGCTTTGAGACAACTTCACATAAAGTGAATTTCAAAAATTGTAACTAGTACTCTAAGAAATCACACATCCACAAGATTTTAGGAGAATAATGATTGATTCCCTTAACTTCTTGATACTTCTCTCCTCTTCTCTAGTTGCCAGAGTGGGTTTCTGATAAATTATATTAGCAAAACTTGCCACTCCTAACTATGGTAGCTTGATCACTATCTCCCTTAACCAATGTACGTGATGGAGCCGATGCATACAGAAGATCATTGATGGCTGGTCCAACTGTCAGCATCCTTTGCCAAAGGAATCAGAAGGAATATAAACTACACTAAATCTTCTTTTGCCAAAAAAATTAGTGACAACAAGGAAAAAAACCTCTTGAATTTCATCTCTTTTCTACTAAAAAGAGTTTGCTTCCATCTCTACACCTCCATAACATCTTCTTATCATAAAAAAGTAACCTAAATTCTGAATCATAGACAATAACCATTTGGAAGCATCTGCTCCCAAAAATATTGAATTGACGACCTTGTAAAATAATCATTTCAAAGAATCTCTCTTAAACCCTTGTAAAATACGAGTTTGTTCATTAATAATTTGTTACCATTGGTAATATATTATCAACAATTGTTTTCCTCAAAATTGAGAACCAAAGAACAAGAAATCTATTACCACTTCTAGTAACCAAATACCATTAGGATGTTTTGTTTTTGAAACTAGAGAGCTATACCAGCCATTAGTAATCTATTACTAATTAAGCCTCTTCCAAGCTAGTAATTGATTGCCACAGATGTGTAATCAATTACCATTCTCAGGATGACCCCAGTAATCGATTACTATATCTTGTAATCAATTACTAGGTTCTTTGCACCAACTCCAATAAGTGGTTTTCAACCAGTAATCGATTACCAAGACCCTAGAAGCATATAACGGCTAGTTTTTAATGCATTTAATGCACCACCAACCATCTCGATTGTGCTTAATTTCACTATGGACTACAACAAGGCTTAAGACACTTAATGCACTCTCTTGGATAGCCATGCAACAACTTGTCGACAATAATTAATTCATGCAATAATCCTTCCAACCTACTTTGCTCTAATTTTGAAGCTTTATTAAGATCTCTAAATGAACTTACTAGTTCTTCAATTTGTATATATTCTCTTCAAAGAGTTTAGATCCTTCTTTTATCATGTAATTCTTGTAAGAGGGTGAGATATATCTCTCAAGAGAGATGAAGGGCGAGATATATCCCTTATGTGTAAGGCTCAAGGATGTGGTATCCCAAGAGTGTGAAGAGTTTTATTTCATTGTAAAGGTTTAAATCACTTATTGAAACTTGAAGATATAGTAAAAAGTCTCAAGTAGATTACTTGAGAACTTGAAGTAGATCACAATGAGTGGCTGAACTAGTATAAATTGATATTTGCAATCTCTCTATCCTTATCTCCTTTACATTCTACCCTTTAATTGAGTTTGTACTCTTAAATTCTTTCACCTATGCTTCTTGGTTGATAATCTTGTATGAGAAGTCCTTATCATAATTTATCTATTCATATCTAAGTGTTAATGGCTTCAACAAAATCTTTAAATAAGTATTTTTTGAAAAGTTTGCGAGAATATTTACAAAACTCAATTCATTTGCTTTTGAGTTTTGAAGACATTAGTAGCAATAAAGAGAAAGAATATAGCTTCAACATCTTTAACTCTTAAAAAGCTTAATCTTGATGCTCAAAGTTCAAAAATTGAAAATGAGGATAATCAACCTTCAAAGTTTCTAATAGTGACAATTTATTTGACACAAATCTTTAAAGCGTGGCCTAGACACGTAAACAAATATGAGAATATATATTGTTGAAAAATGCTAGATACACATTTCTCACATTTGGAGGTACGTGGATCAAAGTATAGGTGTGCATAAAATGAGGTAAAACCAACTATAATCAGATGGTGAAAACTGTACAGATATAAGATAATGTGTGTGTGTATTGGTAGCATTATTCTATATTGTTTGGCCACCCAATTTTTTTCCAAGATCTGCCATTGAATACATCCATTATCTTGGAAGTCTAACTATTTAATAATGTATCAATACATTATTGGATAATAATGTAAAAAAATTTATATTAACAATATATCAAATTTAAACTCTTGTTGTATAATACTAAGTTTATGATTTTTAAAATTTAAAACTAGTATTTGTGTACGTTTTATTTATATAAAACTTACATATGACTGTATAAAATAATGTGTTTGTTGTGGATAGGCTAACATCTTACCTTGATAAGGTCTAGGTAAGGTCAAACTCAGATTGAACTGTGACCCTTGTTAAAGGACTTAAATGGAAAAAGTTGTGTCATGCCATGATAAATAGTTGCAACTTTAACTTAGTAATAAATATTTGATCTAACAAGTAGTATTAGAGCCAAAATCACGAGTTCATTTATAAAAAAAAAACATGGACTATTGACTACCTTGGTAATGCCAGGTAGATTTAGAGCTAATTTGAATTGTGATACTTATTGATAAACTTAAGTAAAAAAAGTTGAATCATAACCAATATCTATTACTATTGGCCTTGCAATAAACGCCAATCTAATAATATGTATTGAAAAATAATTTATTAAATAGACTTAAAAAATAAAAATTATTGTAGCTTTTATTTATTAAAAAGTCACTTATAATGAAAGTCGTTAATCTTTAAAAAGAAATTAATATTATTAATCTTAAAAAATAATAAGGCCTAAAGAGTACTCAGGAATGAGATTGGCAATAATTGATTGATATTCAAACATGCTGGTCAAATCAAAATAACATGGCGTGATGTAGTGAAAATAAGTTATCTCTTTTAGACAGAGGACATGTGTTTGATCTTAAGATAAATTTTATGGATAAAAATTACACTATTTTACTCTTGGTCTAAAAGTAGTTGAAATCTCGGAATGAGCCGTGTTTACCCATGATATAGGTTTGTGAACACCTCAATTCTTTTATTTAATATGCTTTACTAAAAAGAAAATCAAAATATAAATATGTTAGCGGCCCTACTAAAAAGCCAACTTTGTCCTGACACTTTAATTATTTAATTAATTATCATTATACAGTTTGCTTGCTTCAATGCTCCGCTAACCATTTTTCATTTTTGAACTTTTGGGTTTTTTTTTATCATTATTATCATTTTTTTCTTACATATATTTTTTGAATGCATCTTTGTTTAATGTTTCAAAAGGTGAATAATGGTCAATAAAAACGTGCACAACTCCGATACACTATAGATAGAGCTAGTGTAATTTTATTTTTTTTCTTTTAAATCTGATAGATTGAGCTAGTTTTAGTTCTCTCTTTTATCAACAAAATTATGTCTGATTATTTGGTTTCTTATCTGAATTTTTAACTTGTTTAATTAGCCTAATTGACTCTTGAATTTCATTGTGCACATTACAGAATCATTGAAGATAAAAAGTTAATATTATGATACTTGATATATTTTAAATTTGGTGATGAAAAATTAAAGAATTAGCTTTTAATATAACTATTTTTATTATAAAAAAGAGAGTCTATAACTCAGTATAGAGGGGACATGATAGGTTAAGACTTAAGACAAAGTAATTAAGTTGAAATTCGATATGTTAAGAGTATAGCAAACTGATCACAGGAGAAGAACAAGTGGCATAGATGATTAGAGACATGATTCAAACTCCAAAGCATGAATTACCCACTGTAAGTTAGATAAAGATATTAACACAAATTATGAGAGAGGTATGTTTATAATATGAACCATTAAAAAAAAAGTTATAATGATACTAAGTTGTTATCTAATAACTTGTATAAAAATACGTAAGGAGTGTATAATTGTAAGTTTTTGTCAATTTCATTACTATTCTAAAATTTTTTGGAGGATTGTAAATGAGACTAATAAGATTGAAATCAATGACAAGTTCAGACATACTTCTTACTCCAGGAGAAATCTTAGCCATTGATATATCTTTCTTCCTTTTCTTTTTCCCTACATCCTTCAAATCAACGGTGAATATTTCAGTTGAAGTAGGATAAATTCTTACTCGAGGAAGACGTAAGAAGCCGGAGCAGCCCTTTTTTTGTTGCTACAAGTACAATTACAAACAGAGTAGCCCGCCCGTTCCCTATTCAGTCCTCAGGAAACGGCATAACTTTGGTGCAGGATATTTTTCTACGAAAAGTCATTGGAATAAAATGCACTTGTGGTTACGGTTTGATGCGTCTCTAACCTAAAGCTGCTGCTATTACATGGCTCCGCTAGTGCAGAAAACAGAACCTGTTAAATCAAGGGGATTAAGTCAGAAGTCACATAAATTTTACACCACATTTTAATTCAAAATCTTAAAAACATTGAGTTTATAAATTTTGTACTTATATATTTCTTACTTTTTTGTCCATTCATTTTTATGGTGGAACTTCTGTCACCCAATTCTTCATTCATGCTTCAATTGGCAACAGAATCAAAGTCTGTATTGTAAAGCACTAACGTGTGGCCAAAACAACTGGACCAAATGACGCCTCTGATGTGACATTAGCTTCTCCGCCCACTAAACACGTCAAGTTACAAATTTTGCCCTTTTCTGGCATACCGTTATTTGTGACTTTTGACTCAAGAATTTTCATTTTGGGGGGAGCAGGGGCCTAACAATCATAAGGTGAAACCTTGTTTTTCTCTCTACAGATTTCCAAAATTTGTTTCATCCCACAACATATTGATTTCGTTTATGAAAAAAATATATATATATATATATATATATATATATATATATATATATATATATATCTAATAATTAGAAAGATTTTTAAATTTGCCGTGGTTATTTATTTTAAATTTTTTTAATTAGTATTTAAATTTAAATTTATGTCTCAATAAAATTTTTTTATTTAATTTGACTCTATTAATTTCCTAATGATGATAATATATAATATTTTATCCATATTAACATTAATTTTTAATTATTTATTAATTTATTTATTAAAATTTGATTGTAAATATATTTTATTATTATAAAATAACTTAAAAACAAATTTATTTTAAAATGATTTTTTATTTTTAAGAATAAAAAAATAATAATAAATTTAAAATTAATGGTAATACGATAAAATATTATCATATAATATTATCGTTAATAAATTAATATGTCTAAATAAAATAAAAAATTTATTTAAATATTAATTAAAGTTTTAAAATAATTGAAAAAAATTTAAAATTTGTAATAATAATTTAAAAAAAATAAAAATTTAAGAATCACTATATTCTTTTCTTATATAATATAAAGTTTTTGGTTATTCTGTTATGGTTGGTTTGAACTGGAAGGTGGGTAATGGAAACAGTGTAGTGCTAGCCCACTACTCAGCCTGCTGCCTCGGTTCTCACGGCATTCTTATTATCTTGTTGATCATTTGTTCACCAACCAAAAGTGGGAGAAAAAACCAGCAACTTTTCCACATAAATTCAATGTTCAGTATTGTCATGTTTTTCTTTTGCTTCTAGAAACTCTGTGAACCTTTTGATTATAGACTAAACGCAAAGAGATGGATTTTACCTTACATATTTGGAAAAATACTCTTTAAAGATAATTTGTTTTAAAGTGAATAAATAAAAATATATTTATTTTTTATTTAATTTAAAATATATAATAATTTTAATATATTAAAATTTAATAATAAATATATCCTTACTTAATTATTTCAAAAATAAATTCACATCAAAAGAGTCTTATATTAAAATTTTCAACATCATGTGGTTTTTAATTTCCTTGCTTGGGTGAAGTTTGGTTGGCGAGTTATTGATCCCGCAAAATGAAACTCCCTCTCTCTCTCTCTCTCATATTCTCAGACCTTGTCTTTTTCTTCTTCCCCAGTAGAATTATAAATGGATTTTTGTTAAAGACTGCCGTTAAGTGTACTAAAATAAAAAATTTAAATTAAATTAAGACATTTAATGTATTAAAAATTAAAAAAAATACTTTTTCATTTAAAATTTCATATTTTAGTATCCTTGACATATGTCCTCAAAGTACTTGTTAGCAAAACTCATTATAAATTTCTTAAATTCTATTTTTATGCCCAAAAAAAATATTTACACATTAATTTTTACACACTATTTTTACATCGCAACGTATAAATAATTGATAAAGAACGTGTATTATGTGGTAATCGAATATGTTAATCGATTAATTACCAATATTGCTATAATCGATTAATATCTCCAATTATTATATAATACATATTATTCAATGGTTATTTGCACACTGATTACCAATGTGAAAATGATGTGTGCAAGTTGGTGTGTAAATAGAAAAACTATTTATGTCATCATCTTTCTCAAAATTTTCATTTCACGAATTCATCTCCATTATAGTTATTAGAAAGATGATTTTTTTTTTATTTCAATTAGGTGGTGTTCAGGTTAACTTATACACATCTTAATTAATTCACTCTATCGGTCTGGTCAAAGGATTGTCATCCACACCTGAATTAAGAAAGTCATAAGGTTATTCATTAAACCCTAATACTAAGAAATTGACATAGATGAAATACAAAGAGATGAACCTTTTGAAGCAAATATATTTTTCTCTATTTTTCAAAATGGTGGTTTGAAAAGAAGACTATACGGTTTTTTGAACAGTCTACCAATTAAGGCAGCGGAACCAACATTATGCCCTTCTCAAGTATTTGGGACTGTCTTTGTCCTAAAGTGATAAGGCAGTCAACTTGGAGGTTGGAACATATTACATTAAGACAATCAACACATGACAAAATTTTCAAAATATTGACAAATTAACAATATACCCTTATTAAATGATGCGCTAAATTGATGATTAATAAACAAAAGGAAATGTAAAAACTTACATGTTCATGGCTTTTCTATGCTAGAACTCAATCATCAAAATAGTGCTTAAGTGCTAACAACGTTGAAGAGCTATTGAGATAATTACATTTATCCCAATTTTGTACAGAAAGAAGAAAAAATGGGGAAAAAAGAAGACATAGTGTAACACAGGATACTGCCCTATGTCAGATACACGTGTATATATATATATATATATATAATATAGGGACATATTTAGTGAGAGAAATTTTTATTGCGAAAGGGTGAGAGGAATAAATTTTGACCATACAACCATACATGGATGATCAATATTAAAAGTTACTTGAAAGTCATGTGACCACTTAAAAAAGTCACATGCATTTATGTTCTAATCTTGACCATTCATGAAAGATCCAATGGTCAAGATTCACTCCTCTCACCTCTCACAATAAACACTTTTCTCACCTGAGTAAGATCCTATATATATATGTGTGTGTGTGTGTGTGTGCATTAGGTGAGAGAAATATTTATTGTGAAAGGTGAGAGAAGTAAATTTTGACCATTAGATCTGATATGAATGGTTAAGATTAGAATATAAATGTATGTGACTTTTTTAAGTGATCACATGACCTTCAAGTAACTTTTAATTTTGACCATCTATGTATGATTCTATGATCAAGATTTACTCCTCTTACCCTCTCACAATAAAAACCCTTCTTACTAAATATCTACCCTATTATATATAAAAATATATCGCTCGACAGTAAGGTTCACGGTGGAGTGGACTCCATAAAGTTGCAAGGAAAATTAAAAGGTAATATATACAACTTAAATTGATTCCGGTTAAAGAAAGACAAGAGGAACAAACCTTATTCTCCTATTCTGGCAGAGTGGCAGTACTAAATTTCAGGAATTTTCTATACAAATACCTTTCTTACACTCTCATATAAAAATAGTGAGATGTATGTTCTTGGAATCATGTTTATCCCCTCCCGGTTTTTATATTAATAATTCTCATTCTCTCTCTCTCTCCTATAATTCTGACTTGGGGGGTTGTAAAGAGAGAAGCTAGGTTACCCCAATCAATCAAAAGTTCAAAGCACAACACCAAAACCAAAACAGCAACATGGGCAGGGCACCTTGCTGCGACAAAGCAAACGTGAAGAAAGGCCCTTGGTCACCAGAAGAAGATGCAAAGCTCAAATCCTACATGGAAAAGCATGGCACCGGAGGCAACTGGATTGCTTTGCCACAAAAGATAGGTATTATATCAAACACTACAATTGACTCATAACCCTATTTATTTGGTTTCCCTTTCTTTTCCTTGATTCATATGTTCACATGTATCTTCATTTCATTAGCTATATATATTTATTACTAGCTAGGTGCCTAGGACTTATAATTTATCCAATAAAGAAAATTTCGGCATAGACTTCACTTTTTTTTTTCTTCTTTATTTGGGTATCTCATTCTTACAGTTTCATTTTCTGAATCAGGCCTGAAGCGTTGTGGCAAGAGTTGCCGTCTTAGGTGGCTAAACTATCTTCGCCCTAATCTCAAGCACGGTGGTTTCTCTGAAGAAGAAGACAACATTATTTGTAGCCTTTACGTTAGTATTGGAAGCAGGTACATGTATATATATATGTGTTGGGTGTTCCTCAATGATTACTAGCTAATTCATTCTGTGTTGTTTTGGTGCAAGTAACCAATCGAGGTTGATTTTGCTATACATATGTGAAACCCTTTGTTATTAGAGATATAATAAAGTAGGAAACATCTTTAAGTTTTTGGGAAAGTTGGTTCTGACACCATTTGCTTCGTGAACTCAGGTGGTCAGTCATTGCAGCTCAATTGCCAGGTAGAACTGATAATGACATAAAGAACTACTGGAACACGAGGCTGAAAAAGAAGCTTCTAGGGAAGCACCGTAAAGAACAACAACAGGCACGTAATAAAGGCAGTGTTGTTAAGCAAGAAAGCATTAATAGAGGGAATGGTGGTGATTCCTTATCTTTTGTTCCGGAAAATAGTACTCATGAACAGCCATATTGGCCACAGATGCCTATGCTACCACTACAACCGTTGCCATGCACAATCCAAGGCCCATGTTTCAATGATCAAGATTCTATTAAAAAACTGCTTATCAAGCTTGGAGGGAGATTTTCTGATGATTATCATCCTACCCTTGATGGGTTGAATCTTCAATTCTCAGATGGTACTCCCTCCACACAACAAATTTATCAAGAACAAGTCCATATAGGCTCTTCTGCTTGCATTAACAGTAACAGCATTAACAACAATGAAGTACAATATGCACAGACTGATCAATACTGTGCACAAGGGGCAGGACTTGACTTGGTGCAAGGACAAGGGAGTTTGACGGCAGCAATTGAGGAAATGGTATCTACTACTAATTATCCACAAAGGTTAGATGGGTTGGAATTCTTCTATGGAGAGGACATGGTCAACGATAAGATAATAGGCTCTACTATAACTAGTAGCCAAAGTACTACTAACTGGGGTGAGACTAGCACTACGATTTATCATCCTCTTGTTGCTTCAAATTACCAAGGTCAAGGTTTGAGGCAAGAGACACCACAAGAATGTGCTTTGCAAGAGTTAAGTTACCCCGAGGGGCAATAGCGTCATGTACATTATTATTAACTGGTGGTACTAGCCATTTGTAGCAAATTAATTAAGGGAAGCTTGTATTTGATTACCAAAGACAATAAAATCAGCTAGATATATATAACTAGCTATATTTCTTGTCTTAGTCTTACTTTCCCATGATATTGTTGATCCCCTAGTGCCTGTTGTAGTTTCTATGACTTGTTTTGTGTATTAATTTGGCTGTCATTATAATATCTTCGTGTTCTTTCTAGAAATTTTGCAGCATGGGAACTAAAATCAAGTAGAGATTAGTTCATCTTAGGCTGCGGGTCTGAGAAACACAGCATTCATTTCCTGAATGGGTCCTGGAGATAAGAAATTGTCAGAAAAACAATTATTATAACTGGTATGTATTATCTTTCACAGATTTATGATTTATCATATATATATATATATGTAGAAGACCAAATTCTAGGCAATGGCAGGAAGGGGCACTAGGCACGGTGCCATATAGCTCACAGCATAGTTTTAAATTGCAGTAATAAATGGTCATTGGGTAGCCATAATATTACGAATTTTGAGGTGACTGCATCAATTAATTTTTTCATAATTGTTGTAATTGTAATTGTGACCGCAATCATAATAGTCTACAGTCCACACTTTATGTGATAGGTGTATAATTCCTCTTTAAAAAACGAAAGGCGCACATGCCATGAAGTTAATTTCTCTTCAGCATTATCGTACCAGCTGACACCTGTAAAGTCATTTCTACATGGTTTAGTAGCATATATCATACATGAATATCTCTATTATTTATGGTGAGCAATTAGTCTTGTGGATGAAACTGAACATTGCATATATTGGCATGTTTACCTGGGATGCATCTTGTTTACTCTCAAACAACTATTTTAGGGCCTTTACATAGAGAAACAATTATATTGAGTTGATTTGTAAATTAAGTGACCCTGCTAACATTCTTTGAAATATGATTTCAGGATTACTGTATGGGTGTTCCATCTTCCTTCCTCATTATTAAAATTCAACTACATTAAAAGATTTTTAAGTATTTTTGAAGTAAAAAAAATATTATTTTATTCCATTTAATGTGTATCAACTCACCTATATAAATCATAATTATCTCTTACTTTAATAATTATTTTTAATATTATATCTGACATAACACCCTAAAATTTTCTCACCTATGGACTGTAACTTGAAGTTCAGTGTCACTGACCAAATAATTTGCATCTCGTTTTTAGACCATTATAAAAGATTAATGTGTTTTGGGTATCCAAAGCTAAAAGTGAATCTATCATTAGTCAATATCACAAACAATACTTACAATAGATATCAGTTCCTCTTTGACATTAATCAAACATGCATACATCATATCAATATGAAACTGCAACATTGATTATTACATAGATGGACTCTTAAATTTGATTTAAGATATCCCTTTGTTTTACTACAAGTGCTATTTATTTTTGAACAAAATTTGGTTTTAATTTTTTTTTAACTCTTACTTTTAATTTTATTTAATATCCTTTCATTTATTAATTTTAACCTCATTTAATTGAGTTAATATATACATAAAAAATAAATAAAAGTAAAAATAAAAGTTAAAACAAAAAATTAAAGCTAAATTTTGTTCATTTCTTCCCCGGCCCCCGAAATTTCTCTCTGTAGGGATGAGGCTTATAGGCCCTATATATTAATAATTAGTTGAAACCTTGAAACAGGTTTTGTCAATCCGTGACAAGCCATAGTCCAGAGTTTTTATAAGGTGTCTAAGCATGCATTTAATAATCTCATCCTGTGATTTCAAATGATCAGTCGAAGTATTCAACTACTTATCTTTTTGACGAGAGACTTTATGCACAAAGGATTATATGTTTAATATTTTTTGCTAAAAACATAAAATGTGTATCCTGGACCGTCTAATGGTTGTTTGCAAGACCGAAAATACATGTGGCAATAAATGCTACCAAACATCAGATTAGCTTTTACCGTGAGAATTTGAATAGTTGACTTGATAGGCTTTTCACCGAAATAGTAATGTTTGAAAGTCAAATTTTTTTTTTAAGTGCTATAAGTTAAAGGTTAATTTTTTTAATAATAAATAATAAATAATGAAATATAATAAGTTATATATATAAAATATAATTTACACTTAAATAATTTTTTATTATTTTTTAATAATAAATTGTAATTTAGAGATACTACTTATTTAATGATAATTTTTTTATTATATTTAAGTAAATTGTGTTTTTCATTCACGATTTACTTTATAAATTTTTTTAATTAAATTTTGGATAAGTTATAGTTGACAGATGGAACTATGACTTAACCTTTTCTTAAAAAAATAGAAACAAGTGAATTTATAACTTGTATTAAGATTTAGAGGCTGAAATTATCTTATAGCTCTAGAGTTATATTGTTTGGATAATATAATGCTGTTGAATGAATATTTACTTTAATAGTAAGGTTGGCGATCATAAGACTTAGAGGCCTATAAGGATCATTATGCTCATAATAAATATCATCAACATTAACAACAAATAAAGAAGAGGGTCATATAATAACATCTGTCAATTTAAGTAAAAAGAAAAAAGAAAACTTCATATCAATAAACATAAAAAAATTATAATAAAAATATAATTAATATTCTTAATAAATACCTTTAGTAGAGAGAATTAAATATGAATGGGCTAAGTTTGATACAAAATATCAGTGGTGGAAAGAATTTGAAAAACACTGAAATATAAAGCAGCACTAGAATGAGAGAGTGAAATTTATAGATATAAACCAGGACTTAATGCAAGTCGTAGATACCAACTACGACTTCATATGACATTTTAAAAAAAAATAAGTCATACCTTATAAATATAACTTACATAAATTTAAAAATAAATAAATAAAGGGGCCAAAATATAATTAAAAAAAGATACAAGTAAGTTGTGCTTTCTAACTACCACTCATTATACGTCATTATTTCACTTACTCTATTTTAAAAATTAAATTTTGACCTACACCTATACGAAAATTTATCTTTCAAAATGTACTATTGTAGTAAAAATATCTGATGTGATACGTTTTGTGTATGGGCTCTGTGCATCTTCTCATGGCAGTCAGCAACATTTGCTGTAATTTCAAGAAACACTCTTTGATTATATGTGCTAAATTATGTAAATCCATCACGTGTTTTATCTACTTTTGCTTCCATCCAGAAACAAGAGGGACATAGTTACGTTTATTAAGAAGCAATCTTGTGGCTCCTATATTTTTCCCACTTTAGATACCATCACAAAATGTAAACTTACATGTCCTCATTAATTGTAAAATGATTGATGAGAGAGCATCCTAATCGTGATCGAAAATGATTGAGAGATTAGTTTCATAACAATATCTATAAAAATACCTTAGTTAAAAACTAAATAATCGTAGAACATTAATGGCATAAACACAGGGCTTTTGACTTAATAGTCATGCATTTAATTTTAAAATTGGAGAGGTGTTTTGAGACTCAAATTCAAAATTTAGTAAATACTTCATAGTTATTTTTGTGTGATATTTGATTAGTTTTTTCCCAAATGGGTCTTATATATTGTCAAACATAATATAAAATGCTATATGTGATAAAAGAAAAAAGGCATGGAAAATTTATGCTTTTATTTCCCACCACATGATCATCGACATGCATGTATCTTCCCACAGTTGGTTTCCATCAGTATCACTAACGAAAGACAGTTTTGCATTACTTAAAGTATTGTTGTTTAATTACCACAGCTTTGACCTTTAACCTTATGTTAATAACAACCAGCCATATATCTTTAACAACGAAAAATGTTCATCACTTTGATATTATATTCCAATATCATGTTGAATTTCTACTTGATGTGGTTGTCAGTTCTGGTCAAATATAGTTGGCATGCATCTTAACGACAAGTTTGATTAAATCTCAGTTCCATCCAATATATGTCAAGCATTTTGTTTGTTTAAATTATTTAGAAATTAATGGACCAAAGTCCTCTTACGGTCTTCAAAACTAGAATATTTAATACTACATCATGGGAATGGAATCCAATGTGTTATTGCTTGTATATATGTTGGTCATGTTATTAGTAATCTCTGCTCTTGTATGTTTCACAATATTACTTTTGTCATGGTCAATGATATCGCCATATATAATTAGTTTTTCTTTGTTCTGGTGTTTACCTTTCAGCTTAGTGTTTAATTAAAACAAATAGAATATTGAATAAAAGATTGATTTAGATCATCACATCCACACATCACAACAAGGGATATAGATATATAGACCTCCCACATTTTCTGATGACTTTTACTTGATCTGATTTATTATTTTTTTGGGGGGGGGGGGCGGGGGGAGGGGAGGGGGGTACAAACTTGATCTGTTAGCTTCTAAATTAAGTATGTAAAACAAAGAAAATAATAAACGAATAGATTATTTAGGTTTACATTATCACTTCCAAGTATCCAACACTACAAGATGTATATGAAGTTGATTGGTTATAGCGATCAAAAGATCAAAGAAGTCATTGCCTTATTATAAGATAATATTATTGATTGGCAGAATACGTGTATATGAAGTTGATTACAGTTGTAATATTTTAGATGAATTTTTGTTGACTATATGGATAGTCTGGTAAGCTATGGTCATGATTTGTTAGAATTGGTTGACACTAGACATAATTTGAAACTTGATAGCTAATGATTTTGTCAATAGTTTCAAACTTTGGCCCCAGTAACTGATCCAACTCTTTCATTACTTATTATATAATTGCACCAAATATATATGTAATAGCTTTATGGTCTATGAGACTTACGCACCTCAATTAATGAGGTTAATTAACAAATTTGGTCTTTATAATTAATTAGCTTGCCACAGATCTTATATATGATTTTATCACTTTTCAAATAGAAAGGCATTCTATATCCAGAGAGTAATGCTACATTGCAATACAGCCAGGAAAAACAAAAAAATTGACATAATTTGTCAACATTTAAAAGTGATTATCGGATAAGTTAAAATGGTGTAACCATTTATGTATCCAAGAGTTAATAATAATACCAATTCATTCTAACAATAATTCTGATTAAAAAAATTCTGATTGTTTAGTCTTTTTTATCCAGAAAATAAATGTCTGAACTTCTTAGGACGATCAAGACCATTCGTAGTGATTATTGAAAGAAGGCAGCATTTTCTTGAACTCCATCATATGTCACAACTCATAAGAAAAGCTCTAAAGAAAAGGGCATTTTTCTTATTAAAACCCGCGCACATGCAAATTCACTGTAGCGATCAGTAACTTAATGAACTGTTAATTAGTTAAACACGTTACGTATGGTAGCTACAAAAATTGAAGCCCACCATAGAGCTATAAACAAAAACTTCCAAGCTTAATCCACATATAATAATAAGAAAAAAGTTATTTAAAGTGTTAAAGTTTATATATGAATAGTTTCGCTCTGTAAAGTGAAAGGGAATATCCCGAAGCCAGAACAAACACGAAAGAACAATCTTACTGTATAAAACCAAAGACTTCAAAACTTGGATTGTGAGTTAACGCATGCAGTATACAAATATAATGATAATTAAGCAGCGAAACACAACAAATTAATATTGATCCGTGATTGAGGCCATATAGCCAGGGCTCGCCCTAGCCCTGACAACAGCCAAACGACAGGTTCTCTTATCGCCTTATTTATTTTATTTGTAATCATTTATATCAAATAAATTGTAAAAATATTTTAATATTTGGTTTTTCATTCTATAATTTTTTAAATATATAAGTTATAAATAGTAATTAATTATTTTCATGTTTTTATTTAAAAATTATTTATTTATGAAAATATTTTTTTATAGTTTAAATAAAATAGTATATAGTAATATGATGAGTTAAGAGGCTGATAATAATAATAATAATAATAATAATAATAATAATAATAATAATAATAATTAAGCACCCTTTTTCTTTTATTTTTAGTATAAAACAAGTTAAGAGAGAGCATGACATGTGACAAATCTTAACCTAAAAGATGACTTACAATAAAATTTCCAAAAAAATACAAATCGCTTACTAAAGAATAATTCTTGACAGCGAAAATCAAATTAATAAAGCATTATAATAAAGTGTTTTTATTCTTATTCGCGTATCAAATTTAAATCCGTATCTTAATTTATTGAATTTGGAATTGCCTTCCTTATGTTTATGTCTGATTATGACACTAACTAGCATGAAAATTCTTCGAACTTCAGTCCGCCTTTAGACCTGACAGACGTGATTTATTGGCCAAATACACTTCTTAAATTGCTACAGAATGACTGCAGACAATTTTTAATACTGAATGTTGTTCCGTTTCCAAGAACAAGACAGCCGACCGTGGCCCACCCTATTTGTGTGTCAAAGGTGCTAATTCCAAATACTAAAATGAAAATTTGTTGGTAAGGAACATTTATCATATTATTTTATTTAAATTATTATTTAATATATATAAAAGTATTTTTAAAAATAAATACAATTTTATCATGATATCTATAATTTTATCTGTTGAATAATAATTTAGATATTTATAATAAACGTATTTATTTAAAAATTACCTTGAGTTTAATATATGATACCTTGTAATTGTGATTCAATCTTCTTCACCTCATAATGTCTAAAATACGAAGACTTTATATATATATAGATATATATATAGGATCTTATTCAGGTGAGAGGAGTATTTATTGTGAGAGGTGAGAATAGTGAATATTGACCATTGAATCTTGACCATTGAATCTTTCATAAATAGTTAAGATTAGAATATAAATGCATGTGACTTTTTTAAATGGTCACATGACCTTCAAGTAACTTTTAATCTTGACCATCCATGTATGGTTATATGGTCAAGATTTACTCCTCTCACTATCTCACAATAAAAACTCATCTCACTAGATATGTCCCTCTATATATATATATATAGGAAGGATCAGCTTACACTAGTGTAAGTTTTTTTTTTCTCTTACACTCATTTTTAACCATTAGATCTACTTTCATCTAATGATTGAGATTATTTCATTAAAGGTAACCATTAGATGAAAGTAGATCTAATGGTTAAAAATGAGTGTAAGAGAAAAAAGACTTTCACTATGTAAGTTGATCCTCCCTTATATATATATATATATATTTCTCTAACTCAATTGTCATTTGATCATTCATATATAAGTTTAGTTCATCTTTGTAAATGACTGAGTTCGAGGGTTATGTCGTCTTGGGCTTTATAATAAGTCTTACATGACTAAAGCAGACCTTAATGAATCGATCATATAAGCCCAATGTTTGTACTAGGTAGGCCTAGTTCTAAACGACAAGCCCAAGAAAGTTGGGTCAACCCGCCTAAGGTCTCGCTCCAAGATTCGATCGGACTAAACCAGAACAGGAAGTGACTCACCTAACACGTGTTTAATATGATTCACCAACGGTCATTGGCTGTTCGGCGCCATCATGACCAACGATCGTAAACAGCTTCGTGCCATATGACTAGACATAACGTCATCCTAACGTTCAAAGCCCTAAATGGCCTGAATGGTGGGTATCTAAGGAGTTAGTCCTTAGATCTCTATATAAATCGACCTAGCACCCTAGACCAGGCATGTTACATCTTTTTCCCAGATACTCTGACTAGCCAACTGTGCGTACTATTCAACCATTCTTCTGACCAGCCTAGGTACTCATGACCTCGTTGTTGTCTTTCCCGTAGGTCTTGACAACTGTCGAGATTACCAAATTTAAATCAATTTATAACCGATTTACCAAAACTACTTGTAGCATAAGGTAACACCGGGTCGAGCCCGTAGATCACTCTAATTATGAAGTTAGATTAAGAGGTTAATAAATAGGGGGGAAAGTTTTGCAAGATTAAACAACAAAGAACAGTTAAAATGAGTAAACAAGATTGAGAAAACAACCAATCCAAGAGAATTAACAAATCTTGATTTTAATCCATTCTTGATCTTTATAAATCTGTTCAACTATCAACCAAATCTTTGGTCTTAGATCACATCAAGACGCCTCTCAATGATCCATGGATCTTCTACTAGAAATGCTTCTAAAATTTAATTAATTAAGGTTAGACAAATTAAGCATCCATCTAAAACCCAAATTAACTTAAAAAACCAAAATCCAACCAAGCTAAATATTTCATCAAACACCTTTGATGCATTATTTAGCCTCTGAATTCATCTCTTGGCACATGATAATTACGCAATTAACATATGCAAATCCCAATCAAATTAAGCATTAAATCAGAATTTAAACAAGAGAAGAAGAGAAAGAGAAACTTGATTAATAGATGAACGTATAACAATTAAAACAAGATCTCAAGATTAATCATCAAGCTTGTCAATCTCTTGGATTGATTAAAGAAGTTTAGCTCTCCATAGCCATCACCATTGGATAACCTTCAAGAACCATACAAAAATGAAAATAACAAAGAGAGAGGAGGAGAAGAAGAGAAGAAGAGAATTCTCCAAAATGAAACACTAAAACTTTAATTATAACAACACTTCTACATAAAAGCTCTACATACTTCAATGATCTGCATAGCCTCCCTTTTATAGAGAGTTAGAGGTACAAAATGTCAAAGGGGGCTGAGTCATGGTGGTTGGTGGAGTAGGTGGAGTAGGTGGAAAATGTTGAATGACTTTTGGTGAGTAGAAAATTCTGAAGATTCTTTGTCTCCAAAATCATGCAGCTCTGAAGTCATTGCATTCGTCATTTTTGAGCCAAGTGGTCTTCACGAAGATTGTAGGTCTGGATCTTAGCTTTCAAATGGCCTTGGCTTGAGTCCAATATCATTTCTATAGCTCCAGATATGTTCAAATTACTGCACACTACTCAGGCCCAATCGCAGCTCCTCTGTTCTGACTTCCAAGCCCAATATCACCTCCAAGGAGTCTGAATCGGGAAGAGTGTTCAACATGAAAGTTGTAGATTTGAGTCTTAAATATCAACTATCAAAATTTCAGCCTATTCTACAACTTTCACTACGAGTAGTGTAATGAACAATACACAAAGGTCATTCTGCCAGGAGCAACACTTTAGTTCTTGATTCAATGCCAATTTAAGCCATCCAAACGTGTGATTGAGTCTTTGATGTCTTCATGAAGATTGTAGAGTTCTCTATTATCTTTAAAATGACATAAGATTCACCTTAAACATCCACCTACAGTCCAAGATATGACCCAAATACAGGATTAGTGTAAAACGTAAATCATGCTGAAAAATTCAATTAAATCCATTTTGAGTTCAAAACATACAAAACATAACCAAACTTAATTTATTAAGTGCATGGAGAGTGTAAATGACTAAAAATGAAGGCTTATTAATGCATCAAATATGTGAACATCAGGTCTCCAATGAATCAGTTCTTCCTATCGACCTAGGTCCCGATTAGTACTTGGAACATCTGGCACCTACCGTGGGGTTCAAATAAAACTTTCCTAATCCACAACCAGCTTACAAACTTCGACCTACCTACTGATCACCAAAACCATTCTCCCTACGAACCATGGCCACTAACTGAAGCAACATCAATGACGAAACCAACCAAGAACATTCCCAACCCAACCCCATCGAAATGATGATATAGGTTATCAGAGACATTCACAACTGAATTGATAGATGACTAATAGGAAGCAGTAGTGTACTGAACCGAAAAGGGAGATTGAGAACACTCAGAGTGGAAACGGTCGCCGACAGACTAGCTATCCACCACCTGCTGTTGACCACCCATTCTTCGAGTTCATAATGTCGATCCCACTATCGGAGGGTTTCCAACTGCCGACCATGGAGCTCTATGATGGGACGACTGACCCTCAAGAGCATCTCACCATTTTCAATTCAATGATGCTCTTGAATGACGGGACTAACCCGATCAAATGCAGGGCTTTTCCCGACCAACTTAAAGAAGTTGACATTACTTTAGTTTTCAAGCCTTGAGGCCGGGTCAATTTACGACTTAGCAGAATTGTCAGCCAAATTTCTTAACCGTTTCTCTACCAGCAGAACTCACCAAAAGACTTCAGCTAGCCTTATTAACCAGAAATAAGGTCGGGATGAATCGCTCAAGGAGTTTATAAGGAGATTTGGTGAGGAAGCAGTTCAAATTAGGGATCTCAACCCTGTTATGTCTCTACATGCCATTAGGGCTGGCCTACGACCAAGACCCTTTGCAGACTCTCTGGCTAGAAAACCACCTATGGACCTAGATGATCTGAGAAATAGGTCAGGATACATTAACATGGAGGAGATTGCAACTATAAGAAGATAAATGGAGTGGTAGTCCTCGAAACTATAAGCCAGAGGAAACAGGATCAATTCGCAGATTTCCATTTGACTAAGCTTACAGGACTGACCATATAGAGGACAAGTAACAAGTCATAGAGGTAAACTGATGAGGGTGGAGGAGCAATTCGACTGATTCGATCGTAGTGGTCGAGTAACTTCAGGCCTTCCGCAACCTCGATATAATGTGTACACGCCGCTAACCACCCGGCAGGAATAAATATTTTGGGAGGTCTATAACACGAGCATTATCCAGCATCTAAAGAATATGGAACAACAAAAGGTCCTGCACAATGTTGATAAAAGTAAGAAGTGTGATTACCAAAAAATGTACGGGCATACGACCGAGGAGTGCATTACTTTGAAGGATAAAATCGAGCAACTCAACCAAGAGGGTCATCTCGAAAAATGATGTCCTTTAAAGACCAGCCTAGCATGGGAAAGTCCAAGGTCATGGTCAATCCATGATACCCTTGAAGACCATCCCAACTTGGGAAAGTCTGAGGTCATGGTTAATCCATGATGCCCTTTGAAGAATGGCCTAGCTTAGGAAAGTCTGAGGTCATGGTCAATCCATGATACCCTTTGAAGATCGGCCCAACTCAGGAAAGTCTAAGGTCATAATCAATCCATGATGCCTTTGAAGACCGGCCTAGTTCGAAAAAGTCTGAGGTCATGGTCAATCCATGATGCCCTTTGAAGATCGGCCCAGCTCGGGAAAGTCCGAGGTCATGGTCAATCCATGATGCCCTTTGAAGACTGGCCCAACTCGAGAAAGTCTAAGGTCATGGTCAATCCATGATGCCATTGAAGACTAGCATAGCTCGGGAAAGTCTGATGTCATGGTCAATCTATAATGCCTTTTGAAGACCGGCCTAGCTCAGGAAAGTCCGAGGTCATGGTCAATCCATGATGCCCTTTGAAGATTGGCCCAGCTCGAGAAATTCTGAGGTCTTGGTCAATCCATGATGCCCTTGAAGATTGGCCTAGCTCGGGAAAGTCCGAGGTCATGGTCAATACATAATGCCCTTGAAGACCAGCCCAGCTCGCGAAAAGTCTGAAGTCATGGTCAATCTATGATGCCTTTTGATGATCAGCCCAGCTCGGGAAAGTCCGAGGTCATGGTCAATCCATGATGCCCCTTGAAGATTGGCCTAACTCGAGAAAGTTTGAGATCATGGTCAATCCATGATGCCCTTTGAAGAATGACCCAGCTCGAGAAAGTTTGAGGTCATGGTCAACCTATGATACCCTTTGAAGATCGGCCCAGCTCTAGAAAGTTTGAGGTCATGGTCAATCCATAATACCCTTTGAAGATTAGACCAGATTGAAGAAACTCATGGCCCAACTCTAGATCAAATCAGATCAGGAAAATTTATAACCAAGTTCAAAATAATTCAACACAAGTCTTACATCTAAAGTATACATTAAGAATTATGAAGTGTTTCTGAGCAGAAAATTAGTTATGATCAAACTAGAATTGCATTATTTCAAAATCAAGATCGGTTCTGAGTGAAAAAATTATGGCCAAATTCGGTACCAAAAAAAGAGAGAAAGAAGTAGCAAGATCCGATCAAGTTAAGGAAAAATAAAAATACTATCATATATTATTTGATTTCAGATCACTTGATCGATTACAAAGTTCAAAAAGACCGAGTTACACTTGCATTACAAAATTCAAAATACAAAAGTTTTTATGCTTCATCTTGGTCCTCGGCCGCTTCACCGACTTCTTCTTCCTTGGGAGGATCGATAATCTGGCTATCAACTACTACTTTAAAGGGTCCAAGCTCTCCCAACTGGTCTTCAACACTCCATCAAGATTCAGTATCCTAGCTTATTGAAGACCGGCTTCAAATCCTACTGTCCTTTGCTCGACCGCCTCTTCTTTTAGGCTTACTAGCTCAACCTCTAAAGTGGCTTCAAACTAGAGCGCTTCTTTAAGTGCACAATCAGTTTTTGACTTTTGCTTATCTGCATTTTCTCTTTTTTCTTTCAACTGCTGTCTAAGTTGTCTTTAACTTTTTTCTTTTCACCTTCTAACAACTCCAGTGAAGTCTCAAGTCCATCAACCTGATATGCCTTTTCCCTTAGGGCTTCAATCTCCTTTCTCAGATCAGACACCTCAGCCAAATGAGCCTTCTGAACCTTTTCCAGTTCTGATCTATAAATTTGGTTGAAGGTGGTCATCTTCTTCCTTGAGTATTCCAACTCATGCTCGACCGACCGAATA
This sequence comes from Ormosia semicastrata, assembly GCA_029884595.1. Classification (NCBI taxonomy): domain Eukaryota; kingdom Viridiplantae; phylum Streptophyta; class Magnoliopsida; order Fabales; family Fabaceae; genus Ormosia; species Ormosia semicastrata. Next base: position 7,033,566 of record JAQQTO010000063.1, on the reverse strand, counting down.
ACACTTCCCCACCGGAGAAGTTAAAGCTCCGCCCATCGACACAATCCTATTTCGCCGACCTTGTCTTTTTTCTCCTTGTCATTTAGGAGCACAATATGCCTGTCCAACAAAGTCTCGAAGGGAAACGTGGTCGCCCAAAGAAAAGCGCCATTTGCACCAGCATCGAAGTTGTTCAATGCCTCGAAAGTGCTTCGAATTCCCCAATTGTTGAAAGAAGAACCCTCACCTATTGATCGGCGTTTTGAGGATAGAGAATTCATTCCCCCAACAACCTCTGTCTGCTCGTTGGTTTTTTCTCGACTTCTTTTTTTGACCAAGGGCTCTGACTGGGTCTCGGAAGACTTTATAATATTAACCGCAAAAGGCCCATCTTTCACGGTGTAATATCCTAAATGACATGTTAGACTTGTTTATGTGTTCAAAAGGTAGCATATGACTTGCTTAACATGTATATTTATTTTTATGACAATCTAAGTTAGTTTAGGTACTTAGTTGTAATCCAAAATGTGAAAAATAGCTTAAAATGGTTAAGATAATAGCATTAATTGCTTAGGAGAGGGAAATAAACATAGAAAGTTTGTTTCTAGGTCACAAATGAGATAAGTAAGTTACCGTTAAAGTTTCAAGAAAATATAAGTTAGTTTAGTATTTTTAGGCATACTAGTTGTGCTTTTAATATCGGATTGACTACCAGTAGATATGAAAAATGAGAATATAGGTGAAACAATAATTTAGATGAATCTCATGATTTATTCTAAAGTTGTTGGAAGCTGAAAAACTTGAATTGGCATAATTCGAGTATTCTTAACAGATAAGGAAGTTCCAGCAAAATATCCTAAGGGACTTTATGGTCATTCTCTCATTTCTCTCTCATGTATAAGTAGCAGAAGCTGCAAAAGAAAGAAAATAAAAACCGAGAAGAAGAAAACGAAGGAAGAGAATAGAGAAAGGGGAAGAAAGAAAGAAGGAGAAGGAGGAGAGGATCAAGCTTCAAGGATCAAGTTCAATCTTGAAGATCTTCATCCAATCAAAAGGTATGGGGTTTCTATTCATAATTCTTCTCTTGATTCTCATTGAATAGAGTTTGGGGTTTTTGAGTAGAAATAAGGGTTTGGAGAGTTAAATCTGAGTTCTTGACTTGATTCTTATTTCCAATGATTAGGTTAAGTTAGTTTAAGCCTAGTAAATCTAAGAGAGTCATTTATGGCTCAAGATTAACCATTAGGATCTATAGATTTAAGAATTGGATAATGGTTGAAGTTATGTGAATTGGACCTAGATCTTTGCCTAAGAGAATCCATAGGTTGTATTTGAGTTACAACAAGTTTAGGGGCATGTATGGGTGTTAGAAATCACCAAGAAACCAATTATAGATGATTGGAAGTAAGATTGGAATCATGGAACCGTATCACGGTTCTGCAGATTTGCTTCTGATTGAGAGACATGGCCCGTGTCTGAAGACACTGGGGGGTAGTGTCCTTCTCTTCCAGTTGAAAGTCGTGAAAAGTGCTCACAGAGTAAGACACAGGGAGGGAGAGGGACGTGTAATTAGACATAGCCCATGTCCGAAGACACTGGGGGAGCCCTGTAATAAGACATAGCCCGTGTCTAAGGTCAGAATCTTCAAAAATGTCATTTTTGATGTTTTTCAAGTTCTTGGCTAGGTGGGATCATTAGTATATGTATCCTAAGATATGTTAAGGCACAATTAGGGATAATTTTCAAGAAGAGAATTATACTTAGTATGTATGGGAAAGATTGGTAGTGTTAATTTTATGAGTATCCTTTGATAGCATTCATGAAGGCCAAGGGAAATTGAAGGGTGTCTGATAGACTCAATTAAGGAAAGACATAACCCTTATATTTCGATAGTGCCAAAGTCAAAGGAGATAAGTAGGAGTCCATAAGGTTCTTTTGAATCAAGACTTAGACCGAACTTCTTAGCGTGCCAGGATATGTGTAATGTGAGGAGATACCTCTATTTACCACAAAATAATACATTAAACTAGTAATTCCTAAGATTTGCATTTTGGTTCTAAGTTGGACTAGATGTATGTATGAGATGTATGCTATCTTGGTTTATCTAAATGCTATAGTTAGACCTTGTAGATGCTTTAAATATATTTTCTTCATAGTTATTGAGATTATGTTTATCTATGTTATATATGTCAGGTTTTGATTACTCATATTGAGAATATAGTTTTTCATCCCGCTGTGTATCATTTAATTCCAGGTGAAACTTCTTCCAATGGTAAGAAGAAGAAAGAAGCTAAAGATTAGATTAGTTTACGTTTTATGTTTCAATTGTTGTACTTTCAGTATCTCTTTTGAAATGTATAGAGTTATGTAATACTTTAAGCCTTTACTAAGGCTAATGATGTATATGTTTTGTGATGCATTATGATATAAATATTATATTTCGCATTTCATATAACTCTCTATAATGTTTCCAACGAATATTATGGATATAAGTATATGATTAATATATATGTAGTGACATTGTAATGCTAAGTATCTCCTTGTATGATGTATATACTGAGATATTGGTATTAGGATGTTACACACGGCGTTAGCTTCAACCACTTCGGTCTCAACATTCCCGGTCGGTTAAGCTAACCCTTTCTTCAGAAATTTCTATAGTTCATGAAAAGATAGTCGAGGAGCCGTTGAACTTGAAACATATTGAAATTGGTTAAAAGTCAGTTTACTCGACAAAAAGAAACTGTGTAAAACAGAATTAATGACTTAAACATAAGTTTTGCCACTTCGTCCGGATAATCCCCAAACTTGACGAGGGAGCTACAGTCTAATAGAGGACAGTTCTCTAGAAAGTCGATCATATCTCGGTCGGCTGGATGGAGACTTAGTATTTTACATTCAGTATTGAAGTCAGTTCATTCTGCCAATAAAGTGGAAATCTCTCCACTCCAAATCGGTCGCATTAAAAAGGCACGTCTCCTTGCCGAGTACTAAATTGGAAATACTTATTCTTAAAGTTTTTGTATGAAGTGTCAAAAGCATAAAAGAGCTTCTTGTGAGGTTGACTATTGATCAAAACCCAGCCACCCTTTCCGACCTTTTTGCATTGGAAGAAAAAGAAGAAGAATCCTATGCTCGGATCCCTACCTAGATAGTTCATCAAAACTTCAAATGCCCTTACAAAAGCCCAACTATTAGGATGTAGTTGGGTTAGGGCAACATTTAGTCAGGCGAGGACCGGACATTAGAAATTAGAGAAAGGCAACCTCAAATTGAGACGAAAAAAGAAGGTATCATACGTATACACCCAACCGAGCTGATTGTCGACACTGGGTGACATGTATATCTATTCTTCAGCTCGACACGAAAAGCAAACATATTGAGTTTCATCATTGTCCTTACTCAATGATATGCATCTTTGCAACATGTCAATGTTCTTGGACATGTCAAAAGTTGACATATACTTCTTCACATCAGGATAAACCCAGTCATAGACTCCTACCGAACCCTGGCCAGCAAGCCAATCACCAGAACTGTTTTCACCCATAGATTAGTCAAAGATCACGAACCCCACACTATACCCTTAAGTATCAAGCCTATTTCCTAGAATTCCCAAATGTATATCTAAAGTACTAAAGTCTTTGTACTAAGACTCCTAAAAATTGGTAAGCACCTATATTCTACCGGAGTTCAACATCTACAGTGGCACTATTCTAGAAACCACCATAGAATAACCATGGAAGGTAGAAACTCCTCGGGTTACCCCTTTTACCCAGAAACCAGAAAGAGAAATCAATAAGCAAATAAATAAGCATGCATTAGAAATGTTACTTGGAATGTGGCGCAAATAAAAGAAAGGAGTGATTGTGTGGAATCAGCACGTCAATGGAGCACCCACACTAGAAAAAGAGATCATAGCACAGGAGAAAAAGGAAGAAAATGAATGCCAAGAACGAAATTGAAGCACGAGAAAGAGAGAGAGAGAGAGTAAAAGTAGAAGTGCAGTTTAATTACGCTTAAAGAATAACGTAATAGTTGTAGTACAACTTTGAGGTGTCGATTCCACAGAGAAACAAATTAAAAGAATAACTAAAAAACAAAGAAATTGAAGAAAAATATTAAATGATTAAAGGTAAATAAAGATTAATTTTAAATATAAATTAAAATGAAATAAAGTAAAAAAATTGAGTTTTATACAAATGTAAGATAACTAAAGTTCAAAATCCACTAAGGTTAATTTTAATATTAATTATGTCAAATTGTTATACTTATATAATTTAACTCATGAATATCTAAAGCATCAAGCATGTGATCACGAAAAATATATTAATAAAATATTAAAAATAATAATCAAATATATGATAAAATATTCATAATTAATAGTACATTATCAAACAATCAAATGTATTTCTTAACAAAAAATATTAATTAATATTTAATAATTATCACTAATACTTAAATAACACAAATAAATTATAAAATATAAAAAAAATATAAGTGAACTCATCTTAAAATCTATTCATATAATCTAATAGAAAAATAGAATTAATAAATATTAAATATTAAAATTAAATAAAAATAATTTAATATAATAATATCAAAATAATTAATATTTTATTATCTTCTTAATATAAAAAATTTAATAAAACATAATATAATTAAAAAATAATAAAATTATGTCATTAAAATTCTCATAACAAATAACTTAAATGCTGCTGCCGTCACGTCCTTCTCTTGCTATGCGTCACAGTATTGCAACATTCTCGAACGACGTGCTCCAATTGCTGCAGTGTTACTTGCCTTGCCTTTGCGGCATGTCACGTCTTTCTTCTGCTTTTCTTTTTTTCTCCCACATCGCACAGTGTTCTCTTCTCTCTCTTCAATTTATTACTGTGCATAGCGCAACAGTCATTGTCTCCCATCTATTATTTATATATATAATCCACCGCCTCAACAATTAGTTAGGTCTGTCTTCTCTCTTTTCTAATCTGATTGGGCCATTGTTGTTAAGCATTATTTAGGGTTTCCATTTGTGAGCTCAGCTGCTGTTCATTTTTTTCAATTAATTTATAAAAATAATAATTAAATAATGAGATTAAATTAAAATAAATATTAAAATAAAAATAGTATCAAGTTTAAATATAAAAATTATATATATATATATATATTGTTTAAAAATATTTTAAAGTAAATAAAAACTTAATTTAAAATACACATTAATTTCATGATATTTAGATAATATAGCTTATGAATAAGATGAGTTGACTTATGCTCTTCATTTCATGAATATAAAATTTATTATACTAATTGACGAATGATTTAGCAATAAAGCATGAGATAGAAAAATGCCTAAATTTGGTAAATTGGAATTGTCAGAGTGTTGGTGAACGATAACTATTTAGTTGAGAATTTTTTGTGAATTGAATGTGCAGTTCATGGGCTATTCTATGTGAGTTGTGCTATTTTTGTGATATATACATTGCTCATTATTTCTAGATATATTGAGATTATTAGAATAGGGTGAGCTTAGGCTTGATAAACAATTTATCACCAAGTGTAGGTTGAGCATGTGACACCCTACTTATGATTATATGGATTTGGGATCCTATGAATTAACTTATGAACAAATGAATTAATTAATTGAGCATTGTAAGGCATTAAAATAGTCATGGCATTGCATTGCATTAATTCAAGAGAGCATGCATTGCATTTGCATGGCATCCTGCATTTATGGCATTATTCTGGATATTGTTGTGACTATGTGCTGGTATTATGTTCTCGATTGGTAGTATTATGAATTTTCTATAAATATTTATGTTGATGTAAGTGTGCTCTTGAATTGTTTCTGTCTGTTGTTTTGTGTTATTGGGCTATTTCGATATTGAACTTGTAAGTTAAAATTATATGAATAATGATATTTAAAATGAATCTCTACCTCGGGGACAATTAAATTGTTTTAGCTTTTGGCGTTCTCATAATTATCTGTAAATGTTTGCAAAAATCCTGAAGCAGTTAGAATCATTATTATGACACTTGTTTGCTAGAATTACTGAGAATTCTTAGAATTCTCACTCCATTTGTATTTCCATAATATTCCAGCCCATGTCACTACTACAGACTGACGATACCACTGCTGTCAATCTACTGGGAGTCCTCCAATAGCTGGTGGGTGTATAATCTTATGATAAACTCATACACAGACTACATGAATTTAAGGTTGTATATGTGCTACTCACTAAGGGTCATCATCCTCTTTCCATACCTTTGACCTTGTTGCTGGATTAGTGTAGCTTTTGTGATAGGCTTGCATCTAGGATGTGGGTATTTTTGTTTATTATACTATACCACATTTGGGTCTGGTTATATGTTTGATATATGTATGCTTATCAAGGTACTTGTATAGATGATGCTGATACTAATACTGATACAATTTGATGTAGATGTGAAGTATAGGGTATTGATGCCTTTAGTTATATTTTGTTTCAATGATGTATGTATGGATCTGAGGCCCAAATAGATGTGACTATGTGTAAGTATTGATGCCTGCACTCTAACCCCTTATATGCATAGATGATGACTACATTTTTGTATTATCTTTCTAGATGGTAGAACTGCATTTTTACAATCTGTTATACGAAAGAAAACCTGTGAGAGTACTCCAAAGAGGACTCACGAGCATTCTTAAATGGAATTAATTAGTGGATTATTAATTTAATAATTTGGACTTTTAACTAGAAAGGTAACTGACCTTGCTTGTTCCAAAATGAGCAAAACAATCCCTCACCAGACTTATTAGCATTTGTAGCCACAAATGAAGAACATGGATAAACAGGAAAAAAAAGGTTCGTGTCTAGATTAGTTTAGAAGTAATATGTGACGTGCTTGGGTTTGATTACTTCAATATAGGCCCCTAGATTAGTGAGGTAATTAGACTTAGGACATTACATATAGCCTAGTGTTTTCGGCTGATTTCGACAATCTAATCGACAATGTGATTCCAAAATCTCAATTTGGAGAATGGAATCACTTCTTCTTATAGGCTCCATGTTTTCACACAATGTCTAGATTTGTGAATGCAAGTGTTAAGTTGACGAATGCAGAATGCTATTAACATGTAGAAGAAATAGTAATTTGATTTAACTGAAAATAAAGAAGACAACTTATGGAGTTGTAAGCGTTACAACAACGAACCAAAGAACTAAACAAACAAAAGAAAGGAAAATTTATGGAAAAAGTAAAGGTGCTTGAGGGACTCTGTTTTCCTTCTTCAATTCTGCTATTTATACTTTCTCTAGTTGTAATCACTCTCACTTCCTTTTAGATTTTGAGAATACTAAGATTTTGGGCACCTTTGCAGTAATTGAGCTTTCCTTTTAGCATTAGCCTCCATACTTTCCTCTTTACAACATGCCTTTAGTAGTTATGAACAGTTATCGACATGTATCCATATTGGTGTTGACATTTTTCCTTTATGTCAACCTCGTTTCTTGCGTCAAGCTTCTTTCTAGTGTTAACTCCCTTCCTTAGTCATGTGTTACTTCTGCTCATTATTCCATTTTTATGATTGCTTGTCCTTTGTTTCCCTATTACTAAAGATTTCAAAATTTTCCTAACATATGTCCCCTATAAGTGTTGCCTTTGATCTAGTTTACTTGAAAAGACTACACTTGTTATCACTCAAATGGCTATATGCAGGGTGCCACCCATAGGAATTAAATCCTATAGTATTATTAATTGTTTCCTTTGTTTTCTACCAATAGCCTTTTTGGATTTCAACTATAAATAGAAGCCTTTTTCACAATTCCGAACATGGCTTTGAAAATGACTTTTCATCTTCCTACAAATTTTTTATGGGGTACTTTAATCCTCTCTCATATTTTCATCCACATATAAAATTCTATCATCTCAGTTATGTTGAACTGAGTTATAAACATTTCTATGAAGGCGTTCTTTGTTAGCCATGACAACTATCACCTAAGAGGCGAGTGAATTGAGTGATTACAAATTTTTAGAACAACATTAAGAAATTAAGCATTTTGAAGTACTCAATTGATAAATGCAGTGGAGCATACATAACAAATGTACAACAAATATAAATGACTCAAATACAACTTGGGTTATAGGATAAATCAAGCAAATAAACTAGATATCAAGTTCAACTCAAGCATATATAATTAAAGCACAAATGTAAAGGAGATAGAGTTGAGAAAAGCAAACACAAGAGTTTATCCTAGTTTAGCCATCATCCACTTGTGGCCTACATCTAATCCTCAAGCTTAACTTGAGATTTTCTTCACTATCTCCTAGACTTCACGGGTGCTAGGAAAATATTTGTATAAGCAAGAGAACTTCTCACACATTGGAATACCTCACCCTTATACTAGAGCCTCCAACTCTTTAAGCTTCATAGGTTTTTGAAAAACCTTTACAACCATGAGCACTCAACACACATTTAGGATGCCTCATCCTTTGTACTTGAGCCTTAAAACAAGGATACCTCACCCTTTACTTTTTCAAGGGATACCTCACTTTTTTATCTTTTGAGGGATACCTCACTTCTTTTTACAAGAAATCAAAGAAAGATTGAATGATAAACTCTCACAAGAGTAAATATTACAAATTGAAACTCAATGGGAATCAAGGAATCACACACTAAAGCTCAAAATAGGGGTTTATGAGAAAAGAGAGTTAAAACTTGTGTTTAATGCTGAAGAAGCTTGTTCAGATTGTTTTCCAATTAGTTTTTAATGCCCAAACACTTACATTTATAGCCCAATGCATTTTAGACCCGTTGGAGGTGGTTGGGATCATTAAATGCTAGAAACTAGCCATTATTTTCATTTTCTGTCAGCCAAGATAACAAGTTATTCGTTTCCAATAACAAGTTATTGGTTTCATCAGGAAACACTTTAGCGCGTGAATAACAGGTTATTTGATTTCAATAACATATTATTGGTTTTATCAGGAAACACTGTAGAACAAGTTATTGATTTCAAGAACAGGTTATTGGTTTAATAAGAAAACATGATTTCTAAAGGATTTTGCAACCTAACTTTTCCAAAACCTTTTCAACCTTTCTAAAATCATTTTTCTCAAATTACAAGTATAAAACATAATTTTGCAAATAGATTTAAGTTGAATAAAAAACAAGATATGAGCTTAGTGTGGTTCCTATTTACCTTTACACAAGGTCTAAGTCCTATAAGCTAAACTTGAAGAACCTTGGGACTTGATTTTTGCACAACCAAATCTTTCTTATTTGTTATCATCAAAATCATTGTCATTGCCAATGCTAATTACACTCTTTTCATCCAAGGTTATTCATTAATATTAGCCTGACATGTTGTTTTACTACTTCAAACTTGGCCAAGGCTTAGCTTTGATCTAAGGTTCTTCATTAATATTAATTTGTCCTACTTCATTGCCACCTTGACTAGATTGAATCAAGCCCCACAAATGCTACATTTAGAGGATAGGAGAATTTGATAGTAGACCATGGATGATCCCCTTATATGAATAGGCTCTTATGTATTTGTCGCCTTTAGGCTGACTTAACATAAGGTTCACGACTTTGCATTTAAAGGATGGTCTGCTGTAAAGTTCTCCTATTCTTTTGAATGCATGATCTTCATTTTCTTCTTCGCCTTCTAGCAACTTGAAGATGGCTCCTATCCAATAAAACCATCATTGATGGATGCCTTTTGCTCTTAAGTTGGATTTTGTAAACTTTTCGTTGATGAAGTTCTATTTTGATATTGTAATTTCATAAACCTATTGTAATATTATTTACCTTTTATCAGCATTTAATTTAAGTCTTTTACTCATCATGATTCTTTTGGACTTTAACCCAAATTATCGATAATGGACTTGACCATCAATTTAATTTCTATAATCACTTTTATAAAATTAAATGACTAAATAAGTTTACCACCACATGACTCAAATGAATAAGTAACCAAAGGCGAAATCAATACATTACTTTTTTCAACCAAACTTAATAGACCAATTTAGTTGAAACATCGAGGTTTCAACCAATTGTCGTATGTGGCAAAACGAATGTTCTAGCCAACATGACCAAGTCTGAAATAAAATCAGATTGATGGTCGCCCTCTATGATAATACCCTCCAAAGCCAACTTCAACTTATTAACTTTGTACTTCAAAACATTGAGCCCATTGATAGGTAAAATATCCTGATTGCATGATTTATATACACATACACATATATATACATATACACATGTTTTGACCTAAAAAACCTAGGCCCTATCCTAGTCAATCCATAAGGCTAAGTTTAATAGATTCTACTTAACTAGATTGCACCAAAACAACCTAAATAATCTAGATAATAATTAAGTTGAACTGTCACAAAATAGATAAGTTAGGTAAAAGTAGAGTTCTAGTTGACTAATTTAAACTTTTTTTTATCATAATCCTTTCGTTTAGGTTGGATTTAGATAAAGTGGGCCTTTTAGGTGTGCTAAGGCCTATTAACTTTTTTCCTTGAAGTACGGTTAGCATTTGTCAAATTACACCTCATTTTTGAACTCCCACTCAAACCTAGAAACCTTTTTTCTTTAGAAGAACACTAATTGGTATAACAATTCAATAATTACCATGTTTTATTCAACTTCTTCTGATGATGATTTTGATGAACTTTATGAAATTTTATAGAGAACTATATTGTTGTTAAACCCAAATTTGCACAAACCCATGTCAGTTCATCACCCTAAAACTCTTAAAGATCTTACACATTTGGCTAAGGTAGATGAACTTATGCACAATATCAACTAAGAATTTCACACCTTGTTACTAAACACCCAGGTATTTGTCCCCCCATACTTTGCCAAATAATACTATCTACTATAGTTTTACCTTTTTTTTTTTCTCTCGCAAGATCCTTCCAGTACTATTAAAGGCCGCAACCTTCATACCAAGGAGATTGCTGCATTTGAGAAATTCTACAAAAAGTATATGGAGTCCTGCCTTTGTGAGGAAAAGCATAAGGCGAGCATATCCGGCTTTTGTTGAGAAATGACATCAACACTTCAATCGTTGTCTCTACAAATTCAGCAAGGCCTATTAAATCGATCATTTGGCTAATATCTTCAACTACCTGAAGCCTTTTAATCTTGTTAAGCTTCCATATGCTCCCTTTGTGTTAGCAAGCTAGCCCTAGAGGCTTGTTTAGCCAAATCCACTATTGATTGCATTCAAGGTACAATTAAGTCATTAGATTTATTTTAATCTCCATTTGATGCATTAATTTACCGCATTTCCAGTGGGTATTAATTTGATGGCTACGATTCCCATTCAACGAAGAGCTACTTCAGTCATCGTCGATTCATCTAATGCAAATCTGAGTAAAGCATTACCTATTGTGACTATAGCATCACTTGGTACTTCCTCTTTATTAATGCATCAGATTAAGGTATGATCATTCTACCTTTCTTTCTATGTCATGTGTTTTTGCATAGTGTTCAAAGGATTTTTATTTGTGATAGACCTTTAAAGAAACATTGGTTGTCTTCTCTTGATCATAATGAGGATTCTCCTTAAGAAGATGAAGTCACGCAAGCAATTCTATGCTATCTTATTCTGTTGTTGAAACAAGTCAACCAGGCTCTTAATCACCCAATGTTTTTATAGTTTCTAATACTTTGACGGGACTAGCGATTGTTCCAGAGCCAATTCCTAATGAAAACTTGTGTTTTCACATAAAGGCCAAACTAGCAGGTCTTTATTAATAGAAGATGAAGAGGAGCAGAATGCAGGATTTGAGGATAAAATTATATATGAAGAAAGCTCATTTAGTGAATATGAGTCTGATCTTTCCACTGATGAGGTGTCAACCCTAGATGATAATGCTTTGTTTGATGGCATCTTCAAGCATCTTGAAAGCTCACTTCCTCATGAATCAGATGCAAATCGTCCTTATTCCCTTCTTGAAGAGTTTAACTTATTTTTGTCTCGAGATCTTCATGAAGCAGCAGCTGATTTTTTAACTTGGGAAATAATCTCTCTGTTTCTCCCACTTCTTACATATAACATGGACGATTCGACAAGAGAAGAATTATTGGTCCTTGTCGAGCAAGTCGAAGAGATCTTTGCTCAATTTCGGAGTGCTCAGGAAGTTATTGATCATCATCACGCCTTTGAACAAAGAGGCGAAGAGTCAATTAACGAGTCTCTTCAAACTCAGAGGAAGAAACCCACCTTGACAATCAAGCTTAGGATAATTAAGCCTTCCCATGCTAAAGAGTTGAAGAAGGAGAAAACTCTTATTGATAAGATTGAGGACTTAGAGGCTAAATTGTCGACTGTAAGGTTTAGCCTAAACTTATCTTGTTAGAACTTAACCCAAGATCAAGCTAATATTAGAGAAATACTCCAAGTTGTTAGAGGATAATCAGATCCACACTACTTTTTTGGCCGAAGAGACTATTACCAGGTAGACTTTGAGCGTTAAGGTGAAGTTGGACAAAGAAGAAGGGAAACGATCTCAAGCTGAGTTTATGAAAATATGGCAAACCTTGTTGATTGCCTCTATTGCATTGTCAAGTAAATATATCATCTTACAGCTACCTTAGGGCTTTTAGTACTTAGCATTCTATTTTTATAATTTTAGTTGTTTTTGCCAATGTACTTTAATTTTGTAACTTTTAATTTGAATAAAAGCTACCTTTTGAATGTCACAATCTATTAATTCGACGCAATCTTATTGTGTACATATATGTAATTCTTACTTGGGTCCCACATACCTTACCAAAGTCATCATAACACTGACACTGATTAATAAGTTTCACAGTTCCCTAAATTTGCATAGCATTTACCTAATTCTACCTTTATCACCTTTTCGAATTCCTCTATCTTCATACGCAACAAAACCTTACTTGTTCTTTACTTTTGAAAAAAAACCCAAACTTTATTGCCTTTGTGTTTCCTTAGCATTTGAATCTCTTCTCTTTGATAATCCTTTTGAGATATCTTTATCTTCATACTATGGCTTCGAAAGGACAAGACAAAGGGATATCAGTATCCATCTTAGCTTACAAGAACTCATGAAGGCTTTTACACCTACAGCATTGCAACAGAGTGCCCTAGCTAACGAGGTAATTATTAGCTCTTCTTCTCCATTTTTAGTTTATCATGCTCCCATTTTGGACGACCCTATTAGGGATTTAGAAAAGGAGAAATCAACTTTAATAGTCAGAGGGGAAGATTTATTAATCAATTTCCTAAAAATCCCAGTTAACCCTTGGTTGGCTGGGAATCAAATTCTCATAAACTTTCCAAACCCTTTGGGAGATTATAGAGCTTGGTTTACTCGAATAAATGAAGCGAAATGTGAATTCTAGAAATCAATTAGCATTTACAAAGCCATTCATCTTAGTTTGCATCAGCTCATGGCCAATCCAACCATGATGGATGCTATTCTATGCTTTTGGAGCACTATTATGAATTCTTCTCACTTTCATAATGGGATGATGGGCCCGACATTATTTGATATAGCCACAATTTTGGGATTGAGGTTAGATAGTAAATAAATTCTTCCCACTTTAGTCCCAAAAAGCACTGAGGCCTAAAATAACTTACGCGAAAAGACCAACTTGAGCGACACTTGGTTTGCCAAGAGTTGTATGAAGATGTTTATAGATGTCGATGATGAAGAACATCTCAGCTTCATCCTTTATTGGTTAAGTTCGTCTCCTGCCCTGCGGGGTTAAAATCTCCTTTTGTTTCCTAATACACGTAAAATACACTAAGAGCAAGTGTACTTTATCGCAAAGTAATATAGGACTTGAGTCTCAGTTATCGATCCCATGAGAAATAAGTAGTAATTACTAGATCCGTAAAACTCTTGGTTATTTAGACAATCGTAAGAGTGAAGATAAATTCAAATTAAAATAAAAAAATAATTAAAGAAAAACAATGAACAATCAAACAATGTAAAGACAATCAATCAAAGAGAGACTAGGGCGCAAGGTTCACTTGAATCCAATTAATCAGATTTTTACTCATTTATGATGTAAGGTAATTCTTTTGCCAAAATTTCCTTATTTGCTATTGAATCCCAATGGTCATAGATGAAATAATATTTTATTCCTAACTTAAATCACCTATTTGGTCATTTAGTTGAATTAATTAGGAATGCATTAAGCCTTAATTCAAGAGATGAACTAACATACCATCAATTTCATTAGTAGAAATAAATCGATATTTAGTCATTCACTAATCTAATCCTAGGTTTATCATATAGGTCCACTCATTGAGTATGGATGGTCACCGGTCAAAGAATGAATTAATGCATGCCAAAAGTGATCAAGTTCTGGCAAGAATGCAAACAATATAATAAACCCTAAAAGAAATTACCTTAGTCAAATTTGAGATCAAACTCAAATAATTATGAAAACAAGATCTCCCATAGCCCTAGCTATAGGTTTAGTTACTCATGTTCAATACAAATAAACTTATATCAAAACACAAATCCATGGAAAGAAAACCTAAAGAAAAGGAAAAACTAGAGGGAAAGAGAAATTAAAACCCCTTTACGGTGATTATGATCTTCAAGCCTTCAAGAATTGAATCCTCTCTTCAAAGTCATCCTCCAAAGCATGCTGCCATAAAATGCTCTCTCGGGATTATGGATTTTCTGCATTTTATCCCCCCGAGTTATGGCGTAACTCCTCTATATAATAAAAAATCACATTACTGTTACGCGACCAATGCCTAGGCGCTGGCTTATGGGCGCTCAAGCGCTAAGTCACTAAACTAGATTCGTGTTGCGTGACGCGTTGCGCGCTCAGATGCTGGAACACTGAAGTACCATTGCTGCATACGTTCTGAGTGCTTGGGTGCTCCACTCCTAGTGCTCAAGCGCTGGGACATTAGAGAGAATTTGTGCTTTTCCTCTTTATAAAGAATATGCTCAGTAACGCAGTGTCTTTGCCTGCTTTCACTCCAAATTTGATAAATCTCATTCAATCTACAAAAACAAAGATAATGATAAGGATCCATCTAAACATAAGCAAATCACCATAATTTATCTAGTATAAGACTATAAAATATAGGCTTATCAACCCTCCCCACACTTGGGCTTTGCTTGTCCTCAAGCAAAGAATAGGAATAAAAAAAAAAGATTAAACTCAACATTCAGAAACATGAATCAAGGGTAATTCCATAATTTAAAATTTCAAGTTCAGCAATCAAATCCAATCAAGCAAGATCATTTAGCACTTAATACAATTAGAGGCTTGGGTCTAACTTGTAACTTTTATCTTTACCAACAAATTAAGGTCAGTCATCTTTCCATCGTTCAAGTATTTTGACGACAAAGAGATCACTCAAATTTCTCTTGAAAAATGCAATACTATAGGCTTGGTTATAAATCTCATCTCCACTTCCAAGTTCACATACAACACAAGAATCAGAAGGGCTTTCTTTAGTTGTAATGGGGCTAAGTGTATAATGAAAGGTAAGAAAAAGATAAATAAGGATAAAGAATGATCATGGATAAATCGATACAAAGCAGAATCAAGTTGAAAAGATGACAAATAGAGCATAATGCACAAAGGTATAACAAATTCTCACTTTCAACCCAATATTCTCATTATTCTTCACTAACAATTGATAGTTCCAAGAAATATAGTTATTTATGCCCCATAATTGTGCTTCATGGCATGCTTAGTCCTTGTTCTTATACATATTTGGAAGGTTTTATGCTTATGTTTATTAAATGTCATTTGGATACCTTCCTTTATGTTTTTGAGCAATTTGTGCATATATGTTGATTGATTAAGTAGATTTGCAATTATATTTAATTTGGTGCTTTCTCTAATGTAGGAAGGGCTCAAAAGAGACAAATTGATGCAAGCCAAGGCCCAGCATTGGAGGAAAGAAGCCAAGGATGCATTCCAGTCTTTTCCACGCCGTGGCTCAAGAATGTCCACGCCGCGGCGTGATGTGTCACCACCCAATATCGATAGGCGAGAGAGCTGCCATGCTACAAGAATGTCCACGCCGTGGCGCGCTCAATGAACCGAGCCTATTTATTTTGTTTTTCACGCCCTTTCTCGGATCTCTCGCTTTTCTCTCTTTTAGGTTTTTAGGTTTTTAGTTTTCTCGGGTTAGAGGCTACGGCTAAACCTCCATTGGAGGTGGAGATGGAGCTTGGGGGAGCTAAGGATGGAAGCCCTTTTCTCTTGGAGGAGGATCCGAGCTTCAATGGCGAAATCCATAAGCTTTCTCCTTCTCTCTTTTCTCTTTTCTCTTCCTCATTTCTTGAACATGTATTTTGTAATTTGCTCTCATGTTCATTGTATAGCTGAGCTTTATTTAAGGATGACTTTGAATCCTTTTATTAATATTAATGATTTGTTCTTCTCTGAGTTTGTGTGGATCTTTGCTTTTGTTTAATCATATTACGCTCAATGCTCTTGAATGTTTGGCCAACATTTGAGTGATTTGATAGAATCTAATGAACCTAGACATAGGGATTTGGGTTTGAGATCGTATGTATGGTTGATGCATGTTCGATTCTATTCCAATGGCGGGATGAGTTGATTCGCTAATGGGATAGACATATACCTATTAGCCATGCATAGCACGTGTTTGAGAATAGACCTTAAAGAGTAGATTTTGTGTTAGCTCTCAAGGACACTTAGGGAGTTAGGCAAATGATACCATGGTTAGATGACCTAGACATAGGCGTTTAGCTAATGTAGATTCTCAAGCTAACATAATCATTTCATTCATATTTATGAGGAGGATTGCTTGTTGTTAGTTGATGTAAATGGTGAAGAAGGATTTCCCTAAGCTCTAACCGTTTATCCTTATTACTTTTTGTCTTTACTTTCTTTACCTTTATCCATTTTTATGTTCTTGAATAGAATTAGGTAAGCTATCGGTTAATACTTAGCATTGGAAATAAACTTATCCTCGTGGGAACGATCTCTTACTCTGTAACTGTATTACTTGTGCGACCCGTGCACTTGCGGTTAGCAAATGGGCAAATACGTTTTGACCCTAATAAGTTTTTGACGCCGTTGCCGGGGATAAGGCATTATTTCCGTATTACTAATATTGACAATGAGTTTGCTTAGTTCTAATTCAAGTTTTTATGTTTTGTTGTTGTAAATAGTTTTAATTCATGTTTTTATGCTTTTGTTTTAGGTTTGTTTAGATAAGTAGTTATAGTTTGATTTTGTGTTTTTGTTAAGTTTTTGTTATACATTCTGTATTTTAAGTTTTTAGACATGTTTTGGAGGTGCTAGGGGTCAAAATGGAGCACCAATTTCAGCAGAATCTGGTTTCTTCGCAGAATTCTCAAGCAAGATGACCTCTCACGCCGCGGCGTGGGAATGTGCACGCCGCGGCGTGCCGGGCTGTCGACAAAAACACGCACCAGAGAGCTCCACGCCTCGGCGTGAAATGTTTCACGCCTCGGCGTGGCCCCCTGTTTTGTATTTTTCTATTATTTTCTCTGTTTTTCTTTATTTAATAGTGCTCATTCTAGTTTGCTTGCTTGTTTTGACTTGCTCAAGTACCCTATAAACCATGAACACCAAGAACACACATTCACTTTGGTTTGGGGGAGTATCCTTGCATGTTTTTACCCTTGATGCTTAATGTTACACATGTTTTGATACTTTAAGTATATGCTAGTGATGGTCATCATGCTTTCATGAGTATATCCTGTTTTGGCTATTACTAGTGGGCTGTTGATAAAAGTTTCAGTTTTCAACACTTTGTGCATATTGTTATGCATCCTGAAATGGAAAATGATGAATCTTTTGAATGCATGACTTTATGCCATTTGCTAGTGTGTGATGGTTGGTCAATGATATAAATGCTTGCAATAGTCCTCAATTCTTTTGTGAAACCATTTGCGATCTTGAAACATGCTTAAGCAATCTTGTTTGTTTTTATGCATGATGTGTTTCTCACTTAGATGCTTGTTTAACTTTGGAAAGATTTGAGTGCTTATTTAGAGAATGTTTATGGATTGTGCATGTAGATGATTTCTACTATCCTTGAAATTGTTTTGCAACTCTCTCGAGGCGAAATCCTAGATTGCACATGATTGAAGAAGTGATTAGGGCATTGTTTGGACCGGTTGAGCCTTTCAAGCTTACCCTTACATGATTATATCCCTAGGTCCCCTTTTGAAGCCTTATAATTGTTTGGCCTTCTATGTTCTTCTTTCACCCTCATATTTCCTACCTTGTAACTATTCTATCGCATGCGAAAGCATTGCAATCTTTTCATTCCCTTTATGTTTGTTGGGTGCATGATATGTTGTTTCTTCACTTGAGTCCAAGGTTTAGGGTATTTATGATTGTTCAATACAAAAGTGGCTGGAAGGAACCGTTTGTTGCACAAAAAGTTATGTTTGTTAAAGAAAAAGAAAATACAAAAAGAGAAAAAGAAAAGAAAAGAAAAAAAACAAATGAAAGAAAGAAAGCATAAATGAAAAAAGCATCGAGTGGTTCTGAATAGTGTTATTTGTTTCATTTTGTATACCCTTGTTGCAGTGACTCAAGTCTTGAAATATCATGTTATGTTTCTCAATGTTTGTATGTTTTCCATTCCCCTTTGTTCTTCACCCCATCACCTTGGCCTTACATTATAAGCTATTAAAGTCCCTCTTGATCCTCAATCATGTGTGATTTACATTAGTGGAGAGAGAGTTGTGCTACAATTTTGTGGAATCTTGATTTGTATCCATGTGTAGGTTCATAAACTTATCCGAATAAGCATGATTTGAAAAAGATAAGTTGAGCTTGCATGTTTGTGAGAGATGTCATGTGCATGATTAGAAGCTTGATTGATGGCATGTTAAGGATTGTGTATGTGTTGAACTTAACTGTGAGGCGTGCACATTCTTTGAGAGCCATTATAATCATTGTGCACTAGTTGTGGTTAAATGAAAATTGAATTTATCATTGTTGAATGCGAATGAGCATGAATTGTCAAAGTGAGTTTTCTTAGTCATACTTTGTGTTGCTCGAGGACTAGCAACATCTTAAGTTTGGGGGTGTGATAGTTCCAAGAAATATAGTTATTTATGCCCCATAATTGTGCTTCATGGCATGCTTAGTCCTTGTTCTTATACATATTTGGAAGGTTTTATGCTTATGTTTATTAAATGTCATTTGGATACCTTCCTTTATGTTTTTGAGCAATTTGTGCATATATGTTGATTGATTAAGTAGATTTGCAATTATATTTAATTTGGTGCTTTCTCTAATGTAGGAAGGGCTCAAAAGAGACAAATTGATGCAAGCCAAGGCCCAGCATTGGAGGAAAGAAGCCAAGGATGCATTCCAGTCTTCCACGCCGTGGCTCAAGAATGTCCACGCCGCGGCGTGGATGTGTCAGCCAGCCCAATACTGATAGGGCAGAGAGCTCTGCGCCGCGGCGCAAGAATGTCCACGCCGTGGCGCGCTTCAGCGAACTGAGCCTATTTATTTTGTTTTTCACGCCCTTTCTCAGGATCTCTCAGTTTTCTCTCTTTTAGGTTTTTAGGTTTTTAGTTTTCTGGGTTAGAGGCTACGGCTAAACCTCCATTGGAGGTGGAGATGGAGCTTGGGGAGCTAAGGATGGAAGCCCTCTTTCTCTTGGAGGAGGATCCGAGCTTCAATGGCGAAATCCATAAGCTTTCTCCTTCTCTCTTTTCTCTTTTCTCTTCCTCATTTCTTGAACATGTATTTTGTAATTTGTTCTCATGTTCATTGTATAGCTGAGCTTTATTTAGGGATGACTTTGAATCCTTTTATTAATATTAATGATTTGTTCTTCTCTGAGTTTGTGTGGATCTTTGCTTTTGTTCAATCATATTACGCTCAATGCTCTTGAATGTTTGGCCAACATTTGAGTGATTTGATAGAATCTAATGAACCTAGACATAGGGATTTGAGTTTGAGATCGTATGTATGGTTGATGCATGTTCGATTCTATTCCAATGGTGGGATGAGTTGATTCGCTAATGGGATAGACATATACCTATTAGCCATGCATAGCACGTGTTTGAGAATAGACCTTAAAGAGTGGATTTTGTGTTAGCTCTCAAGGACACTTAGGGAGTTAGGCAAATGATACCATGGTTAGATGACCTAGACATAGGCGTTTAGCTAATGTAGATTCTCAAGCTAACATAATCATTTCATTCATATTTATGAGGAGGATTGCTTGTTGTTAGTTGATGTAAATGGTGAAGGAGGATTTCCCTAAGCTCTAACCGTTTATCCTTATTACTTTTTGTCTTTACTTTCTTTACCTTTATCCATTTTTATGTTCTTGAATAGAATTAGGTAAGCTATCGGTTAATACTTAGCATTGGAAATAAACTTATCCTCGTGGGAACGATCTCTTACTCTGTAACTGTATTACTTGTGCGACCCGTGCACTTGCGGTTAGCAAATGGGCAAACACGTTTTGACCCTAAC
Source organism: Ormosia semicastrata (assembly GCA_029884595.1). Classification (NCBI taxonomy): domain Eukaryota; kingdom Viridiplantae; phylum Streptophyta; class Magnoliopsida; order Fabales; family Fabaceae; genus Ormosia; species Ormosia semicastrata. The sequence goes on along the minus strand of JAQQTO010000063.1, from coordinate 7,013,141 downwards.
AATAATCCTTTTCTTTCTTCTTCCTTTTTTTTAATTAACCTTTGAATACAAAAGCAACCCTTAATGACTTTTCAATCAACACATAAGATGTTCTAAAGAATTGAACCTGATTATTCAATTAGGTATTCAAAAAAATTAATTTCAGGCTCAAATAGGACAACTAAAGGATTATTTTATCAATGTAACTTTGAAAGTCAAGAAATGATTAAGCCTAATTGTCTTAATCATATCCAAGTCTGTATGTGAATCATTAAAGTCTCAACAAGATATCAAAGCAAGTTTTAAAGCACATCAATCAAGAGAAATTTCACTCCAGAAGAAAAATAGGATTTCATTTATGAAAAATATAATCATTAAAGCTCAAAACTCACTTTCTGGCTAAAGTTAATAAAGAGAATAAATGCAAGCAGACTTTGCTAATTTTTAACTAAGATGCTAAATTCCACTTTACTTCATTCAACAAGATAGCTTCACACAAAATCAGCTCATGAATGATGGATTCCCCTTTAAACCATATATCTATCAGCTCAATATCAATCAAGAAATTAACACACAATTCTTACTTAATTACAAGTAATACTAAAGTGTTCATCAATTGTGTAATTTTTTTTTCAGGAGTACCCCCCACACTTAAGATGAATATTTTCCTCAATGTGGAAGAAAAATAAATAAAGGGGTCAAAGAAAAGAACAACACAACCTGATGAAAAGTGATACAGAGTCAGGTAGAGAAAAAGCATAAGAGTCAGCGCCACAACGGAATCTGAAAAATCCCAAAACCAATGAGTAACATCTAAAAGAAAAACAAAAATAACAAAAATAACAAAAAATAATGAAAATAAGATATATAAAGAAGAAATACAGGTTGCCTTCTGTGAAGCGCTAAGTTATAGTTATTAGCTTGACTATGAGCCAGTACCATGCTTAGGTGAGGCGGATAGAGTGGTGCTCAGTCTCCACTCCTTTTTTTATAGTGCTTCGCTCTTTGCCCATTTATCTTGAAAGGTTGTTGGCATTCTTTCGTCACTTCAAGCACACCATAAAGTAAAACTTTAACAACCTCGTATAGTCCATACCATTTTGACCGCAACTTACCTGGAAAGAGACGAAGACATGAGTTATAAACAAGAATTTGATTCCCAATCTTAAACTCAAGTTGTTTGATACGCATGTCATGCCCCTTCTTCGTTTTCTCCTTATAGAGCTTGGCATTCTCATATGCCTCAAGATGAAGTTTGTCCAACTCATTGAGCTAGTTACGCCGCTGTGCACCTGTAGCATTCACATCAAAATTCAAAAATTTAAATGCCCAATATGCTCTATATTCTAATTCCACAGGTAAGTGACAGGCTTTACTAAACATAAGTTTATAGAGAGACATGTCAATGAGTGTTTTGAATGTAGTTCTATAGGCCCATAATGCATCATCCAACTTTAAAAACTAATCTTTACGAGATGCATTAATAGTCATTTCCAAAATCTTTTTTAATTCACGGTTTGAAACTTCCATCACTTGTTTGTGGATGATAAGGGGTGGCAACTTTATGGGTGACACCATATTTGCTCAATAGATTGTCAAACTGTTTATTACAAAAATAAGTGTCATCATCACTTATGATTGCTCGGGGTGTACCAAATCTAGTAAAAATGTTTCGTTTCAAAAATTTTACCACCATTTGAGTATCATTAGTAGGCAACACCACTGCCTCAACCATTTAGAAACATAATCCACAACAACAAGTATGTATTGATTAGAAAAAGATTTAGGGAAGGGACCCACGAAATCAATGTCCCAAGCATAAAAAATTTCATAAATCAAGATGCTATTCAATGGCATATCATGTCTCCTAGAGATGTTGTCAATGTGCTGGCATTTATCACAAGATCGAACAAATTCAAGCGCATCCTTAAACAAGGTTGGCCAATAAAACCCATATTGTAACACCTTCTGTGCAGTTCTAGTAGGACCGAAGTGGCCACCAGTTTCCCTAGCATGATAATGTTGAAGAATGTAATGACTCCCACTACCATGAATGCGTCTCCCAATAACATTATTAGCACAAACCCTAAACAAGTATGGATCCTCCCACAAATAATGCTTAACATCAGATAAAAATTTATTCTTTTGTTGATAAGTAAGATCTGGTGGAAGGATATTACCTGCGAGGAAGTTTACATAATCAGCATACTATGGTAAAGAGGAGACTACAAGTAGGTGCTCATCAGGGAATGATTTATTTATGGCACGCTCAGTAGAGGGCTCTAACACCTCCTCGTCCAATCGTGATAGGTGGTCAACTACAAGATTCTCGGTTCATTTTTTATCACGTATATCAAGATCAAACTCTTGTAACAAAAGAATCCACCAAATCAGCCTCGACTTAGAATCCTGTTTAGCAAGCAAATACTTAATAGCAGAGTTGTCAGTATAACAAATAACTTTAGAGAGAATGAGATAAGGGCAAAATTTATCAAAAGTAAATACTACCGCTAGCAACTCTTTTTTAGTAGTGGTATAGTTTCTTTGTGCCTCATTCAAAGCACGGCTAGCATAGTAAATAGTTTAGAAAATTTTACCTTTTCTCTGGCCCAAAAGAGCCCAAACTGCTATATTGCTTGCATCACACATGAGTTCAAAAGGTAAGGACTAATCAGGGGCAATAATAATAGGTGTACTAGTTAACTTTTCCTTCAAAACAAATGGTGCATCCGTCATTAGGAAGTTTGTTAAGGGTTTAGAAATTTTTGAAAAGTCCTTGATGAACCTTCGATAAAAATTTGCATGTCCGAAAAAACTTCAAACAACCTTAATAGATTTAGGTGGGGGTAATTTCATAATTACTTCCACCTTTACCGGATCAAGCTCTATACCTTTGAGCGAAATCTTATGCCCCAAAACAGTGCATTCTTGTACCATAAATTGACATTTTCCCTATTCAACATAAGATTGGTGTTCCTGCATCGCTCCAAAACCAAACTGAGATAATGTAAACAATTATCAAAAGAAGGGCCAAACACAGAAAAATCATCCATGAACATTTTAATACAATCCTCTATCATGTCAGAAAAAATGGCCATCATACACCATTGAAAAGTAGCTGGTGCATTACACAATCCAAAGGGCATCCGTGTATATGCAAATGTACTATACGGGCATGTGACAGTAGTTTTCTCTTGATCCTCAGGTGCCACAGGTATTTGCATATAGCCAGAATATCTATCCAAGTAATAGAAAAATGCATGACTTGAAAGTTTCTCTAACATTTGATCAATGAAGGGTAAGGGAAAGTGATCTTTCTGAGTGGCATCATTCAATTTCCTATAATCAATGCACATACGTCACCCAGTCACATTTCTAATGGCTATGAGTTCTTTCTTTTCATTTTCTATGATCGTTGTACCCTCTTTTTAGGCACCCCTTGTACTGGACTTACCCAAGGACTATCAGAAATAGGGTAGATAATACCTACATCTAGCAACTTTATTACCTCATTCTTTACAACCTCTTTTATGTTTGGGTTAAGACGCCTCTGTGGTTGCACAAGCGGCTTGTTCTACGCCTCCATGTAAATTATGTGGGTGCATATGGTAGGGCTGATGCCCATAATGTCATGAATGATCCACCCAAATACCTTCTTGTTCTCCCTTAACATTCTCATGAGTTTATCCTCCATCGGACCTGAAAATAAAGTAGAGATAATCACAGGTAAAGATGATGGAGAATCTAGAAAAGCATATTTTAAATTAGAGGGAAATGGCTTGAGCTCAAGTTCAGGGGGCTCCTTAATTGAGGGTTTTGGTGTAGGAATGTTTTTCCTATCCAACTCGTCATAATGCCCCCACGTTCTTCTTTCGTCCAAGGACATCCCAGCTTCTAACCGCATTATCATTCCCGTGAGCTCTTCATCATCCTCAAGGTTAGTGGCAACCATGGTCAAGATCTTCTCTAGAACATCATCAGTCATAGATTCCTACAAATATGAAATCATAGCACTATCCACAACATCAGTAAAATTAATGCAATTACATGAATCAAAGGAACTATGATGTTTAACAGAATTAAAAAAATTAAAAACTATTTCCTCATCATTTAATCACAAGGTCAATTTCCCTTGATAGACATCAATCATGGTCTTTCTAGCGGCGAGGAATGGATGCTCAAGTACGATTGGGATCTCAGAGTCCTCCTCCATGTCTAACACAATGAAATCAGTTAGAAAAATGAACTTGTCCACAGTTACCAATACATCCTCTAATACACCACAAGGGTAAATGATGGATCTATCAGCTAGCTGTAGAGAAATGTTAGTAGGCTTGAGTTCCTGCATTCCCAATTTCTTGAAAATAGAGAAAGACATCAAATTAATACTAGTACCTAAATCACATAAAGTTTTTTCAAAATAAGAGTTACCAATAGAGTAAGGAATAGTAAAACTCATTGGATTTTTTAATTTTGGTGGTAAATTCTTCAAGAGAATAGTGGAATGTTGAGGTGCAAACGTGTTGCCCTTTTTACTAACCGCAAGTGCACGGGTCGCACAAGTAATACAGTTATAGAGTAAGAGATCGATCCCACGAGGAAAACGTATTTCAAAGTAAAGCTGAGTATTAACCAATAGTCTAGTTAATGCTATCCAAAAGCATTAAATTTATAAATGAATGATTAAAGAAATATAAAGACTGAAAAGCAATAACTCTAAGATAAATAGATAAATAGAGAAATAAGAATTACTTTTCATTTCCTATTTCAACTAATGAATTGCAATCCTTACAAGCAAAATCAAAGATTGGTTTAGTTAGCTTGAGAATCTCGATTCAGTTAAAAGCCTATGTCTAGGTCAATTAACCCCTGGTTTCATTTACCCACCACTAAGTTTCCTTGAGAACCAAGGCAAACTCTACTCATTAATGATCTATTCTCAATCACACACTATACATGACCAATCGGTATATTTCTATCCTATTAACGAATCAGCTCATCCAAGCCAATTGAACTTGCCGAACATGTATCAACCACATCATATCCATATTAACAAATCCCTATGTCTAGTTCATTTGTCAATATTAACATCATGCAATTAGTGATCACCAACCACAAGCATTAAACACAGATTGTGATTGAACTCAACTAAACTTCAATATATACTCAAAAGATTACAAATTCATCAATATCTATAAGAAACTACAAAGTAAAACTTATATACGACTAGCTAGCCATGAATCATGAGAGTACAAACATATAAATCATGATCATGCAGCAATAAAGAGAGAAAAGAAGAAAGGAAAGGAAGGAAGCTCAATAGATTGTATCCTTTAAGCTTGATTCACCCTCCATAGGAAGGATGGCCTCCAACCTTAGCCTTTTTCGCTTCCTCTAGGTCTAAAAAACCAAAAACCAGCAGCTGCTCTCCAAAAATGATGAAAACTCTCGTAGAAATTCGGTGCAAATCTATTTATAAGCTGAATAAAACAGGGTCACGCCGCGGCGTCCAACATGTCTCGCCGCGGCGCGCGTGTAATTAGGTCACAGGCGCCTGAGGCGCCTACTCTTCAACGTTGCGGCATTGAGTGCTGATCTGCACTTTTGAGCTTCTCTTAGGCTTCCTGGTCCAAAGCTGCTTCAACTTCTTCATTTCCATGCTTCTTTTAAGACCTGCCTATATAAGAGAATTTATCAATTCTTTAAATCATGCAAATGTACTCAATTTGATCATAATCTTGAAAGTATTTACTCAGGATCACAATGGAAGTCATCAGAATGAAATCAGATAGAAATTATGCTAAAACCTTCCATCAATGCTTACAAACAAGGACTAAACTTGCCATGTTGCACAGATATAGGGCAATAATAACTTAACTCTACAGAGTTATCACACCCTTAAACCTAGATTTTTGCTAATCCTCAAGCAAAACAAAGTACATTCACAAAGATCAACTAGCAACCTATTTTTAGCCATTTTTAAATATTCCATTTTCACTTAACTCAGGCTAGTATATGATGAATGCATAAACCTCAAAGAATACAGATACCTTAGAATAAGTGTCAAGCATACACAATCCTCATCATGCTAGCATTCATAGCTTCCTTTCATACAATATACTCTTCCCAAACCATGCAAGAAAAACCTCTTTCATTCAATTCCAATTCACCCAAATGAGGTTATAAACATACAAATGAACATAATTCACAAAATTCACAAGATTGTAATACAACTCTCTCTCCACTAATGTAGATCATGCAAGATTGAGGATCAAAAGGGTCTTTATTAGCTTATAATGTTAGGCCAAGGGTAATGGGTAACAGAATAAACGGATAGAATTAACACAAACATTGAGAAACATAAATATAATATTCCAATTCATGAGTCAACAATGATTTAGCAGGGTATTCAACAATGAAATTAGAAAACTTGCCAGAACCACTTGGATGCTTTGCAAACTTTACTTTACTTTTGCTTTGCTTTTTTTTTTCATTCATTTTTCTTTTTATTTTCTCTTTCTTTGCTCTATTTTTGCAAAGCAATGCTTTTTCTTTTCTTTGTTTTGCATCTGGTTCCTTCAGGCTCATTTTGAATTGAATATTTATACCCCTAATCATAAGACTCACTTCAAGAAATAACATATATAATGCACTCAACAAACAATAAAGGTAGGAAGAAAATGACATGCTTTCACATGCATTAGAACGGTTAACAGGTTAACGAACACAATGGTTATGAAAAACAAATAAGGCCAAACAATATAAGGCTTCAAAATAGGACCTAAGGATATCATCATATCGTAAGCTTTTTAAGGCTCAATCGATCCAAACAATGCCCTAATCATTTCCTCAATCAGACACAACCTAGGATTTCACCTCAAGAGAGTTGCCAAACAATTTCAAAGATAATCAAATTTTTCACATGTATCATTCATAAACTTTCTTCAAGCAAACATTCATATCCTTTCCAAAGTTCAAAAAACAAGAAATTGGGAAACTCACCAAGTATAAAAAGAAACTAGAATGCTTAAGCATGCACCAAAGATTACATATGAATTCACAGAACAATGAAGGTCAAATGTATCCAAATCTATCATTGGAACAACCATACACACTAGCCTTTAAACATTACAACACACCAAGTGAAAGGAACGACGATTGTATTTTGAATGAAATTTTCATCAAAACTTTCAAGATAACTGCTCCTAAAGTTAATATTTAAGCTAAAATACTATAACATATATATAAACTTCCACAAGAAATATAACACTAACAAACATACATAATAACAAAACATAGACATATAAACATAATACTGAAAACATAATGTACTGCATAAATAATCAAAACATAATGTTAAAGACACCCCCCCAAACCTGAGGGAAACAGTGTCCGCACTGTACAAAAGATACATACAGAAAGCAAAAAGTAAATACAACGAAAGAAATAATGCCCTGGATGCAGATCTAGAAAGACGGATCATCACTCTCAGGACCCTCGGTATCAGAACCATCACCATCCTCATCATCATCATCATCAGAATCAGGTATATCAGCATCAGGTGCACGAGAAGGACCAGCCTGAGTGGGTGCAGCGACCGAAGTGGGTGGAAACGAAGGAACGGGATAATCATGCAACGGAAGCCCTAGACGCTCCGCCATCCACCTCTGTGTCTGCATCTGATATACCAGCATAGCTTCCATCCTAGCACGCCAATCAGAATCGTCAGTAGGTGCAGCCTGGGATGGAGCAACAGTCTCAGGAGCAGGAGCTGGTTGAAATGCTGGTCTAGGCTCTCCACGAGCCTGCCTCTGGCGCGCTGGTGCTGCAGCAGGAGCTGCCCCGACTCGCTCAATAAATGTATCGTTCAGCGGCTGCCGAACGTCGGTAAGTTCTTCATGAGGCCCCCAGCGGACCTGATGTCGGCTGCACAGGGTATGTATGAGAAATGGAAAGAAGAGACTCTGATACTCCCTAGCAGACCTCAGTACCGATGGAAGATGAGTATGGAAACATCAATCGAGCGACCCTCCATGATAGCATAGATCAATATAGCTCGATCGTGAGTAACCTCAGAGAGGTTAGTGGATGGCAGGATGCGCGTGCTGATGAAATGGTACCACGCTCGAGCCTCTGGGGTCAAATGAGTACATGCAAAATATCGAGGCCTATTCGTCTGAATACTCATGGTCCACATGACAGGCTGAGATTCAGCCAAACAAATCCGTGTCGTGACCACATTAACATCTATACCCTCCTCCGGCTCCCATCTACAAAACTCAGTATATTCACAAATCTCCGGAGGTGGAGGAAGTCCCAATGCAGCTCGAATAGCAGCTGGAGAAAATGAAACCACACGACCATGAACTCGAACCGTGGTACTCCCCTCAGCTAGGAAAGCAGCATTCGCGTAGAACTCGCGAACAACTGGAAGCACTGCAGATGACTCTGGATGTTGAGCAAAGGTGCTCCAGTTTAGGTGGTTCAATCGCCGCTCCAACTCTGAATGTAGAGCGCGTGTAAAGGCAAAGCCTCGCTCCAATATGAGAGGACGAGTGATAAGAAGAGTGTACCGCTCAGCCGCCTCAGCTGATATAAAGCGCCTCCTGTCAAAGTCAGCAGGAGGGGGAGAAGGCTCCCTGGGTGGACGACTGGAGGAACCTCTAAGCATTACGCGACCTCTTTTTGGAGCCATAACCTGAAACAAAAATAATAGAAAACAGAAAGCATATGGAAAAATGAACTATTCTGCCAATTTTCAGGACACAACGCCGCGACATGCACAAATGGCACCGCGGCGTGCAAAACACAACACAGCGCCGCGACATTCAACCTCACGTCGCGACATTCAAACTGTTCTTATTAACACCGCAGCATTCAATCTCACGCCACGGCGCACAGCTCTGAAAATTCCAGGAACGCACGCCTCAGGGCGTCTAATCCAACTCAATAATGCATACAGGCATTGGGAAACACTAAAAGCTAATAAAACCTAAACCTAATTAACAAATACTAACGTGTAACTAAGTAAAAATTAACATTATAAGTAGAAACCCAAAACAACCGAGAAAAAATAAGAAAAAAATAAAGTAACAAGTGACAAAAACTAATAATAATGTAAAACATACCTTATAGGAGAGGAGAGCGTGGTGAAAAGAGAGAAAAAGGCGAGTTACGCAGTAACGTGAAAGAGAAAGAACAGAGAAAATGAAAATGAGAGAGAAAGGGTAAGAAAATGAAGATACCCAAGCGCTTCGTAATAAAACACCACCGCCCACACGCGCCGCAGCGTGAAACCTAGTGCGCCGCGGCGTGCATTGATTCCCTCCTAATTTAATTATTTAAATTATTACTATTTACTAATTACCCTTTTTTTTTACTTTTCTATTTTTTTTACTGCTGCGCATATTGCGCCGTGACGTTAGGATCTGCAACGTCGCGGCGCTGAGCTCTCTGTTGTGAAGCCCAACACACATCATGTCGTGGTGCTATCAGTGCCACGCCGTGGCGCTATCAGTCATACTGCATAATTATGCAGCAAATTCACTTCAACTGTGATTTTGACTTAAATGTGGCCTACAGCAGCTGAAAAACTTATCTAAAAGGGTTATTTACAAAATATAATACATAGAGATACACAAACTTAATAAGCGAAATATGTAAATATATAAGTCTTTAAAAGCAAAAATTTGGGTTCCCTCCCAAAAAGGGCTTAATTTATAGTCCCGGCAGGACTTGTCTACTATTCTAAATGCATTTCTATCAGTAAGGAGGAGCTTCCTCCTAATTTAAAAAATAAGTTTGACGCAGTTGGGATGGCAAGACTTGCAACTCCAAGTTTGGAGTGTGCTCAACAGGTGCATTTAACAAAGGTACCACCATAGTAGCTTGTATCTGGTTCATTTCACAATCACAAATGACTGGACCTTGGGCAGGAACACAGGTTTCACTGACACCTCCTTCCTTGGATGTCTTCTTCCCATCAAAAGTGTTCACCAATGCACAATCTGCTAGATCGTGAGGGCTTTGTTGTGCATCAAATATATTGAACTTCACCTCTTGATCCTGAACCCTCATGATGAGTTCACCCTTCTCTAAATTGATCTGAGCTCTTCCTGTTGCGAGAAATGGCCTGCCAAAAATCAAAGGGACTTTGCTATCCTCCTTCATATCAAGTATAACGAAATCCACAGGGAAGATAAACTGATCCACTTTAACCAACACGTCCTCAATAACCCCCTTCGGATGAGCAAGGGTTCGGTCCGCCAACTAGAGTGTAACTGAAGTAGGCGAAACTTCTCCCAAACCTAGTCTTTGATAGATAGAATAGGGCATGAGATTGATACTGGCTCCTAAATCGCACAGGGCATGGCCAATGAACTTATCACCAATTGTACATGGTATGGTGAAACTTCCGGGATCTTGGAGCTTAGGAGGGATTCTGTTAAGAAGAATTGCACTGCATTCCGCTGTCAGGGTAACCGTTTCAAAGTCACCAAGCTTTTTCTTCTTTGATAGAATTTCCTTCATGAACTTAACATAGCTTGGCATTTGTTCTAAAGCTTTTGCGAATGGAATGTTGATTTGCAGCTTTTTGAACACTTCAAGAAATTTCTGAAATTGGTGCTCAAGCTTTTTACTCACTTGCCTATTAGGGAAAGGCAAAGGATGAACATAGGGCTTGAACTCCTTCTTCTTCTCCTCTCCATTCCTATTGGCAATATCTTGACTTTGCCTGACTTCTGGTCTCTCAACTTCCTTTTCTCTGACAACTGCATGATCCTCTTCAAGCAGCCTGGTTCGCGGATTCCCTTGAATGGTTCTCCCACTCCTCAGTGAAATGGCATGGCAGTGCTCATTCGAGACACCCTTTGGATTATTCTCAGTGTCACTAGGAAGGGTGCCTTGAGGCCTATTATTGATAGCACTAGCCAACTCGCCCTACTTGAGTTTCTAAGGCTCGCATGGAAGCAGCTTTGGCTCGCAATATCACTTCATGTTTGGCCAACCGAGAGTCTCTTTGTCATGTAAGAATCCGTCTTGACCATATACTTTGTGAAAACATATCTTCCAAAGAGGGTTTTCGATCTTGGCCCCGTTGTCTTGATTGGGAAGGATAACTCCGATGAATTATAAGGTCTGTCATTAATTTGAGCAGATGAGGAAGCCCTCGGATTGTCCCTCCAGGAAAAATTGGGATGATTTCTCCATCCCGAGTTGTCTTGGTTAGAGTATGGATTACTTTGTTGAAGGCGGTAGTTACCAACATATTGAGCGCTTCGATCGAAAGGGCAACTATCACTGGAATGATTCTCTCCACACTTGTTACACAAAGACAAATGGGCTTTGTTGATGGCTAATCCCCAAACGATCCACTTTACTTGTAATTGTTGCCACCGAGCCGATAATGCTCGCCATTGGTTCAAGTTCATGCACACCACCCACTCGCCTTGAAGTATTTCTGTTCCAAAGGCCATTGGTAGTCAGTTAGCCGCCAATTCATCAAGCAATTGGAATGCATCATCAAATGACTTGCTCAATAAAGAGCCTCCAAAGAAATTTAGATCAACTATCGGTCGATGGTGGGGTAGCAATCCTTTATGAAATGAATAAACTTGGTGCCACGGTGGAATATCATGATGAGGACACCTTCGAAGCAAATCCTTGTATCTCTCCCATGCTTCATATAAGGACTCAATATCAGCTTGAGTGAATGATGTGATATCATTCACCATCTCAGCAGTCTTAGCCGGTGGGAAATACTTATTTAGGAATTTACCACACAAGTCATTCCAAGTACTGATGGATCTCGCAGGTAGAGACTGCAACCAACTCTTGGCTCTATCTCGGAGAGAGAAGGGAAAAAGTCGTAAGCGAATAGCATCATCAGAGACACCATTATGCTTGAACGTATCACAGATCTCCAAAAAATTGAAAAGATGAGCATTAGGATCCTCCTTGGGCAAACCGCCAAATTGCACAGATGTCTGTATCATTTGAATGATGGCCGGTTTGATTTCAAAATTATTAGCACGATGGCGTGTGCCTAATCTTGGACTACAAGTTCTCCATGTGAGGGTTGCAAACTCCTTAATGGTCTTGTATGACTATCATCCTCCAACTGAGTGCAGCTGCGTTATCGTCTGCCATCTTAGTACCTATAACAGAATAAATAAACTGGAAACTTAGAATAATATGTACAAATCAAAATTTGAATTAGCATTAATTAGACTCATTGCTAATATCAACTAAACAGAAATAACCGTAATCCCCGGCAACGGCGCCAAAAACTTGTTGAGGTGCAAACGTGTTGCCCTTTTTGCTAACCGCAAGTGCACGGGTCGCACAAGTAATACAGTTATAGAGTAAGAGATCGATCCCACGAGGAAAACGTATTTCAAAGTAAAGCTGAGTATTAACCAATAGTCTAGTTAATGCTATCCAAAAGCATTAAATTTATAAATGAATGGTTAAAGAAATATAAAGACTGAAAAGCAATAACTCTAAGATAAATAGATAAATAGAGAAATAAGAATTACTTTTCATTTCCTATTTCAACTAATGAATTGCAATCCTTACAAGCAAAATCAAATATTGGTTTAGTTAGCTTGAGAATCTGATTTAGTTAAAAGTCTATGTCTAGGTCAATTAACCCTGGTTTCATTTACCCAGCTCACTAAGTTTCCTTGAGAACCAGTGCAAACTCTACTCATTAATGATTTATTCTCAATCACACACTATACATGACCAATAGGTATATTTCTATCCTATTAACGAATCAGCTCATCCAAGCCAATTGAACTTGCCGAACATGTATTAACCATATCATATCCATATTAACAAATCCCTATGTCTAGTTCATTTGTCAATATTAACATCATGTAATTAGTGATCAGCCAACCACAAGCATTAAACACAGATTGTGATTGAACTCAACTAAACTTCAATATATACTCAAAAGATTACAAATTCATCAGTATCTATAAGAAACTACAAAGTAAAACTTATATACACCTAGCTAGCCATGAATCATGAGAGTACAAACATATAAATCATGATCATGCAAAGAATAAAGAGAGAAAAGAAGAAAGGAAAGGAAGGAAGCTCAATAGATTGTATCCTTTAAGCTTGATTCACCCTCCATAGGAAGGATGGCCTCCAACCTTAGCCTTTTTCGCTTCCTCTAGGTCTAAAAACCAAAAACCAAAGAAATGCTTCTCCAAAAATGATGAAAACTCTCGTAGAAATTCGGTGCAAATCTATTTATAAGCTGAATAAAACAGGGTCACGCCGCGGCGTCCAACATGTCCTGCCGTGGCGCGCGTGTAATTAGGTCACAGGCGCCTGAGGCGCCTACTCTTCAACGTTGCGGCGTTGAGTGCTGATCTGCACTTTTGAGCTTCTCTTAGGCTTCCTGGTCCAAAGCTGCTTCAACTTCTTCATTTCCATGCTTCTTTTAAGACTTGCCTATATAAGAGAAATTTATCAATTCTTTAAATCATGCAAATGTACTCAATTTGATCATAATCTTGAAAGTATTTACTCAGATCACAATGGAAGTCATCAGAATGAAATCAGATAGAAATTATGCTAAAACCTTCCATCAATGCTTACAAACAAGGACTAAACTTGCCATGTTGCACAGATATAGGGCAATAATAACTTAACTCTACAGAGTTATCATGGAACACTCCTCATTTAGTCTGACTGTCTCAAATTTCTTAAGCTTGCATTTATTTGAAAGTATCTCCTGTAAGAACTTTGCATACTTGGGCAATTCAGAGATGAATTCTACAAACGGAATGTTAATTTACAATTTCTTGAACATCTCTAAGAATTTGGTAAATTATTTGTCATGCTGAGTGTTCTTGAGCCTCTAAGGGAAAGAAATGGATGCCTTTTGTGGCTCACTTACCAGTACCAAGGAGGATGCTTCACTTGACTTCTCGATTTCTATAGTGACTGACTCATTAAGAATATCTCCATACTCTTGAATTTGCCCCTATATGCTCTTTGAGGGCTTTCCAAGCTCCTTGCCACTTCTCAAGATAATTGCCTTCACATGTTCCTTCGAATTAGGCTCGGTAGTACCACGCAAAGACCCCGGTGTGCTTTTTGACATCAAAGTAACCAACTGGCTAATCTGAGTTTCCATGCTCTTTATTTTGGCCTATGAATTCTGTATGTATTTCATCACCACATTTTCAAAGCTTGGCTTCTCTGCAGGTGCTTGGAAACCTGAAGGTGGTTGTGGAGCTCTCTGCTGACTCTGTTGATTTCTCCATTTAAAATTGGAATGGTCCCTCCAATCGAGATTGTAAGTATTGGAATACAGATTGTACTGCTGCTAGTTAGAATTACCAACAAAATATGCTACTTCGAGCTCGGGGGCAAATGAACTACCAACTTGATAGTTTGAACTTGTATAACCTTGTCCGCCACATGCTTCACAAATTATTGGTGGGACTGCACTGTTTGTTATCATCAAAATCTCCACCTTCTTTGTAGATGCTTCCAATTGACTCAGAATGGTAGTAGAGGAGTCAATAGCATACACACCAACTTGTTTCTTTGGCACCTGGCGCTCATTTTTCCATTAAAAATTGTTACGCGTCATCTCTTCAATTAATGCATGGATCTCAGTCAGTGTTTTCCTCCATATTATACCTCTAGCAATGGCATCAATGAGTGAATGGTTGGTAGGTGACAAACCATTGTAAAAAGTCTATACCTACTGCCATAAAGGTAATTCGTGATGCGGATATCTCTTTATTAACTTTTGAAAATGCTCCCAAGCTTCATAGAGAGTATCCATGTCAAACTGCACAAAAGAAGATATATCATTCCTTAACTTAGCAAATTTAGAGGGAGAAAAATACTTGGCCAGAAATTGTTGTGTCAACTGATCCCATGTGGTGATAGAACCCCTTGATAGTGACATTAACCATTGACTCGCCCTATCTCTAAGAGAGAATGGAAAGAGTCGCAATAAGATTGCATCTTCTGTCACCCCATTGTACTTTATAGTATCATACAACTGTAAGAACCTGACCAAATGCTAATTTGGATCATCCGAACATAATCCACCAAACTGAACAGAAGTCTGAAGCATGGAGATCAATGCTGGTTTGACCTCAAAGTTATTAGCTGCCACAATTGGTCTTGTAATACTCCCTCCATACCCTTCAACTGTGGGCATGGAATACTCAAGCATAGTCTGCTCTATTGGGGTGGCTCGTTTTTCATGATTTCCCTCAACTAGTATCTCTCTCTTCATCTTTCTTATAGCTTCTTCAATCACAACTTCAATATGAGACTGCTTCCTTAACCTGCGAGGCATTTTCTCAATTTCTGGATCAAATTTCAAATCAGAAAACTGAGATCGAGTAAGCATAAATAAGAAATATAAGCAAAAAGATGAAGTGACAAATAAATGAAAAATAAAATAAAATAAAATAAGAAATAAAATAAAATGCGTCTAAATTAACTAGAGCTTTTCGCTTCTAATATTACTAAACTTATTCCCTGGCAATAGTGCCAAAAACTTAGTACACGTAAAATACATTAAGAGCAAGTGCACTCTATCTCAAAGTAATGTAGGACTTGAGTCCCAGTTGTCGATCTTACGAGGAATAAGTAGTAATTACTAGATTTGTAAAACTCTTGGTTATTTAGACAATCGTAACAGTGAAGAGAAATTCGAATTAAAATCAAGAAAATAATTAAAGAAAAACAATGAACAATCAAACAATGTAAAAATAATTAATTAGAGAGAGACTAAGGCGTAAGGTTCACTTGAATCTAATTAATTAGATTTTCACTCATTTAAGATGTAAAACAATTCTTTTGCCAAAATTCTCTTATTTGCTATTAAATCTCAATGGTCATAGATGAAACAATATTCTATTCCTAAATTAAATCACCTATTTGGTCATTTAGTTAAATTAATTAGGAATGCATTAAGCCTTAATTCAAGAGATGAACTAATATACCATCAATTCCATTAGTAGAAATAAATTGATGTTTGGCCATTCACCAATCTAATCCTAAGTTTATTATATAGGTCCACTCATTGAGTGCGGATGGTCACTGGTCAAACAATGAATTAATGCATACCAAAAGTGATCAAGTTCTGACAAGAATACAAGCAATATAATAAACTCTAAAAGAAATTACCTTAATCAAATTTGAGATAAAATCCAAATAATTATGAAAACAAAATCTCCCATAGCTCTAGCTATGGGTTTAGCTACTCATGTTCAATACAAATAAATTCATATCAAAACACAAATCCATGGAAAGAAAACCAAAGAAAAGGAAAAAAGTAGAGGGAAAGAAAAATCAAAACCCCTTTACAGTGATTATGATCTTCAAGCCTTCAAGAATTGAATCCTCTCTTCAAAGCCGTCCTCCAAAGCCTATTGCCACAAAAGTGCTCTCTTAGGATTAGGGATTTTCTGTGTGTTATCCCTCGAGTTATAGCATAACTGATCTATTTAACCAAAAATTACATTGCTGTTACGTGACCAGCGCCTAGGCACTGGCTTATGGGCGCTCAAGCACTGAGTCACTAAACCAGATTCGCGCTACATGATGTGTTGCGCACTCTCTGAAGTACCGTTGCTGCATACGTTCTAAACGCTTGGGCGCTCCACTCCCAATGCTCAAGCGCTGGGACATTAGAGAGAATTTGTACTTTTCCTCCTTATAAAGAACATGCTCAGTAATGCGGTGTCTTTGCTTGCTTTCACTCCAAATTCGATAAATCTCATTCAATATACAAAAACGAAGATAATGATAAGGATTCATTTAAAATTCATTAATAAACATAAACAAATCACCGCAATTTATCTACTATAGGACTATAAAATATAGGCTTATCATTTCCTACCTCTGGCTACACTGATACTTGAAGGAAAATGACTCAATCTTAGTGGCCTCATCTTGCCTAACCTCTACTAATCTATTCGGCTTGCTTTATTGGATCTCTGTAAGTTCAATTGGGTCAGTAACCTTACGGGTCCACTATGGATACTTCAACTTTGGTTAATGCACTCTTATTTGACCATTTGGTGAAAAGTGATGAGATGTCGAAGGAAGAAAATATTTTGATTTATGGGTCAAAATTAACCTATCTTGTTCCTAGGGTAGCTGAAGAGGATGCCTAGAATTTAGGTCATATTTTGAGTTGTTCTTTAATCTATCTAAGAAGTTTCCTATAGATTCTTTTCAACCCTTCACCAAAAGGAAACTTAGTCCATCTGGTTTAGGGGATCAAGCCAAGATCACCATTTTATTTGGCGTGGCTTCTTATATTGCCAAGAGTTTACAGCCAAACATCCTGGTCAGAAATCTTGTACCATACAAATTCACATTCCAAATTATTCCTCTTGCCAAATGGGCCTTATACAAGTCCTTCCCCAACTGTGCTATCTGAAAGGCAATTATGTCCTTAATGGGTTCCAGTTCATCAAGCTTAATCATGCTCAACCACTAGTGGAATGAAATGGGTCTTCTTTCAACACATTTTCGTGCTTCCTTCCTTTTGAAATTTCTTACTTGAGTACTGATAAATTTTTTGATTGGTGGCATCGATATTCCTTGCATGTATTTGATTCACCTTTTGAGATACTAACTAGCAAATTCTGTGATTTGCATAAAACCAAGAAAAGAAAACTTAAGGTAAAAAAGTTTCTCATTACCATTGGTTCATTTAATAATTTAACATCTCTATTGGGTTTGTTTTCCTCTAACTTGTTCTAATTTCATACTCTAGCAATGCAAAGAAAGAGGCTCAATCAATTGAGACCTACTCTCCAGCTACTAAGAAAGTAAAGAATGTGCCTTCTAAATCGACATCTGGGAGTCAGCAGAGTCTCCAAGACTTAAACTAAAAATATCCAATGGCAAATCTTTAGCCAAGGTATTGACCTTGTTCTTAATACCTTTGTTTTATTCTAAGTTTTCATTTTCTAATTTGTTTCTAATTTCAAGAAGTTTCTATTTTCGATTCACAAGCTGAAGGCATCACCAAGCCAACTAATATTTCTCCCCAAAAGGACTAAGAAACAGTAGTTGATGCTAAAAGAGTGACTTTTGTCAAAGTAATAATTGAGAATTTGACTCCTACTGATGTGGCTCCTAAAAAGGTGACCCTCACCTCTTCTTCCAAGGAGACAATCGACCTCGATGACCTTGTCATTGAACAAGATAGAAGTGTGGAGGTTCGGACGGAGAAATCTACTACCTTTGTAGCTTTGTACCTCAAAGTTCCCTCACTATTCTTGCTTCGACTTCTAAAGATTCCACCCCAATTTTTCCTACCGAGGTATTTTACATTGTTCAATACTCTACTATTAAGTTTTGTTAGTTTAGTAATTCTTTTTTTGAATTGAATTTTATTTTCTTTTGTAGATATAAGTTGGCATGGCTAAAACTGCTAACAAAGAAATTGAGTCAATATAGCCACTCCCTCTTCTTGAGGACGAAGATATGTTTGCCAAAATCTGGAGCTAGATGTATAAAAGTGATAACGAATAACCTGAATCTGCTGGCTTCCAACCATTAATACAGGATGAGTTTCATTTACTGCTGGGCTCACCAAGCTCTTTGCTTCCGCAAGACTTGTCTATTTTGAAGACAAATCTTCAATCGATTGACCTCTGTTCCTAAGCCTTCGCCACTTTATCTCAACATTCTGATTGTTTGAGCGAAATACAAAAAGGGTTCCGTCTTCTCTTAAGACTTCCATTATTAAGTCCTTGAAGAGGTCTAGCAATGCTTTCATCATCCTTAGTGAGAAGTTGATGCTAGATACTCGCCATATGGACCTGAGGGACTAGGCTGTTAAGGCTCAAGATACTCTTAACTCTCTTGCCTAAGAGAAAGATCTTCTCTCCACTATGTCTTCTCGCCAAGATCATATTTCAGTCTTCAAATGTACTATTGTAGAGTTAAGGCATCAACTAGAGGAGGAATAGAAGAAATTGGAAGTCTTGGAGAAGGACCATGAGAAATAAAAATTTTCTCTTATAGTTTGTCAACAACAGATATCTAATATTCACGACAAAGGGAAAGAAATAGCTACTCAAGTCGAAGAATTATTGAAATCAAGAGAAACCATGCGGCCTCAACATCTTGAAGCCAGGAGAGAGTCAGTCAAAGTTGAAGTTTTATGGTATGTAATTTACTTAAAAATGAGATTTCTAATTTACTTAAGTGATTTTTCAGTATGTAATTTTAAGTTGTACTCAAACTTTATTTGTCTGTTTTCTTGTTATCTGACCCAAATTGATTTTAGCTTTAATAATTAATTGATCATTTTATAATTGTCTAGATATCTTTTTTTTTTTAATTTGACCTTATCTTTAATTACTCTAACAGATAAAGGTTATTTGAAACTCATCCTTATGCTATATTTGTAACTAACACAACTATAAGTAAGGTAAACATAAAGGCTTAAGTGCTATATCCTAATGCTAGTACCTTCAAAACAATCGTTTTCAAAGCTTTAAAGAAATACCTTTCTTGCTTTTACCATGGCTTTGCGTATGAGATATGCGCACCTCTAATCTGCTGATTCCAAATATTTTTTTACTGCCGAAGGTTCTTCACAACATCCAAACTCAATGGATGTTAATCTTATTACCTGGTTTGATTCAGGGAAAGCAAAAGATGTCTCTTCTAAAATGATTTCCTAAGAAGTTACTCTAAATAAGGATAAGACTTCACGGTTAGGGACACAGGTACTCATCCCATTCTGCTTTTCTTTTGTCTAACATGGCCCTTCTTTTAGGCATATCCCTAAAATTCAAAGACTTCTTTCTTGTCCTCCTTCTGAAGGTCCAATTTTCACAAGTTCTATAGTCCCCCTCTACCCATGGTTGGGGGACGTTAGAGTCATTAGGACTTGTCAAAAGGAATTCCTCGAATACCTTTCTTGGTTGGACCAAATCCAAGAGGTTTATGGGGATTTTTGGTGAAGGGTTAGTTTATTTCATTGAGTTGAGTTGAGTTGAGTTGTCATGAGGTTTTTACGATTCCCCTAATGATAGGGGGTTGCGCTTTCTTATTGAGACTCGTCAACTAATACCTTTGTTTTTCGTTGTGGTGTGATGAGCATCACTTTTTTTGACCTAGCTGCATTAACTAGTGTGCATTGGATGGCATACCCATCACCCCTAATACCCCGACATGTTTTGCATCGGCTCAACAAACAGTAAGGAGTACTCCTTCAAACCACCTTAGTTATTCCCGTTGGGTAAGTAGACTGGTCAAATATCTAAAGTGGAATATTTGGCTTTCTTAGTGCTTGGGTTATGTAAATATGTATTTCGTCTAGCTGGGGTTAAGGTATCAGTAACCTATATCCCTCTAGCCTCTATTTTAATGGATGATAGTCTATATGCATTAGGGCAACTTTTGTTGACTACCTTTTATGGGTTTATTAACTATGTTGTTTTCCAGTTGAGGGCTCAGCAAAAGATTGTTAACTTAGGTGGTTTTTTGTGGTTACTTCAATTGTGGCTCAATGCACTTCTGGAGGATAGACTAACCTTACATTCCCCATTAAGACCCTTTGAAATAATGACTTATGAGGCTAAGTTTACATATTTTTTACCACCATCTTTTTCTCTGACTCCTTGAGATGCTTTTGAGAGTTATATGTACTTCTTCTACCACATTGACCATAATCATCCTACCTAGTTTTTACAACTATTTGCACATTATCTTTACGATTCTGAATAGTTTCGATGAGGAATTAATCTTTCGATTGATGAAACTAGATTGATATTGAAATCTATATGGGGGCACTTTTTTTGCTACCAAGAATTTATATGAGTTGCTTGGTAATGATGTATGTTATTTTGTGCTCCATTTTCAAAATTTGTCATCTCGTCAATTTGGGTTAATCTAAACTATCCTGGCCCCTTTTGAGAACCCTTCCTTATTCTTTAGTCACGAAGAAAAATTGATGTCTTCTGATGACATCAATAGGATATGGACTAAGAATAAAAGGACCATGGGTTGTTTCGAGGGTCTTTTATATATTTCGACCTTGCTATTCCTGCATTATTAACTTCACAAAATGGTGGTTTACCATTTGTTCTTTGCTTTACACTTCTTCTTATCAGGAACTCACATCAAAATTTTGTTTCACCATATAATCCATCACTAGGAAGAAAGACTTCAGGTATGATTTTCTTGATGTTTAATGTTTCATTTTTACTTATTAAGAACATATTTTTAACATACTTCCTTTGTGTATGTTCTCACAAGGTAAGCCCTACAGCAGGACTCATTGCTCCTAATCTTGATAGTAATGAAGCTGCCATATCATCCTCACTCCTCATGACACAGAGCAACATGGGTTTAATTCAACCCCACCTTCTTTTCAAGTTAAGGCTTTCAAAAATTGAGTCTATTTTAATGAATGTATACACACATTGTTGCTATTATGCCTAACCTTGTAACAATCTTTTTTCAGATTCATTTCCATGAAGTTGAACAATAAGGTATCCAAGGTCGACATGTTGTTGGGCCATCGACTGCTATCAACCCTTCCTTAAATGATAAAGTAGATCTTTTCAACCATACCATCTCCAAGCTTGAGGATATTCCTATAGCTTCAAGTAGCCTTGACCTTGCGAATGTTGCACAAACTCAGTGTGCCATAGTGGCATTTGAAACCTTCTTGTCAAAAGGTTTTGAGGCACTTACAAAGGATCATGTGGCCTGTGAGTGATAACTTCGCACATTGACTGATTTATTTGACCAGGCGACAGTTCTTGCTGAGAACTGCATTGCTTCTCTATTTGTTGACATGTATCATAGATTTACCAAGGCTCTTGCCATATTTGGCCCAATCCTTACAACCTTCGACATAGTTGAAACCACTTTGGAGCAATACCAGCGTCTTACCTGGATTCGCTTGGTGATACTCAAAGACGTTGATGTCGGTCAAGACAGGCAAAAGATTATGCAAGCGACAGCTACATCTACAAGGGTTCAAGCAATGAGGATAGATAATCAGATCACAGCTACTTCTCAGAGGATCTTGGCTTTAGAGACCCAGTTATAGGAAGAACATGCTAATCTAGCAAGGTTGGAGCAGGAGCATGTTACTTGCCATCGCAAATTAAATGATTATGGAGTTGAATTTGGTAACTTGAAACAACTGGCTGACAAGTTACAGGAACAAGCTGATTTCATGAGCTCCATACAGGTTGCTTTGACTCCAAAGACAAAGGCCATGATTGAATGTGATGAGGCACTACAATCCTTTGCCGAACTACTGGAAATGCTTCAAGGATTGAAGCATATGCTAGATTAGTTTCATTTTTTTCTATTTTTTCTAACTTTGGATAATTGACATTTTATATTGCAGATTAAATCTTTTTAAGTATTTGCCATTTATGATTTCACAATCTCTTTTAGTTTTAGTTTCTTGTAAGATATATGCATTGCTTTCATATTTTGTTCTATTAAGAAAGGTCCCTTCTAATGGGGGTTACATTTTTCGTATGCCTTGGACCTTTGATCCATGGGCAAAATTACTTTCCAAACAAGATTTCCTACTTAGAAAGTTTTCAGTTTTACTTTCTTATTGTGGATTATGGCAACCTTGTTCTTATAACTTAGTAAATGATTTAACGCCTCTAACCCTTTTTTGGTTAAGTTATCTAGCTCTTCATACATCATTTGCCAATATCACTCTAAAGGCAATTTAGCTAGACATAGAATGCGAGCTAATTGGAGTCTAACCTCAATTGGGAGCACTATATGACAACCATAGACTAGTTTATATGGAGTGGAACCAATTGCCTCATTCGGAGATGTTCGACTTGCCCACAAGACTTGATTTAGCACATTATGCTAATTCTTCGGATACTGGCTAATATTTTTCTTAATCAGATTAATAACAGTCTTATTCATAGCCTCAACTTGGCCATTCATTTATGCATAATAAGGACTCGATGTCAAGAATTTAATACCCCTAGAGGACACATAATTCTTGAACTTAGCTCTAGTGAAAACAATACCTTAATCTATTGTAATTGTCTTAGGATTACAAACCTACAAAGGATATTATTCTCAACAAACTCAACAACATCTTATTGAGTCACATTATTTAATGGAATTGCTTCTACCTATTTACTATAATAATCTATAGCAACCAACATATATTGGTGTCCATTGGAAGACGCGGGGTAGATTTGTCCAATAATATCAATAGCCCACCCTCTAAATGGCCAATGTTTAATAATTGTATGCATAATACTCTACGAGACATGCTAAAGAGGTCTACGTTACTGACCTTCTTGATAACTTTTTGCGTATTCTATACAATCTCAATGCATAGAGGGCCAATAATAGCCTTGGTGACGCAAAGTCCCACTCATTCTATTTCTACCTTAATGGGCTTCACAAATACCTTTGTGAACCTTGGCCATTGATAGCTTCTTTGTAAGTTAAGCATCGCAATAATTGGTCGTCGACGCTCTTGAAAAATAGCTCCTTTTTAAGTAATACATAATTAATAGCCCTAAGCCATACTTTGCGTTTGACGTTACTATTTGGGTTGGATAAATAGGACTTTAATTCTTATATCAAATCATTCATCCTATCATTAAAGACTTCAACTTGGAATATTTCTTTATTCTTCACAGGTTAAATTTCGTCTTTGGTTTCCATCAAGCTTCCCAATTCAGTAGGTGGAAGCAAATAGCCAAAGTCTAGCTGAGACAAAGCATTTAACACATAATTTGATGCCCTTGGGATATGTTGAATATCCATTTAATCAAACTCATATAGTAGTCGTGCAGCTATGGCTAATTATAGTATTAAACTTACAATAACACATTTATATTCTCGTGTAATTTTTTTGATAACTAACATTGAATCACCGTATATTTCCACATTTCCACCTCCCATCTTGAGAATGAAATCTAACCCAATTATCAAGG
Source organism: Ormosia semicastrata (assembly GCA_029884595.1). Taxonomy (NCBI): domain Eukaryota; kingdom Viridiplantae; phylum Streptophyta; class Magnoliopsida; order Fabales; family Fabaceae; genus Ormosia; species Ormosia semicastrata. The sequence continues at coordinate 6,989,196 of JAQQTO010000063.1, read as the reverse complement.
CTTCATATTCAGCCTCATTATTTGAGAAAGTTCTATTAAGGCAAAAATTTAAGGTGCATAGGCTTTTCAAATGGGTCGACAATAAAATTATCTATGTTTGTCCCAAATTGATTACTCAAACCATCAAAATAAAGCTTCCATTTCTTTAAAGCCACATAATTTGCTAAGGTTCTCAGGAAATGGTCAATCATGAAATCGGCAAACACTTGGCCTTTCATGACCTTCTGTAGCTCAAATTGCAAAGAGAATTTTGAAAGGGCAATAGCCCATCGGCCTTTTCTATTATGGGCTACAGGCTTGGTAAGCATATAACTTAATTATATTTACATCAGAATACATATAGACTGTAGTTGGAATCATGTAACATTTGAGTTTCATACAAGCATTTAAAGCTAAACATTATTTCTCCACTTCACAATAGTTTCTTTCGACTTCTATTAACATACAACTAAAGTAAAAAGGTCAACCTCTCAGTTCCATTTTCATCATCTGGGGATGAAAAACAACCTATGGTGTCATCATTGGCATACAAATATAATTTAAAAGGTTTGTTAAAATCAGGTGGAGTCACTATAGGTGGATTTACTAGGTACTACTTCATTTCGTCGAAGGCTTTGTGGTGCTCTTGATTCTATTTGAACTCCTCCTCATTCTTTAATTTGGGCAAAGGGGAATAAATCTTTAGCTTACTAACCAGATCTAAAATAAAATGCCTTAAGAAATTGATTTTGACAAGTACAAATTGTAACTCCTTCTTGTTCCTAGGTGGAGAGGCCTTCATTATAGGTTTAGTCTTATTCTTGTTGACCTCTATTACTTTGCGGTGCACCAAGAATCCTAAGAAGTTACTTGCACATACACCGAAATTACACTTAAGTGGGTTCATTTTTAGATTATGTTTCCTCATTCCTTCGGATGCATTTTTCAGATCTTTTAGATGGTCATCATCCGAATCAGATTTTACTACAATATCATCTATTTAAACCTTTATAAATTTACTAATCATATCATGAAAAATAACATTCATTGCCCTTTGGTAAGTTGTCCCTTCATTCTTTAAACTAAAGAGCGAGACCACCCATTTATAAGTCCCCAATGCCCTAGGACTTCTAAATGCTATTTTTGGGATGTCACTTTCAGCTATGAAGATTTGATTATAACCAAAATGTCTCCATAAAACTCATTATTTGATTACATGAGTCCAAATCTATCAACATATCTACTATGGGCATTGGGTACTCATCTTTAGAAGTTGATGAATTTAAATTTCTAAAATTGACACAAACTCTTATCTTGCCATTTTTCTTAACTACTGGGACTATGTTTAAAATTCATTCAGTGTACCTGGCAGTTCTAATAAATTTAGCTTTCAGTAGATGTTCAATTTCTTCTTTAAGCTTCAAAGCTACCTCTAGGACAAAGCATCGAGAAGGCTACTTGGAAGGTCTAAATCCTGGCTTAATTGGCAAGTGATGTTCGATTAGTTCCCTGCTCAGACCCAACATTTCATGGTAGTCCCATGCAAAGCAATCTTGGTATTATTTTAGCAATTCAACCTTCTTTCCCTCTCATATATGGTGTAAGTAACTTGCTTACATAGGTTAGCCTTCTATCATCTTCAGTTCCTAGATTCACTTCTTCTATGGAGTTTTGCACCTTCACTTTCTTAATATCTTCCTTTAGAGATGACTCATCAAAACCAATGGATTCTTCACATTCTTCTTCATAAACGCAATTAAGGATTTTGTAATTAATTTTCCTAATAGCTTTGTCCACTACATAACCTGACAGTCTTTGTAATGCTTTTTCAATAGTCATCATCCCAACCATATGGCCACGATTCAGCCTTAGGAATCATCCTAAAACCTCCTCTATCAAGGAGGAAAACCTCAATTATATTAGGGCTGAAGTTGTCGTCATATAGGGTTACTGGCTTTATTAATGGACTATATTCCTTATAGTCCATATTGCACTATTGAGTAAAGCATAGGCTATCATCTACAGGGATTACTTTGGCGTCGCCTTCTTTATTCCATAATACTAACTTTTGGTGTAACATCGAAGGAATGACGCCCACAACATGAATCCAATTATGACCTAAAAGTATGTTGAAGGAGGATTTTGATGGAACGACCATAAACAGAGTTTGCCTTTTAGTAGTTCCCATCTTTATGTTTAACATAACTACCCCTTCTAAAGGAACCCTCCGTCCATTAAAATTTGTCACCACTATGTTCATAGGCACCAACTCTGATGCTTTCCTCCCTAGTCTATTAAACATTGACTTTGGGATCAGGTTGACTGCAGCCCCATCATCGATTAGCACCTTGTTAATGGGCCTATTGTTAATGTGTTCTTTTATATGCAGTGGCCTCAAATGATCCATCTCTTCAGGTGAAGGCCTAGTAAATCTAGCCTCATGAGAAAAAATAGTTACCATTGATTGTTCTAGAACCCAAAGCCCATGAAAATCACTATCGTAGTCCTCTTTTCAATTTCAGACAACTTTATAGTCTTCATAGTCATGGGGCAACACAAATACAATATTTACTTGGGCCTCGGGATCCTTTGACTTCTCTCACGTTATTGTTTCCTTCAAGAATTCATTCAACTCTTCCACAAGCAAGTCATCGATCTCAATGTCAATTTCAACATCAGATAAGTGAGTATCCTCTTTCTCGGGGCTTTTTTATCTTTCTTCCTCATGCTTTCAACTTTATCATCTTGTGTGAGTTTCTCATCCTTGGTTTCCTTTTTAGTAAGGAACAATTTTCTAGCCAATTTTTTTGCTTGATTCTATAAGGATATCTTAGAACAATCATCATTCTTAACCTCTACAGTTGTCTTTTTCTTTATCAAAGGCAACTTTGCTTCCCCGATGACATTTTTTCCTTTTGTATCAACTTCCAACTTTTCTCCAACTAGCTTATATGCTAAGGCCTTTTTATGTTGCCTATGCCTTTTCTGGGATCTTGACAGCTGCTGGTAAGGTGTTTGGTACCTAAAATGCCTAAAGGAAAAACAATTAAAAAAGATAGAGAGAAAAGTTGGAAGGAAAAGTTTCGTTCATGAGATGAAAGAAAAAAAATAAAGGGAAAGAAAAAAAATCAAATAAAAGAAAATCATGAGATGAAAGCTTGAAAGGAAGAGAAAGAGAAGAAGGAAAAGTAAGGAAGAAAATGCTTGGAAATGTGGAGTTATACTCTTGATTGAAAAATGCCATTGCTCCATTTATGTTCTAATGGATTTCTTGTGCTTGTTGAAAATTTTGTTAACCCCTTTGTGCATACCTTCCTTTCTCTATCCAACCTAACATCATTCCCATGGCCCCATTACAACCTTTGAAAGACCTTTTGATTCTTACATGCATGCTGATTATTAGTGAAAATTTAGTTTCTTATCAAACTTATGGAAGTACTTTTTCTTTGAGGAATCTTGAGCACATTGTCTTCACCTTTAAACACTTTGAGTGTGGTTAGTAGAGTGAACCCAATTTAGTGAGGAGCATGATTTATGAGAACTTTAGCCTCTAATTAGACTTGATTTTGATTACCTCCCTAATTCTTGGTTTGTCTTTGCCTATTGCTTGGTTGGATGTTTTCTCGGGTTCCTCATTTATTATTGTCTTTTGATCCCACTTCTTGGTTTGGCATTAGTAATTGCTTGGGGACAAGCAAAATCTTAAGCTTGGGGGGATTTGATGTGTGTGAAACAACATCATATTCTATTCTTGTTTTGCATACATTTTTAGACATTTTAGTTTTTCTTTTTTATTTATTTTTCCTTTAGTTCGGATAATTACGATATTTTGGTGTCGTTGTGCAGGATTAGTACTAAATTAGCCTTGAAATAGGTGGAAAGCTTGCATGATTGAAGTTGAGGCTTTACGGATAGCAAACAGGGGTAAAAAGCTCATTCTAGAGAGATCCACAGCCTGCCTGTGGAATTCCCCGTGGCCATGGATCGAGCAGCAGCTTGAAGAAGCAAAAGAGAAACTCCAGAGAATTCCACGGCCATCCTGTGGAAAGTTCCACGGTCGTGGAATTCAAGCCTATGCAAAATTGTCCTATGGCAGAGAGATCCACGGCCAGCCCATGGAATTTCCTATGGCCGTGGATCGCAGTACCAGATAGTTTTTAAGTTTTATTTTTTATTTCTTTTGGGGGCTTAGGCTAGTTAAAACCCTAAGGGTATAAATAGATGTTCTGAATAAAATTTTAGGGTTCTAATTTCAGTTTGAATGAGGCACGTTTGGAGGCTCTAGATCTTCATCTTCTTCCTCTCGTCTCCCTTCGCTACGGGTTTGAATGTTCTTGAATATGTTTTTTTGTTTCTTCTTCTCCATGTCAGAATAGTTCTCTTTGTTTTTAGGATTGAGCAATACCATTTTATACATTGATGATGATTAATTGATTTGGTTTACCCTTTTTTATTAATATTGAATGTTCTTTGATTCAATCCTTATTGCGCTTATTCATATGAATTTGCTGGCTATATATTTGCATCTCATAGATATCTAGGGACGTACTGAGAGGTGAACCTAGGTGTTGGAACCATAAGAATTGAACTTAAGGTCTAAATCACAAGAGTAGGTTTAGCCTTTCGAGGATTTAATGAATTACCATAAAGCGTAATTAGTTCAATTTAAATTCAATTACCACGAGAGTAGGAATTGGTTTAATTGGGCACGTTCTTGTCTCTTGAGAAAGAACATTAACTAATTTAGGGTAATTCACCTTCAATTGAATTTTAATTTTAATAAAAGGGTTGTCGATTATGATTTGTCTTTTATTATTGTAGTTACCCCCAATCCTAGAAGCTTTCTTGAATCTAAAAAACCTCTCTTAATAACTTGTTATTTTTATTCTCAATTTTGCACTTTAGTATTTATTTATTTAATTGTTTGGTTACTACATTCTTATCACTCAACAATTTTATCCCTTGTTTAATTGAATTGAATTAATTAATTAATTGGTATTCATAAACACAATCCCTGTGAATTCGATCTTTTTATTACTTGACGACGAAACCGTACATTTGCGAATTTCACACATCAACTATTCATTCTTTGAAGGAACTACATCATCATTTCTTCGGGTTTCAGATACATATGAGCAACTTTAGACAAGTCCAACGTCTCGACAAGACCTTGATCCTTTTTGGCAAGAGGGTCATAGTCAATGCGGATCATATTGCATGATACCTCAGGTTCCACAAAGCTAACTTAAAGGTCGAATATGTATGAGTCAACTTTTATGGTATGCTTGTCTTTTTCCATAAACTTTAGTCGGCCTTCCTTCAGGCTGTACTGAATTAAATCCCTAAAACGAATTCAATTATTTTTATAGTGCCTAAAATAATAGTGAAAATTATAATATTTCTTATTTTTTTTTTTATGTGTAGGAGGAAAAACATGATCTCCTTTAACTTTAACTGGTTATCTTTTAATAATAAATCAAATATTTGATAAGCCTTTATAATGTCAAATGAGTATGTTTTTCAACCTATAAAGCCCATTTTCTTTATACCCTTCACTGGCTTTAAAGCCTGTCAACTATAAGGTGGTCCATCTAGCAATTTCTCCACCATTATTCCTTCTTGACTCAAGGCTTTTTCAACCTCTTTGTCATATTGGACCATGTCTATAACCACCATTATCCTCTCTTTCTTATTTTTTTGCTTCAGTCTTTCCTTCTCCTTTTGTAAACATTTAATTTGTCGAACTTTATTAGCCAACTAGGTCATATTGACAAACTGTTGATTGACAAATTTCTTTCTAATGGAAAAATCTAGGCTCGAAGCTGCAATTTTGATTATTTCCATTTTAGGAATCTGAGTATAACATTAACTCTTTAAGTGCCTAAATCTCGCCAAATAATCATTGATGAAATCTTTAGGTATTCGTTTGACATTAAATAATTCTGTCAAACCTAATTTCATTTCAATCGACTCTAAAGAACTGTTCATGAAACATCCTTTCAAGTTGAGCCCAGGAATGTATTGACCTTAGAGGTAAGGTTTAATACCATGTGAAGGTGTTCTGAGTTAACAAGTTAGGAAATACCTTCATCTTGAGGATTTCATTTAATACTAAGTCCCCACATTCTATAGTGAACCTAGTGACATGTTCGACAGATGATTCTCCACCTTCACAAGAAAACTTAGTGAACTTAGGGACTTCATATCTCCTAGGCAACTCCAACTGGTTTATCCAATTTGGGAAGCCGAAACAAATTGCGGGTGAAATGCAGGGCCGATATTAAATCCAAATCTAGTTAAGGCTTGTTGGACGGGCCGATTCATATTTTGATTTGGGAAGACCAGCAGTCAACCTAATCCAAATTGCCCACCTCCTAGTTGGGCATTAATTACATTTACACTACTATTTCTATCTATATAGCTCACATGGCCACACTGGAACTGATTGTTTGCATCTTTGTTTTGTGTGCTAATGCTGTAGTTAACTTCATGACCATAAGGTTGTTCATTTTCTGAGCCTCCTAGCACAGTATTGAGTTGACCTACTTGTTGAGCCAAGGCATTGTAAGTACTATTAGTTGCCTCTATCAATGGACTATAAATTGTGTTCATTAGTTGGGTCATATATGAACTATATCATGATTGCTCTCATCAATTTGTTGTCTTATAGTAGCTAAATTATGAATTGTTTGGGTTTGACTTGAGGATGGTGTTGGCATTCATCTTAACATTACAAGGAATATAGGTCTAAGAGACCAGGTTGTACCTCCTTCGATACCTCTTTGTAGGTCTGCCAAAAAGTTTTGGCTACTAGAACCAGTGCTATTCAGACTAGGTGAGTTGTTCATAACATTCATGGCCGAAAGATAACTAGGGTCAAAATCCATATTTGGCCTAAACGTTGAAGTTCTACTAACCATTAGAATTGCAGTTGGAGGGGTGTATGTGGTATTGTTTACTAGAAAAGTACTTGAGATGCTTGTGGTCATAGGCATTCCATACATAAATATAAAGCTAGGCTAATAATTATAATTTTGAAGATCCAAACTACCCATATGCCCCTCCAATGTTTATCCTACTCGAAGGTGCAGCAATCACAATCGGCGTTGTCAACACTTATGTTTCCCTGATTTCTTGTGCAGTCATTGTGGTTGTGGGATCTAAATTTGTAGTATTGTTTATGGATATATTGGAGGTTTTAGTACAACTTCTTAGTCATGTCATAAGATGTGACACATATGATTTTATGGGTCCCACTGGGGGTGCCAATTTGTTTTCATCAAATTTTAACTATCTAATCGACGATGTGATTCTAAAATCTCAATTCGGGGAAAGGAATCACTTCTTCTTATATGTTCTCAATTTTTACATAGTGTCTAGATTTGTGAATGCAAGTGTTAAGTTGAAAAAATGCAGAATGTCATTAACATGTATAAGAAATAATAATTTGATTTAATTAAAAATAAAGAGTACTAGTTACAGAGTTGTAAGCGTTAAAACAACAAGATAAAAAAAGATAAAATGAACTAAAAATCTAAATAAACAAAAGAAAGGAAAAATTCTGAAAAAAGTAAAGGTGCTTGAGGGACTTTTTTCCTATTGTGTGTGTGAAAAGTCATGAGTGTCAAGCTCGTTTTCCTTCTTCAATTCTATTATTTATACTTCCTCCAGTTGTAATCACTTCCGCTCCCTTTTAAATTTTGAAAATACAAAGATTTTGGTCGCCTTTATATTAGTTGAGCTTTCCTTTCAAGATTAGTCTCCATAGTTTCCTCTTTACAACCTGTCTTTAGCAGTTATGAGCAGTTTTGGGCAGTTTTCTTAGAGATTCCTAATGGTTAGTGCCCTTTACTTTGATCAACATGCATCTAGACTAGTGTTGACTTTTTCCTTCATGTCAACTTTGTTTCTTGCATCGAGCTTTTTTCTAGTGTCGACTCCTTTCCTTGGTCACATGTTCCTTCTACATGTTATTCCATTTTATGATTCCCTATCCTTTTTTCCATATTACTAATTTCAAAATGTCCTTAACACCTAGTCAAAATGGGAGGTTTGGAAAGTGCAACCTTCAGACTTTAGAAATTTTCTTCGCACTTCGAAGTCCACATAAAATCCTTTCCCTTATTTAGGAGTTTGAAGAAGGTAAGGCTTTCTGTGCCGACTTGGAGACAAATCTCTCCATTATCTATCCTATAAGTTGTTGGATTTCCTTGATTGTGTTAGGGCTCTGCATGTCGATGATGGCCTACCATTTGTCTGGATTGGCCTTAATCCTTCTATAAGTAAACATGAACCCTAGGAATTTTCCAGCTTAGACCTTAAACTCATATTTTTTGGATTTAGCCTCATGTCATACTTCTGTAACTGTCCAAAGACTTCTACGAGGTTGGAGGCATGGTCACTCCTGGTTGGGGTCTTGACAATCATGTCATTAATGTATACTTCCATCACCTTCCTTATTTTCTCCTCAAAAAACTTATTTGTCATCCTTTGGTAAGTGGCACCTACATTCTTTAAGCAAAAAAACATCACCTTGTAGCAATTGTTTGCTTTCTCTATGATAAAGGTTGTCTTTCCCTTATCTTTTAGGAAAAACAAGATCTAAAAAAAGGTTATCTTTTCCTCACCTTGTAGAAGAAGTTAAAATATCTAAAAATTGTGAAAATGACGAGATTTCAATAAATTATGTTTTTACAAGGAAAGAATGGAATAAAAAAGAAAAGGTTGTCGAAGACATATTTGCATTTAATGTAGCATGCAATATTATGAATAATGATCTTGAAATTAGAATTGTCGAAGAATATTGACGAATAAATGATTGGCTAAAATAGAAGAATACTTTGCAAACTGAATTGAATTCACTTACAAAATGTGATATTATTGAATTTGTAGTTCAAACTCCAGAAGAGGTTTTAACGGTCCTAATGCTAAACCCAGAAGGTGCAAAATCAGTGGAATACAAATGGATGCTTATGAGAAAATAAAATGAAGAAAAACGAAGCACGAGATATAAAGCATAACTCATTGCTCAAAATTTCTCAATAAGAGAATATATTGACTATGGAGAATTTATTCTCTAGTGGTTGATGCAATTACATTTTAATATTTGATAATGTTATTTACACATAAGAAGCTAAGTACTTCTAATAGATGTTATTACATCTCATGGCTTCTTGATATATACTATATATTTACATAAAAACCCCCAAAGGATTTTCAATATCAACATCCAATGTACATATTTACATGTGTGAACATTTTATGTTCTTTTGCTCATCATATTTAACCTTTTTTTTATATATAATGGGCATTAATGTTTGTTGATATTCATTATGTTATTGTTGATAAACTTATTTCAAAATTCTTTAAAATATTTTATTTGTCCATGTGTATATATAAAGAAATTTGTAAGTGAGTTTGCTATGATTGCTATATATGTTAATGAATTGAATATTATTAGAGTAATCTGAATTTCTTCCAAGATTACAGAAGATCTAAAAGAAGAACTAAAAATGAAAGATCTTTAAAGGACAAAACTTTGTCTCAGCCTGCAAATCAAACATTTAGCAACTTGAATATTTATCTATAAAGTTATAGAGAAAAGGTTCTTAAGCTATTTTATATGAATAAACCACATCTATTGAGTACACCAATAGTTATATCGCTAGATGTAAAGAAGATAATGAAGTTCTTGGTCCTGAAGTACCATACCTTAGCAAGATATAGTTCATCTCCAACAGGAGATATTAGAATGAAATTAAACATATTTTTCTATATCTTCAAGGCACAATTGATATGAGATTATTTTATTCATATCAATATATATCCAACTAATTGATTATACAGATGCAGGACATTTATCTAATCTAAATAAAGTCATATCTCAAATATGTTATTTATTTACATATGGTGGTATTGCTATATCATGGCGATCTACAAAACAATCTATAGTTACCACTTCTTCATATAATGTAGAAATAACAACAATTCATGATTCAAGTCAAAAATGTTTTTGGCTATAAGCTATGACTCATCATATTCAAGAATCTTTTAGATTATCTTATGAAAAGAAAATTCCAATTGTTTTACATGAAGATAATACTATTTGTATAGCTCAACTGAAAAGAAGATATATCAAAGGTGACAGAACAAAATATATTTCTCCAAAATTCTTCTTCACATATTATCTTCAAAAGAAAAGAGAAATTGATGTTCAACAGATTCATTCAAGTGATAATTTAGCATATTCATGAAGGCATTGTCTACTTCTTCATTCGAAAAATTAGTCCAGCAAATTAGAATGCTCTAATTCGGAGATCTTAAGTTATGCTTCTAACAGGGGGAGAAAATTTGTATTTTTTTTCCTTTAATCAAGGTCTTGTCCTACATGGTTTATCTTGATAAGGCTTTTAATGAGATAATTCTCATGTAAAAGATATTTTACTCTTTTTCCTTCACTAGGTTTTTTCAAGTAATGCTTTAATGAGGAATATCATTTCTGAACATCCAAGGAGAAGTGTTATGAATAATATTCAAGAGTGTATGACCAAGAGTCAAATTAGTTACATTGTTATGAGAATCATATAAAAGACTTATTGTGTGTGGATGTTACACATATTATTATTTGTTATATCTCATTCTGCTTATGGTTATAATTCTATGTAATCTTAGCCCTATAAATAGAGAGTATAAGGCACTTAAAGATGATACACAAGAATAAAGGAAAATCCTTTTGTACTCTCTAATTTCTTCTCTATCTCTTGAGTTCTTTATACTTGCTTTTACAACTTGACTTGATTTTTTTTACCAAAACATTTACTACGCATATAGGGTAAATAGTTTTATATGCCTTGGTAATTTCATTAATGATAGGTGGAGGTAGTTGTTGGATGACTTGTCATGCCTCACTAGCAAAAGAATGGACAAAAGTCCATTATGTTTGAAGAAGCCTCTATTGCAAGTTTAACTTCATGTAAGAAAATAAATGTTGACATGCTCTATGAATAGGACACCTAAGACTCTGCTGTAGAAGTACGCTTTTGAATAAGTCTTTGCATTTTTTTTATTTCATTTATTACAAGCATGCTATGTTTCTTGTTTCTTATGTGTAAGAAGTATATGAAAAAGAAATAGACGGTGAGATCATGTTTTGAAAAAAAAGTATTACATTTAATTGTTCCATTCATTACAGTGAAGTACGTGGATACCTGAATTTGCAATCATATGGGTTATAACAAAAGCATAGACCTAATGCTTTAAATTTTGGGTCAAGATGTGGTGCCATGCAGGCCTATTAGTGCGGTTCCTCGTTAAAGTCCAATGAAATAAATCTCCCTGGTGTTTTGGACTCCCTTTGATGGCCCCAACAAGTGGTATCAGAGTTGATGGTTTAGATAGACTGGGATGAGAGTTGATGGTTTAGATCGACTGGATAAGAGTTAATGGTTCAATTCAACTAGGACGAGTATTGGAGAAACAGTGGTTGATGAACAACTACATGAGTAGGTGGCCCAACCTAGTGATGAGCAATAACACGAGTAAAGACGTGGCTCGATGTGTGGTGAAGAATGGTAACACGTTGGTAGATACGTGACTCTTGGAAAAGTGGGCTAGGTGTGCTCGAGTAAAGGCCGTTGATTGTTGAATACTAGGGAAATAGGATTTTACGTGAGGGGGAGTGTTGAGGACTCACACTTAAGGGGAAGATTTTTGGGAATTCAAGCGTGAATACAATGTGAGATATTGGTGAAGAAATCTCTCATTAGAAATAAATGGACAAAATGAGGATCATATAAGTGGAAAGACCCATGGATCTATTACCTTAAGGTTTTGAGTCAAGATATGTTGTCAAGTTCATTTATGTGGTTCTTCGCTTAGCCCAATAGATGCAGATCTCCCTATCTAATCTTATAATAATGCCTGTGGGGATACCTTGATAAAAAAAAAAAAAGGAACAAGCATACATAAGATATAACCATTAATCTCACTAATACTACATGCCTATTGTTACAATTGCCAATACTATGTGAAGTGCACTATCTCAAACCGATTGGAAGTTCGAGTGAGAGTGGAATATGAGGTGTGAGTAAAGAAATTTTACATTAAGGCTATGTTTGGTATTCAATTAAATTTTAATGGAGAAACTATTACTAGAGTAATATTTTTGGGGATAAAATTTAAGGGAATAAAATTTGATCTCCTCTAAAAGTTAATTGTATTTTGTATAAAAATAAATATTACCAATGAGAAATGCTACATTTTTCTCACAGAAATAGGGAATTTGTTACAAATTTTGATTCAACTTGTATTTTCTGACATTGCTACTATATTTGGATCATATCTTGAGTTACAAATATCAGATCGATGTGATTCTTGCAGAGTTGGAAAGATAACAGAAAATGCAACAACTCTTCTATTGACCTCTAAGACTAATTTTGTCATATGAGTGATGAGAAAAATAAAGAGAAAAAAATATGAAAATCGGGTAGCCTTCAATAAAAAGAAATTAAGTTTCCTAAAATTGGTTTCTTGAATCCAATTAATATCATTTTATAATTTGGAGACTACTTAAGGAGAATGAGTTTCCTAAAGTTAGTTTCTTAAATTCAATCAATATCTTTTATTATTTGGAGACCAATTAAGGAATTAAGTTTCCTAAATTTAGTTTCCTAAATCCAATCAATATCTTTTTTATTATATGGAGACCAATTAAGGAAATTCTATGTAATATACACTCATATTAGGAAAAATATCTTATTAATATACAAAGGAGAAGAAAGAAAAGCACACAAGAGATATATATTCACGAGAATCGAAGCAACACAGGAACGTTGCAGTAGAGAAGAAAAGAGGAAGTTGTGTGCAATGGAGAATATTAGTGAGATGTTTTATTGTGTTCTGATTTTATCATGTCTTGCTAAATCCTCTGTACTAAGGAGATGATGAAACCTTGATTATTTTGGCATTACTATGTTGAATTGTTATTACCCAATTCTATGATTTAATACTTATTGATTCTATTTTCCTATCAGATTATATAAATGAATTTTTAGATAAGTTTAGTCATGTTTTTCTCATATTTTACAATTTATTTGTGTTATCTGAGTGTTAGTGATAATTGTTAGATATTAATTATGATTTCATGTTAGGGATACATTTGATGATTTGAAAATTGTTATTAATTAAGGAAATAGAATCATATATCTAATTACTTGTTTTTGGTGCTTCATTGATAGATTTTCCATAAGCACATGTTTTGATGCTCGATATTCATGAGATAAATTATTTGGGTATAATAATTTAACATAGTTAATGTTAAAATTAATCTTGGTGTATTCTAAATCTTAGTAATCTTGCATATGGTTGAAACCCAACTTGTTTACTTGTTTTCATTTAATTTTCTATTCATTTTAATTTTATTTGTTTTATTTTATCTTTACATCTTTGATTTCAGAATTCTTGTTATTAGATTAAGAAGAATTTTTCAATACTTAAAATTTAACTCTAAGTCTCTATGAGAATAACCCTGTACTTGCTCAACTGTACTTCAGTATGACTTGTGCACTTACGAGTATTTAAAGGCTTTTAAAAAAAGGTTACGACAAGTTTTTGGCGTTGTTACCGGGGACTTAGTTAGTCAAAAGTTAAGTATTTGTTAAAATTTTCTCTTCTACTAGTTGATTTATTTTATTTTATTTTTCTTATTTGCCTTATCTTATTTTTATTTTTTTAATTCAATTATTTTAGTTGCTCTATTTTTTATTTTTTTTATTTTTGTTGTTGTTTGATCATTGCATGACAGCTTAGGTTCGTAATCATACACATAGATTAGTATATAAGAGTTGATATAGAACCCATAGCAGAAATGGATGTGGCTGTGCAAGGAGATGATGTTAGACTACTTAAGGAATTATTTTGCCTAATATATGTGAATCTACCCTCATGTATTGTTTTACCTATTAATACTAGTACCCATTTTGAGATTAAACCTCAAGTTATCAATCTGCTTCTAATTTTTCATGGCTAAGATAGGGAAGATTCATACTTGCATGTTAAGGATTTTTTAGAAATTTGTGAAACATTTCAATTTCAAAATTTTTCTGCAAAATCTGTGTGTTTACCTCTCTTTCCTTTTTCATTGAAAGATAAAGCAAAAACTTGGCTGATCTCTTTACCTTCTAACTCTATTATGTCATGGGAAATGTTGAGCCAAAATTTTTTATCTAAATTTTTTCTCACATCCAAAACAAATTTTTTGAGAAGGGAAATTTCAATTTTTTGTCAAGAAGACAATGAAAAATTCTTTGAAAGCTGTGAGAGGTTTAAAGATTTACTTATGAGGTGCCTTCACCATGTTTTGAAAAATGGCACCTTATGCATTATTTTAATAATAGGTTGACACAATCTAATAGCGGCTTGGTTGAGTATATGAATGGTGGTACATTTTTTAATTTGAATGAACATGAGGGTTATTAGTTTTTTTAGAATTTGTCTGAAAATTCTCAATAGTGGGACTTTGCTAATCATGGGATAAATCAAATCAACCTAAAAAGGGCGGTTTATATGAGGTTAGTAAGGATACAAACATCAAAACCAGATTAGATGCTATTGCACGTGAAGTTAAGTCGCTATCACTCAATAAAGGAGTTGGTCAGGCTAATAGCGTCCACCAAGAAGATTGTGCATTTTGTGGGAGTAATATGCATGCTTCTTTTATGTGCTCTTCTTCTACACCTAATAATGATTGTTTTGTTGACTAGGGAAATGCAATAAGGAGATTTTTTGTAATACTTCTTCAAATACTTATAATCCTAATTGGTGAAATTACCCTAATTTTTCTTGGAAACAAAATAACTTTTCAGGCAAGTTAGGTGGTCAACCTATGGAGAGTCAAACTCAGTTCTAACAGCCTAACAAAGGTTACCAACAACCATCATATTTCTCAAATCAAGGAGTATGTTAGTCTAGGCAACAGTCATCACTGGAGAAGAATCTTAGTCAATTTATGCAAGAGATGAGAAATATCAGCCAAGTGACTACCATCATTCAAGAATAAAGAATGTTACCTAAGTGCACACTAATGTTATAGCAAAGTTGGAAGTTCAGATGGGTCAGTTAGCCAGTCAGATGGCAAAAAGAGAAAGAGGAAAGTTCCTTAGTCAGCTTATCCCTAATCCCAAGGGACATTATACAGTTCATGAAATATCTAGCTCTAATAGGGAATATGAGCAAGTTCAATCTATCACCACCCTTAGGTTTGGGAAGCAAATATATAATCATGTCGTAGAGCTTGTGAGGGATAATATGAAGTTAGAAGCCAGTAGTTCTAGGAATAAGAATAACTCAGATAAGGATAATGTGCCTTCAAAGCTTAATGTGTCTACTCTTAAAGTTATAGAGCCTGAAATTAAGAAGTATGTGCCTAGGGCCCTTTTTTGTCACAGATTAATAAATTCCAAGAACACTGTACAATCAGATGATATTTTGGAGATTTTTAAACAAGTGTAAATTAACTTGGCTTTTCTTGATGTTATTAGACAAGTGTCTGTGTTTGCTAAATTCTTGAAGGATCTTCTTACTGTGAAGAGGAAGTCTAATGTTCTCAAGAAAACCTTTTTTTGACAAAGCAGGTAAGTTCTATGATTTTTAATAAATATATTGTTAAGTATAAAAACCTTGGATCACCTATTATTGCTTGTAAAATTGGAAATCATAATGTTGAGAGAGCTTTACTAGATCTAGGTGCTAAGTGTTAATTTGTTACTTTATTCTGTTCACTTGCAGTTGGGTTTAGAAGAGTCGAAACTAACTAAGATGACTCTACAATTAGCTGATAGATTAGTTAAATATCCTAGAGGCATTGTTGAGGAAGTGTTGATAAAAATTGAAAATTTTTAATTTTCTATTGATTTTATTGTGCTTGATACTGAGTCGATTTGTGGTCCCTATCCCCCAATTCATGTTATTTTAGGTCGCTCATTCCTTGTTACATCTAATGCATTTATTAATTGTAGAAGTAATGTGATGAAACTATCATTTTGGAACATGACTATTAAACTTAATGTTTTTCATATCAGTAAACAGATGCCTGATGATAATGATAATGAGCTGCATGCTTTGAATTTGATTGATAGTTTGGCTCATGACTTAATTATCCATTCTAGTTGTGATGATCCATTATTGGCATGCTTGAATCATGTTAATGCTAATTTTGATATTGATCTAGTCATTAGGGATACAAATTATTTGTTAGATTTTGTTCCTCTGGTGAATATGGATAGATGGCAACCCATAGTCTAGCTAATCAACCTTGTCTTCATCCCTACCTTTGCCATCCATTGTAGAGCCACCTAAGTTAGAGATGAAGCCCTTGTCAAGCACCCTCAAGTATGTGTTTTTAGGTACTTGTAAGACATTACCTGTCATTGTAGCTTCTGATTTAGATGAGTTTCAAGAACATCAGTTAGTGGATGTGTTGAAAGAGCATAAGGAAGCTATAGGAAGGTCAATTGAAAATATTAAAGGTACTAGTCCTTCAGTAGTGATGCATAAGATTCATTTAGAGGAGGGTGCTAAAACTACTCGTGAGATCCAAAGGCATTTGAACCCAATCATGCAGGACGTAGTTAGAAAATAGGCGTTGAGATTGTTAGATGTAAGGATTATCTATCCTATCTCTAATAGTAAATGGGCTAGTCCTGTGCAGGTTGTGCCTAAGAAGTCTAGAATAACTGTGATTGAAAATGAGGTCAATGAGCTAGTTTTAACTAGGGTGCAAACGGGGTGAAGAATGTGTATTGATTATAAGAAATTGGATGTTATAACTAGAAAAAATCATTTCCCTCTTCCTTTTATTGATCAATGACAACTGTCGAGATTACCAAATTTAAATCAATAACTAACCGATTTACCAAAACTACTTGTAGCATAAGGTAACACCGAGTCGAGCCCGTAGATCATTCTAATTATGAAGTCAGATTAAGAGGTTAATAAACAAGGGGGGAAAGTTTTGCAAAATTAAACAACAAAGAGCAATTAAAAAGAGTAAACAAGATTAGGAAAACAACCAATTCAAGAGAATTAACCAATCTTGATTTTAATCCATCCTTGATCTTTATAGATCCGTTCAACTATCAACCAAATCCTTGATTTTAGATCACATCAAGACGCCTCTCAATGATCCATGGATCTTCCATTAGAAATGCTTCTAGAATTTAATTAATTAAGGTTAGACAAATTAAGCATCCATCCAAAACCCAAATTAACTTAAAAACCAAGATCCAACCAAGCTAAACATTCATCAAACACCTTTGATGCATTATTTAACCTCTGAATTCATCTCTTGGCACATGATAGTTACGCAATTAACATATGCAAATCCCAATCAAATTAAGCATTAAATCAGAATTTAAGCAAGAGAAGAAGAGAAAGAGAAACTTGATTAATAGATGAATGTATAGCAATTAAAACAAGATCTCAAGATTAATCATCAAGCTTGTCAATCTCTTGGATTGATTAAAGAAGTTTAGCTCTCCATAGCCATCACCATTGGAGAACCTTCAAGAACCATACAAAAATGAAAATAACAAAGAGAGAGGAGGAGAGGAAGAGAAGAAGAGAATTCTCCAAAAATGAAAACACTAAAACTACAAGAACCAACTACAAATCACACCCTGCGTAGAAGCTCTCCCCTCTTTCTTTACAAATCTGATTGCTCTCCTCTTAATCATTCACAAAGAGTCAAAAGTAATTCACCCACTCTTGTTAATTATTCATCCATTATCAAAGTATGTCTCCCACCTTCCATTGAATTATTTTTTCATTATGAAAGTGTGTCTCCCATCTTCCAATGATTCCTCCACTTTTTTCACGTTACTATCTTTTCAATTTCTGTCATAATCTCAAATTCAAATCAAGTCCATCAGATAGCCTTTGAAGTAAGCTTTCCAAGGAGTACTCATATGCTTAATTTGGGCTTGAAATGAGTGAGATATGCCCAAAATAGTGAAGGTGCGTCTAGAATTTGTAACAGTACCGCTGGTCCAACTTCAAGGCTGTATTTGACCATGTAAACATCCGAATCTTCCAATTTAACATTTCACAAAACTTGTAGATCTTTTTCTCATCTTTCCTAGCATATAAAGAACATCAAAATCAGAGATCTACAACTCAAGTTATGGTTAAAATACTGAACCACTATCAATATGCATTAAAATCCAAAAATTTTGCTTTAAAGCCCAATTCAACCCAATGATCTAAATGAGTGCTAAGATCACTTAATTACAATCTGGATATCATTAATAAGGTAATTGTGTGGATCATTAATATGTTAAAAATCATAATTATCAAATACCCCCACACTTACTCTTTTGCACGTCCTCGGGCAAAACAGAAAAAAATAAATAAAATAAAACTGACTCAAAAGTTAAACATTCTAAAAGACTCAATTTCTAATAATATTTAAGAATGAAGAGCAATTAATAATTCAAGTAATCAAAATATTCATGAGGTAACACATCTTCATATCTCAAATTAACAAGTAAGGATACTTCAATTGAAAAGCATGAGTAAAGAATGATAGATCCTCACAGAATTCACTCTCAATCTCTCAAGTATTTAAAAGGTAGGTATTTCACTCAATTCAACCATGAAAATTGCACTACCATAAGCTTGCTTATCTTCTACTTCTCCACTACTCAAAACACATGCATACACAAATCATGATGACTTTATTCAAGGTTGTAGTGAGGTCAAGGTAACAGAAGAGGGTAAAATGGATATGAGAGAATAAATACCAAAGAGAATAAAAGCAAATGAGAGATGAGTTCAAATAACAAGCATAAAAGTTCATCCCAACTCTAATGTATAACCCTTTACATATTCATTTCTCAATCCTTTTCTTTTTTTTTTTTTTTTTTATATATATATGAACATAACTATATACATACATTTTTTTCTCTTTTTGTTTTTTGTTTTTTTTAGGAACTCTTTCCTTTTTCAACAACCATTTTGTACACACACCCCCACACTTGTTCAAAAACTCATCCATTAACCAAGCTAATGTTCTTTTATTCCCTAAGGTAAAGTAAGAACACGATTTTTCATTTAAGGCACATAATAAGCTAGAAACAAGGAATGGTCAAATAAGCTCAAAGGGGTTAAGTAAAGGAAAATATACAAGATTGGCAAGAATCAGAAAATTTTCAAGAAGTCAAAAGAGTACTTGATATCATATTGAAAACAATGTTGGCTATTTGGTTAAACTAGCTAAGAAAGAAGGCCTCAATCATGTTCATGCATGCAAGTAAAACGTAGCCTCAAAAAGAATCAAAGCAAATTCTAGAGTGATCATTAACATGAGTGAAAATCACACAAGAAAGAAGAGAATGGCATAAATGTTGAATCCATCCATTAGGCTCAAAATCTCACAAGGTATGCATCCATCAAACTCAATTCATCAATTCAATCATCCATAACCAAGCATATCAGTTCAAGAAGGGAGAAATGTTATTCAATCATGCAATGAACCCTTTTTTTGTTTTTTGTTTTTTTTTTTTTTTTAACAACAAAACAAAACAAAAACAAAAAAAAATGCTAAAATCTCTCCCTCACACTTAATATAACATTGTCCTTAATGTAAAGAGAAAGATAGAAAAAGAGCAACACAACCCGATAAGAAAGTGAATCAACGCCAAGCGGAAAAGAAGCAAATGTCGGTGCCACATCGGACCACTAAAAAGAAATCAAATCATAAAACTTTAGTACTTCTACAATTTAATACTAATTAATTACTACCTAAAAACACTCCTTACTCTTGCCACCAATTAAGATGCGTCTCAAGAGTAAATAATTTACTCTTTACTCTTGCCATCCCTAACTACTAAATTGATGACAAATACAACAAACATATTAACAAACACAATTTTTTTTTTTTTTTTTTTTTTTTACAACAACCATCCTTCCCCCAACCAGATCACAACATTGTCCTCAATGTCAAAACATAGATAGGTAAAGGATAGAATATATTACCTGTTGCTGCAATTACTGAAAAGAAAAATCTCACACAAATTTAAACAGAAAGAAAGTACGATAAATAAAACCAAAGCTTGTAATTATTTAAATAGTTGGAGTGTCTTGGCTGGCTTTCTTTTCATTTTGCTTCCTTCACCACTTCCTTCACCGCTTCCTTCGGACCAATCTATCCGAGTTATTCTTGGATCAGTTCATAAACAAATGCTTCTAATTTATCAATCAATTCATCAACAGTAGAAGCAGAGATAAGAAGTTGTCTTGCTGAAGGTGTGACAAATTTCTATTCCACAGCATGGTCAACAAAAGATAACAAAAGATCAAAGAAATTATTAACATTCAGCAAACCTATGGGTTTATGGTGGATGTTCAGTTGAGCCCAAGAGACAATTTGAAAAATTTCTTCCAAAGTACCAAAACCACTGGTAAGGCTATGAATGCATCGAATTTGCAAGCATTGTCTTCGTTCGTTCATCCATAGATGATACTTGAAGCTCCTCCCCAATTGTTTTTCCAATGATATTCTGTTGAGCTAAAGGTCTAGGAATGATACCTAAAACCTGACTGCCTTTTAAATGAGCAGCAAGTGATACAGCCTTCATTAACCCAATGCTGCCGCCCCCATATACTAAATGAATTTTCCTCGCAGCAAGTGTTCGACCAAGAGCGATTGCTGCGTCTACATACTCTAAACCCTTCCCATAAGTTGACCCACAAAATACACAGATATTGGTAAGTCTACGAACGAGAAGAAGAAGAAGCTCCTCCATTTTACACTCACACTCCCTTTGAATGATTTTAAGTTGAAGGAAAGTGAAGGAAATGTAGTGTTTAAATAGGGAAGAGAATAGAAAAAGTAATGATAGCACCTATATGGGTAGGTTGGTACATTGTCAGAAAAGTTTGAATTTTTTTTTTTTTTGACTTCAAGAAAACCATCGGGGTAAAGAAGTCTAGAAACCCCGAAGGATCCCATCCAAAGGATCGTCTTTAAACCAAAATTCAACAAAATTATACAAAGATAAAATAATAAAAACAAATGATTACATACCTTTATGTACGGGTTTCATGGCAGATCTTTATACTTTGCGGCGTCATGAGTGCAAGTAACACCAAGACGCTCGGCCAATCTGGGCATTCTTCTCCCTCCCGCTTGTGGGATATTTTGGATTGAGCTACGACGCCACTAATTAAAGTGCGTAAATCGACAAATACCACTACGACCACGGCCCGGTGAGAGGTCGTTTGAAGAGCCGTGGCATTAAATCACAGGATCCATTTCTCGAGGCATTGTCACGCGAGAATGCAAACACGGGACGCTTCTTTCTCGTCCATCAACAAGCGAGCCTTTGGTTAAAAACACAGGAATACTTGTGCGGCTCTCTGTCAGAGCATGGCACACGAACTTTTTTACCGACCGACGTGCGAAGGTCCACCTGAGTCAATGACGGGTCTGCCACTCCACTGGCAGGGGCTCCTAACCTAATTAAAGACCAAGTACAACCGAAGTTTCGCCCTTTTTTTTTTTTTTAGAAAAATGTACAAGATAATATATATATGTTGTTGTGATTGTGGCTCACATCTTCCTCTGGTTTCACGTCCAGAAACGGCTTAAACGCCTTCTATGAGTTGAGGATAAGCTTCCCATCCAATTTTCTTATAAATTGGCAAACAGGGTCTTTTTGAGTCAGATTCCCAAGACTATAACGCTCTTGTTCGTCTTTGAAGAGATTCCACAAACTAAGAATTTCACGATGCACCAATCCACAAGAATGCGTCTTAAGAGTCAATAAGATATCATCTAATGACTCCTTACTCAGTCCATTCTTAATGAAGAAAATTTTATCTTCTCTATTTGCGAAAACCATCCCTAAAGTACGACATCACTTGTTACAGTTCCATCGTCCACATTTGTGACAAACTTGTAACCTTTTTGCTCTTCTCCTTATAGAATATGAACTTCTTCCAAAATCAGGCATATATGAGTTAAATGAAATTGAGGACTCACCTGCTAATCGGACCTTTGCTTCAATTATCCAGCGTACATCTTCTGGCATACCTTTGTGCATTAACAGTCTCAATCTTTCACATCGAATTTTGTAGATTGTTCTCAGAGCATTTTGAGGAAGAGACGGAAAATATTTGCTCAGGTTTGAAAGAATGACATCCATTTTGAAGGAGAAGAAGGATTCAGTTATTTTGGGAAACTGAAAAATAAACCGACTTGAGAGTCACGGAGTACCGTATCCACCACTTAACCGGTAACACAAAGAACTCAAGAACTTGGTTTTCCAGGAATGATTGAGTCTTTGGCCATTAACTTTAAGCGCATTACCATTCCTAGGATCCTCAATATCTACGGCCCCACGTGTTTGACAACCAAAGAACCACGCCAACTAGATCTCAATTTTCCAAGGAGTAGGTGCAGATGATAATCTCTAAGCAGAACTTTTGTTGACCAATTTCCGCAGCTTTTGTAAAAGGTGTAACAGACCTTGCATAAAGTAGGCCAATAAAATCCATACTGCAAGATTTTCGCAGTTGTTGTCGTTGAAGAAGAAAAATGACCTCCACATACGTCCGAGTGACAAAAGTCAATGACACTCCTTACCTCATTGTCGGGTACAAATCTCCAAAAGATTTGATCAGGACAATAATTGAACAAATATGGGTCATCACAAATTTTTTTTTTTACCTCAATCAAAAACTTTTTTTTTGTTTTTCTTTTTTTTTGTGTTTTTTTTGTCCATTGAGGCGGCATCTTACTTATCAAGTAGGGTAGATGACTTCTTGCAATTGGACCTCCTCCAAAATATCCTCTTGAGCTCCCTCATAAAAAGGTTTGAGGCGATGTCCATTGACTGTGAAAGCTTTTGTAGTAGTCTCACTTGTAATCTGCACAGCACCATAAGGAAAAATCTTAGTAACAACAAATGGACCAAGCCACCTAGATTTGAGCTTTCCGGGCATGAGTTTGAGGCGGGAGTTATAGAGAAACTCCCACCGGGGTCCCATTGCTTGAAGTATAATGTCTGAGACCAAGTTAAGCTTGAAACATGACTGGAAACATGACTTGAAACAGGAGAGCTTCCATCGGGGTCCCATTGGCCTTCCTTAATTCCTTTGGCTTCAAAGACTAGAATGCAATATGTATACTTGATCAACTTGATTTTCCTTGTTTATGTTGGACCATGGCTCAAAAATAAAATCCACCACAAGTAGTGACCGCCATCCTGCTCTTCTTCTCCCTTTTCGAAAATTCTTCAATGGCTTTCAACTCAAGGGTAGGTGGTTCTTTGCCCGAAGGTATCAAGCTAGTTGAAGAAATTAATTCTGCTGATTTAATTGCAGCATCACCTGTAATATGTGTACCATCTTCCAAAATAACATGATCATAACTCTTAGAATAAGGAAATTTCGAACATGTAGCAGTATCTCCCACAACAATAAAAATTTCGAACATATAGCACACAACTTATCACCATCACAAGAAGCACACAAATCACCACACACAAAGTCATCAAAATCGACAATCTCGGAAACTCCTCACACAAGTCGACATATGAATTATCAACTAAATTATCAATTAAATCAACATGAAAAATAGAATGTTCTTCATGGAGCTTTTTATCCTTCTCACCTCATGTATCTTTTTGGTCTCAATGGCTCTCTGTGGAAAGGAAAAAGAGCCACCGCAGTGTTGTTCTTCTTGCTCATGGGCAACAACTGATTTCTTCGACCCTCGATTCTTGGGTGGTTCATCAGAAAATGTTTCTTCTACTGGTTGATGCTTGCTGGCTAGTTGAGGCTCAGATGATGCTTCTACAGATTTTTTAGACCTCAGCATAATGGCACTCACATTCCCATTTTGATTGGGAATTGTTTGGGAAGGGAGTTGGCTAGAACCTTGGGCCTGTTGCTGACTCAATGAGGAGGCCAATTGTCCAATCTGGGTTTCTAAATTATGTGTGATTGCCTCTGTCCTCTGTTGGAATTGAATATTGTTAGTGGCCATCTGCTTTACCAAATCTTCCAATGATGGCTCAGGTTTCATGGCTACTGGACTTGGTTGTTGCATGAAATTCTTGGTATGGTGGTTTACTAAGAAAGACACTGTTGTAGCAACAGATTGATATGGAAAAACAGAACTACCATCTTGAAGTGTACGACATGCATATGTGGGATGAGATGAACAAGAACAAATGGCACACACGATTCTGACTATTTGCATGCAGTAATTGTTGTCTCACTATTAACTGTCTCACCAAAGAAGTCAATTCCTCAAGTTTGTACTCCATTATGCAAAGTCATATCAATCTCAGAATCAATATCAAGTAATTGCCTAGCAAAAGACCTAATCATGCATTATCCAAAGCACATAAAACACAAAAATAACAAACAAGCAGAATACACTAGACAACACTAAAAATCTACCAAAATAAATATAATTCACCTATCTAAACATTTTTAAAAATTATGGGACTTGTACAGCATAAAAACTACACAAAAATGAAACTAAAAAATACAATAAAAAATATTAAAAAATTGAAAAACTGGTCTAAACGATGGATTTTGGGAAAAACAGGGGTGACCTCACAGTTGTGAGTCTTGTTTATTAGGCCGTTTTCCTTAAACTGACCAAGTTTCAACACATTCTGGGCACATTTTCTGTCAGTACGAAATTCTGTAAAATGACCCGTAATCACCCGTTTTCTCCTAAAAATCACCATAACACAGCAACACAAAGGTTAGTGAGGGATTAGTAGTTAAATATACTCTTAATAAGATTGAACAAAATCAGAATGATCCCCAGCAACGACGCCAAAAATTTGACAACTGTCGAGATTACCAAATTTAAATCAATAACTAACCGATTTACCAAAACTACTTGTAGCATAAGGTAACACCGGGTCGAGCCCGTAGATTTAATAAATAGGGGGAAAAGTTTTGCAAAATTAAACAACAAAGAGCAATTAAAAAGAGTAAACAAGATTAGGAAAACAACCAATCCAAGAGAATTAACCAATCTTGATTTTAATCCATCCTTGATCTTTATAGATCCGTTCAACTATCAACCAAATCCTTGATTTTAGATCACATCAAGACGCCTCTCAATGATCCATGGATCTTCCATTAGAAATGCTTCTAGAATTTAATTAATTAAGGTTAGACAAATTAAGTATCCATCCAAAACCCAAATTAACTTAAAAACCAAGATCCAACCAAGCTAAACATTCATCAAACACCTTTGATGCATTATTTAACCTCTGAATTCATCTCTTGGCACATGATAATTACGCAATTAACATATGCAAATCCCAATCAAATTAAGCATTAAATCAGAATTTAAACAAGAGAAGAAGAGAAATAGAAACTTGATTAATAGATGAATGTATAGCAATTAAAACAAGATCTCAAGATTAATCATCAAGCTTGTCAATCTCTTGGATTGATTAAAGAAGTTTAGCTCTCCATAGCCATCACCATTGGAGAACCTTCAAGAACCATACAAAAATGAAAATAACAAAGAGAGAGGAGGAGAGGAAGAGAAGAAGAGAATTCTCCAAAAATGAAAACACTAAAACTACAAGAACCAACTACAAATCACACCCTGCGTAGAAGCTCTCCCCTCTTTCTTTACAAATCTGATTGCTCTCCTCTTAATCATTCACAAAAAGTCAAAAGTAATTCACCCACTCTTGTTAATTATTCATCCATTATCAAAGTATGTCTCCCACCTTCCATTGAATTATTTTCTCATTATGAAAGTGTGTCTCCCACCTTCCAATGATTCCTCCACTTTTTCCACGTTGCTATCTTTTCAATTTCTGTCATAATCTCAAATTCAAATCAAGTCCATCAGATAGCCTTTGAAGTAAGCTTTCCAAGGAGTACTCATATGCTTAATTTGGGCTTGAAATGAGTGAGATATGCCCAAAATAGTGAAGGTGTGTCCAGAATTTGTAACAGTACCGCTGGTCCAACTTCAAGGTTGTATTTGACCATGTAAACATCCGAATCTTCCAATTTAACATTTCAAAAAACTTGTAGATCTTTTTCTCATCTTTCCTAGCATATAAAGAACATCAAAATCAGAGATCTACAACTCAAGTTATGGTTAAAATACTGAACCACTGTCAATATGCATTAAAATCCAAAAATTTTGCTTTAATGCCCAATTCAACCCAATGATCTAAATGAGTGCTAAGATCACTTAATTACAATCTGGACATCATTAATAAGGTAATTGTGTGGATAATTAATATGTTAAAAATCATAATTATCAATCAAATGTTGGAAAGACTTGTTGGTTATGCATATTATTATTTTCTAGATAGATATTCAGGGTATAATCCGATCCCCATTGCTCTTGAGGATTAGGAAAGACTACTTTTACATGTCCATTTTGTACTTTTGCATATCATCGCATGCCTTTTGGGTTATGTAATGCACCTGCTACTTTCCAGAGATGCATGATTAGTATTTTTTCTGATATGGTTGGTGAATTTTTGGAAGTGTTTATAGATGACTTTTCTGTTTTTGGATCTACTTTTGATGATTGTTTGCATCACTTGTCTTTGATTTTGGCTAGGTGTAAAGAAAAGAATCTTGTGCTTAATTATGAAAAATGTCATTTCATGGTTAAAAGGGTATTGTGCTTAGTCACATCATATCTAAAGATGGCATTGAGGTTGATAAGACTAAAGTTAACTTGATTTCTAACCTTCCTCCCTGTAAATCTATGAAAGAAATTAGATCTTCCTAAGGCACACAGGTTTGTGCAAGATATTCATCAAGGATTTCAACAAGGTAGCAAGGCCATTATGCAACCTTCTTGGTAAAGATGTTCCATTTATTTTTTATGATGCATACTTGCAATCTTTTAATAAGTTGAAACTTGAATTGACTTCCGCTCCGAATTATTAAGCCACCTGATTGGAGCTTGCCTTTTGAGATTATGTATGATACTTCTGATTATGCCATTGGTGTTGTCTTCGGACAAAGAGTAAATAAGTTGCTTCATGTAGTTTGTTATGCTAGTAAGACATTAAATGATGCCTAATTGAATTATTCCACCACTGAGAAAGAACTGCTAGCTATTATGTTTGCTTTAGACAAATTTAGATTAGATGTTGTTAGATCAAAAGTTGTGATATGTTCTGATCATGCTGCATTAAAATATATGTTTGCTAAAGCTAATGCAAAAGCTAGACTTATTATGCGGGTTTTACTTTTGCAAGAATTTGACCTTGAAATCAAGGATAAAAAGGGTGCTGAGAATGCGGTTGCTGGTCATTTGTCTAGATTAGTTTTTGAGCATGATAGTGATACTTCTCTTATTGTAGAATCTTTTCTGGATGAGCAGTTATTGCATGTTTCACAAACCCCATGGTATGCTGATATTGTGAATTATTTGGTTACTTTGCAAATGTCATCTCATTAGTCTAAACATGATAGATTGAAGTTCTTGTCTCAAGTAAAGCATTTCTATTGGGATAATTCATACTTGTTTAAATATTGTCCTAATTAGATTATTAGGAGATGCATTCTTGAATAGGAACAACAAAGTATCATATCATTTTGTCATGATCATGCACGTGGTAGACATTTTAGCTCTAGGAAAACAGTAGCCAAAATTTTTCAGTGTGATTTTTGTTGGCCTTTTTATTTTTCGTGATTCTCATGCTTATTGTTCTACTTGTGAAAGATGGCAAAAGTTAGGGAGCATTGGTAAGAAAAATATGATGCCCGTGAATCTTATTTTGATTGTTGATATATTTGATGTTTGAGGTATTGATTTTATGGGACCATTTCCTAACTCTTTTGGTTATCTATATATTCTTGTTGGTGTTGACTATGTTTCCAAATAGGTTGAGGCAAAAGCACGTAGAAGCAATGACCACAAGGTGGTTGTCCAATTTTTAAAAGAAAATATTTTTGTATGTTTTAAGACACCACTAGCTATCATTAATGATAGGGGCAAACATTTTTACAATAGGCCATTTGAGCATTTAATGAAAAAGTTTGGCATCACTCATAAGATAACTACCCCCTATCACCCGCAAACAAGTGGTTAAGTTGAGGTATCTAATAAGGAGATTAAAAGAATTTTGGAGAAAACTATAAACCCCTCTAGGAAAGACTGGTCTTTACGTCTAGATGATGCACTGTGGGCATACCACACGACATTTAAAACTCCTATTGGGATGTCTACATATAGACTTGTTTATGATAAGTCTTGTCATCTCCTTATTGAGTTGGAGTATAGAGCATATTAGGCTATCAAGTATCTTAATTTTAAGTTGGATAAAGTTGGTAATCAAAGGACTCTTCTTCTCAATGAATTGGAAGAAATTCGTAATGATGCTTATAAGTGTGCAAAGTCTTATAAGGATAGGGTGAAGAGAGTGCATGATAGTTATATCTTTAGGAAGTCTTTTCAACTTGGTCAAAAAGTCTTTTTGTATAACTCTCGCTTGCATTTATTTTCAGGTAAATTGAGATCTAGGTGGTCTAAACCCCTCTAGGAAAGACTGGTCTTTACGTCTAGATGATGCACTGTGGGCATACCATATGACATTTAAAACTCCTATTGGGATGTCTACATATAGACTTATTTATGATAAGGCTTGTCATCTCCTTATTGAGTTGGAGTATATAGCATATTAGGCTATCAAGTATCTTAATTTTAAGTTGCATAAAGTTGGTAATCAAAGGACACTTCATCTTAATGAATTGGAAGAAATTCGTAATGATGCTTATGAGTGTGCAAAGTCTTATAAGGATAGGATGAAGAGAGTGCATGATAGTTATATCTTTAGGAAGTCTTTTCAACTTGGTCAAAAAGTCCTTTTGTATAACTCTCGCTTGCATTTATTTTTAGGTAAATTGAGATCTAGGTGGTCTGACCCATATGTTGTGAGGACTACCTTCATGGTGTTGTTGAAATAGAGAATCTCAAGGATGGTAATGTTTTTAAAATAAATGGCTAGCGGTTGAAGTCCTACCTTGAGTTAAAGGATCCTGATGCAGAAGAGACTTTGGCAGCCGATCTTGTCTATCGAAATTGAGATAAGTTTTTAGTTTGAGTGTTTTTTTTTTATTGAGTCGGCTTAAGTGCCTTCTAGATTTCGAAGCCTTTGTATGAGATGTAAATAGTGTCGACCAACAAAAAATTTTAAAAATTCAAAATCCAAAAGAAAAAGTAGTTTGCGTGTTTGTTTATTTCATTTTACTTTATTTTGTTTTTGTTATTTTTGTCATTGTTAACCATTGTCAGGGTGTAATTATCATCTTCTCGTCTTCTCTTTTTATTTACTAAGCATTTCAGGTATGTGACTCCTCCTCATTGTTCTATTTATTTTTGTCCCAATAATTTCTTTGATACATATTAGTGGTTATTTTTTAAGTCTGGATTTAATTTGAAACATTAAGGATAATGTTAGGTTTTGATTGGGGGTGATAGTTACGTAAATTTCAGTCATGTTATCATTATATCACTTTTGTGAGGAATTTTTTTTTTCTATTATCTTACTCAACTTGTTTCACATTATTCATAACTGTTTCTACATGTTACTTTGTTAAAAAATTGAAATAATTAGAAAACTTAATGAAAGCATATGGATATCATATTTTTGCTGAGTGAGTTTTGCGTCATTCATTTTTATTATGAGAGTATTTTCTTGGTCATCCAATGTTTATTGTGGTACTCTCATGACTTTTGTTTTTTTTTTCTTTTTTCACTAGATCGTTTCATCGTTGTTTTGGCTAAAAAGAAGTTTTATATCACACTTACATTTAATATGATGTCACGGAAGTTGGTAGAATTGTGTGTTTCCTTGAGAGATAATATTATGTCTTGTTTTTTTTATTTTGAAGCTTGGAATAATATTTTTGTTCTTTCATATATTATCGCTAATCTCCCCTTTGAGTTTATTTATTGAGCTTTTCTTTCTTAACATTTTCCCAAAGTATTTTAGGAAAGAAGCAATATTATTGCAATATGAGAAGGTATAAGAGAAAAATAAAAAAAATCAAAGTGAAAGTGCAAGGAAAAAAAAAGAAAAAAAAGGAATAAAAAAATTGAAAAGCTACAAAGTTAAAAAAAATTGTAAAAATAAGTGAAAAAAAATCCCGTTTAAGAGTTTGAAAAAAAATGATTTAAAGAAGGTAAAGAAAATTATGTTTAAGTTATAAAAATAAAGCTTCTAAATATTCTTGAAACAATTTTAATTTTTATTATTTTTCTTAAATTTTATATTTTCTCTTTACCCACATTACAAGCTTAAGTTGAAGTCACACAGAAGAGGATGGTGGATCTCTTACTGATGACAGAGAGAGACTGTGAAAGAGGGTTGATTAAGAGAGAGTGTGAGAAAGGGATAAAAGGAGCAGGTTCACCTAAATCAAAATTGGGATAAGAGTTACCTCAAAATTGAGGAAAATGTTACCCTTTTAAAATTGTACTCTTCTTTTACTTTTAAACCAAACATACTCCCTTTCTTAAGAATTTATTCTCCTAAAATTTTCCCCTCCTTTTATCCCCTACTAAACATTGCGTAAAAAAAAAATGAAGATCATATGAAGTAAAATGATTCATGAACTTAAAGACTTAAAATTTTAAGTATCAAACCTACTTGTATAGTTCTCATGAAGTCCACTGGTGGTTGCTATAAGATGATAAACTGATCCAAGATTTTATTAGTTTATTATTGCATCTAACCATAATATTATTCTATGCTATTTGATAGATTATGCTGGAAAGTGGAAACAACTAGATCCTCCAGGAAAGGATACCTTGTTTCTGCTCTGCAAAAAAAATAAAAAAGAAAGGAAATGGACTGGATGATCAATTGTCTAATATATTGGCCGAGCAAAGGTCATGTATTATTCTGATGATGGCCCGTATGGTGGGGCTGATGGGCCTTTCTAACAATTAAATTTGATGAGGCCTATCACCTGCCGCATGCTAAAACCTAGACAAACAAAAAAAAAGGGGGGGGGGGGGGGGTTGATGCATATTGCATTGCATTGAATTGAATTGCAGCTGAACAAGCGAAGGATGGCGCTTCTGCCTTCTCTTGCAATTCCTTCAACTCCAAAATTTCGGGTATGCTTAAATTCTGTGCCATGTTTTCTACTGAATCATCGTCTCAACGCGAAAATACATGAAATTGTGTCCTATATGTCTGAAATTTCACTCCCCCTTTTTTTTTTTTTGGAAGTTCAGCTCTTAAAATGCATCAATTTAACCTCCGTTTTCTGAGCATATGATTTATTGAGTGTTTCCCATAAGGTACAAGTAGGGGATGTATCAATTATCTGAGCTAGAAAATTCTTTGAGAGAGTAGAATTGAACCGTGCAAGCTTATACCAATACTCATGCTTAGGATTTGGAATTTCTTTGACCTTTCCATCTACATGGTATTTGGTGGTTCTTTCTTTATTCCATAAAAATCATCCATAAGGCCACAAATCATAACCCCTTTGCATTAGGATGATTTGTCCTTTATATAGAAGAAAATTGTCTGCTCTTAATTTTTTCTGTGATAAAATTAGACAGAAGTGCAAGAGAGTAGTGTATTTGAGGACTGTTTAGCCATGATCCTAACAATAGAAATCGGAACTTGGACTTGAAGAGGGACATTGATTCAGAAATATACGGAGGTTTTGCTTAGGAAAATGTTTCAAAGAATGAATATGATATAAAAGGGTTCAGAAGGAAAGACCACTGATTTTGGGTATAATATTTTTTGTTTTTCGAAGTTTAGAAACTAGAAAGATATGAGAAATGTTTGAGATTTAGATAAGGCTGAACTATGAGTCTCTGATACCATGAGTAAATTTAAGCAAAACATTTAGGAAGTGGAAAAGACATAAAAGAGAAGATGGAAGGAGTGCTGTTCTGCTCTGTATTCTTGAATCTTCTATTACAGAACTAACCTTTACAAGCAAATATAAATTATATGGTTGGCTAAAATGCACATAACGTCCTCCAACTATAGGTAAATTGCAGAAAACCCTTCCCATGGTTCAAAACTCACCAACTCGACTCCTTGAACTTACCAAACCATGCAAAGTAGTGTAAATTTAACCTCTTGTGCATGTGCAGAAAATCCCCTGTAGAGGCTGTAGGGAGTTAATATGAATGGTTTGGTAAGTTCAAAGAGTCGAGTTGCTGAGTTTTGAACCATAGGGGGGTTTTCTACAATTGATCTATAGTTGAAGGGAGTTCTTTGCATTTTAGCCTATATATGATTCCATGATCCATCAACACAATCCATTGTGTTATTCTCCTCATGTGACTCTACAAGAAGACATAAATGCTCACATATACACATATTTTACAATAAACCAAAAGCATACAATATAGCATATATTGTTACATATATTACATCTTTTATGTTTGTGTCATCTTGATCACACGTGGATATTCATATTGTATGTGCAAGGGATTCCACATAAGTTGTAGACTTCTAGTTCCAACAATCTATGCCACTATTTGGTGAATTTGGTTAGAGTGTAATTCTTGCATCTTTAAGGAGATTTCTTTGGATGAGCAGCTCCTTTGGGATAAGATTAGGCATTTGGCTTCTATTTGGTGTAAAGCCCATGGTCTTTTTAAAGGGGTTTCTCTTACAGAAATGTTAAGTGATTGGACAGCTTTGCTTCATTGATTTTATTTTTTTTCTTTCTTTGTCCTCTTTTTTATTTCATATTTTGTAATCACTCTTCATCTTTAATGAATATCTTCGTTTTATCAAAAATAAATAAATAATTATGAATTATTTTATAACTTAACAAAATGGAATTGTTAGAAAATTTCAAAGTTCAAACTGCCATCATCTCAATGTTCGTTCATTTGTAGCAATATCTTTTGTTCTTTGTGCAGGTTAAGCTATTTCAATGCCAATCCTGTCGATTCCATAGATGCTCAGCAATACATCTTCCCCATCAAACGTTTTATACTCATACTCATTCAGTTAAAGTATCAATGGCAGACCATAATGAGCCTAGTGAGGTTAAGATGCAGCTAGGAATCATGAGGGAGAAACTCAGAGAAGCAATGCCAATCTTAGTTCAAGAATTTCCTTGGAGAAAAGCTGAGCATCTACTTCTAGAGAAAATACTTTTTCTTGCGCAAGAGGCGGTGAAGTGGTCTCTAATTTTATTTTTCATCCTTAGCTCTTTATCAGACATTGTATATACCTTCTCTATAAATCGTGAACTGATAATTCCCGTTGGCCTATTTGTTGGCTGCCTTATGGCTGATTTCTTGAAGGAGGTATCACAAGAATTGTTTCATAGATCTGAGGTATATTTTGAATTTTCTATATTCTTCTGCAGTTCCATGCTCAGTTGCTGTTCCTTTGTTTATTACAAATTTACAGTCTATTAATGTACTTGCTTGTGCCATATCTGACATGGATTACTACTTCACAGGAAAAATATTTGAAATGGCATCTTCTGGGCATGTGTTGCCTTTTTGTGTTTTTCAAATTTATATCAACATGGTTTGCAATACAACCACGGCTGTTTCTGTTGCATGTTGCAAATGGTGGACTGATGCAGGTTTTGTGGTATTGGAGAAATTTTATGGAAGATGCAAAGAACAAACAAGAAAAGAGTACCCCCTCCAGTCTGGAGGCTTCATGATAGATGGATGGAGAAGTTGTTTTTTGGCGCATCTTTGTGCGCAGATTGGGTAGAGCCAAGTTTATGTGAACTGTATTTTTCTACAAATATCTGGTCCATGTGATCTGGTAATCTTTCTGCCTGTTTCAGCTATCCTACATGAATTTCATCCAGCAGCAACTAACCACTTTCAATCATCTTGTTCACGTGAACTGGTTATTTTTTCTGTCTATTCAAGTGGATGCAGCGAGTTTAAGCATCGTGTAACAAGAGATGAACAGCGACTGTTTCTTTTGTGTATTGTAGGCATTGCCATTTAACTATCACATAAAGATCATGTTTTTCTTGGGTTGCTGTTTTATGCGATCAAATAGATAATTTAAGGCCTTTCTTTTATTATCAAAGGAGTAACATTCTTTCTCGACGTGGGGGTAAATTTTTATCTTCACATGAAGGGATGAGTGGATTAACCTTTTTGTCAGTGCCAGTAGGATTAACAACTATATTTATTCCTCACATCCTTTGCTGCTCATGGATGAGTTTCTTTTCAGGTCTGTAGCTAAATACATTATGATACTTAGACTACTTGTATTTCAATGATGTACTTCATCCCAGTTTATGAATGTTATTTTTTGTAGTTTTGGTAAGTGAAAATTTCTGTATACTTCTCCTTTGAGGGATTTTAGTTGCGTAAAGCTATAACTTTGTTTACATAAAAACTAAGAGGAAAAAGAGCATAGATAGATTTATGTAGCTATGATCCAATATTCTGTTTCATCTTGTCTTCGATCATATATTTTCAATAAAATGATTTAAATTTTTAAAATAATAATAATCTTGAGTGGCAATACCTCTCTTTTAAGTGACAGTATTTTTTTCAATAGTATGATATTGAAGAACAATATTGAAGACAGAAAGAAAACAAAATTTGAATTCAGTTCAAAAAATAGAAAACAAAATTTGAATTCTTTCATCTTATAAAGTAGATAGAGAATTTTCACGTAACAAAAACACGTACCTTCACTATATCATCTAACTAAGCATTTTTCACCTAATATATATATATATGAGATATATTTAGTGAGATGAGTTTTTATTATGAGAGGGTGAGAGGAGTAAATCTTGATCATATAATATACATATATTAAAAGTTATATATGTATATTTAAAAAGTATATTTATCTTCTAATCTTGACCATTCATAAAAGATCTAATGGTCAAGATTCAGTCTTTTCACCTCTCACAATAAATATTCCTCTCAATTTTGGGTAAGATCTTATATATATATATATATAATCAAACTATGCTTTCTCTTTTTGATGCTTTCTAATTTATAATGCATATTCACATTAGAAACTTTTTGAAAGTCGAACTCCGGTTAAAAATAAGTGCATAAATTTGGATTGTCAAGCTATTAACATTCACTAACAACTGTCTATTTACCTACATCACCAACCACCTTTATTTTTTTTTAAAAAAACTACAACCACCTTTAATTTTAATTTTCTGAAATTGTCCCCAATTAAATCGAGCCAAATTTTAATTAACTGAGGTTAAATTCAAATTTTGGTTCGTAATTTATACTTATTTTTAATTTAGTTCCTAATTTTTTCTTTCAAATTAGTTCTTAAACTTATAAAAAAAATTAAAATAATCTCTACTATTAACTTATGTTATAACGCTATTATAATACATCAATTAGTTAACAAAATAAATATTTCTTTATCTAATAAGAACTCTTTTATATGCTCATTTTCTCTATAAAACAATAAGATGTTCCTTCATTTTAGTAAGTACTTATTTCTTCTAAGTAAGTGTTTCTTTGTCTAACAAATACTCTTTTAAATGCTTTTTTCTATAAAATTATAATAGAAACTAGAATTAATAGCAGAGTCATGGTATTAAATTATAGTTTGCAACCACAATTAAAGTCGCAATATTACTAATTTTGTAGTCTCTATAACCACATCGAGACCACAATTACAGTTGCATTGACCTAATTTTTCCACAATTGTCTACCGCCCGCAACTATCCTCAATTGTGATAAACGCAATGCAACTACAATCGCGACTACAACAATTTAAAACTATGGTAGAAACTATTTTGAAAACTTTTATAAGTTTACAAACTGAGTTAAAAAGAATAAAATTATAAGAACTTAATTAAAAATGATTGTAAACTAAAAAGACCAAAACTTTAATTTAACTATATTCTTATTTGTCTATTCACATTTAATTGAAGATAATTTTAAAACTATTTACAACTAAAAATAGTTAATGAAAGATGAATCAAGAGAATTGATTAATTGTTCATGCACTTGCACTTTTAGGGCACAACAGGATGATTATTATACATTGTACAGTGCAAGCCCTAGAACTCATTTACTTCCCACCAAGTACCGCTTGGTCCGAACTCAAAGTGCGATGAATGGGCCATGATCTATCTTTTTGACCAATTTCATTGCCTGAAAAGTGAAAGCAAATACAGCCAAGTTATTATGTCCTTTGTTTCTGAGAGAAAAGTGAAATCCCAACCATTGGTTGAAAGCAAACCTTTCTCCATATCTTCTGAAGACTGACCACTCCCCTTGTCCTCGTGATGACTGAAGCATTCGGATTGGCTTGAGGCATCCGGCATTAAACTGGACTGGCTGTAGGCTGAACGCAGTTGTTCATAAATCTCTTCCATCCTTCCACAATGCTCATCTTTCCGATCCAAGTCAATAAGAATCTAAAACAAACTTAGTTTTAAAGGGGTGAATGAGAAACCAGGGAGTGGAGGGAGAGGCAGTGAGAAAGGGGGTTTACCTGCGCTGAATTGCTCCTAAATACCGGGAGAAATCGTTGCCTACAATACTGGTGAAATAGAAGGGTACCAATCAGCAGCGGGATGGTAAAACCAGATGCAACTGATGAGCGTTTTAATCCAAACACCCCAAGCGCGATAACTTGAGCAAAGAGCAAGGAGAAGACCGTTGTGTTGTGAGCAATAGGCCAGAACTGTCCCCCACTATCGTATTTTGTAATGTACACATTGAGAATCTGAAAAGGCTGATGTTAAATGGAAGCTTTTTTCTAGAGGTTAAAAATAAATCAAGGAAACATCATGTATCATTTGACGTCATAAAGTGGACTACAGAATATGTTTAGGCTAGCAAATTATCCTAGAAACAAAAATCAAACATTATCACATATCATTGCATGCATAAATGTAGGGATACATCACTCCCTTTTTTTTGCCATCTACATCACTCCCGATTAAATTCTCTCCTATAGCAAGAAAACTGATGGGGACTCTGGATTCAAGTGGAGAAACTGCTAATATATAGGAAAACAAAAGAATCAAACTCTACATACAGCCTTGTCAGAATCAAGCCATAGAGAGTTTCTAATTTCTGAAACATGCACTCAATACCTTAACAAAACATAATAAATCCAAATGATATTCCATGATCAAATTCTGTATATAATCGAGAACTTTCAGTCTTCTCTTTCAGTCCAAAGGAAGAGAAATATCCTTACCAGTAAGGTTCCATGCAAGACATAAGCATTAACTTTAAGTTCCAGTTCTCGCCTTCCTTTAACAATTCCTTTATATTATAAATTATTTCATTTGTGAAAACAAAGTGACATGAATTATGTTACAACCCCTTACCTCACCTTATTCCCCAATAATTAATCACTTAAATCTCACATCACATACAATTGTTGGGAACAGTCATTATATTAGATATAATGCCTAAAATGAAATACAACAAAATAAATAAAAAGAATCTCCATACACAAATTAGTTAAGTTTTTATGCATAAAGGAAAGAATTAAGCGCAATGAACTCCATAATGAGGAAAAGAGAAAACAAACACATAATAGAAGTACTAACCTGGTTTCGGTAAACAAGGTAAGCAAGGAAAAAGTATATCAGTAAGAAGGGCAACATTAGAGGTGCCAGAATAGAACAGGTGAACCCAAGGAATCCAAATAGTAAGATCCTTGGAACCTCTGTATGGAATGGGAAAGATAAGCTGCCACCCTGTGAATCATCCTTAAGCCTGAGTACGAATCTCCGGAACAGATTGCATAAAAGAGGAAAAATTTGCATAACTTCACATGCCAAACTTGCCCAACCAGATGATAAAACATAAGTTGTGAAGAAGGTAGCCTGCATACCATGAAAAAGACACAGTAAAGTGAATCGCCAATCACAGAAGAGTTACTGATTTATCTCTTCTAAAAATCTGTAGAAAAGGGAATAAAGTTAACAAGAATGTTCGTAGTCCAGTATAGCTCAAGTCTCTGATACATTCAAGTGCATAAAATCATTTTAACAACAAAATACAACAATACTCTATGACATAACCAAAGGATAATAAGTCTATATAAACGGTACTAATTTAAAATACACACTAATCATCTAGGAATCTAGATATATCACCTGCGCTGGCACTGCCTTCGCAAGTTGGGCAGGCAGGTCTGTTACACTAGAAAAGACTAGGAGTTGACTGATAATGGAACCGGTAAAAACATTAACAAAAAACACATTCCAGATTGTGAAGTACAAGACTTTGCAACATGCACTCTTCTTCCTTCCACTACGGGAAATAGACCCCTCCACTGCTGAAAATAGCATCATCACTGGTGGAACAGCACACAAAAATAAAACCAATATCACACTTGGTAGATAACCAGTCACCAGCTGATTCACAAATTTCCTGCAAAAAACAAAAAGGTCAGTTTACAGTGAACTGAATAGCATTTTAAAATATAAAAATACCTACCTAACATTCCATATTCCTTGTCTGAGTTGTCATTATATTAGTTTAGGATAATCTCAATTTTCACAAGACAGTGTGACATATATAAATACAAAATTTAAGCATTGCTTATGTGAGAAATTAAAAACTAAAAATAGGCATAGTAGAAGGACAAAAAATGAGCAACTTCAACTAGTATGTGAATACTGACACCATCACTGTGAAGTGCAAACAAGCAGCAGACATGGCAATAACTTAAAGCTTAATAGAATGTCAGAGATAAAAGCTTGGGAGAATTCCAAATAAGGAATTCTTTAAATTTCGAGTTTAGCAATAATTAACCACTCAAGTGGTTAGTTAAGTCAACAAGTGGTTACTCATGAACCACTCTTTCAACATAGTTAACTAGTTGATTGCTTAATTGTTCCTAAACATTTTTCTCAACAATTTCTTTTTTGTAATTTTTCCTAAAACCTTTGTTGCTTATTAAAATGAAGTTTCAGTATTTCACATTCATTATGTTGCATATTAAAATGAAGTTTCACATACAATTATCATGCATAATTCTTATATTGCCAAAAAATGAGCCATGCCAAGAGTATAGAAGTCCATGACATTTGTCCCTCAAGATGTGCAGCAACATCTTACTTTTTAAGCATCCCTGTCAGAAAAGGGAACATTTTCTGAAGCTTGTCTAGTTGAGTCAAGCCTTGAACAAATGTGACAGGGATAAGGAAGACAAGCATGAAGGCGACAGAAGCCACAAGTGTAGCTATCTTACGGATCCAAAGTTGCCTATATGGTATGCAAATATTGGACCAGTAAACATCATGCGGTTCAGGAGCTAGGTCTGTCACCCATAGCATAGGATTTGATGTTTGAAGAATCTGTGCAGCCATAAGAGCTGCATACCGACTTTTAAAGAATACAAAAGCAGCTGGGCATTCCTGTATCAGAGACCCAAACTTGAAGCATATATTAGTGGACACAACAAAATTGTCAACATCACATTACCTGAAATTCTTTAAATACTTCTATAATTACTAAATGATAAAACAAAAATTGTAATAACCTGGACTTCATTACATAACAAATAACGAAAATGATGAGCACAACAAAGAAGAGAACATTAATAATATTGAGACAACATAAAAAGTAATTGTTATCTGTCAAGACCTATAAAGCATGGACATACCATTTTGGTGCTGCATCCGTGTCAGACACACAATGACACACGTACAACACGCGTGTCATATGTCCGTAAGTGTCTAATTAAAAAAATATTTTTTTGGTTCGTACACATTGGGGACTCCGCAAGACACGACCAATTTAAAATTTAAAAAAAAAAACTTAATTACCATTTAAAATAAAATAGTAAAAAAATAGTGATATATCCAATTACTAATAACCCATTACCCATTACCCAAGCCCAATTATTCAATTACCAGTACTACTTATCCTAATCAGACCATGATGTTTTTCATTGTGAGGCTACCCTTTCCATCTAGCTATCTACCTTCATCTGCGACTAAGTCATCGTGCCACCATCGTGCCAATGGTAGAGAGCAAAATGGAGTTAATCCTTAGATACTCTCTTTAGTTAATTTTTTTTTGTTGTACATGTACTTGTATATGAGTAGTTCTACTAGGACAAATTGGTTTCAAAGAATTTTTGGAAAATATCAATAAAAATGATGCTTCATGTTTTTTGTGAGGGGCTTACCAAGTAGCAAATAATGGCACATATGATATATATCAAGATATTGTAAATCTTGAAACTTATATATATCATACTATAAATTATGAATCTTTTCTTTAAATTTTTAATTTATATATATATTATATATATATATATGAATGGTTAAAAAATTAAAAAAAAAAATTCTATAAAAATCAAAAAATACTATAATTTTTTTTTAAAAATAATAAACAATAATGGTAAAAAATTACAAATCACATATCTAAAAAATAATTTTTAAAATAATCTAATTAAATATTCAAACATAAATTATATAACATCAAAGAGCTTTTCATATAGTATATATCATTATTTTTTGAGGTGTGTCTGTTAAGCGGGACGGGTTATCTTTGGTTGAAAAAAGAATATGTCCTTAACATTTTTTTGATTTTGATGTGTCCCTGTGTTCATGTTCGTGTCCGTGTCTATGCTTCATAGGTCAAGACTCAAGAATAAATATAAGAATAGGGCATAACAAATTTTCCAATAATGACTCCTTCATATGTGGCTAATACACAAGTAGGAAATTACAAATATTGGCATGTCCCAGACTCCCAATGCTGTAAATTTAAGACAAATTCAGAACCAAAATAATATCCTTGAAAAGAGTCACAAATCAATGCAAATTATATGCTGAACTTATGAACCAAAAAGGGGGGGGGGAAACATTTTGGATATTTTTCATCGTGTAGGCATGTACCAATTTATAAGTTGTCTCTTGATTATTGGGACACATCAATCAACCTAGTATACTTTGTTCTTCTAGGAATGCTAACAATTTTTAAGCTATTACGTAGAGGGACATGAATGAATTTTTTAACTCTAACATGCCCGTCACACAAGAGTCCTTTAGACCTAAAGCATAGACAATATATAGGCTCACTTTACCTTGTGGTCATATTTATTTATTTACTTATTTATTTTTGTGAACGCTCATATTTAATTTTAATTATGAATAATGGGTGCTGCAAGGATATAACTCTTGAACACTTGATCAAACTGATACCATTTCAAGAACCACTTCATTCGAAAAGCTTAAACCATTAGGTGCAAGTCCAAGAATGGATTTTATATCTCTTAACGGACTTAAACGAATGCAGCTCCATCAATGATTCTTTGTTCATCCAGGTTACATACTAGGAACTTGCTTTTCTACATTCACATTAAAAGGCAATCATACATTGCTATAGAGGTTTTGACAAACTTCTATGGGGAATTAGTTTAAAGTTTAAACTAAATGTTTGCCTGGTTTACATTGGGTACAGGTCAAACAATGTACCAGAAGCAAAAAATAGGTAAGTGTATCACCAAAAGTAAAATAAAAAAAAGGAAAAAATAATATCAAAATAATTGCTTATATTCAGAAATTAAATTTATGTTGAAAATTATGTATCTTTTTTCGGACAACAATATCTGTTGATCTTGATCACGTAGTAAATTTCTAAACACAGTAGTTCAATGCCAAATCATGAAAAGGAAAGTTCACATAATGTCATAATTATATAAATCAATCCAGCCAGAAAAGTTACCTTTTTTATTGTATCTGAATGCATGTCAGTGTAGCCCGTTCTCCCATGTATACTATCTATCTTATTAGAAATCATCTTAAAAGAATTTGTGGGTTCTCCAGAACACCAACATTGCGTAAAACTTGGCTTACAAGTCTTTTCCAATGAAGCATCTCTAAGTACCTTACACATATGTTCTGCATCGTCCTGGGGGAAGAAGATTAAAATAAACAGAACTGTAAATAGCAGTTCTGTCAACAAAAAGAAGAGTACTACAGGTTTATATTATTGAAAAAAAAGAGAATGACTCCATAGATATTAAGAAATGCCTCAGATATCAAACCAGTGAAAGCCAATACTATGACCATTACCCAAGAAATGAAATATAACACACACCTCAGTTTTATGCACAAGAAAGTTTACTAATTTTCCTATCACATGAAAACTTTGATACAGGGGTCAAAGGGATGCAAGAGTATTTTTGCCATCTCAAAGAGCATAACAAAATGCAAAGTCAGGCATATGTGTCTGATGCAGATTACATTAGGATAATTATGATTTTTATTATTAAGATTTTATTTTTCTATTATTTTAATTTGGGATTTTATTTTGTTAATTAAGGGATTTTGTCTATTTTTGGATTTCATTTGTAAATAAGATTTCTGTTTTATTGGGATTCTATCCAAATCCCAAATCTTATCATCATCTAGTTATATTTAAATTGTATTTGGTTTGTTTTGTAAGAGGGATATAAATACCCCTCCGATCAGCACTTTGGAAGACGTTGATTATTGAATT
The DNA here is from genome assembly GCA_029884595.1 of Ormosia semicastrata. Classification (NCBI taxonomy): domain Eukaryota; kingdom Viridiplantae; phylum Streptophyta; class Magnoliopsida; order Fabales; family Fabaceae; genus Ormosia; species Ormosia semicastrata. The sequence goes on along the minus strand of JAQQTO010000063.1, from coordinate 6,946,760 downwards.
TAGTTTGAAATATAATTTTGTTTTTGAGATCGAATCCCTTGGCACCGAGTGCCCTTCTCCTTCAATACTACATCAATTTGGCATCTGAGCCTTGCTAATCCCCACGCTTTATGCTATTTGAAAGCGTCGATTTTTCGTAGCCAAAGTTGTTTCGCTGCCTATCATTTCACTCCCCTATTGTTTAACAAAGGTGCAATTTTTCCAGCCAATCTTGGCTCTTGAAATTTTGATCTTTATTTGTGCCTTTAGAATAGTTTATAATTCTCACTACTTTACATCTAGTCTATTGGCACTTCTTTTATTTTTTATATGTCCCTATTACAAAGCATGAACAATTTGTTGCCAAATCACATTAGTGTCATAAAGTGCGTTCGTAAATCTCTTATTTATGATGCATGGCAAACCTCAAACCTACATTAAATGTGAGGGTAAAAGTTGTAATCTAGTCATCAATAATGATAGTACATTAAATGTGATTTCTAAAAGGGGCATGATTAGATGTGGTTTAAACCTGGAACCTCACCCACAACCTTTTAGGGTAGGTTAGGTAAATGATACTTATCTAGAGGTCACCCACAAGTGTAAAATACCACTTGCATTAGGGTCTTATGAAGAAAATATCTATTGTGATGTTTTACCTATGGACGTTGCTCACATTTTGTTAGGTCATCCTTGGTTATATGATCATGATGTGATCCACCAAGATAGGAACAATACATATTCCTTTAAATTTAATGGTAAAAGGCTTATCTTGCGACCAATCGATCCTAGTAAAGAATGTCCAAAGGTGAAGGTTTAGGGATTCTAAAGATATAACCACTGTCGAGAAAAAAAATACTGATCCCATTTGATCTTAAGCCCAAACCACTAGATCTTAAACATCTTGATTCAACTAAGGCAATTACCAATCATATCCCTTAAATTGCGTGCCGACATTAAACACAAGTTTGCATTAAGTAGTGATAATTATAAACTTTCTTCTAATGTGCATTTTATGGATCATAATTTTGATGTTGATGATTTTCTTCCTTCTAAAGATAGCTTTGAGCCTTTTATGTCCTCTCTAGCTATTGCTACAAATCATCCGATTGTCTGTGTCTAAATTTCCGCCAATTCCACCACAATATCCGAACCAAATTGATACAATGCTGATCGTGGATTCTTCTCCTAATTCTATTTATCATTATCCTATGAAGAAGAAGAACCACCTTGATTTTGTTACTACTTCGATTTTTGAATATCATTCCTACCATATTGATCCTGGATGAAGTCGGGATTTAACTCTCCAAAGGGGGAGAATGATGCAGATTACATTAGGATAATTATGATTTTTATTATTAGGATTTTATTTTGGCTTTTATTTTTCTATTATTTTAATTTGGGATGTTATTTTGTTAATTAAGGGATTTTATCTATTTTAGAATTTCAATTATAATTAAGATTTCTGTTTTAATGGGATTCTATCCAAATCCCAAATCTTATCATCATCTAATAATATTTGAATTGTATTTGGTTTGTTTTGTAAGAGGACTATAAATACCCCTCCTATCAGCACTTTGGAAGACAATTGTTGATTATTGAATTCAGTTTGAAACATAATTCTGTTTTTGAGACCGATTCTCTTGGCATCGAATTCCTGACACTGAGTTTCTTTGTCCTTTGGTTCTACATCAATGTCAAAAAGAGAAAGGAACTCCATTTCAAATAAAGAGAATTCCTAGAATTTGCAAGCTTACTTCAGAGAAATAGATACAATAAGAAAGTTCCATACCAAATCGCCTAATAAAGTGCAAAGATGAGTCAGAGAATGAAAGAAATATAAATAAATACCCATTTCCATTATAAGCCTTCATATTGGTTCTATACTTTGAACCAAATAATCGCCTTAGAAAGTCTATTGAATAAACACTCATTGACAGTTATGACTACACTAAGTGATGATGACATAAGCAACAAACTCTACACAAATATAAATTTGGAAAAAAAGGAAACAGTATGATGCTGAAATGACAATAAAAAATATTTAAATAAGTTAAGCAGCACACCTTCAGTTTCTGAACTGCACCAGACTTATAAATTATTTGGTGTGACAAATATGTTGATGCATGGTAATATGAGAAGAATCTTTTCACCGTGTCACAGTATGATTCTTCTGAAGACCACGGAATTGATCGCACAAGAATTGCAAAATGACTTGGATTCGGAGGCGATCCAATAATATGTACTAGCCGCAAATTAGTAATGCTCTTATATTCCTAGATATAAACACCACTTGATTAGTCATATTTAAGAATTGGAAAAGAAAAACCAAAAAGAAACTTGTTAGGTCATTCCATTAAAACAGGTAGAGAAGTTGTCTTGCAGGTGAATTCATTTCCTTACAAAGTAAAGAAGAGTACAAGCTGCAAATGTTATGATGTATAATGCAAGACAATGAGCCCAAAGCCTGACATCAAGCAAAAGAATAAAGACAACATATAAGTAACCAGTTTGGAGGTGTATTCCTGAATAAAAATCATCAATTATTAGTTCATCAACATCTTAAAATGAAAAAAAAAAAACACAATAAAAAAAGGAGAATGACTTAGGCATATAGAAATTCCAATTTCACATATTTATTTCCACACACTTCATGTTTTTGTTTGGGAAAGAAAAATCAACACAAATAAACTCTCCAATAAAGAAAACTTGAGTAGTTTACTCAGCCATGAGGAGGAAAAGTCAAACGAGAAGAAAAGAAATGGGGACATGAAAAAGGACAAAGTAGATAAACATTTTTCTCTGAGAGCATTGTTCATTCCTGCCTAGGAAACGTCAAGAAACATGCTATTGTTTTTCTCAGCTTGTACACAATATTGGCTATTCTAACTAAATTAACGTAATCAGAACTTCTATTAAAAAATAAGAGATAGTTCGTACCACTTTGAACCTTCTTTGACATTTTCGATGGTAAATACATCCAGTGACTCAAAAGGTATAATCTTATGCATTCTGTCCTTACCATAGTAATTCACTGGAAGCACTAGAACAGTGCAGATGACAGCAGCAATGGAAAATATTCGAATACTGAAGGAGACAATAAACAGTTAGTAAAGGCACAAGATGGACAATGAAAATTCCTTTAAACTTATTTAGTTTTTTATTTGATATGCTTTTAAATGTGTGAATAACAACAAATTTTGATTTGAATAACATAAAATGGTGCTGAAACCAAACACATAAAAACTAAGACAACTAGACAAGTAACAAAAGTTGGGTAAATTGATTTACCATACTCAATTGAAAAGTACGAAAATTCCATAAAGGGAAAAATGCAAACTCAAGCTTCGCATCACTATTTAAGTTACTTGATGAGTCAAATGGTTTACCTATATCAATTACGCATTATATACAGTCAACAGCAATGTTACTTCTAGCTCTGTGAGCACAAATCTCAATTCTGGTTACTAATGTATAAATTGTTAAGCTGATGCCTTCTTATGCATGCAGACAACCATCATTATGGGTGATAGATAGTTAGATGCACATTTGTCATTTTATACTGATCTAACCATAAAATTTCATTAGATTTTAAGTACTTGCACTGTCCAACAGTATAAATATGCAATCAAGCATTTACAATTTCAATGTTTAGCTGCCTTTTAGCCCAGAGGCTCAAAAGAGTGACTTTCATGAGAAATTGTTATCGAAACAAGGCAAAATCGTTTAGAAAAGAGTAACACAGTTAGCGTGTTAATTAATATTGATCAGAGAGGTTTTTATGGTGCATAATGCAGATGAAATGTTATCAAATATATACTGCTGACATACATATTCTCAGGGACATCAAGTGCATCTAGAAAGTAGACTTAAAAGGAAAAAAAAATCATAAGAATGAGCATAATATCATCTTCACCTCTAGTTATCTAGGATTCAGAAATCTTCACACAGTAGTTTGGCATCTTGTAGATTTCAGATTAAAAAATTATGGCATAAGAAAGCAATTCACGCAATGTTCACCGAGATAACACAAGGCACGCAGCTTAAATTATTCAAATTTTAGAAGGACTGAACAACCTGAACACAAGTATCCTGACAAAAACCACAGCATCCAAGCCACCGATAGCCAGTATCTCATCCTCAGACGTTTCCCATGCTTTCAGTATCCAGCTAGGGGAGGGAACAAATCTTTCTAAGCAGAGATCAAGGCGTCTTGAATGCTGAGAGGCTAGCCTCCGCCCAAAGTACACATTAACATTGCTGGGCTGTTTCCTTAATACCGAATAAAATGAAAAGAGCACCACACACAAGGCAATATTAATTCCAGCAGAAGTTAAAAGAGCAGCAATGTCCATCCCTGCTCACTGTATTGGCAAACTTGACACATCTCATTACCCATGGAGAAAGACATCAGAAATCCAAATCATGCCCATCACCTGAAAGAGTTTATAGTCCAACCAATGTCTCATTAAAAAATGGATTTCTTTGGACAAGTACAGGAATGCAACATTGAAAGATCTGTTTCTTTCTTTAGCTAAGATGCAGCAAGATGTCTGTCCGTAAACTATGAGATTTTTCACCTTGAAATAGGCAACAGTGCAGAGAAACAAAGGATTGAAGTGAAAAAAGAATGATCGTTCACTTGAAAGTAAAAACTAACAGACACACAAGCCAAGAACTAAAGAAGAGAAGCTTGAAAGAACTGTAAGCAAGAATCATTTACTTTCACATTCTATAGTCAAGATACATACCTAAAATTTATCTCATACTCTGTATAAAAAAATATTTCAACATTAAAGAACAGTCTATTATGTAATTTGTTCTTGAGTGATGAATTCAAAATAATAATAATAATAATAATAAATTGATGATGACATTGTCAACCACAGTATAAGTCCATAAACCAATTCAGCTGCAAGTTATGGAGGATTCGATAAGGGCACCTCGCACAAGAATGCAAAGCTACTTGGCATCCAGTTTCATAAACTTCTTAATACCCTTTTCCAAGTTACCAACAGATTCCAAAAACAGTCAAAATGTTCAATTTTATTAATTAATAAATCTAATATTGAATTTGCAAAACCCTACTCAATTTCCATGGAGGAGCAGTTAGAACTGGTAGTTTACATAACTAAAAGGTAGGGTTCGGAAGCCTGAAAACAAAAAGGAGCAAAAGCAGTGCAGTAAATCACTATCTATCACTAACTAGTAAAACCGAACAAACTTGGAACCTTGAGTTGTCTAAACAGCAAGAATAGATTCACACACATCACCAAAACAGATTCAAACTAACACAGCTTTTAGAACCAATCATTTCCTTTCATATCTCCAGTTCAACCAAACACAACAGAAAAAACTCCGAATCAAGAGAGTAATCACAACATAATTCGAAAGAAAACAGAAAAAAAAAGGGGACAATGAACCAATTGCAGGCTTTCTGTCTCATTATACAGACAAAACCAAAACGATTCTAAAAGGAAGCAATAAACCGAATCTGAAGAAGGAAAAAAAAGCAAAATGTACCAACACAGGGATGAGCAATTCGTCGACGAAGATCAATTAAGCCAAACAGTGATAGAAGAAGCGCAAAATGTTGAATGAAAAAGCAAACAAACGAAGAAGGTAGGCTTAAAAGTTAAAACTCGCAGGGCAATGCCGCGCGCGTTGCTTCAACTTCACAGGAACGTTTATGCAAAAGATTGATTCCAAAGCAACAGAAAAAATCCAAACGCTAAGTTTTGGGGTTTTTTGGGTTTCCCCTTTACACTTCGCCGATAATGCGAATATCTAAAACGGAGAATTGCAGCAAATTAGTCACACAGCATCATTATTTCCTTTCTCTCTTTTTCTCTCTCCTCTTTTCCCTGTTGCAGCCACCGAACACGCAATTAGCTCTAATCACTGAAAAGCCACGTTAGTTGTTGTATTTATAAAATCGTAATCATTGGTTTGGGTTTGAAAGGAAAGGAAATAGCGGGAGCAACGGATTCTCCACGTGGCGAACACCGAGGCACCAACCCAACTGCGAAACCGCCCTAACTGGCCAAGAAACTTTTCTGATACGCTGTGTCGCGCACCATGACGCAACGCTACGCCATGGCGTTCGGTGATGCTGCCACGTGGATTCGTCGCTTCAGATATAAGGCTATTGGCTCATTTAAAAAAATAGTCTTATATTTCTTTTTAGGAGTATATTACTATTCATATTATTTTTTATAAATATGATTGAATAAGAGAAAATAATAAAAAAATATATAATAAATAACATTAAATAGATATAAAAAATATATATATATTATTTGATATAAAAATATAAAGATTTTTCTAAAAATTCTGGTGCCGACTTGTTGCGTAGGGTTTTTACGCCAGAAGTTGTGTTGTGGGCTCGAAACACGTTTTGCTTGCTTGATGTGCGCTACAACGCTTTCTTCTATATTGGGCCCACCACATGGGAATATGGGACCACACGGGCTTTCGTGTTCACGTAGGACTATCGGTCTCAATCCCCTACTTAATAATGTTCATCATTTCACATCACAAAGAATTAATAAAAATCATGGAACACATTATTTGATGAAAAAACTGTAGACGAGTGGATTTGTGAGGACACTTTTTTTAAAAACATATCTCTTTATATTACACCATTTTTTTTGTACAAACTTTACGTCATTTTTTTAAATATAGAATTTGGTTGTTCAACAAAACCCACATATATTATCAATTCTTTGTGCGATATCCTTTATTCAGTGACTGGATGGTTGAAAATCTAGCAAGATATGTAGCTATTACTTTCTAATTTCTATTGTAATATTAGTGTTGAGTCTTACCCATATATCGCAAAATGGGCTTCAAGTTCTTTTGCCCAACCACTGCTACACCAACCTAAGATAATCTTTACTTTCGTAGCACACAACCAACTGCTGCACCACCTATATGGTCATGTGATGAAATAGTATTCGATACAATGGGAATGAGATGGGAGTGGAATGTCAGTTTTATGTTTTATTTGATATAGTTAGGAAATAGAATGATGGCTTCATTTCATTATGTTTGGTATGCTATAATTCATATAAAAAAAATTATGGAGTTTTCTTAACCTTTACGAAACATAATTCATGTGATGAAATTATGTTTGGTACATTCTCTCTCTTTGTTAGGCTTTTTCTCTCTTTTGTGCTGCTTTGATTTTTTTTTGTTAAATTTTTTTTTATGGAAACTGTTGTCGGTATCATTTGACAGTAGCCCTCTCCATTCTCTGTTGTTTTTTCTTGGTTTTTCATGTATAAATTTATTTGGATTTATAATATAAGGAGTTTGATTTTGAATATTTTAGAAATGCTTCCTCTTATGGTAGATTTGAAATTTCTATCATTGATTTTTCAAATTAATCACATGCTTTGACTTACAGAACAATAAAGTATTCAGATCTGATGAGCAAAGTTATAGATCATAAAATTGTGACAGAATAAGATAGGCCTTAGTTTAAGGAAGAAACATTTTTGAAGTAAGATCAAGACACCCTTAGTTCAATTGAGAAGATGAGACGTAATCTTTTATTTCGTCTTTTTATTCCCCTTAATTTCTTTGGTAGGATTTTATGAGAGTTATGGTGTTTGTCCTAAGGTTACGATATTTGCCCTTATATTATTTCTTCATTTTGATTCTATTAGATTAAAACCTGCAAGTTGTTTTTGTTATTCTTTAAAACATGCTGAAAGTGATTTTGGGAAGCCTCCCTTTATACGTTCTTTAGATATGTGATTTCCTTTTCATTTTAAGTAATGAAACCTATATTATTTATGGCAAAAAATCTATGAAAAAAAAAAGAGAGAGTAAACCACCATTTTCCTCTTCAAAAAATTTCACTTACATCACATTAATCCCTTAAAAATAAGCAAAATGCAAGAAACTCTTCTAACTATAGGTCACATGCAGAAAACTCTCATATGTTAAACTCACAAACATGATTCATTGAACTCATTAAATCGTACATATTAACTCCCTACAAGTGGGCTTTTTACACATGTTAAAGGGGGTCAATACACCATATGCATTGTTTGGTTAATTTACAGAGTCGTGTTGATGAGTTTTAAAGTATAGAGAATTTAAGAAGTTTATTATATTTTGTTAAAAAAAATTAAACTGAAAATAACAAGAAGGTACCTTAATATCACTTATGTAAGTTAATCCTCACATTATCGTACTTCCGTTTTATGGCACCAAACTTTCGCACCTAGAATCCCTTGAATCTAAACAATCCCTTGTATCTAATCTAACATCCTTCAACTATATTAAAATTGAGTTAACCGTTGTAGTTAAGCTATAGGCTTGACTAAAAATGGCCTTCATCAGTTCATCCTTCGCATTGGCATTGGCCTTCGTGTTGGGACTTCTCGTACAATGATAACTGGAAAACCCACTTGGCAAGTGACCTCACGGTTTGAGGTATTGGCATTGCTGACAAAATGTTGTTGAGTATAGGAAAAAGTTGTTCTAAAGTGATTTTATCTTTAAAGTGAATAAATAAAGATATATTTATTTTTAAATTATTTAATAAATTCAGATTTTGATACACTTTATTAAGTCAAGAGTAATTATACTTTTAGTTGTTTACTTTAAAAACAAATTCACTTTAGATAACCTTTATCCTTGACTCCAGCTGCTGCTGCCTCCTTCACATTGCATATTCTAAGGTGTATTCGGACATGTTGGCATATTCTAAACCATCCCGGTTCAAAGCAGTGGCAAGAAGACCCGGGAGATACGTTCAAACCAACCTTACAAACAATCCTCTTCCGGAGCTCCTTCTCTGCCTCAAAAGTACTTTCAGAGCTTAATAGATGCCCCATGTCCACCCAACAGAACAATCCAAGAGGAACCCTGCATTTCTGAGTCCAGAGACAAGCATTTCTTTGCGCGTTTTCAGTTTGCTGAGTCTCCTTCATGTATTTGTTGGTGAATTTCTTGTCCCAGGGTAAGTTGGCCAGAAAATACTTGAGTTTGCGAAAAAACCAGACCAAAGATTGAATGTTGGTGGCTGCAGCCACAACCATTTCATTTTTAGAGTAAATCATTCCTACCTGAATCTCAGCACGCCGAGGCACAACCAACGCTTGAACGCTGGTGTAAATGCCAGCGCCATCAACACTTTTCTCTCATCTTCAACTTCCACGATGCTCAAAAATTTGGGAGTGAGGACTGTCCCTGGACAGATTTCGTCGTTTATATTTTATGAATTTGGATTGAATGATGCATTTTAGAGAATTAAGTACAAGTAGTAATCTCTAATAAACAAAAATTAAGAGAGTTAATTCTTACATATCCATATATGTTGTCCAAGTGCTTATATTTTACCAAAATTGTATACCGTTAATTTTTTTACTAGCAGCTATAAATTGTACACCTTACTATTTAAAGGGCACTACTCCCTTTAGAACATCCAAATCTTTATGTGAATGTCTATGTCAATGTCAACATCAACCAGATGGCTAAGTTCGGTTTATCTGAATATTTTTTTTAAAAAAAAAGTAGTGAAGTGTAAGAAGAGAAAGAACTCATTGGGGAGTTTACTATAATGAAGTGAATTTGTCAATTTTTCTAAATTTTATAATATGTACATATTTATAGTTTTGAATTACCGGTAAATAGAAATATTGCTCCATCATCAACCGAGTACATAATAACATAACTTCAAAATTAACCTTAAAAAAATAAATAAATATATATATATATAAATAAATAAATAAAAGCCTAGCTCTTCAAGCTGAAAGAGCCTTGTACTCCCAACTTTTGCACTTTCCTGTGTGCTAGGACTGGAATTAAATAGAGGCTAAAACCACAAATACCAAGATCTGATTAGTCCTCATCTTATAACAGCAATGGAGTAGAGATAGATGTAAACTAAGAAAAACAAAAGTGGTTTATCCATCCTTTTGCCAGAGTATGCAAGCAAATATAATGAGATTTAATTTATATATAAAAAAAAAGGGAGTATCAATTTAAGTACAATAATCATGGCCACTTTACTTATAGATCACCTAATTCAACTGATAACTTAGTTAAATACCAAATTGATTTGTCCTTTACCGCCAGGGGCTGGTATTTCAAAGAATAAAAATCTATTACAGGCACCAACAAAAGTGATACACCATCTATGGTGAGTATATGTTAAAGAATCAAATTACCTATATAGAAGAAAGTGTTTTAGATGAAAACAAAGGAAGAGGCAGCCATCAGGAGCTCCAATGCAACAAATGTAATCATCTAAGACGTCAATGGAGCGACTTCAAGTGGAATATCTGGCATCTTGGGTCATATGAACTCTTTGTTGAAGCCTGCCCAAACTTCTTAGAAGCAGCTTCATTCTCCTCTAAATTTGTCTGAAGGAAATATCGAACCCACCAGGATGAACTCCTCATCTTGGCCTGAAGCAAGAGAAATCAGTTAAATTTTTTTCCCCAATTTTTATTCACAAAATAAATAGAAGATATATACGTAGGTGATAATATCCTTTGCCTCAAAAAGGTTGAGGTCTAGAATCAAGGACCTTCTATTCATCCATGCTCAGTAATTGACATTCAGGCAACTACAAAAACATAAATAACATATTATTACTCTTCTTGTAAAATCTACTCACCGCTCTTCCGAATTTAGAAACATCTGCAACCTTGGCCTTTTGATTACTTGGAAAACCTACATTTATAGATATTATCAGATGTCAGTGACAGGTCCAAAAGACAATTGACTGTTGCTAAGATAGTCTTCTAAGCTACCAGCACAAACAGTATATTAAAAGCTCAAGCTCTTAGTAACTCATCAAAATTACCACAAAAAAAAGTACTCTGTTAATAAGCCTCCTATCACTAAAGTATACGTGAGGAAAAGGAATGTGGGCTCTGAGAAATCAGAGGCCCAAGTGGGCATGGGACATGTTGTAGCCACTGCTAACTAATTGCCAGCTTGGCAGAGTAGTGGAGGGGAGTGGAATTCTGTTAGGATCTTTGTAGATATAAGAGAGAGGGTAGAGGGGGGGCAAGGAAGAAGTCAGTAAGGAAATTGTGGAGAGAACCAGGCCTCTCGAGTGCCTGGATTACTAGTGTTTCCCTTTCATTTCTTGTTAGTTTTACTTCTTGTATACCCACACTAGACCCCACTGATCTGATATCACACTGATATCAGCTCAAGAGAGGAGATAAATATTAGTCAATTCCCTGTTTGTGTTGCATTTTTGATCCAGTTCCTAACATACTCCCTCCGGTCTATTTCAAGTGTCATTTTGGTGAAAAAAATTTGGTCAATTATAAGTGACCTTTTCGCATACCAATAAAGCATTAATTGTTGTTTTACCATCTCTATCATTATACTTTAGAGAAATTCTTATATAAACCTAGAGCATCTAAGTTGGGTGCACTTAACCAATTATAATTATATCATTAATTAACAGATAACTACTATAGTTAATTAATAATTAGTTACCATTATTTACCATAATTAATAATGTGATTGATCAAGTGTATCCAACTTAGCTATTCTAGGTTTATGCAAGAATTTCTCTATACTTTAATTTCAAATCTCAACTACTCATGGAAATTGGATGGATATAATTAAGTGGAGCAATTAATAGCTGGAAATTGAATAAGGGTAGTTAAGTAAAAAATTACCACAATTAAGGCTTGAGTTTGTGTTTCTTAATTCTTGTGCCTTGAACTAAAATGACACTTAAAATGGATCGGAGGGAGTATATGATACTTTTAAGTCAAATAAGAGACATTTCAAGTGTATATAGTTCACATAAGCTAAAACACACTACGTCAACCAACACTTCTATTCTAAAAACAAATACCATACTGGATGCTAGCTTCTAATTCAACAACAACCAAGCGTTTCAATTCAACAACAACAACTAGATGGGGTCACTACATGAATCAATCAATACTATTGAGCTCTATCAAAAACTGAAATTCAACATTTGAAAAAAAAAATTGTTGTTTATGATAGGACACAATGGCATCGTTTGATCCATGTAACCGACCCCACCTAGTGGAAAAAGGTTTGGTTGTTGTTGTTTGTTTGTTGTTGAAAAAAAAAAATTTTAATTCCTACATATCTTGTGAAGCAAAGTAAATCTGGAAATATATGTCCTACCTTCATATCCCCACCTTGGGTTGTAACTGTAACTAACCTAACCAATTTAATGCAAGTTTTAGATGAAAGGAATTTCTTTTGACAGAGAAAGAATTTTATTCACAGATGGGAATTGGCACTATTTTAAAGATTCCATAAAATGCTCTTACCAGTAAATATCACTATACCATCAGCTGATACCCTCGCCAAATCTGGAAGAGTTTTGTTAAGGTATCTGGGAGATAGGTAATCCAGAGCATCTGAAACAATTACAAGAGAGAAAGATTTTGGCCTGTATGGAAGAGGAAACTTGATATCAGCCACACGCACACTGCCTCTGCGGATAAGTGCCTTGCAATTACTATCAGCATCCTCTATATCATACGGTTCTATACCCCAGGCTTCAGTTTCCTCCTCCTTTAGCAATTTAGAGACCACATAGCAAGTATCAGGACCAACATGCAAAACTTTACGCATGCTATCTCCATATGCCTTTTGTAAAATGGGAATTGCTCGTTGGACCTCTCCACTGCACAAATAATCACCTGCATTTGGAAGTTATGTATATTATTACAACATATCTGGAAGCCAATTAAATGGCAAGCTAAATGCTACTAGATAAAAGCTGACTGACTGTGTCTGTTCAAATGAACAAAATGTAGATGATAGAGAATACTACTAAGTCATGGCTTTTAGGGTATGTTTGGATGAAGAAGAAGGGAGGGGAAGAGAAGGTTTTAAAGTGAACATTCCACTTGTTTGGGAGTTTTATAAAATGAGGGATTGACATGTGATCCTCCAACCCACTCCCCACCCCCACCCTTATTCATTTCTATGAACATTTCAAAGGTCCCACAACTTTGGAGGATTTTATACATCCAAACTAAGGGAAGGAAAATCATAACTAAACCTCTCATTCTCATCCCTTTCCTTTTCTTCCTTTTTCCTTTGATGTACTCCCTTCCCCTCGCCTCCAAACATCCAAACATACCCTTATGTGCAGATCCAGAACACAATTTCTTAAACAAGTCCAAGATTACTTATATTGCAATTTCTTATATTGCAACCATTTGTAAACAAGAAATTAGAGTAGCCAAGATTACAGAAGTAATCTGAACAGAGGTATCATGAAATTTATTCAGCTTACCACCCAATCCTTCCTTACAGAAAAATGCCATTAGCATAAAGCAGGGAAACTACAAAGATAAGATGCAAACCATTGAAACAACCCTGTGTACGACATGGTAGGACAAACATATAGCACACTCATTTTACATGACATCCAGACAGTGTCAGCAACTGAGACAATATTTTGTCCTCTTTTCAAATTTGGACTGCTTACTTTACATTCATATGAAGACGGTCATCATAAGTCATCATGCACAGCCAATCTAAACCCAAGTTGAAGCGTCACAGTTACAACTAAAAGGATGACAATTGATGCATAACTCATAGCAGTAATATTACTATCCTGAACAAGAAGAAAAGATAAAACAACTAATTGGAATCAGAAAGCAATAACAGCAAGATGAATTTGTTTTTTATTTCAGCGATGCACTTTAAAGCATAATGCATTTTTCATAAAAATGATGCTATGAAAAAGACAGCAGAAAATGCATTTTGAGAAAGAAACATGAAATTTATAAGACATTGAGGCAAATTACCACTTTTCAAGACTCATAATTTAACAAATGTATACTTTCACCATAGAAAACTTGCTATATACAAGACTCCTACACAAAGGACCATAAATGCATATAAATTGCATAATGCATTCTTTTTAACATTAAAACATTTAATCACCAAAAAATTACATTTCCAAGAAAATGAATTTATAAATTATTTGTTGAATACTCAATTCATTAATCGATGAAAAAATCATTTTGACATAATCTATTCAAAATATTCATCTTGGTTGGCATAATAAGATATACAAACACCACAAAAGAAAATGGACCATGATCTATAAAATTTAGATCATTACAAAGAATCATATAGATCATTGAAGGGAACCGGAAGACCCCCTCACCACAAGAAGAAAGAAAGAACAAATATGGAAGCTGCAACCTCACAAGTCTTATATAATGGATCTATAGGCACCACAAGCCTCTAATGGACCCAAAAAGAGATTAAAAAAACATTGTTTTTTATTCTGACTATGATTTATGTACCATAAATCACAAAATACCGCCAATTCCAAAGAGGAGAAAGTGTTCATGAAGTCTTGCTCACACAACTAAAAACGAATATAAAAAACACTGCACATAAAAATTGCATTTGATGCAGCAAGCCATCATTCAAATGCAGACCTCCATAGAGAAAACAATCAAAGGTAACAAAGCTCCTGCGTGTTCACATACATGACACAACCTTGCATTGCACTGAAAGTCTGAAATTCATCAAGGGCGTTACAGAACTTCTCCACTAACAGGAAGTAACTTTATGGGGTCCTTAATTAGGAAAATAAACAACATTTGTAGTTTTCCATAGGTTATAATCAATAATAATTAAAATATATATATATATAGTATCTGGCATAATTAATGCATACCAAATAAAAGACCGCCATAATATTTTAAATGGCTGAAGAAATTGAAGGTGAAAAAAATCACAACGTAGAGAGGGAAAGAAAATTAAAATTACCTTCAACCCGACTAACAGAATCTAAGCGGCTGCCAAATCCACCTACAATAAATTAGGGAGAGGAAAAGGAATAAACAATAACAAAAATAAAGTAGTTTAGTCACTGTACTATGCATGTAATAATATAGGAAAAGGTCACAAAACACCAGTTCATCTCAATAACAAAAGAAAACAATAACTGAATTGAAGCAAGAAATAATATAGAAGACAAACCTGAGCCCTTGTACATATAGGCAATGAAAAACAGACCACCCTATAAAGTTGTAAAAATCAAAGCAATTAGAATCTCCCCCAATGAAAACACAGTATTGAAAAATTGAGCTGAGCACAACGTAAATCTAAATCTATCCATTAATATATGAATAGAATCAATGGCGAAATAAAACTCTTACCACGATTATGAGCCCAACAGACAAAATAGGCGATGACCTTGATTTCGACGAGGAAAACAATCCACCCCCGCTGTCCCCGAATCTCCTAGAAGGGTTCCCTGGTCTCCTCGACATCTCTTCCCGATTCAATTGTTCACGACCACAAATATGTTATATAATCAAATTACATAGTAATATTAATCTGCAAGATTAGAAGTAGAAACATAAATAAATCGAACAAGCACAATATCAATGAGCAACGCATTGAAAGCTAGGGAGCTATATAAAAGGACTAAAAATATGTCACAAAATTTATGGATGCAATCATTTCTGAGAATTGAGGACACGGATCCGTACATGGATGCTATGGAAGCTGCATTATGCAAGCAACGTTGAGGGGCTAGATCTGAATTATGCGCGTCTTGTCTGTACTCGACAACACACAAATATAGAGAGACAGAGAAAACAGAGGCTTGGTTTAACGTGGTAATGTAGTGACCAATGTTCCTGTTGCTATGGTTTGCCAACTAAAAAATGGAATGGATATATTTTGGTGAGTTATGATATGCTATACGTACATATCTTTTTTATATTTTTTAATATTATTTATCATATTTATATTTTTATTATTATTATTTTTTATTTAATCACAAAAGAGTGTAATGTACCTTTAGAAAGGTGGAGGATGATATTTTTTCTATTTTGGTGAACACCACTGTTCCAGTGTCGGTTGGTACAATCCAACGGTGTGACTAACGGATGATTCACAATGGTCCAGACCTCGCTGGCTAATGGGCTCTCTTTCGACCCAACTATGGCCCAATATCATTCTTGCGGGCCCAATATAACCCCACTGTGCAGCAGCTCGTTTAAACTTTAAAATCGTGGTAGACCACAAACCAAAACTTTAAAATCATGGCAGATAAAAAAAAAAAAACTTTAAAATCGTGTGTGGATAAAAAATATATATAAAATAAACTGTAAAATCGTGTTGAAATGAAACTCTTTTTGAAAAAATAAAAAAACCTTTAAAATGGCTTAGGCTGACGAGAGAAAAAAAAATACTCTCATCTCTTATTTATTTGTTTAATTTTTTATATATATCCTTTTATTTTAAGAAATTTTATAAAATTTTCTTAACACACTTCTTATATTTTAAACGAGCATTATACGCAGCTTTAATTAAATATAATAAATTTAAAATTAACTAATAAAGTCATCAATCATTAATAATTTTTAAATAATATTTTTATCTTTAATTTTATTAATATTAATTATAATACTGATAAAATTAAGAGTAAAAATTTAAAGATAAAAATATCATCTCAAGTAAAAATTATTTAGTATTATAAATAATAGAATTATTATTTCAAAACTATTAATGGTTGGCTAATAATTTAGTTAATCAATTTTAAGTTTACTGTGGTTAATATACGTATAACATTTTTTTAAAAATAAAAAAATGTTTATGTAAATATTAAAGGAATTTTACATAATTTTAAAAAATAAAATGAGTATGTAAAACATAAAACAAACAGAGAGATAAAAGAAATATAAAAGAAGTTAAAGTATTTTACTGTTAAAAAGAAATTTTAAAATAGCTGATAAGGTGCCACGTCAATTGGAGTGCTGATTCAGACTAGCAACCGAACCGAGTCGAAACTTCCGGGTTGTTTTTTTTTTTTCCTGGCAAATTCGATCAACCAGGGCAGAGCAGGGAGTACCATTCAACAACGTGGGGAGGGAAGAGAAGATATAGATGGCAATAGCAATTCGGGAAAAGGAGAGAGGATAAAAGAGTTTTGGAGCTTGGTATTGTGAATAGTCAATGAAAGGAAGGAGCATGGGGTGCGAAATTGAGAAGGAAAAAAACAGAGAGAGATATGTGTTTGGATTTTGGAATAATTGGTGACCGAAATTATTGAATGCGATCTTTTGAGTTTGATTGAGAAATGAAGGACGATGCAGGTGATAAAGACAAAGAGAAAGCCCAAGATATCAAGCTTTGGGGAGTTTTCCTCTTCGGCCTAATTGGCGCCACCATCTCTACCTTTGCCGTGAGTTCTCCCCATTCCTTTTTTTTTTTTCATTTTTGTTTCAAACTGTTCTTCAAATCATTACCAGTTATGTTCCTTTTTTTTAATTTTTAATTCTTTATTTTGAGTGATCTTAGGGTGTGCATAATCAATTTTATTCTACTGGCATCAATTGCAACTTCGCATTATCAGTTTTTTTTTTTTTTTGTCAATTCAGTAATTCTCTTTCTCAGAAAAAATAACAGGTTTTTGTGTTTATTTTCCATTGCATAAAAGCTTTTTATCTCTATGCTTTTCGTGTTATGTTTTCAGGTGTAAATTCTAAGTTTTTCGTTTTCAATTATCTTATCTTTGAACTAAAAGCAATAGATCCTCACCAATCACAGTGAAACTGATCATGCATTCTATTATTGAACTCATTGTAGCTGTCCAGGTCGCAGTCATCATGGAAAGGAAGGAGTGGAAGTTCTTTCCGATCAGCTTTTCAAGAAGAAGCATGGAAGAGGTACAATAAGCGATTGCAAGAGGAGTATGAAGAAGAGATGGAGAGAGTGGTGAGTTTTGTATCATGTACTTCTATACTTATATTATTATTCTTTGTATGAAAATATACATTTCTAGATGTGCTGTAATCTCTTTCAGAAGGGTGAATCTGAATCACACTATTTTGTTAACAAAACAAATTTTACTGCAATCTTTATTATTTGATTATAGTAAGCCACAAAGAAATGCATTTTTTAGCTTGCTTAGATGTTCAATTGGTTGGGTTAATGCTAGGCATTTTAGCTTGAGCCTAGGTAATTTTCTTATCTGATCTTTGTAGGAACGAATAAGGCGTATGCAAAGTGTGTTTAACAGAGAAAGGAATAAGTATAAAAGAAGCTACGAAAGCTGGAGGGAAAATGGTTCTGGTGCGTATCATCAGCATTTCCAGAGAGATGATTGGTATTGGAAAGCCGAAGCATCCTTCAGAGAGCAGTGGACCAATTATCGAAGCACTCCAAGAGAGAGTGGAAACTATTCATTATCACATCACTACTCAGTTTTGGGTCTTGACAGGTACTCACAGAAATCTAGTATGTTATCCATTGTCTTATATCAGCAGCTGTTACATCAGAATGCTTTAATACCCCTTCAAATCTAGAATATATTCAACATTTTCGACTATTTATCAAAATTTAAAATGATTTAATTTTGATCCTATAAAGAATTTTGCACAATCATCAAACCATATTGTTGCACTTGTTTGAAAATTTGTTAAAATCCTCTATACATGTGAAAAACTTTAGTTGGTGCAAGGATCTGGCACTTTCTTGTTTGCTGATAGCTTATAAAAATTAAATTCTTCAAAATGCTGTAATTTAATCATATAAATCTTACGGTAAAATCTTTTGCAAGTTTTGTATTAAGATCACATTTAGCATTTAGTGACAAAAGTTGAAACTTCACCTTTCTAATATCAAAAACGGGCTTGTCTAGGATGTGGTTTGATAGAAAATACTGTGTTCACTTATATAACCTGAGAGAGTACAAGATACCACAGTTCATATTAAAAAAAAAAAAAAGACATTGTGTTGAGAGGAAGAAAATGTCTGATAAGAATTTTAACTGAAGATATTATACAATACATCCGGAGGCTCACTGTAATGACATATCTCATTTGGAGCAATATGTGATTATGACCCAATAAACAAGTAGGCGTAGGTGATTTTGACATCTGTTGATACTTGAAAGACCATTATTTGTGAATGGAAAACCATGCATGAATCATGTACCATCTGCACAAGAAGTTAGCATGCTTGTTTTGCGTTCATGATTAGCCATTAAGGGTTAACCTCCTTTTGATGGACCTCAGGTTTAGAACAACACCATATACAGATGCTGAGATTAAGGTAATTTCTCTCTCTACCATAATTTCTTTGCATAGTACTGAATGCTTTGCTAACTGTTTGCATCGCATTTGTCTTGATAAAGAGAGTGATTTATGATGATAGTCTTTTATCTAATTTTCCTTTCAGCCTCTGTGATATGTAACACATGGCTAGGATTGACGCTTTGTTTGATATTATTTGATGGATGGAAGGTTTAGCACCGTTCTTTTTTCTTGAACAACTAGTTTCATAATCTTTTTGTTAGAAATTAGTGAAATCATGTGAAAAATAATGTCACTGTGATTTGTGCTCAAGGAAAATTATAAGCCTGCCATAATTTGTGTTTACATTTTACCAACTATTTTGATTGGCCTCCCTAGAGAGAGTGTATTCTATTTTTATTCACATATGGTGATTGATCTAGAAAAAGCCTATGATAGGGTTCCACGAGAAGTCCTATGGAAAACTCTAGAAAATAATTGAGTTCGTATCGCACATATTCGAACTATAAATGATATGTATGATGGGGCAACAACTATTGTGTAAACTCATAAAGGTGTAGTAGAAGATTTTTCAATAGATTTGCAGCAACCGTCTACTTTGAGTCAGTACATTTTTACTTTGGTTTTGGATGTAATTACTATGTGTACATTATTGCTCACTCTGTTTTCTATATCGCTCTGTTAGGTCTTAATTTCATTTTATAAATATTTATCTTATCTCTTTTGTAGATAGCATTTAGGACCAAGGCAAAGCAGCATCATCCTGACCAGAACCAGGATAATAGAGGTGGGTCTTGACTAGTTATCATTAAGATCTTCTAATATCAAACCATGGCATTATTACTTACAGATTCCTGGATGTCAAAATCTGACAGAGGCTGCAGAGGCCAAGTTCAAAGAAGTAATGTGCTCATTTGAAGCCATACAACAGGAAAGAAAGAACCAGAATCTGTAATTGCCTTACTCTGCCTGACAATCCTGGGACCTTGAAGGATGTGAGCTATTCAAAATAATTATCAAAGTTCCTCATAACTTGATGGAATTATCATCCAGCAAAAATAGGATTCTGCTGCAAGTAAATTTTGGGCAATTATTAAATTACACATTTAGATAATGTTGTTGTATTATAAGGCTGCTACCCTGGGATGCATTGATTTTTTTTTTAGGGAAATTCATGAAACAGATATGTATTTAATTAATATTAGCTTTCCAACCAGACGTCCAAGGCCTCTGTAATGTGGCTTCAGTAGATTCCAGGGGGTCTTTCCACACATTCAATTAATTTCCCGGATACACTTGGGCCCTTTACCTAAAAATTCTACTGTAGACATTTTCTACAAAACTTGACTAAGCAAAGCGTACTTTTTTATTCACACAATCTGCGCATTGTTTTTTTGAGTAATAAACAGTAAACACACTCTTCTCACCCTTTATCTGTCAGCGTCTAGATACAACTCTTTTTTTTTTAGAGAAATTAAAGCATGCTTTTAAAGTAGCAATAAATGTATATTCTAGGGAGATATTTACCATTAATTTTAAAGAAAATAACTTAAATCAATTGTTGAGATATTTCGCATGCATTTATTGCTTCTCTGTGAGCATGATATAATTTCTTTTTTATGATCAGTTTAGATAAGTAATACCATTCACATCTAATGTAACCTAATTATTATCTTATGTTTGGGGCTACAAATGGGTTAGGTTAGGTCAAGTTTAGGGAAAATTGAAATTCAAACCAAATTATTTGAGGTTGGGTTGGGTAAGTTTGAAAATTTTTGAGTAACGCGAGTTGAACTAAAGTGATCTAGAACAAGTTGGTTTAGGTTGGTAGTAGAGTTATGCCTTATTTTTTTGTCCAACAATCTTGCATACATCAAAAATGTAAAAAAAATATATTAAATAAATAAAAATAATGTGAAAAAGATCTAGCAATCTAGCATGCATTAATTCAAAATGCATAAAAAATGTAAAAAAATAAATAACAAAATTTTCATAATTTCCAATTTTTTCCAGCAAGTAACAATTCAACAAGTATCCAAATGGAATCAAGAACATATTCATTGCTCAGTAATGAATCACGAGGTGGTAGCTAGTCGGTTGTCGGTGTGGTGACTCGAAACATAGGTCCATAGGTGGTCACAACAAGGGTTGTCACAATCACACACACCTCGTATTCACAAGTTGAGCGATGAAGACGAATCGCGAACTTAGTATTGGTAGTTGGTCGGCCATTGGCCATCGCCATGGTGGCTGGGCACGCAGGTCAGCAGGTGGTCGTGGAGGAGGGTAAGGCTCCATGGAGGTTAGGGCACAATGAGTTTCAATTTTTTTATTTTTGAAGTGGCTGAGTGTGAAAGATATTTAAATGTTTTGGTGTATAAAATGCAAAATGATAGTGTTTAGTATTCAGGTCATCAGGTTAAATTTCTCAGCTCGTCACCTAAACCAATAGATGGTTAATTTCATTGGGTTCTATTCAAACAGACTCGATGATCCGAACCAACCCAAAAATATTAAGTTAGGTTAGGTCACGTTGTTTGGGTAGTCATGTCTATCTGGACCCATGATCACCCCTACTTATGTTAGAAGTCAAACTTTACAATAAGTGCAATGTTCATTGAAGGGTATTTTCACTTTGGAGTTTGAACTTGAACTAGTTAATCTATTTTTGTTTGTTTGTTTAGAGTAATTAATAATGAGACAACTACCTTATACCATCTGAAAGTGTTTTCCTATTCAATCAACTGATGTCTAAGGGTCAATAAATATAATATTTATCATGCATAGAAGAAAATTGTAGGTTTCTTCTAGTAACTATTTATTGTGTGCCTTTTTTCGTAGAGGAAACTAGATTGCATCTATGCAACTTAAAATTTGGAATTTTAGTTGGATACATACCCCATACCAATTATAGCAGTGCACCCCCCCGCTAGCATGACTTTATTCAGCGGCAAATTGCAATGCCTTATACCATGCATTAATCGCTCATTGCTAGACCAACATAAGGGATGGAATATGTATGCCTAGAAAAGGGATAAGACCTAATGCTTTTCAAAGGTTGACAAATTGGTGGAAATGGGCCTATAGGGAGAGCTAAGAGCTCACATCCTTGGTGAAACCGCATTGTAATACATCTTTCAGGATTCTTGAAGTGGGAAAAAAAATCAGCATTCATCTTTTTTTTTATGGATTTGATATTTAAGATGATTTGTCAGTATTGATGTTAGTTACTAGTTATATTTAATGGACTTTAAGACATTTGTAGTGAAATTAGTTGTTAATACTCACCATCACGCTCATAAAGATGAGGAATTCTTATATATATATGTATGTAAGATATATACACTTATATAAGGTGGGTTTCATTATGGGATAGAACCTACTTACATACATATGTATGTAAGAACTTTCTCATAAGGATACTACAGGGGATTTATTTGCATACAAGGAAAGGAAGAATTGATTAATTAATGTGTGAGTTTTTATTTGGAATAAATTAGCAATTTGGTCTTAGAAAATACAACTCTACGTAATTTAGTCTTTAATTTAAATTATATGATGAATTAGTTATTAAGTTATTTTAACATGTTTCACGTTAGTCCTTTTGCTCTCTTTGATATTGATAGGAACTATCATAAAATGAATTTAAATAATTTAATGATTGAATCATAAACATAATTTAACTTAATAACTAAATTACGGGTGAGAAACATTTCGAAAGACCAAATCGCTAGTTTATTCTTTTTATTTGTGTCACGTCACATAGCTCTTCGCGAGTGTTCTTGTGTATATATAATTATTTTATATATATTCTTGTGACAAGGCCGTTTCTCTCTTTCTTTTATAATTATTTGTTTTAAATGTTTTTTTTTCTTCCTATTACTAAGATTCTTTTTTTATATCAAGTACCAACACTTGTGAACTTGTGAAAACTTTTAGAATAATGTTATTCGCATATATTTATACATATATTAATTTATATTTATATATTTTTTAATATCTAATTATAATTAATCTTACCACATTTTATGTATATTTATATTATGATTTTGTCATATAGCCTTAAATATGATAGATGTGAGTAATATGGATGCTCAACTAGCATTTTTCAAACTCGCTTTATATGCAATTTTTTTCATGTTTATGCTTTGGTGCAAGTGGTGTGATAAAGACATGATTACTAGATCTGGCTATTACCAAGCAAGGTTGTTATATTGTAATCAGTAAATAATAATAATAATAATAATAATAATTATTATTATTATTATTATTATTATTAAAAAAAGACTCTTATATTGAATACAGATTTCTACTAGTCAAAGGTTACTTTTCGACTTTCACCACTTGTTAATAGTCATTTGAATTAAGTTTTTTTTTCTCAATTGAATAATTGGAAAGTTGGTTATCAATTGCACAATGTTTGCCTTGTAATGACCACTCGTCGTAATTATCAACCGCACAAATGTTAATTCACTAAAGCAGCTCCACTAATTAGGATAATCACATAACAAAAATGGTTTAAGGTTACTCTCATACGATTACCTTAAACTTTTATGAGATGCATATGCAAGTGACATACGGATAGCATAAATCCTTGCAACCAGGGTATATGTCTCATCAAAATTAATTCCCTCCTGTTGGTTGTAACCTTGGGCTGACAGTCAATCTTTCCTTGTTTCTCATCACATTGCCATTCTCATCAAGTTTGTTGCAAAACACCCATCTTATTCCAATTATAGTGCAATCTTCAAGTTCGGTACAAGCCTCCAAACTTATTCTTCTAAAATTGTTGCAGCTCCTCTTTCCTAGCTTGAATTTAAGCTTTATCACATAGAGCTTCATCAATTGACATTGGCTTAACTCAAGATAATAAGTGTCAAGTTGTTGTGCTTGAATGAGGATCTTGTTCTTATCTCTTGAAATAGATCTCCAACGATGAATACATGTGGGTAAGAAGTAGATTGATGAGAAGTTTGGTGCAAATTGATGAGACGATAATCTCAGTCAAGAATAATAACAACATATTTTATACATTTTATAATCTTCTCATTGAGATTCTTAAGGTTCAATTAGGCTTAATTATGTTAATTTTATCACATTCTATGATATTGAGTCTAATTGGATTATTGAAGGAATTATTGCATGAATTAGTCTTAATTTATCTTTTTGACAGTGTTCAGTAAACTGGTTATAATTTGAGTTTCAAATATCTAATTGATGTGATTATGGTCTTGTAGGAAAGTTAAGACAATTCTCTACAACTTTAATGAGACCTCAAAGACCTAATCACACGATTAGATAACTCAAATTGGAGTTGAAGCAAGAACCAGAGTGCTGATCTTGACAGCTTGACCTATGTGTACTGTTCATTCCATATCTCGAGTTATAGGATGTTAAATGGGCTGAAATTTTGATGGTTGATAGTTAAGACCCAAATCTATAACTTTCATGAAGAACACTTTTCGATATCCTATGGTCTAATGGGTCATATTGGGTTTAGAAGTCAGAATAGAGGAACTGAAACTAGGCCTAAACAGTATACAGTAATTGGGTCATATCTCGGATTATAGTTGGTCTTTGGAGCTGAAATTTTACTAGAAGATATTTAAGACTCGTATCTACAACTTTTATGTTGACCATTTTGTTCAATTCTGATGGCATCCATGACATATGCACCGAATCATTTGGTGCTAGTGGGGAGACATGGATCAAAATAATTTTCCACTCACTTATCTTCATCAAACAACTCCTTTGACATTTTCCACTCATCATCAAACCACTCCATTGTCATTTTGTACTCCTTAAGCTCTATAAAAGGGGGCATTGGCTGCACATTTGAGAAGTCTTGGTCTTAGAGATCAAGATCATGCTATTGTGTTATTTGTTTAGCTTGTTGTAGTTTTCCTTGTGTTCTAAATTGAAGTCATGTTCTTCTTCTTCTTCTTCTTCTTCTTCTTTCTTCCTTTCTTCTTGTCTATGAGTAATTAAGTTTCATTTTACTTGAGTCAAAGGGTGAAGCTCTTGGTAATGAAATAATGTTAGATTAATTTATTTCTTGTGCTTAAATGATATATTTTCAAGTAGTCATTATACGTGTTGTATTTTATTTCCAATCAATTTAGAAACCCTCCTTGTAAAGTGGAGATCTTGATTTATTGTAGACAAGATATTGGCACAATGAATGCTTGAGTCCATTTATCAGTTGTAGTGTTAATAGATGATTAAAGGAATCATAATATAATTACGTATATAATTTTTAATGAACTTTGAATGTTTTATTTTCCTATTATAACCTCCATTATGTGTGAATTCTAATTAAGTTATAAAAAGAATTAATTTTATCCTTAATTTATTTACTAAGATTGGATCTCCTAACCCAAGTAAGTTTTTTTTATTTGTGGTCAAGTTTTATCACTTTTATTATTGTGACAAAATATTTACTTTACGTCAAATAATTTTTCTTCATCAATTTCCTGTGAATCGACCTAGGACTCCCAAAAATTTATTACTTGAAACAACCTGCACTTGGGTTTGCCACTTTTAATTCGTATCAAGTTTTTAGTGTCGTTGTCAGGGACTTGATTTGAAGAACAAATTTATAGTATAAATATTTTGTATATTTATATTTATATTTTTTTCTGTGGATCTTGTACATATATATGT
Organism: Ormosia semicastrata; assembly: GCA_029884595.1. Classification (NCBI taxonomy): domain Eukaryota; kingdom Viridiplantae; phylum Streptophyta; class Magnoliopsida; order Fabales; family Fabaceae; genus Ormosia; species Ormosia semicastrata. Next base: position 6,921,072 of record JAQQTO010000063.1, on the reverse strand, counting down.
ATATATATTTTTTTCTACTCTTTTAATTTTTTTCTTTGTACTTACTAACGTACTAACTTAGTGGGAAAAACTCTCCATTATCCTTCTGTAATCTTTAATCGTTAATGAAATAATCTTTCTTCTTCTCTTCTCTCTCATTGAGCAAAAAATCCCGCTCTGTCGATTCTCTCGATTTACATATTTTAAATTTACTTTTAGCACTTTATTTTTTACACTTTATTTTTTGTATTTTATTTCTAACTTACTAACTTATTAACCTTTTAATTTTCTTGCTTACTAACTATATAACTTTTTACTTTATCAACTATCTAACTTTTTATTTTACCTACTTCTAATATTTTAATTTACTTGCTTCTAACGTTTTAATTTACCTTGTTTCTAATATTTTAATTTACTTGTAACTAACTTTTTAATTTATCAGCTTACTAACTAACTAACTTTTTAATTTATCTGCATACTAACTTATTTGGTGGTCGGTTTATACCACACTCTCGTGAATATATATTTAGTGACTGGTTTATATCACATCCTTATTAATATTTATTAGCAGGTTTATCGCCTACTTGTTAATATTTTTTTTATTTTATCATGACAGGTTTACCACCTACTTGTTAATATTTTTTTATGGAAGGTTGAGCTCTGTATATATTTTTATTTTATTCTTCTTATTTTTTCTTCTCTTTTGTCATGTGTAGTTAAATTCACGTGTTTTTAGGGTGAAGATGTAACTTAATTCAATCGATATGTATTAATATTAGAATTTTAATTAATTTCTTTTTAATTCAATTTGAGTGTTTATTATGATTCTTAATGCTTTTATGAATTGGCCACTCGTAAATTGATCTAATGAGGTGTATGTAGAATCGGAAGGTTTGCATATGACTTAGATTATAAATAATAAGTGTGATTTATAATCATCTAGGAATGAAGGTTATAGGTTGTGTGGGAGAGTTGTGGTATTTTCCATGAGAATCCATAGAGTAAAGGTCATGTTTTTAACAGTTAAGGTTTAGACCAAGGAATTGAGTTTTAATTAATTACTGGATTCTCTCCATCAATTGAATGATTAGAAATTAATTAGAATGAAGGTCTCAAAGCTACTTTATTGTCTATGATAGATTATTGAATCAAGTGAAGTCAGATCTCTAATGTTTTAATTTCATGTATTTACATCCTTAATGTGTTTTGCATTCATGTGCTTTGTTTTCTCTTTTCCCTCTTAATTCCATGTGTCTTAGTTTTTTTCCCTTTTAATCGTCAACTTTATTACTTTGACAATTCAGTGCACTTGTCGATTTTCTCAACAAGTTTTTGCAAATCTAGGTTGATACGGTGGATTTTGTTGCTTCAAGAATTCAATATCACAATAAAAGATAAGAAAGAAGCCAAAAATATTGTTACAGATCATTTGTCCATACTTACAACAGGCTCACCTTTTGATATCACACCTATCAATGATTATTTTCCTAATGAATTTTTATTTCTGTCAATTCCATGCCTTGGTTTGCTAATATTATCAATTTTCTTGTAACAAGTGATGTCGTTCTTTGGGGATGGTTTCCGTAAATAGAGAAGATAAAATATACTTTATTAAGAATGGGCTGAGTAAGGAGTCATTAGATGATATCTTATTGACTCTTGAGATGCATTCTTGTGGAGTTGTGCATCGTGAACTTCTTAATTTGTGGAATCTCTTCATAGACGAGCAAAAGCGTTACAGCCTTGGGAATCTGACTCAAAAAGATCTTGTTTGCTAATTTATAAGAAAATTGGATAAGAAGCTTATCCTCAACTCATAGAAGGCATTTAAGTCGTTACTGGATGTAAAACCAGAGGAAGATATGAGTCACAATCACAACAACATATATATATTATCTTGTACATCTTCAAGAAAAAAATGAAAAAAAGAAATAAAAATAAAAAAGAGGGTGATCGAAAGAGTACCACGCTCTTAATTGAGTGTGGAGCCTCTGCCAGTGACAGACCCGTCATTGACTCAGGTGGACCTTTGCACGCCGGTCCATAAAAAAGGTTCATGTACCATGCTTTGTAGAGAGTCGCACTCCATAACCCAATGTTCACTATCTAGGCACTATGGAGTTGATAGACAGGCAAAAGTGTCCCACTCTGGTTATTAGTGAGAAGTAACCGGCGGCTGCCAAAGCGTATGAGGCATCTGAGTTTGATCCTCTCTTTTATTAGAAGGGGCTCTCAGCACCCTGGGATAGGGCGTTCTGGATCTTGGACATTACGAGTTTCAGATTTTAACATCTTTGTTAATGTTACGAACCCAAGTGTGAGTTCTCTAGGTTCCAGACTCAGGATGGAAACCCACGATGGTTTCTTTATTCTCTTTTTCTTTTCTTCAAATAAGTGGGAGGGAGAAGAATTCTAAGATTAGCTGAGCTGTCTTGGTATTACTGCACTCATAACGCGCAGTATAAAGATACGCCATGAAAACTGTACATAAAGGTATTTCATCATTTATTGTTATAATTTTATCTTTGTATGATTTTGTTGTATTTTGATTTTGGACAGACGATCCTTTGAGCGGGGTCCTTTAGGGGTTTCTAGACTTCTTTATCCTAATAGTTTTCTTGAAGTCTTAAAAAAATAAAAATAAAAAATAAAAAATAAAAAAAATAAAAAATAAAAAAAAGTTTCTTAAATTTAAACTTTTCTGACAACAGCTAACCTACCCATACAAGAGCTATTACTACTTTTTCTATTATCTTCCCTATTTAAACACTTCATTTTCTTCACTTTTCTACAACTCATAATCATTCAAAGACAATGTGAGTATAGAAATAGAGGAAGTTTCTTCTTCTGTTCGTAGACTTACAAATGTCTGTGTATTTTATAGGTCAAGTTATGGGAAGGATTTAGAGTTTGTAAACGCAACAAGCACTCTTGGTCGAATACTTGTAACAAGGAACATTCGTGTAGCATATGGGGGAGGTAGCATTGGGTTAATAGGGGCTATATCACTCTCTGCACATCTAAGAGGTGGTGAAATTTTAGGTATCATTCCTGAATCTTTAACTCGAAAGAACATCACTGGAAAGACAATTGGTCCGAAAATTGAAGTATCATCTATGCATGGACGAATGAGAGCAATGCTTGAAAACTCTGATGCTTTCATTACCTTACCGGGTGGTTTTAGTACTTTGGAAGAAGTTTTTCAAGTTATCTCTTGGGCTCAACTGAACATTCACCATAAACTCATAGGTTTGTTGAATGTTAATAATTTCTTTGATAATTTGTTATCTTTTGTTGACCATGTTGTGGAACAGAAATTTATCACACCTTCGACAAGACTACTTCTTAGTTCTGCTTCAAATGTTGATGAATTACTTGATAAATTACAAACTTTTGTTTATGAACCCGATCCAATAATAGATCAGATAGATTGGGCAGAAGGAAGCAGTGAGGGAATCAGCTTGAAACGCGGAACTGATCTGACACTCTAGCTATTTAAATAATTACAAGCTTTAGTTTTATTTATCGTACTTTGTTTCTGTTTAAATTTGTGTAAGATTTGTCTTTTCACTAATTGCAATAACAAGTAATATCTTCTATCATTTTTCTATCTGTGTTTTGACATTGAGGACAATGTTGTGATCTGATTAGGGGGAATAATAGTTGTGTAAAAAAAATTCTTACAAAAAAAATCTAAAAAAAAAAGAAAAAAAATTAGAAAGTGTGTTTATTAATATGTTTGTTGTATTTATATGTTTGTCAGCAACTTACTAATGGTTTTATCCCCGGTAACGACACCAAAAACTTGATATGAATTAAAAGTGACAAACCCAAGTGTAGGTTGTTTCAAGTAATAAATTCTCGGGAGTCCGAGGTCGATCCACAGGGAATTGATGAAGAAAAATTCTTTGATGTAAAGTAAATATTTTGTCACAACAATAAAAGTGATAAAACTTGGTTACAAATAAAAAAAAACTTACTTGGGTCAGGAGATCCACTTTTGGTAAATAAATTAAGGATAAGATTAATTCTTTTTATAACTCAATTAGAATCAATACATAATGGAGGTTCCAATAAGAAAATAAAACATTCAAAGTTCATTAAAAATTATATACGTAATTATATTATGATTTCTTTAATCATCTATTAACACCACCACTCATAAATGGGCCCAAGCATTCATTGTGCCAATATCTTACTTACAACAAATCAAGATCTCCACTTTGCAAAGAGGATTTCTAAATTGATTGGAAATAAAACACAATACGTATAATGACCACTTGAAAATATATCATTTAAGCACAAGAAATAAATGAATCTAATCTTATTTCATTACTGAGAGCTTCACACTTTCACCTAAATAAAATAAAACTTAGTTATTCATAGACAAGAAGAAAGAAGAAGAAGAAGAAGAAGAACATGACTTCAATTTAGAACATAAGAAAAATTACAACAAGATAAACAAACACCACAATAACATGATCTTGATCTCTAGGACCAAGACTTCTCAAATGTGCAGGCAATGCCCCCTTTTATAGAGCTTGAGTACAAAATGACAATGGAGTGGTTTGATGATGAGTGAAAAATGTCAAAGGAGTTACTTGATGAAGATAAATGAGTGGGAAATTATTTTGATCCGTGTCTCCCCACTAGAACCAAATGATTCGGTGCATATGTCATGGATACCATTAGAATTGAACAAAATGGTCAATATAAAAGTTGTAGATACGGGTCTTAACTATCTTCTGATAAAATTTTAGCTCCAAAGCCATTTATAGCCCAAAATATGGCCCAATTACTGTATACTATTTAGGCCCAATTTCAGTTCCTCTATTATGACTTCCAAGCCCAATATGACCCATTAGACCTCAGAATCTCGACAAGTGTTCTCATGAAAGTTGTAGATTTGGGTCTTAACTATCAACCATCAACATTTAAGCCCATTTAACATCCTATAGTCAGAGCTATGGCATAAACAGTACACATAGGTCAAGCTATCAGAATCAGCACTCTAGTTCTTACTTCAACTCCAATTTGAGTTATTCAATCGTGTGATTAGGCCTTTAAGGCTTCATAAAAGTTGTAGGGAATTGTCTTAGCTTTCCTACAATACCAAAATCACATCAATCAGATATTTAAAACTCAAATTATAGTCAGTTTATTGAACACTGTCAAAGAGATAAATTAAGGCTAATTCATGCAATAATTCTTTCAATGATCCAATTAGGCTCAATATTATAGAATGTGACAAAACCAACATAATTAAGCCTAATTGAACCTTAAAAAGCCCAATAAGAGGATCATAAAATGTATAAAATATATTATTATCAAAGGACAATAACCTTTTTCTTTCTATAGAATTAGTTTCTTTCTCTTGATTTTTCTCCATTTGCACTTCATCATCCTGTGCTGAAACATGTTCTTTTACAGCAAATTCGTTAGCTTCATTAAAGGCTACACATATGGTTTCTTCTATGGTTTGGGGTTTTTTGTTAAAAACTCTAAAAATTGCTTCTTGTGGAATAACCATGGAAGACACCATCATCCATCTTTGAGACAAATTTACTAAGGTTATCTTTGCTATTTAGAATAAAACACTTGCACCCAAATACATGAAAATAACTTAAATTTAGTTTTCTCCCACTCTATAGCACATAAGGAGTTTTCTTCAAGACATGCTTTATCAAAGCCCTATTTACAATGCAGCTTGTTTTATTTATAGCCTCTACCCAAAAATATTCAGGCAAATCATTTTTGCAAAGCATACCTCTAACCTTTTCTTGCAAGGATCCATTTTTTTTTCAACTATCCTATTTGTGTCGTTAGGCAAGAAAAGTTATGAGTTATACCATACTCTTCACAAAAGGATTCAAACTTTTGATTTTTAAATTCACCTTCATGATTAGTCCTTTTATAATCAATCCATAAAACTTTATTTTTCACTTTAAGCCCCTTTGCTAAAGTTTTAAAAATATCAAAAGCATCATTATCTTAACCGAATGAAACCTTGAGTAATCATCTATAAACCATGCTGTACTTTTTGCCACCAAAGTTGTGTTTTAGTTAGACCAAACAAATCAATGTGTAAAAGTTCCAAAGTTCTAGTGGTTGTCACAATATCTTTTTATATGAAAGAGCTATTAGTTTGCTTCCCTTTTTGGCAAGCATCAAAAATATTTTTTTTTTCAAACTTGATTTTTGAAACACCTTTTATCAAATGATTTTTCAAAAGCTTGAAAATTTGGTATATGCTAGCTTAACCCAATCTTCTATGCCTCAATCACTTGTCATTAATCAAAGAAGCAAAACATTTCACATCTTGATCGTTTAGGTCATCTACACTATATATGTTACTTCATATTTGACCAACAAAAGAAGTGTTGTTATTGAACTTTTCACATATGATGCAATGAGATAATTAAAAAACAACTTGATAAATTTTATCACAAAGATGACTTATAATAAGCAAATTATGCTTCAAACCATCTAACAAAGCAATCATCAATAGTAGTAGGGTAACATTTTCCAATTTTACCTATACCAATAATTTTGCATTTCCCTTTGTCTCAAATTAATGTATCTCTTCCTTTACAAGATACAAGATGTAGGAACTTAGATGGATTATTGCTGGTCACGTGCCTTGAACATCTACTATCAAGGTACTATACATTATTTTGCTTCTTGGATTTCAAGCTCACCTACAAAAGAATCTCAAGTAGATTTAGGTACCCAAGTTACTTTAGACCTTTTGAGGTTAATTGCTTGTCCTTTTGGTATATAAGTACTTTTAGGAACCCAAATATGTTTCTCTTAACATGCAACTTCCTTGTATAAGCACATTCATAAGACATATAACCTTTATGACCACAATGATGGCATGTGATGTATGGAGATGCCAAGTTGATGGCTTTCACAAAGAAGTAAGGGGCATAATAACCATATTGACTTGTCATCTTTGATAAACGAAACATGAATCAACGAAAAGTGCAATAAAGAACACAGAGGCATGACCTACTTTTGCTTGTGTCTCTCCCACTATAGTTCAATGTTGGAGAATTATGCTTTAGAATTTGGAAATTCTTTATTTGTGTGCTTGTATGTCGAATAAAGGAAAAGAATCCATTAATTAAATTCTTTTTATGATAATTGTGAGTTGACTTAGGTTGTTATCATGATAAGGCATAGATAGGAGTAGTCCTCGCTTTAATTGAATTATTTTTATAATAAAATATAAAAGGTAATCTTCATTTGGGTTGAATTATCTTTATGAATTATGTTGTAATTGTCCGTTTGGGAGAGAGAATTAAAATTATAATTCATAATTTTAATTTCAATTCTAATTTTGAGAGAATTGGAATTAACTAAGAATTCTAAATATTATGTTTAGGACAAATAAAGAATTAATACATAGAATTGTAATTCTAAAATAAATTTAAATTCTATTTGAGTTTTTTATTAAAATTTAATAAAAATAATAAAAATAATCAAATTTTCTTATTTTGAAAGCATGATGAATGTTATGCATAGTATTGGTGGTTGTTGGAGAACATTGTCACTGATGATTGTGGTGGTAGCCAAAATGCGCTAATAGTAGTTAGCAAATTACACACGACAATAGTAGACATCAGAGCACGTTAGCGACAACAATTGTTAGTATACTAGCATCTATGGTAGTTGCTAGCGATCTATGGAGCGTCGGTATGGCTCTTAGGCTGCTGTATTGGTATCCGGTGAGTATCGAAAACGGAGATGCATACGGATGGTCGAAAAATATATGGATAACTCTTTTTTTTTTGGACAGATTCTGAAATGCTCCGAAACGCCTCAAAATGGCCATAAGCTCGTAAATGACTGGTGAATCAAATCAATTTAAAAAATTTGATATTTTTTGAGACTAAACTTATCCAATAGATTTAGCCTATTTAACTCACCATAGTCATATATTTTGATTCAAAAAATACTCATTCACCCATGGTTTTCTAGATCTGTGACCTCCTTCTCCAATAATACCCGTGATCGCAACTTTTTTCCTTGTGACTCCACGACGTTACAAAATATTTTATATAAAATTATTAAAAAAATTCATTATATAAATTAAAATATGGTAAAGTTATATAAATCAAAAGTTTGAACTTTGGAATAAGTTATGTTGAATAAATTTTGAGAAATTATGATATTATACTTTTTTTTTTTTTTTTCATTTTATTTTTTTAATTTTGCGCATGTGTCGAAAGAATGATAAACGTGACATGCTATAGAGTAGCTCATCCCTAGCAACACTCGACCTTCGCTCGAACTCTCACCCGTCGCAACACCGAAGCTCTCTCACTTTGTGTTACTATTTCCTCAAAACGTAGACTTTCCAGTGGAAGGCCAAAATTATTCATTAGACTGTCCACTTTTCATGTACAACACGTGAAAGGCCAAAAGGGTAAAACATTAGTTGCTAATGGCTTTAAGTCTTTAAGGAAATTATCTTTTCTTTTATTAATATTATAGTCTTCACTTTTCTCTCTGTCACACGGTATGGTAATGGATTATGACTGAAAACGAAAAACTTTCAAGTTTCAACTTTTTAATTGACTCACCATTTTGGAACTATCAATTTAATTATGATTGAAAAGCTTTCAACTTCTCAATTGACTCAATGTTTTGGAACTATTAATTTTTTAAGTTTTTATTGTGATTATCTCCTTTTAGTTATAATTTTTAATGTTTAGAAATTTTATGACTGATAAGTTTTAATATGTGACTTTAATTTTATAATATTGATTAAATTTATAAATTATAATTTCTTCTTATCAATATCACTCTATATTTAGAGGAATTACTCTTTGTCTTATAATTTTATGAGGTTGACTCAATTTTTTTTATAAATAAAATTCAAAGTTTAATAATATATTTTTAATATTTAAATTAATTATAATTTTTGGGTTTAATTTTTATTTTTTAATAAAATTTTATTTTTATTTTTTTAGATCAATCTCAAAGAATATCTGAGGCTAATAGTAGTTCTAACAATGCAATTAGTAAATTTATTGTTAATGACAAGTAAAAAACAGCTACTCCTCTTTGGGCTTATGTCATAAGAGATGAAGTCCCTGCTCCTAGGAGTGGTGAAAATAGAGGATGAGTATATAACTTTTTTTAGAACCATTATTATGGTTCATATACTAGAAGTCAAGCCTCACTTGCTTAGACTTACTGGTGTTGGAATTGATAGATTTCTAAAGATGAATAATGAATACTTAGTTGAAATTCAGAATATTGTTAAGTGTGCTGAAGAATCAAGAAAACTAAGAAATGTTCCCCTTCCTCCTACATCTATTATTGATAACTCATTTCAACAATCATCACAACCTGTGTCAGGAAATAAAAGAATAGCAGGTAACCCTTTAGATAGAGCTTTCAATGCTGGAGCTAGAGAGTAACTTAAGTCTGAAATTGCTAGGATGTTTTATTCTACCAGATTGCCCTTCAATCTTGCACGTAATCCTTATTACATTAGTTTATATTAGTTTGCTACAAAAAATTCTATTGTTGGTTTTATTCCTCCTGGTTACAATTCTCTAAGAACTACATTGTTACAAATGGAAATGGCAAATGTTGAGAGATTACTTGAACCAATCAAAGGGACTTGGAGTGAAAAGGGAATAAGTATAGTAATTGATGGATGGACTAATGCGCAAAGGAGGCCACTGATTAATTTTATGGCCGCTTCAAATGGAGGTCCTATATTTTTAAAGGTCATTGATGGTTCTAAGGAGATAAAATATAAGAATTACATAGCAGACTTAATTAAATCCACTATTGAAGAGGTTGGACTAAAAAAAATTATCCAAATTATCACTGATAATGTCCATGTGTGTAAGGCAAATGGACTTCTTATTAATAATGAGTATTCTCATATTTTTTGGATTCCTTGCGTGGCGCACATGCTTAATCTTGCTCTGAAAAATATATTATTGGCTAGAAACCTAGAGAAGAATGAGGTGGTTTATGAGGAATGCCATTGGATTACTTTAGTTCGTGATGATGCTATGTTTATTAGAAATTTTGCCATGAACCATTCTATGAGGCTTACCATATTCAATGAGTTTGTGACTTTAAAACTATTTTCCATTGTCGAGACAAGGTTTGCTTCCACAATAGTCATATTGAAAAGACTAAGGCTCATCAAACATGGTCTCCAACATATGGTTATTAGTGAAAAGTGGAACACCTATAAGGAAAATGATGTTGGAAAAGTAACACATGTGAAAGCAATTGTTCTTGATGATTCTTGGTGGGATAAGGTGGATTATATTCCTTTCACAAAACTATTTGTGATATGCTTCGATCGTGTGATATTGATAAGCTTACACTTCACTTGATTTATGATATGTAGGACTCAATGATTGAGCAAGTGAAGACTATAATATTCTACCATGAAAGGGTCGAAGAAGGAGGGACATCATCCTTCTATGGTGTTGTTTATCAAATTCTTATTGATCGGTGGACAAAAAGTTACATACCCTTACATTGCTTAGCACATTCACTAAATCCTAGGTAAATTCAAATGATTCTTTTTAAATTTTATTTGCTGCATTTATGGTATTAATATTAGTTTAGTTTTCTTTTTTATTAAATAGGTATTATAGTCAACAATGGCTTCAACAAGGATCAAATAGAGTTCCTCCACATAGAGATCATGAGATTTTCACTAAGAGACAGAAGTGCTTAAGAAGATATTTTACTAATCCTAATGAAAAAAGAGATGTAACAAGAGAGTTTTCTAAATTCTATGGAGAGCTAGATGAATTCGGCCTTCAAGATTCTTTAACGGTTAGAGCTTTTTTGGAGCCAAAACAATGGTGGATAACTTATGGTTCTGGAGACTCATTACTCCAAGGCATTGTCTTGAAGTTTCTTGGACAACCGAGCTCATCATCATATTATGAACGGAATTGGAGCACCTACTCTTTCATTCACTTCATGAAGAGAAACAAGATTAATCCTAAAAAGGCTGAAGATATAATACATGTACATACAAATCTTTGTCTTTTATCTAAGAAGAACGAAAAGTATAATAGTGGAGAGAACAAAATGTAGGATCTCGTTAGAGATGAATGAGTGTCGTTTGATGGTACTGAAAGCCTTGAGGTTGAATCCTTATCACTTGATGAACCAAAGTTAGAGAAGCAATTATTATCCGCGGATAATAAATAGTTTAATTTTTAACAATGACTTTAGTATTTGATGAAACTATTTATTTTGTACTTTGAATTTTTTTATGATTTATCTACTAATACTTTATACTTTGATTTATTTAAAATGACATGTTTTATGATTTCTTATATATATGTTATGTCATATCCTATCATACCTGTATCCTAATTTTTAAGAAATTATTGTATTCCTATATTGTACACGTATCGTACTGGATACTTGTACCCGTATCTATGCATCATAGCTAGCAATAGTGGTTGTTCCTATACGCCAACAAATAAGGGTGTTCCTAGGTTTGGTAGGTTATGTTCTGGTCAGTTAGTACTTGATCTGACCCAATGATCCAATCCAAACCAATTTTTGGGTTGAATTTTCGAGTTCATCTGGTCAATTTGACTTAATGAATATATTTACTAACAAAGCTAGTTAATAGAGTAAGCTTGCAATGCTAGTGGGTAGGGTACGCCTGTGTTGCCAAAGTACACCAGTGATGATGGTGGTCAGAATAGGCCTACGATGAAATGCGCTAGTGAAAGAGACAATGGTGGCTATAGTGGTTGTTGGTATTCATCAACAAATTAAAGCGATTGTCAGAGTATGCATGCAATGAGAGTATGCCAATGACATTGATTGCTGGAGTACGATGACGATGATGCTAGCTTGAGTATGATGGTAATGGTGATGGTCGAAATAAGTCGGTGTTGGAATACGCTAACAAGAAAGGCAATCGATAATGGAATATGAAAAATGTCTTACAAAATCTTGGTGCTTAGCCCATTTGACCATAGGGATTTTTTACACTAACCCACAAATCTCAAAATCTAAGTGAGTTAAAGTTGCACAAAAATTTGATTTCACATTTAAGTCATTATCTTAAAGGAATTGCAAACTCAAGCTTGGATGAAAGGTAAAGGATGAAAAAGATTAATAAAAAAAATATTAATTCAACATGATCTTTCTTTTAATTTTGTTGAATATGAGAAGATCAAAGATTAGTTAAGTTATCTAAGTCCTCATGTTGCGATGCACTCTAGGAATACTGTTGTGTCAGATGTTCAAAAAATTTATATAAATGAAAATGACAAATTTAAGCAAGTCATGTTTAGGATTCCTAATAGAGTGTATGTTTAACTTCTCATGTATGGACAACATTTACCATTAAGGATTACATTTGTTTAACTACTCATTTTGTTGATGATAAGTGGAGATTAATTAGTAAAAGATGAAACCTCCACACAATGGAGTTGAATTGAAAGTCACTTTATTTGATTGCTTGAAGTAGTGGGGAATATAATAAAAGTATTTCATATTACCTTGGACAATGCTTCTACAAATGCTAACATGCAAGATATCTTGAAAAATCATCTTTATTTGCATAATAACTTGTTCTGCAATGGTAAGTTTTTTCAAGTGTGTTGTTCTACTCATATACTAAACCTCATCATTCAATAGGGCTTGAAAGTGGCAGGTAAAACTTTGTTGTTAAGTATGTGAGAAGATCATATGGCAGAATGATCAAATTCTGGAAATATGTGCTATAAGCAAGCATTAACATAGGCATTGTTTTACAATTATATATGTCAATTAGGTGGAATTCAACATATTTGATGGTTGAAAGTGAAATCAAGTATAAGAAGGATTTTGATATTCTTGATGAGATAGATAGGATTTACAATCATTGTCCATTAGATGAAGAATAGAAGACAAAAAAGAAAGTGTGCAAATTCTTAGAACTATTCTATGAGACTACAAACATTATCTCTAGTTCATTTTGCCTAACCTCAAACTTGTATTTTATGCAAATTTAGAATATTGAATGTATGTTGCATGAGAACTTGTTTAATGATGGTGAAGTAATAAGGAACATTTTATGAAGGTGAAAGGAAAATCTACCAATTATTGGAATGAGTATAATGCAGTCCTTTTTCTGGAGCTATTTTTGATCCATGCTTAAAGTTTGACTTTTTTTTATATTTTTATTACAAAAAAATTGATCCTTCAGCCTCTCAAGTAGGGATGCCACTAGGTCAGATATCTGATCCAATCCAACCTAAAATAATCCAATAGATCAATATTTTCCAAGCTCAAACATAATTTGAACTGGATCGAATTGGGTCAGTGAAACATCCATTAGATTCCCGGGTCACTTTAGGTATCCAAATATCTAAACCCTAACTCAATGATTTAAGGGTCTCATACATGAAGCTCTAAATCAAAATCCAGATCATATGATAATCCACTGATTCTAGTGACGAACCACCGATTTTCGATGAGGAACCATCATATTTGAGTCATGTACGTTTTCTTTGTTCTTTGTGCATTAGATTTTCTTCACCACTTTCCTTTCTTTTTTTCCTTTTCCTCCTCGCGTGTTAGATTTTCTTCACCACCAAAATCAGCTTTGTGTAGTGTAGAGAAGAGCTTGAAGCTAATTTGCCCTTGTCTTATTAAACTTAGTTTGAGTTCCAAATAGACCGAACCCATCTTCAAACTTGTGTTGAAAAGGTTAGTTTTCATGTATTTCATTTTTTCTTTCAATTTTGTGTTGAAAAGCCACATGTAGCAAAATCTCAATGGGTTTTATGTGAACTACATTTCTAAACATTGGTTTAGGTTGAATCAATCAAAGTATCAATAGGCTCTTGATGATTACTAGTGTTTTGATGTGTGTGGTTGCCAATTAGTCAAAGTATTAAAGTACTTATGTTTTTATTACACCTTGTTTTGATGTGCTTCCCTTTTGTTTGACCAAATACTGCTAATTGACTACTTCACTAGTATTAGACTATTAGTTTATATTCTTTTTAATGAACTTTTGTTTCAATAAGAACTTTTTCTATATGGAGTTCTGATATCACAGGTAAATGTGGTGAACTAGATGTATGTCATGTCCCCACTCCCTAGTTTTTTTTAACTATTTCTATGCACTATGCAACAATGCTTGAACAATTGTACAATTTTATTTTAGAAATTTATGCAAAAGCTATAAGCTTAAGATATAAATAGCCTTTTAAGCTAATTCTGCCTTTGAGCCACATGCTTTACGTGCAAGTTGTTGTAGAAGCTACAACTTGAAGCTAAAAAAATGTTAACTAAGGGCCTTTTCCCTAGTTCTTTAAAATTAAGTTAGGCATTATTGTTATTATTATTTTTATTTGGCTAATTGATTTATGAGTACGCCATATTTGAGTCTTATCAAACTAGAAAGGATGTGCTCAGTTTCAGTTTTGACAATCAAAGATGATAATGAAATACAATATGGAGTCTAATGAAAGTTTTTGGAAAGAAAAAGGAATTTGGGGGAGATAATAGGCTTTTTTGTGGTTATACTTCTCAATATTAAGGTCATTTATTACACCAATTTATCATGCATTCCTTTATTAACTTATTGTTTTCCTTCTTTATCACTAAATTATCATGTACTAGTCATTAGGTCATTATTTCTTTTCTTTTTGAGGATTTTATTTTACTATTAAATATGTTGCTGGCTGGTTTTGCAGGCTAAAATGCTCCTCGAATATTTGAGAGAATCAAGACAGGAAGCATCATCTTCAAGTCCTTAGAGAAGTAATTTAATACTTAACATCTGCATTATATGCTAAAATTTATTTTGTTCTCCCCCTCCCTGGTGAGATATCTTATTAAGTATATGAGTTTGTAAAATTCATTGCGGACACTTAGTTGCATTTTTGCTCAAATAATTATTGCTTAATGGCTAGAAATTATGCTACCTTGTTATGTGAATCTTGTTGGGATGGTTGTTGTCGTGTCACCTAAATATTTGTTGAATTGATACTGTAAAATTTGGCTGAAAAATGGTTTTATGGTAATGTTATGCGTTACATAAATTTTGCTGGAAAATGCTTTATAAGATTATAGTTATATGAAAGATGTACTACTGTATTTTTTGTTTAAGATTTTGCATTCTGTAATTGCATACTATGCATATATTGTCCAATCTCCAGCATTGATTTAATGTGCATATACTTTTCTGCATTTACACTAATCATGTTGTTTTTAAGCCTATTTAGACTGTAGGTTTAAGTCTATCCTTTTGTTCATAATTTTTGTTTTCTGTTACTTGTATGTTCTAGTTGTCTTATTATATATTTGCTCTCACATATATCCATGCAGCACTTTGAGATCTATTGTGCAGCCTTGATCATAGTTAACCTAGTTCTTGTATGTTAGATGTTAAATGTTGGGTTGATTACGAGTAGGGAAGGTGTTAGCACCCTACACCGTCTGTTCTAAAACATTACCTATTTAATCTAATGTTATTTGCAATATTAATTAAATTGGTCCTTTATTAATTAAAAGAAAAGAATTTTTTAATTTTTTTTATTTTGACATGTCCCATTTTGTCAAGCATAATATCAAGAATGATAAATGACTAAGACACGCAATGAGTGGCTAAATAGCCATTATTTTGAAACAAATTCTAAGTCTACAACATATTGTATAAAAGTGGTGAATTAAAATTTTATTGTTTTGGAGAGAAGTAATTTTCCAAAATAAATGGCCAAATAAAAAAATTATTTCAATGAATAAATTTTAATTCAAAGAATTTATTTAAAGTAAGAGAATTTTTCTTAAAAAAATGGCCAAATAAAATCTCATTTATTATTAAGAAAAAATATTTTTAAGCATAAAGAGATTTTTGCAGTAATTTCTAAAAAAATCTTTATAAAAATAGAATTTTAATTCACCACAATTATGATGTTGAACTGTATGAAATTGTTCACTTTTATTTGAGGATTTTTTTATTTTACAAAATGATTTTTATTTTTGTATTTATTTTTTTAAAAAATAAATTTAAAAAAATTATTTAATTTAGTGTGAGAATTAGACCTCGCCGGCGCTCCTGGCAAAATCCAATATAAAACCTCAAGATTATTGGAAAGAGTGTAATCTGATCGTCGCTCTGATCCTCTCCCAATTTTTCCGTCATCGGTCAATTTTATTTGATTAATACAACAATAATTAAATTAAAATCACATACTAATGAGTATAATAATCATAACAACAAACAAAATATTATGTATTTTTTATTTTATTTTATCTTTTATTTTTTTATTTTTCTTCTTTTTTATGTATTTTTTATTTTTATTTTTTATTTATTTTAAAGGAAAACAATTTCATTTTTCAAGCTTTTTATCTATTTTCGTTTTTGAATTTAAAAAAAAAAAGGGAAAAGGGTGGTCACCCGTGACCACCCAAATTTAAATATACATATATATAATAATAATAATAATAAAGGGAAAGGGTGGTCACGGTTGACCATCCAAAAAAAAAAAAAAAAGTAAAGAAATGGGGGGACAAGGCTGTCCCCCGTAACTTAAAAAAAAACAAAAAGGAGAAAAGGTTGTCTTTTTAAAAAAAGGAATCAGAAAGAGACCCTTTTGGTCTCTGATAAACAAAACGAAACAGAGAATGAAAGGGAGACTTACGGTGGTGACGAGATGGGTGCAGTGATCGGATCCTGCGGTGCGTCTCGGTGGAGCTAGGTCGGCGACGAGTTCGGATCTAGACGGTTCTCACACCGGTGGAGGCGCTGAGTCGACTTGGTTGAGGTGAGTTTGTGGTTATGGTGAAGGTTGAAGATGATGATGAATAGTGGGAGGGGATTTTCGTATCTGTGGAAATTTTTTTCTCCTTTTTCCGTATGAATTTTCAAGTCTATGATTGCTTTGTAATTGCTCTCTCTCTTTTTTGTTTCTGAAATCCCCTCTGAACGATTGAATCCCCCCTCTTGTATTTTTCTTCTCCTTTTTATTCTGCTTGAGATGCCATTACCAATTAATTTGCACTAATTTTCATTCAATTTGCAACGATTGGAATACAAATGGGAAAGAAAACTGACAAAAGTTTTTAATCCAATTTAGTGTAGTCAAGTTTGGGAGGCTAGGTCGCAGCAGAAAGGAAGGGGAAAGGAAGGGTTGAGATGGAAAATGGGTTATGGGTTAAAAACGAAAATGGGTTACGGGTTGAGATGGAAATTGGGTTGGGTTGACCCGTAATGACAATTTTTTCTTTTTTTCTCTTTTTTATTTTTTGTAAAGAAAGAAATTAAATTAAATAAAATAAAAAATAAAAATAATAAAATGTATAAAATTGGGTATCAAATAATTGCCTTTTTGTTGTACATTTAGGATAAATGAAAAACAAAGGAATTGATTCAATTTTATCCATGAAAGGGTAAAAACTTGCGATTTCAGGTGTCACTAAACTTAACGTAAAACTTAAAAGCAATGGGTACGAGGACCCAAAAGCTTGCAGAGTCAATCAATATCTCTTGAAGCTTAACAAAAATAAGATAAGAAGCTTACGGGTCGGGTATCCGTTGAAGCTTAACAAAAACTTAAAGGCAATGGGTACGAGGACCCGATAACATAAAAAAAGCAATGGGTAATCCGCCCCGAAGGACCCAAAAGCAAGGATACGGGCACCCGAGTCGGGTAGTCCGTAAAAAAAAAAAAGCTTGCATGGGTAGTCGATCCCCTTGAAACTTTACGAAACAAGGTAAAAAGCTTACTGAGTCGGGTATCCGTTGAAGCTTAACAAAAACAAGGTAAGAAGCTTACGAGTCGGGCATCCGTTGAAGCTTAACGAAAACTTAAAGGCAATGGGTACGGGGACCTAAAAACAAACAATGGGTACGAGGACCCAAAAGGTAAAAAGCTTACTTGAGTCGGTATCCGCTGAAGCTTAACAAAACAAGGTAAGAAGCTTACGGAGTCGGGTATCCGTTGAAGCTTAACAAAAACAAAACAAAAAGGCAATGGGTACGGGACCCAAAATAAAACAATGGGTGCGGGACCCAAAAGGTAAAAACAATGGGCGGTATCCAGTTAACAAAAAAGAAAACACAATGGAGCTTAACAAAAATAAGGTAAGAAGCTTACGAAAAACAAGGGGTATCCGTTGAATCTTAACAAAAACAAAAAAACAATGGGTACGGTAGACCCAAAAAAGAAAAACAATGGGTGTAGGAACCCAAAACAAAAATGGGCGCGAGGGCCCGTAAAAAACACAATGGGCGCGGGGCCCGGAAAGGAAAAAACACAATGGGTGTAGGGGCCCTGGAAAGGAAAACATTGGGGTGTAATGGGCGCAATGGGGGCCAAAAAAAAAAACACAATGGGTGCGGGGACCCAAAAAGGTAAAAAACTTAACGGGTCGCATGTATCCGTGAAACTTAACAAAAACTTAAAAGCAATGGGTACGGGACCCAAAAACATAAAAAATTAAAAGCAATGGGTACGGGGACCCGAAAAGGAAATGAATTTGGACCTTTGTAGGTCAAGGCTAGCAAAATGAGAACAAATGCACTTATGCAATGCATGCTTCAAATGTATGAGAGTATGAAAAAATTTCTTTTTTTTTTTTTTTTGTTTGTTTGTTTTTTTTTTTTTTTTTTTTTTTTTTGTCTCCACGACCTTGAGGACATGATTGCAATCATTTTCAAAGATGAACTGGAATAGGATTTAATGGCATCCTTTCATTTGTCTATTCAGCCGATGGTTGAAATGTCCAACCAGAATGACCCTTGAAGTGTGCATTAGATGTGACACACAAGAGCAATAGGAAAACTCTTTAGATGACCCTTGAGGTGACCTGGTTGTCCTTTCTCTTTTATCAACACTCTTATCAGGAATCATTGTGTTTCCCATACCTTTCAAATCATTAGCAATTCTTAATGCTCGGACAGCAATGTCACATTTCACATTCCAATATATGATTATTAGAAAAATGCATATTAAGTCAAAGAAGAGGCAAAGGTAAAAACATGATGATATTGTATTGAAATGGGAATGGTGAAAAGAAAGTATTATTGTGGTCATCAACATGAAATTTACAGAGGGATGATAAGGGCAAAGGTCTTCAGTTCTTCCAATGAAACCCTTTATCGTAATCGCGTCAATCCTCTCGCATACCCGATTTTGAACACCCGTTAACCAACTTATGAAGACTTTGATTGCCCCAGTTGAGATCATTTGGCCTGCCCCAATATGGAAACTTAGTTTGCTCTAAAGCAGAGATTTGCTCCTCCCTGGCATGGAGACTCAACCGCTCAGGTCTCACTTCCTTTATCATACCAAGCACTATTATCTTTTTATTTTGGACCTTAACTTTTGCCTAAGTCGCTCTTTCGAGTTTTCAACCTACCAGGTCGCTCTAACTTTTGCCTAGGTAGCCTTTTCAGGTTTTCCACCTAGCGAGCCATGTTTTTCCTTTTTCTTTTTTTTTTTTTTTTTTTTTTTTTGACAAGTAGTGCTTTTACGCATAATATTTCTTGACTGCATCTGAATTTACAGGAAGTGGTAGATCTTCACCATCCATTCTTGTGAGAATCAAGGACCCTCCAGAGAAAGCCTTCTTCACGACATAAGGTCCTTCATAATTTGGAGTCCATTTTCCACGGTGATCTTTTTGAATTGGCAGGATCTTTTTGAGCACTAAGTCTCCTTCTTGAAATTGTCGAGGGCGCACTTTTTTCGCATAGGCTTTCATAAGCCTCCTTTGATATAACTGGCCATGACACAGTGCAATTAACCTTTTACCTTCAATAAGATTCAACTGATCTAGTCGAGCTTGGACCCATTCGGCCTCTTCCAATTTTGTCTCCATCAGTACTCTTAATGAGGGGATCTCTACCTCAATAGGGAGTACGGCTTCCATTCCGTAAACTAAAGAGAAAGGAGTTGCCCCAGTTGAGGTACGACAGACGTGCGATAACCATGCAGAGCAAAGGGAAGCATCTCATGCCAATCTTTATATGTCACAACCATTTTTTGGATGATCTTCTTGATGTTTTTGTTTGTTTTGCTCAACAACCCCATTCATCTTTGGGCGATATGGTGAGGAGTTATGATGTTGGATCTTGAAATTCTCACACATTTCCTTCATCATTTTGTTATTCAAGTTGGTTGCATTGTCAGTGATGATCTTATTTGGTAGACCATAACGACATATCAACTCTCTTTTGATGAACTTGATCACCACATTCCTGGTCACATTGGCATAAGAAGCGCTTCAACCCATTTGGTGAAGTAGTCTATCGCGACAAGGATAAAGCGATGCCCATTTGAGGCCTTAGGGTTCAATAGGTCCTATGACATCCATACCCCACATGGAGAATGGCCAGGGTGCTGCTAGGACATTCAAAGGGACTGGCGGCGCATTGATCTTATCAGCATATGTTTGGCACTTGTGACACTTCCTCACATGATTGAAGCAGTCAGTTTCCATGGTTAACCAATAATAACCAGATCTTAGGATTTTTCTTGCCATTGCATGTCCATTAGAGTGAGTTCCAAAGGAGCCTTCATGTATTTCTTCAATAATCTTTTCTGCTTTCATTGCATCAACACATCTTAGAAGCATCATATCATGGTTTCTCTTGTAAAGTATTTCCCCACTCAGAAAATAACCCATTGCGAGCCTCCTCAGGGTCCTCTTGTCATTTTCTGAGGCACCTGCAGGGTACTCCCTATTCTTGATGAAACTTTTGATGTCATGGTACCATGGCTTTCCATCAGGCTCATCTTCGACCACTTGACAATATACAGGACAGTCACGACTTTCCATTTTTATAAGTGGTAGGTCCATTTCATGACTTATTTGGAACATTGATGATAGTGTGGCCAAAGCATCAGCCAACTGATTTTCTTCTCGAAGAACATGATGAAAAGTGACTTCATCAAATTGCTCGATCAATTCTTTGATGTAAACATGGTATGGGATCAATTTGGCATCACGGGCCTCCCATTCTCCTTTTAGTTGATGAATGACCAAGGCAGAGTCCCCATATACTTCCAAGATCTTTACTTTTGATTCTATTGCTGCCTGAATACCCAAAGCACATGCTTCGTATTCTGCTATATTGTTAGTACAGTCAAAACACAACCTTGCTGTGATTGGGATGAATTTATCTTCAGGGGAGATCAAAATGGCTCCAATGCCGTGCCCCAAAGGCATTAGAGGCTCCATCAAACCACATAGTCCATTTTCCTTTTTCGAGGAATCCTCATTTTTAAACAGAGCCATTATATCTTCATCGTGGAACTCACATTGCATCGACCCATAATCTTCTATAGGTGGTTAGCCGATAATCTGCAAGGGCACTTCCCTTAATTGCCTTTTGGGTGACATAAATAATTTCATACTCCGATAATAAAACTTGCCATCGCGCGATTCTCCCAAGGAGAGCGGGTTTCTCAAAGATATACTTGATAGGATCCATTTTGGACACCAACCAAGTAGTGTAACACAACATGTATTGCCTCAATCGATGGGCAGCCCATGCCAAGGCGCAACAAGTTCGCTCTAACAATGAGTACTTTGCCTCATAATCAGTGAACTTTTTACTTAAGTAATAGATGACGCGTTCTTTTCTACCGGATTCATCATGCTGCCCCAGTATACAACCCATTGACTCATTAAGCACTGTCAAATACATAATGAGAGGTCTCCGGCACCGAGGCACCAAACCGGGGTTCTTGTAAATACGCTTGATTTTTCAAAGGCTCTTTGGCAATCTTCATTCCACTTGACTGGGATTCTTGCGTAACAACTTGAAGAAGCGGCTCGCATGTTGCTGTGAGCTGGAATATGAATCGAGCGATGTAATTCAACCTTCCCAAAAATCCCCGAACTTCCTTTTCAGTGCGAGGGACCGGCATGTCCAGTATTGCTCGAACCTTGTCAGGATCAACTTCTATTCCTTTCTGGCTCACCACAAACCCCAATAGTTTGCCTGATCTGACACCAAAAGTGCATTTTGCAGGATTCAGTCTGAGTTTGAACTTCCTCAATCGCTCAAAAAGCTTTTGCAGATTGATTATATGATCTTCTTCTGTTTTTGACTTCGCAATCATATCATCCACATAAACTTCTATTTCTTTATGCATCATATCATGGAACAATGTCACCATAGCTCTCTGATACGTTGCCCCAGCATTTTTTAAACCAAAAGGCATCACTTTGTAGCAAAAAGTTCCCCATAAAGTGATGAATGTGGTCTTCTCCATGTCTTCCGGTGCCATCTTGATCTGATTGTATCCCGAGAAACCATCCATAAAGGAAAAAAATGAATGCTGAGCAGTGTTGTCCACCAAAACATCAATGTGAGGTAACGGGAAGTCATCTTTAGGGCTGGCCCTATTTAAGTCTCGATAGTCTACACACATTCGGACTTTCCCGTCTTTCTTTGGGATAGGAACAATGTTGGCAACCCATTGTGGGTATCTTGCAACTGCAAGAAATCCAGCATCAAACTGTCTTTTTACTTCATCTCTTATTTTTAGGGACATCTCAGGTTTCATTCGTCTCAACTTTTTGCTTAACCGGAGGATACCCAGTTTTAGTGGCAATTTGTGCTCAACTATGTCAGTGTCTAACCCAGGCATATCTTGGTATGACCATGCAAAGACATCACTATAATCAAACAAGAGCTTAATCAACTTGTTACGCTCATCCTCTTTCATCGAGGTACCAATTTTGATTTCTTTCTTATCATTTTCAGTCCCCAAATTAATTACTTCAATTGGTTCCTCATGGGGTTGGATTTCTTTAGCTTCTTGTTCAAGTAATCTCATTAACTCAGGTGAAGTTTCCCAATCATCCTCATTATCCTCATCAGCATGATTAACAGGGTGTTCAAAATTATATGATGAGATATTGACACTGTCACTTTCAAGAGAGTCATTTTCAGATCTGCAATAAGTGATGTTGACACAAGAAAAATGAAATGAATAGAAGGCCATGATAATGGAGGGATGAAAGCTAATGGAATGAAAAATGAGAGAACTCAAAAATGCATTTTATTAATAACAGTTATTGGAAATGAAACATGTGAGCCCATTTACAAATGAAAATCCTAAAGCCTTGGCGAGCTAAAGGAAAAGCACTACTGACGAATTACTTTGAAAGAGACTCTAAGGTTATGGGAAACTCGAGAGATCTCCCAATTGTCGAGTCTTGTATTTGAAGAACATGCATACACCAGATCCATATGATCCGACAAAATCATCATCTTCAATCTGCGGTCACTTGGTCTACAAACACAACTCCCGCGCTCCTAAGCTTTGTCGTATCACAGATGGGGACTCCTTCTACTTTAGGTTCTCGATTTTCCAAGCGAGCCAGCCTTTTCTCTTTTTTCTCTTCCATGATCCTCCTCTTATCGGCCTTGGTGGGTTTGTACCCCACCCAAATCTATCTTTGTTTTCCAAAGGTTGAAAAAGTCTGTGGCACCTTGTCGTTTCTTGCCCAACCCTTCTCCATGCTTGATAACCCCTTCTAGCATAACTTTAGCCATCATTACGGATGCAACGGAGAGGTCGCGACTTAGGAATTGGAGCTCCTTCTTTTATATAAATGGTATTGACAACCTCGAGTGCTTGAAAGGCGCTCTCCAAAAAGCCTCTTCTCGTAGCTTCAATATAAGGGTGTCTAGCGGCTTGCTCACCAAGAGGTCCTCTTCACCAAAGACAGAATCATCTTGTTATCAACTATGAATTTGACTTTTTGGTGCAAGGTGGAAGGCACAAATCCAGCAGAATGAATCCATGGTCGTCCTAGAGACAACGTATGTTGGGATGGTGCAATGTCCATCACTTGGAAGAGTATGTTGAAAGTGCAAGGACCAATTTGAATTGGTATTTCGATTTCCCCTATGACTTCTCTCCTTGTGCCATCAAATGCCCTTACTATCATCGCACTTGATTTCATGTGTGACCCATCAAAAGGCAATTTGGAGAGTGTCGACTTTGGCATCACATTCAAGGAAGAGCCATTGTCCATCAATATTCTAGCCATGATATGGTCTTGACATTTTATTGAAATATGAAGTGCTTTATTATGTCCCCTTCCCTCATTGGGTATTTCATCATCGGTGAAAGTGATGTAATTATCTGCTGTGATGTTGCTGATAACGCCATTCAACTTGTCAACCGTTATGTCATGAGAAACATGGGCTTGATTAAGCACTTTCATTAGCACCTTCCTGTGTGGCTCAGAGTTCATTAATAAAGATAAGAGTGATATTCTTGCAGGGGTGCGGTTCAGTTGATCCACCACCTTGTATTCACTTTGCTTTATGAATTTTAAGAACTCACAAGCTTCTTCCTCGGTCACTTCTTTCTTATAGACCTCTTGCTGTGTTGCCTTTGGTTCTTCCTTTTCTTTCAAGACTTTTTCAATAGAAGTTTCCCCCATCTTGCCTTTCCCTTTCCGAGTTCTTTCCACTTCCTCCACTTGGTCTTTACGCAGATCCTCAGGTGTATAAATACGACCACTCCGAGTCATTCCACCAATCCCAGATATGCTAGAGATAGCCGATGGGATTTTCATTTGATTGTCCTGGAGATCATTTACAACGACTTGCACATCATATTTCCAAGGCACAGCTCTGGTATCCTTATAGGGAAAAGGAGTCGGCACTTGGATAGTGATAGGATTCCGACCAAAAGAGACTTGCGGAGACACCTCTTTACTATAATGAATCGTCAATGGCCTTGGTATACCTGGAGCTTGCCCTATGATTGGTTGCGTTGCATAGGTATTGGCAGCCTCTTGAACTGGTGGAGGTGTAACTTCCTTGACCATATAGACGTCACCATTATCGTACTGATTGCTTATTTGCACTAGGTGACTGTCCATTAAACTTTGGAGGATCTGCTTGAATTCATCACATTCCTCAATAGAATGCCCGACTTCCCCATGGATCTTGCACACGCTTTCATCTTCATTGACCTTTTTTATCTCAGCTTGGTTTTGTATCAACCCATATTTGCAAAGCTCTTGAAAAATTACTCTCATGGGAGTTTTCACATCAGCTACCTGACTTATGAGGCATCGTCCGTAAGACTTCTCTATGGCATTAACTACTGGACCTCCATGATCATGCAAGGGATTACGACCTACATTAGGAGTTTTTTCCTTAAAGTTTAACCATTTGGCATTAATCAAGTCTTGCACTTTGAACTTCAAGGCTCTGCAATTTTCTGTTGAGTGACCTACAGCCCCAGCATGGTACTCACATTTAGCATTCTGGTCAAATCCTCTTGGGTAGGGGGTTCCAATGGCTTCATTGGGCAAGGAGCCATAAGGAATTTCGGAAGAGTTGTGGTAGCAGTTCAGTATAGGTCATGGGAATTGGGTCAAATTGGACAGGTTTCTTTTCTTGGTTTACTGGAGGCCTTCTTTGGTTGGTATTTGAGTTTTGGGCCCATGGTTGGGTTGGTTGGTATGGCATGGTAGGGAGTGTTTGATTTGGGATAGGAGACGGTGCACGATAAGGGATCATTGGGTGATAAGGTTGAGGGTATGGAGCTTGAGAGGCATTAGCAATGTATGGATAGTAAGGCATGTAGGGAGGTTGGAAGGATGGTTGAGGGTTAACAGGTGCCTGGCTATGTCTCCCTTGGGCAAAACTCCTTTGATCGAAAGTCACAAGCATGGGCTTCTCCTTCTTTTTCTTCCCCTGGGGGCTTTTTGGCACTAAATGTCCCCATGAGCTTTCAAAGAATCTTTCCACTTCTCATTCCTCCTTCAATTCTTTCCCCGATGATAACCATGTCTAAGAAATTCAACGACACACTTCCTATCATTTTGTCATAGAATGGTGATTGGAGGGTGTCAATGAATGTGGCCACCATTTCTCTTTCTGTCAATGGGGGTTCAACCTAAGCAGCTATTTCTCTCCACCGCTGAGCATATTCTTTAAAGGTTTCAGCTCCTTTCTTAGCCATATTTTGCAACTGTAACCTATCTGGTGCCATATCGATGTTGTACTTATATTGCTTTAAGAAAGCATCAGCCAAGTCCTTGAAACATCGTATATGGGCACGTTCCAGGTGTGTATACCAATTAGAAGCTGCCCCTGCTAAGCTGTCCTGGAAGAAATGAATCAACAGCTTATCATCATGAGCATGGGATGCCATCTTGCGGATGTACATGGTCAGATGATTCTTTGGGCAAGTGGTTCCCTTATATTTTTCAAAATCTGGGACCTTAAACTTTGGAGGAATCACCACATTCGGGACAAGACAGAGCTCTGCGGCATCCAGAAGACCATAGCTACTTGCTCCTTCTATGGCTCGCAGTCTTTCTTCAAGAACTTCTAATTTTCCCTTGGATTGAATGCCTTCAGTTGAAGGGTTCAGCGGAGAAGTTCTAGTGACTTTATGGGGAAAAACTGTGGCATATAGAAAGGAGGTTGGGCCTCGAGTCGAGCCTTGTGGCCTTAAGTAGGTATTACCAATGATGAGCCGCTCTCAAGAGGTTGGTAATTTGGGATGGCATAAAACCGGGAGAAATGCCATAAGGTGGAATAATAGAAATCGGGTGCGAGGAATCTCACCGGTATTTGGTTGAGATCCTTGGAGAGGGTTTGAACTCGTTGGGACTGTCGGTGCACTACCCTCAGGAACATTGGTGGATAATGGTGGCACATAACCAGGTGGAAGGCCATATGGTGGGAATGAAGATACCTGTGTTTCAGGATTATTTGAGTAGATGGTGAGCGGCATCATGGCCCCTTGAGAGGTGACACTAGCATATTGCCAAGGAACTGGTGTAAAGCCAGGCGGGTGAGCAGGCGTGGCAGAAGGATCATCATTTGCCTTTGAAGGAGTCCCCTCTGTGTTCTTCGTTTTTTCCAGAATTTCCAAAATCTTAGCCATTTGTTCCTTTAGCTGACTTACTTCACTTCTCAACTCTTCTTGTGACTGACCCAGTTCATCCATGACTCTTGATTGAGAGCGAGTCCTATATGGTGTCGTAGAGACAGCTTTTCCTTTCTGTATTCATTTTTTTTATTAGAAAATATGAAAAAGGAAAAAAAATGCAAACAAAAATAAAACTATGCATGTAGAGACATGATCCAAAGTAGCAAGCGATATCGATAAACCTCATTTATTCAAAGGAAAAGCTCTATGGTCATAGAGAGTTTTACACATATTGATTCTTGCTACTCCTCAAGTCAGATGGAGGAGTTAGCTTTACAAAATAAGATGGAAAGAGTCATTACATCGCATTCCTAGAACAAGAAACTAATTTCAATGAAATTTTCCTAGGAAGTCAAGGTCCTTTCTAACCCGAGTCAGAATATCTTGGTTTTCTCCTAGTGCTAGCTTGGCTTCCACTTTGATGATTTCTCTTGCCCTCTTTCTTGAATGGTTGGAGATTTCCCTCATATTATCAAGAACCATTTCGGCTTTCCGCTCCATTTCTTGGCTTGCATTACGATAGAAATTCTTTTCATTAGTCAAGAAAAGAACATCATCCTCTAACCGATTCTTCTTACTTTCCAAGAAAGTAGACCATTCAACATGCTTTTCCAAATGTTGATTCAAGATTTTAACTTCATTCTTGAATTCTTGAAGTTGACCATCCTTCCCCTGAATGATTGTTTCGAGGGCTTGACATGTTTTCCTTAACCTCTCTATTTCAATATCTTTAGAGGCCATTTGTTCTTGACTTTGGATTTTTCTTTTTGCAGTGCTAAGTTGATCTTCCAAGGACCTTCTCTCAGTGGTCCACTACCGATAAATGATTTCGTACCGCCCCTCTGCTTCAGCATAGTAGTCATTGGGTTCATTAAATTGGTGCATTGGTAACTCTGGACCTTGTACCTTGGGAGCAAGAAACCCCTTCCTCCTACTAGCCTGCCAAATTAAGTATTCGGTGTCGTTTCACACGATGGGAGACCGGGCTTCACACTTCTTGTGTCCTTCCAATCTTCAATGACTTCTTTTATTTTATGACTGGTTCCTTCATCGCCGTATGAGAATTCAAATTTGGACAGTCCATGAGTCATCGGAATGAATTGCAGAGATGCCATTTGTCTTCGGACCATAGCTGGAGCATAGCCCACTACTCCCCATGGGCCTATAAGTGGAACCCAAGGTTTGCTTCCACATCTATATATGGTATAAGTGTGAGGAAACCACTTGGCCCTCCAGACCACTTCTTTTATTTCCATGAAAAAACTGATCCATTGCCTCATCGTTGGAGTCCGGGGAGGCCAATTGTCACGACCATATAGAGAGAGCGGGTGTTTAGGTATGACATCCTATTTCAGATCAATTTCTGGATGGTTAAAGCACTTCAACGTTGGCATATGACTAAGCATCCATACTGCAAGTAATGGTGCATATCCCCAAAATCTTCCTTTCTGATGGACTCGGCAATAATTCAGGGATCGAATTGTCTCGGCTAAAATTGGTGGGGCTGGGTGTACCCCATGCTCAATCTGCTCGAACAAATTGATCACATGTCCATCTATTTGATTTTTTCATCTCGGAAAAATTACTAACCCATAAATAGTAAGGGCTAGTGCTACCAAACCAAACCTTTGATCAATTTGAGCTTCAACCACCTAAGCAAGAACTCCGAATCTAGACTTCGTCCTTCATCCACCATGTACTTGTCCAGTTCATTGGCATGAATCCCTATCAATTTGGACAGCATCCTTCTGGGCGTCTTCTTAGGGTCATGTGAGTACACTTTGTCCTTTGGCACGTCGTCTCTATTAAGAAGCCTAGCATACTCCTCAATCGTGGGCACCAAGTCAAATTGTTGGAAAGTAAAACACCGATATGAGGGGTCCCAAAAATGGAGCATAGCTTTCAACATTTGGAGGTCAGGGGTGATGAACATGAGAGCTGCAATATCTCCATACTTGTTATTGAACTCTTCTTGTCTTCTCATGCTACACCACACATTACGGAGCCTCCTTAGGTCGTTTTTGCTCAAAGTCATGGCTCCCTTTAAGAGAGGTAAAGGAACATCCTCGCGATGCAAACTATTTCCTTCCTTGGCTTGAATTCTTGCGGACTCTTCACCGACAACCCTGATACTCTCTCCACACTCATACATTAGAGTCATCTTTCCCTTATTCATGCTTGAGGTTTATCGATATCTTCACAGGATTGGACCATATATGCAAATGCAAGATAAAAGAAAAGTTAACAACTACAAAATAAAAGACAAACAGAAATTCCTCATATGTTAGAGGAAAATGGGTACCTAATCTTGGTACCCGATCAGCAGGATAAGTTCTATGAACGATGATAGCTCTAAGATTATATCTACAAGTGAGAGCTTTGGTTCTAGACCCCTATCGGACAAAAGGTCCCCAAATTGTCCCTTGCTGTCACCAACACTTTGGCTAGCAAGGGTCCTCCATCCTCACCCATGATAGGTTACAAGCGGAAAGAGTTCAATTTGAGCGAGTGGTTTTCATATGCCTAAACGGAGACCAACGGTCCCACAAAGCAACACTACTTCACCTGTGAATGCTTATGTCTCTAAGGCATGTCAAAAGGTTTTTGATGATAACAAAAGCAAAAGAGAAGATCAAGTGCAAAAGGAAAAATCAAGATCAAAGAAAGAAGACAGAAGGTTTATTTAGACTTAGGATATTAATGTTAAATGCTCTCAAGATTTCTCAAATGGTTTTTCAATATGTGATTTCAAAATAAATGGGAAATTTCAAAGTTAAACATGGCTTTCAATAAAACTTGAGTTTCAACTTGAAATCTAACACTCTCAAAAGGATTTATGTTTAATCAAGTATCTTGGAAATGACTTACAAGCGTTATTGGACTTGAAAAATGTGTTCAAAGGCCAATGTAATCGATTACATAATGTTTGTAATCGATTACACATCAAATAGAATGATATGTCGATTACATTATAAATGTAATCGATTACAAGCAAGTCGAGAAATGTAATCGATTACACAATATATGTCGATTACACAAAAAAAGAGAGGAACACGTTCGACGAGACCAATGTAATCGATTACAAAGATGTTGTACATTACAAACAAAATCAAACCATAATCGATTACACCAATAATGTAATTACAAAACCTGTCAAAGAACACGTTCGAAATAATCGATTACATGAATATTGTAATCGAACAACTAATCAAAGTCATGTAATCGATTACATGAGCAAATTACAAGCAAAGTGGCCATGTAATCGATTACCTCAAGAATGTAATCAATTACAAGAGCCCAGAAAGTTCAAAAATATTGGAACAACAATGTAAATATTACAGATATGTAATCGACACACGCATCCCGACAAAATCCAATTCGGCTATATTAAATGCATTAAATGCATGCCCAACTAAACGCTCTAAGAAACTCATAAATACCAAAGTTGGGTCCTTATTTGCGGTTGACCTTGAATCAAAAAATCATACTTCAAAAACGTGAATCATTCCTTAAAATCATTTCTTGCTCTGTTTTCGACTAAAAACGTGAAAAATCTTTAAGAGCATATTAGAGCTTCAATTTGTAAACACTTGCTCTAGAGAGCTTCTTCTATTTCAATCTTATACATTCTCGAATAGTGAGGGTGAGGTATCCCTCAAGTATTGTAAGGGTGAGGTATCCTTTGGAAAATAGAAAGCTTTTGGGTGAGGTATCCCATGATGTTGAGTGCTCAAGGTTGTAGTGGTTTTTCAAGCACCCATTGAAGCTTGAAGATATAGTGGAAAATCTCAAAATGGGAATGGACGTAGATCACAGTGGAGTGGTGATTGAACCAGATAAACGACAATTTTTGTTTCTCTAAACCTCCTCTGCTTATCTTTGTGCAAATTTTATTTGGATATTGTCTCCTTGGCTATTACGTTCATAAGTAAAAGTGTTTAACTCATCTATTCAATTATCTCGATCATTCAATAGCTTCAACGAAAATTAATTGTCAAACGATTTGCGAA
Source organism: Ormosia semicastrata (assembly GCA_029884595.1). Lineage (NCBI taxonomy): Eukaryota > Viridiplantae > Streptophyta > Magnoliopsida > Fabales > Fabaceae > Ormosia > Ormosia semicastrata. Next base: position 6,890,141 of record JAQQTO010000063.1, on the reverse strand, counting down.
AGATTTGTGAACTTATTTTTAACTACTCAAAATTGAGGCCACTTGGTAACATATCTGTCTAAGCCTTACAAGGTTTGAGCTCGGGTAGAGAGCTTTCGTGTGGAAGTGTTACATGAGAGAACTTATTTACAAAGCATAAATATAATACATATAATACAAACAAAATATACAATAATATGAAACAAATAACAAATAAACAAATAAAACAAAAATGGACCAACATAATTATCACATGAGATTAAAAATTTTAACCCTCAATCATGTTGGAGTCGCCACCATGTCAGGAATCGTCCGAAGCGCGCTTAAAAATAGAAAGAATAAAGAGGAATGGACCTCCCAAGGTTGGGAGTCGCCACCAATCGCTTTATCCATTAAATGGAATGGTGCAATTGGACACCTAAAAGATGGTCTGCATTTCGAGTTCATGATTCGGGGTTGATTACGAGTAGGGAATGTGTTAGCACCCTACACCGTCAAGTTCTAAAACAGTTACCTATTTAATCTAATGTTATTTATAATAATTAAATTGGTCCTTTATTAATTAAAAAAAAAGAATTTTTTTATTTTTTTATTTTGACATGTCCCATTTTGTCAAGCATAATATCAAGAATGATAAATGACTAAGACAAGCAATGAGTGGCTAAATAGCCGTTATTTTGAAACAAATTCTAAGTCTACAACATATTGTATAAAAGTGGTGAATTAAAATTTTATTGTTTTGGAGAGAAGTAATTTTTAAAATAAATGGCCAAATAAAACATTATTTCAATGAATAAATTTTAATTCAAAGAAATTTATTTAAAGTAAGAGAATTTTTCTTAAAAAAATGGCCAAATAAAATCTCATTTATTATTAAGAAAAAATATTTTTAAGCATAAAGAGATTTTTGCAGTAATTTCTAAAAAAATCTTTATAAAAATAGAATTTTAATTCACCACAATTATGATGTTGAACTGTATGAAATTGTTCACTTTTATTTGAGGATTTTTTTATTTTACAAAATGATTTTTATTTTTGTATTTTTTTTTTTAAAAAATAAATTTAAAAAAATTATTTAATTTAGTGTGAGAATTAGACCTCACGGCTTCTCTGGCAAAATCCAATATAAAACCTCAAGATTATTGGGAAGAGTGTAATCTGATCGGCGCTCCGATCCTCTCCCAATTTTTTCGTCATCGGTCAGTTTTATTTGATTAATACAACAATAATTAAATTAAAATCACATACTAATGAGTATAATAATCATAACAACAAACAAAATATTATGTATTTTTTATTTTATTTTATCTTTTATTTTTTTTTTTTCTTCTTTTTTATGTATTTTTTATTTTTATTTTTTATTTATTTTAAAGGAAAACAATTTCATTTTTTAAGCTTTTTATCTATTTTCGTTTTTGAATTAAAAAAAAAAGGAAAAGGGTGGTCACCCGTTGACCACCCAAATTTAAATATACATATATATAATAATAATAATAAAGGGAAAGGGTGGTCACGGTTGACCACCCAAAAAAAAAAAAAAAAGAAATGGGGGGACAAGGCTGTCCCCCGTAACTTAAAAAAAAAACAAAAAGGAGAAAAGGTTGTCTTTTTAAAAAAAGGAATCAGAAAGAGACCCTTTTGGTCTCTGATAAACAAAACGAAACAGAGAATGAAAGGGAGACTTACGGTGGTGACGAGATGGGTGCAGGTGATCGGATCCGGTGCGGTGCGTCTGGTGGAGCTGGGTCGGCGACGAGTTCGGATCTAGACGGTTCTCACGGCTGGTGGAGGCGCTGAGTCGACTCGGTTGAGGTGAGTTTGTGGTTATGGTGAAGGTTGAAGATGATGATGAATAGTGGGAGGGGATTTTCGTATCTGTGAAAATTTTTTTCTCCTTTTTTCGTATGAATTTTCAAGTCTATGATTGCTTTGTAATTGCTCTCTCTCTTTTTTGTTTCTGAAATCCTCTCTGAACGATTGAATCCCCCCTCTTGTATTTTTCTTCTCCTTTTTATTTTGCTTGAGATGCCATTACCAATTGATTTGCACTCATTTTCATTCAATTTGTAACGATTGGAATACAAATGGGAAAGAAAACTGACAAAAGTTTTTAATCCAATTTAGTGTAGCTGTTTGTGGAGGCTAGGGCTGCAGCAGCTGGAAGGGGAAAGGGAAGGGTTGAGATGGAAAATGGGTTATGGGTTAAAAACGAAAATGGGTTACGGGTTGAGATGGAAATTGGGTTGGGTTGACCATAGTGACAATTTTTTTCTTTTTTTTTTTTTTTTTTTTTTTTGTAAAGAAAGAAATTAAATTAAATATACTTTGTAATATACCCTAAGTATACTAAGTAAACAGAATTAAGTATGCCACTTTATAACTTAAGCATGAATTACGACCTGTTCCATATCTATTAACGAGTAAATATATAGAGCCTAAATAAAAGTAAGAGAGTAAGAGAGCAAGACATTTTACACCTCAAGAAACTTGCCCTTTTACTAAACATCTGCCTGATATGTCTGAGATTACAACTTATACAAACTACATATATAAAATTAATTATAGAACTATTAATATAATTACAAGACCAAAATATTTACATTAACAACTTAATTAAGTCTTCATCATCCTGCCTTACGCTTGCTTCAGTCCTCCTCTGGATTTATCATGGATAAAAAGAACTGGGGTGAGAATTAATAATTCTCAGTAATAAGTTTGAAATCATGACATCATGGTAAATCCAGCTGCTTTAGGGAAAAACCAAGTTCAACATAATATATGGAAAGGTGGCATAAGCCAAAAATTCAATCTTTTCCCTTCCCGAAGCAGACAATTCATTTAATGATAAAAACATTGTACACGTCACTCTATGACCAACATAATTAGACATACTTGCTCACAAAGTATAAAAGATAATTTAATGATTTCATAACAATCAATTTAAATAACATTTACAATAAATATTTATCATTATTTTAGGAACAATACCTAACTCATTTTAAGTACCATTCCTAGCCTTTCATAACTAGCTTTTATCTTCAACCTTCATATTTAATGAAAATAAGACAATTGCCCATACAATTGTCAATTTTATGCAATGCATGGTAATGTATGATTATGCCTAATGAAAGTCCTAAAGTATGCTCATGCAATAATTTTTAAAAGATTTTATCTTTGAAAATACATGTTATTTGAATATTTTCAGGAAGCCCTTTTGCTCCTTGTATTGTTTCTGGGTAGACAGGATGCCCTTTTGTTCCTTGCACTACCAAATATTTATAACTTTAGTACTTGGAGCCCTTTTGTCCAAGCCGCTTGGAGCCCTTTTGTCCAAGTCATACTTTACAATACATGGAAACATCAAATAACAAGTTTGAAAACAAAACATGCAAGAGTACTAAAAACCTTTCCTTCTTTCATTTTACATAATCATACTTTTCCTTACACAATAGAGAAGTAATACCATAATCATTAAACTCTCTCTTTATACATTATCATACATGCTTGTAGAGAGGGATTCGTTCAACCTCATCTACCTTTATCATTTCTTTTATATTGTTTCCCAATATCATGCTTATCAACATCATTTACATATCAAATCTTTAAGTATTGGTTGCAATAATTTATTAACATTTCTAATCAACATTTAATATCAATGCATGATATTTATACATACAAATTATAGTCACCACAAGATAGCCAGTACTATGCCCATTTTTATCATTATTCAAGCAACATTCTTATATACAAAAGCAACACAATTTTGGTCACAAGGGCAGCTTTCTGCCAAGACCAACATTCATCATCCAAATCACAATTTTCATACATAAACACATCAATGTTTTGGTCATCAATGGATAACATCTAGCCATAAGTATTCATCACTGTTTAGTCACAATTTTAAGCAACAAAAGATCAAAATTCTAATCACAACAAGGCATGTGCTGCCATGAGCATTCAACATTATATAAGTCTTCATGTTAAGCAGGAAAACCAACAAAATTCAGCCATGAACAGTACTTGAACAGTACATGACCCCCTTTCTTATGAAAAACCCCACTTTCCATTTCTTGATTTTCATGAAAAATCAAACATACAATCATACAACAAGCTTTACCTACAATCAACTAAACTATTTTTTGAGCTTAATAGCATAAAAACTAAGCATGAAAATCATTAAACTCCATTAAAATATACTGTTCACAGCAGCCCCAAAATGTGCAGAAAAACAAGAAAGGAAAAGAAGGAAACTAAAAACTTTAACCCCCTACCTCAAGCCATGATTTTGGCCTTTGATTCCCCTTGATTTTCTCCTTCTTCTTCCATTCCTCTTTTCCTCTTTCTCTTCTTCATTTTCTCATTTTTCTGGTCTTGGTTTCTGCCCAGCAGAATACGTGAGGGACAAGAAAGAAATGTGAGAAAGCTCACTTAAATAAAACAAGCTTTAAGGGCATTTTAGTCCTTTCGTAAAACTTCCTATCTCCTAGGAATACTTTGATCTTATTATTTCAATTTTTCTAACCTCCATAAATATTAAAATAAATTCTAAGATTTACCTTAATACTTACTTCACAGTTTCCTTAATTTTCTATATCTGCACTGAGTCCATTCGGTATCAAAACACGTACTCGGTGTGCTTAAAAATACCAAACGAAGTCAGTTTACCTTCAAATTTTAAGTACAACTTTTTTAACTCATTTATGACTTAAAAGTAACTTATCCATAATTATTTCTCTTATCTAGGCAATTTATGTCATTTTCTAAGTCATTTTAGGCTACTTTCTACATTCTGTGTTGTGATAAAGTGTCTAAACTAACTCAGTTTGTTATGAAACTTTACAGATATTTTAAACTAGTATTAGGCTACCTTGGTAACCCTTTACAAGCCTAATATGTTATTGATGATGTTACATAGGATGAGTTAGGCAGCTTCGATGGACCCAACTTTTTTTTATAATTGATCCAGAAGCTACTATGAGAGAGCTTGCACTCATTATTATTATGCATGAGTATCCCTTGTCTATTATGGATCACATTTACTTTTGGAGGTACTCAAATGCTCTCCAGCCATTAGTTAATCTAGTGTCAAGAAACACAGTAAGGAGTGATGTGATGAAGATTAATCTACTAGAGAAAAAAAAAAGATCATAAGAGGTTCATCGAAAGCAATCAAGGCATGATTTCTATTACTTCTAATATGCGCACATCAAGCAACTAGAGAAGAGGGTATATGGTGATCACTGGCCATTTTGTTAATGACTCATGGAATTTACAGTCCGATATTGGTATTTGTACATGTGTCATGTCCACACACAAAGGAGGCTCTATGTGATGTATTACTCAAGTGTTTGATAAACTAGAACATTGACAGGAGACTTTCCACCATTACACTTGATAATGCATCTAGAAATGATGTAATGATTAGTGTTTTGTTGCAAAAATTGGATACCTCCTTTCTTTTCTTGTTTAGGCCTCTCACTTACATAAGATGTTGTGCACACATCCTAAGTTTAATTGTCAAGGTTGACTTGGATGTAATCAAAGACAACATAGAAAAGATTTGAGATAATATATGTTTTTGGATAGCCACACCTAAAAGAGAGGAGACATTTTAGGTAGCATGTCATAATGTGTGCATTGATTATTCTAAGAAGTTAGTTCTTGATTATCCAACTTGATGGAATTCTACATATCTTACGCTTCAAACTGCTATGGAGTTCAAAGATACACATAGTCGTGTCAAGTTTCTTAAGCCTTTATATAAGGTAGTGCCATCTCAAGAGAAGTGTAATTTGGCAAATGATATCTATGGGAAGTTGAAGAAGTTTCATGAGGTGACTGAAGCCTTCTCTAAGATAAAATACCCCAATGCCAATCTTTATTTTCTCAAGATTTATAAGATTCAATTGGCAATTAAGCAATGGTTTAGCTCCTCAAATCCTATCATTCAGGTGATCTTTAATTTTGTCATTAGACCAAAGATCCATTCTTATGTTCATATCTAATAGATCTCTATAAGCATTACGGTGATTTTTTGTCTTCCTTCCTCATTGAGAATAATGTATATTATATTGTCACACATTTTTTCTCAATGTGCATCACATCAAGATTATGACCCAACAAATTATACTCCTAATACGGAAGTTAAAAAAATATATTTTTCTTCCTCCATTGTTATGTCTCATCTTTCTCAGTGCTTATGTCATATCTACTTTTACCTTTGTTATCTTCAACCTTTAGTTCTTTCCCAAATATGACATTGATATTTCCTAGTTATTTCAAAACTTCTGATCTAGACAAGACAAAATGAATTTGGTTCAACCTACCATCTAGAAAATGTCAATGCCCTATGAAACACCACTTCCTAATATATGAAAGACGACAAGGAATTGACTCAAAGTTGCAAGAAGGACAAGCTAAACTAATATAAGTATTCCATCCAGATAATGTCCCAAGTCCAGCAAAATCACTAATTATCCACATTAGCGTTGCTTACATTGTAAACATCTCATTCTTTGATGCATCAAATATTGTGATGTAGTCATTTTGGAGTATGCTAACAAGAGAGACAATGGTGCAATAATGGTTATCGATATATACCAACAAATTAAAATGGCTATTGGAGTACACATGTAGTAGGAGTATGCCAATGATAGTGGTTTCCAGAGGACATTGGAGATGGTGCAGATAGGTAAAGTATGACAGCAACTTTGGTGGTTGGAATAGTTGGTGGTGGAATACGCTAACAAGAAAGGCAATCAATAATGAAATATAAAAAAAATTTTAAAAAACATTTTCATATTGTAGAAAAAGTCTTAGTGCTTAGAATTATAATTTTTAAAGTCTAAGCTAAGAACCACATAGCCCATTTGACCAAAGGGCTTTTTGAGTATAACCCATAAATCTCAAAAACTTAGTGGGTAAAGGCTAGGGAAAATATTTGACTTCACATTTAAGTCATCATATTATTATTTGTAAAGGCATTGCAAACTCAAGCTTGGATGTGGATGAAATGCTTCCTAACCAAGATGGAAAGTTTAGAATGAGAAATATTAATAAAAAGGCCTATATAATTCAACATGATCATGCTTTTTGTTGAATATGAGAATATCAAATATTAGGTAGATTATTTAAATCTTGATGCTATGATGACTCTAGGAATACTGTTACTTTGTCTAATGTTCAAAAAACTTATTTCAAAGAGAAGGCCAAACTTAAGCAAATTATGTTTAGGATTCCTAATAGAGTTTGTTTTTAAATTTTGATGTGTGGACAACATCTACTACTGAGGATTATATTTAACTGCTCATTTTGTTGATGATATTGGAAATTAATCAATAAAATTAACTTTTGTCAAATGAAGCCTCCTCACATTGGAGTAGAATTGAATGTCACTTTATTTGATTGTTTGAAGTAGTGGTAATTAGATAAGAAACTATTTTCTATTACCTTGAACAATGCTTCTGCAAATGATAACAAACAATATATCTTGAAAAACAACCATCTTTATATGTAGAATAATTTATTGTGTGATCGTGAGCTTTTTCATGTGTATTGTCTTACTTATATACTAAACCTCATCATTCAATAGGGCTTAAAGTGGCATATGAAGCCTTGTTTAAAATTAGAGAGAGAAGATGTGAGGATGGTCAAATTCTACGAATATGTGCAACAAGCAAGCATTGACATAGACATTGTTTTTCAATTAGATAAATTAGGAACATATTTAATGCTTGAAAGTGCAATCAAGTACAAAAAAAAAACATGATATTCTTAAGGTGATAGATAGAAGTTACAGATATTGTCCATTAAATGAATATTTAAGGAGGGAAAAGAAATGTATGAATTCTTTGAACCATTCTATGAGACTACAAAGATGATCTCTAGTTCATCTTACCCGACCTCAAACTTATATTTTATGCAAGTTTAGAAATTTGAATGGATGTTGGATGAGAACTTGTTTAATGATGATGATGTAATAAGGGACATGTTTATGATGGTGAAAGGAAAAGTTGACAAATATTGGAAGGAGTATAATGTAGCTCTTGCTTTTGAAAGTTTTTTTTTAAACAAAGCTTGATCCTTCGGCCTCTAAAAATAAAGTTAAAAATGTGAGGAAAAAGTTTGAGAAGCTTTATAAAGAATATGCAAGCAACTTCAATGCACCATGTGATTCTCATTCTCACTCATCCAATGAATCTACTATGTTGCATAGGATAACAGGAAGTGGAGAAAGAAGTATGCCTAATAGATCAAAAGTATTCAGTGTATGTTTTTTATGCTAACTTAGTATTTATTTGTTTCTTACCATCATTATTGTTTTGCTTATATGATTAACATATTATATCTTAGAGGAGTTCAAAATATTTCAAAATGAAGCTAAATCTAATAGTAGCAAGAGTAAATTAAATCTTTATTTGGATGAACCGTTGTTGACTAATTTGGTAAGTGCACCAAATTGTAAAATAATAAAATATTGAGTAGAGTATCGTTCTTTCAAAGATTGGGTTGTCAAATACCACTTCACTAATCCAACAACTATCTAAGCAATGAATTGATTTAAGATGAATTCCAAAAGAAAACAAATAATTAAAAGAAAAATAACCAATCAATTTAAAAATAGCAAAAAAGATCATAATGAAAAATTAGAGGGTAACTTGCAATGATGAGGACACTAAAGATCCAATTTCACTTGATTTTTATGACTAGTATTTAGGACTTCAATCTAATTAAGTTCTAATTAATCAATTAATGGGGAGATTCCCTTATTTAAATAATATTACCTAATTTTTTGGTATATCAATTCTTTTTAATCCTAGAAACTCAATCAGTAATCCCTTAAGTTAAGTCCAAGAATTAAAGGTATTATTTGATTTATGGAGTCTCAAGCAAAACTCACACAATCAACAACTTCTATTTCTAAATAATCAAGATTATGACATTTATCATATGGTCTAGTCATGCACAAATTTTTTAATTTCTTACACAACTCATAAGATCAATTTATGTATGATCAAGTCATAAAAACATTAAGAGCAATGATAAACAATCAATTGAGTAAAGAGAAACTTAAATTAAAACAAAAAAAATCCAAATACATAATCATCCAAATCAAGTTACATCTTTACCCTAATATAAAGAGAATTTAGCTATTCATAACAATGAAAATACAAGACAATTAAAGAAGAAAAAGAAGCATCACGAATCAATCCTAGAATAGAGAATTTTGGATGTATTCAATGGTGATCTTTTCTTAGCCTCCAAAATTCTATGTCTTTCCTCCTTAAGCTTTCTCATTTTTCACTTACTTTCTTCCTCTCTCTAAAAGTCCCCCCTTAAAATCCTTCTTCTTTTCTTCTTAATCCTGTTTAAATAGAGTAGTAAACTTATAGGGTTTAAATATGAAGTGAGTGCCAAGAATGAGCCCCAATTGAAGTTAAGAAGGGTCACAAATCACTTAAAATCAGATAAGGTCGCATGGCAACATTGGGAGAAGCACGATCATGTCTACTATGTTGTTGCTCATCCTTCAGATGATAGAACTAGCTTTTGTAATAAACATAAAATTTGTACATTTTTTGTTAGCTTTCTCACGCCACAAGATTCACATCGATTCAATATCTCTAGCTTGATATATGCTCAAAATATTGCAACAAGGTCAGAAATTCTATGAATTTGAATTCAAATTTGTAATAGAATTTCATTTCTTCAAATATCCTTATCCAATCTTAAACTAAAATCTATTTTGAGTTTTTCACCAACAATTTAGGCTTTAGATGAGAATTAATATTTGGATAAATCCATTTTTAAGCACTCTATTTTCAAGGTCTCCCAATTTAATCCAAATTTCTTTAGATTTTACCAAAAAAATCAAATAAATGAAAAGACTAGGCAAAGAAATAATTACTTAAAATTAAGTGAAATAACTAAAATCAAATAAAAACTAATAAAATTAAATTAAAATCTTAATAAATAAACTCAAATATGTGTGCAATTTTGCAACACATAAACCACAAGTTGATTATGATGAAAGTGAGGATTTTGATGTTAATTATTGAAAGATTAATGAGAAAACATTTCTCATACTTTCTATCATGCATGAGATGTGCTCAGTATTCCGATGCTACAATGGCATCAAAATCTGCATTTTAGTATTGGTGGATGTGTTCTCACCAAGTACAGATGTTCTACTTTCTTAAAAATGTTCAATTGCTGATTAACACTAGAAATTGGTTACATGATTTTGTTCCAAATCTTAATGGTAATGTTTTGTGTTATCGTATATAATCTTTTCATAACTATATGTAATCTTTGTTGATTATGATGGGATTGATTATCTAATTGTTTTTCAATTGGTTGTGCATTTCAGATGAAGATAATTATTGATTTGATGCAAAATTGCATACATCTTTGGGTTTTATTTGTTAGCATTTCTATTTTATTTTAATTAGTTTTATTTCGATTATTAAATTGAGAGATAAAGCTTTGAAATGATTTTAATCAAATCCTAAATCTTATCCAAAGTCTAAATTGTTGATGAAGACTCAAAAGATTCTGATTAGTTTGTTATCCTTATTAGAACATCAATGAGTTAGAAACCTAATCAAAATGTGCAACAGTCACCAAATCAGAATAAATACTAGGTAGCATCTTTGACACTAAAAGAGACAAAATGGGAGACGTAGTATTGGAAAGACGAAAAAGCAAAAAGAAGTGACGTAGAGCAAGAAGAAGGAAGCATATCAATGGGTTTTGATTTTATTTTCTTCTTCTAATGCCTATTATGAGCATGATTGAATTTCTTATAGCAATATTCAATTTTATCATCAGCTAAATTTCTTTTAGGGGATTGATGTAGCTTGAATCTTTGAATATTTGCACTTGTTAAATTGATTTTCTTCATCTAAGCAATAATTTATTTTTATTTTTTTTTTGTCTGTATCTTAGAATCACAACAAAAGCATAATTCCTTAATTTGACATAGGTAATAAACTTTATAAGTATACAATCAAAATGAGAGTAAAGATTTGCCTTGTAAGGAGAGTTGGTTAATCATAGATCTTAATGAATTGATTAATACCTGTATATTATTACTATTGGAAATAGGTAATATGTGTTCTTCAATATGTTTGGTATGACTTAGAAGAAAAAATTAAATAATTTAGGATTATCTCTCCTTGCATGTGATGATTAAAATTGAATTATCAATCAATTAAGTTAAATAGGGTTGATTCAAGTGAAATAAAAATGCCCTTGCTTAATCGATATTACTTTCGTCTCTTGTTAGTCCTTGCCTCGTTGGAATTTAATTCAATAGTTTTAGTTTTGTTAAATTTTAAGTTAATGAAAGTCTCTTTCGGTAGTTTAAATAATAGTAGAGTTAATATAATTTTGATAATTAGTGAATGCTTTCTATGAGAACGATATCTTATTCACTTTTTTATTACTTGATTGATTTCGTGTACTTTCAAAATTTCCCTATCAATTATAAAACTTTTGGTCATGTGACATCAACATCGGAGAACAATGTACACCAAGAGGATCAAATTGAAGACTAAAAAGGAATTGCGTGAACTTGTAGTTGAATAGTGAACTTTGAAGTGTTGTTATGCATTTGCATTTGCTGTTTTAAGTTGTTTAATTGTTAGTTATCTCAAGATGCTTGTTGTTTAGTGACTGATAGTTATCTACTCTACAAGGTCTCTTTTCCATCGTTCACACCTATGAAGTGAAGAGGTTGAGTACCCGATGCTGGAAGACAATTCTTTGCATATCAGAAGAAGAATGAAGGGAATGGGACCTTAGAACCTAATTAAAGAAATCTTTTCAGTATTTGAGTTGTTTAATTGAGTACTTAGATTTATCTCAAATTAAGTACTTTGAGTTGTTTTAATTGGGATACCATTCTATTATCAGTAATAATGAACCAAGCCGTTCAAACTTTTCATTTAACCAAGTTGTCTAGTTTTTTTGTTTTCATTATATAGTTGTTTGACAATCTCGATATCTACAACAAGGCTGTGAATATTTATTTATCCTCAACCTAACTTTTGAGGCTCTCAAGGTACTAACTAACTTTTGTTGTTTCTCTATGATCTTCTACAAGTATTTACCATGTGCTTCAATTCTCAATTATAACTACTTTTGAACCTGGAATATCATTAATTCAATGTGATTTTTAATATTACAATGCTTTTAAGTAGTTTTTGTATTGTATTATTTTAAGTAGCTGCAAATCAATCATATTATATTGTTCTTGAAATATGCCTTTGTAACACTTACATTGATCATCATGTAACACTATAATTGGTCTCCTCTTGGTTTAATTTGATAGATATGTTGCTTTTGCTTTCTTTCATTTGCTAGGTTAGTAACAAGCAGAAGCAGTTCAGCATTTCTACTCATCATGGGTCCATTACAATTTACATTGCATAAGAATATCAAGTTCTAAAGAAAACATTGAGGCAACAATTTTCTAATGGTCTCTGCAAGTATATAGTTATGTTATGAAATTTGTAGTCATTTGTATGCCATTAAATTGTCTGTAATTCTCATAGTTGAGATTTGGGTGATTCAAGGTGCAGTATCCTAATTGAAGATTGTGAACCATTTTCTGAGGACTTATGGACATATATCAAGATAAGCAAGTTTTTGGTTTGTCTGTACTTTTTATACTCTTCTATGCTTCCTGGTGTTCTTTTTCACGCATAATGCTTCCTCAATATGAAATTCTTAGTTCCATATTTACTCAGGTAGAACATTTGGCACTTGAGGAAACATCAGTTTTTCCAAGGTTTTGAAGCTATCCTTTATTTTGTTATTAGTTTCTAGATAATTTTGAAATTTATTTCTTTTGCTATGCATAGTTTGGGGTTGGTATACAAGTTGTAGTAGTTAGGTCCATTCTTTATTCAGTTGTGCCTCAGCTTGCTTTAGGCTAGGCTTAAAATAGATTCTTTTTTGTGCTATGTTGTATTTTGCACCTAGAATTCGAAATTCAGCAGAAAATATGACATACTCAATTAGCAAACTCTATAAATGTCTTTTGATGTGTATGTTCATGTGTTTTTCCCTGCAGCTTATATTCAAAATATGGAATCCATAGCTTGCCTGCTATCTTTCTGGTGAACCGAACATGTAGGGTGAGATATCGTGGTCGAAACAATCTTAACTCCCTTGTAGAGTTTTACGAGAGAAACACGTGTAAGCATACCCTAAATCTTGTTTGTATATTTGTAAATTTTTATGAAATTTCTAACTACCATTTTTTTACCTTATTCGGGTTTGATAGCTTGTTGATTTGTGTTAATGACCCTTGGGAATGTTTTTTTTTAATGTCATAATTTACATAGAAAATTAATGTGTTGAAAATAACGATTTTAGAGTCTAACAAACTTCAATGACTGATAATAACCTTATCCTGTAATTTAAGCTTATACTTCAGTTAACCTGTTTTACCTGTCCTAGGATTTAAAGCGCATTAAAATATTGTTATTGGTCAATTAAGTAGCTTGGTGAGGATCAACATTCAACTACAAAGTTATTGATGAGGTTGTCTCTCAAAAAAATATCAAATATGGAGTCATACTTATGATATGTGCTCCTAGCTTTGATATTCAAATTACTCTCATAAATTGTGCTCATTATAATTATTAAACTCGGATCAGTCATTGATTCGATTGAAATATTAGGTTAATGAATTATTGGATTGTGAGTCAATGATCGAATTATATAAAATAAAATAAATATACAAATATTTAATATAAAAATTTACATAAAAAATGTTTTTGGGCCAGAAAATTTGCACCTATCTCACAATTTGGATAGCAAAGCCCAAACCTACTTGCTTTTCTTTTATGTTATATATTATTTCAACATAATTGAATGATATATGTTATGCCACGTTGTTAAATTTCATTGACAATCCTTTGTCATCAGCTTCAAGTTTCAAAACCCAAAAAGCCAATTAAAAATTGAAAAGCTTTGCACTTTCTTCACCGCACCAGACTCCGCTCCATCATATACGTACAAAATGCACCCATGGCATCACCATCACCGCACCACCTCTTCGTTAGGTTGCTGATAAGGTCCATTTTTAGCATCACCACGCACCACCTTTGAGTCACCATCACAGCACCAGTGGTGGAAATTTTTTGGACATGAGGTACGGCTTGGTGGACGGTCTTATGCTGGTGGTTTTACAGACTGGTTCCAACGACAACTGTCGTGTGCCTTTTATAGATGAGGTTCAAGTCGGTTCAACAACAACCTACCAAGTCGCCGAGTCACTCCAAAACCAGTTGAGTTACACGATTTTTTTCGATTCACATGCAGATTCGATTCAATAGCCTGATCGAACCGGTCATGTAACCGGTTTTCTGGTTCTCGTCGACCGGTCCAAGCCTGGTTTTATAACACTGGTGCTCACCTCACACTCACTTATGATATTCCACTCTCTTATCCTATGTTTAGATGATAAGTAACGAGAAGAATGGAAATGACATTTTTTGTTTGAGAGTTTTAAAAAGTGTGAGAACAGAACGAAACACATAACAAATCATTTGTCCATTCTTTTTCTCAAATATTTAATTTTTATTTTCTTAAAATTAAAGTGAAATAAGAGGAACATATGAATAATTATATTTCATTTCGTTAATAAAACTTCACAAATAAAAAAATAAAAATTATGTTTTATTTTATTTTTTTATTCTATTTCTACTTATTTCATTTATTTTTTTAATAAAAAAACATTCAAACATATAATTAATACATAATTGGGTAAAGACTTCCAATACTTTCAACCAAAAATAAAACTAAGACAAGGCTATTACCAGAAAATAAATTAAAATAAGACGAGGCCTAACCTAGTTCAAGTGGCTATGGCGAATGGTAATTTTGTTAGGCAAAAGGAATATTTCTTTTTTTAAAATTTTTTTTTTAGATTTTGTCAGCGAATTAATTTTCGTGTCAAATTAATCTTTTAATTTATCAAATTTAACACACTATTTTTCTGAAAATTAACTTTATTAATATCATTAATGGTATGATCCCACTTAGCTCTAGCACAATGTTAAATAAGTATACGTAGATGGCATTTGACTTGATTTTTTCTTTCTGCTTTTTGACTCTGAGTGGCTACCATAGAGGGTTTGGAGCAGTATGCGTATTTAATGTTAGACGAAATTCCACCTGGCTTGGAGTGGCTCAAGGCAGAGAGGATGGACATTGGTACGGTTGGCTCTACGTCTACGACATGGGTTCATGGTGGAGCTCTGGCCTTGGTGGACTCGGTTTAGTGGCTGCCATGGAGGGTTTGATTTCTGTGGGTGCGAATGGAGTTTACCAACAAGAGAAAAATCTACTCTTGCATTTTGTGGGTACTACAGGGCAGGAAATATTTTGGGTTGTGCGAATGTGTTGGGTGATTTTAGCTATGAGTTTGGGTTGATTTTTGGGTGATCGGTTTGGATGTGTGATGGTTGGGTGCTTGGTGTGTCTCTACTAAAACAGGTTGCTTTGATGTGTGGAAGTTATGGGTTTTTTGAGTTTTGTTGAGGTGGCTCAGCGGTTCTGGGTTTCTTGGTGGTTATGGTTTATGGCAGGGTGGTTAACAGTTGAAGTTTTAGAAGAATGGGGCTAGTTGAGTGGGTTAAGCTCGTGGAGGGGAACGGTGCTGGTGACTTTTGGGTGGTGCTGGTGAGTTTTGGGTGGCGCAGGTGCAATTTCTTGGCTGTGCATTAGTGTTCGTTTGTTGGGTTCGAAGGTTGGGGTGCGAAGGATAGGCATTTGCGCGTTGGTTGAAGTGGTGCTTAGTTATGAGTTACAGAAGCTCCAAAGGAAATAAAAATGAAGATGTTGACAATGAACTTTACTATAAGCTAAGAGATCAAAACCCATACAACTTGTTCACATGTCCCCAATTCTCTCTTTTTCCTTGACAATCTATCAAATTTTCACCACCTTCCATTCTTAAACACCAACGCGCATCCTCTACCATGAGCCACTCCAAACCAGGTGCTGTCAATTTCATCCTCTACCTTATTTAACGTCGTTTCTGCCTCTTAGGAGTTTAGGTGGAATTATTGCGTTAATGGTATTATGAGAGTTAGCCTTCAAGAAAATGGTATGTTACTTTAATTAACACGCGTGCTAGCTTGGCTAATTGTTGGCTCTATATCCAAGTATTATCACATTATTTAAGGAGTTTATAAAACATGAGAAGTCAAACTCTTTTTAACATTTCTTTTTTTTGTACACGCCAGCGGAGTATTCGTTTCAAATAATCAGATCCTGGTTCCTATTGGCACCTAACTTAGCAAAATAATCAGCACAGAAGTTGCTTTGTCGAAGGGCATGAGTGATTTGGATACACCAGTCTCTTTTCAGCAGCTCCAGAATATCACCAATGAGTGCAATATAAGCATGAAATCATGGTATGGAAACACAGCGGCAACCAGTCTAAAGGCCTCCATATAGTCCGTTTCACACCAGATTGCCCTATACCCCAAATTCCAGGCCAAAAAATGGCCATGTTTGATGGCTAGCAAAACTCTTTTATCATTCTGACAAATAATTAGAGGATGATGTATATAATTTTACATGGCAATAGATTAAGATTAAACTCATTTGATTAAATGCTATAGATAGTTGAAATGGCTAGTGTGGATGGTGATTTGGTTTAAGATCATAGATATAATTTCTAATATAGCGAAAAGGTAAAAATAATAATAAATAAAGAAATTATCCATGCACTTTTAAGATTGTATCAGTTACAGACTACAAAGAATACACACTAACGAAACCAAAATGTTTACAGATCTATTCATGGGAGCATCATGAACCTTGCCTCAAATTTCAAAGAATGGAGGATAAAGCTAGCTCATCTTGAGAGCACCTTGATTTTTCAAAATGTTTTCACTGATACTCACTTTTGTGCAGCCGGGGGAGTTCTGTAATAAGCTGGAACAGTTGCAGGGAAAAACATCTGACGAACCCCTTCTGCCTTAATTATGGGCAAGATGATTCCAGATGCACCCTAGCAAAATATAAATTTGGTTTTCCGGAATTAATTTCCCTGCTATTTATTCAGACGAAAAAAATTGAATTAAATATATATATACTTACAGAGATTAATCGAGCTCCAATCCATATCCGCTTAGGTGAAGGAAATGGTAATACTAAACGGCCAACACCAAATATTGCAACAGCAAAGAAATGGAGAACCAAGCTCAAGGGACGAGGGTTTAATCCTGAAAGTAAAGAGACTGGTCCTTCCGAGAATAGGCCTCCAAGGCTCAGATAATCAAAGCAAGCTTGGCGCATTTCCTTCCTTGCCTGATCAGGGGATGCACAAAAAACCTTGTAAAGGGCTCCTGCCAACGTATTTATGGTGGATGCCACTGGCTGCAAATTGAAAGACTAACATTAGCTTATTAAGTACTGAGTTGAGTGAAGTCAGGATTGTTGCATCGAAGGCATTCTGCTTCATCTTAAATTAAAAATTAGACAATAAGCAGAACAACATAGCTTTGTGAATGCTTATTCGTTGCATTAGCAATTTAATTAAAAAAAAGCAGACAACATTACCTTACGCAAGGTATAGAAGGATTCAAGGTATTTGCTAAGTGTGGGTGCATCATTCAAGTCAAGCAAAGGCCTGAGAAGATTTCTCAGAACCACAATATCAGACAATGCCACAGTCATTCCGCCCCCCGTTAGAGGGTGCCGCATGTTGAATGCATCTCCCATCAGAAGGGCTCCAGGAGTAGGAAGAGGATCTGCTGGCATGCTTCTGTTCGGCATTGTCCTTATGTTGCCTTTGTCCACTGCAGCTATGAAAGCATCATAAAGCTCAGGGGGAATCTGCAATAATTTGCCACTTGGTTATCATCTAAAAGACCAATAACTGTGAATGTTAACAAAATTCTATTCTCAATGAAAGAAGGGTAATCACATGCCAAGGTTAAAAAATAATTTATAGAACTTATAGCATAAATGGGTACCTGTGGAGCCACCACTGTCTTCAAATATTTTGCCATTTCACCGTTTGAAATAGAAGGAACCTTCTGACCAGGTACATCGACCAGACAGCGAACCTCTGTACTACTTATAGGATAAAACAGAACTGGCGAAGGATCTCCCAGTATGACATGGCCATGATTTGCACATGGAAGTTCACAATTCTCTAAAACTAAGCCAACAAAACAAGAGGGAATATCTACCTGCAAATAAAGCATTAAAAAATATTAATGATCCAGAATTCAACAGACTGCTCCTTCTTGCAAGCATGTCCAAATGAATTATAGCAAAATGTTAATTTATAGTATGGATGTTGGTTATTTCATAGGAAAAAGTTGACCAATTTGACCGTGAAAACTCCTTCACAGAATTAAGCTTAAAGGAATTCTCACCTTAGGTTTACAAAGAGAGCGACGCAAGTTTGAGAAACAGCCATCACAAACAATGGTAAGGGGAGCATATGATGTCAACTCCTGACCATCTTTGGTCTTGTACTGTACACCTTTAATTGTCCCCTTCTCTTCAAGTAGGGAAGTGACTGTTCCTTGCTCCAATCGTACACTGCAGAATATTTAAAAAGAAAATCATCATGTAAATATGAGTTAAAAAGAAAATACCTTTAGCTCAATAGAAGAACGGATTATATTTAAAATTCTCAAAATATCATTTCTGATTTGTATTACGAGAATTCATATCACTTGACTGTATGTATGATGATATGATCAAATACCAGGAGACAGAAGCTAATAACATAACAACTTTCAACCAAATTACTTTGGTTCAAGTAACATGATTAAAATATCTAACTTAATCAATTCAAATGGCATCTATGTGAAACATAGAAACTGAGGTAAAATTTTACATTTACTACAAAAATTAAATCCTAAACGTAGAATCATAGGTAGTTGCAACCCTAAAGCAAGTCAATCTTTATATATGACAATCAAGAACATAACCAAACACTTGGGAAGAAATCAATACTTGGGAAGGGAAGCAGCCTTCTCCCGCATCCTCTGAATAAAACGCCCATTGTGAAAGCTTCTGCCAGAGACATCTGAGTGAAACTTCTCCAAGGGATAAGAGAGACGAGTATGTTTCCCATCCTTGAAAAGAGCATAACCAAACACTTGCTGAGCATCAATTTTCTCCACACAATCTGCAGTTAACACAAGACAGACCATTTGGTAAGGATGCTTTGCTCTAACTGGAGTTAAATGGACAAAATTTCTTACGTGTATTTTGACCATTCATGAACAGCCATAATCTAGAAGTACAATAAATTATAAATGATATGCAAGTCGTTAAGTTTGCACTACCTTCAAGTCCCAGCTCAACTAATTTGAGATAGCCGCCAGGTTGTAGCAACTCTCCAACAATTCGGTCAGGCTCACTCAGATCTCTTTCAATGACATGTACTCGACGCCCATCCTGTAATACATAATATCTCTATAGTCAATACTCAATAGATATCTCTGTATTGGAAAAAAACTACTCAACCTTAATAGGTAACACAATTCGTAAGAGTTAAAAAACTCCCAAAAATTATTTATGTCCTGAATCCCACTGATCAACAACTCAACACAAACAAGATAGTTACTAGGAATATAGACGATCAACCTGAGAAAGATGAGGGCTGCATAACCCATAGTAAAGTTCAATCCTCTTATGTGGTCTTATAGCAGACAGTATAACTGAATAGTATGACGATAACAACCAAGCCAGATATGTTAAGAATGTTAACAGAATCGTCAAGTGAATGTAGTGAATCGAAATTTGCAATAAAGTAATAGTGAAAAATCACAGTCCAGTGAGATTTGGAATCGCAGAAACATGTAAACTGCCTGCCACTAAAATTAATAAATATTCAACTGAAGACTGTTAATTTCCAGTTTTCTGCAAATATCTATAATCACGCCAATGGAGATATTAGGCTGCACCTTTATATTAAACCAAATAAAATTTCACACTTTAATTGTTGACTTCCTGTCCTTGAATATATTCTTTAAAAAACAAAATATATATTTTTTAAAATAAAAAGAGTATCCTGAATCAGACATATTACAACTTCAGCTGCTTAGAAGAGAAAAAATAAAACTCCAGAGTGTTTAACTGTCAAAGTGTTCAATTACAAAACCACATAATATTGAGAGATCCTCATGTGCTTCCGGAGCAATAGAAATAGATGAGAAATCTGCAGGATCACTGTCTACAACGAATTGCAATTTACATTCATTTTTCTTCAACACACATAGTTGACAATAAAATCAGAGAGAAACACAATATCCTTTATTTTCCATTGGTGAAACAACTCTTTTCATTAACATTTTTCTCTCAAATTCAAATTTCCTATATTCAAATAACGCCTACTATTCTCATTATTTTGAGAACCTTAAACAGATAGAAACAAAGAATCAAATGCAAGAGGAAGAACGCATCAACAAAGAAACAGGTGAATAAATTGAAATACCTTGCCGAGAGTGTGAGCCAGAGCGGAGCCAGCGACACCAGCTCCGACGATGATGACGTCAGCGTCGCCGTTACGCTTCTCGGATCTGCATTCTCCGGCGGCGGTGGTTACGCTCTCCGTGCGCTGAGCAGCCTTCTCCGGCGAAGCGAGACGATTCTTTCCGGCGAAAAGCAAATTGTAGAGAGCAAAGAGGCTCAGCACGAAGCAAAGAATCCAACCGACCACGTAGGGATCCACCATTTCGGAAATGTAAATCGGAGAAACCTCCCAGGAAAAAAGAGACGGCGACGGCGACGGCAACTGCAACGACGAGCGAGGAGAAGGTGTTCGCTCGCTCGCGCTCTCTCTCTCTCTCTCTCTCTCTAGTTTCTCTCTCTGCCTAGCTGGCAAATGAGCTGTAAACGTCTCAGTCACCGTAACAGAACTGAGGGAAATTTTAAGGAGAGTGCGCATTTTATAGGGCATGCGGGGCTCGTTGTTTGTCACGGCCTTATTAGTCATTAACTGTATCCTATGAAACAAGCACACGCTATTTCTGAAGTTTATTCTCACGTGAGAGCCGTATGAAAAATGATCATCTTATATTTTTAAAAAAAATATAAGTATTATTTAAATCTTTTTCAATGAATGTAATTGAGTAATAATAATAATAATAATAATAATATATATATAAATAAATAATATTAAATAAAATATAAAAAAATATAACTATTATTTGATATAAGAATATAAAATTATTATCAAATATATAGAAATATTTATATGACATTCGTGTTTTGTATATTTAAATATATTTAATTTAAAAAATTATTTTTTAATTTAGGCATATTTTAAACATATTTAGATATATCTTTAACATGTTTAAAAAATTTAGGACACAATTTCAATATAACTTATTAATTTTTTTTAAATATTAATTTTTATGATTAATATTCAATTAGTAAACTCAGAATCACTCAAGTTTAATCATATGACTAACGTCTTAAGTTACTATTTTCACATATCAATATTTTAAGTTTTATTTTTTTACACGTCACTATTAGACTTTTAAATTTTATCTTTTCATACATTATTATTTTCATTGCTCATTCTACCTCTATTCAGTATCAAGTCATCCACTTTATCGTCATCGAAGTTTACCTCACATTAATATTTTATCTAATTAATTTTTTTTAAATGAGCATGTATTTGTATATGATTAGTTCTATTAAGAGAAGTTGATTTATGATATTTTAAAAAAAATATCAATAAAAATTATATTTCATATTTTTTAAGAAAAGTTTATTAAGTAATAACTATTGATACATATGATATATATTAAAATATTATTAATTTTTTAAATTTATAAAAATAATATTAATAAATTATAATTTTTTTTAAATTTTATAATTTTATATATATATAAATCAATTTTTTTAATTTATTTTAATATAAATTAATTTCTTTAAACCAATTATACATAAAAAAATTTATATATTATGTCTATATTTTATAATTTTTTAAATTTAATGTATCTTTATGTTCATATTTATATTATATCTCGTGTTTATATCTGGTTGTATCTGATCCTAAACAGCAAAAGGAAAATGAAAAGAGGGTTTCCCGCTAATTTGAGCCGCATGGCCCGGTGTGGGTATTGTTGGTCAATGCACGCAACTCCCGCTCGGCTTTGACTCTCCTTTGTACTCGGGCTTCCAATGAACAATAAAAATTCGTCGCTTACGTTAGCTGAAAATGATTAGAGTAGTGAAAAATAAAATAAATAATTACTTTTTTTTTACAAAGAGATTTATGAGTCAGTGAGTTAATGTATATGGAGGTCAGCAACGAAGATATAAACACGTTTGGTTTGTTTTTTATATTTTTAAATTAAAATATTTTTGCTTATGTTTATAAAAATGTTTTTTATTTTTTATTTTTTATTTGAAAAAATAATATAATATTTTTATAATTGTAAATAAGAATATATCAATTAAAAATGAAAATAAAAAACAAAACAAACCCTTAAAGAAAAACGATGTTAATTTAATTTTAGCCCAATGTTAAATAATTCTCAAATAAATTTGGTGTCAATGAGGGTTTACTTAAGTATTCGAAGAAAAATGATGGTTAACTTATTGGGTAATATTAAACATTGACTCAAATTTGGTGTCAATTTACTTTAAGTCTTCAAAGAAAAATGATGGTTAACTTATTGTTAGAAATTTAAATATGAATGTTGAAGTCTTACATTAGTAAAGAATAGACAAGTTAAAGGTTATATAAGTGAAAAAGACTCATAGACCTAATGTCTTAAGGTTTTAGGTTAAGATGTGATATCAAGTTCATTTATGTAGTTTTTCACTTAATTCATTGATGGAGATTTTTCTGACTTTTGAGTTCCCCTACGGTCCAACAAATGGTATCAGAGCCGATGGTTCGGTTTGGGTAAGTATTGGTGTGAACGACAGTAGTTGGTAGATTCATGTGAAAAGTCTCTTGTATCTAAAGTCTTTCTAGCGATGTAAAGGTTAGGCGGCGTGTTCCCGATCCGTTGTAAATGATAGATGACGACGGTATAAGTATGAAGAAGAGCATGTGTAGCCCGATCTGGAGGAGATGAGGCTCTTAGATGCGAGCTGAGCTCTTGGTGACACCGTCAGATGCTTGATAGGCTTTTGCTTGAAGGGAAGTGATTGTGTGTAAAGGACTCACACTTGAAGAGAAAAATATTAAAAAGATTATGATATGATATCAAACTCATTTATATAGTTCTTCACTTAACTCATTGATAGATATTTCCTTAACTTTTGGACTCCCCATACCGCCTAACACTTATTGAGTAATATTGAACATTGACTCAAATATTTTAGTTTCAGTTTCATCCTTTGTTACTCGTATAATATTTGTAGTTCAAAAGTTAAATTTAATCGTCTTTACAACTCAAAATCAATTAAATAAGTATTATAAATTTTGAAAAATATAGCTACATCTTTTTTATAACGACACAAACATATATAAAAAAGGTGACAAATATTAGTATAACGTGGCAAACGTAACCTATATTTTAAAGATATATGGCAAAAATATTTCCAAGTATCAATCTATGATAGCATAATTTTTTTTTTTTAAAGAAAGTTAGTCTCATCTTAATTATTTTTCGTTTACACGTCAATATTGTTATCACAAAATGAAACTATATCTAATTGTGAGAAGTGTTTTGCACTATATATGAAATATAAAATCCTGTTTAATTAGCTTTGAATATGAATTAAATTAAACTTAGCGTGAAATTATATAGATGAAATATACAATTAACCACTTTTTATTATTTTATTTGTTTTTATGTTTTTAAATAATTAATTGTTGTCTTTATGAATGTACTTTGGACAGTATACCTAATGAAATGACGAGGAAAGTGATACAAATTAGGGCGGCTGCATAATGCATTGGATCAATATATCTTGACGGAATTTGGTAGATCCGTGCGTTCTGCGTGCAAAGCATGGCTTATTTTCTATCCTTTTATTTCCCCCGTGCTTTAGTTGTTAAATTAATTAATAAGCATGAAGCAGTAATCTAAGAGTGTGTTTGGTAATGATTAGATTAGTTTTTTTTGTAAAAAAATTATTGTAATAGTATTTAATCATATTTAACAAAATCAACTTTAATTTTTGTACGAAATTTAATGTAAAATAAATACTTTTTAAAGTTAATTTTCATAATCTTGAAAATTGAAACTTATGATTTTAGTTTATAAATTATTTTTTACACTTTAATATATAAATATTATTTTATCCTCAATCAAATAATATTTTTAATTATTTTATATTTATTTTAGTAATTTAATGTATAAAAGTGATTCTTTTTTATACCGCTTCAAATGAATCGATTAACTTAAAATTAATTTTTAACTAATGTATCCAAATATAAAAATAATTTAATTATAATCGATTATAATTAATTATAGAAAAAAAAAATTATACAATAATTAATTACTGAACATAATTAAATTTTCACAACTTTCACAAATACACACTAATTTTTAAAATTAGAACAAAACCACGGGTAACAAATCAAGGGGCTGTTGTATTGCATCCAAGCAACTTTCGTCTAACAAGGAAATAATGTAATTATAGAGACGTTTATAATGCACTTTAAATATTTTTTAACATTGATATTATATTGATTTTATTTATTGTAGTAAGTAAAAATTGTTGACTTTATATATTTTTTTATTGTAAATTTTGTGTAAATACAAATTTGACCCTAAATCAAAAAAATTATGAGGACATTAAAGTGGCTTAATCAAATTAGTTGTGATAACTCAGATTTAATGAACAATATGAGTATTAATTATTGTGCAATTAATTCATGGTGGAGGGTCTCTCTCTGCCACCGCAGCAACGTTCTTCCTCCTCGCTGACTGCAACCTCTTCGCAGTCGCCAAAGACGAGAACCTCTGCGACGACACCATGTTTTGTCCTTCGCCATAACAGCTAGTACTTAATCGAAGGTGTTGCGAACTTGACGGGCAGCGCTGGGCTTGGCTGTCGCTGAGGAAGGAGGATTCTGACAGAGAGCTTCGATGAGCTTGGATTTGTAGATCTATTGCTCCGCTTTGGATCTACAGGGGATGAGATTGAGGGAGAATGAGAAGAAAACGAAGACAAAGACGAAGAAGGAGAAGGAGAAAGAAAGGAGAGAGAAATTATGATAAAACTAATTTGCTATGCAGGTTATTAATATTTAATCTGAGTCATTAATTATTAAAATAAATAAATCAATAGTTATCACTTTAAGAACATTCATGCTCCTTAATTTTTTAGGAGCATTTAAAACATTTCCATGTAATCATATCATTTTAGATTTGGTCTTTTTTTTTTTTGCCACTTAGAATTATTATTATTATTTCCTTAACAGAGTAATCACTAATCACGTGTACTGGTGTCTAAAACTCCAAAATATAGTTGATAAATGGGTTAAATTAGATCAAACTATGTTTTAGACTTTTAGTTCGCACAACTTATTGATTTGACCGAATTATATAGAGTTATTAAGTTGATTTACATACTAAGTTTCATAAAATATAAACAATTATAATCATGTAATTAAGTGGTGAATATTTTTAATTTTTAAAAAAATCATACTATAATTGTAATATAAGTTGATAGAGTATAAAATAATCATTAATTAATGTGAAACTTTGTAGACGCGATCTCCATGGAGGCTTTGTTTTCAATGCTCCCAAATATTTAGGGAGCATCGATGCACACTTTCTACCAACCGTTGATTAAATAATTTTAAAATTGAAGGGTTATGATCCATGACTTGTAACTGGGAGAAGAAGTAATGATAAGTTTATTTAAATTGCAAAACTAGTTTCTATATTAAAAGTAATTGTATAGGGTATTTTTCTTGAAGGTCCCTAGATTATGTGACCCTTTATCTAAATGAGAATTTATTTTCATTTTTGTCCACTTTGCACCAAACGATTAAGAAACCTAGCACATGCAGTGTTTTACTTCTTCGTCCCATTCTCGCTGACGACGACAACACCTGCACTAGAGGAAGCAACGTGGTACGACACCTCACTGGTGATTTGGTTGTTGCTAACTGAGTCTGGTAAGGTCGACAACGCCAAAATCTCACCATTGGTGGCATTTTTGTGCCTCTAATTTTAGAATCGACAACATCAAAGTCTCATCGGTCAGTGCCTTGTTTGTCGCAATTTTTTTCTCAAAGCGTGGGTCAAAGTGTTCATTTAAAATTTGTGTTCATATCTCACAATAATGCTCATATCGATCCTCAAAGGGATGTTTGCTGAGAGTATAAATATGGTTAACACATCACTATTATTAGATGAGCTTTCAACACATAAATTACCATGCTGTGATATCCCATTTTGTGAAACATGTACCTTTTCTACTTGAAATTCACTGATAAATTACATACTTTAGGGGACTGAAGCTCCAACGAGGTTGTTATTCTATAGAGGAACAGAGGATGGGCACAAAAGAGGTGGGGGAGGGTGTTGGGTTTGATCCAAATTTCATTAAAGATTGTAATCGCTAGTTTCTTATTTTGTAAAGATATGAAAGATATGCAAAGATATGTCAAGATATGTTAAAAATTTGTTAGAAGATTTGACAAATATTAAGATATGTTAAAAATTTGTTAGAAGATTTGAAAAATATGTTTGAGATTTATGAGATATGTATAAGATTTGTGAGAGATTTGTTTACAATAAAAAATTAGGAATGATGAGTTATAAATATTTGTATTTGAGCATTGGTAGGGTTATGAGAATGAGAGTGAGAATGAGAGTCTGAGATAGATTATCTTGTAAGGCCCGCAGACTATATTTGTTTTGATAGTATATTTGACTCTTCTCATCTTTGTATGTAGGCATATTAGCCAAAATCACGTTAAACCTTGTGTGTGATTTGTGTGATACTTTTCTCAATTACTAATATTTATTACATATTGTGTATAAGAGGATGTGGTATTATCCAAAAGATTGAAAGACGGATACAATATTCCCCCAACAAGTGGTATCAAAGACGATGGTTCGAGAATCTAGGCGATAGTATGGTTCATTTGGGCCCTTATGTCGAAAGTTTGCCTAACAAAGAAGATCAAGTGATGTGTCTCGTTATGATGGCGGCAAATGTGGCAGATATGTCGAAAGTTTTCTTGACATTAAGGTCAAGCGGCGTGTTCCATATAACGACAATGCAAGTACAGAGATTTGATTTGAAGATTTGGAAGATTGAGTGTTATGAATGGCTGCAAGGGTTGTCGAAAGTTTTCTTGGCATGGAGGTCAATCGGCATTTTCCATTGATAATGATAGATTTGAAAGTTTGAAAATTTGACGATTGTTTTGTTAGAGATGATGATGTAATTTGTATCAAGGAGAAGATTGTTGGGTTTGACCCAAATTCCATTAAAGATTGTTATTGCTAGTTTCTTATTTTGTGAAGATATGCAAAAATATATCAAGATATATTAAAAATTTGTTAAAAATTTAAAAAATATGTAAAAATTTATGGAATATGTATAAGATTTGTGAGAGATTTATTTATAATAAGAAATTAGGAATGATGAGTTATAAATGCTTATATTTGAGAATTGGTAGGGTTATGAGAATGATAGTGAGAATGAGAATTTGCGGTTATGTTTGGATATTTAGTAATTGATGGAATAGAATTGAATGAGATGAGATGAGATGAAATTGAATGAGATGAGATAAGATGGAATGGAATGAGATAAAAAGTATCATTCCATTGTTTGGATATTTTAGGATGGAATGAAGTAAAGTTATAACTCCATTGTTTAGGAAGTGGATGATTTTTTGTGGGATGAGATTGAATTCTAATTATAATAATAATAAAAAAGATAATTTCATCACATACTCTTAAATTGGGAGAAAGAAAATTGATGGTTTTTTGTGAGATGTGATGGAATTCATCTCACCTACTTCCATCTCATTCTATCCTTTTTTAACATACTCAAATAATAGAATATATTTTTATTTCATTTCATTAATCTTCATTTCACTCAATCTCACTAATCTAAACATACTCTGAGAGAGATTGTATTGTAAGACATGCATATTATATTTGTTTTAATAGTATATTTGACTCTTCTCATTTATAGATGTAGATATATTAGTTGAACAATGTTAAACTTTGTGTGTAATTTTTGTGATATTTTTTTAATTATTAATATTTATTATATATTATGTATAAAGAGATATATTATTCCCAAAAAAAATAAACGAGAATGTGATATTCTAAAAAAAAAAAAATTTGAAAGGAGTATGCAATATTTTCCCCAACAGAGGGGACGAAGGATGGCGAGCTTGATTTCGGAGCTCTAGAAACCTGCTTCAGTGAAGACTCGGCTTAAACTCGACTGAAGCTCGACGTTCAGGGTTGAATTAAGTAACAATTCATTAAATGAATCAACATGAAACAAATGAATTAATTGAATGAACCCAATTTCAATTTCTGGCTTATTCTGTATTGGGCCACGCTCGGTATTCACGTTGAAATTTAAAACGTGTTGGTTTTGTACGGAAATTCATTTTTCCCATATAATAGAGGACTAAAATGAATTAAGTAACAATTCAAGGATTAAAATAAGAAAATAATGCTATAGGTCATTTTAATTGAGCATCTATGCTCCCAAGAGTAAAGGGAGCATTATTGAAGGCTCCGTATGTAAAATATACTTCAATTTGATAATAAATTTTGTTAAAAGTACATTTTATAAAATAATTATTTATTTGTCTGAGATTTTTATTTTTGGTTGAATTGTCTGAGATTAATTTTGATACCTCTTATTAGTGTTTACCCACGTCTAGCTAAAGTGTTATGTTCAAAGGTTATTTTTAGTGTAAGTGTGTGTGTGTGTATATATATATATATATATATGACTGTCTAACTAAATAATCATTATTATTTTAAATAATGACTAATTTTTCAAATAATATCATTATACTTACATTTTTGCCGTATGGGGGAGTAACATTGTACTGAAATATAGACTTCAAAACAAGCAATCAAGCATGAAAAGAAAATATTTTCTTTTCTGTTTTTTGAATAAACAATCATTGCATTCACTAAAACAGCAAAATATATATATATATATATATATATATATATATATATATATATATATATATATATATATATATATATATATATATCTAAACAAAACAAAATATTTATTTAACAATCTATGGTTTTTTTTTCTTCCTTTAAACAGAAGGTGCATATAAAAGGCGACGTTGTATAAGTCAAGTGCTATGAAATGAACTAATTTTTCAAATTAACCAGATCACATTATTGAGCTAATGAAATATGGTTTCAGTGAATAGAAATCAGAAGTTGTCGTTATTTAAAAAAAAAAATTCAGAAGTTGGCAAAATGGCAAACAATCAGCACCACTGATTATACTAGTGTATTTCGCATGTCCACGCACGCATGCAGCAAATAAAATTTGGTACTCTGTACCAAAATTTGGTACTTGTTTGTTCGGTACCGGATTGGCAAAAATTTTGAGAACCATATTTATATGGGCTAAATGTAATGAAAGCCTCTCACTACATATCATGTGCATAAAATTCTATATGCTTCGAAATTTATCAATATTACTCTTTGTATTAACTAAATAGTATATATTAATAAGGAATATATATTTAATGAGATGAGTTTTTTTATTAAAAAAAATGAGAGGAATAAATTTTAACTATACAATCATATATGAATAGTTAAAATTAAAAATTATTTAAAAGTAATATGACCACTTAAAAAAATTATATATATTTAAATTTTAATTTTGACTATTCATATAAAATTTACTTATTTTATCTCTTCTAATAAATATTTATCTCATTAAATATATTTCTTATATTAATATATGTTAACTCTCTTGTACATGTGAAAAACACTCCCATAAGGAGTGAATAAACACAATACGGTTCAATAATTTGTGTTGATAAATTTTAAAACACATAAGAATTTTTGTACATAACTTACAAATTGAGAAGTTTTCTTATATTTTACCCTATTATGTTGGGGAGATTTTCATGATTAAGACATATTATTTATATTTATAATTACAAGTGACTTGCTAACAGGTGTTTTTAAATATTCTTCTCTTTTATATTGTTCCTTGCGCGCTTTGCCCTGTCGTAAAATAAAAAAAAAAATCCTTCACTTTCAATGTTAAATTTACAAAATAAAATTAATACAGTATATCATATTTTATACTAATTGCTGGAATATAATAATGTAGAATACATAATACATAAATAATTATACCTGTAAAATTATATAAGCAACTATTTATATGTTTGCATAAAACTTAATGACCATATAAATTAATTTTGTATATATCTATTATTAAAATAATATATTTAGCATTACTTTTATAAAAATATAAATTTAATTAATATTTTTCGTACAATTTAAAATTATAAATATATCTAAGATTTTAAAAAAAATTATAAATATATCTTCTTGACCTTCTAGTATAAAGAAAGAGAAGGAAACTAATGCAACAGAAAGAGTATCCGTCTATGTAGTATACAATATGGAGACCCTCAGACCCGCCATAAATAGATTTTGCCTTTTGTATTACATCTTGATAGAGGAAGATGCTATGATACACCTAAATGTGTTTTGGTGCATCGATGCACCATGTCTATAACCTATGATAACGGGTGGGCACACAGAGAACAAGAGTTGCGTCCCCATTATCATCATTGCTATATCACTGATTTTGTTTCTCTTAGTCATCTTTGTACGCCTTTAAATTTTATCCCTATCCTATCATTTTCAAGATTTATAATTTGTTCTCCACTCAATTTTAAGATTCACGGCTCAGTCACAATTCCAGTGAGCTTTTCCGATGATCTCCATAGCATCCTAAGGTTTTTTTTACAAGATTCAAGAAGGAAGGGTCACTTATTTGCATTTTGTGCTCTTTACTTTTTGAGTTGTAATCATCCTCCAAAGCTGAAAACACAGAAACAGGGGAACCCATGGTGGAGGATGATTCATATTGGTGATTCATGGCGCCACTGGCAACCCATTCATGGTTTCATGCTTTATCAATTCTTTTAGGAATTAAGGCTATCTTGTACAAACACAACAGAGAATCTATTAATGAATTAATGATAGAATCTTTTTTTATTTTGGCTTGAAAAATGGGGTTATGAGTTACAACAATTAAAGCAGTACAATGAAGATGTTTAATCATCTCCCCAAGCCTCGTCTCATAATTTTTGCCTGGTAACAATGCGTTCCCTCCTAGCATCTTCTTGCTTTCTATATTATCTGGACCCAAAGCTCGTGAATGACAATTTTAACCCCATTCAATGAGCAATCAGCCTCTGTGCTGCGTTAGACTGAGAGAGAGATAGAGGAGGAGAAAGAAAGAGTTAGATTTAACTTTGTGAGACCAAAAAGAAAGGTGGCCAGCCGAGATAATGGTAAACAACAAAGATTGGACGAGATGAATGGTGCCCGTCTGACGGAATGCATAGAATGGAAAAGAGAGAAAAGAAAATCTTGTAATTTACAAATTTTGTTACTCCTTATTTAGATATATCGAGAAATTAGCCTCTCACATATAAAAAGGTGAATATTCTGAAAATTTTAAAAAAATAAAAACAAGATAACTGGTTTATGATCTCTACCACTCTTTTTTTATTTATTAATAAATCAATGCTTATTTCTTCTTGGTGTATGAATGC
Source organism: Ormosia semicastrata (assembly GCA_029884595.1). NCBI lineage: Eukaryota > Viridiplantae > Streptophyta > Magnoliopsida > Fabales > Fabaceae > Ormosia > Ormosia semicastrata. The sequence continues at coordinate 6,858,430 of JAQQTO010000063.1, read as the reverse complement.
ACCACAAATCTTTAGGTGCATTATAGTCGTTTCCCATGATAAAACCTACAACATTTATTCAAAGTTTAAACTAAAACCTCAAATAGCGACCCACAATAGTCAATCGTGTTAAGTGTAAACAACTGAACAATAAAAATGAAGTTCAATATTCTTTAAGTATATTTGTATGTATGACATTTTTTCGTCCAAGGTACGGTGAATATGGAGGATTCTACCATGCTCACAATTGACTGGGAAGTATCCATGCTCACGAATAGTGACCTGTTATTTTAGTATCCAGTGCCATTCGCCCTTTGCTCCTGCTACCTCATTACCATCTTCATTGCAACAGTCATCCCATGCACACACACTATGTTTGACCATCTATCAGACCACTTGTCCCCCTATGGGAGTCCATCTCTTATTGGTACTCCTACTACCTCTCAACATGTTGTCTCAAATCTTGGTCCGTCCAACCAAGTTGCTTCAAATGGTGATCGTCCAGCTTCTGTTGTTGGCTCCACTCGTAGTCAACCCATCAGCTCGTCAAGCTTGATAGAAATTTTTAATAAGGAATTTCTTTTCTAATTCTTATAGTTTATAACAAGTATATATATATATATATATATATATATATATATATATATATATATATATATATATATATATATATATATATATATATATATATATAATGATTACGTTATTGATTTGTTTTGTCAAATGGTTGTAGAGCTTTTTGTTTTTGAAATCGGTTGTGGCTACTTTGACTAAACTTATATAAGACAGGTACCTAGATTCTTGGCATGAGATTCCATATGACCTGAGGCGGCAAAGGTTTCATGCATTTACAATATTTGACATTTAATAATACTACTGCACTTCTGTATTGAATTATTATTTTATGGTGTTAATCATCCCCTATTTTTTGTAGAGGGATCTTCAATTGGACCCTGCTTTTTCTTATGAAAAGTATTTTAAGGCTTTCAACGCACATGGAACAAATTGGTTAAGTAACATGTTGCGGGATGCTAGGGGATAGGGACAATGGCCTCCCTAGATAAGAGAGTCACCTTGGGAGGCTCTTTAGCAATACTAGGATAATGAAAATTTTAAGGACAAACAAGATAAGGCTAAGGCGAATAAAGCATCTACTTCTGGTGGATGCTTGCACACAAGGGGTTCCATCTCCCATGGAACTCACCAAGAAAAAAATGTTTATTTTTTTAACTTTACTTAATTTTATTTAATTTCCTTAATTTATCCTAGTAGTTGACACTTTGTTGTGAGGTTATGATTTTATTATATACATCGAGTTTTCACAAGCACAAGAGTTAGGCACATCGCCCAAAGATGTGAACCTATTTAGGCACTTGCACTTCAGGCCAGCGGTTGATAGATGGCTCGAGACTAAGGTTCACCGCACTATTATACGTAAATGTTATTTATTATTTTTTAGTTTAAAGAACAATTTATTTTCGTATACATAAATTTGCATATACATATATGTGTATACAATTTATTTAAGATAATTATGTATTATTTTTGCACAAATCTTATAATGAAAAAGAACAGCAGACGACCCAGAATTTTGAAGGGACGCAATTGTCTAAAAGGCAACTTAGACAACTGTGGATTGATGCGACTAGGGGAAAGAAAAAAGGGTGCATTTATGGCCTTACATCCCAGGCAACTGCGGAGTCATCATGTAGTGCTTAGAGTCAGTCATCGGTCAACACTACCAAGTTAGAGGAGTGCTTCAAAGCACATATGAGGGAGGAGATGGAGCAAAGGATTTCTAACACTCAGTCATAGATGAGGCAGGAGATCAAACAGGAGATAAGGTAGGACATGAGGCAGGACATGATGCAAACGTTGCAGCAGGTTTGGGGCGAAATTGTCACGTAGCAAGCATCGATGGGCACAAAGAGAGGCACTGGGATGGGGATGCGAAACTCCATGGGGATGGGTATGGGTATGGGCATGGGCATGGGCATGGGAATACAATCCCCTATAGGGATGATCATATGCATGCACATGAGTATGGGCATTGACATGCAGTCCATGCTAGGTTTTTTCCTTTGACGATGCCCTCCCAGCCATTGCTACACATGTCCCAAACACAACAACAGCCATCTCCTTAGTTGTTTGTCCATGGCCAACCACTCTAGCGGCCATCTCCATAGGCACCTCTGCAATCGCACCAATACTCATCTCCTCAGTTGCAACAGTACTAATCTCTTCATCAGTCGCCTTTGCAATCGATCCAGCAGACTCCTCAGTCGCTCCAGTACTCATCTCCACATGATTAGCAATTGGTCCAACACTCATCTCCACAACAGTAATCGCTTTAGCACTCGCCTCATTTGTAGCAATTCCAGCACAAATCTCAGCTGCTTATACAGGATCCTTACCAACATTATCCCAGTTCTCAGCAGCACCTACAGCAGCCTACCCAAGATCCTACTCATATTCTACAAGATGATGATGATCATGATTATGAGATGTAAGAGGATTAGACTTTTTTGATTCATGTATTGAACATTTTTATGATTTTTATATTTTTATGTTTTTTATATTTTCATGTTGGGATTTGAATAATTTGATTTGAATTTTTTTTTTCATATTTAATCATGCATTTTTATGCGACATTTTCATAATATTATTGGGTTTTTTTGCCTTATTATCTTTAATTATTAAATTTATATAAATAAAATAATATTAATTAATAGATATTTTTTTATTTTTAATAATTTTTAATTAAAATAATTACCTCACTTCCAATGGATTTATCTATCGAAAACTTTTTAAAAAATCATCACTTTTTTTAGTAACAATTATCCGCCGCAAATTTCTTACATATATTCCGTTAGTATTTATCTGTTGGAAATTTCCAACGGATTTTTCTTCAAAAAGAGTTTCCTATAAAGGTTTTACTAACCAATCAAAATGTTCTGAAAAATTTTTATTCCCAGCAAATTCTAGCCAATTACTGACCGATATGGGCACCGATAATACGTAAATTTCTTGCAGTGTAGGAGATTCTCTACCTCAAATAGGGCATTAGCTATCGATAATACGTGAATTTCTTGCAATGTAGGAGCTTCCCTACCTCAAATAAGGCATTATTCTTATCACAAAATCAAAGCCAAACAAGGCTAAAAGCATAAAAATATGACATATGTAGTCACTCAAATCAATATGAAGGGAGGAAAAATCCAGAATTTAGAATATGAGAGAAACACCAATAAACTTCAGAAACTTAAGAAAGGTTTTCTTCCACAAAATCACCAAATTGAAATCAAATCATTGAGCAACAATCTTGAACACGACATAACAAGAACACCACACCAAAAGATTGTGAAGGAAATCGAGATGCATCATGAAGCAAGAATCAACACAAAAAATGCCTCATCGACATTAATTAATGAACCAAATTCAACTTCTTCCATGGTGGATGAACCAAACAGAACCTCCTTTTTGTGTGTGTGTGTTTTAGTGAAATAGAAACCACTACATCAGAGAGCCAACAACAACATATCAAACAAGAATAGAAGGATGAGAATCGTGTCTCAAACTACTAGATCTAGAACTAGAAATAAGGAAAAATGAAGCATCGAATAGGAAATCACAAACTAGCAGATGCTAGAAACGAATATTAAGAATAGAGGCGAACCACAGAATGACTAGCAGCAAAGCGATGTGTTGTCGCCAAAAAACGGCATCGCCATCACTGGAAAATAGAGAGATCAAATGCAAAGAGCAAATCCCAACCTGAGTTAATGTAAATCAAATCCTGAAAACATGAGCATCACACCACCAAAAAATGAAGCAGAGGAGTGACAAAGTCGATGAAGCATTGTCGGACCACTAGAAGCAATGCCTTGAGCTTTGCTCATGCAACTCTAAAGGGGTAAAAGCCGGATTTGATTCCACGTCATTGCCATCACTTGTATAATATTTTGCTTAGTTAGTACATTCAAATAGATAAATTATTAATTATATATAGATTATAAATTGTAGTTAGGTATTATATATTAGAGAAAATAACATCTAACTATCATAAATTTTTATTCAGTTGCAAACAGTCATTTTATACTTTCAAATTTTTCAATTTAGTCCTTAACTACTATAATTGTTGCAATTAGTTCTTCGTCCAATCTCAATCAACAAATTGATGAAGCATTGACTCACGTGCTTTCACGTGACACACAAAAAGTTTTTATTACACTATTTCACTCAAATTATAACACGTGATACTTATACCTTTTATATTTTGAAAGTATTTTGAATTTCTCGTGACTAGGAGCGGAATCAGATCAAGAAGTCAGGTGGTGTTGATGGTTGAAATATTTTATATTATTATAATAATTACATTGTAAATTTAACCAAAACTATAAGAAAATTTTTTGGTTTGGGGTGCATCCGCCCCCTCATGCTTAAAATAGTTCCGCCCTTGCTTGTGACGTAGTGCTTCGTTAATCAACGAACTTAGATTGAATTAATTACGAAGGACTAATTATAAGAATTAGTATAATTTAAGGACTAAATTAAAATATTTAAAAGTTTAAAGTGACTATTTACAACAAAGTGAAAGTTTAAAGTGAGTAGATTCTATTTTCCCTATATATTATAGCTAGGTGAATAGATTACTTTGTTACTTTTTGAAGATTAACAAAGATGGGAGCTCTAAAGATGGAGACTTATCACTTGAAGATAGAAAAACAAAAAAAGAAGAAGAAAAGAAAGTGACCATTTAATTTAATTTAATTTATCTTATTTTATTTTTGCAAAGATGGACCATTTATTTTATTCTAATTGAAGATGGATACATTACATTAAAAAATTTGTTAATGACAATGACATTGCCGCTCACTCTCTTTCGTTCCTATTTCTTAGGTACATCTAACAAATCAGTAGCTTACAAAGAGTATTTAAAGACTTCAATCAAACAAAGTAAACTAATTCAATAAAATTATTGCTAATTTGGTTTCCTTTTCTTATTATATAATTTAGATTTATTTATAGAAAATCATAATCTAATTCATGATTTGAAGTTAAAACAAAATCATTCCAATCGAATTAATCATGTATACATATTTTATATTATATAAGTAGAACTTTTTAAAATACACAGTATATAGCATATTTTTTTTCTTATAATTCCAAAAAAAATTATCCTTTAAATCCCTCATAATTTCCTCACTCCCTCAATTTCACACAATTCTGCCCCTCATATCAAGTTTCCCACATTTTTTTAGTGTTTTTGAGTTATATATTAGTTATCAAATTTGAGTTATGTTTGACCATAAATTTTGTGTTGAGCGTATTACTTTTTTGTTTCAGTATTTTGTGGTGGGTCATAATATTTACAATAATTAGTGTAATAGTAGTAAAAAAAAATTATACTATGATTTGAAACTTTGTTAAAAAAAAAATTTTGATACATTGTTAATATAAAATTTTGTACATCATTAATTAATTATATATTATTACATATATAATTTTTGAAGTAATTTTTTTAAGATAATTATTGTGAAAATTAAACATTTTTTATGATGTAATAATATATAATTAAATAATAATATAATTTTTTTAAATTGATAGGACATTCAAATTAAATAAAAGATAGGCATTGGGATGCATCAAAATTAAATAAATAATATGGAGCATTGAGATGGGGATGCAAAACCCCATGGGGATGGGTATGGGTATGAGCATGGGCATGAGAATACAATTCCCTATGGGGATGAACATAGGCATGGGCACGAGTACGGGCATTGACATGTAGTCTATGCTGGGGTTTTTTCCTTTGACGATGCCCTCCCAACCATTGCAGCACATGTCCTAAACACAACAACAACCATCTCCTTAGCCACTTGTCCATGGCCAGCCACTCTAGCAGCCATCTCCTCAGCCGCCTCTGCAATCGCACCAGTACTCGTCTCCTCTGCTGCAGTAGTGCTCATCTCTTCATTAGTTGCCTTTGCAACGGATCCAGCAGACTCTTCAGCTGCTCCAATGCTCGTCTCCACATGATCAACAACCGGTCTAGCACCCATCTCCATAACAGTAGTCGCTCTAGCACTCGCCTTATTTATAGCAATTCCAACACAAATCTCAGCTTCCTATACAACACCTTTACCAACACTATCTTAGTTCTTAATGGCACCTATAGCAGCCCACTCAGGATCCTACTCACATTCTACAAGATGATGATGATCATGATGATAAGATGCAAAAGGATTAGACTTTTTTGATTCATGTATTGAACATTTTTATGAATTTTATATTTTTATGTTTTTTATATTTTCATGTTGGGATTTGAATAAGTTGATTTGAATAATTTTTTATATTTAATAATGCATTTTTATTCGATATTTCATAATATTATTGGTTTTTGTTGCGTTATTATCTTTAATTATTACATTTATATAAATAAAATAATATTAATTAATAGATATATTTTTTATTATCATTTTTACTAATTCTTAATTAAAATAATTACCTCATTTTTTCGATGGATTTATCTGTCAAAAACTTTTTAAAAATCAACACATTTTTTTCTAGCGATGATTATTCACTGCAAATTTCCTACATGTATTCTGTTGAAAAATTATCAGTAAATATTTTGTCAGTATTTATCTGTTGGAAATTTCCAACAAAATTTTCTCCGAGAAGAGTTTCCTACAAGGGTTTTACTAACCAGTCAAAATCTTTTGGAATTTTTTTATTTTTGGCTAATTATCGATGGATATGGCCACTGGTAATACATAAATTTCTTGCAGTGAAGGAGATTCCCTACCTCAAATAGGGCATTAGCTGTCAGTAATATGTGAATTTCTTGCAGTGTAGGAGCTTCCCTACCTCAAATAGGGCATTATTCTTATCACAAAATCAAAGCCAAACAAGGCTAAAAGCATAAAAATATGACATCTGTAGTCATTCAAATCAATATGAAGGGAGGAAAAATCCAAAATCTAGAATATGAGAGAAACGCCAATAAACTTTAGAAACTTGAGAAAGATTTTCTTCCACAAAAATCACCAAACTGAAATCGAATCATTGAGCAACAATCTTGAACACAACATAACAAGAACACCACACCAATATATTGTGAAGGAAATCGAGATGCATCATGAAGCAAGAATCAACACAAGCTGTAATGTCCTAATATTTAAACTAATGATATATCCGAAATTATGCATTAGCAATAATATTAGAGTACGTCACTTAGATCAATATCAAATTTTGTCTAAAGAAATATACATATATTATACAAAACATGAGCTTGAAGTAGAAGTACATAATACATATCTATAGAACTAAATCATATGCAAAAGGTACATCGAGGTACGTCAAGGTACAATAATGCATCATAGCCCACTAGGGCACAAAATGATATACAATCATATACAAAAGTCAAATACAAAAAGAGAATAAAAGACCTACAAGATCATATTCTCCTTCGCCTCTGTAGTCTGGATGAGGATATCCTGAAATCATTACAGAAAACAAAAAAATGAGGTGAAAAGCTCACAATTCTCAGTAATCATTTTAAAATCATGTCATCATAATCATTCCAGCAGTTCTGGGGGAAAATCATTTCAAATCATTAATATATAATCAGTAGAAAGGCGACTAAAGCCAAATCAAGTCATTTCTCTTCCTGAAACAGAAGTTCATTTTATATCATTTATAAAAATCTTTTAATTAATCAAATCAATCATCAAATCTTATCAAAATCTCAAAATTATATTCAGAAATCCATTCAAGGTAAACTTATGCAATAAGCTATCTCATAATAGTCATCCATCAAGAATCATTGTTTATAAATAATCAATAATCATAATTCTTCTCTTATCAAAATGTTATGGAGGGAATTATCTGTCTTCACAATACCGTTCACTTGGTAGTAGCTTGCTTTCAGATTAGTGCAGTTCAACCTATCTGTAACAGTCTCTCTTGTTACACAGAACTACTCTAAGTAACCCAATCAGTCCACAACAAATGATGGAATTATCCGTCCTCATACAGAGTTGTGAGTAGAGAGAGAACTATTCGTCCTTAATTACTTTGATAGGGAGGGTATCATCCTTCCTCACATTATCTCTAATCCAGGAATACCTCAACTAGAGAGGGAATTATCCATCTTTAACTACATATCATTCAGGGAGAACTTAAGTAAATATGGAGGGAATTATCCGTCCTTAACCTCAATAATTCAAGTGGTAAGGGAATGTCCCTCCTCAACCACCATTTCCAAGTCTCACCTTAGGACCAAGGATATCCTATATAATGGGTTACTCATAAAAATAAGTATTGTCTCAATCATCATTCTCATAATGCAAGAAATAAAGTATTTTATCAAATCATTTCATATCATTGGATAATGCATCAATATCTCATCAATCATGCAATAAAATATTCCATCATATCATCTCATGTAATGACATTATGCATTTCTCAGTAAAGATCTTATAATTAGAATTTCACAAATTCAAGTGATTAATTCTTCTATGAAATACCCCTACTAGTATCTTAATACTCTTTAAAAAGCGTACATAAGTAAATTCAATAAGTAGAGGACTTCATTTTATCCAAACAATCAACCTAGAAAAATCTGTTCTGTGCGCCTAGGCGCCCATTCTCCAGCGCCTAGGCATTGGGATGACAGAGAGCTGCACAGTTTATTCTGGTCGCTGACGCCTGGGTGGTGAACCTTAGGCGCTTAGGCGCCTAGACACCAGAGACGTTACTCTATTTTTCCTAGGTGCTAGCACTCAGCCCTAATCCTCAGGCTCTCCACACTTAGCGCCTAGGCACCCTGCGTGCATCTTGAAGCATAAAATTTTTGGGTTTTGGGCGCCTAGGCGCCAGAATACCAGAAAATCAATATCAAAACCTCTGTTTTCCTAAACCAAAATCCAACCAAAGCCATTTCAAAAACCATCAACAAAACATCAATTTCATCATATTCAAGCATCCAAAACACTCGCAAAGGAACAAACCAAATATGAGTTTCATACCCATTTTCAAATCTAAAAGTTTTTCAAGAATCAAAATCAAAGTTTGAACCTTAAGTCATAATCAATAGTATCATATTTATTTATCAACTCAAATCTCAACAAAGTGATCAATCCATTATTCTCAAAGAGTAGGAAAAGATAGGCAAAGTGAAGGAAAAACCCCTACCTCAACTTGTCACATTCCTCTTCCCTTTTCTTTTTTTCATTTCTTGGTTGCTTCTTCCTTCTCCTTCACTTGTTTCTTTCTTGTTTTTCTTGTTCCCCTTTCTCTCTTCTGTTAGCAGACGTGAGAATGCAAGAGAATAGAGAGAAAATGACTTGAAAAGTGAGGGAGAATAAGAAATGGAAAGAGGGGAGCATGAAAGAGTGGAGGAAAGGCAACAAATATCTATATGTTAGGTAAAATGCATCAGAATGGAACAATGGTGGACATGGGAAATGTTTGATAAAATGAAATCCAACTGTAACTCTTTTATCTGCTAGGACTACTTTAATATTTTAGAAATGAATTTTTTAACCTTCATAGGTATCGTAGAAAATTCTAGAATTTCATTCTATTCTCCATATTACAATTCCACTATTTTCATTATACTGCGTTATTAGCATCTAAGCTTAAAAAAAGAGGCTATTCTCACATTCAATGTTATAGATTTATGGTCAAACGAATCATAATAATTACCAAAATTAACAGGTAACCTTTACCAATATTGTTGAGCTTCTATAACTAAATTAAGTCCATTGGGTTGGCGAGAGAATGTTACACAAACAATGCCTCATTCACATCAAATGCTGAACCAAATCCAACTTCTTCCATGTTGGATGAACCATACAGAAACCTCTTTTTTTGTGTGTATTTTAGTGAAATAGAAATCACCACATCAAAGAGTTAACAACAACATATCAAACAAGAATAGAAGGATGAGAATCATGTCTCAAACCACTAGATCTAGAACTAGAAATAGGGAAAAATGAAGCATTGAAACAGGAAATCGCAAATCAACAAATGCAAGAAACGAATACTAAGAATGGAGGTGAACCACGGAATGACTAGCATCAAAGTGATGTGTTGTCACCAAAAAACGGCACCACCATCACTGGAAATACAGAGATATTGAACGCAAAGAGCAAAGCCCAATCTGAGTTAATGCAAATCAAATCCTAGAAACATGAGCATCGTACCACCAAAAAATGAAGCAGAGGAGTGACAAAGCCAATGAAGCACCGTCGGACTAGTAGAAGCAATGCCTTAAGCTTTGCTCATGCGACTTTAAAGGGGTAAAAGCGGGATTTGATTCCATGTCATTGCAATCACCTGTATAATATTTTGCTTAGTTAGTACATTCAAATAGATAAATTATTAATTATATATAGATTATAAGTTGTAGATAGGTATTATATATTAGAGAAAATAGCACCTAACTATCATACATTTTTATTTAGTTGTAAATAGTCATTTTATACTTTTAAATCTTTCAATTTAATCCTTAAACTACTATAATTGTTGCAATTAGTCCTTTGTCCAATATCAATCAACAAACTAATGAAGCATTGACTCACGTGCTTTCACATGACGCACGAAAAAATTTTATTACACAATTCCACTTAAATTGTAACACATGGAACTTATACCTTATATATTCTGAAAGTATTTTGAATTTATTGTGACCAGGAGCGAAACCAGATTAACAAATTACGGGGGTGCTAATGGTTGATATATTTAATATTATTATAATAAATACACTATAGATTTAAGCAAAACTATAGGAAATTTTTTTGGTTTTGGGGTGTAGCCGCCTCTCTCATGTTCAAAATAGTTTTGCCCCTACTTGTGACCTATGCTTTGTTAATAAGCAAACTTAGATTAGATTAACTATGAAGAATTAATTGCAAGAATTAATGTAATTTAAAGATTAAATTAAAAAAATTAAAAGTTTAAAGTGACTATTTACAATAAAGTTGAAATTTAAAGTGAGCAGATTCTATTTTCCTTGTATATTATAGCTAGGTGAATAGATTACTTTGTTGCTTTTTGGAGATTAAGAAAGATGGGAGCTCTAAAGAATCGAGGCTTATCACTTGAAGATAGAAAAAAAAGAAAAGAAAGTGACCATTTAATTTAATTTAATTTATTTTATATTATCTTATTTTATTTTTGCAAAGAGGGACCATTTATTTTATTCTAATTGAAGATGGATACATTACATTAAAATTTTTGTTAATGACAATAACATTGCCCCTCACCCTCTTTCGTTCCTCTTTCCTAGGTAAATCTAACAAATCAGTAGTTTACAGATAGTATTTAAAGACTTAAATCAAACAAATTAAACTAATTTAATAAAATTATTAGTAATTTGGTTTCCTTTTCATATTATATAATTTAGATTTATTTATAGAAAATCACAATATAATTCATGATTTGAAGTTAAAACAAAATCATTCCAATCGAATTAATCATGTATACATATTTTATATCGTATAAGTAGAACTTTTTAAAATACACAGTATATAGCATATCTTTTTTCTAATAATTCCAAACATTTTTATCCTTTAAATCCCTCGTAATTTCCTCACTCCCTCAATTTCACACAATTCTGCCCCTCATATCAAGTTTCCCACATTTTTTTATAGTGTTTTTGAGTTATATATTAGTTATCAAATTTGAGTTATGTTTGACCATAAATTTTGTGCTGAGCGTATTACTTTTTGTTTCAGTATTTTTGTGGTGGGTCATAATATTTACTATAATTAGTGTAATAGTAGTAAAAAAAACATTATACTATGATCTAAAACTTAGTAAAAAAAATTAATTTTGATATATTATTAGTATAAAATTTTGTACATCATTAACTAATTATATATTATTATATATATAAATTTTGAGATAATTTTTTAATGTAATTATTATGAGAATTAAATAATTTTTATGATGTAACAATGTATAATTAAATAATAATATAATTTTTTTTTAATTAACAAGACATTTAAATTAAATAAAAAAATGTAAAAAAAAAGGATGATTTGAATGGTTAATAAGATGGGCTATAGAAGACAAGGGTCTATTTGGCACAGGCAAACTTGAGGTCCAATAAGAGGTGGCCCATAACATAGTTTACAAATCCTTAAAAAAGCAATTCATTTCAAAGCTCGAAAACAGTCAGACCAAAAAAAAAAAAAATAAAGCTTGAAAACGGGAAGAGTGGGGAAGAAGAAGAATACAAAATAATCAAACGGGCGGGGAGTTTAGCGGGAATTGGCTTTTGTTGTGAGGAATGGATTTTGAGTGCTCCGACGTGAGTGTTTGGAAGGAAGCACTCTCAGCTTACCCATCTCGAATAAACTCTCTGTCTCTCAACAACAAACCCAATTTGGTTTCTCTTGACGAATTCTATTGCAACCAACTCCCTTCCCTTCTTCACAAACGAAACCCTAACCCTTTCATCACCACTCACGAGCTCTCCAACCTCATGCAATGGAAGCTCACCCGTGGCAAATGGAGGTTTCTTAATTAGTCCTCTCTCTCTCTCTCTCTCTCTCTCTTTTCTCTCGGTGTGATACTGTAACTGTTTATTTATGTGATGTTACTTATGGGCTGCGTTGAATTTAATAATTTCAGGCCGCGTCTATTGGATTTTGTTTCTTCCCTAGACGACGCCGTAGTGAAATCCGCTTCTCAGAAAGCTTTTCAGAGTCTTCCTGATGTATCCAAAGCCGTTTCCGAACTGACCGTGTTGAAAGGCGTTGGTCCCGCCACTGCCTCTGCCGTTTTGGCTGCTTTCGCTCCTGAGTTAACACCTTTCATGTCTGACGAGGTCTACCTTCAATTTCACTTTGATTCCTCTCAATTCACAGTTTCACACCCTCGTGATTTTTATTTTTATTTTTATTTGTCTCTCGTGATAATTATGAGATTATTGGCTGCACTGCAGGCTATGGAGGCTGCTCTTGGAAACTCAAAAGATTATTCGCTGAAGCAATATCTAATATTCGCCAATAAATTGCAGACCAAAGCAAAGGTATTATTCAATGCGTGGGTGTATAGATGGATTTATTTCCTTGCTTGGTTATTACATTCATGATACTTTCCCAAATTAATACTGTATCAGTTATATATTTTCTTAAATAAAAAAACTATTTCCCAGGCTTATTTTTAAAATCCCTAATCCATATACTGAAAATACAAAAATCATTGCAGCCTAAGCATGGAAGGATTTATGTTTATGTTTTAGTGTCACACTATCACCACAAAAAATGTTTGTGTTTTCGTATAAGAAAGGAATAGATTGATTGTAATTTGTAAATATGCAATGCCAGGCCATGATATAGCATATACATAGTATTTCATTAATTTCTGGGTATTTTGATCTGAATTGAGATAATGTAATTGTTAATATTATTCAAATAGGTACTCTTTGCTCCAATTTCCAGATATCCAATGGAAGCCATGATATAGCTCTCTTTCTCTCTTTTGGTCTTAATTTGGGCATCAAGTTTGTGGTAGAGAAGTCATGTTTTATGATTGTGTGGTAAAGAAATCATGTTTAATGAGTGTTTTCTTCTTCTGTCATAGTAATAGATAAAGTTATTATACCCCTTGCATGATAGGAATTTGGCTGCTTTCTTGAATATCTGGTGGAAAAAATGATTTGCAGGAACTAAGTTCAGAAGGGGCCTCCTTTACCCCATCCGATGTAGAAAGAGCTTTGTGGAGTTGTGCTGTAGGGAAGCCATCAGCACCCCAATTAAATCAGGACCCTAAGACCAATCCAAACAAGAGCTCTAAAAGGAAGAGAAAAACTTGACATAGCAGCAGACCAACAAATGAAATTACAAGTAATATATCTGTTCTTTCTAAGGTCTGCTACTTTTATTATCCCCTTGTTTGGGAATTTGTCCTTCAATGGTTGGACAATATCAGTCACTAATTATTATCAAATATTTTAGCGTTTAAGCTGTGCCCAAATTAAAGATTCTTGGTTTCTACTAGCATTTCTTTTCTTGAAACTGGGCTTGTGATAGAACTTTGATGCTTGCATGTATGGTTTTGGCATTCATCTTGTTGATACTAACACATTACGGCAAATTAAGAAATTCTAAAATATGTAATAGAGAGTAGAATGTTAATAAACAATAAATGCTTACTTTGGACTGGGAAATTCATTTCATCCATACTCTTACAGAGGGCAACAGCGGTGCTGATCTCTTAGCTAAGCATGGAGCTAAGAATGCTGAAGCTTTGTTCATTTGCTCGACCCCTCCACCTGTGTTAAGCCCTTTGCTATTTGCTGACCGCATGAGTGTTGCTTCTGTCAGGAGTTAGCCTTTTTTATTTCTTATCCCTTGTACCAAATCAAAAAAAAAAAAAATTGCATCACATAATTCAGAGGAACTTGTCCGCAAAATAGTGTTACTTCTAAATAAAATTTAGGAACTATAATGTAGGATACACTAACCTGTTTGACATGTTTTGTTAGACTTGATAGGATAAGTTAATATAATATATTATGACATTATCAGTTGTTTAGTGCAAATATTGTACTATATAAGTTTATTTATCAAATCTCTCTTATATATTAAAATGATAGATAAATTAATCAAGCCTTGGAAAGTAAGATTATACCTAATTAGGTTTTGATATATAAGATATTATAAATACTTTTTCAATACAATTTTAAATACTCCGATATCTGCAATCATTATATATTAAATCTTATACTATCAGGTCTTATATTATCATATTTTATATTATTAGACCTAATACTATTAGGTTTTATCATATTTTTCATGCCAAACGGGTCCAAAAGTGTTATTTTTACATGAGGTTTGGTGGGGGGAGGGGAGGAGGTAATTTCACTTTGTTGATATTGTAACTAAGCTAAGGAGATACTCTCTGAGAGAGCAGCTATTCATAGAATGGGTTGAAATTGAATTACCCTCAAGACCATTAGATTAAAGCATTTGTCACTGGAAGGTTTACTGAATCATTCCATATAGCTTCACTTTTTCATTTTTTCAAACTTCACACAGATTTTGTATTGTTGAGTTTGGGCACAGATTGTGTATTGTTATTAGGGGTTTTGATATAAACTAGTTTTTTATTCCTCCCTTGAGGTGTCATTACACTATTTAGGAGTGGGACTAAACTTCGCTTCGCTTGGGCATATGATGGCATGGCCTACAAGTTGCTTGTAATGGGATTTGAACTCTTGCTTTGTTATAATATAAACTAGTTTAAAATTAAATTATTGCAAAACTAATAAAAACTTGAGATTTTTCATTTGATACGCAAATGGTATAAAGTTAAGTAACTGCAAACAGCTTGAAACATGAAGATTTTCAAGCTGCAAAAGCTATGTTACGAATCTAAATCAGTTAATCATTTACTTTAATTGCACACAAAAATGTTGTGTTCAATTATCTAAATAAATTGCACCAAAAAATAAAAAAGAAATAGGACAATAATAAGTTTTTACTCGAAAAATATTTGTGATATTCATAGGTGACTTCTATGTGCTTCAAGTCAATGGTTGCATTCCTTGAAAATGGCAGGTTTATAGTGTATATACTATCCAATTTTTAATTTTTGAAAAGAATCGTAGGTTGTTATTTGATTTCTCATTTTTAAAGGATATAGTCGTAGACAGAGTTGTATTATAGGAAATATAAGGTGCTCATATTTTACTCAAACTTGATTTAACCCAACTTGATATTTTCGCTAAGTCAATTTTTTTTACTCAAACTTGTTTAAGGCCCAATTAGTAATTGGGTTGGCATCATGCTAACTTGACATTTTAATAAAATGTACAAGTTTAAATATTATGATATGCTAACTTGACATTTTAATAAAATGTACAAGTTTAAATATTATGAAAAGTTATGTCAAATTTTTTTTGAAAGTATAAAGCAAAAATTATACAATATATATTTTGAAATAAATTATATCAATGTAAAAAATATTAATTTAAGTTAAGAAGTTTTATATTTTATTACTAATTTTTATAAATTATAAGTTTTAATATATTGTGTAATGTTAGTTCGAGTTGAGTTAACTTGTAGCGTGGCCCGAACTTGACTTGAAAGATATATCGAGTCAAATTTTAAGAGTTCAATTCAACCAAATTAACTTTGAGTCAAATCAGGTCATGAGTACCTCTATATGAAAGCTACCTTCCATAAAAAAAATCTATTATTCAAGTTAAGAAATTAAACCGAACTGTAAAATAAATTATGATTATGAAAAAAGCTTATAACTTATCTTTTTTTCAATACAGTGAAAATACAATTTATTAATTTATAGGATACTATAACTCTGAAGAAGAATAACATTTTCTAATTAAAGTGTTTGATTATTTGTCTTTGTAATTTACATGTGTTGTAAACCTTGTGTATTTTCAATATTTATTTGAGCACATTTATCACATAGTAGTATTCATTCAATTGAACAAACCACAAGTTTTTTTTTTCTTTCCATTTTTTAGGGGAAAGAAATTATGAGGGCAAGAAAAAAAATCGAGTTACTTCTATTTTTCTTATTCCTATAAATATTAGGAACATTACTATTATCAACAACCAATATTCCTGTACCCGTTTGGAGAATTCTAATATGGACCACTATGGGTTGGTTCATGAATGAGTCTAAGTGCATATCAGTCATTAATTGTTGTTAAAATAAATTAATGGCTAAAATTAAAAGATTAGATTCAATTAATAACACTCAGATTCGTATATAAATTTAGTCAGATTATTTTTTTTTATGAATAATTGTATATGCAAGAAATTAAAATATTTCAACTAGTAATATTTACAGGCTTTTTGACCAAAATGCCCTTTGCCACAAACTTATTTATCAAATTGTCATTGTTTTGAAACTATTTATCAAAATGTCATCGTTTTTGCCACGCTGGATTATTTTATTGTTTAAGGGTCCACGTGGGATGCGCCAATACGTCTGGCGTATCCACGTGGAATACGCCAACACGCTTGGCGTATCAAGCGTAGATGCGCCAAGCGTTTTGGCGCATCCCACATGGATATGCCAGGCGTGTTGGCGTATCCCACATGGATACGCCAGGCGTATTGGCGCATCCCACGTGGATGCGCCAGGTGTGTTAGCGTAATCAAGCCACACGCCTATAACCCCCCTCCCCTCTCCCTTTTACGGCCACTTCCTTCAATTCCCAAATTTTCACATTCTCTCTAAAAATTTTATCTCTCTAAATTCTCTGAAACTCTCCTTTGGCTATAACTTCTGAGAAGGACATTTGCTGCACATTCATATATGTAAGTATTTTTATCCTGACACTTATTTTGTTTGTGGAATATTATATTATTGTGTTTTTTTTAAGTTTGTATATTTATTGTGTATTGTATATTTAGTTTATTTGTAGGATTTGATTAGGACATAATTTCAAGACGGGCCATCTATTTGATTAGGACATAATTTCACAATTAGTGTAACATTTGATGACTATCAGTGTGTAATTGAGGCTTGCTTATGTTTGACGAACCATCTACTTTGTTAATCGACACAGATTTGATTATGTTTGTTTAATATCATTCCTCATTGTGCTTTTATGTTTAATACACTCATGTTTATTATGTACATTCATTTTATAATATGTCTCATTATTTGAAGACTTATCTATTGTTGTCATCTACAGTTATAGACATGGCATTCCACTTGTGCCCAGGCCCAGAGGACCCTTCAGTACTGGAGTTGCAGGAGTTTCATGTTTCACAGCATATATGGCAAGGCCAACTTGATTGTCATCTACGTGTTAAACGTGCTCATAAATTCTGACATATGGACCCAGATGAGTGGATGCTCCCATATCTACATCAGGCTGGTTTCGTGGGGGTTGCCCACATGAGATATTGCACCATCGATCACTCATTGATTACGGCGTTGGTTGAGAAATGGCGTCCCGAGACACACACATTTCATATGCCGACTGGAGAGTGCACCATCACATTGGAGGACGTAGCCATTATATCAGGACTTCCTATTGACGGCGATGCCGTTCGGCATATCATGTGGAGATTGGATGCAGTTATGTGAGGACTTGTTAGGTTCGCAGTCGCCTGAGTCACACGTATCGGGTGGACGTATTGATATGTCATGGCTTTGGAGTGCATTCAGTAGACAACTTACTGAGGCCGATGAAGCTGCTTATGTGATGCACTGTACACGAGCATATATACTTCGGTTGATTGGGGGATTGCTATTTTCTGACCATTCTGGTAGATACGTGCATATGATGTTCATTCCACTCTTGGAAGACTTTGAGGCTACTGGACATTACAGTTGGGGATCTGCGGTTTTGGCGTACTTGTACAGAGAGCTGTGCAAGGCCACAGACCACAGCGTGCACGAGATTAGAGGTGCTTGCATTTTGTTGCAGTACTGGGTTTGGCATAGATTTCCACCCCTAGTCCCTACACTTGTAGATGATACTGATCCTGTCCTGCTAGCTGCCTATGCTGCTGATCGTGGTCACCAACGTCCACTGGGATTTCAGTAAGTTTCTCAAAATATCCTTTGTTTATATTAGTTTGTTATATGCAATACTTGTTTTGGCATTATATTACTTTGACATTTAAATAGGTGGCATAAACACAAGGTGTTGAATGAAACCCCAATGGGGGTACTTTCGTACTATCACCGATTCTTTGACTAGTTGAAGAGAGATGAGGTGAATATTTTTTTACATTGATTTATGCACATTATTTCCACTTGCTTTCTAATGTTTTGAACACATCATTTTGCAGATAACATGGCAACCCTATACGGATGAGATTGTGGCTTCACTATCAGATTTTTGTGTCGCTGGTAGAGACATTATATTGGCAGTGGTTCCGCTCATCTTTTTTTCACATTGTTGAGTGGTACCAGCCAGATAGGGTGATGCGTCAGTTTGGTCTGAACCAACCAATACCGCAGAGACCACACCAACCTGATGAGTTACACTCGATTACTTTGGCCGGATGACATGACGAGGATTGGCGAGTTACACACCTACCACACATAACCATCTGGGACAGTCAGAGGGAGAGATGTGTTACTGGACGGCCAGTGGGAGCTTCCCTCACCGCGCATTCTGAGTACATGCGTTGGTATAGAAGAATTACCAGATGTTGGATTTCTCGTGCTGGTGCTTTTATTGGATCTGTGGTTAGTTTTTTTACCAATATGTTATACTATTTGCTAAATGTATTTTATATTGATGATGACATATTGGGATCTGTGTCTTAGGCTGATATTGCAGAGAACGTCCATGCTTCGGCTAGGAACCCTAGTTCGGGCTTTAGTACGGCTAGCCTTCTACAGTCCATGGAGGACATCTTAGCTTCAGTGAGGGAGCATGATCGCATTACCTTATCTCAGCTTCGTCCAGCTCCTCTTGCAGATGACATCCCAAGACCATCTGATATATCCGATGAGCAGAGATCGCACCGTAGAAGGAGAGGGTTAGCGAGTACTCGATCTCGACTACGACCTTCAGAGGACTCTGATTCTTCGGGTGCGCCTAGGACTCAGCCCCCGTCCAGTTCTACTGCTACTTATCCACCATCTCAGCCACCACCTCTATCTTGCCCACCATATCCAGGTTATCCACTATCTACAACATACCCACCACCAGCTTACACTTATCCACCATATCCTTTGACTTTTACCCTTACACCGTCATTTTCATATCCACCATATATAGGTTACCCACCATATCCTCCTCACCCCTCACAGTCAGGACCTTCTTCTGATCCCCCTCATAGACCACCACATTCTGATCTTGGTCCTTCTCAGTGATGTAGTTATTGTACTTCATGTATGGATTTATTATTCTTTTATTACATTTTCTTAGACTGGGATGATTGTATGTATATGTATTAATGCACTTCATAATATATATATAAATGTCTCGTTATACAGGATGATATACTTTTGAGAACGTCTAATTTTTAGGGGATATTTTGTCGAATTTTTCATAGAATCAGAACGATTGAACTATTAAGGTTAATTGAATTTGTTAGGTTTTATAGGATTATATTCTTACCAATGAACTGGTCATGACGTTAAGAGTGTGATCAACTTCGATTTTTAAAATTAATTCAAAGTGTAAAAAAATTGATTGATTGTAATACGCTAACAGTGCTAATGGTTACTCATAACTAGATTTAATTTGCAACATTTAGTTTCATTATTTCATTGAAACAATTTTCTAAACCTGCTCACGCTGGACTATTTTATTAATTACTGGACCACGTAAGAAGCACCAATGCGCCTGGCGCATCCACGTAGGAAGCGCCAATGAGCCTGGTGCATCTACGTAGGAAGCGCCAATGAAACTGGCGCATCCACGTAGGATACGCTAGGACCATTGGCGCATCCACGCATTGGCGCTTCCTACGTGGATGCGCCAGGCGCATTGGCGCTTCCTACGTGATCCAGTAATTAATAAAATAGTCCAGCGTGGCAAAAATGATGGTATTTTGATAAATAGTTTCAAAAAGATGGTAATTTGGTAAATAAATTTAACACTTATGACAGATTGGTAGATTCCCCAATATTTACATATGCTCAGATCTGTGTATAGATATTGTCAAATAAAAAAAGAAAATAATTTATACATTGACTACTTCTTAAATGGTCTATAATAGCCTTCTCCGGTCCATATTAGACGTCAAAGACTAATATAGACTGGTTAAGAAGAGGTCCATCCATGAACCTCAAGTGGTCTATAATAGCCTTCTCCAGTCCATATTAGACGTCAAAGACTAATATAGACTGGTTAAGAAGAGGTCCATCCATGAACCTGTGATTTATAGGATTTATATACAGATCTGAGTGTATATAGAAATTATTTAAAATCAGAAAGTTTTTTATATATACAATTATTTATAAAAAAATAATTTAACTAAATTTGTGTGCGAATTTGAGTATAACTAGTTAAAATTTGTAGATATTTAACTTTTTAATCTCAATTAATAATTTATTTTAATAATAAATCAATAACTGATTTACAGTTAATCCATTAATAGACCACCCATATTAAATGCTGCCGGTTTTAGCAAGTGCCTTCTAGGCTTCTAGCCTAAGGTCCACGGAAGATGATGATCATTTGTCTCCATTTCTTATCTTCTTTCTTATTTCTCTACTTAAATTCTAACAAGTGTTATAATCTTAATTACATATCTCATTCCTACTTAATTTATTTTACACTTATCAAAATTTAAGTGAAATAACAAAGAATGAAATAAAAAATGAGGACATGTGATCTCCTTCCATTCACGGATGGAGCTATTAATATGAACTGTTAATGGGAGAGAATTTTATATCAAAGGATAAGGTTAATGACTTATAACTTTTATTGCATGATGGTGATCTTTATCCACTCATCTAGTTTGTTAACAAACAGTCATATTTTACCATTTCTATAAATATCAATACTTAGATTCTTTTTATGAAAAACAAGAAAAAGCTCTTCAATATTTTACATAATATAATAAGAAAAAGCTTTCAATATTTTACATAATATTTATCTTATTCTTACTATTTTCTCGTGAGCAATCTTACGAACTGTTCTTATATTTTTATTATTTTAAATATAGAACTAACAAAAAGTAATTATTATAACCTTTAGAGAATACTAATTATGAAATCATATGCATTGAATTATTAACTTGTCATAATAAAATACTATTAAACTCAATGTATTTACTTGCCTTTAACTAATATATGATAAGTTATTCATAATATTTTAATTTTACCTATCCTTCTATTTTATTATTTCTATTATTTTTACAACACGGGCATGGCCATTGCACGGTGGTGCTGTGCTGCCGGTGTGGCCACTGCACGGTGGTGCGTTCAACACACTAGCTTGGTCTTCTTCAACGGCAAGCTCTGGTGCCAATGTTGTTGGTCTTTCCCGATCACATGCCAAGCTTCAAGGCATCCGTCTCCGTTAATGGCGTCACCTTCTGTTCTTCCATCACCTTATGTTTGCTTCCATGAAAAGTTGCTTTCTAGACTGTATTTTCCAAGGGGGAACGATGTTCTTTTTTTTTTTTTTTTTTTGGGTCTACTAGGAGAAATAGAAAATGGGAGAACGTTGTTATTGAGGTTGGGAATTTTGGTTTGGAGAATGGGCTCTCTGTTTGATTCCTTGGATTGTTGAGTTGTGTTTATATAGAATCATAACTGATTGGGATTGTTCTCTGATTATTATTTGTGTGTATATTTGTATAGTTTTGGAAGTTTTAGTTGAGAGTGATCACTTTATACAGTAATTGTGAGAAAAGATTTTGAGAAATTTAAAACTATTTTGATAACTGAAAATGATGGCTGATTTGAAGGTGGTTCAAAAATTGAAAATGGTGCCTGGTGGTTACAGACAAGAGGGTGGTAATGGATTTTTTGTAATACGGACCAAAACGAAAAAACATGGTTCATGTTGCAATTTACCCATGAGGGTGGTGTTTACTTCAATCCTACTGTTGCAAGCAATTTGGAGGCCAATGAGAACCTCCAAAGGTCGGCGACCTCAAAGGAAATCCATGTGGGACTAATGAAAAATTATTTAAAAAATTTTCGGGACTCCAAAGGCCATATTGGGAGACGAAGTCTCAAAATAAAAATATAATTCAAATTAAATAAATTAATAATCAATAATAATCAACATTTTTTAAAGTATACAGAAAGAGTATTAAGAGTATTTATAACCTTTAAATAAAATAAATTAAATATAAATCAAATATAGTTAATTAAATATAAGATTAAAGGATGCTGCTTTGAAGAAACAGAATACAACGATTAAGTTAACAAACTGTAAACGACTTACATGTAAATATAATAGTTGAAGAGTTATGAGAACGTAAAAGAACTAAAATTAACAACTTATTGTGGTGGGTTAAGTCAAAGGTCGGGTACAGCATAAAACGATCCTGGACTAAGGGGGTAGTGTATGCACGTTTTGTGATTTGAAATGAATCACTATATTCATTTCATGTTTTCGGTCAATGAATTGATTTTGAATTAAGGCGAGGCCTAATGGGTTGGCCTATGCTCGAATGGATATGGACCATCCTGGAATGGTGCATGAATGAACTAAGTAAAAGCCTTAAAATCCCAAATCCCACAAACTTCGAAATTCTCTTTCTTTCTCTTTCATCCCCTTAGCTTTAGCATTCACGCACAAAATGACGATGACTCTACCCTTCTCCATCCGCAAGTACCGGCGCAGCACCACCAAAACTCATTTTCTAAATCCAACTCCCACAAAACACGACGTCGTCGAAGCCTTCGATGGCTCATCGTTCACCGGCGCCGTATTCAACCTCTCCACCACGATCGTCGGCGCCGGCATTATGGCTCTTCCGGCCGCCGTCAAGCAATTGGGGTTAATTCCTGGTCTAGCCATGATTATTCTGGGCGCCATGTTAACCGAATCTTCCATTACCATGCTCCTGAGGTTCACACGTGTGTCCAAGTCCTCCACTTATTCCGGTGTTGTTCGCGACGCGTTTGGTGGCCTTGGCCGGATCCTCTTGCTCCTTTGCATTATCGTCAACAACATGGGAATGCTCGTTGTCTACATGGTCATTATCGGTATTATTATTATTATTATTATAATAAATTACAATTCTCATTCTCTGTTGCTTCAACATTTTTCTTTGTTTTGTCAGGGGAACAATTTTCATATTCATTTTGTTTTTAATCTGCAAAAGGGAATTCGAATTCATCTTCGGATTCATGTCATGAGTCGTTTAAAACTTTGAAATTAGGCCTTTTTTTTTTCTTTTTTCTTTTTCGAAAAGTAGGCGTTAAAGTTGGAGTCTTCATTTTGAGAAATATTTGGCCGTTTTGACTTTCGCGAGGAACATTTAACGGCTAAGCAACGGTCTGTTCCCAAAAAAATGGAAAATTGGAAGATCTTTTTTTTGGGTAAAAAATTCCATTCTTTGTAGTTCGGGCTTGGTTAGGCCCAATACTTGAACCAATCTTGATTTGTGTTCAGTATTCCTACTTGCTAAAGATTTTTTGGGGGGTGAAAGACATGCTAACTTTTCAGACCAAAAAAAAAAAAACGAAAAAGACATGGTAGGTTACACACTACACTATATGGGTTGAAAATTCAAATGCTGTGGGAATAAAGAAACGCATAGTTGGGACTTGGTTGAAGGTGTTTGAAGCAAGTGTTAGCACTTAGCAAAATGTAGATTAGACCAAAAAAAGAAAATGTAGGTAAGAGGAAAACGAGGGATTATTATATGTTTGGATTGTCATTGCACCCTCTAAATGTACTTTCTTTGTTGCCTCGAATGATGTGTCTTTTGTTGAGCAATTTTATTTTATGTTTGTTGCAATATATTTTGAGTTCTAACATATAAAAATAAGATTTTTTTATTTTTGTGTTAAATTTTGAAATAAAAATTTGATTAAAATTCATTTTTAAATAAAAATTCTTAAATATAAATTATATTATTATAAATTTATTTTTAATTAAATTTAAATTTATAAATATACTTTCAACTAAATTTAAATTTATGGATGCATATGAATTAGACACACTTAACTATAATCATATATTCAAACTTGTGCATTGAAGTAATATACGTGTAAAGTGTAGTGTAAAGTGTGTGTACTTAGCAGTATTATTGTATCTAAAATTATTGATTTTTGTGACTGTGTTGTGACAGGAGATGTGTTCTCAGGAACTTGGTTGGAAGGAGTCCACTATTCAGGGGTTCTGGAAGAATGGTTTGGTCAACATTGGTGGTCAACGCGTCCAGTCTTACTGCTGCTCACGACGCTTCTGGTCTTCCTGCCTCTCGCATCATTCAGGCGAGTGGGTACGTTTCCTTTCCTCTCTCGTTTTTTATGTTTCAAAATAAATTGGTACTTTGGTATACACTCCCTAGGATATCATTTTCTAGTAACTAGCTGAACTCTCATTTTACTTTCAGCTTAGAACTTTACTTGTTGAAATAACTGGGTAGTTAAGTAACAGTTTCTGTTTGGAAAATATTTCTTCTTCACATTCCACACTTTTCATACACCGGTTAATGATGAGTAAGTTTTTGGTTAACAACGTTTCTCTAAGAAAAAAAACATGTGAGTCCTAGCCTTCTTGTTCGTACATGGTCCAACAATTAAAATGTGTACCTCCAACCCGCCCCCCCCCCCCCCCTTTTTTCCGTAATGAATTAGTGAAAATTATCCTAGACTTGTTGTTCACAGGTTTCAATTTCATATTGCCACAAAGGTAGAAAAGAAATTGCCACCATATTAGAATCAAGGGAGACTATGTTTAGAGCACATTTGAGCATTGTAATCATAATGAGGAATACCCTCATTGTTGTTATCTATCTAAAAGTCTCCCTATAATTAATTTGTATTGTCCTTTTCAATTTCCTCTTTTTCTTTTTTCTTTTTTTATTCATTTCTGCGTATAGATAAATTGTATTTCAACATATAACATCGACTATAAGGTAACTTTCCCTAGCATATTTGGCACTTGACCGCATCCCACCCACTGGCAAGGGCAAGTCTCGTGTCCTGATTCCTGAATATGTTCTCACCTCCATTGCTTCAATCATTGATGTTAAACAAATTTCTTTTCTCGCTGAGTTGCCAATATTAGTGCATCATCCCTCAGTCAATAATTAAATGCCGCAGCCTTAACAGGATCAGTGGCCCTCATGTGGTGTATACCTCAGTGATGTGAGACCAACTTAAAGATGGTTAGATAATAAACACTTTCTTCATCTCTAACCGCAATTAAAATGGAAAGGAAACAATTAAAAATTTAAGGTAATCCCGATTTCTGATATTTATGCTTGCTGTGTCGATGAATTGCTGTTTTTGAATTTTTGGCGAGCTTTATTAAGTTATTGGTTACTGATAAATCATGGTATTAGATTGTCATCAAGTTAGTGAAGTGTCTTTTTGTTTTGGCAAGTTTAAGCACCAATTTTGCCAAACATTTCACACCCTGTATAACTAATTTCTTGTACAAACTTATTTTGTTTCTGGACTTTTTCCCTGAGTCTTGAGTATTATATAATTTGTTCTAAGACTGACTGAGAGAACTTTTACTGGTGTTGCACATAATTTATCCTCCAAATAACAGTTACGTGTATGAAATAGTTACTGCTTTGCCCTTCTCTTACCTTCATTGTATCAGATTCACTGCGATATACATCAGCACTGTCAGTGGGGTTGGCTGTTGTTTTTGTGTTGATTACAGCAGGAGTAGCAATTGCTAAGTTTATTGATGGAAGCATTGGTATGCCACGCTTAATGCCGAAATTCACTGGCCAGGAATCCTTTTGGAAGCTTTTCACAACTATCCCTATATTAGTCACTGCTTACATTTGTCATCATAATGGTAAGTACTAAGTGCGGTGATTCTTAATTTTTTTTTCAATTATTCAGTAAATAATTATGAATCATTGCATTGCAAGTGTGTATTAAAAGTGCCTATTAGTCCAGTTTCTCCATATATGAATTGCTTGATTCATGATGAACTGATGATTACTATTGTCAACGAGGTATTGTGCATTTTCTGTTAACGAGGGAATTTCATTTCAGTATTTCTAATGCATAATGGTTGTTTCCGATGCACAACACTTTTTCTTTATCATGCTACCTGTTCATGTAAACTTGAAACTTAAACTAATTTAAAAGCTGATTGACGTGATTCAGTTGCATACCTTTTATAATAACCTTATAGCCTTACTTATTCTGATTTTAATGCAGTTCATCCTATAGAGAATGAACTTAAAGACCCTACCCATATGAAGTCAATAGTCAGGACATCACTCTTATTATGCTCATCTGTGTACGTAGCAACCAGCCTTTTTGGATTTTTCTTATTTGGGGACAAAACACTGGATGATGTACTTGCCAACTTTGATGGCGATCTTGGAGTTCCTTATGGTTCATTTCTTAATGATATAGTTAGAGTGAGCTATGGCGTTCACCTTATTCTTGTGTTCCCAATTGTGTTTTACTCCCTTCGCCTCAACCTAGATGGTCTTCTTTTTCCACATGCCATTCCTCTTGCCTTTGACAACCAGAGATTCTATTCGGTGACCATATTTCTCCTGGTTTTCATTTTCGTTGGAGCCAATTTTGTTCCCAGCATCTGGGATGCCTTCCAGTTCACAGGTGCCACAGCTGCCATTTCTGCTGGATACATTTTTCCAGCTGCCATTGCTCTTAAGTAAGTTACCAGTGACTAAATGAGTATGCTGTGAAATTGATATCGTGACATCTCCTAGATCTTCACCACAGTACTCATACATATTATCATATTTAATTTTGTTATTACCCTTTGGCAGGGACACTCGTGGGGTTGCAACAAGGAAAGACAAGCTGTTATCTTGGTTGATGATACTTTTGGCTGTCTCATCTAGCACTGTAGCCATCTCTAGTGACTTGTATAGCATTTTCAGTAGTGAAGCAGCTGCAGCTGGAACCTGATATTATCAGGATTGCTCTGATCTCACATTGAAATATCCTTGGCTCTGATTATGCCGGTGCTATGAAGCCATATAGAGTTGGTAGTGTTGCCTTCACTATAATCTTACTAACAGATTAAGTATGATCAACAGTCAAGGCCATTTACTCACACCTAGCAGGGTGGCCATGGTATGGATCTCCTTCCATTTTTGGTTTGACATTGAATTCTCACCTTGTATAAAATGCGCATGTTCTTTTACGAATGTAAAACAAAAGGAATAAAAAGAAAAGTAGAAATTTAAAACATAAGTCATAATATGAAAAATTACACAGTTGGTATAATTTTTTGCTTTCATTTTACACACTCTAAATTTGAATGTAATAACTGTATATTTGCTCTATACTTGGTAGAACCAATATGAGAGGCATGAAGATGAAGTGAAATTTGTTAATTTCTGAAATGTGGAATGTGCATCAAATCTTAAAATTTGTTCTGTCCTTTAAACACACATTTCAAACATTTGGTAGGAGAATTTTATGGTTCCCTTTGTCTTGATATCCTTTGATACGAATTGATACATGTAATTGAGTAATAGTTAGTAATTAGTTAATTGTTAGTAATTGAGTGAGTTAATTAGTTAGTTTTCATTTAGTTAGTTGTCATTGTATAAAAATAGGACTTGAAGATCATTGTAATGCCATAGTTAAAAGTGAATGAGAATTGAAGAGTTTTCTAACTCGAAGAGGGATAGGGAGTTTTGTTCTTGACTTGAATAAAGAACTATCCTTATAAAGTCAACAATATTATTGATTGTTATACATAATAAAGGATATCATAGAAACCTCCCATTTTATATTATGTTTGGGTTAGTTTGAAAATGAAAATGAGTTTAATTTTGGTTCATCTAATTATGTGTAATTTTTTTCTTACATTTTCATTTAATTATAAATTGATATATTATTAAAATAGTTTGACTATTTAAATGTGCAAATTCCTGCCATACTATTGGGTTATGTGTTTGTTTTTGTTTAAGCAATGCATTTTAATTTATTTAAATTTAGGTATGGTATGAACAATATACAATATAAAAAAATAAAAAAATGCCTACCTCTTTTTGTAAAAAAGAATTCTTTTTATAAGGTAAAAAAAATAGAGAAAATCTAATATTCAAGCCTTCTAATTAACTAGGTTGGCATTAGGTACGGGTTTTAAAATGTTCTGTAGATTCTAGTTTTTTTTTTTTAAATGTAGATGCTAGTTCGAGTGTAAGTGGATAAATGTTATTTTGTTTGGGTTTAAATGATGTTAAGTTCTATACAAACCCATCCCATTAAGATTAGTCATTTATTACAATTTTGCTATAGATCATTAGCTTAAAAAAAAACGTTATTGTATAAACTTGTTCTCATACTTTAAATTATTTTAAATATATGTACATTGATTAAATTGTAAAAGCAAATTATTATTTTATCGTATTTGACAAAAGTTAGAGAAAAAGTGAGTAATAGAACACTGGTAAGCCAGTTAAATCTTAGACAAATCAAAATGTCCCCAGAAAGGGATTTAACATGCTAAATGCATGTCATACTCTAATCACAGGACAGTATAGGTGATCGTTCGGTGGGTTATATGGGTTTTGTGGTATTTTTAAATTCAATTTACTCATTAAATTAGTAGGTTGAGTTAGGTTAAATATATTCTCCAACCTGACTTAACCTAACCTATTCAAGATTAGATTGAGTTGGGTCAAACCTATTGGTTTGACATGCACTAAAAAAATTCTTTGATGTTAAAATAAATATTACAATATGAAATCCAAAATTTATAACACATAATGTGTTTTAATTAAAAATAATATATGTTTCAAATAGATTAAAAAGTCACATAAGTAGTTTTACACAAATATAATAAGTTTCAAACAAATTAAATAAATATAATAAGTTTTATTAAGTTAATATAAGTGTGAAATAAATTAAAGTAAGCTCACTAGTCTTAAAAGTCATAAACAACAAATCATAATAGCTAATTAAATTAATGTCATAACATACAACATATGGATTAACATAATTATTTAATTCATTCTCAATTTTTTAAAGATATTTTTTGTCATCTAAATAATTCATTAGATTTTCATATCAATGATCTCTTATATGTTTCATGAGTTTCTCATTTTTATTTTATTGATCACACTTTGCATGTGACCATATCACCATAATGCCTATATTTAAACTTAATTGGCATTACCAAAAAGTCAAGAAAAAACAACCTAAAATGATAGGAAGGCTAATCCACTTTTATAATAAAAAAAAATTTATTTGAATAGGTTTGATTTGTGTGAGTTGTCACTTTCTAAACTCATTATCCGATCCATACATTATGGGTAGAGTGTTTTTAACTCAATCTAACCCGTAAGCTCAGTCTAACTTGTATTTTGTAAATTAAGTAAAGTCAAAACTTATAAATTAGTGAATTCATCTAACTTACCGAACACCTCCAACAGAAGATTATATGATCATAAGACCGGTTGACCAATTGGGTACATTTTGTTTTCTGCATGAGTGCATGGGTTTGTTTTTAGTGCTTTTTATTTATTAAATGATAACCATACATTACTCATTCCATTAATTCATAGAATCACTTTGATTTGATTGTTCTTTGGGGTCTTTTATCTAATCTTGTTTCTTTTTTCAAAAGTAAAATTCATCTATTTCGTTCAAGCACAAACCACTTTTATTACTCATTCCACTAATTTTATCGAATCACTTTGATTTGATTGTTCTTTGGGGTCTTTTATCTATCTTGTTTCTTTTTTCGAAAGTAAAATTCATCAATTTCGTTCCAGCACAAACCACTTTTATTAGTGACTAGCCTATTGAAAGGCAGTAGCTTGTCAATCTATGTTTTTTTTTTGTTTAGATAAAATATAAAATAAGAGAGAGATTTTGAAGTAAATTATACAGTGTTATGTTTAAAGTAAGCTATAATTTTATGATGAGAAATTAAAAAATTTTGAAGCAATTATAATTTGAGAATAAAAAGTATTTACAATTTTAATATTTTATATTTCTTTAAATTTTTAAAGTAATAATAAGATATAATTGTCATTATTTTTTATATTTATTTTTAAATCTTTAAATAAGTAAATAATGATAATTTTAAAAAAACAAGTTATAGAAAAAAGGAATATTTTATAACAATATAGATGAAGACTCTGAATTTTGATTTCACTTATATCTAGTGTTATGAATGGGTTTTAGAGATGTCATACCTGACCTGATTCAGAACGGTTGAAGGTGGTGGCTCTTCCTTGTGTAGCAGTGGTGGAGTGAAAAAAAGGAGATGTATCTGCAAAAGGCACTCTGATCCTCAAGGTAGAGGGGGCACCAAGTTTGCAAGTGTAGAGTAGAATGTGTCATACCTGAGAGTTTTGTCCTGTATTTAAAGTGTGTGATGACTTGTAGGCTAAGTCGTATTTGATACATTGATATGGTGGTTATGACCAATATTTGATTCCTAAAGATCTATATTTATGTGGGATTTGATTATAACATAATTGATCTCCTCTTGAATAATTGCTTAGCTGTGGGGTCGCACTAGGTTGGATCCATGGCTTGGGCTAACCTACGCTGGGACGCTCCATGTTAGGCTTGGACCTGGATTCTGGTTCAGAACAGTTGCTCTCAACTTGGCGCTCTGATATAGTAGCAGAGTGTCAAGGTATTCTGTCAGAGGCCAACAGGAGTGCAAGTATGCCCCCAGGCGAAGGGACCCATCATAAAGTGTTTAGATCAAGGTCCGCAATGTTATAGTGGGAATAAAAGTAGCTTGTGATCCTATAGAGGGGATCAGTCGTGTAGTTTCCCCCGACGAGAGACATTTTAACGTGGTCTGTTATCTGTTGTATGGCACCTTGATGCCCCTAAGTAGTATGAAGTCGTCACGGTTTGGCGACCGAGATCCATCGGAGAGGGCATATAAGGTTTTACTACGATTGTAATGTGGTTTTATCATTTAGAAAATTCTTCAATTGCTTTGAGAGTTTCCTTGAGGTGTGAGGGTAAACCTCAGAGAAGGTTGTTTAAGTAGGACCCTAGTAAAACTAGTTGTCGAATCTCATGCAAACCATTGAAGGTGGTTTTGGGATTGCTTAACCTCGTCAAGGTGGTCGATAGACGACCTTGTGGGTTAAGGTTAGGTTGTTTAGGTCATACGTGAAAATCTGTATCTCGCAGTAAGGTGACAGAAAGTGGCCTTATGGGCTGCCTGTTTAACCTTAGGTGCAATCAGAATAGCTAATCCTCGTGAGAACATGTATTCCTTAGACTTTGCCAAGGCACTTTGACCCTGTGGGTTGTGCGTTTAACCTTAGGTGTAATTAGAATAGCTTATCTTTGTCGGAATGTATATTCTTCAGACCTCGCCAAGGCACTTTGACCTTGTAGGTTACGCGACGTATATTATCGAGATAGCTGAACCTGAAAGGATGTGTATCTCTCGAATTTTGTCAAGGTGGCATTTGTCCTTGTGGGTAGCGTCGAGATGATGTTATGTCGAGGTATTTGTGGACAGGAGGTCCTGGCGAGTTACCGACAGAAACGAGAGCAGGTCGAGGTACTCATGGATGCGAAGTCATGTCAAGGTACTAGTTGGGATAGAGACATGCCGAGATCATAGGTCCTTCGTGGCCGAGATGGAGGCATAGCCAAGATCCTAGATCCTTCTTGGAAGGGATGGAGGCATGCCGAGGTCCTTGGTCCTATTTAGACGAGATAGAGGCATACCGAGCTCCTAGGTCCTTCGTGGCCAAGAAGGAGGCATGACTGAGATCCTATATCCTTCGTGGCCGGGATGGAGGCATGCTAGGGTCCTTAGTCCTACATAGCCAGGATAGAGGCATGTCGAGGTCTAGGTCCTACTTAGCTGGGATGGATGCATGCTGAGGTCCTAGGTCGTTCGTGGTCGAGATGGAGGCATGGTTGAGATCATAGGTCCTTCATGGCTAGGATGGAGGCATGTCGAGATTCTAAGTCCTTCATGGACGAGATGGAGGCATGCCAAGATTCTAGGTTCTTCGTGGTTGGAATGGAGGCATACTGGGGTTCTTGGTCCTACATAGCCGGGATAGAGGCATGCCGAGGTCCTAGGTTCTTTGTGGTCGGGATGGAGGCATGGCCAAGGTCCTAGGTTCTTTGTGGCTGGGATGGAGGCATGGCCGAGATCCTAAGTCCTTCTTGGATGGGATGGAGGCATGTCAAGGTTCAAGATCCTTCGGGCCAAGGTACTTGTGGATGCGAAGTCACATCGCAGTACTGACTGGAATGGAGGCATATCGAGATCCTAGGTCCTTTGTGGTTGGGATGAAGGCATGGACAGGATAGAGGCATGCCGAGATGAGGATAGGACGTGACCTCGCTCCATCTTAAGCGATGGTGGCAACATTTATTGGCTAAACCTTGTGGCCATTGATGTCGTGCCGTGAATGGCGTTTACTGTCACAAAGGCAGCTTATGGTCCTAGGCCATTATAGGAATATATAATATACGACCATCTAATAGCAATTTATATTGGAGCAGTTGTAATAATTGTATAAAGATAGATGTGATATTGATGATCATAATAATATGTAATAATGTTGAGAATCATTGTTCAATTGATGGTGGTTTACGTTATGCCAACCTATGGCATCTATTGCCATTATTTGAATAAATAATGGTCAGTGTGGTACCTAGCTAAATGGTAGTTTTTCTTGCCGAGTTCCAAGCACGACATAATAATGGAAATTGAACCGCAGGCTTCTTCTTCATATTTATTTTGACTAATTCATATTTGAAAAGATTAAAAGTCTCTAACTTTAATATTTTTAGATCCTTTTCGTCACAATGAAATTTGGAGAAGGGAGTTGCTTTCATTTTCTTGTTGCTTGTTGGCTAGGGCCATGGCAATGAGATTTGTGGAATAGGAGAATTTTACCTCTTCCCACAGATGAGGCCAATGTTCTGAACGAGATTCAGAGATGTCGTACCTAACCTGCTTCAGAGCCGTTGAAGGTGGTGGCTTCTTCCTATGTGACAGCGATTGAGTGAAAAAATGGGGGATGTACCTGCAAAAGGCACTCTAATACTCAAGTTAGAGGGGGCACCAAGTTTACAAGTGTAGAGTAGAATGTGTCATACTTGAGGGATTTGTCCTGTATTTATAGTGTGGGATGCCTTATAGACTAAGCCATATCTAATACATTGATATGATAGTTATCACCAATATTTGATTCCCTAAAAATCCCTATTTATGTGAGATTTGATTATGATAGAATTAATCTCCTCTTGAATAATTGTTTAGTTGTGGGGTTGCACTAGGTTGGATCGGTGGCTTAGGCCAACCCGTGCTGGGTCGCTCAATGTTGGGCCTGGAGTTGGATTCTGGTCCAAAACATGGTGGAATGCCTAAACTCGTTATAAATATCTACATATTATTTAGCTATTATGCATCTATTATGCTCTTGGGGATAATATTGTAGTCGTAGTGACCTTTCATGCAAGAGTTTACCTTTTTACCTATATTTGGGATACCAAAGTTGATCCCCCTCCTTAAGGGGTTGTGCACATAAATGGTTACCAGAGCTCTAGGAGTGAATCCTTGGCTACCTCGGATGGCATAGAGGCCCACTTCTGCCGCAGGGCCAAGGCATTGGCACAACTTCTTTCCTACTGACTTAATTCTTCATTCACTTGGGAGACCCCAACATTGCACTCAAAAAGGGACATGGTGAAAGTCATATTCCTCCAAATTTGTCTTCGGATTCCATTACTTAAGGACAAGGGGCTGCTGCCTATAGTTCTAAGGCTAGTTCTTGAGGATGTGGAGCATATCAATCTCACCATCAAAGTAAAGCTTGTAGTAGTAGGGCTCCACTTCTTCACAATGCAGGCCTTTGGGATCATTTCAGACGAAGGTGAAGACTATTTTCATCGTGGTTTGAAGTTGGTGGCATTCTGAGAATAGGCGGCCTGTGAATCAGCACTTTGAGATTTCAATTTGAAGTTTACGGTCATCCTTATCGATCAAAACGAGTTTGTCCTCCTCATCCAACTTGTTAGGAATGGGTGGAGCCAGTCGGTTGGGTTGGGGAGAGCTTTCATCCAGGTTTAAAAGCTGCAAGGAAGTGGGGATTTTAGTCCGCGGATTCGCAGCGATCGAAGGTAGGGTTGATGTGTCCTAGATTTGCGCATCAATCATGGAAGCCTAGATTGCAAACAAAGGTTAGGGTTGGTCGATGACGACCAATGAGCATCGTTGGGCAGAATGGCCGGTTGTAGGTTGGCTTCGCAATTCAAATCTGCCGATGCTGAGTTGATGGTGGTCATCCATGCGTGGGCGTGATCAGTGGTAGGGGATGAAGACTAAAGCAGAGTGCTTCTTAGAAAAACTCCACTTGAGATAGGGTGGAAGCTTTGAAGCACGAATACGCCGTTTTTTAAGCGTGTTTGCGTGTCAGACACGTGTCTGTGTTGGACACATGGGGACGCACGTATGACACAAGTGTCTTACGTGTTCGAATATGTCCGATTAAAAAGATTTTTTTTTGCTTGGACACGACCCAGACACGTTTAGGACACAGCTTGGACACAACCCATTAATATTCTTTTTAAAAAAATTAGTTTTCATGACTAATGTCCAATTAATAAGCTCGTAACTCACCCAAGTCTAATCACATAACTGACGTCCTAAGTCATTATTTTCACATACTAGTATTTTAAGTTTTATCTTTTTACACGTTACTATTAGATTTTTAAGTTTTATCTTTTTACACATCACTATTTTCATTTACTCATTCTACCTATCGTACCAAGTCGTTCACTTCGTCATCACTCTTTTAGAAACTTGTCTCACACCACTATTTCCTCTAGTTTATTTTTTAGATGCACATATACTTGTACTTAGTTAGTTCTATTATAAGAAATTAGTTTAGGATATTTTTTAGAAAATGTCAATAGAAATTATACTCCATATTTTTTAGAAGGGACTCACTAAGTAACAAATATTGATACATATAACATATATTAAGATATTATAAAACTTCAAACTTATAGAAATTATATCAATAAATTATAAATTTTTTTTTTTTAAATTTTATAATTATATATATACATAAATTAAAATCTTTAATTTACTTTAATATATATATATATATATATATATATATATATATATATATATATATATATATATATATATATATATGTGTCTATGTCTTAGCTTCATAGAGCAGAAGAAATGAATCCAAACGAGATCATAAAAATGGTACCCAAGGGGTTGACAACTCAGC
Organism: Ormosia semicastrata; assembly: GCA_029884595.1. Taxonomy (NCBI): domain Eukaryota; kingdom Viridiplantae; phylum Streptophyta; class Magnoliopsida; order Fabales; family Fabaceae; genus Ormosia; species Ormosia semicastrata. Next base: position 6,822,638 of record JAQQTO010000063.1, on the reverse strand, counting down.
ACCTAGAGAGGCGAGAGCTTTCATCCCTAGAGGCCCATCTATGCAAAAATACTAACAATTAAGAAACACTATATTATTATAACTATTATATTATAAAAATTGTCATTACTTATTCAATTTTAAATTTAAAACATCAAACCAAAAACTTACAATACAATAATTAATTTTGATACAAGCAATTGTTTTCACAATTTTGGATCGAAATTAATGATTAGATAATTTTTTTTTCAAAGTGATGACTACAATACGATTATATATATATATGAAACATTAAAAAATGGATGAAATTGCGTGATATATGATTAGTGTTAAGAGTCTCACATCGTCTGTCTCAATTTTCATATGTGATTTATATATTTATTGAATCACTCTACTTGATACCAATTGATTTTAAATTAGAATATTACATGGTATCGAAATTAAGATTTCATCTTCATTACTTATTCCGATAAGCTTTTCCGTTATCTATTCTACTAGGCTCGTCTATTCCGTTCAGACATCTGTAGAGGGAATGTTAAGAGTCTTATATTGTTTGTCTTAATTTTTTGAATACAGTGTATATCTTGTTAAATTATTCTACTTGATATCAATTAATTTTAAGTTAGAATCTCATAATTAGATTAACTTTACAAATAAAATAACTACAATTAACACAAATTGAAAGCTGTGTTATTGAAAATAGGGTAAAAACTGAACGATCGTTTTATTTGCACATTATTATTAGAAAAAATGAATCTTTGGTTGGTTGTACAAACCGGTCAGAAATAAAACTGCCTTTGCAATGTTGCAAATGCATGTGTTGAATGGACCAACTTGGGACCTGTTTTTTGCGTTGGAACGCTGCCACAGAACGTGGCATTGATTTAGAAGCTGACACAAAATCGATAGCTCCGGTGGATATTCGGGTTTATACGAATTCAATTTGAAAAATGATTAATCTTTTTAATTTATTTTTTAATAATTCTCTTAATTATTAAATAAAAAATATATTAAATATTTTTTATATTTATAAGATATTAATTGTATTTAATTTTTTATTTAATATTTTTTATTAAATAAAAAAATTATTAAAAAATATATTAAGAGTATATAACAAAGTTCATTCAATTTATGAATAATCTACAGTCCAAAAAAACATATAATAATTTTATAATTGGAATTATTGGTTTGAAAAATTCTGTTGAAAATTACAACAGAAATCCCCAAAAGTTGGATTCTTTTTTGCTTTTGCAAGTTTCGAAGTAGAAAATTTTGCGTAAATATTCCAAAGCACATGTTCTCGTATTGGCATATTGTTGAACGGTATTGTTACAAATTATATGACCAATTCTGTCTTTGTCTTTGTGTTCGTGGTTGACGTAAAAGAACCTCATTTTCTCTTGTATATATTATATATATTTATCGAAAGTTTTAAATTTGTTTTTTTGACATGATAGAAAATTTTAAAATTGATAATACAATGATCCCAAGAAGATAATCAAAGTAGGCCGATGTTGGCAAGTGCAACATCTTCACACTATTATGTGTACACATGCTTCATGGGTTAACTTTCATCTTTTAGTCAAAACAGTAAAATACTCAGTCTACCCAACAAAAACTCAGGCAGCATTTTTGTGAAAAATTACCATTAATAATTAAAAAATAGGAGGATGATGGAAATTTCTTAGATTATATGAATAGTTAAAAAAAATGTTAAACCAAAATTAAGAGCAAGACGTGTGAACTTCTTCACCTATATATATTTTTTTCCTGTAAATGTGGTAAGGGTATTATTAAGTCAATTTTTGCCTTTACCTAAATTAAACTCTTCTTCGAGCAATTTTGAAAGGCCATTCTCACATCATTATTGTACATTTGGGAAAATTAATTTTCCTTAGTAATAATTTAAAGATTTACATGTAACTTTTAATTCAACGTACTTTAAAATTGCCAGTAGCATTTTTTTAATAAAAAAAAAGGTGCTAAAAACCCTCACAAATCAAAACTTATCAATATATTTCTCTTTAGAGTTAAAAACAAAAATATAGAGAAAAATACTGATAAATTTGTATATATTTTTGAATGATTGTATACATGAGAGTTAGTCTTTATTTATACAAGAAAATTATTATATAAAAATAATAATAAAATACAATTATATACTAAATCAATTACAATCTCAATCAATCAATCATAATCAATTATAATCTCAATAATTCTAACATCCTCCCTCAAATTCAAGTGGTTGTAGAGGAAACTAACTTGAGTTTAGAAATCAGAGTGTGAAATCGACCAAGATGATGAACTTTGGTGAACAAATCGGTTGGCTGGTCAATATTGCCAATGGAAATGAGACGAAGAGCACCACGAAGAATGTGTTGACGAATGAAGTGGTAATAAATCCCAATATGCTTGGTGAACTCATGAAAGACATCATTGTGAGCAATTTAAATAACACTGCTATTATCATAGTAAAAAGTAATGGAAGAGGACTGGGAGAAATCGAAATCTTCAAGAAGCTAATGTAACAAGTATTTTAGAAGTGGTATCAACAAGTGCTCGATATTCTGCTTCAGTACTAGAGCATGCAGTTAAAGTCTGTTTCTTGCTTCACTATGAAATAAGAGCATCACCAAGAAAATACTGTAACAAGTGGTGGATCAGCGACCAGTGGGGTCTCCACCCCAATCAGCATCAAAATAGGCTTGAAGGATCAAGCGGGAGTCAGCAAAAAAATGAAGCCTATGAAATAAGGTCCCTTTCACATAATGGATAATGCAGATAACAACAACATAATGAGTAATGCACGGAGTTGACATGAATTGACTGACTAAATGAACAACATATGAAATATCTAGGCAAGTAACAGTAAGATAAATCAAGCTGTTAACTGCTGATTGAACATAGGGTTATCAAGCATTGTACCATCAAGATGTGTGAATCTCACATTAGGCTTTAGAGGAGTTGATTCGGTACGACTATCGGTGAGACAGGCTTGAAAGATAAGATCTGAGGCATATTTTGTTAGAAACAGAAAAATTTCATCAGCAGAAGAAAGGACTTCAAGACCTAGAAAGTATCTAAGAAGTTCAAGATCTTTCGTCTCAAAATGTTAACTCAAAAATTGTTTAAGCTCAGTAATACCAGTAGTATCATCACCAGTAATAATCATATCATTAACATATAGAGGCAACATAACAGTACCTCTATTAGTTTTACGAGTAAATAGAGCAGAATCATGAGCATTGGAGGAAAATCCAAACAGACTGATAGTGTTGTAAAACTTAGCAAACCAGGCCCTAGGTGCTTGTTTGATGTCATATAAAGCCTTTCGAAGACAATAAACCTTATTTAGTGGACAAGTGTAACAAGGAGGTGGATGCATATAAACTTCTTCTTCCAAATCACCATTAAGAAAGACATTCTTCACATCCATCTAATTTAGAGTCCATTTTTGAGTTACTGTAATAGCAAGGAGAGTACGAACTGAAGTGATGCAAGCAATAGGAGCAAAGATCTCCCCATAATCAATGTTATATTCTTGAGTGAAACCTTTGGCAACCAAACGAGCCTTATAGCGCTCAATGGAGCCATTAGAATGAGTCTTGATCTTAAACACTCATTTATATCCCACAAGTGTCTTACCAGAAGCAGAATCAACAAGGTCCCAAATATTACTATTCTCTAAAGTCTGTAACTCTTCTTGCATAACATGCTGCTAATGAGAATCTTTGGAGGTTTCTTGATAGGACTGAGATTCAAGTAAGTGAAGCATGGTAGAAAAACATTGATAATCATGAAAATAGGTAGACTGAGTTCTTACCCTAGTTGGACGCTCAGAAGGAAGAGGGGTGCAATGACAAGTGCAGGATCTATGTTTGTAATGACATCATCGGGAGTGGCTGGAACATTGGAAGTGACTGGAAGTTCACTAGAGGAACCTACATTAAAATCAATAGGAAAGAAATAAACAAAGGGGTTAGTTAAAAGAGGAGTCGAAGTGGAAGGAATGGACTTGAACTGGGAAAGTGAAGAGAACATGGTGTCTTCCCAGAAGACTACATGATGGATATGGATGTGTTGAGAGATTGGATCCCAACAATGATAATCCTCATGTTCAGTGCCATAACCAAGAAAGCAACAAAAACGTGCTTGGGCTCAAGTTTAGTGTACTTATGGGGTTAAAGGAGAACAAAACAAGCACATCCAAAAATATTAAGAGAGTTGTAATCTAGAGAAGTTTGGTGGAGGCGTTCAAAGGGACATGCATTACCCATAATAAAGGAAGAAAGACGGTTGATGACATAAACAATGGTGAGAGTGGTTTCACCCCAAGCACGTTTAGGACAAAAGGAGAAGATGAGCATAACATGGACATAGTCAAGGATATGATAGTGTTTTCTTTCAATATGACCATTTTGCTGAGAGGTATCAAGACAAGAAAACTCAGAGAATGTACCCTGTTCATCAAAAAAGGTGAGAAGTTTTGAATCACAATATTCTGAAGCATTATCACGACGAAAAACTTTAATTAATTTTGAGAATTAGGTTTTAATCATAGTAGCAAAATTAATATACACTTGAGGAAGTTCTGAATGATTTTTCATTAAATATATTCAAGTAAAACTAGAAAAATCATCAATAAAAATTACAAAATATCAATTACCTCCCATAGTAGGTGTAAGGGTAGGCCCTCAGATATCAGAATGCACAAGGTTAAAAGGAGATTTAGGAATAGAGGTACTTTTACTAAAGGAAAGTGCAGATTGTTTAACAATTTGACAAGAAGTGTAGTAAAAAGACTAATTATTAATCGAACCTAGAGCTCCTTGAGATAAGAGGGGATGCAATTTCCCTAGAGAACTATGAGCAAGACGTTGGTGTCATAGTTGAATGGAAGACGAGGTAGATGTTGCACAAAGATTTGAATCAGAAGGAACATGAAGGTTGGTGAGCTCAAACAGCCTTCCGACTTTACATCAGTCCCTATGACTTATCTTGTCTGTGCATCCTGCAGAATCTCAATCACGCTAATATTCAGAAAGATAGTTATTTCATTGTTACTGTTAATTGGATTTTTATTTTTAAGTATGATGTTGCTAGAGAGCATTCCAATGTTTGAATGCTTTAAATCTTTACTGATTATTTATAATAAAATAACAAATTTAATTTTAGAAATAAAAAGAATGCTAATGCACAATAAACTTTAAGAGCACTGCTTCATTGCCCATCTAGCATAGCCCAAATTTGTCTAACTTAGTATAACTGCCGTCATTTTATGTTTTAAGCAGAAAGTTAACCGAGCATTGTCCGGGCCAATAACTTTCTAGATGTATTTGGATTAAAAGTCAATTTTGATGGCCTGAAATGAAATATGAGATAGGTAGATTTGTATCACAATGTTTGACATGTCAGAAAATTAAAATAGAACACCAAAGGCCTTCAGGTTTATTACAACCTTTAGAAATCCCAGAATGGAAATGGAATAGCATTTCTATAGATTTCGTTGTAGGCTTACCAAAAACTAACCTAGGATATGATGTTATATGGGTAATTATAGACAGACTAACTAAGTTAGCACATTTTCTACCCATTAAGATCAATTATCCACTAAATAAGTTAGCCCAGCTATATATTAAGAAAATTGTAATACTTCGCAATATTCCAACTACCATAGTATCAGATAGAGACCCTAGATTTACTTATAGGTTCTGGGAATCACTACAAGCAGCCTTTGGAATGAAATTATCTTTTAGTACAACATATCATCCTCAAACTGATGGTCAAACTAAAAGAACAATTCAAACCTTAGAGGACATGGTTGGAGCCTATGTTTTGGATTTTAAAGGAAATTGAGATAATTATCTACCATTAATAGAATTTGCCTATAATAATAATTATCAAGCTAGTATTGGTATGACCCCATATGAAGCATTATATGGAAGAAAATGTAGATCTCCTTTATGTTGGTTTGGAACTGGAGAAAGAAATTTGATAGGACCTGATTTGGTACAACAAACCTCAGACCAAATACAATTAATTAAAGAAAGAATGCTTGCAGTTTAAAGTCGATTGAAGAGCTATGTAGATCAAAGGAGAAAATTCCAAGAAAGAGATAATGTATTCCTTCGAGTCACCCCAACAACTAGTATTGGCAGGTCCTTAAAATCAAAGAAATTAAGTCCCAGATACATTGAACCTTTTCAAATTCTTAAAAGAGTCAGTACCGTAGGTTATCAAATTGCCTTACCACCAAATTTGTCAAACCTACATGATGTGTTTCATATGTCACAACTTCGAAAATATTGTCTTGATTCTTCACACATCATTGAAATAAAATCAATATAGTTAAAAGATAATTTGACATATGACGTACAACCTGTGCAAATAATAAACAAAATTTATAAACAGTTACGGAATAAAACAATTCCTATGGTCAAAGTATTATGGCAAGGATAGGTTGCGGAAGAAGCTACATGGGAAGTAGAGAAAGATTTTAAGAGAAAATATCTAAAACTCTTTTAAGCAGGTAAACGAAATTTTGAAGACAAAATTTTTATAAGGGAAGAATGTAACATCCCTTGAAATACAAGTGAAATATGTAAATAACATAAACAAATAAACAATGTTTTAAGGCTAAGTTATTCGAATAACAATTTGTTATTCAAATAAAAGAACAACAAAGTAAATATATGGGTGAACATACAACTTTGCTTTATTCGAATAAAAGGCTTGCTATTCGAATAAAGCAACAAAATATCAGAAAAAATAAGAAAACACAATACGTGCAACAAGAATGAAAACTTAAGTTTCCATACTTGATCAAACCACCTAGTTCCAGTGGAACTAGATTAATGAAACGAAATAATGAAGTGAAGTTGCAGAATAAAGTCATCAAGGAACAGGTGGTAGCAGGGGGACTTTTGGAAGACTTTGAATATTGAAGTAATGATTAGAAATAACAGGTGCTGGGAAATGATTGGAACAGAAGGCAAATAACGGAGCCATGTATACCCATGCGTAAATTGGCAAGTTTTAAATTTGTTTTTTGACAACTTATTTTCTCTTGTATTTTAATTTATTGATTTTAATACCCCCAAGACGATAGTGTTACACTTATTTAATGAAGAAGAGTTAAGCTTGCCCAAGTGTTAGTGTAAGAGCATGGAAATAATTAATAGATAATAGATGGTAGGCCATGAACAAGTTTATGTATGAAAACTTGATAAAAATTAGAATCAAAGAATAATTACGGGAAGAAGGAATGAACCCCGTTTTGCCAAGTAACCCACATGATGTCATCTCTTACCTCATTCTCTTACGTTAAGCTACTAGGGAAGGGTTCTATAAATGGCCTTGCAGCTTCACCATCTCGTCACAACACATCCAGACCAAGCTACCAGAATCAGCCTCTGTTTTCACCATTTTTAACCTATCATCTTCAACCTCATTACCCAGCAACCAAATTCTGAAAGAATATGTAGGAAATGTCAAAAACTCCATCATTTACCCTTTATTTCTATCACTCATACATTTTAATCCATTTCCTTATACTCTGTATTTTGGTTAATGCTACAGTGACAATATAGTTTCTGAAAAAGTGAATTTCAAAAGTTTCATTTGAATAAGCATGAGCTTATTTGAATAAAACATGTCAAATAATTGTATTTCCAGACATATTATTCGAATAACGCACCTCTTATTCTAATAAAGTCATGATTAACAAAGTTTCATGAAGCTTTTATTTTGCTGATTTGCTGAAGTTATTCGAATAATCAAAGATTATTCAAATAATAGTCATGGAAATCAGGTTCTTAAAACGTGAACGAGTCTTGTATTATTATCCTATATTTGATTGCTTATACAACTGCATATATCTTTGATTACTTTACGTGAATGAATTTTTTTCATATATTTGAGCACTTGTACAAATACGTATATAACAGGTTACTTTACTATTTATATATATATTTGGTTACTTTTATATATATATATATAGTTACTTTTACAAATACTAAGATATTTACTATTTTAATATTTATTATTTTTAATAGTTGTATTTATTTCTTTAGAAATGTTTTTCTTGAGTAAGATGGTCTCATGGACATAAATGAATTAATGTACAAAAGAGAATTATTGCAGTCATGATGAGAGGATTAAGGGACGCCTTAATTAATCAGAGATTATTATTGTGACCATAATGAGAGGATCAAATGATGCATTGGTTAAATTATTGTAGCCATGATAAGATGATTAATAGACGCCTTAATCATTTTTAATGATTGTGGTCATGATGAAAGGATTGTGTGAAGCTCTTATCAAATTATTGTGATCATAATAAGAGTATTAGGGGACACCTTCATGAAGAGAAAGAGACACATTTGATTAAAAATATTAAAATGAGATGATAAAGAGATTATGAAAAAGAAGATTTTTGAGAAATGAATGATCAGTTACTTATTTTATAAAGTCAACAATTACTCATTTTTATATTATTTATTTTATTTCCTATTATTTTATTATTTTATTTTTGAACTCTCAGTTATGATTTTAGAAATAGAACATAGTAAAGAATGAATGGTAAATTTATATTACATGTTTTTTGTATTTTCCTATTGAGATTTTTATCTCACTTCTTTTGTGGTGTAATATTTCAAAAAATACCAATAATCAGGGTTCTCGTTGACTTCAGAGTAGAACAAGTTTATATGCCTAATCTTGGAGATTTTGTCTTTACAGTTACTTTTGGAGATCATTTTTTATCATACTACTCTTTGATGAGTAGTTAAAAAGAAAAGAGAGTATATTGTAAATATGTAAAAATGTAAATAGTAACAATAGTAGCACCCTAAAGACTTTTATAAAGCCTAGTTTTGCTAAAATAGTGTCTAACTTAGAGTGAGCTATACTTGTATAATCTAACTTTTGCAAGGATTTAATCTTTGATATAAAATATTTTATGAACTAATGTGAAATACACTAGTTTGTTATATAACGTTTTATTATAATTTAAATTTAATAAAATTAGAGTAGGATGTTACAAACCTCACCAAGGTGTGGTTACCTTGTGGGTTACGACAGGCCTAAGTATTCAAGGACTCGAGGTTATTGCTGAGATACTGACTGTAGATGTTGATGAGCCAGAGTATCCGTGGACCTAAGGTTGCAGTTGAGGTATTAGCTTAGAGATAAAACAATAGTCGTGAAGAAATGCCAATTTACTGACATGCAAATATATTCATTATACTGCAAAAGTAACGATTACAAGGCATTACATGATTGTGTGGGTTACTTTGTGGTGGCGATTGTTCTTCTGGTTGTTGTCCTGCGAATATCTTGATCACGAGCGTTATCCCAAGGTGAGTGTGGGCCAGGGTTGTCATTTCTTTTCGGAGAACGTCTTGTCTAATTGGAAAGAGAGGGACTCCTAAGGCTATAGCTCCATTTTATATAATGACCCATTCTCTGGTTGTTCTGCGCCTTTCGAACATATGGGCCTTAATGACCATCCCGGACAAGGGACTCAATGGCATCTCGTTGTTTGGTACAGTCCTCCGTGTTGTGTTCGGGACCATCATGCCATTCACAGTGCTTGGATATGTCTCTCCACACAAGCTTCTTTAGGAGGGAGGTCTAGGTACATCCCGGAGCTCTGTGTTCATGATCTCTTGGCAGATTGGGGTCGTGGTGCGTTGAGGGGAGTATAATTGTCATACTTCCCCATGAAGGGTGGTCTTGGATTCCTCCCATATTGGTTCGACTGCTCCCCGAACCTCGACTTAACATCTTCTTTGTTGAGGTGTTTCTTGGCTCAGAGAACATCTTTGACATTGATGTATTTATCAGCGCGGGCTCGAAACTCATCCATGGTTTTGAGCTCTTTTTTTGCCAAAGAGAAAGAGAATTGTCCCAGACAAAGTCCTTCCCTGATGTAGAACAGTCCGAGTCTCTCATCTAAGTCACACACGTTTACGATTTCCTTGTTGAACCAAGGTATAAAGTCCCAGAGAGACTATTATTTTCCTTGTCTTATCTGGGAGAGGCATGAAATGGATTAGGTTGCACTTTGCTGGTGGTGAAGTGCAACAAAAATCTTGAGGACAAGCCTCCACAGTTATCCACGAACCTCGGAGGTAAGGTGGTGAACCATCTCAGAGCGACTTTCTTTAAAGACAAGAGGAAAGCGCGACACATGAAAAAGTCATCTCCCCCAGTAAACAAAAGTGGGGACACGTAATCATCCACATGTTCCTGAGGATCTGTGGTCCCATCATAGGTTTCAATATTAGCAAGATACTTGAAGCATTTTGTGATCTCACAGGCCATCAGTCTGTCAGAGAGTGGTTGTTTTTTTTTACACTGTGTCCCTTACTTCATGTACTTGCTCTCTTGTGTGGACAGGTCTAGCCTGATGATCGGGATCCATGATCCTACAGTTCTTCGGTTGATGGTCATCGTGCTAGTATTGGTCTCTTCTGCTTTCATGGTTCTTAATTAGGGAACTGTTCTCTGCTTCATTGCCTTGATTACCAACCCTCTCCAGGTTATGGATTCTCTAGTCTTGACGGTGAATCCTCTCATCCTGGAGTCTAACTAAGGAGAGCAGTTCTGCTCTAGACAGTTCCTAGTGATCGGTCATACACTGATGGGACTGAACTTCATTTTCCACCCGGTCACCATGGTGTTGTAGTGTCGATACCCACTGCCCAACGTCCTTGGAAGGTGCTCTTTGAGGGCCAAGGCGTTGCTTGGCCGAAATCCTCAAGGAAAAAGGGGGATTTTTTCCAGTGAAAGAAATCTCCTATCCATCTTGTTTGGGTTTTGGGCCGGCTATGATCGGTTCCAAGACCAGTTGATGAGCAGTGGGGTTAGATGTTGGGCGATGGTTCAAATAAGGAAGGTTACACACGACGGAGGTACAATTCTTGTTGGTTGATGTATGTCTCCTTCTTGTGTTCACCATAGTGGTGGTAGTAGGGGGAGTTTTGAAGGTTTGAAGGTGGTGTTGGGAGTTGAAATTTATCGATTTCCATAAACGGCGCTAATGTTCAGAGTCAAGTTCTGAAGGTTTCTGGGAGTAGTAGGAGATGGTGGTGTCCTCCGTAGACGCAACTTCCACAGCAATGGAGCAAAGGGGTGGGTATCTGCAAAAGGCATTCTGATGCTCAAGTCAATAGTTGTGCAAGGAGGATAATGCATAATAAAATTAGGGCATACATTGTCTCTTTTGCTTACTGTATTTACATTAGCGTTTTAGGGTATGTGGTGTTTGAACATTTAGTGCGTGTCGAATGCTGCAACTTGAGATTGTGGTGACACAATTGTGGAGGACAAGATCGTGGAGACAGGGTTATGGAGACCGCTATTCCTTTATTCTTATTCCTCTACTTGTGTTAGATATGATCAGAATTTGTTCTTGTCATTACATCTGACATATTGATCGCTTCATGCGCACTATACTGACTTGGTGGGTCGAGTTACTCCAATTTTATACACTCATAATTCGGTCCAAAACAATACGTATTTTAGTTTGCTGCTTGAGTATTATATCAATATTTATAAAACACACAGCTCATTTAAATATATTTTTATTTTTCAAACTTTCGTTTTTTAAAAATAGAAAGGTATTGGTACTGGGTGGCATTCGGCAAACTGCATCAGATGGGCCAATGTTTAGCCATATTTTAAAATAGAATCAAAATTAGTTTAATTGAGTGATAATATAATCTCTAATGCGAATAAAAAACAGGTCCAGCTGTGGATTCTTTGACGAGCATTATGCTCCCTCGAAGATATTACTATACAAAAAAATTAGGGTAATATAATACGCACTACGGGTCTTTGTCAGCTCTTTTTTAAAAAAAAATCCTTTGATATATGAAAATTGTAATAGGTCTCAATTAATTTAGAGTCTAGTTAAATTAAATTATAAAAATATAATTTTTTTATAATTTAATATTTTTTAATTACAAAATTCAAATTTGAAATTTTATTTAAAAATAATAATATGAAACTAATTGACACGTTGATATATTTTGCCAGCCCTTTAATTACACCAAATCCCTTTCATTAGGCAATAAAAGACGAAACGGAGCACGGCGTCCTACATACTAAATACAATCATACTTGCTTTTCTATAATTTTCTCTCTTTTTTCTTTCAAAAAAAAATCTTATTTAGTTTGCTCTTTTGTAAATTATAATAAACGTTATTGCACAAGAGACTTCTACAATTATCCACGTTCTATTCGATGAAGGAAAAGTGAAAAGGAAAATCAAAAGTAATCATTGGAAAGAGCTGTCATCCATGAACGTTGAAAGGGCTATTTGGTCGATTCATCAGTAGACTGTCTAGACAATGAAAACCACGTAGCTTCTTTTTCAGGGTTTTTTAGTTTGATTTGTTTTTAATTTTTATTTTTAATTGATATATTTTTATTTATAATTATAAAATTGTTAACTTATTTTTATTCTGTTTCTTATTTTTAAGGTTTTATAAAAAAATAAAAATAAAAAATATTATTATTATTATTATTATTTAAATCTTAAAAACAAAATATAGAATAAAAACATAATATTTTTATAATTAAAAATAAAAATATATAAATGAAAAATAAAAATAAAAAACAAATCAAACATCTCCACCTCCTAATCTGATTAAACCATTTTGCTAGGAAATTGATGTAAGCGCATGAACCAATTCTATAGAAATTTATAGTTATTACGAACGTATTTTACAGACCAAGGCAAAAGGGATTTTCTTTCAAACAAAATGAGAATAAAATGGACAGAATACTCTAATCTAGTAATATTTTTTAGATGAATAGGATGATATACTACTTATTTGGTTTACGTTTTCTTTTTTTATCACAGATAGGATGGAGATGGGTCTAACCTATTTTTTTAGTGTAAAGCTTGAATCTTACTTATTTATTTAATTAGGTAATTTTTAAAATTTTATTTTATATTTTTAAAAGTTTTATTTATTTATTTTTTATTTAAAGTTCTACTTTATAATAATATTTTAAAAAAATTAATAGTCTTAACCTTAAATACTTCAATAAAATAAACTAACGAACTTAAGTATTAAAAAATATTATATTATTTATAAAATTAATTATATTATATAAATATAAAATATTATAATATACACAAAATAATAATATATATATAATCAAATAAATCAATTAGCTGAATTTAAAATATTTTTTTAAAAATCTTAAACTTAATCCGTTTAACTAAATAGATTTTTTTAAAAATTTAACTTAACTTTTTTATTAAATGAGTTAAGTGAAATTAAATTTAAAACAAATTAGACTATACCTCACCAATGACTTGGCCTACATCCATCTATGATCGGAAATCAGGAAAACATGTTATGCAAGGAACGCTTGAAAGAAGTAAATTGATTCCTCCTTTGGTCACACGGCTGTTTGCTACCTTTTAAAATCTGAAATAAACATAGCTTAATTTTATAGTAGATTTAGGTAAAGGTTGTTAGCGAGTCCTATTAAAGAGAATTAATTTTGTTTTAAAAAAAATTTTAGAATATTTTTTCATTCAATAAATAAAAATTAATCTTTTAGAATAAGGTTAAGTGTTTAAGTAAATATTTTTTTAATAGTATTATTTTTATACACATAAATTTTAAAATTAAACTCTAAATTACATAAATAAAAACTCAAATTCTTTAATCAACACATGTTAATATTAAAGTTCAAACGTTAAAAAATATAATTATTAAAATAACCTCATAAATATAAAAGAGTACAAAGAATTAATCTCATAGTAATACTCTAGCGAAATAATGAATTTGATAATCCATATCATGTTGATTAAAAGCAATTTGTTACCAGATTATTGTTAGTAAATTAACTAATAAATTAAGCTATATAAATAACTAATCATTTTTATGTATTTATATATTTTTAGAATCTAAAAAAGTAACAAGACTTTCAAGACATAGAAGTAATAACTTTATCATAAAACGATTAATACTTCAGCTCATAAAAAACCAGAAAAAGACTGAAACATTAAAGAATTTTTCATAAATATGAAGTATTTAAATTGAGCATATTAAAGCAATCACATAATTAATTATAATATATTATTGTAATTATTTATTAATTAATGATATAATTAACTTAGAGTATCTAATTTAGATATGTATTCTAAATTTATATAAGAATTCTCTACACATTATCTAAATTCAAAAAAATAATTTAACTGAAAAATGTAAGTTTGAAATAACTGATTAAAGAAGACTTAGGTATAAGAATAACGTTTCTTATATATCACACCGAGCATATTTCTCACAAGTTAAGATATATGTGATAGAATTAAAAAATATATATATAAAAATGAGATAGATTCAATTATATATAATTAAAATAATGTGTGTATATATATATATATATAGTGAGAGTCGTTTTATTATAAGAGAATGAAATAAATAAATTTTGATCATATAATCATATATGAATAATTAATATTAAAAATTATTTAAATATCATATGATTATTTAAAAAAACTATAGATATTTAACTATTTATATAAAATTTAATAATTAAAATTATTATTATTATTTTTTATAATAAATATTTTTTCCATTAAATACACTTTATATATATATATATTGTTGGTGGTATAATTAAACATTGTAAAGCAGAAGTGCTAAAGTACCTGAGAAGGAATCATTTGGATGGACTTGTCTTTCGGGATAAGAGTAACCTATCATTATTATATTTTTTTCACCAAAGAAAAATCACATAATTGTATTGAATAATAATTGTTTTATTTTTCATTTTAAACTTTAAAGTATTGTGATAAATATATTTACTTTTAACAAAAAGCTGAGTTGTCCGCTGAAAAAAAAAATCCTTGAAGTGGCGAAACACCGATGATTGCGCGCGAATAAGTGGCGGTGGAGGCAGGAGCTCGACAGGCCCAGCCGGCTATGGTGACTGACCGAGGACCATGCCTTGCCACGTGTCCCCTTACCCTACTGATCGTGATTACACACATACAACATAAACATAAAATCCTTAATATTAGATTCTACTACTATCTAAGATAACAAACTGCTTAGCATGTGCTGAACGCTGATTTATATGATGTTTCTTATCTAAGCACACTACGCACTTTGTCTTCTAGTTCATACAATCTTACTCCTACCCACACCACCACACGTGTTTTGAAAAACATTTAGCCCCCAACATCATACACGTAATGTACCCACCACCATTATTATTATTTTTTCTGTTCTGTTGCCAATTTGGTATCAACAAAATCTCCTTTTTGCCCTCTTACATATTACCGCTCTGAAATCCCGTTTGAAATTTGAAACGGCGCCTCAGCCTCAGTTTCAGTTGAATTTGACAAACAATAACAATATAACATCAACATTCAACATAACGACACACACATGAGTTTCACGCAGTTATAAACGAAAAAGAAATGCATTTTTAAGGAAAGACAATGTTTAAATTCTAAAAGTATCACTTATGAAAAGAACTACACTATTATTTTGTGTCTAAATATATTAGTTTCACATTTAAAAAAGTGAGAATACTTTGGTTAAAAAAGAAAAATTCAACATCATGATCCATCCAGTTGCAACCAGTGATTCGTTAGAGTACCTTTCATCCGCATACACTTCCATGCTTACTACCATCGAATCACCGCACATCAAACCCTTGACGCTCATATTGGCTTCTCTTACACACACCTCATTTTGACATTTTCTGCCCACTGATTTTCCAAAATTAACCTTGCTTACATTTCCATTCTTTTTGGCTAATTTGTCGGTGCCTCACTCTTCCTAGCTGTACCTCTCGAGGCTAGTTTTAACTTTTACAAGTAACCTTTTCCATATGCTATCCCAGCTTCACTCGCGTATGCTGTGCGTGTACTTTATTGAACTGAAGAGTATGAGCGCCAGTCAAACCTGCTCCAGTGAGAATCTCGTTCGAGTTGGGAACTCTACTATAGTTTAGAATTTTGGGTGAGTTTATTCATAATTTTTAATACTTAATTATGTTTTAAATTTCTTTTATAAAATTATGAATCGTTCATGAGAACTATGTATAAAAAATTAAGAATACTAATAAATCTCAGAATCTTTAGACCTGACATTATCTTTTGATAATTTTAATATGGCGTATTTGTTAGGTGAGTTATGTGAATTCAATAATATTTTTACATTTGGCTTGTTTATTAGAGCAATAAATTAAGTTGAATTAGGTTGATTTTTTTTTTTCGCTTAACTCGACTTATTTAAGAGTGAGTTAGGTTGAGTTGAATCTATAAGCCTAACATTTTTTTTAAAAGAATTCCTAAAAAAAATTTTAAAATATAAAATTTAACAAATAAACATCATAAGTCTCAATTTTAAATATAATAGGTCTTAATCTAACAAGTTAACATTGTAAGTCTTAACCGATTTTATTCAAACATAATAAGTCTCAATTTTAAATAAACTAAATATCATAAATTAATAAATACATAACTAAATTAATAATTAATGTCTTACTAATTAAGTCTAAAATAAATTAAAAAAAATTAATTATAAATTAAATAATAAATTAATCTAACTAATCAAAATCAATATCATTATATATTTTATATATATTGATATAATTATTAATTTTATTCTTTATTTTTTTTATATACTTTTATCATTTAAATTATATTTTATTAAAAAAAATAAGTGAGTCTAGTTTAAACATATTAAATATGTTCTAATTCAATACTCAACTCATATATTATAAATTAAAATATTTTTTAATCTAACTCAACCCATAAATTCAACTCAACTCATAAATTCAATTCAATCCATATCTTATAAATTAAATTGAGTCAAAGCATGCAAATTTGTGAGTTAACCTGGTTTACTGTACACTTGGAATCTTAACGTCTTCACTAAGCTAAGAGCTAGAGTCTAGAAGTAACTTGAACGGGTTCGAAGTCATTATTGAACAGAATCTATATTTTATACATTATTAAACAATCATTATAGGTTGACGAACATAAGCCACCACAGAGGCAGTCAAACATATGATTGAATGATTGAAATTTTTTTTATATAAGCTTAGTTAACTTAATTTTAGTGTATTAAGTCAGTAAAGCAAATATATCATTAATTCTTATTAAATAAATATCCTAATATACAAACTATCTATTAATACTTATTGCCCTAATAATTCAAATTTGTTAGATATGTGTTGTTTTATGTAAAAACAAATTATATGCATTCTTATTTAGCAATATATATTTAAAAAAACGTTTTACAACACTCCTGTATTCATTTTTAATTTCCGTTTGAGTAGGTGGGTGATTTATGTCAATTTTCTTAGTCATCTTCAACTCTTATTATCAAAGGAAGATAATCAACACGAAATTGGTTGGTTATAATATAAGTAAATTGTAACTTAAAGTAAATTTTACTTCAGTTATGATGTTAAAAGTTTGAATTTTAAAATTGTCATTTTAAGAATAACTTTACTTAATCATTACTTTTAATCTAGAATTATGTAAACAATTACTTGTATGAATAAAATAAAAGAAGGGAATTAATTTTCATAAAATGGCTTCATTAAGGTGATTGATGTGTGATAACATCTGCATTACAGCACACTAAGGTCTAGAACAACGCACGCAATAACAAATAAAAAGGAGCAATGCTTAACTATCTGTCCACTAAAAACAGAAGAAGAAGAAGAATGACTGGTAGTTTGTTTACATGGTAATAAGGCATGAAAATGAAAGAGGAAAAAAGAAGGGAAACCAAAAGGACTCTTCCATAATAGTTCCACAGTACCCATTTTTATACACAAGCTCTCAGTTATATATTTTAATATATTATTAATTTGATATATAGTATGAAACAAATGTATGTTTTTATTTTGTAGTTGACACTATTATTATCTGTTTTAGCGGTTTAGCCTTTTAATTAGGTGTGGCTTTTCCCATATTAGGTCTTATTTAGTCATGGTCTTTGACCTAGTTATTTATTTAGTAAAAAAGGCAAAAACATTGGCGGATAATCCATTGCCTCGCATTGCTTTTAATTACTTTTTACAATTTTCTATCCTACAATACAATTATAGAATGGTGAAGAAGATATACTAACCTCTATTTTATTTTCGTCCTTAATGTGTATACTCTGTCGGCACCACTATAATGTTATTGCAAATAATGTTTAAAATATGATATTTATGTGCTTACTATCTCTTAAAGGAGAAGAAATGAAGAGTTTTATTACTTTTTTATCTTGTTATTTTTTTTTTTAACAGAGCTAATTCAAATTTCATTAAAACAACTACTTAAACTTTTCAATTATCTTGGTTTTCCCTCCTTTTGAACCATTTTTTAAAATGGAATAAGAAATTTAAAAAATACACGATCACGGAAGCACCTCAATTGCATTTGTTTATTATACATTTATTATAACTCATTTCAATAATAATAAAAAAAAACCCAATGGTTAGTTCTATTATCTCTTGTTTCCTTTTTAAATTTATTTATTTATTCTATTTAAGTAGTTTTTTTTTCACTCTCTTTGAATTTGAGATTAATTCTAATATTTAGACTATTCCTCCTCATTAATATTTTTGAATGGTTCAACCATGTATATTATAGAAATACTTAGTTGCTAAATTTAAGCTTACTTACAATTTAAACCACGACAGATATCTCAATTTAACACTAAATATAATAATTTCTTTAATAAATTAAAAAATTAAGGTGCAAGAAAACTGACAAAATGTTTATCTAAATTATGATGAAAAACAGATTCAATGTTATATCCTTTGAAAATCTAACATAAATTTGAGTTACTGCCTTACAGGAAATATGTTGTTTACCATTTTCACGGTAATTATCATTTTCTCCCAACATGATAATTTTTTAGAATCAAGTTGTAAAGAATATTATTTCTAGTTTTAATATAAATGATTTGCTTTTGACTAAATAAAAAAAGTGAATTAATCAACTCTCTCAGTAAAAATTTAATTAATGTCTTATAAAATTTCTTTTATTTTTAGCAACTGAACCAACGATGATTTGCGGCTAAATTACTTAAACACAATAAAAAAAAATAGCAACGAATAATTACTACTAGTGAGGTATGTTTATATAAATACAGTTTTGATAGAAAATGCCATAGTATATATAAACTCCATCATAAAAATTCATTTGAATATCACATATTTCACATGTTACAAGCAAGTGTCAGCGAATGCTCTCTCAGTAAAAATTTAATTAATGTCTTATAAAATTTCTTTTATTTTTAGCAACTGAACCAACGATGATTTGAAGCTTAATTGAGATAATATTATGGCTAAAATGATAAATGATCTGTGAGTTTGTCACGGTCTTGAGTAGGGCGTGTGTAAAAGACTCAAAATGGTAACGAGAATAAGCTGATTCGGAGCATGGAATCAGGGGCACCCTTTTACAGTGGGAAGACTAAGGGCCTGGTTATTTCATCTCCACTTATAGGGACGGCTATGGATTTCTCAAGGGCCCCCCCTTTCCCTTTCTCCTCCGGCAAAAAAATATTCTCTAATCTTGGAAAAATTAAGGTGTGGGACCCACGTCCTATTATTTAAATTGGGCATTAAGGTCTTATTTCATGAATCAGACCATGCATCCTTGCACGAAAACCTTATTCAAATTTAAAATCATCTTAAATAAAAAAACAAAACCAAAGACACTTTGGTGGTTGGCGCATTGGTTTGCTCTTGGCTGTTAATAGCATATCGTCACACACTTCCTTTACTTTCTCGACCTCAGCTTTTCGAGAACAAAAATTGTTTCTAATTTTTTCTTAACTTTTTCCTTTAATTCTTTTAATTATTATCTATGTATCTATTAATTTAATTAAATGAGATTAAAAATAATAAATAAAAAATGATTAAAATAATTAAAAAAAATTAAAGCTAAATTTTGTTCACTTTTGAGTGTGATTATATTAAGGATTTGTTTGGTATGATTTTTCAGTGTAGAAAGGAAATGAAGACCCCTAACGATTACACAAATTACTTGATTAGTATTAATTTAACGGTAGAAAAGAAGGAGATTTGGGGTAATGAATTTTTTATGGCGACATTAAAGATGAATTGAACCTTCCATTTTGTTTGTTGATATCGACTATTTGATTTTTGGTTAAACTTGGTCTTTTGGGATGTTTTTGTGAGTATATAATATTTACATTCATGTCAAAAAATAAAAATACTTTATTTACATACATTTTTTTTAATAAAAGTTATTAAGATTTTGTTAACATGTATCATAAGAATATACATTAAGGATTAAAAATAATATTCATTATTTATTATTATTTATTTAAAAATATATATTAAATGCATCTTGAATTTTTAAAGACAATAAATACTTTTGCTTTTATGCAATAGTTATTATTTTTGATTTCTTAATATATACCCTAAGTACACACGTTAATAAAACCAAAGTTATTAAACCAAAGGAAGAGTAAAAACCTTTCTTTCCATTGGATAATAAAAAAAAGGTGTGATAAATTCTCCAATTTTCTATGCCTTTTCTTTTTCCTTTTATTTCTATTATATTCTTTTTTTTTCTTTTTCTTTTATAATACCAAATAAAACATAAGTTGTTGTTGGAATCAATTAAAATTAAAAAAATAATTTTAATTTTATTTAATTAAAAAATTAATGATTAGGACTATAGTAAGAGCAATTTTAAGAGATAAATGTATACTTTATCATTTAAGTAGTTCTATTATGTTATATTATTTAGATTTTAGGTTTAGAATTTATTATAAAATATGAGATTTGAATTGATTTAAAAATTAATTCTTATGTTTAGAATATATTAAAATAAAATTAATTTGATTTCATTTTATTACTTTACATTTTTATCTTTATAAGAGATAATTAATAAAAAATAGTAAAATAATTTATTTATTTAAAATTAAATTAAATCCTAACGAATTATATTAAATTTAATAAGATTTCTAAATTAAAAATAATAAAATTCATAAAAAAATTTAACATTTCAAACACAATAATAAGATTTTTTTTTAAAATTTTACCATCGTGAATTTTTTTTTTTGGTAATCTACCATTATGAGTAATTAATCACCATTTTTACAAATACTTGTATGTATCTCTTTTGTTTTATGCTCCAAGAAGGAGACGCACCAAAAACAAAGAAAACCAGATCAAGCTTTCAATTTCACCACGCAGCAACTATCTGTAATTTTAAATGCGTAAAAAGAAAAAAGAAAGAAAGAAAGAAAGAAAGAAACAAGAAGATTGCATTTTTTCAGAACAAAATTGTGAAGTTCCGGATTGTTGTGAATGATTATTGAAAATTAAAAGAAGTTGTTGGTAAAAATAAGGTGTGTGTCGGAAAATTTGTGTGTTACTTCGTGAATTTACCCATTTTTATCAATTGTCGCCTTAACTGGCACTGTATGATTGTCATGATTGAAGGTCTTTCTATTTTAAAATGGGCAAGATTCGAAATGAGAAAATCCAAGAGTTTTTTCGTTATGGTAAAAAACAGATCTGTTTGCTATCTGGGTAAATAGTAAATGATCCAGTTCAATTCTCGTTACACATTATTTTTTAAAGGAGACAAAAAAATAATCATTCCCAATCAAAAAAATAAAAATCAAAGACGTGTTGCGCTGTTCCCTTTCCTGTGTTCCAATATCATGCACTCTTTTTATAATTTCCTTTTTCTTTTCTATCTCTCTCACCCTCTTCCTGTTGTTGCAAGCTGTAATTGGATGGAATCAGTTTTGTACTCATCCAATAGGTCATAAATCATCACACAGTGTTCTCTTTCTTTTTCTATCTCTCTCTAAAAAACTAGTTCACGTATAACCTTGCTCCCAATGTCACCATGTCTTTGAGACGCCTCGCTCAGCTTGCTTCTCCACGCGTCTCTCTCCCTTCCCATTTCTCGTTTTCATTTCCTCTCCTGACAATGAGATCAAAGTTATAGCCTTTTTTTCATTCTCCTTTCTCATTTTCATTGTAGGGTGGAAAAAAACACACCAAAAAAAAAAAGAAAAAAGAAAAGAGAGTTTTTGTTAGAAACCTGAAATAGGTGATTAGGAGTTGTTATTTTTATTTTGAGATCAGATCCTAAAAAATGGCACCTTTGTTCAAATGGTGGGGGAAGAAAGAGAACCACAGGGGAGGAACCCCTGTGGTGGTGAAGATGGAGAACCCAAACTGGTCCATGGTTGAACTCGAAGGTCCTTCTGAAGAAGACTTCCTCATCACAACAACAAACCCATCTTCTGGTCTTCCCCCTAGAGACAAAGGCAGAGGCAAAAACGCAAAGCAACTCACTTGGGTTCTTCTCCTTAAAGCACACAGAGCCGCAGGTTGTTTAGCCTCTGTTGCCCCTGCATTGTTCACCCTTGCCTCTGCCGTGAAACGACGTGTAGCTTCTGGAAGAACCGATGCTGATAACGACAATGATGCTAGTGTTGGCAGGGAGAAGGAGAACCACACCGTGAAGACACGGTTTTATTCTTGTATCAAAGTGTTTCTATGGTTGTCTGTGCTTTTGTTGTGTTTTGAGTTTGCTGCTTACTTTAAAGGTTGGCATTTTGGTGCCCCTAATATTCAGCTTCAGCTTGAGTATTTGTGGGTGGCACCTTCTTTTGGAGTTAAGGGTGTTTTTGATTGGCTTTATTCGAGGTGGGTTTTCATTCGGGTGGAGTATCTCGCTCCTCCTCTGCAGTTCTTGGCCAATGTGTGTATTGTGTTGTTCATTGTTCAGAGTTTGGATAGACTTGTCCTTTGTTGCGGTTGTTTTTGGATCCGGTTTAAGAAGATCAAACCTGTTCCAAAAGTTGGTGATGCAGATCTTGAATCTGGGGAGAAGGGTTTCTTCCCTATGGTGCTAGTTCAGATCCCCATGTGCAATGAGAGAGAGGTAAGATAAGATACAATAAATAAATAATCTTATTATTCTTATTATTATTATTTTAAAATTTTAGTTGAGTTATGTTGATCTAATTTGATTTGTATGTGTTGTTTATTCAAATTGTTCAGGTTTATCAGCAATCAATAGCTGCTGTTTGTAATTTGGATTGGCCAAAAGCCAAGTTACTAATTCAGGTTCTTGATGATTCTGATGACCCAACAACACAATCGTTGATCAATGAGGAGGTCCAAAAATGGCAACAAGAGGGTGCCAACATTTTGTACCGGCATCGTGTGATTAGAGAGGGTTACAAGGCTGGTAATCTGAAATCTGCCATGAATTGTAGCTATGTCAAAGACTACGAGTTCGTTGCCATTTTTGATGCCGATTTTCAGCCTACACCAGATTTCCTTAAACGAACGGTTCCGCATTTTAAGGTGATTTATTCAATGTCGTTTTTGTAAACTAGAAAATTTAGCATGATGTATGTATTTTTTGTCCTATAGTTTGAATTGAATAACCATGGTAGTCGGTAGATGTGTCTGTTGCTTGTGGTCAGCTAATTCAAATTCACTTGGTGATACTGATACTACACAGGATAATGACGAATTAGGGCTTGTTCAAGCAAGATGGTCCTTTGTGAACAAGGATGAGAACCTGTTAACAAGGTTGCAGAACATTAATTTGGCATTCCATTTTGAGGTTGAGCAGCAAGTGAATGGGGTTTTCATTAATTTCTTTGGGTTCAATGGAACGGCCGGAGTGTGGAGAATTAAGGCTTTGGAGGATGCTGGTGGTTGGTTGGAGAGGACCACTGTTGAGGACATGGATATTGCTGTTCGTGCTCATCTTCATGGCTGGAAATTTATTTTCCTCAATGACGTTGAGGTTTGTCTAACACTAATTTATTATACCAAACTGTTTAGTTTGTCATTACTAATTTATTATCAGACTAATTGCAAGTTGTTACTGATTCCAGTGCCAGTGTGAGCTACCGGAATCTTATGAAGCTTATAGGAAACAGCAGCATAGATGGCACTCTGGGCCAATGCAATTGTTTCGCCTTTGTTTACCTGACATCATAAGGTCCAAGGTATGTTGTACAATGTATACATCTCAAGAGTACCTTGACATATATTGCTGGTGCTTATATAGTGTTGGTACCAATTATGTTTTTGCAGATAAGCATATGGAAGAAATTCAATATGATATTTCTCTTCTTTCTTCTTAGAAAACTTATATTACCCTTCTATTCATTTACCTTGTTCTGTATAATTCTGCCCATGACAATGTTCGTGCCAGAAGCTGAGCTTCCAGCTTGGGTTGTTTGTTACATCCCTGCCACCATGTCATTCCTTAACATCCTTCCGTCTCCAAAATCGTTCCCCTTTATCGTTCCTTACCTTCTTTTTGAGAACACCATGTCGGTTACCAAATTCAATGCCATGATCTCTGGTCTATTCCAGCTTGGTAGTGCATATGAGTGGGTTGTCACCAAGAAATCGGGTCGTTCCTCTGAGGGTGATCTCGTTTCCTTGATTGAGAAACCAAAGCATCAAAGAGGGGTCTCGGTGCCTGATCTCGAGGAAATGAAAGAAGAAATCCAGCGACAGGAGAAAAAGGCATCGAAGAAGAAGAAGCATAACAGAATATATATGAAGGAGCTTGCTTTGGCATTTCTACTACTAACAGCTTCAGCAAGGAGTCTCCTCTCCGCGCAGGGAATCCACTTCTACTTCTTGCTATTCCAGGGCATATCATTTCTTTTAGTTGGTCTAGACTTGATTGGTGAACAGGTTGATTGATTCTGAAAGAAAAAAAGAAGATAGGACTCTATAATCTGTAGAGATACATGCACCAATTATATATACAGAAAACAAGGGTGGACAAGCCGTGCCCTACGAATCATTGAACAAAGTTATGGGGACACTGCAGAGGACACAGAAAAGATTGGCTTCTTTTCTTGCTCATGCTCCTTATCCAATTATGCCCAATACTTTGCGTTATTATGGACAGAAAGAAGAAGACTTTGATTTGGAAACGGGTACAGTAGAAGCCGGTTATGGCTCTTCAATGTGTAAGCTTATCAATTTTTTTTTCCACTTTTGTAATTTTATGTCGATTCTTTTCTTGTTGGATTAATTCTTTTGTAAGAAAATTTGTGGCTTAAACTTCAAACCTCAATTGGGAAATTTTTTTTTTGTAGTGAAAGTCAAGGAACATTATCCTCCTTGTCCTGTTCCTATATCCTCCACCGCTTGGTATGAAGAAATGCAGATTGAATACTTAAATTCATTTTTGTCAACTTCCCAAATAGTATGAAGTTGGAATTGATTGTCTTGGGGGGGTCATGAGTTGGCCAAGGTATCACGAATATTTCGTGATGATAGTAAACATTCAATGTGGTCCTATGCTCTCTCGGTTTTAAATTTGCCATTGAGGTTTGCTGTTTACAGGTGTGCTGTTTACAGTGCTCACCTCTTTACAACCTTGAGTAAAATTTGACTACAAATAAACGGAGGTTTGATAATGAGACTTTTTCATTTTGAGTTTACCAAAATGAAAATTGAAATTGAAGTTCCAAGTACTATTATAACTACATCCATTGTGCAAAATGGCAAAAACTGTGCGTTTTTTTTTTTTACTGCAAAGATACTGTACTTTAAAAAACAAAAACAAAAAACAAATCTGACAGACCATAAACGTTGGTAAATTTGAAATTGCCATGGCAAGGTTGCTTTTAATAGCACATGGATGTATGTTTTGTTTTGTGCTCTCTATGTTGCACTTTAATGTGGCGGATGTAGCAACTTGAAGAAATTGGGTCACCAAAATATCGGGTTCCGTCCTATATGGTAGCTGGACCACTAGCCTCTTATCTTATGTGAACCCTTGAAAGAAAACCAACTAACTTTCTTCGACTACCATCTTTCACCCATATAGATGTTTGTTTGTTCTGCTTTCCTTTTTTCATGCTGTATTTCAATTCCGAAACGGTTACTAATACTATAGTACGACCAAAAAAAAAAGGAAAAAGAAGTTTCGTTGGTAAGAAAATCACCGTTCACCAAGCAAAATGGAGGTTGGAAAATGGACATACTTATCCTTTAGTAGTGGGTTAAATGCCAAGAGGCCACTAGTCACAACAAATTTGATAAAAGAAAAATGATCTTACCTTATTTTTTATTTCACATAACTTTTTACTTCATTTTTTAATAGTTGTGATTAAGTGAAAGAAAATAATAAGTAAAAAAATAATGTAATTAATTATATAAAAAGTAATGTAAAAAGTGATATAAAAAAATAATGGTAAAAAATAATAAAAAAAATAATATGAAAGAAAAGTATAATAAGAATCATAATTGTTGATAAAACCAAACTGCTCTCTTTGCCTTTGCTTCTATTCCATGCTTGTGGGAACAGTAATAAAGTTATTTATTAGGCTTTTATTGTAACGCCTAATGTTTGATCCCTCACGCAAGTTAACATATTTCTTGAATGGTGTACAGAAGCAGAATAGTGAATCGAAGGGTATGTGGCAGTGGCATATATGGTTTGTGGGGGCTGTATCAAGAGGGTAGGTTTTGGCGTATTTGCAGGCCCCATTTTATACGTATATAATTGACGAATAAAGCTACTTGCACAATTATTTATTTATTTTACATATTTTACATTCATTGAAGCAGTAAAATTAGAGTATAAGTATATAAAAAAATAAAATAAGATTAATTATAATCAAATGATAAAAATTATATAAATATAAAATAATATGTGTATAAATATATGTAAATAACATTATTTATAATTGACAGCATCTTTATTTGGGCCAGCTCAACGTGTAACCTTTCCCTAGTATTTTATTATAATGCATTGGAATAGTAAACATGAGTATTTAGTTATGTTTTATTGTTTTTTGTTGTTCTGATTTTTTTTTTTTGTCTTTTTTTAAAGGAAGATACAAAATTTTATCGTTCTGTCATTGATTAATTGATCCCGTTCATGCTTGATGCGCATTCTGGTGTTGAGTTTGTCAATTTATCAGTATGTGCTTATGTGCAACATGTGCAAATCGAGTAAACATCAGTGAGCTCAGCTGCCAAAACTATTTTTCTTGACATGGATTTTTGACAATTCAAATTATGGAAAGCCTAGTTGTTAAAATGATTTGCGAGCTATCACCGAAATAAAAATGATTTGAGAGCTTTCATATCTTCAGGAGTTTGCTTATTGTAGCTCCCCACTCTCCAGAATAACCCAAAAGCTACGCTACTCTTTTTGAAAACTAAATCTAGTGTCTATCTATCAAAACATGAAAATAGCCTAGCCTAGATTATTAATATCTCGCTATAGATTTCATTTTCTAGCAAATAATGAAGGGGATGGGTTGGGTGACTCGTCTCCCTTATTAATTAAACAGTATCATTATTTGTCTAACTTTTATACGTTTAACTTTTTTTAACTCATTCACAAATTTATTTTGTATCTTGTGAGAATGTTACAGTTACATACAAACTGATTTAACATCTCTCATATATTAATATACAGTATAAATAAAGTATGCATATAAAAATTATATGCAAAACATTTCCCTTAATTAAACAAATGGGTCAGCGGTTGGATTCAGCACGCTTAGAATAAAGGAGTTACAAATGGAGTTTAAGCCCTTTTTTGAGATGAAAATTATTTCATATGCAGCCTCTGTTTTATGAAGTTGTGCCATTTGTGATATAGGCAATGGGATTTGTACGCTCTCCCATTTGTCAAGTTGTGCCATTTCACCATATATGCCCAACTTGGACTCGTGTAGCTTTTGAGATGTCACGTAGAGTACCATTTCTATTGGTTTAAACCTCACTAACAAAAGAAAGGAAATAAAACATTTTGCAGACATTTGAAAATTTTCATTAGTAGTTCCTCTTGCCAAATTACTTTAAGAAAAAGCCTAGTGTGTTGGGGGTGATTTTATAGGGTTGTAAAGGGGTTGATATTTTGGGTACATAAGCACAAAGAGATGAGGGCAAAATGGGAACTAGGCCATGGTGGCTAGGAAGAGAACCGAGAAAGCACGCTTGATAAGACTTAAAGAGGAGCGAATACTAGTTCTTTGAGGGTGTGCAACCTTGCAAAGGAGGGGGTGTCGCTTTGGGGTTTTTGGGTTAAGTGTGGTTATGGAGGTAAGGGTTTGGCTATAATGTTTACAAGGGTTCTGTGTGGGTAAGATTTTGTCTAAGGAGATGGGGTCATTATATAGTGGTCTCATGGAAACTTAAGGCCAAAGAGAGAGTTGACCATAGTAGTACGAGGATTAGAGTGATGTGACAGGCAATGATGGTGTCAATCTTTTGAGGTGCGGGGTTTGACGAAGTGTTAGCAAGTTGGCTCAAAAAGGTTAGTGTAGTAGGGTCAATGTCATGGCCCCCTAGGCTCTGCTGCGCAGCCTCGAGGCCCACCCTCGTCTTATCATGCAGGCTCCCTCCTAGGTGGTGAAGCCTTGGAGCACTCTTTCCCTAAAGCCTTCCAAGTCACAACATATAGTAGTTCTTATATGTAGCTTTGCTAACCCTCTGGTGTCACTCTGCACTAACTACAGAACGTGCATTGAATGCCATTAAATGCACTCCTTAAATCTGACTTGGTTGGGATTCAACGAGATTCCAGCGAGGCTGGTTGTAATCAAATCCCCTCAGTTACATTAGCCCCTTGCACTTGGGAACAAGGAAAGGCATTTTCCTTTTTTCCAAGTGCAAAGTCCTTGATACAACATTCTTCGTTGGTCTGGGCAACCTTCTCCCATTACATATGCAGCTTTCTTTGGTTGCCTACGTCAAAACATTTACTGGTGGGTTGATTCTTAGGGAACAACTTAAATTAAAGTGTTTAGGAAGGATAGAAGGCTTCCTTTTGTTGTGGAATTGAAAAGTCTCCTAGGCTTGCTTTGTGAGAGTGTTACTTGGCTTTGTCAGCCTTCAATACATTGCCAGTTATTTTTGCTGACGTCACTTCTTCATTTCTAATGTTTTTGCCTTTATTTTCAACGACGTCTTATCACATCAATCACTTTTTGAAGTGGTTGCCGTTTACCCATTATCTCAAACTCCTTTTCTTTATTTCAAAATTTGAAGTTGTACTCTAGGCTTTCATCTTCTTCTTTTCTCTTGCCTTTTTCCGTGTTCCACTTCTTTAGTTTTCTTCCCACTCCATTTCCTCTAGCCTTAGCCTCTGCCTTGTCCCATTCATCTCAATCTTCTGAGGGGGCTTCCTCTAAGGAAGTTTCTGAATCAACGAGCTCTCCTCGGGGGTTCTAATTCTTCAGAGCTTATCCCTCGGATGATAAGCCATGGGGTTTGGGATGCGCTTCCCACCCCTAGAGCTGATCCTGTTTCTTCTACTAGTCACAAGTGGATGGATAGAGAGGCTGTCACCAAAAGACCATTTCAGAGTCCTCCTCTTGGCAGTGAGAACTTTTTTGAGTTCAACCCCATGGCTATACCTATTGCCACTGCTGTCGCATGCCTTTGTGAGCCTCCTTTAGCTACTATGCTTAGTTTTTGTTTAGTTTCTTCCCTTCTTCGTAGCCGTCTTCTGCGCCAAGATTTTCCATGGATGCTCATCTGGTTTGTGGTCCTAAAAAAACCCACGAGTGGCTGGGCATATCTTGAGTGGAGCACGTGTTCAGGGATGTTGAGTTTGTGAAGGTCTTGGAACGTGTAGGTATAAAGGACGTCATTCGAGCTTTTTTCAAAGATGACCACCACAAGGAATGCTGAGGGCTTGACCCTTTTGGTGCAGCGCTAGAGTAACCTCACCCACACATTCATCATTGGTTGGGGGGAGTTTACTCTAACTCTCGAGGATGAGTTGATCCTACTAAAGTTGGCAATGTTTAGTACAAAAGACATTTTTGATGCCTCCTTACCCAACAACGTCATTAACCTTGCTAAGGCGCTTAAGGAGAGTACTACGAAATGTAGGCATTATTCTTCAGCTTTGTTGAAGAACCATCACAAGGAAGGGCAGGCAGGAAAGGGCGCCTCGCAGCCTAAAGTTTGTGGTACTGGCAACATTCTTCCTCTTGAAGAGCGCAAGAACTAAATGAAGTTCACTAAATATACTTATATCGTTTGGATCAAGTACTTTTATGGTGATTTCCCTTATCTTAACAAGTTTGTTCCTACTACTGCAAAGCTGCTTGCTCACTTGACTATGGTTGCTTTCATAGCATTTTGGTTGAATAGATATGCCTTTTCGGGTCCCCCTTAGAAATCTGTTAGTCCTAGCGTGTTCATGATTGCTGCTTTACTTATTGAGGGAGTTAGACTTCCCTTAGCTTCTCTTTAGCTAGGTGGCCTATATGCACGTTTAGATCAAGTACAAGAGCAATTAAAGATCTCTTGTGGCTGTTTTCCTATAAATTATTATGTGGACTTGGTTTTGTTTTTGTAGAGTTTCTTATTTGAACATTTCCTGGGTTTTGCACTTCGTCGAGAACTCTCGAAGAAGGCTAAAACCCATGTTCCTCTTGAGCCACTTATAATTTGGGTTTAGTCTGGTAAGGCTCCCTAGGGTTCTCTTGTGGAGTTGATTGACACTGAAGAGACTTTTGTCTTCAGGCCTTATGTTGCCTGCTTTGCCAAAGAGGTTGAAGGTCTTCAAAGGATTTATAGTGAAGCTGCTTTCAACTCCCACAACAATATTTCCAAGCACGAGGAGGGTGTTTATGATTTCTGGCATCTATGTCTTACTCCCTAAGTTTTATTAGGGTACTTGATCACCAATACCATAAGCACAGTTAAAGGCACTTTCTGGCCTTTTGTCTATAAGTCAAATCGTGTTATTCGCCAATTTGGTTGGGACTTAGCTCTTTCCTATGTTGCTTTCGATGGGGCTGGAGTGGATATGGCCATGCAGGCTGTTCTGTTGACCTATATTTACATACTTCTGAGATTGATAAGTCTTTGTTTATTCTTGCCGATTGTGAAGGTACTGTGATAGAAGAGTGGATTTCTTACTATGCTTCTTTAAAGGTGATGTTCTTTGTTTTAAAAATGAGACTAGTAAGGTCGTTCTTCTGGTCACAACCATAATGTACCATGACTCTTAATATGTTACTAGCTCGATAAAAAAGGATAAGAAATGCAAAGTTGCTGATTCTAAGGGGAAAGGTCTTGCAAAGCCCTGTAGAAAGAAAAAGAAGAGTATTTTGGATAATGTGCTGGGGACGCCTTCTGAAAGTACTGAGGCAGCTTTCCAAAAGAAGTCCAAGGCACTTACTTCCCAAAAGAAGCCTATTGCTCCTCGCTGTTCCTCCCAAAGGCTTAAGAAGCTCCCTGTTCTAAAAGCTGTCAAAAACTTCTTCAAAGACTGTTCCAGAGACTGTTGTAGAAATTGAAACTTCAAATGCTTCATCTAAAAGTCTATATGATTTTACAATACAAAACTCGGTTGGGGAGTGTTGATACCCAATTTTGTCTATAAATTTTTTATTGATTGATACTTAATTGCAATATTTTGAATATATATATATATTTTTTAGATCACTTTTTTTCTTATCTGTACATATAAAAAATATAAATAAATAATAAATTTTTGTTTATTTAATAAAAAAAGAAAGAAAGAAGAAGAAATTGTTGAGATCTCAAATTTTAATCCCATAGCCTTTCGGCACCCCTCTACTACTACATTTTTTTCCCTCATGCAACCAGCTACCACTCTAGCTTCTGCATACTCTAGCTGCAGCAACTCAAGAATTTGAGCAAAAAAATTTCCAAGTTCCTGCAGGGAGAAGCGTGAAACAAGCTGAACACCTTCACCTCCACAAAATCATCTTAACAGCAACCCCATCAACCACTGATAAACCCATCACCCACAACCACTAAAAATAGGATAATAGTCTCCCTCACATAAAAAAAAAAAAGCTCACCACAAAACTCATCCTCACGGATACTTTCACCTCCATCTCCACCAAATTACCAAAGCGCAATCCAAACCTTCATCTCCAATCTCCTAACATCACCCATCATCAACTTCCACCATCCCACCATACCATACCCCTCTTCTCCATCAACACAGACCAACAACTCAACAACCATTAACAAACAGAGCCCACAACCATTCCATTTTCAACCTCCATCCCTAAACATCAAGCCATCTCCATGAACCCACTTCACCATCAACCTCCACCATGACCACCACCCTCCAACTTCCACCCCGTAACCATCACAAACAGAGAAATTCACAAACCAACATCCCCATACCTCACACAAAAATTAACAAAAAAATCTGCAGAACCACCACAAACCCAATAACCATGCCAGCCATAACCGCATCCTCCACCGTCGCGCCGCACGCCGTCCTCTCGCGCGCCGCCAACTTCGCACCGCACGCTCTCCTCCACGCCATCTCCTTCTACCATTGCCCCTGTATGTGACTTGGAAAACTCCTCTTTGTGACTGTTCTGTTTCTCTCTGACTATTTCGTTTTTGTGTTCTTTTCAAATAAGTTACCCACCTTTCCTCTTTTCTATTTTATTTTATTATTTTGATTACTTACCTTTACCTTTCCTATTGGTGGGCTGGTCACGTGAAGACCATTCTTTTTATTATTTTTTTCATTTTTCTTCTTCGTCCTTTTATCCTCTTTTTAAACAACACCATTTATTTATTGTTGAATTTTGAATTTGGACAGATACCACTTTCACGCTGTTCCCCACTCTCTTTTTTTTTTCTTTTGACATTTGAATAAAAAATATAAAAAGAAAGAGAAACAAATATAAAAAAGGTAGAAAGCAAGTTTTGGACGTAGAGCACTTTCACGTGGTTGTTCACATTTTTTTTTGACATTTGAATAAAAAAGTTAAAAACAGTAATAAAAAAAATATTTTTGAGTTAGGTTGATGTTAATATGAGTATTTTGTCTATTTGTGGTTTATGTCTCACTTTTACATCTATTTGCATATTGCTTGAGTTAATCTACTGTTGTCAATTTAATTTAAAAGTTTTAAGTTTTTTTTCTTCAAAATTAAAAATAATTAATTTATTATCATTTCTTAAAGAACTACATGACTTTGAGTTCCCCATTGCACCGGGAGATACGTAGGAGCAGAAATTCATTTCTGTCAAGCCAAAATTTTTTTTTCACAATTTGGTTATTCATTTTCTTTCCTTTAAAATAAAAATAAAAAATTAGTTATAAAGTCTTTTTTTCTAAAAAGGGTAAAAATAAATATATTTGAGATTATTAAATTTTGCACAACTAACATAAGGTACCGTTCCTGGAACGGGCAGTGTAGGGTGTTAACACCTTCCCTACCTGTAATCGACTCCCAAATCCAAACTCATTTTCAAAAGACCAGTTTTCCTAATTAAAGGGTTTTTTCTAATGTTTTCTTAATTTAAATAAACATTGGTGGCGACTCCATTGATTTTCAAAATCAAATCTTTTTCGGTCGTCCCGTCGCGATCCCGGTTGCGACAGGGAGGCTGTTAAAGAGAGAGTGGCTTCCTCCTCCAAAGGTGTTACAAATGTGCCTTTTGTGGAGGACACTTCCGAAGGCTCAAATGCTTCAAAGAGTGGCCTTTAAAAGGCATCCTCTTTTGATATTAGTGGAAGAGTTGATAATGATGACAAAGTTGTTGAGGAAGCTAGTGCAACTGTTGAACATACTGTGGAAGTTTGGCTTGCTCCTTGGCCCATTATTGAGCCTTAAGCTGTGCAAGTTCAGAATGAGGCTGTTGCTGGTGAGAGCAATTCTAAAGATAACTTGCCCGTAAGGAGCCTCAAGTTATGCCTCCTTTAGAATGTATTGTTTCTTTGGTATTTTGATTCTAAGTCATTGTTTCTTTGGTATTTTGATTCTAAGCCTCACCTTCTTCTTCTCCCTTTTTTTTAGATGTTCACAAAACTTCATCTATTGTTGGAACTTCAATTCCTGATGCTGAGGTTGTTACTATTGATTCTATCGTTCAAACTATTTCTAATTCTACATTGATTGATGTTAAGACCCCTTTGGGTGCTGAGGCGTCTTTGATTCCTGTTGAAGAACCCATTTTGGTTTTTGCTGAAACTTTCTTGACTACTGAAATTGTTTCGGTTCTTGTTACTGGTTTGTTTTTGGACACTTTCTTTCTTGTTTTGCTTTGTAGTGTTTTTTATTTTCTTAAAAGCTTTATTGTTATGCAAAGAAAACCCAAATTTCTAATGTGGAATTATTACTTGATTCAGCCTTACTGTCTGCTGGGGATGCAACTTTGATCCTGGATTTTGCTACTAAGCCTTCATTCGCCTTTATTTCTGTTGAAGTTTTCTCTTCAATCTTTCGTGGTCATGCTTACGACGTTCTTGCCAATTTCTTGCGGACTTTGAAATCTCATACTAAGTTGGAACTTTTTGGTAACATGCATAACCAAGTTTTGGAATTGTTTTGAATTGTTCGATGTTGCCTATTTACTGGAACTTGGCTGGATGATATTGCTAAGTGTTTGGAGCAGTCGTTTTTCTTTCCTGTAGAAGAGGATCTTGCAGCTTTGTTAGTGGAGGAAGTGTGCCTTGGCAAAGAGAATAATGCTGCCAGTGAGAGGATTGCTCAATTGACTAGGGACTTAGAGATTGCAAAGCAACAGTTAGGGTTTGGCAAGGCTAAATTAATGAAGATCGCAGAGAAGAAAGAATAAATAATGAAAGTTAGGGCGGACTTGGATGCTATTTTTTTGCTTAGTGTACTTGATAGGCTTTTCTTTCCCTTGTAATCAAAGACTGGCATTTTTCCATTAGGTCCTTGAACTTGAAATGTTCTATTGTAACTATTTTTTTGTGTATCTTTTGGATTGGGAACTTTACTTTTGTGATGTATGCACTGTGTTGATGTTTCCTTGTTTCTACTTCTTGCATTTCTCAAATGTTTAGAACTTTGTCTTTTCTTACTCTTCTTGAGACTTTGAATAGGCCAGCGCACCTTGCGTTTTGTATCTTTTGTTGCTTCCAATCTTTTCTTTGCACCTTGTGCCTTTCTTTAGGTTCTTTCCTTTTTAAAGCATTTGTGCCTTGCGTTGTTTAGTCACGATTTCTTGTTACTACTTCGATTCTTGGATTTTGGTCTTGGCAAGTTAGGACGTTCATACATCGCTTTTAGGAGGTAGATACATTGCAAACTTGACAACCTTGATGGCAAGTTAGGACGTTTATACCTCACTTTTAGGAGGTAGATATGTCATAGACTTGGCAGCCTTGATGGTAAGTCAGGACGTTCATACCCCACTTTTAGGAGGTAGATACGCTGCAGACTTAGGAGCCTTGATGGTAAATCAATATGTTCATACCCCGCTTTTATGAGGCAGATACGCCACAGACTTTGAACTCTAGTAAGTCAGGACTCCCATACCCCGCTTTTAAGAGGTTGGCACACCGTAAACTTAGTAGCTTTAGGGGTTAGGACGCCCATACCCCACTTTTAGGAGGTAGGTATGCTACGGACCTTGATCTTCATTGCAAGCCTTTGTGTAGAGTTGCGATGTGTATTTTTGTCATAGTGCTTTGTACAAGGTGTTGCTTCATGTTGATGTTCCATTGCTTATTTATTTGAAATCAAGTTTGCGCACTAAAACTTCAAAGTTATGTTGAATAGTGAAAGTCAAGAAGCTATGTGATTTAAATACTTGTAACTAATGGCATTCATTCATGGAACTGTAATGGTGCAAAACTACAATGAAATTCAAATGCTGAGATGACATTTATAGTATTAAGTGTTTTATAATACCACAATTTTCAAAATGATTCATATGACATGACTATGGATAGTACTTTTAAATAAACTTAAAATAAAGAGGTCCTACAATCCTATCATTAGAGGGATTGGTCAAGATATAGTACCCACTAGGATGCGCCTCTTGGATGATGAAAGGTCCTTCCCACTTTGCTGCCCACTTTGATACATGCTGCTTTTTCATTACTGCGTCAGTAGCCTTCATCACCATCTCCTCTTCTTAAAACATTATTGGTTTTACCATTTTGTCATATGTGAGCATTAGGTGCCTTTGATAACCAAGCATTGTTTCTCTTGCTTTGTCCACCTTTCTTCAATCAATTCAGCTTCAAGATCTCTTTCGGCAACCTTATCTTCTTTCAACAGCAGCCTTGCCGATGGCACCGCAACTACTATAGGGAGAATTGTTTCTGCTCCGTATACTAAAGAGAAAGGAGTGGCCTTAGTGGCTACATGACTTATTGTTCTGTACGCCCATAGTGCTAAAGGCAAGTATTCACTATAGTTTCCAGAAGTGCCTAAGCTCATAGTTCCCATCTACTACTTTGTTGGCCCTCTGGTGTCGCTCTGCACCGAGTATAGCACGCGTATTTAATGCCATTAACTCCACTCCTTAAATCTGACTTGGTTGGGATTCAACGAGATTCCAACGAGGTTGGTTGTAATCAAATTCCCTCAGTTACGGTTAGTTATTTAGATAAAGTAAAAGTAAAACTCTACAGTTCTATTGTGGTCTTAAATAGATTAAGTTTTGCCTTAAGAAACTCTCAAAGTGGAAAACTATGCCGTTCATTATGGGTCCTTAAGGTAACTAAAGATAGTCTTCAACTATGAATTCAAAGTAAACACATTTGCAAATATAAAGAAACTAAAATTACATTAAATAACTTCAATGAAGCAATAATATATGAATTGAAATTGAAGTACAAGAACTTGAGATTGAACCCTGAATTACAGAATTATAAAAAAACATAAATTGAACTAGAAAGTAGGAATAAAGATGAAAAAGTGCGATAAAAGGCAAGTAAATAAACTATAAAGTGCAGGAAAGCTAATAAAAACTAAAGATAAATAACAAAATAAGTAGGTATTTTGGTGTTGATGCCGGGAGATCCATTCTTCATAACCTTTAGAGACCTATTTATAAACTTAGAGTTACAAAAATTACTACTTTAATACCCCTTTGGCCTTAATGTCCACTTTCCCTATTTTTAGGAGTATGATCCTTCTTCAACCTAATCCCTTATGGCTATGATCAAATCATAAGTTCTTCTGTGATGAATTTCCAGCATGCTTCAATCCTAAAAACTATCAAAAAGTGACCAATTTTTTGCACTCTCTCCATGTTCAAATGTGAAGAGTATCTGCGTATATCTTTCACTCCTATTTTTTAGGACTTTCTCTTATCTCCCTTAACTGCCCAAGTTTTTGAGTTAGTCAACTCAACTCCTTTTTTATTTTACCACATGAAGTTTATCATTTTTTACTCCAATTCAACTAGGCCACTCCTCTAACCACATGTTGTGTAGCTTATTTCATTGGTTGAACAGCTTCTGGCCGTTGGCCCAAATTGGAATTTTCAAGGTGCTAAAAGTTGGTATTCTTATTTTGTCTTTTTTAATACCATTTCTATTATAATTACTCGAATAAAGAGATGAAGCATGTGAACCAATTTTTACACCTAAAATTATGATGTTTCTACCTTGGATTCATGACTACACCTTAAATAGTATTGTCATACACCTTAAATAACCTATATACTAAACTTTTATAGAGGTTACATATAGTTCATAACTTCATATGCAATAATTAGAAATGATGGCTGATTTTTTTTTTTTTGGGTCAAAATTGCTTGACCTATTTTGAGGTTTAGTTCATTATACATTTTTTATTAGTTTAGATTTTGAGTTTAATGCTATAGAAATAAAGCAAGAAGACTCAAAATGTTGAGTTGCTATCTTTTTAAATCCCATTGCCATGTTTACCATCATATTCACTAGTTAAAATGATATTATTAAAGAATATATTGACGATTCTGCATGTGAAGAATTAGTTTGCACAACTATCTTTCTAATATTCAGCTCATAAACACTTCAGAAGAGCTGTATAAATGGCTAGAAGTGCAATTAAAACATTCCCAGTCTCCTAGACCCAATGTTATGCTTGAACTCCTAAATTCAAGCCCTAATTCATCACAAAGGATCCCTCCACATCATGTACACGTTCGTCCATTCTTGCTTGAGCCAACTAGGTTGTATGAAGCGTTGATATTCGAAGTGCAACTAGGTTGTTAGAGTGAGAGAAGGAAATTCAATGTGCGACTATTGTCACTTTTTTAAGCTTTAAAATAACATGCAAGTGCACCATTATGAAGTTGATCATACTGGCACTTAGAGTTAAATTTTAAGCAATACACAAATTTTCTTAATCTAGTTAAACAAGTATATTTAAGATGAAAAAATTAAATTAAAATTATAACAATTAAAACAAACAATAAATCTAATTAACCAAATATAAATTTATTAAGCTTTATAATCCAATTAGATCACCCTCATTTTACAAATATCCGGGTTGATTCGGGTGTTCGGGTTAGTTCGGGTCGACCCGATTAAACTTGACCTCTTATTTGTTCGGATTACGGGTTTAAGTGACCGACTCAATGACCCGACCCGATGACCCAATGACCCATGAAACGACATCATTTTACTTAAATTCAATCATTATTTTATTCAATTTCCATAACCCGACCCGACCAACCCGACCAACCCGATTACCCAACCCGAACCAACCCGATTACAATCGGGTTGGTTGAATTTAATTGGTTTAGATTTTTTTTCTCCTCAAACCCGACCCAACCCGACTCGTGATCACCCCTAATGCAAGTAGATTCATTTTAACGTTAATTATGTCAAATATGTTATTCTTATATAATTTATCTCATGAACATTTACTGACAAAGTATATATTCACAGAAGATCTATCAATTAAGCTCTAATAAAAATCA
The DNA here is from genome assembly GCA_029884595.1 of Ormosia semicastrata. Lineage (NCBI taxonomy): Eukaryota > Viridiplantae > Streptophyta > Magnoliopsida > Fabales > Fabaceae > Ormosia > Ormosia semicastrata. The sequence continues at coordinate 6,783,974 of JAQQTO010000063.1, read as the reverse complement.
TGCATTGTATGTTTTACTTTTCTAATTAATAGCTTTCTCAAACCATTAATTGTATCCCCAATTAAAAATCATAATTGATATTTAACAATCACAGGTAAAAAATAGATAATATAAGTCCATGTACTTTTGCCCCTTTTTAATTAACCCCCCCTTTTTTTCTCATCACTTAATCCTTCTCAACTTTAGTTTAAGTTCAAAATGTTAACTTTTCAGTTAACATTAATGACAATTATTGTTTATTTTACTTTTATACATTACCCCCATGATTTAACACTTTCTCAACTTATCCTACTAAAGTTTTTTTTTAATCACCAAACTACCTATAGAGTTATGGACACACAACACCTATGCAACTACTATGATGCATGTAAGTGATAAAGAGACAATATTTGCCATTACTAACCCACAGAGACTTGCTATCATTGTCCACTACCTTGCAAAAAAAGTGTAATATAGTGAATGCAAAGGTATAGACACACATATGTATAGTAGCTATGATGTGTATAAATGATGAAGAGATAGAATCTGTTGCTATTACTGACCCATAGAGGATCTGCTATCACTAATCCACAAAAACTTTTGGTTTTACCAACTAGCAAACAAAGTGTAATATAGTGAATACAAAGTTGTGGACATGTAACATTTATGCAGTAGATGTGAAGCATATAAATGATGAAGATACAAAAATCTATTGTTACCATGTAAGACCATCTTTTCAAGTTTCAACATTGGCCAAACTAAATAGGGCTTAGTGACAAAAAATTAGAGTGTTTGATTTGTTTTCTATTTTTTTTAATTGATATGTTTTCATTAATAATTACAAAAATACCATGTTATTTTCATCTATTATTTGTTTTTAGGATTTTGTGAAGAAAATAGTAAAAACAAAAATTCCTGAAAACAAGAAGCATAGTAAAAATATGGTGTCATTTTTGTAATTATTAGTAAAAATATATCAACTAAAAATAAAAATAAAAAATAAACCAAACACCCCTTAATAGTGAGTAGGTTAAGAAATTGTTAAGTAGCCGTTTTCAACTTAAATGAAAAATGAGGGGGAGGGGGGGGGGTTTAAGTGATGAAAAAAAACAAAAAAACTCACGGAATTGGTTGACAAAGAGTGAAATTACAATTAGGTTACATGTAATTCACCCCAAATATTATGGACTTATGGTGCTTATTAGCCCGACCCATAAATGGTTTTATTTGCATAAGACACCTCAATTGGACAGATTTTCAACAGAGAATTCTCTTTGCAAAGCCTTGCTGCTTCTGATTTGCGGTTGTTTCCTTCTTTTCTACAGTTCAGCGTTTAGGTGTTTTTAATCATCCATGGCCAAAAACCCATAAACAAAGAACAAGGGAGATACAACGAGGGAGCAGAGGATAAAAATTAAAAGGCAGGGCCATGGCTCTAAATAAACCGGTATACGAAATTAGCATCCAAGAAGAATGATAATCAGTACAATCTACTCTAAGTTAACAATGGTCATTACATTGCATACGAGTCTCCTATTTAGGATCCTTGATCATTTTGCTGAAAGGATACATGCACACGACGAAAACTTCACTTCTGACTTCTGAGAAGGGGTTTAAGCTTTAAAGATAATTTAAGTTTCAAGTCTCCATTCCTAATAGTGGAATAGAATTAAGGCCCAAAACAAAGAAAAGGGGAATAGGATTAATTTTGATTTCTCTTGTAAACGCTTTAAAAAAGAAACACAAAAAGGATTAGGCCATTCTTCGAAGCACGATCTACTCAAAACAATCTTTCACCCTCATAATGGTTGCAAATTGCAACATTTTCACTGCTGTTTGCACTAAGAAGCCTTTCGTTCGTTACATTTTTCTTTTCAAAAACACAAAATAAGGACAACCAGAAACCCTTACTAGAGTACACACATTATCTAACATGCAACACTAGTTGAATTGAAACAATTGAGCTTCAAAAATCAGAGCCTTGCAGGTTGCAACTCTATACATAATTCAAAAGAGTAATGATAGTTGCACACACTTTACTCACATGCTCCTCAAATACTCCCCTCCATGTCATTAAAAAAGACCACTGCAACTTGTTCTGAACGATCCAGATTTTACACATATCTTAACATAATATGTGTAATTATCATTTTCCAAATTGATAAATCTAACAAGTCATCTTCTGCTAAAAATTCGAAGACCCAACAGTTAGGTATTAAGATCCTATACAACTAAAAAACCTTATTTTTCTTTCCCTCTCTCTATTTTCCCTCTTTTTCAACTCCAGTTAAATTGTGCAGTCAAGTGGAAAATTCCAAAGTCTCTGTTGGAAGAAACAAGGCTATATTTTCCACACACTATAACTCTGTTTTCAACCGCCCTGTTCAAAATAACAATAAATTATAAGAAAGCAAACACTTATTAAGTTTTGTGCAAACTAGATATCAAATTTAAAAAGATTCTGCCTATTACCATTGGGTCCCAAATTGTCAAGTGCTGTACTAGAATCGAATCCCATTCCATAGAAGCTTTGGAACTCGTGGTCCAAGACAGTCTGCATGTACAGTTATCATCAGTATTTTCACGAATAAGGGAGCTAAAGAGTAACGTGTTCAAAGATCTTTACTCTTTTTACCTGGGGTAAAGGAGGGAATTGTGTTGATGTACTAGGCATGCCAGGCATGGTTCCTTGGAAACTTGCATTGGGGAATGGGTGAGAGGAGCTGATACCTGGACCATATCCACCAATTCCATGTCCTATACGTGACTGGAGAATCTAATTAAAAGAGAAATGAAGTCAGAATAATGTTGTGTACTGAAAATAGTAAATGCACCTAAAAGATTAAGGCCTTCACTTACATCCTTGGATAGGATCCGCTCTACATCAAAATTCAGTTCTGGGTTCACTGTGGCAAGTTTCATGGACAAAAACTGCAAAATATCTCCTAATAAGTTGAATTGTCACATAACCATAATAATGGAATTGGCTCTTATAATCACCACGTGTGTTTGAATTAACTTATTTTGTGTTTAAAACAACTTATAATCAAAATCTTATTGAAAGAGTATTTAGAAAAAAAAAAGATGCGATTATTGTGTGATTGACTGATCATAAAGTATCTCTTGAAATGCATTATTCAGTGATTTATGGTTAGTTACTTTATATTATTTTGAAAGGTGGTTAAATTTTTTTTTTCATTTTTCTGGGAATGAAGCATGTGTATAGTGGAAATCAGATCGACATTCAAGTTTGAATAATAAATTGAATACTTAAAATATGGCACTAGTGTCATACCTCAACCTGTTGCTGCAGTGATTGCACGTAGTTTATAATCTCATCCAGCATTACTGCTTTGCCAGTTATCTAAGAGAAATCAAAGACACTAGAAAATTAGTATGCAGAGACATCATCATAGTTTCATGAGAAATCATTCAACACAATCATCTCAATCATATTACTTTGTTGCATCCTGGAACAAGTTCTTGAAGCAACCTCATTCGCTCACTAATCTTTTCTCTTCTCACCTGCCAGCAAAAAGTTCTATAACTAAGTTCACAATAAAAAATGAGTTTCTCATAACAAACATTGTTGTAGTAAGATGGTGGTGGTACCCTTTCTGCAAGGCTGTGGCTGTTGGTAGCTTGACCTCTTCGAGCTCTCACATGAATGAAATTTTCATTGGGAGCTTCTCCACTTTGAGAGTTCTCTTTAGCTTGCTTCGCCGATTGTTTACCACGCAAATCTGCAATTGTATTCTGCTCAACTTTTGGTTTCTTTTCATGTTCTTTTGCACCATCAGAGCTCTTCCCAGGAGAATCTTTCACCGCATCACCCTCAGCATTCTAATCAGAGGTTACAAAGCATTTCATTCTTTATTAGCACACTAAACCACATAAACAAGACAATGAAATATTCCAAGTCCTAAATGAGATTAAATATACAAAATATTTCATTCATTAGCTCACTAAACCACATAAATAAGACTGAAATATTCCAAGTCCTAAATGAGATTGATATATTATTCTTTGACAAACCTTATTTGGACTGAAAGTAGAATTGTGATCAAGCCCTCGCTTTCTTCTATTTCCACTAGGTGCAGATCCTGGGGCACCCTCTTCAGGTGTTGAATCCTCAATCTGAGATTGTTCACCATTTAGTGGAGCCCTTTCAATTCCAGCATCCTTGCTCACATTATAATTTGATTGATACCCTGTGATAGTGTTAGCTATATCACCAGACCCATGTTGGCCAAAGGAGCCAACCATTTCAGAGAAGCTTCCACTTCCATAGGAGGGAACCTTGGGGACCATGTCCCCAAGATTTGAGTCAGTCATATATTGAACAAGGTGAGAGGTGCTGCTTATTCCCTGATTTTCCAAAACAAGAGGGTAAGATGAATTGCCAAACTCACTATGAGAAACCATTGAAGAGCCTCCAAAAGTTTGAGCCTGACTCAGTGAAACAAGTGGATCCCAAGCAGAAGAAGAAAGAAAAGGATTAGGTACATCAGAAGAAGGCTTAGTCATAGAGATAGAACTAATAGCCATTTCTGAAACATTTGTGCTCAAACCAGATGATGGACAAGTCAGAATGCTCTCATTTCCGTGTTGAAACCCCATGGCATTTTCATGACCACCCATCTGAATTCAATAGTGACTAAACAGCTAGGACTAAAGAAAGTAACTTATATATATCAATCACACTCAACAACAGTTCAGGGCTGCAGCTAGATATAATACAGAATGAAGAAATAAACAATTGCATATGATTAAAGGGAAAGTGAATTTTGACTAAGTTGGCTCGAGAGATATCTTGCAGGACTAAACAAGGAACAAATAACTTAGCAGCTTTATAGGACTGAGAGGAAGTTAAAAGTAAAAGAAAACCCTCATTGTAGCATAGATAAAAAGTAAAAGGAATATAATCTAACTCGACAGTGACCAGCTGCTTGTTACCTCTTTCACTTCAAAAACCCTAGGATTAAGTCTACTACAACAATGGCTCAGGAAAAGGGGAAAAATGCTTCCTCTCAGACAAGAAAGTGAACCTTTCAGTCTTCAGAGCATAAAGCGGACATAGACATACAATGGGATTAGCTCACAGTTCATGAAACTGCAAGTAAAGCAGATTCCCTTTTCTCCTTTGTCCACACAGCAACAACAACTAAAATCTCCATTCCATCAAAACACCAATGTGATTGATGTTAAGCAAGATGATTATTATCACTAGATGAGTTGCTTTGCTTGGAACAACACTTTTTTTGTGAAGAAGCTCCAACGTGAGTCAGTGAACAAACAATAAGTATTTTTATCTATGATTTAAAAGACAGGACAGGAGGGGCTGCTGAAACTCTTGCTATTAAATTCTCGGATGGGAATCCAAGAACAAGCAACGACCAAAGGCATCAAATTCTACTCAAATACTGCAATGACTGGTGAAAATGAAAGGGACAGGATTTAGCAGAGTGTACCCTTTTACTGGGTATGTCTGACCATATCACCAGGTAGCATCAAATGCTAGATTAAATTCGACAGCATAAACCAAATTTCACCAATTGGGTACTAAGCATAAAACATCAAAGGTCGCATAAAAATCCAACTTTTATAGATTACAGACAACACCAGGAGCTACAAAGCTAGAAAGAGAAAAAAAACAGAGAGAGTGTGTTAGAGAGCCTATGCTTTTGCTTACCTGCCCAAGCGATGAGGTGACATGTATCATTTTAAAAGACAGACTAACTACTGCCAACTGCTCCTGTTGGTAAATTATTGCAGAAGCAGAAGAACCTAATCACTTTTTTTCTTCCTACACTTTACTCCTTGTAATAATTTTCAGTTTTCAGTTTAAAGTAATCATTTTTCTTAATCAATATTTTAACCGTGTTTCTCCTTTTCTTCGGGGCTTGTGACTGTGTATTTTGCTTTCGAAGTGTAGATTGGATTTGAGAGGTTCTTCTCTTGAAGGCCAAGCTTGCTCCCTTTGTATTCATTAATAAACATACTTCTTTAGTATTTTATTCATTTCTTTTATTTTTTTACTGACACATTTGCCAACTGTTCTAAGTAACATATCCTTCTCTCTCTCTCTCTCTTTGCTGTTACACACTCATTTTACTCAGTGCCAACTAACCTCTTTCATTTCTTTTTAGAATCCTCAATTATATGCACCTAACCTTCATCATTCTTCATCAACCTCAGTCACTGATCGTCATGGATACCAAAGTATAAGACCCTACCAAATCTTCCTTCTAAACCATTCAACCCGTGTGCCATGCCAGTGGCAGATTGATTCAGATTGGTGGACCACAGGGGGACAAGTGTAAGGACCTGATTAAGAGGGATGAGAGAATAGTGTGTGGTGGCAGTGCAGGCTATGATCTCTTCTGTCTCTACTTTAACAAAGAGCATTTATTTAAGTAAGAATGTAATAAATAATCCTGAAACAGCAAGCCTTTTTTTATTTTTATTTTTTCTATTTTGTAACTTTGGGGATTGAGGAACATAAGGAATAATGGAATCTAATCATCAATTTTACCTTCTTGTCCTGCTACGTTTTCCAGCTGTAGCCTGTGATTGTGCCTTGTCCAGCCAATCCAGTCAAACCAAAATTATCCGGTCAACCTGTAGCCTCGTTGTGATCTTGCTGGAAAAACCTCCCACAAAAAAATTTCCGAAATCAACGGCTTATTTTCTCGTTATTTCCAAAATGATAAAACTGTTTATAAAAGAAAAATGTATGATAGCCTAGGTGGAATGGATTTAAATTTTTTAAATATGTAATTTTGAATTTAATTTTAAATTATACGTATAAATATAATACTGTTTAAAAAACTTTCGTTTAAGTATCTAATTTTATTATGAGAAATTTATGTGTCACTTATTAATTGAGGTAACTTTAAAAAACTAAAATCAGTCTATAAAAACATTCATGAGAAAAAAATAAATTGTGGGACTGAGGATTAGTTTTGTTATTTTGTTTTTAATTTTTTTGACTGGTTGTGATTTAAGATGTGTGATGGATGGACCTGCATGAAATAAACATATGGTCAATATGGCACATGATGATTAAAATGGGACGCCAACCAATCGGGGGCTGATATTTACACTTCTCAGTACACTAATAAAAAATCTAGGATATCACTCTTACATCTATTAGGTCATAGCTTTTTCTAAAATTATTATTAATCTTTATCTATTGGTAATTAATATTTGGAGTTTTCTACAACTTAGTGATGCAACTGCAATGTCCCTGCTAATTTATTTCTTTGAACCCCGTTTTCCTTAATCTATCACTATAATTGGAAGATTTAAATATTTTAAAGGAAAAAAAGGATAGAGTAACACTAAACTTTTACTATTTTATAAATCATCAGCATAAACTTAAATTTTTTATAATTAATCCATAAAATTTAACTAATGATTCAATAAATTTTTTTATTAATTATTTATTAAATTACTAACGAAAATGCCACGTAACATCATCATATCTATCCAAGTTCAAATCCAAGCTCATAAAATCTAAATTGTTAATTTTTTTATTCATTAAAACCTTATTTTTTAAATTATATTTTACTCTTAACAAATGATTAAGAGTAAAAAGATACACTGTTAGGAGTGAAAATAAATTAGATTGTCTGTCAGGAGCCTATGACCTAACTTGTCTGAGGCCTGACCTGTTTATTAAATAAATTAGACAAGAATTTTTTAAAAGTTTGTTTAACTAAAAAGATCATGTCTCAGGTCATCTAATAGACCTTTTAAGTTTAATGAGGTAAATTAATTATTTAATTATATATAATATAATATATATTATTAAAATAATTATAAATTATAAATATAATTATTAATTTATTGTAATATATTAATATATTTTTTAATTAAATTTTAATAAAAGGTAGTAATTAAAACCTAAGTTAGTAAGTTAGAATAGAAATAAAATATTTATTACTATATTTAATATAATATATTTATTAAAATAAAAATAATAAGTTAACACTCACTTCCTACTTTTATAGATGCTTACTACTTTCTTACTCTGAGATTTGGTCGATGTAGGAATTGGAGATATACCAAGTTACAACTATATGTCTCTAATAATTTTGTAACTTGGTATATCTCTAAGTCTCACATCGACTAAAGACTGGAGTAAGAAAGTGGTGATCATCTATAAAATTAGAAGATGAGTGTTAAGTTACTTATAACAAAGGACTATTGGCCTTGAGTAGGCCCGTTGGTCTATTTCAAAGCTTAGATCTGTTAGCTTATGTAAAAATATGTTGGCCTATTTAAAGTAAGTCTATTAGCCTATGTAAATGCATGTTGGCTTATTTAAAGGTAGGCATGTTAACCTATGTAAAGGCTTATTAGCCTATTTAAAGAGTAATGTTATATCCTTTTACAAGTTCCTCCTAATAACCCTTATAATACTACATGAAGAAAGTATTAAATGAAAAAATAAATGCATCTGATGTCTTGAGAACATGAAAAACATTCAATACTTTCTTCATTTAGTAATTAGGATGATTAGTAGGAGGATTGGGTAGGAGGATAAAATATTTCTCCTATTTAAAGGTAGGTCTGTTAGCATATTTAAAAGTTTCATTACAAAGTATACCTTTAAATAGGCTTTCATGTCAGGCCATGCTTTTAAAAAGGTTAGGTCAGATTTTAAAAATTGGCCTATTACAGGCTCATAGGTCAGACTCAGACCTTATAATTAGGATACAGGTCAGGCCTGTTTAAGGCAAAGTCTGGCCTGACCTAACCTGTTTCCACCCCTATACACTATAAATGGAAGGATTTTATCATATTTAATTATAAATAAAGTACAAATTAGCTATAGTGAATGAAATTTTAAGGAGTGATCCACTATTTTATTATACAAATGCTATCTAAATCATTAATATTTTTTTATCAATAATTATTAATTTTCAACGTTTATTCTGTACACATAAATAAAATCAACTATGTGTACCCAAAAAAACAATCATTTAAGAGATTCTTTTCTTTTCTTTTCTTTTTTGCTACATACATCAGTGACATTTACTTGGGTCAGTTTATATGCATATCGACTAATTCGCTTCTTCGGTCTGATCAAAGACAGGTTATCTATGTCAAGATTATAGGATTCACAAAGATATTTCTTGCAATCTGACTCTAAGAAATTGACATAAGTGGCTATTCGAATCTATAATTGTATGCTTACCCACACATCACATCATCGTCTACCATTAGGCGAACCCCTTGGAGTTAACTTGTATATTATTTTACACATGATCTTACCATACTTCCATATGTGCAAATAAAGGAGCAAGGTATGGTCCGCAAACTTATAGTTTTAGACTATAGGGCGTAATGTGTCTGTTGGAGAGAGTAATGAGAGGGAGTCAATGGAGATTCTGGGTGAATCTCTACCGGTATCTTATTGTCGAAACATCATGGACTCGTCCCTTAGGGAAGGTAAAAAAACATGGCGAGAATTTAAATGAGGGGATGTTTGGTCCTAAAGGTAGGTCATTGTCGGAGGACCCATACGACTGGGTTCATCTCGATGTTAGAAAATACTGCTCAAATTATAACTCGACCGAGAGTATTTCCATAATTCGAAGGTGTATTGTGATTGCAACCGACGAAGATGAAATGAAGTTCATATGCCACCCGTGTTATTCTGGAGATGGAATCGGCATGGCCTCGAGAACAGATGACGAACTAGGCTGGGTTTACATGTATGATACCTTCTTTACTTGGCTCGAACTATGGATGCCTTTCTCAGACTTCCAATGTGAGGTTTTGTCCAAGCTGAAAGTCGCCCGACCCAACTTCATCTGAATAGTTGAGAATTTGTTAGAGCTTTCGAAGTGTTAGTTCGCTTCCTCAGTCAGGAACCAAACATTGAAGTGTTCCTTTTCCTTTTTCAATGTAAGGGGGTTGGCAAGGGGGTTGGGTGTTAATTAATAGCCATCCTCGGAAGAGATTATTTTCTACCTTTGATTCCTCGCATAATAATTTCGAAACCAAATTTTTCCATGTGAGTTCTCCCCCGACCATTCTTTCTTTTCTTCCTTGATCAGTATGGAGTGGAAAGATTTCCTTTATACCGAAAGGGCAATCTGATTCCTATATTGGGTGTGGAGTATAGAAGCCTACCGTTGGAAGACCGAGCTCTAATCGACCTCTTAGAGGAAGTTTCTGTTCTGGATACAACTTTTTTGACAAAGTTCAGACATAATCCGACCGAGCTTTCCAAAATTATGCGTGATTCTTAGCATCTTATTACACTGTTGAACTTGTTCTACTATTAATGTATTTGAACTATTTCAACTTATTGCAAGAACAATGGCTCAAGAGATAAGTGTTCGTGAAATGCAGAGACGACTGAGGAAGTTGAAGAATGAAGAGACTTCTTATCTTGCTTCTGCCGACAATGTCCTTCCTCACTCGGACCCTATAGATGTCATTCCAGAACCCGAATCCTCCGAGACAAAATCGGACCCTATGGTGGGAAAGAGGCATCGGTCAGAGGATCAAGATAATAGCCCAAATACGAAGTCAGGTGCTTTGACTAAGGAAACCCGACTCGTAGGTGAGGGTTCTTCTTCTCAGAACTCGAGGCTTGGGTTGCCTTTGAGGGTTTGAGTGGTTTTGCAATTGGAACGAATGCATCTTCTCTATAGTTGTCCAATTTCCCATTCGGGTCGTTAATGGATACTCATATCGTACTTCCTGAAAACAAAGAACGCAAATAGAAAGTCAGCGGGGTCGGGCTTTGTCAATGGGTAGAGGTACATCTTCTCTGGGCCATTAGTGTTATCCGGTTAGCCGAACTAGAACTAGAAGACTCCAAAAAGAAGTTGTCATCTTTCAATAATCTCTACCAGTCGGAGATGGAAAAAATTCAAAAGTCTCATCAAGCCGAAGTTTCCAAACTCAAGAAGGAAATAAAGGCTCTAAAGTCCAAAGGATGTCAAGTTGAAGGTCTCAAGTCATCCTTGGAGTTATTAGAAGAAGAGAAAAAGAAGGTTGAAGAGAACTTGTCGACCATTCAGAGGAAGAAAATCAATACCGACCGAGCACTTAAAGAAGCACTCGATGGAAAAAACAAATTGTTTATCGAACTGGAAGGGCTTAAGGATGAAATTACCAACCAAAGGATTGCTGGATATAAGACCTGTCTTAAACAAGCCATGCTTCTGAACCCTGATAGAGTCTTTGACAATCATCTCAGAGAAATGGGTTCCTTCCAACAAGTTGTCAATGGTCGGATAGTCGAAGAAGAAGACGAAGACGAAGACGAAGAGGTCGGGACGGGAGATAAAGAAATGTAAAAGAGATCTTTATAAGTGTAATTCAATTTTTCTTTTGTAATGAACTCTTTAGGGAATTGTGCCTTTTGTTTTGCTTTATGAAATGAATGCACTTAAGTTTCTCACTTCTTTAGATTTTGTATTTAATTTTTCAATTTCAATACTTAACATTTTAAAAACAAGTTTTCATAACTTCGCCTGGATAACACTTAACAAAAAATAAGGGTTCATAACTTTAGTTGGGTAACATTTCATTTTTTAAAATAAGTTTTCATAACTTTGACCATATAACACTTACCATTTTATATTTAAAAACAAGCGTTCATAACTTTAGTCGGGTATACCTATTTAAACCGGCCCTGGATGGATTTCCATGGCGCGCCACCAAAGGCTTTTCGTGAGACATTTTGATAACATTTTAAGCCGATTATTGATGGCAGCAGCTGCTAAAATCATTTCATCAGATCTAGGGGTGAATCAATATTTGTCCGATGTCAGCTTGTAGATCGATTATGCTTAGTCTTTGACTGGCATTAGCTCGTAGGCTAGTTTTCCTCGGTCTTTTGATCGGCATCAGCTCGTAGATTGGTTTTCCTCAGTTTTTTGACTAGCATTAGCTCGTAGGCTGGTTTTCCTCAGTCTTAGACCGACATCAGCTCGTAGGCTGGTTAAGATTAATCCTGATCGTATTGGCTTTTGGGTCGGTTTCAATGCATCACAATACCTGAGTAATTCTAAATTCAGAATAGTAAGTGAAGATAAAACAATATATCAGAGTCAAAAAGGTGTGCCTCGTTAAAACCTTTCAGGCAAAATTGAGTGGGAAAAATCCTGATAAGGAAAAAGAGTACATTACCTTAACTCTTGTATACCAATTTTAAAAAGAAATGAACGAAAATACATTAAAAAAAAGTAGACTTAGCTAAAGTATTTTCGAAGAGAAGCCGAATTCTAGGTTCTGGGAAGTGAATTTCCATTGAAGTCACTGATCTTATAAGCTCTTTCACTGACGTCTTTTAAGATTTGAAAAGGTCATTCCCAGTTGGCTGATAATTTTCCTTCACCGGGTAATCTTCTAGAATCTTTGAATTTTCATAAGACCAAGTCCCCTTCTTTAATTTTTCTTGTTCTGACCTTATGATTGTACTTCCTGGATGCCTTGGTTTTAGCAGCTTCCTCCCAAATGCGGATGATTTCTCTTGCTTTTTCCAGCAAGTCGAGATCGGTTTTCCTGGCTTCATTGTTGACTTCTTCATTAAAGAACGACCTTCTGAAGCTCGGTTCCCTGGCTTCTACCAGAATCATAGCGTCAGCACCAAAAGTAAGCTGGAAGGGTGTTTCTTAGGTGGATGATCGAGGTGCGGTGTGATATGCCCAAAGGACATTCAGTAATTCTTTTTTCCAAAGTCCCTTGGCTCGGTCCAACCTTCTTCTTAGCCAGATCAAAATAACCTTGTTCGTTGCATCGGCTAAACCGTTTGCTTGAAGGTGCTCGACTGAGGTGAACACCAACTTTATTTCGTTTTTTAAACAAAATTCTCAAAAAAATTTGTTAGTGAATTGAGTTCCGTTATTCGACACAATTGAATATGGTAAATCAAAACGATAAATGATGTTTTTTTCAGACAAACTTTTTGACCTTTTCTGAGGTTATACTAGAAAGAGGTTCGACTTCGATCCATTTTGTAAAATAATCAATTGTCATTACGATATACCTTAATTGTCCAGTCGCCATAGGGAAAGGTCCTAGTAGGTCAATTCCCCATCCGCAAAACGGCCACGGAGTCTCTATGCTGTGAAGTTCTTCAGGTGGAGCTTTATGTAAGTTTACGAATTTCTGGCATTTATCACATTTTTTAACGTACTTTAAGCAATCGGCTTTTATGATTGGCCAATAAATTCCAGTCTGCAAAACCTTACCCACCAAAGATCACCCACCAATATGACTACAACATACTCCTTCATAGACTTCTTACATTACCGACTGAATCCAATCTTGACCGACGCATTTCAAGAGAGGAAGTGAAAACCCTCTCTTGAATAGCTCACCATCGACCAAAGTGTAGTAACTAGTTGATTTTCGCAACTTCCTTTCTTTTTTGACATCGATCAGAATCTCACCATCTTGCAAGTATTTGATGATCGGGCTCATCCATGAGTTCAAGTCATCACCGATGGCAAAAAATTCTTCTACCTCAATACTTAGTTGCTCAATGACTTCTTGAATAACAGATAAGTTATTCCCTGGACCTTTGGTGCTAGCTAACTTCGAGAGTAGGTCGGCCTGAGCATTTTGATCCCTTGGGATGTGAATAATCTCAAATCGCTCAAACTTATCGATGGCATTTTGCTCTTTTGCTAAGTACTTAGTTAACTGAGGATCTTTGGTATGAAAGTCTCCTTTAACTTTCCTTGCAACCAATTGTGAATCCGACTTAGCAATGAGTCAGGTTGCTCCCATTTCTATAGCTAAAGCTAACCCGACAACAAGGGCTTGTACTTGGCTTGATTATTGCTTGCTCGGATATTGAACTTCAAGAACTGCTCTATCAACACTTCATGTAGTCCTTCCAAAATAATTCCTGCCCAACTTCCTTTAACATTGGAAGCTCCATCGACAAAGAGATACCACATGTCATTGTTCGAATCACGGGGAAAAGGTGAAGATAATTCAATAAAAAAGTCAGACAATACATGAGATTTGATCAAACCTCTCGGATGGTAATGGATATCAAATTCGGATAATTTGACTAACCATGAGATCATTTGTCCAGCAAGTTCTGGTTTTCTGAGCACTTGTCTAATCAGTTGGTCGGTTTTAACGATCATCGAGTGACTCTGAAAGTATTGTCACAGTCTTCTAGTTGTCACCACTAGAGCAAGTGCCATTTTTTTTAATCTTTTGATACCTAATTTCTGGTCCTTGCTTGACCTGACTAACAAAATAAATTGGACGCAACTCCTTCCTGTCCTCCTTAACCAAAATCGAAACTTAATGCTTAGTCAAAAACTAAAATATAAAGAAATAATTTATCACCTTGCTCGAGTCTAGTCAAGATTGGTGGGGTAGCCAGGAAATGCTTCAACTCTTGGAAGACTATTTCACATTCTTTTGTCCACTGAAAATTCTCTGGTTTCTTGAGACATTGAAAGAATGGTAGTGCACAGTTGACAAACTTTGAGAGGAATCTTGATAAGGCGATGATCCTCCCTGTTAGTCTCTGCACTTCTTTGATCATCGTCGGGCTCCTCATATTCATTATGGCCTTCCACTTGTCCCGATTAGCATTGATTCCCTTGTTAGTGAGGAGGAAACTGAGAAATTTTCCTGCGTGAACCCCGAACTCACATTTCTCTGGGTTCAAACTCTTGTTATATTTTCTTAATTGAGCAAATCATTCAACAAGGTTAGAACAATGGTTTCCATTGACTGGGGTCTTGGCCACCATATCGTCGACATAAACTTCAATATTCCTACTGATCTACTCCTCGAAAATCTCGTTCATTAGTTGTTGATAAGTTGCTCTGACATTTTTTAGGCCAAAAGCTATTACTTTGTAGAAAAAAATTCCAAAATTCAGTGATAAAAATGATCTTTTCCTCATCAATTGGGTATATTCGGATTTGATTGTACCCAAAATATGTATCCATAAAACTCAAAAACTGGTAACTGGAAGCCCCATCTACCAACTGGTCTATGCTGGGAAATGGATAAGAATCCTTCAGACAGGCTTTATTGAGGTCAATAAAATCCGTGCACATTTTCCATTTTTCGGAGGACTTCTTCACCATAACCACGTTAGACAATCACGTAGTATACTCTACTTCCAGAACAAAATCGGCTTCTAAAAGCTTCTTTGTCTCTTCAGTAGGAGCCTTTTGTCTTTCCACCCCGAGCTTCCTTTTCTTTTGAGCAACAAGTTTCACTTTATTATCTAAGGAAAGTTTGTGAGAGATAATTTCTGAATCTATTTCAGGCATATTTGCCGCTGTCCATGCGAAAAGGTCAGAGTTTTTCTTTAATAGCTCCTCCAATTCTTGCTTCAGATCAGTCAGTTGGTGAGCCCCAATATGCGTTACTTGGTTAGGTTTAGGACCCAAAGAGATAGTTTGCAACTCCTTAATCGGTTGGATTCGGTCCTGCTCATCACTCCTCGGATCCAACTCAGCCATGTTGACATTAAGCATTGGCCGCTTGCAGTCCACCAGGTCGATCGGCTCCTTTGGCTTTGGCTTTAAACTCTAATTGTAGTAAATCCTGGCCTCTTTCTTATCTGCATGGAATACTCTAACCTCAATCATGGAGAATGGGAACTTCATTGTTAAATAAGGAATTGAAACTACGACCCCAAGAAGATTTAGAAAGGGTCTCCCAAGAATAGCGTTATAAGGGGTATGTCAATCTATTACAAGATATTTAACTAAAACAATTTTAAGTAGAGTACCTGTCCCAAAAGTAGTATGGAGTTCGATGTACCCTTTAACATGTACTTGTTCCCTAGAGAATCCGACCACAGTCCCATTGAAAGGGGTCAAATCCTCCTCTGATATTTGCAGTCTTCAGAGTGTAAACATGTAGACAACATCAGTCGAACTCCCCTGATTGACCAGAACTCTTTTGATTTGAAAATTTCCCGCTATGATGGATATTACCATGGGATTATCCAAATTCTCATTCAAACCGACAAAATCACTATTCGAAAAGGAAAATGATCAGTCCATCTTCAAACTGTTTATCTTGTAGCAGAGAAGAATAACCTACCGACATTACTGCTCGGAGGTGGCATTTTCGAGATGAGTTCAAGCTTCCACCACCTACAAATCCACCAGCTATCGAATCGATGACTCCCCTAATGGGTTAGTCTCGGGAGTTGGAGGTCATTGTGACTGCCTTCTTCTTCATATCTAGACTAGGGCTCCTTTGCCCAGATTGATTCCCTTCCTTTGCTTCCCTGCTCCGACTCCTAGACGGTAAACATATTTTTTGAGGTGTCCTTCCCAGATAAGTTACTCGATTATATTCTTCAAGGTAATACACTCCTCGGTAGTATGCCCATATGTTTTGTGAAATTCATACCTCTTACTTCTGTCAACATTGGGTGGAACCTTTGCTGTCCAACGTTCCTTGGGGGTCGGATTAGACCAGTGTTGTAGATTTCTCAAAATATTTGATCTTGATGAGTATTCAATGGTGTATACTTACCGTACCAGAGCTGCATCCTATCTATAACTGCCTGAGTGTTTTGGTTAGATCAATCGATTTTGTCCCCATTCACCATGGGTCTACCTCTTCGATCTGGTCCTCGCCTCCCATATTGTCGGTCTTGAACAATCGGTCGGATGGATATCTGGGGATTACTCCTTTCCCTGGCCTCTGGTTCAGAAAATCTATACTTGATTTGCCTCCTTGCAACAACTATCTCTTCCATATTTATGGATCCCATGGATCTGACCCACAAATCGTCCAAGTCCAAAGGTGGTTTATGGCCAAAGAGGTTGCGAATGGTCTTGGTCGTAATCCTGCCATGATGATATGTAAAGATACAATAGGATTAAGATCCCTGATCTGGACCGCCTCTTCTCCAAATCTCCTCATGAACTCCTTAAGGGATTCATCCCGACCTAGCCTCAAGTTAATAAGGTTGGCTGAAGTCTTCTGATGAGTCTTACTAGTGAAAAAATGGTTAAGAAACTTGATTGACAATTTGGAAAAATCATAAATCGAACATGCTTCAAAGCTCGAGAACCACAGTAGAGCTGATTTCTTTAGAGTCATCGGGAAAACCTGGCATTTAATTGGATCAGATCCCCCATTTAGGAGCATCATTGAATTGAACATTGTTAGATGCTTTTGCGAATCAGCTGTTCCATCATAAGGCTCCATAGTCGAAAGTTGAAATTCGTCTGGAAGAGGAATCGACATTATGAAATCAGAGAAAGGGTGATCAACAATAGGTGAAGGATAGTTTATCTGTCGCCGAACTTCTCGGTCGACCGTCTGAGGAATGTTAGGTTATCGGTGGACTTCTCTATTTAGGATATCTTCCTTTGTCACTCTTTCAGCTTCCCTTTCCTCATTCACCCTTTCAGGTTCCGAGTGATGTTGGTCTCTGCTTGCAATCTGATTAATTTGATTGTTCATGTCCCTAATGACCTGCAAAAGTACCTCAATAGGATTGGATGAAGAATTTCCTTGATTGACCCCATTGAAAATGTTGTTTTCACTAGAGGCCATATTTGTTCAAAAAATAGTTATAATATGATGGTTGGTTAAAAGGCTTATGGATTGGCTAAAAGGAAGATTGTTTGATTGTGGAGTAGGATAGTTTTACCTGACCCCACGATGGGCGCCAGATGTTTCGGGTACTGACTGTTCCTAGGTCGATATAATTCAGTAGGTAAGAAGGAGACTCATTGGAAACCTACGGGCGATGCAACAACAAGGTCAAGGACACCTAGGCAAGTCAGCAAAATGATTGCAAAGTATGGTCGGTATAGGTGTCTGGGTAAAGATAGAACATGCCCGGTTTAGGCTATTAGGTCGGCTTATACAGATGGTCTAAATATGATTCCTTGGATACTTACCGTTCAAGCCACTTAGGGCTCCGAGCGTTAGGATTCGTTATGCTCGGTCATTAAGATTTGAAGCCGTTCACAACCGTTGGTCATAATGGTGCCGATCGGCCAGTGACCATTGGGGGATCGTATGTGTTTAATGAGTTATTTCTCGTTCGGGCATAGATCGATCAGACCCTTATAGAGGATCTCAGTCGGGTTGACCCGGATTCTCCTAAGCCTGTTATACTGAAATGGGCTTACCTATGGGCGTGTATGGTAGATTTATACAGGTCTACGGTTGACCTATTACGTCAAACCCGAAACAGTCCACAACCCATCAGTTTAGTCATTTATAAAGATAGGTCGAACTTAAGGACGATTGAGTAGTAATTAGGCTGAGATGATCCAGAACTAATTCTCATTCGATCATGAGAACTCAAGAATTATGTAGTCTCCTCGTAAAAATTACATCTCCAATATTTGAACTTGCATTCTTCGTCCCAAGGATGGATGATCGATATTGCTTACTAACTTTCTGAATCGATAATTTTTTTTTGTTACATACTATAATTTTTATTTCACCCATAAAAAGTGACCTGAGGTTTTCCAATAGAAATTGATCACATATTTTATTCCTTTAGATCTGACCAATTTATTTTCTCTGCAATTTGCATTGGCATTACCAAGATTTATATGTGTGGGCCATTTTTTACAGCCATGTATTCATTCACTAATCTCCTTTTCAGAGGTCAGAGGTTGTTACATGAAAACGACTGCAATAGAAACAGAAAGAAGACAATGATATAAAAATAACACGAATAGATATTTTTAGTAAATATATTTTATATTGTATACACTTAAAATTTAATATTTTATTAACTACGTGTGTAAATAATTTTTATATTACTATTCAATTTTTAATTATTATATTAGATCAATCTCTTTTATAATTCTAAAAGTTGTCCAACAGTTGATATGAGGAGTAGAGGAATAGATTAAAGTTTTGGCAAAATGATGCATGTAGAATTGATTTTTGAAATAAAAGTATGTTTAGTTCAACTTATTTTAAAAGAAATAATTATTTATTTTAAAAAATATATATATTTTTTATGAAATTTTTATTATAAATTATTTTAAATATTAAATAAGTTAATCCGAACATATTAAGTAGTCTCAAAAAAACTTAATCATGTTATTAAAGAACAGATTTTGGGCTCAAACTCTTTTAATATGAAAACACATAATTAAAGAGTAAAATAATATTTTAATCTCTAAAAATGTTCTTTCACTCGTTATTTAATCTTTGATTAAGATTATGTGTACAAATCAATCATTGAAACATATTTTAGGTTATTCTTGACCAAAGATAGCAAAATGAATATGTGAAATGCGTTTGAATAATTTAATAACTAAATTGTACATTAGAAATATATTAGATGTTTATTAATTAATTAATTAAAATTGAAGGAATAAAAAAGAGCACTGTTAACAATGAAAACAACTAGAAGTAGGGAAAGAAAGGTTTACAGCTAGCATTTTTGTACTAAATTCACAATTGTGCTAAGCTAAGGGATTAACTGGCATCAATGAGAACACAAGCCCCTTAAAGTCTAACAACCGGGTCTAATGCCATCACAATTTTCAGGTTTTGTCTCATGATATTATAATTATACTCATTCAATTATTGAATGGGACGTTGACCCACCTACATCGGTGAAGTTATTAGGTTGAAGTGAACAGATGTGAGTAAGACATTTATAATTGCACATTGTTTAGTTCATATCTGAAATTGCATTAAGTTAATTAATGGATAGGAGAAAGAACAATAAAAAAAGAAAACCTGCGATCACGCGTGCGTAGGCCTTCAGCTTGCTGTGGAACTCATCCTCTATGGCCCACAAGATGTGGTCCAGCCTAATTAGCAATGATGGGTTTATGCCTAATGAAGAATCTCTCTTTAAGATTTGCTCTTGTACCTCCTAATTATCAGCCACCCTCCTCTCTTTACAAAATAAATTCACTTTGTTAAGATAATGTATAAATCATTTCCATTATTTGTCTATTTTTTGTATGTTTAAATTTTTTTAATTCACTTATAAATTTATTTTTTATTTTATAAAAATATTACAATTATATACATAATAATTTAATATTTCTCTCATATTAATATATAATATAAATATGATATACATATAAAAATTATACACAAAATATTTCTTATATATAAACTTGATAATTTGGTTAGAACGTGGTGATCGAATCAATGATTTAATTGTAGTTTAAATGATCGAATTAAAAAATTTAAATAAAAAATATTTTTTTAAAAATATTATATTAAAAATAAGATAAAAAATATTATGTAAAAAAATTCATAAACAAATAATAATAATAATAATAATAATTTAGTAGTTAAAAAAATTTAAATTAAAAAATTAAAAATAATATTTAACATAAGTATATATTTTAATCATAGAATATATTTTATGATAAAAAAATTTAAAATATTATTGATATCTTAAAAATTAAATTTTATTATTATTATTTTTTTTTAAATTAACCGACCCAAATAGACCGAATCGGGAAGGTCACTAGGTCAATTTGATTTTGATCCGATCATTGAAAAAATTGATACAATTAATTGACCAAACTGATATAAAATTCGATTAGTAGATTTTTCGAGTAGAGTGACCGGTCTGGTCCGAGGCAGGAGCAGCACCAGCAAGATTTCTCATTTCTACTTCTAAAGAAGCTTTTGCCTTTCCCTACTTTTCTTTACATAAAGTTGTCAAATGCCAACCCTCTCTTTTGCAATTAGACAAGACTTCTCGTGGATATAACCTAACAATCAATTCGTCCAGTAATATAATATTAATTAATGATCGATAAGAGAATCTAATGAGAACATACATAGTACAACTCAACTCAAATTACATCATATGGCTAATAAAGCTGTATCCTTTATTGGTTATTATACGACTCCGAAGACTACCATAAGCCCTCCAATGGAAAAGATGTGAAGCATGCGCAGAAGGGTCGGAAGAGATGCAATCATTATCAGGTTTGCTTTATAATTTAAACTGAAAAGGCTGCTATTTATTAAGGAAGCTGATAACTTGGATGCTTCCTCTCTGATGCAGCTCATCAAAGTATCAAACCAAAGCCGGTTCAGAAATAGCAATCATTTCAAGACATTAATTGATGTTTCCACATAAAGAAAGTAGCTTAGAGGATAAATTAAGGGTTTTTAAAAAAAAAATAATTTAATTTGGTAGATTTTTGAACTCACAAAAATGTTTGAAATTAATATATTAATAATAAATTGTAATTAATGTAGTATAAATAAGAAACTCTTTTTACACTTATGCCAGAACCAAGTGAGAATCTCTCTCTCGGATCTATCTTTCACACACAAAATAAAAATTAATACAGTTAATATATAAAGTAATAATAATAGGGATGTATGCAAAAAAACAAAACTGGCAACAAGACCCAGCTGGCGACCGTATTGTGAAATTATTGGCTTTGTTGATACCTTCTCAGATCAGATATCCACTGAATATATTACGTTTTTAGAAGAGGGAATAATCAAGATCTAACATAATGCCGTGTTATTTGTTGATTTTCTCTAATGTTGACCTAATTTTTTTCAAGAACCATTTTCCACACAAAAATATAATAAAAAATAATTAAACATATTTAGTTGTAAAAAAAAACGTTTTTAAACTAAGCAAATAAGACATTCTCAGAAATCAAAATTCTGTAATTGCTTTTGGACCAAATGAAATAACCTGCAGGTTGCAGCGATTTGAGTGGAATAGACATATTGTACGTGTAGATACCAATGTGACGTACTGTGGAAAGGACAGGAATATTGGATATCAGTTCACCTAGCTGACTCCCTCTTCTTATTGTCAAAAATATCATTGATCGCTTGCTTACTTGCAGCTTTTGTGCGGTCTCTATTTAATGGTTAATCAACTTTGCCCTCTATCCTCAATTGTGCTATTGGCGTGGTGATATTTACTCGGGAACATGTTTCTTGGAAGATGAAAGATAAGGATGTTTAGTTTGGTTGTTTTTTTTTAAATTCATATAGTTTTATTATTAATTATAAAATTATCATTTTATTTTATTTTATTTTTTATTTTTAAAGTTTTGTAGTTTTATTTTTATCATTTTTCATAAAATTTAAACATAAAAAATAAAATAAAAAAATATATCATTTTGTAAATATTAATAAAATATATTAATTAAAAAAAAAATAAAAAACAAATCAAACGGCTTCCAAGTTTTATACAAAATGATAGTGTGACATCTCAAAATTAAAAAATTAATATTAAATTAATATCAAAGAAGGAAGAGATAAGTTGATAATGATAATGGGTAAGTGGGTTGTGCTTAACCTACTTATTTTTTTGGGAACATGTTGTACAAAATTATCAGTGTAAGTAATACAACTCATTTATTTGGTGGGTAAAAGCTTTTGACATTGTCCATTTGTGTAGGTTGTGTTTTGCATATTTGATAGTATAAAATTTAATAAAATAAAATTTGATAGTATTAAATAATTAATAAAATTTTATTCTATTAATTGTTTGGTTATTATTATATAAATAAAGTGATTGTATATACAAATATTTACAATAACAAAACTACTCTTTACATAAAAATAAAATATTAAAAAAATGCTTTCTTCTCAATCGATTGCTCCTCCTTCCATGGCTAACCTCCATCCATGGAGGAACTAAGAAAAAAATTGCTTATGCAGTTACATAAAAAAAAATCAATCCTAATAATCTTGAATCTAAATCCTAACTCATTAACTTATTATCCATCTTAATAACTCTCTAAAAAGGATTTTTTTTTCGCTTGTGAGATTTCTCTCTTAAAAGAGAACTCGAATCAATTTTCGTCGTTCTCAACCCGACCATGTGAGGTCAAGCTTAAAACCTAGAAGTGAGCGCAAAAATCTACCTAACTTAGGATGTGTAGTCACCGTGATTTGATTCCATTTCATTGTTGGTTTCTGTTATGAACCTATATGTTGACTTGAAACAAGTAGTTGCAACATATTGCCAGATGGCATGTGGAGCTAAAAATTGGAAAACAAATCTAAAAAAAAGCAATAGCATTAGCGTGAAGTAAGAGAATGGGCATAAAAGACAAAGGGGAAGTGAGAAAGGGGTATGAAGAATCAAGTGGAATTTGACCTTTTCTTCCTTTGCTTCCTTTTATCCCTCTTTGGACTATGTCGTTTCACTCCCTTGGACTTACTTTCTTTCTTGTATTTCCATTTATGATTACTACTCCGAATTCAATTTAGCTCTTGTGAAATTCATCTATAATCTCATGAACTGATTTCCATAATAATCTCAATGCATATTTAGATCCATCTACCTTTGTTACTATTGTTTCTGCTATTGATTTAGATCATCCTCCTGACATTGGTGCTTTCATTGATCTCACATGACTGACGACCTTAGACTCAAGGATCTAAATGAGCTTGCAGTTCAGATGAAACATATATTGCAACTTCTTGAATGTCGATATGATCGAGACAGGGCTCACTTTGATCATATAGATCCAGCCTTAGCTAAGCTCACCATGAACGAAAAAATGGAACACCTCTGTGACATCACCTCAGCCAATGAGAAGGACTCAAGTATAGAGGCTATGGTAGACATTGTCGACCAGATCATTCTATTCAAACCTCTCGCTACAGAAATTCCACTTATCGCTGTTGAGATTCAATAAATTTCAGACATTGTCGAGCAAAATGATGACCTTTATGATGCACTATTGGATCCAGTAGAAATAATAACGAAGATGGTCTTAGAGACTACGAAATTCCTCAACAATCGTAAATCTGATGTAGACAACTACTTTAGTTTGGGTTGTGAGCATTACACAAAAATCTGTAGATAATCAAGAAGATTATCCACGAATCAGCTCCTTGATTCTCAAATTTGTTTCCAATCATGATGGGATTAGGCAACTTGCAAGTGACGATGGTATCACCTTTGGTATAGTTAAACTTGATGCCTCATTTGAATGGTTATCTCAAGTGCAAGAATCGATGAGTTTCAACAAATTGGATGCTCTTCTTAGTCAGTGTGAATTTGATGAGTGTGCATATGAGGAATTAGTTTATATCAAAATTCTAGATTTATGCTAACCATCGAATTTGACACCTAAACCACCAGATTTGACCTATTATCTGGTGACTGCTCCTCTACCGCCACCTGACCCACTAGATATGAGCTACTACATTCCTCTAGCAGGTTCAGTCCATTATGAGATTATTTTGTTGAAAATGGTTGATTTGCAACCACGAAAGCCACTTCCGCCTCTAAAACCACCAGATTTGAGCCATCGAGGGGTGCTTCTGAATAATGTTGCAGCAGATGGTAATTTCTTCATACAAAAATTCGAAGGCAATTATTTATTGAAGGACTTGAATAGTGCATATTTGGTATTTGATTATATGGGGGAAAGAGTTGTAATCTTCTTTGCCACAAGTTATAAACAAAATGGCTCCTAAGAGGGACAATTGCAAATGTTTTGTCATTTGAGAGTTACAAGGGTATGTTCAGGCCAAATTATTGTTGCTAGTACTTTAAGTATGGGTGTAGACCTAACTGTTCTAGTGTTTGAGAAGAACGTGCATCAGATTTTTCTAAAGTTGGTAGTGGGCTGTCATTATTAGTAGATAATTCTCTTGTAACCATGCATTGTTACTTGAAAGGTTTATGGTTGACACTAAAAAAGGCAAAACAATTAAGACTAATTGAGAAAGTTGATAAAGTAGACTATATGCAGTTGATAACGATGGTTGAATTAGCAGTGAAAACTTCAAATATTGGCCATATGTGTATTAGAATGTGGAATGAAGGGAAAGAAGAGGCCGCTGCAAATAGGTACAATGAAGTTCAGAATTGATATCTTTGATATCTAGAGAAGGTAATCAGCTATCTCATCACCAAATTGATGGAGTTCAAAAACAAAGTGTCTCTATCTTGTCTAAAGTCTATAAATGGAAACATAAATATAGTGGGATTATTTGTATGAAAGGAGATATTTCCCTTGTCAATGAAGATTAGGAGCAAGATATTATGACATTAATAAAAGGAGTAGAAAAGGCACATCTCCCATATGGTTGTGAAATGAATGGCAAGCCATTTGTGGTCTCAGAGGACACTGTAGCCATTGATCGATGTATCTATACTAAGAGTGTTAATATTTTTTGCAAGGTTGAAAGAAACATTTTTGAGCATAAGCCACTAAATCCAATTGTGGTTGCATATGTTGTTGGTAGTAATATTGGAGATATGGCTGGTGTGAGTTTTAATCTTTTTGATTCATATTTTGAGTTATTAGGTGTTGATATTGTTGTTGCTGTTATTCCTTCATTTGAGGTAAATCATAAGTTGCAGGAGTTTGAAAATGGTGATACTATTCTTATGTTTTTCTGCTGTATTTGGTACTTTTGTGAGCCAAGGTGCTATTTCATTATTTGACACACAGACCCCAAAGGTTTTTATTAGTTTAACGTGAGGAGCAATGTTGTCATACAACTTTTCAGCCATGATTATTAAACTTATGATAAGTGTTGCTCTTACAATGCTTTGGGAAGCACAAAGGCAATTCAGTGGCAAGTCTTCTTGGATAGCTTAGATATAAGCAAATCCTATTAGGAAGATTTTGGATTTTATGGCACACCATTGCACAGCTTTTGACCTTGATGACAAGGTCACTTTTAATGGGGGAGGTAATGTTATGAACCTATATGTTGACTTGAAACAAGTAGTTGCAACATATTGCCATATGGCATAAGGAGCTAAGAATTGGGAAATAAATCTAAGAAAAAGCAACAACATCAGCGTGAAGTAAGAGAATGGGCATAAAAGGCAAAGGGGAAGTGAGAAAGGGGTGTGAAGAATTAAGTGGAATTTGACCTTTTCGCCCTCTTTGGACTATATCTTCGCACTCCCTTGGACTTACTTTCTTTCTTGTATTTCCATTTATGATTACTACTCCTAATTCAGTTTAGCTCTTGTGAGGTTCATCTGTAATCTCATGAACTGATTTCCATAATAATCTCAATGCATATTTAGATCCATCTACCTTTGTTACTATTGTTTCTGCTATTGATTTAGATCAGCCTCCTTATAGGTTCTGCTGCTATTTTAATGACCTTTAGCTCTAGGTGCCCTAAAGTAGAGATGTGAATGTGAAGTGTTGCAGGCCCTATGGAGTAGGTAAGGTGTAATGAGTTTAATGAATGGGATGCAAACTCCAAACTAGGTGAGATAGGCTGTTGGTGAGAATAGGTTGTCGTTATCGAATGATAAGACTTCACCGGTAGCCATAGAGAAGGTTGGCCATGGTGGTAGGGGCCGGGAACATCTCTAAAATTTCTTACTTTTCCATCAACTAAACTCAACAACATTGTTCGTCCAATGATGGTTCAGTGGTGGTCAATGATGTTTTGACGATAGTTAGCAGCAAACAGCGGTGTGGCAAAGGAAGAGGTTAGAGAGAATGGGAGAGCTTAGAGTGAGAAAGATGAAGTTGAGGGGTAAAGTAGGAATTGAAATCTTATTAGATCTTATCATGTGGTGGGGAAGAGGATAGTGTTATCTAGTTATAATAAGGTAGAATTAGTTGACCTAATTTGATTATCCTATGAAGTAGGTACCCCAAACATTTGATAAAACCTAATAATATTAGCTTATATTATCATATATTCCTTATATGATGCACCAAACACAGTGTTTTAAGTTCCTTTTATCGTAGTGATTGATTTATTTATTATCAAAATGTTTCCTTTACACATGAAATTCCACACTTGACTTATACTGAATAATGGTGAGTAAATTTATGTGTATGAAAATAATACTGTTAGGAATGGTCCCTGCTTAGGTACTTGACCATACCTTGAGAGATTAATTTCTTACCTATTGGGTGGAGAAATACTCTAGGAAACCAAAAAAAAAAAAACAATGATGAGTAAATTATTAGTTTGCAATGTGTATTGATTGATCAAAGAATTGATAACTTATTTTTCTAGGCAAAAAACATATTGTGAGTCTGTTAAGCAATCGATACACATTAATAAAAAATGAATTATTGTTAACTGGTATATGGGAGGTGTGGAATCTCAGGTGTAAGAATAAAAAAATTTGTATTTACGAACGAGTATCAAGTGCACTAGAAAAAGTTCTCTTCCATCATCACCACTCACTAACTTATGTTGCGTTTGACCAGAATTCCTAATTTTATAATTATCATTAGTTTCTTTTATTAGTAGTTTTCAATTTCAAATTATAAATTAATATCATGACATATAAGATATATGAAAGATATATGAGAGATATGTAGGATATTTATTTTAAATAAAAAAATGGGAAACGTATAAGCAATGTGTAAAGGTGGTTGCTTGTTAAACAAATTCATATGGGGTTATAAATATTTGTATTGAGAAATTATTAAGGTGATGATAATGAAAGTAAAAGTGTGATAGAGATTGTAATAGGGGTGATCACGGGTCCAGGTTGACCCGACCAACTTGACCCAACCCAATGTAAAAAATCTGGGTTGGTTCGGGTATCGGGTCAGATCAGGTCAAATTTGATTAACCCGATCAATGGTTGGTTTGGGTGACGGGTTCACAAATACAACCCGCGAACCTGACCCGACTACCCGATGACCCGAATAAATTCCAGAAATTTCATCACAACTATTCACCTATTCCAGAAACTTCACGGACACAGCCATTCCACCATTTCCCAATTCCTCTTCTAAACTTCCACATTTCTATTCTTCTTGAGTCTGAACCCTAGCCCCCCTCCTTTCCACCTTCGTTTATCCTTCCAAATTCCCATGTTCTTGATCCTGAACCGTAGCCAAACCAAGAGATAAGGGGGATCTGGTGTCTTGGGGAGAAACGCAGGAACAGGAGATGAGGTGCGAACTTGAAACGGCATGGCGACACTGGATCCTAGGGTAGCGTTACCTGGGTAACGAACTGTTCGACCTCTAGATTTGCGTTCGCAGATGGTTAGGCCAAGAGGGGCACAATGGTTATAGGTTGTAGATCTGGGCTCGTGGGTAGCGGTGGACGATGCGATGGAGCTCGGTGGGCTCGATGGAAGAGCCGTGGCATGGAGCGGCCTGTTGGTCACAGATCTGGATTCGTGACAGTGGTTGTAGATCTAACGAGTGGCGAGGCGAGTTCAAGGCAGTGACGACGAGGCTCGCGAGTTTCAGGTGAGTTTGGTGGTGATGGTTTCGATGGTGGCGAGTTATGGGTCTGAGTATAGTGGTTTTGGGTAGTGTGTTCTGGTTTGGGAAGGAAGCGGATACTAGATTGGGTGCGATGTGGTGGTTCTGGCTTGTTGTGTTGAGGATGGCAGCGACGTGGTGGTGGGCAGAGAAGCTACTAGTGCAGCTGGGTGTTGATGGGCAGCGGTTGTTGGTGGCTCCGGTGGAGCAGTGAGTTGCAGAAGGCGTGACTCGCATGGTGGCTTGCGCGTGGGCTGCTGGGGTCGGTGCTGACGAGATCTATGGCTTCTGACAGAGAAGAAGAAACAACCCAATCACCCAACCCGAACCAACCCGTCTACATATCGGGTTGGTTCGGTTCGGGTTACCCAGAAAAATTTCCCCAAAACCAACCTGAATCAACCCGACCTTAAATGATTGGTTTGGACATTTTTTTCCCTCAAACCCGAACTAACCCGACCCGTGTGCACCCTTAGATTGTAATGTAAGGGGCCTTGAGGGACATGCCCTCACATGGTTTAATATAGATGTAAGAATAGTGGTGAGTTAGATGTGGGATAGAGGAGATTGAGAGTGCCTACAGAAATTATCTTCTAATCTTGTTTTGATAGTAGATTTGACTTTTTTCATATATAGACATGGACATGTTAAGTCGAACCACGTTAAATTGTGTGTGATTTGTTTGTAATGCTTTTTTCCTAATTTCAATTATTTATGTAAGTATGCGAAGAAGGAGATGTTGGGTTCCCCAACAAGTGGTATAAAAGTTAATGGTTTGACGAGCTAGGCAATGATACAATCCCTTGTGTGTGTACTCATATGTCAAAAGTTTACCTAACAATGTGGAGATCGTGTTGTGTGTCTTGTTATGAGTGGTGATACAAGTGTGTTGAAAGTCTTCTTAACATAAAAGTCAAGAAGCATGTTCCATTGATAACGACAGTGCAGGCATAAATATTAGTAGAAGTGTGCCCAATTACTTGGGCCAGGCTATAAGAAATAACTTTATGAGTTCCTTAATCTTGACATAGATGATCAGCCTTTGACTGAATTGAAAAGGTAAATTAGTCGAATTACATGCAAACTTACCACCTAACCATAATATTAAAAAAAGTTAGAAATTGTCCTATTATTTAGCAAGGTGTATTTGAAAAATGGATCAAGATTAAAATACATTTAGGCTATATTTGGTGCACATGATAGTATAGTATAAGATAAGATGATATGATAGTATAAAGTATGATAATATAATTAATAAGATAAGACATAATCTTATCTTTTGTTTGATAACAAAATGATAAATTAATTGATAGTATAATATTTTTTTTAAGACCAACATATCTTTTAGCATAAAAATTAAAATAATTAAAAAACAATAATAAAAAAGCCTTATGGTGGTGGTGGTGGTGGCGCAAGCGGTGGTGGCGGCAATGGGTGGTGGTGGTGGCGGTGATGATAGTGGTGGTGGTGGTGGTGGTGGTGTGGTGGTGGTGGTGGTAGTGATGGCGCAAGTGAGAGGAGTGATAAAAATAAAATTGAGATAAGATTGAATAAAATCTTATTATGTCTTATCATATACTTAGGAGAGATGATAAAGTTATCAACTTAGAATAGGATAAAATGACTTGACCTAATTTCATTATACTATCAGTTGAATATATCAAATATTAAATAAGACTTGATAGTATTAATTTATACTATCATATATTCTTTATACGATGCACCAAACATAACCTTATCTTTTTATAGATGAGTAGAACTGTCAATAAGGGACAAGCCCATGGGACAGCCCACCCAACCCTATATCCTAGCCGTAACTTTGAATAGCGTACTTAGTATTTGGGCTTAACCCACACATTACACATTATTATACAATTTTTTCATTGTTCTTAATTGGTAAACCCTAATCCCAATTTTTCATCGTTCACCGTCACATTTTCAAGCATAGAACGAAGCCATTAACCATTCGACCATCATTCACCGAGCCACCGTTATCGTCCACCACCGAAGCCGCTGCCCTGGTCGATAACCATTTGGCACCGAATCACCATTTGGAAGTGTTAGATTGTGTGCTTGAAAAGCAAAGCAAAGGAAAATATCTGGTTAATGACTCTAATGTTTTCGAGGTTTTATCTCTCTCCACTTCTTGATATTTCAAGGTTTATCACCATGTTCATGGAGTACCAGCTTGCCTCATTTTGGGTCCAATATACTACTGGATTTTCTCTTGCAAACCAAATTTGTACGTAACATT
The DNA here is from genome assembly GCA_029884595.1 of Ormosia semicastrata. Classification (NCBI taxonomy): domain Eukaryota; kingdom Viridiplantae; phylum Streptophyta; class Magnoliopsida; order Fabales; family Fabaceae; genus Ormosia; species Ormosia semicastrata. The sequence goes on along the minus strand of JAQQTO010000063.1, from coordinate 6,753,596 downwards.
TTACAATGCCTCATTTTGGGTCTAATTCACCTATACTCATTCATCAATGGAATAATAGGACTGGTTCGCTCACAGGAGATTGTCCCTTATATGATTCAAGAATATATGTCCCCAAATACATACCATGTAGAATAATTGGGATTTTGGGATTCTTTCAAGAGATTAATGGGTGTTAGATTTTAGGAAATTGTTAACATGTATTCCGTCTTTTGATTTATATGTGGAGCCATATACCATGTACATGTAGCTAGCAATTGTAAAATGAAATTTGGCAGAATAATTATTGATTATCATGATTTCTTGACGTACACCCAAGAAGGGTTTTTGCCAACAGTGTGAGCCAATTCCAGAGGCTACGGGGCACTAATATTTTTTTTAAATGTTATTTCTATCATTTAGATTATAAGATAAAATTTTAGGATGTAAACTAAAATATGCCGAAAGATATTTTTTTAAGTTTATCTTCATTTTTTGTTATTTTAATTGAGAGGAACTTTGGTATTTATCATCAGAAATTATTATTTTTTAACAAATTTATCAATATTGATATACCATATTAAAAAAGTTACAACTAACATTATATTACTTCATCAATTTATTTAAATAATTATAATTATAATACTTAAATTTTTAATAAAACTACGTTACACAAACTTAAATTTTAAACATTAATAAACTCAAACCATGAAAATAAAGATTATAAGCACAAAAGTATATAAAGAGAATAATTAAAAGAAATTTCTAATATCAATTCCACAAAACAGATTATGAAAAGAAAATCAGGGGGCCAAAGAAAAAAGAAAAAAATATGCTACTTAAAGTAAAGACAAATAATAGAGACAAATAAAAAGAACAACAACTACATAACAAATCAAAAAGTTTCACAACTTTCTTAAAGCAAAAATATAAGCTCCATGCTTTTAAAACTTTTAGATTAAGTACAAAAACTAATCAGCACAGAGTACCTATGACAAAAAAAAAGAAAGACTTTGATCAATTGAGAAAAGAGAGAGCAAGGAAAGTAACATTTTCTATTTAAGGGTATTAAGGGTTTTTTTATAATATTATTTTTTTAAAAAAAATTACCCGTCACCCTCAACTCAATGTGGCTTCGCTACTGCTTGCCAAGAACCTTCACCATGAAAATATATGTATGTTGTTGTTTAACTATATTTAATAACATAATTTCTACATCCCGTGGCATTATGGTTATTGCAAATATATGACAGGTCACAAAATCTTAAAGATAGGAAATTAAAAAAATTCTAAAATAAATAAATAATAATTTGAGACATAGATTTGGATTCTCATGAGTTAAGTACAACAATATCAATGTATTACTGTGATATTTTGGTTTCTTAAAGCAAAGAGCAAGATATAAATTACAATACATGGCAGCAAAACAAGATGGCCTACTTATGGTTGTAGATGGTTCGGTAGAAGTTATCTTTGCCAAAGAAGAGAGACAAAATTCTATATTGTATTGCTAGTAATCTCATTAAAATACTGATATAGGTTTTACTAAATGAGTTAAGTTAGGAAATAATTGGATGATAGACATTGTTTGAACCCTAGCACAAGATTAATATTTGTTCTCTTATACATCTATCATCAAAATAATTTAGTTACTTTATTTTGATATATAAATTTACTCGTAGTTCAAGCCTTTTCACTTATTATGAGATATTAAATCTGCACTATCTTGACCAAATTGATATCTGGTCATTCATAAGCTCGACCCATCTTTATAAATGACCAAGTTTGGAGACTGTGGACTGCCCTGACCCAATTGGCATCCGGTCATTCATAAGCTCGGCCCATCTTGGCAAATGACCAAGCTGGGGGACTATGGACAGTTTGGGCCTAAGACATAATAGGCCTACCATGACTAAAGTAGACTGTGATGGACCGACCATGCAAGGCCAACATCTATGCTAGGTAGGCCCATTTCGAAACGCCAAGCACATGAAAGTTCCGGTCAACCCGACCGATGTCCTGCCTGCAAGATCCAACCGGCCTATGCTCGAATGGGTAATGGCTCGACAAACATGTGCTTAATACGACCCACCAACGGTCATCGGCCTTTTGGTGCCATCATGACTAATGATCGTTAACGGCTTTACACCATAATAACGAGCATTATGTAATCCTCCTAACGTTCATAATCCTAAATGGCTTGAACGGAAGGTATCAAGAGAGTTAATCCTCCAGATCTCTATATAAACTGGTCAGGCAGCCTAGGCCAGACATGTTCTATCTTTTACCTAGACACTTGAGCCTACCTAATTTACGTACGATCCTACCAATTTCTTTACTTGCTTAGGTACTCTTGACCTCGTTGTTGTCTTCCCTATAGGTCTTCAATAAGTCCTTTCTGCCTATCGACCTAGGTCATGGTCAGTACCCGGAACATCTAGTGCCCACTGTGAGGCTCTGGTAAAACTTTCCTACACCCAACTAACCTGCAAGCTTCGACCAACTTGCAAATCACCAAAATCACCCATATAAACCATGGGCACGAACAGAAGCACTGTCAACAACGAAACAAACCAGGAAAATACCCAGCCTAACAACATTGAAATCTTGATGCAAGCTATTTGTGATATTCACACCAAAATCAATCAGATAGCCAACACGGAGTCGCAGTGTACGGAGTAGGAGAAGAAGGCCAAAAGCAGCCATCGCTACACAGAAAATTGGGTGCAAAATACTCCCAGCAAAAATGTTCACCAGCAAACTAACTATCCTCCACCAGCTGCAGACCACAATTTTTTCCTTTTTCTGAATTCATAATGTCAGTTCCACTATCAGAGGGTTTTCATTTTCCAACCATAGAGCTTTATGACGGGAAGGTCATACCTTTAGAGCATCTCACCATGTTCAATTCTATGATGCTCCTGAGTGGTGGGACAAACTCGATCAAGTGCAGGGCTTTCTTGACCACTTTGAAGAAGTCGACACTACTTTGGTTCTCAAGCATTGAAGGCGGATTAATTTATGATTTTGCAAAACTTTCGGCTAAATTCCTCACCCATTTCTCTACTAGCAGAGTTCATCAAAAGACTTTGGCCAATCTCATCAACCTAAAACATAGACGAAATGATTCGTTGAAGGAGAATTATGAGAAGATTCAACAAGGAAGCGGTTCAAATTAGGGGTCTCAACCTTGTCGTGTCTTTGCATGCCATCATGGCCGGCTTGAAACTAGGACCCTTTGCAGACTCACTGGCTAGAAAATCACCTATGTACCTAGACGATCTGAGGACTAGGTCTATGGGATACATTAATATGGAGCAAATAGTGGCAGCAAGAAAACAAATAGACCATCAACTCTTAGAGCCACAAGCTAGAGGAACTAGGGGTAATCCCTAAATCTCCATCTGCACGACTTTCTAAGACTGACCGTATAGAGGTCGAGGAGTAGACCAAAGAGGAAGACTGATGAGAACTTAGGAGCGATCTGACCAATTTGATCACAATAGCTTGGCTACTTCAAGTAACCCCCAACCTTGATGTGATGTATACACCCCACTGACCACTCGACGAGAACAAATATTCAGGGAGGTTTACAACATGGGCATCATTAAGCATCCTAAGAACACAGGGCAACAGAAGATACCGACCAATGTTGATAAATGTAAACTGTGTGATTATCACAAAATCTACAGGCACACGACCGAGGAATACATCACTATGAAGGATAAAATTGACCAGCTAATTAGATATGGACATCTCAGGAAATATGTTTATTGAAGAAGAAGCCAAAACAGAGAAGCCAAAGAGGGGGACCAGTCTAGATGAAGAAGCCCGAGTTTGGAAGGAAAAGGGAAAGTTGTCACAGCGGTTGTGGATGCTTGAGACCAAGTGATAAGGGGTGTGATCGATTCAATAGTTGGAGGGTCTGCAAGAGGAGAAAGTTTGAGTTCATCCTAAAAGCGCCATCTCAGGGCGGTTATGTCGGTAAGTCATCCACATCCTTTTCAAGCTAAAAACACGATGAGGGACCAATAGTTTCATTTTCAAACAAAGATTTTGTTAGTCTTGATGAAAATTTGGATGATCCAATGGTGATTTCAATAATAGTTGGGAATTACCAGATTAGAAAGGTATTAGTTGATCATGGGAGCTCAGACGATATCTTATACATATCCACCCTCCAGAGAATTCCAATTCCGAAAAACACCTTAACTCCTTTCAACAGAAGCTTGGTCAACTTTTTCGTGGAACAGGTAAATGTAAAGGGGTACATTGAGCTCCCGACAACCTTCAGAATAAGTTCACTTCTCAAAACTGTTTTGGTCAAATATCTAGTAATCAATTGTCATACTCCCTACAATGTAATCCTCGGGAGACCATCCCTCAACGCTCTCAGAGCAGTGGTCTCGACTCCCTACCTGACAATGAAGTTCTCAATCTCAAAGAATGAGGTTAGAGTGGTTCACGCATATCAAAAGGAAGCCATAATTTGTTATAATGAGAGCTTAAAACTGAAACCTAGAGTTCCAGTAGACCAAGTAGATCAGTCCAACAAATGACCATTCGACAACATCAACATGATCGAGCTCGATCCAAGAGGCGATGAACAAGACCGACCTCAACGAACCGACGAGTTATAACTCGTTTCTCTAGGTCCCAACCTGACTAAGTAACTTATATTGGGTCTCACTTACCAACCAATGTCAAGCAAGAGTTGGAGGAATTATTGAAAAAGAACTCGGACTTATTTGCTTGGACTGCCTCGGACATGCCAGGGATTGATCCCGACTTCATCTTGCACAAGCTATCTCTGGATCCAAAAGCAAAGTTGGTTGCCTAAAAGAAAAGGAAGTTGGGTACTAAGAGACAGAAAACTACGATCGAGGAGACCAAGCAAGAAGCTTATGGAAGAAGGATTCATCAAAAAGATGGAGTAAAGCGTGTCCTAAGGATTCCTACCCACTACCCAGCATAGACAGATTGGTCGACGGGGCTTCTGGCTACTAATTCCATAATTTCATGAATGCATATTTTAGGTATAATCAGATCCGGATGCATCCAGAGGATGAGGAGAAGACCGCCTTTATTATCGAGTTCGGGAATTTCTGTTATAGAGTAATGACTTTCAATCTGAAGAATGCCGACACAACATACCAAAGGTTGATAAACAAGGTATTCAAAGACCAGATCGACAGCAATATAGAGGTCTATGTTGATGATATAGTGTCCAAGATGCCGGTCAATGAAAATCACTGCTCAAACTTAGCAGAGATTTTTGCTCAGCTAAGAAAACACAATATGAGGTTGAACCCTGAGAAGTGTGCCTTTGGGGTTCAGGGCGCGAAATTCCTGGATTTTCTTCTTACCATTAGAGGGATTGAAGCCAACTCGGACAAATGCAAGGTTATAATGAAGATGAGGAGCCTGGAGGCTAATAGGGATAATTGTTGCTTTGTCTAGATTCCTCTCAAAAGTCGACAATCGAGCTTTGCCTTTCTTCCAGTGTCTCAAAAAACCAGAAAAGTTTCAATGGATTGAAGACTATAAAAAAGCCTTCAATGAACTAAAGCATTTCCTGACCATTCCACCAATTCTAACCAAACCTGAGTCAAGTGATAAGTTGTTCCTTTACATTTCTGTTTTTGACCAAGCTTTAAGCTCAGTTTTGGTGAAGAAGGACAACAAGGACCATAGACTAATTTACTTCATCAGTAGAGTCTTACAAGGTCCAGAGCTCAAATATCATAAAATCAAAAAAATGGTGCTCATTTTGGTGGTAACAGCTTAGAGACTTCGATAGTATTTCTAGAGTCATCTGATCATTGTAAGAACTGGCCAGTCGATCAAGCAAGTTATCAGAAAGCCTAAACTCACTGGGAGGATGATCTCATGGTCGGTCGAGTTGTCTGATTTCGGCATATAGTATCACCCCAGAGGTCCAATAAAATCACAAGTATTATTTGACTTCCTAGTTGAATTATCCCTGCCCCTTCCACATGATACGAATTGTAACACTTGGACTTTAATTGTTGATGGAGCTTCCAACATAATAGGAAGTGGGGGCAGGGATAATCTTGGAGGGACCGAATGAAGTCCTGATCAAGCAGTCTTTGCAGTTCGATTTCAAAGCAAGCAACAACTAGGCTGAATATGAAGCTCTAACTCCGCTAATCACTAAGTCAGATTCTTAGCTTGTAACAAGATAAGTCAAAAGGGAATTTCAAACGAAGGACGGCCAACTGACCAAGTACCTAATGGAAGTTCAGAACGCCATCAACAAGTTTGAGCAGTTCAAGATCTTGCACATCCCAAGGGATCAGAATTTCTGAGTTGATTTACTCTTAAAACTAGCCAGCATGAAGGGGCCTGGAAATAACTTATCTATGATTCAAGAGGTAATCGAGAAATTGAGCATTGAAGTATAGGAGTCTTTCGCCATTAATGAAAGTCTAAACTCCTGGAAAAGCCCAATTGTCAGATACTTACAGGATGGTGAACTGTCGACCCATGACAAGAGAACGAAGAAACTAAAGAAGTTAGCTGATTATTATACCCTGGTCGGTGAATAATTATTCAAAAGAGGATTTTCACTTCTGCTATTGAAATGTATTAACCAAGATCGAGCACAGTTAGCCATGGAAGAGGTTCATGAAGGAGTTTACGGTAACCATATAGAAGGACGAGCTCTGGTAGGGAAGATATTAAGCACAAGATTTTATTGGCCAACTATGAAGGCCGGTTGCCTAAAGTACATCCAGATATGTGTCGCAACCGGGATCGCGACGGGACGACCGAAAATATAAAAATCAATGGAGTCGCCACCAATGTTTATTTAAATTAGGAAAACATTAGAAAAACCTTTTTATCAGGAAAACTGATCTTTTGAAAATGAGTTTGAGTCCGGGAGTCGATTACAGATAGGGAAGGTGTTAGCACTTATATCTTGCCGTTCCAAGAACGGTACCTTATGTTAGTTGTGCAAAATTTAATAATCTCAAATATATTTATTTTTACCTCTTTAAACAAAAGACTTTGTAATTATTTTTTTATTTTTCTCATTTTTTGGAAAGAAATAAAAGAAACAAACAAATCATGAAAATTTATTTTTTTTTTTTGGCTTGACAGAATAGAGATTCTGCTCCTACGTATCCTCGGTGCAATGAGGAACTCAAAGTCACGTAGTTCTTTATAAAATAAGTGTGGGTTGGTTGATTTTATTAAAAAAGATTTTATTTGAAAGCGAATCCATTTTTTTTGCACAGATTCAAGTTAGCACTAGGCTACTCAATAAACCCTTATGATCCAAATGACATTGAAGGTAGTATTCACTACTCAATCATCATCATTGGTCATTGCATGGATCAAAAGATTTTTTTTTTTTTTTTTCTTTTACCCTTCTCTTTTTTTTACCAAACAAATTGTATCATTTTTGCCTTAATATGAAATGGACAAGACCCACGTGAATCAAATTCAAACTCAACGGGATAATCAACGGTGCAATTTAAAGAAATGAAGGTTTGGGGACTTTGGCAACCATGGCGGACACGCTGTGGGATGTTTGGGGAGGATCCGGTTTAAGATTCGACGGTCGGATGAAGGTTGATGAAGATGATGGGGTGACGTCTGTACGTAGAGGGAAGGGCATGGCTTCTTGGGTTTCGACGGTCGGTTGGGGTATGATGGATCTGGTGTTGAGTTCGACGGTCGGTGAGGACCCTAGGCGAGGTTCGACGGTCGGTTTGAGGAGATGGGGTGGTTCTGTTTTGGGGTTCGACGGTCGAGTGGAGGATATGGTGGGATGATTCTCGTTTTGGGGTTCGACGGTCGATTGGAGGATGTGATGGTTTGTGAAGTGGTCGGTGAAGGTCGCGATGGTATGGTTCGACGGTCGAGTGAGGAGAGGGATTTGGTTTGAAGGGTTACGATCCGACGGTCGGTTCTCGGTTGGGTTTGATAGTGTTTGGAGAGGTTATGGAAATTGCTTGGGTGATGGGGATTATAGGATCACGGTTTGGAAAGTGGGACCCGACGGTCGAATGTGATGGAGATTGGTTGATGGTGTGAAGATTTGGATGGGTTGTCGGTGAGGAGTAGTAGGCGGTGTGGTTCGACGGTCGGTCGAAGGTGTGATGTAGTTCGACGGTCGGTCGAGGGAATGATGGTATTTTGTGAAGTGGTTCGATGGTCGGTGCGAGAGGGATTCGGGGGTCCGACCGGTCGGTTGGTTGAAGGAAAGCTCGGCTTCTTGGGTTTCGACGGTCGGTGAGGGTGTCGGTGAGAGGATGGTAACCGGTGTTGGTCGGTGAAGGTCACGGTGTGGTTCGACGGTGAGGGTGTGTCGGTGAAGTTGGTCGGTGAGATGATGGTAACCGGTGTTGGTGAAGTTCGACGGTCGGTTTAGGGGATTGGATGGTTCGACCGTCGGATATGATGGAGTTTGGGGTCCGACGGTCGGTTGGTTGAGGTCCAATGGTGTGGTTCGACGGTCGAATGAAGTGAAGGTGGGCTTTGTGAAGGGGTTGAGGGTCACAATGGTGTGGTTCGACGGTCAAATGGGGTGAAGGTCGGTGATGTAGTTCGACGGTCGGTAGAGGAATGATGGTATTTTGTGAAGTGGTTCGACGGTCGGTGCGAGGGGGATTCGTGGGGTAGTTCGACGGTCGGTTAAAGGTATGATGGATCCGTGCTTGGGTTCGACGGTCGGAAAAGGAAGGATGTGGCTCTTTGGATTTCGACGGTCGAATGGGGAATGATGGTGTTTTGTGAAATTATTGAAGGTGATGGTTACGGTTTTCTAGAGGTGAAGATGGATTCTTTGGTGGTTTGAGAAATGTGATGCAGAAGGGGAGGAGTGCCGGTGTGCGTATGGTGCTCATGGCTAAAAAGAAAAGGAAAAGAAGATGGACAACATAACTAACCACCAAGATCCAAGCATGCATTTGAACACTACATTTTTACTCACAACAAGGTAAGGATAGTGATGAGAAAGGGCTTACCTCTTACATGCTACCAATAACACACTCGACTTCAAAAAGAATCAAAAATCTCTTTCGTTAAAGCACCTCCCCAAGATTTCTTGCTTTTTTCTTTTCTCGGCTACCAACAGAGATCAACTCAACATCCTCAATCTTCTTTCCTTGGCTGAAGATGGGATGATTTGGGAAGATAAAAGATGGTGGTCGTGAAGATGGAGATGGTTCACGTTTTTTTTTTGGGGGCGAAGATGAGATGAAGGATGATAAAGACGATGGTCACAGTGGAGAATGGGTGAAGGTGCTGTTTTTGGTGATGAGGGTGGTGAAAATGGAAGGTGTTCTTCTGGTTCTTGAAGGTGAAAAATGTGTGAAAAAAAGATCTCCCTTTTCTGATGCTCTTCCCTTTTAAATACCTCCACCCTTTCATCATTTCTCCCCTGACATTTCCTTCTTTTTTTCCTTTGCGTGAGCCTTCCTACGTTGAGCCCCCGTTTCCTCCTTTATCAGAACCTTTTTCTTTTCTTTCCATCCTTTTAACCCCTTTTTTTCTTTGCCTCAATGCATTTAATGCCTTCTTCTTTACGTGTGCAAGTATCAGGTATTAAATGCAATGCCCCCTTTTAAAATTTTTCATTTTAAAATATTGTAATTAAGTATAAAAATTTTTATGGACAAAATTGGGTATCAACAATTTTATTTTTGCTTTACATTTAACATAAATGGGAAGTAAAGGAATTGATTTAATTTTGTCCATGAAAACTTTCACTTCTTTTTTCTTTTCTTTCTTTTTTTTTTTTTTAAAAGGAAAGCATATTGACGCAAAAAGAATGGACATTAAATGAGGTAGAAAGTTTGCGGAGTAAGGTACTACGTGAAACTTGCGAAAAAGAAAAAGGTGACGGAGCATAGGCCCTTGCTTGCTTTGGAAGGCGATGGGTACGAGGACCCAAAAACTAAAAAGCAATGGGTGCGGGGACCCAAAAGGAAAGACAACGGGTGCGGGGACCAAAAAATTAAAAGACAAAGGGTGCGGGGACCCAGGAAACTAAAAGACAATGGGTGCGGGGACCCGAAACTAAAAGCAAATGGGTGCGGGGACCGGAAACTAAAAGACAATGGGTGCGGGGACCGGAAAACTTAAAGACGATGGGTGCGGGGACCGAAATTAACAGACAATGGGTGCGGGGACCCGAAATGAAAAACAATGACATAGGTGCGGGGACCCGAGAAACTAAAAGACAATGGGTGCGGGGACCCTAAATTAAAAGACAATGGGTGCGGGGACCAAAATTAAAAGACAATGGGTGCGGGGACCCGGAAACTAAAAGACAATGGGTGCGGGGACCCGGGAATTAAAAGACAATGGGTACGGGGACCCAGGAGACTAAAAGATAACGGGTACGGGGACCCAGAAACTAAAAGACAACGGGTACGGGGACCCAGAAATTAAAAGACAATGGGTGCGGGGACCCGGAAACTAAAAGACAATGGGTGCGGGGACCCAGAAACTAAAAGACAATGGGTGCGGGGACCCGGAAACTAAAAGACAATGGGTACGGGGACCCAGAAACTAAAAGACAACGGGTACGGGGACCCAGAAACTAAAAGCAAAGGTTTTGTGAATGCATGTGATGTCAGAGATGGTGCATGATGCAATGGATACAATGAATGTGATACTTGAGGACGATGCATGTGATGCCAGAGGCGATGCATAATGCAATGGATGCGTAATGATGCAATGAATGCCCTACTGTAAGGATTCTCATGAACAAACTGAGTTAGCAAATCTTGTTTTTTGCTTTTTTGGTTTTTTTTTAATTTTTTGTTTTTTGTTTTTGTTTTTTTTTGTTTTTGCACATCGGAGCTTTGGTTCCACAACCCTTAAGGACTTTTCCCACAGCTGGATCGCGATTGAACAGCAAAATTCGCTGATTGGCCTTGTGATTTGACTGATGATTCTTACTTTTCTCATCAACTCTTGTCAGGATTTCATTGCGTTTCCCATGACTTTTCGAGATTGTTAAAGCAAATCCAAATGCTTTTGCTATATTGTCACATGTTTCACATCTCAATATAAAACTATCATAAAAATGCATATTAAATCAACAATGGGTTGCAACAAAAAGGATTATCATTATAGACAAGAAAAGTACAAGAAAGGTAGTACAAATAGGACTCGAATTGAAAAGGTTTACAAAAGAAATGTTGGAGTGGAATTTTCCAACTCTTCCAGTGATGCTCTCTTGGATGATCAGTGCTAATTTCCCATGTACGCGACCTTGAACATCCCCTTGTCTGTTTCTATGAATATGATTTGACCCAGCTTTTACATATTGGGAGTGTCTCCCGACAAGACTTCATATATTCAAACCGCCTTGCTCGTTCGGCCAGATACTCTCAAACCGCCCCCAGTTGTGACTTGAGTATGTTCACTTCTTCGGATGTGTCAAGTACCATTTTTAACCCTAACTTTTGCCTAGGTCGCTCTTCCGAGTTTTCAACCTAGCGGGTCGCTCTAACTTTTGCCCGGTCGTCGCTTTTCGGTTTTCAACCTAGCGAGCCATTTTTCTTCTTTTTTTTTTTTTTTTTTTAGCATAGTACATTTTGATCGCATCTCGAATTTACGGAAGTGGTAGATCTTCGCCATCCATGTTTGTGAGAATCAAAGCTCCTCCCGAGAAGGCCTTTTTACGACATAAGGTCCATCATAGTTTGGAGTCCATTTTCCTCGAAAATCCTTTTGAATGGGAAGGATCTTTTTGAGTACTAAGTCTCCTTCTTGAAACCGTCGAGGACGCACCTTTTCGCATAGGCCTTCATCATTCTCTTCTCGGTAAAGCCGACCATGACATAGTGCGGTTAATCTCTTTTCTTCAATGAGGTTCAACCGATCAAGTCGAGTCCGGACCCATTCGGCTTCTTCTAGTCCTCGCCTCCATCGACCCTTAATGATGGGATTTCCACTTCAATAGGGAGTACCGCTTCCATTCCATAAACCAAAGAGAAAGGAGTTGCCCCAGGTTGAAGTACGAATCGACGTGCGATAACCATGCAAAGGTGCAAATGGTAGCATTTCGTGCCGCCTTTGTATGTTACAACCATCTTACGGACGATCTTCTTGATATTCTTGTTTCTTTGCCTCAACTGCCCCATTCATCTTAGGGCGGTAAGGTGAGGAATTGTGGTGCTCAATTTTAAAATTTTCACACATCTCTTTCATCATCTTATTATTCAGATTAGTGGCATTATCTGTAATAATCTTGCCTGGCAAGCCATAACGACAAATCAACTCCCTTTTGACAAACCTGACCATTACATTCCTAGTGACATTGGTATAAGAAGCAGCTTTGACCCATTTAGTGAAGTAATCAATTGCAACGAGAATGAAGCGATGTCCATTTGAGGCCTTTGGTTCAATGGGTCCTATGACATCCATTCCCCACATCGAGAACGGCCAGGTGCCGTTAAAACATTCAAAGGTGCTTTGGTGGCATGTGAATCCTATCGCATATGTCCGGCATTTATGACATTTTTTCACATAGTTGAAGCAATCGTCTCCATTGTCAACCAATAGTATCCATACTTAGTATTTTCCTTGCCATTGTATGCCCATTTGCATGAGTTCCAAAAGAACCTTCATGAACATCTTTGATGATCTTCTCTCGCCTCCGTCGCATCAACGCATCTTAGCAACACCATATCATGGTTCCTTTTGTAAAGTACTTCCTCATTTAGAAAGAAACCCATTGCGAGTCTTCGAGGTCTTTTGTCATTTTCTGAAGCATGTGGAGGGTACTCTCGCTCTTGATGAAGCATTTGATGTCATGATACCACGGTTTCCCATCCGGTTCCACTTCTATCATCGACAATATGCCGCTTGGTCTCGACTTTCCATTTTTATAAGCGGCAAGTCCCTATCCCGACTTACTTTGAACATTGACGACAATGTGGCTGGGGCATCGCCCAACCGATTATCTTCTCGAGGGATATGCTGGAATGTAACTTCGTCAAGTTGTTCAATCAACTCCTTGATGTGGGCATAATAGGGAATTAATTTGGCATCTCGAGTTTCCCATTCTCCCTTTAGCTGATGGATGACCAAGGCAGAGTCCCCATATACCTCAAGAACTTTTGCCTTTGAGTCTACTGCTGCTTGGATTCCCATGGCACATGCTTCATACTCAACTATGTTGTTTGTACAGTCGAAGCACAACCGAGCAGTGATTGGGATGAAATTATTTTTAGGGGAAATCAGTATGGCCCCAACTCCATGCCCCAAAAATTGGAAGCTCCATCGAACAACAAAGTCCATTTTTCTTTTTCCGAGGGTTTTTCTTCTCTCGAACAAAGCCATTACATCTTCATCGTGGAACTCACACCGCATAGACCCATAATCTTCCACCGGTTGACTAGCCAAGAAATCTCGCGAGCACCGCCTTTGATCGCTTTTTGCGTGACATAGACAATGTCATATTCGATAGCAAAACTTGCCGGCGTGCAATCCTCCCAAAGGTGAGGGCGGTTTTTCAAAGATGTACTTGATCGGGTCCATTTTGGACACTAACCAAGTAGTGCAACACAACATGTACCGCCTTAACCTGGGGGTGCCCATGCCAAGGCGCGGCAAAGATGTTCGTTCCAACAATGAGTATTTTGCCTCATAGTTGGTAAACTTTTTGCTCAAGTAATAGATGGCCTGCTTCTTTTCTCGCGCGCGTTTCATCGTGTTGTCCCAAGACACAACCCATGGATTCATCCAACACAACAAGTACATGATGAGTGGCCTTCCTGGCACTGGAGGTACCAAAATCGGGGGTTCTTGCAAATAATTTGCTTGATCTTCTCAAATGCCACCTGACAATCCTCATTCCACTCTACTGTCTGGTTTTTATGTAACAACTTGAAGATCGGCTCACATGTTGTCATTCAACCGGGATATAAACCTAGCAATATAGTTCACCTTCCCAAAACCCACAAACTTCTTTTTCGAGATGAGGAGCCGGCATCTCTATGATTGCTCGAACTTTGTCTGGATCAACTTCTATCCCTTTCTCGCTAACCACAAACCCCAAGAGCTTGCCGATTTTACCCCGAAAGTGCACTTAGTAGGATTCGGCCCGAGCCCGAACTTTCTCAATCGTCCAAAGAGCTTTTGCAAATCGGTTAAGTGATCTTCTTCTCGTTTTTGACTTTGCAATCATGTCATCCACGTAAACTTCTATTTCTTTGTGCATCATGTCGTGGAACAATGCCACCATCGCCCTTTGATAAGTTGCTCGGCGTTCTTCAATCCAAATGGCATCACCTTATAGCAAAAGGTTCCCATGAGTGATGAATGTGGTCTTCTCCATATCTTCAGCGCCATCTTGATTTGGTTATATCCCGAGAAACCGTCCATGAAGGAGAAAAATGCATGTTGAGCAGTGTTGTCCACCAAAACGTCAATGTGAGGTAGAGGGAAGTTGTCTTTAGGGCTGGCCCTATTCAAATCTCTATAGTCAACGCACATTCGCACCTTCCCATCTTTCTTTGGGACAGGGACGATGTTAGCAACCCATTGAGGGTATTTTGCAACTGCGAGGAAACCTGCATCAAACTATTTTTTAACCTCTTCTCTAATTTTTAGTGACATCTCTGGCTTCATTCGTCTCAACTTTTGCTTGACCGGAGGACATTCTGGTTTTAAAGGCAATTTGTGCTCAACTATGCTAGTATCTAGGCCAGGCATATCTTGGTACGACCAGGCGAAAACATCACAATAATCAGATAAGAGCTTAACCAACTTGCTTCGCTCATTTTCTTTCATGGTAGTGCCAATTTTAACTTCTTTTTTTCATCCTCTCGTCCCCAAATTAATCAGTTGATTCGGTTGGCTCTTCGTGGGGTTGAATTTCCTTGGCCTCTTGTTCCATTAATCTCATTAGCTCAGGAGAGGGTTCCCAATTGTCATCATTATCCTCATCAACATGATTAACGGGATGGTCAAAATCGCATAATGGGGTCATAGCACTATCATTTTCAAGAGAGTCACTTTCAGACCTGCATTCATTGGTGTTAACACAAGTAAAAAAGGTAATGAATAAAGGTTAATGAAATGGTTGAGCAAAAAGCTGAAAAAAGAAAAAAAAAGGGAAATAGCAAGATAATCTGAAAATGCATTTATTGATAGTAAATATTGAAATAAAAATAAGTGAGCCCGCTTTCACAACACATTATCCTAAAGCCTTGGGCAGAGTTAAAGGATTAGCATTACAAAATTACTTTGAATCAATTTCACAAGTCATGGGAAAATCAACGCTCTCCCAATTGTTGAGTTCTGCATCTGGGGAGCAAGGGTACACCAAGTTGACACAATGATTGATGGGTAGATCGTCTTCGATGGCGGTCACTTGGTTCAGAAACACTAATCCCGCACTTCGAAAGTTTCGTCGGATGTCACAGATGGGGATCCTCTCAGCTTTAGGCTCCCGATTTTCCAACCTAGCCAACCTCCTCTCCCTTTTCTCTTCTAGGACCCTTCTTCATGCCTTTGGTGGGTTTATACCCTAACCCAAATCTGTCTTTGTTTTCGCAGGTGCCCGAACTTCACGATGCCTTGTCCATTCATTCCTAGTCCTCTTCCATATTGATATCCTTTTCCAAGCATTACCTTGGCCATCATCATGGATGTATTAGATGGCTGAGGCTTCAGACCTTGAGCTCCTTCTTCCACATAGGTGGCATTGACAATCTCTAGCGCTTGGAACGCGATTTCAAGAGCTTCTTCTGCAGCTTCGATATAAGGAGTGTCCAATGGCTTGCTCACCAGTAGGTCCTCTTCGCCAAAGACAGTAATCATCTTATTATCAACTATGAATTTTACTTTTTGGTGCAAGGTAGAAGGAACACTCAAAGAGAATGAATCCATGGTCGTCCTAAAAGACAAGCTGTAGGATGGCGTAATGTCCATCACTTGGAAGAGTATATTGAAAGTGCGGGGACCAATCTTGAACTGGTATTTCAATCTCCCCATGACTTCTCTTCGGTGCCATCGAATGCCCTTACTATCATCGTGCTTGGTTTCATGCAAGTCCCATCAAAAGGCAGCTTGGAAAGGGTTGATTTCGGTAACACGTTCAAGGAGGAACCATTGTCAATGAGCACTCTAGCCATTATATGCTTTTGACATTTGACAGAAATGTGCAGTGCCTTGTTGTGCCCCATTCCTTCAGCGGTATCTCATCATCGGTGAAAGTGACATAATTATCAGCAGTAATGTTGCCAATAATACCACCTAACTTGTCAGCTGTAATGTCATGGGAAACATGAGCCTGATTCAGTATTTTCATCAATACTTTTCTGTGCGATTCAGAGTTCATCAATAAGGACAAAAGCGATATCCTCGCAGGGGTGCGATTCAGCTGATCCACCACTCTATATTCGCTTTGCTTTATAAACTTCAAGAACTCACAAGCTTCTTCATCTGATACCTCTTTTTTGTACTCCTTTGACTTTTCTGGCCTTTCTTTTTCTTTTGCTTCGTTCCCAATGGAAGTCTCCCCTTTCTCGACTTTGCCTTTACTGTTCCTCTTTTTCTTCTTCTTCGGGTCTTTCGCAGCTCCTCGGGAATGTAGATGCGACCACTCCGGTCACTCCCCAATCCCCGATATATTAGTAACAATAGAAGTCGAACCGCACGCAACTTCCGACTGATCATTCGTGGGATTGCTTCTAAGGACCTGCACATTATAATTCCATGGCACGGCTCGAGTGTCCTTGAAGGGAAAAGGACTGGGAACTTGAATGGTGATAGGTTTCGGGCCACAAGGGGATGGCGCATATGCAGCTTCAGTATAATAGATAACCAACGGTTTGATAGCCGGATTTGCAATGGAAGGGACAAGAGAGTTTACGGCTTCCTGACCTTCTTGCAATTGTGGAATAGCACACTTATCCACCATGTTTACGCCACCATTGTCACCTAAGTGACCTATTTGCACTAATTGCATATCCATTAGATCTTGGAGGATTTGTCTGAACTCACCACAATCCTCAATAGAATGCCCTACATCCCCGTGGAGATTGCACCTTATTTCACCTTCGTCGCCCCCTTTCTCCTCAATATGAGCTTCCATCATCCCAAATTTACACAGTTCTTTGAAGATAACCCTCATGGGGGTCTTGACATCTGTCGCTTGTCTTATGAGCTGCTGGGCAAAACACTCCCCTATAGCATTAACTGTGGGATTCCCGTGGTTTGGTAAAAGATTGTGACCCACATTAGGAGTATTTGTCTTGAAATTCAACCACTTAGCATCTATTAGGTCTTGCACCTTAAATTTCAGCGTTCTGCAATTCTTTGTGGAATGGCCTGCAGCCCCCGCATGGTAGTCGCACTTGGCATTTGGGTCAAATCCTTTAGGGTATGGGGGCTCCACTGGCTTCATCGGGCAAGGAGCCAAGAGAGAGTTACTGGATGAGTGGGGTAACAGCCGGTATAAGTCATAGGGATTGGGTCAAGAGGTTTCCTTTCTTGGCTATATGGTGGTCTTCTTTGGTTTGTGTTTGGGCTTTGGGTCCATGGTGAGCTTGTTGAGGCGGTAAGGTAGGGGTGTCTGGTATTGATTAGGATATGGCGTTTGGTGAGGCCTCATTGGGTGATGAGGCTGAGGATGAGGAACATGTGAAGCGTTGGCGACATGGGGTGATACTGGGGGGATATGGAATTGGTGGAGTAGGGGGAAAGTACGAGTGGTAAGGTGCGAAAGGAGTTTGGAAGGATGGTTGATGGCTCACAGGTGCTTGGCTATATCTCTCTCGGGTGAAGTTTCTCTGGTCAAAGGTAACAGCATGAGTTTCTCCCTCTCTTTTCTTCCCCATTGGGGGCCTCTTGGCATTGAATGTTCCTGTTGAACTTTCAACGATCTTCCCGCTTCTCATTCCTCCCTCAACTCTTTCTCCAATGATAACCATGTCTGAGAAATTTGATGACACGCTCCCTATCATTTTGTCATAAAAGGGTGATTGCAGAGTGTCAATGAACGTAGCCACCATCTCTCTTTCCGTCAATGGGGGCTCTACTTGAGCAGCCATTTCCCTCCACCTCTGAGCATATTCCTTGAAGGTCTCAGCATCCTTCTTAGCCATATTCTGCAATTGTAGTCTATCCTAAGTGCCATATCGATGTTATACTTATACTTGCTTCAGGAAAGCATCAGTCAAGTCTTTGAAACATCGTATATGGGCACGCTCAAGATGCGTGTACCAATTCGAAGCTGCCCCAGTTAGGCTGTCTTGAAAGAAGTGGATTAACAGCTTGTCATCGTAAGCATGCGAAGCCATCTTGCGGATGTACATGGTTAAGTGGTTCTTTGGACAAGTAGTTCCCCTGTACTTGTCGAAATCTGGGACTTTGAACTTGGGAGGAATCACCACATTCGGGACAAGACAGAGCTCTGAAGCATCCAAAAGACCATAACCGCTTGCCCCTTCAACGGCTCGTAGTCTTTCTTCAAGAACTTCCCACCTCTCCTTGACCGGGGTTTTCCACAGAGGAATTCAACGGGTATTGTGGCATGATGGTGGGAACAGAATGTTGCCCCAGGTGGGGTTCCACCGGCATGTGGTTGAGCCGCACTTAAGGAGTTTGAAGCGTGCATGCTACTTGTCCGAGGATTGGCAGTTTGTGGTGGTACAGAACTAGGATGAAGACCATATGGCGGGACGAAGAAAGGGTATGGGTGTTGTGTTGGCGGGGGTTCGTTGACATTTGACTAAGTGGCTTGATTTTGGGTAGAGTTTGAAGGATTTGGAGTTGGGGACACTGTTGGCATGTCATTATTGGTGGAATTAGTGGCTAATGGTGGTAGATAACCTGGAGGGAGGCCATACGGGGGAAAAGACGTCCCCTGGTTTCCCTGTGAACTGGCGACTGAAGGTTGAGTGGTGCCGTTTGGGCAAATGGTGAGCGGCATCGTAATCCCTTGAGGATTAAAGCCTTGGTATTGTAAGGGGAACGCGGCAAAACCAGGCGTGCAAGGAGGTGTGGTGGATGTCCTTCATTTGCCACCGAAGGATTCCCATCTGTGCTCTTTCTACTCTCCATAGACTGTAACATTTCCATCATTTTGGACATTTGCTCCCTGAGCTGGTTCACTTCATCCCTCAAATCTTGCGTCTGCTCTATCTCATCCATGATCTTTGCTTGGGAACGAGTCCTGTAAGGGTGTCGTAGAAGTTGTTTTCCTGCTATAGTGTCTATTTTTCTGCTTGAGGAAACATGATGCGATTATTAGTATGGACTAAACCAAAATGACAAAATGCATGTATGCAAAGCAATGACTATTTATGCCGATGTTTTTGGGCAGATAAATATGATTCTGCATGCAATTCCTTGTTAGCGAAAGGAACAAGTTTGTGCCTCGTGAGGATACTTGGTGACTGTGGAAAGGTTCGCACAAACATTCGATAGCAAGGCAAAATCCCTACATTTAGCACTAGGGCATATCGCTCCTTAGGCAAAAATGTAGTTGATGGTAAATCCAAGGGAATATTCATTCCTCAATGGACACCATTCACTGGCAATGCAGACGTAGAACCAAACTCTCCGTACTTTCACTCAAGGACAAATCGTCCCGAGGCGGAAAGATGGTTGACAATTTAATCACGGAAGAATTCACACCTCAATGAACAATATCTTGATAAAAGGATAACAAAACACAGCAATGAGCATCCATTTTCATTTCAAACTTCAGAAGTACAAGATTTAGTTCCCACAAAATGTAACACAATTACATCAACAATTTCATTTGTTTTTTTCTAAAACCCTTAGCGAGACTTCGACAATACTTCATAAAATCAGTAATTTTTGATGGTAGTCGTAACTATGGATTTGTGTGAGCCTGAATGTCTGCTTCTTCGAAATGAGTAATCAGTTGCGTGGCGTGATATCGTAAGCTATCAGATATGTCTTCAAATTTCTTCTTCCATTCTTCTTTTTCAGCCCTTTGGTCTTGTGCTACTGATTGCCACACTTCTGCCCATTCTTCTTTTTGCCTCAATAGTCTTTGGGCTTCAAGTCTCCACTTGCTCATAGTTTCGCCCCAACTCTTGAATTTCGAGCTTCAAATACCCATTCTTTTGGTTTGCTTCCGAGAGTGCATCGTGATATTTGGTAGCTAATGCTCGCCCTCGTCCGAGTGGCGCTCGCCTCGCCGAGCTTCTTGTAAGACTTGCATTCTACGATCTTGTACCCTAGCATTCGCCTCCAACTTTTCTTTCTCTTGCAAAACCAACGCCATTGTCTCTTCTTCCCGAGCACTTATCTTGGCTCGTAGTTCATAAACTTCTGTTGTGGTCTTTTCAAATTCTATCTCCCTTCCTTTCCTTGCCCTTTTCCCTCGGCTTAGGGTCCCAACCATATCTGCACACGTATCCTTTAGATATTCAACTTCATCAGCTAGCTTCTGGCATCGACTCTGGTGGATGACTATTTTTAACTCAGCGGCTTCCTTTCCTTGTTCCAAGGCTTTAATTTGTGCTTTCAATCTTTCAATCTCGGTGGCCATTTGAGGTATGGTTTGAGGATGACCTTTATCATTTGAAACCGTCCGAGGGATACTATTCTGCACCCTTCTTGCCTCTCTCCATTGCATGTATTCCGGGGTACAAACCACCACATGCTTCCCCAATTCCTTTGTTCCCGCCATATGAACACTCTTCCAAGCATCTCTAATCTCTTTTTCTCGCTTAGTTGTGCTTCCATCTTGCTGGTATAAGAAGCTGAACCCTTCAAGTTGCTCTTCGTTGGGCACGTATTGAGTCCATCGGAGTTGCCTAAGCACGAGGATTGGCGCGTATGATACACCACCTCTAGGGCTCATCAAAGGAACATTAGGAAAGTCACCACAGCTAAAAACTATCTCTTCTCCATGATACCACGGGCATACCCATTTAAAAGAATCTGACCCCGTCCTCACGAACTCGTTCTTCCATTCATAAGCTTTTTGTGGCTTCACTGGTATGCGACCAAAGTTCCTCAACGGTCGGTAGAGTCCCAGCGATTCTGTACATCCATATGCGTCATGATCCAAACGTACAACATATGTGTACAACATCGAATTTTTCCACCACCCTTTTGATGACATGATTTCCATCGTCGTGAAAGTATCAGAAAGGATAGCAGGGACCGGATTTGCTTTATACTTCTCAAACTTGAAGAATACATCCATTGCTGCTTGATCTACCACATCTGAGGTAAATGGGAATAATACTAACCCAAAGATTGTTAAGGCCAGTGTTTTGTTGAAGAAATCCCACTTTCCTTGTTGTGCTAGATATTGAAGATGTGCTTCTAAGTAACTTTTCTTCAAGCCTTCTGTTCCTCCCCTCTTTTCCATGCCCAATTGACTTGTTGGAGCCCCTATCAGCTCCGCTATCTTGCCTACTGATACGTAATACCCTCCATAAAGATAAACATTTGGGTGCTTATTCATTGGAAGTCTCAACATGATCGCATACTCCTCTATGGTTGGTGTAATGTCCAAGTTAGGCACTCAAAACATTTGAGAGAATGGTTCCAAAATTGGGGTAAGGCCACTCAAGACGGGCTCCTCAACTGTAATGCGCAACAAATCCAGAATCTGCCCGTAACTGCTTGAGAACTCAGATCGAGCCTCAGGGGTCATTTGTTGGGTAATGTCCCTCACATAGCTTAGATCACTGCCGTTTACTGTAACCCTTATACTCCTCTTGAGGTCGACTGCACTTTGGAGTTCTGTCCTGATATGTTTCTTCCATCCCTTGCTATTGACGAGTGCTAACCTTTCCACTTTGCCAAGAGAACTCACCCTAAAAAGGAAGTAATGAAGGGAACATGTAAGCAAAACAAAAAGAAGAATGCACCCTAAGGATACCTCTCATCGAGGTAACTCTAAAGAAAATGTATTAACAGTCTAAGTGGAGAAGCCCTCACAGGGTCGTAAACCCAAAGGGTGCCTTGTCTCTTTTTCTTTTTTCCTTCTAAAATGCTGAGACTGTTATGAAAATGCAAGATGATGTGTGTTTTGTTCTGCTGAATTTTTTCTTATGAAGACGCAAGAATGAATGAAAATGTCAGCCATGAAAATGCAAGATGATCTTTTTTTTTTTTAGACAAGAATGAATGGCATGAGATAGATGGATGATGAAAAAAAAATAAAAAGCTAAGAATGACAATGCAATATCATATGTTTTTTTTCTTTTTTCTTTTTTTTTAACCAAAGGAATGCATGGATGAATGACATGAGGAATAGATGGATAATGAACAAAGAAAAAAAACTAGGAATGCAAATGCAATATCATGTATCTTTTTCTTCTTTCTTTTTTTTTTTTTTTTAACCACAAGAATGCATGGATGAATGACATGAGGAAAAATAAAGAAAAAGTATGCTCCATTTGTGTCCTAATGAGGTGCAACCTAAGGAGATGGATGACTCTAAAGCTTCTATATCATTATGTTCATTCTATCAGTGCGAGGTTTTTCAGGACGGATCTATCTTCTAAAAAGTCATGGTCCCCAGATTGCCCCCATCTCGAAAGATAAGGACCCAGTTCATGAATTAATCACAAGTAGGGATAAACCCTCTCAATGTGACTAGTCCATGATACTGGTAACAATCTGAGTGGTGTCTCAACAAATGTCAAGTGAGCACAAGGCTCCTCAATAACAAAAGTCGAGACCCCTCCTACTCCTCGGGTTCGCACAGACTCGGGTATAGAGCCCAAAAGTGTGTGAGGTAAGTGATCAGTGACGTGTGTGAAGGAGCATACAAACCTGTACAAAAACTTAAAGATAAAACTAACCCCAACCTGCAAAACATATATACAACAGCCAGCCAGCAATCGTCTACCCTAGGGTTTTAACAATTAAGTACAAAATATATACAAGTCACCATATACATGCTATCAGATATTTACATAAAAGTACTAAATAAAATACATTTACAACAAATAAGAAAACAAAAACAAAGACAAAGAGGGTAAAATAAATAAATAAAAGATATTTAAAAATTTGCACAACTAACAACAACAGGCCTGACTCTCTAAGTATCCCCAGTGGAGTCGCCAGCTGTCGCAACCGGGATCGCGACGGGACGACCGAAAATATAAAAATCAATGGAGTCGCCACCAATGTTTATTTAAATTAGGAAAACATTAGAAAAACCTTTTTATCAGGAAAACTGGTCTTTTGAAAATGAGTTTGAGTCCGGGAGTCGATTACAGATAGGGAAGGTGTTAGCACTTATACTTGCTGCTTCCAAGAACGGTACCTTATGTTAGTTGTGCAAAATTTAATAATCTCAAATATATTTATTTTTACCCCTTTAAACAAAAGACTTTGTAATTATTTTTTTATTTTTCTCATTTTTTGGAAAGAAATAAAAGAAACAAACAAATCATGAAAATTTTTTTTTTTTTTTTGGCTTGACAGAATAGAGATTCTGCTCCTACGTATCCTCGGGTGCAATGAGGAACTCAAAGTCACGTAGTTCTTTATAAAATAAGTGTGGGTTGGTTGATTTTATTAAAAAAAGATTTTATTTGAAAGCGAATCCATTTTTTTTGCACAGGATTCAAGTTAGCACTAGGCTACTCAATAAACCCTTATGATCCAAATGACATTGAAGGTAGTATTCACTACTCAATCATCATCATTGGTCATTGCATGGATCAAAAGATTTTTTTTTTTTTTTTTTCTTTTACCCTTCTCTCTTTTTTTTTTTTTTTACCAAACAAGGTATCATTTTTGCCTTAATATGAAATGGACAAAGAATTTCACGTGAATCAAATTCAAACTCAACAGGATAATCAACAAGTGCAATTTAAAGAAATGAAGGTTTGGGGACTTTGGCAACCATGGCAAAGACACGCCGAGGGATGTTTGGGGAGGGATCCGGTTTAAGATTCGACGGTCGGATGAAGGTTGATGAAGATGATGGGGGTGACGTCCGTAGAGGGGAAGGGCATGACTTCTTGGGTTTCGACGGTCGGTTGGGGTATGATGGATCCGGTGTTGAGTTCGACGGTCGGTGAGGGCGACCTAGCCGAGGTTCGACGGTCGGTTTGAGGAGATGGGGTGGTTCTGTTTTGGGGTTCGACGGTCGAGTGGAGGATATGGTGGGATGATTCTGTTTTGGGGTTCGACGGTCGATTGGAGGATGTGATGGTTTGTGAAGTGGTCGGTGAAGGTCGCGATGGTATGGTTCGACGGTCGAGTGAGGAGAGGGATTTGGTTTGAAGGGTTACGGTCCGACGGTCGGTTCCGGTTGGGTTTGATAGTGTTTGGAGAGGTTATGGAAATTGCTTGGGCGATGGGGATTATAGGATCACGGTTTGGAAAGTGGGACCCGACAAATCGAATGTGATGGAGATTGGTTGATGGTGTGAAGATTTGGATGGGTTGTCGGTGAGGGGGTAGTAGTAGCGTGTGGTTCGACAATCGGTCGAAGGTGTGATGTAGTTCGACGGTCGGTAGAGGAATGATGGTATTTTGTGAAGTGGTTCGACGGTCGGTGCGGGAGGGATTCGGGGTCCGACGGTCGGTTGGTTGAAGGGAAAGCTCTCGGCTTCTTGGGTTTCGACGGTCGGTGAGGGTGTCGGTGAGAGGATGGTAACTGGTGTTGGTCGGTGAAGGTCACTGGTGTGGTTCGACGGTGAGGGTGTCGGTGAAGTTGGTCGGTGAGATGATGGTAACTGGTGTTGGTGAAGTTCGACGGTCGGTTTAGGGGATTGGATGGTTCGACCGTCGGATATGATGGAGTTTGGGGGTCCGACGGTCGGTTGGTTGAGGGTCCAATGGTGTGGTTCGACGGTCGAATGAAGTGAAGGTGGGCTTTGTGAAGGGGTTGAGGGTCACAATGGTGTGGTTCGAAGGTCGAATGGGGTGAAGGTCAGTGATGTAGTTCGACGGTCGGTAGAGGGAATGATGGTATTTTGTGAAGTGGTTCGACGGTCGGTGCAGAGGGATTCAGGGGTAGTTCGACGGTCGGTTAAAGGTATGATGGATCCCGTGCTTGGGTTCGACGGTCGGAAAAGGGAAGGATGTGGCTCTTTGGATTTCGACGGTCGAATGGGGAATGATGGTGTTTTGTGAAATTATTGAAGGTGATGGTTACGGTTTTCTGGAGGTGAAGATGGATTCTTTGGTGGTTTGAGAAATGTGATGCGAAGGGAGGAGTGCCGGTGTGCGTATGGTGCTCATGGCTAAAAAGAAAAGGAAAAGAAGATGGACAACATAACTAACCAGACGATATCAAGCATGCATTTGAACACTACATTTTTACTCACAACAAGTGCAAGGATAGTGATGAGAAAGGCTTACCTCTTCAGGTGCTACCAATAACACACTCAACTTCAAAAAGAATCAAAAATCTCTTTCGTTCCCAAAGAAATTCTCCCCAAGATTCTTACTTTTTCTTTTCTCGGCTACCAACAGAGATCAACTCAACATCCTCAATCTTCTTTCCTTGGTGAAGATGGAATGATTTGGGGAAGATAAAAGATGGTGGTCGTGAAGATGGAGATGGTTCACGTTTTTTTTTTTTTTTTTTTGAGGCGAAGATGAGATGAAGGATGATAAAGACGATGGTCACAGTGGAGAATGGGTGAAGGTGCTGTTTTTGGTGATGAGGGTGGTGAAAATGGAAGGTGTTCTTCTGGTTCTTGAAGGTGAAAAATGTGTGAAAAAAAGATCTCCCCCTTTTCTTATGCTCTTCCCTTTTAAATACCTCCACCCTTTCATCATTTCTCCCCTAACATTTCCTTCTTTTTTTCCTTTGCGTGAGTCTTCCTACGTTGAGCCCCCCATTTCCTCCTTTATGAGAACTTTTTTCTTTTCTTTCCATCCTTTTAACCCCCCTTTTTTCTGCTTGCTGCCTCAATGCATTTAATGCCTTCTTCTTTACGTGTGCAAGTATCAGGTATTAAATGCAATGCCCCCTTTTAAAATTTTTCATTTTAAAATATTGTAATTAAGTATAAAAATTTTTATGGACAAAATTGGGTATCAACAATATGCAAAAGATGTCAGAAGTTTACAAACCTACACAAGGCCCTACCTGAAGAGCTACACAATTTGGAGACTCCATGACTATTTTATTGATAGAGGATTGATCTATTAGGCCCATTCCCAGCAACAGTCGGGCAATTGAGGTATATTATCGTCGCAGTTGATTATTTCACAAAGTGGATCGAGGTTAAACCTCTCTCCAGTATTACATTAGAAAAGGTAAGAAAATTTGTTTGGAAAAATATAATTTGTCAATTTGGTTATGATCATGGAACTCAATTTATTGATAAGAAATTCTGAGAGTTTTATGAAAAGAATGGAATAAAATGGGCTTTCACCTCAGTCGAGCATCCTCAGACAAATAGGCTGGTTGAGGCAATAAACAAGGTCATCCTCGTTGGACTAAAAAAAAGGTTGGGCCGATCCAAAAGGTTATGGGAAAAAGAGTTGCCCAGTGTCCTCTGGGCATACTATACCACTATATAGTCGTCAACTTTGGAAACTCCCTTCTGATTAACCTTTGGAGCTGATGCAATGATTCTTGTTGAAGTCAGAGAACCAATCTTCAAAAGATTAGCATTCAACGAAAAGGTCAACGATAAAGGAAGAAAGACTAATCTTGATTTGTTAGAGGAAGAAAGGGAAATCACACATATCTGAGAAGAAGTTACCAAAGCTAGGGTAGCTAGGAAATATAACTTGAAGGTCTGAGCAAGGAAATTCAAAGAAGGAGACCAGGTCTTATGCAAAATTGAAGAATCCAGAAAACTACTTGGTGAAGGAAAGTTGGCCGCGAATTGGGAAAGACCCTACCGAATTTTAAAGGACATCGGTGATGGAGCTTACAAGGTCGCAGATCTCACCGATAAAGCTCTCCTCAAAACATGGAATGCAAGAAAGTACTTTAGCTAAGTTCTTATAGTCATTAATCTTTTCAATTGTATTTTTAATTGATTGTCAATCGATGTATAGGAATTAGGATAATGTACACTTTTTCTTTACCAAAATTTTTTCTCACTTGGTTTTGCCTTGGAGGATTTAATTAGGCACATCTTAGTGTTATTATATTAATAAAGTTTTTTTAACTGTTGTCTCAAAAAGAACAAATGTGAAAGGCCTAACTCGAGAAAGTCTGAGGTTATGGTCAATCCATTATACCCCTCCAAGAATGGCCCAGCTCAGGAAAGTTTGAGATCATGGTCAATCTATGATGCCCCTCTAAGAACGGCCCATATAAGAAAAGCTGAGATCATGGTCAACCTATGAGCCTAGTCAAGATCATACCAAATTGGAAAAATTCGAAACCACATTCATGGTTAACCTATGATCAGTAAAAAAAAAAACAATACAGCTACAAAAAAATCTAAAGTACATATGCTGAAATACACTTGTCATTATTTGAAATTCAAATTCCAAGTACACATACAAAAGAAAAATCTATTTGAGCTGAAGTCCAAAACAAAATGTAAAGTTCAAAGATCAAAATGCACTTGATCATTACAAAAAATACTTGTTCAAGTACAGAGGCAAATACTGAAGTAGAAGACCAAAGTACACTTGTTCAAATAAAAAAATACTTTTTCAAATACAAAGAAATGCTATGTTCAACCTTTTTCTTCATCGTCGGCTTTAGCAGCTTCTTCCTCTTCTTCGGCTAGATCCACTATCTGACCATCCACAATTTCGTTAAAAGCTCTAAGTTCTCCCAGATGATCATCGAACACTCTGTCGGGATTCAAAAGTTTACTATACTGGAGATTGACTTCATACCCTACAACCCTCTGCTCGACTGCTTCAGACTTCAGCCCATCCAATTCAACTCATAAACTCTAATCTCTTTCTTTAATCCGGCTTCTTTTTCGAGAGAAGCACTTAACACTTGATCATACAAAATTTTCTCCTTTATGGACTTCTCCTCTAGGTCCAAAAGAGACTCTTCAATTTTTCTTATTTTTCCTCTTTTAATGCCCTACCAGACTCTTCAAGTTTGGTCACCTTATCATCTTGTTCGCTCAACAAATCAACTTATTTTTTTAGCTCATCTTGTCACCTTGTCTGAAGCATAACCCTTCTTGATTTTTTCTAGCTCATCGCGATACGACCGACTAGTATACATTAATTTTGTGCTTTGCATCCTCCAGCTCGAGTTCGATTGACCAAGTAATGGTGGCAGCCCAGAGAAATTGGATTTCCATCCACCTGCACAGGACGATCCCACCGACCTTTTCTTTTCTTTCTTTGTCTGAGGGCACTGGAATTAAACTGTCCAAAAACTCCTTATATGGAAATTAAGTACTCCATAGTGAGGAATCATTTGGACTATTGTCAAAAGTGTTCAGAGACTTGAAGGCGATTCGAAGTTTTGAATGAGGAGAAAAAGCACCCTGACCTATTTCTCAGCGCTTTGAGGATAGAGAACTCGTTGCCCCTGACGACCTCAGTCTGCTCACCGATTTCTCCCCTAGCCTTTTTTTTCTGACTAAAGGTTCCAACTGAGTATTAGAAGATTCTACAATGTGAACCAAAGAAGGCCTCGGCATCACAGTCTCTACGACCACCTTGGTTTCTATGTTCTTGGGCAGCTGAGTAGATCTTTTCTTCTTAAAAAAACTTTTGTAGTTCTTGGGCAGATAGTCCAGAAGCCATTGATCCTGAAAGACAATGAAATGGGTTAAGTGTTAGTTTATCTGAAAAATAAAACAAGAGTGAGATGGAATTAATGACTTACGCATAAGTTTCTCCACCTCATCCGGATCATTCCCAAACTTGACAAGTACGCTACAATCTAACAGAGGACAATTCTCCAAAAAGTCAATCAGATCACAGTCGGTCAGTGGAAGACTTTAGTATTTGATACTCAATATTGAAGTCAGTTCGCTTCGCCAGTAAAGTGGAAATCTCTCTACTCTAAATCAGTTAGAATAAAAAGCCACATCTCCCTGCCAAGAGCTAACTCGAAAATACTTATTCTTAAATTTTTTGTACGAGGAATTGAAAGCTGAAAAAAACTTCTTCTATAGATGACCGTTGATCTAAACCCAACTACCTTTTCCAACCCCTTTATATTGGTAAAAAACAAAAGAAGACACCTACAGTTGGGTTTCTACTGAGATAGCTTAATAGAATTTCAAAAGCCCAACTATTAGGGTGTAGTTGGGTCAGGGCAACATTCAGTCAGGAGAGGACCGAGCACTGGAAGTTGGTAAAGGGCAATCTCAACTTAAGTTGAAGAAAAAAAGTGTCATACATGTACACCCACCCGAGTTGATCCTCAACACTAGGTGACATATATACCTGTTAGACCTTTTGTGTACCACAAGTGCACAGGTCGTTCAAGTAATAAAGTGATCAGTAAAGTTCGTTTCCACGAGAATATTGGCTCTGCTAATACTAAATATCATCCAATAACTTAGATAATTCTAGTCAAGAACATAAAAATAGAGCAAAGCATTTAAAATAAGTCTAAAGACTAAAAAGCAATAAAGATAATGTTTAGAGTTCAGGGAATCCTTTTTCACCTCTTACTTCAATTGATAACATGTAATCCTCTAAATCAACATTAATGAAATAGTTTGGTTAGCTTGAGAATCTAATTTAGTTAAAAGCCTATGTCTAGGTCAATCAACCATATTTCATTTGCCCAACTAACTATGTTTCAATGAGAGCTGGCGCAAAATTCACTTATTAAGATATATTCTCAAACACATGTTATGCATGGCTAAGAGGTATATTTTTATCCAATTAACGAATCAACTTATCCCCTCCATGAGAATGAAATCAAATATAAATCAACCATACATATGATCTCAAATTCAAATTCCTATGTCTAGGTTCATTAGATTTTAACTAATCATTTTAAAGTTGATCAAACAATCAATAGCATTAAGATCCATATGATTGAACAAAACCAAACATTAATATAAATTCAAAGAAGTACAAAATCATCAATATTCATAAAAGGATTCAAAGTAATCCCTAATACAGCTGAGTTACTCATTGAACATGAAAATATACATAAAAAAATCATGTTCATGATAAGGGAAGAGAAGAAAGAAAAGAGAAAAGAGAAGAAAGCTTATGATTTGATCTTTGATGCTTGAATCCTCTTCCATAAGGAAGATAGCCTCTAACCTTGCTCCATTTGGCTTCCTCTCAGCCTCAAACATGAAATCAGGGCACAGCTTCTCTAAACCTAATAGCCTCTTCGACCAAAACTAATAAAATAGTATTTATAAACTCAGAAAATAGAGTCACATTGTGGCATTAACATGCTTATGCCGCGGCGCATATGCAATTTAGGTCACCACGCCGCAGTGTACGCTCCTTTGCGCCACGGCATTCAAACTTCATGTCTCTCTGTCTGAAGCAGGGGATGCACCACACTGCAGCATTAACATGCTTACGCCGCAGTATGAGCTGCTGATACGCAAACTTAGCTTTCTCTTCCACTTTTGATCCAAATTCTTCAAATTTCAACTTATTTGGAGCCCTTCCTAAAATAGAGAAATCACCAAGTGAATAATATTTTCAAATCCACTTAATCACTTATAAAATATGCACAATTTACTCAATACCATATAAGAAGATATCAAAATTAGAATTTGACAAATATAAGCCCAAAACCTTTCATATATGCATCGTAAACAAGGACTAAGTATTATTTATAGCACAGATATAGGGCACAAATAACTACAATCTATGGAGTTATCACACCCCAAAACCTACATTTTTGCTAGTCCTCGAGCAAAACAAAGTATGACTAAGTAAACCTGCATGACAATTCATGTTCAAATATTCATTCAGCATCTATTATAATTTCAATTTTTCAGTTAAACAAAAACCAGCTCATAACGATTATATAGCCCTAAAAAAATGTAAATGCCTCATAATCAGCTCCACACGTACACATTCTTTAACAAGCTAATAATCCAGGCATCCTTTTACATAATCCACATTTTCCACAAACAAGCAAGATAAACTCCTCCTAGTCAAGTCATACACATCCGGATAAGTTTATGAGTATACATGTATATGAATCATAAAATTGATCCTAAACTCTCTCTCCACTAATGTAAATCACACACAACTGAGGATCAAAAGAGATTTCAACAACTTGTAATGTAGGGCCAATGGTGATAGGTGTAAGAAAAACACAGAAATGATACAATACAAATATCGAGAAATATAAACACGTTATTTCAAGACTTGAGCCTCCAACTGATATTTTTAGGGTATTCATGATAACTTCATAGAATGTAATTATTATTGCCCTATTTCTGTGTTATAAAGAGTGCTTAGTTCTTATTTACAATGTATATTTGGAAGGGTTTAAGCTTATATTTGTCATATTCTAATTTGGATACCTTCTTATGTGATATTAAGCAAATTGTGCTTATTTGGTAAGAGATTGAGTGAATTTGTATCTGTTATTGATTTGGTGATTTCTCTATTATAGGAAGAACTCCAAACAAGATGATATATTGAGCATTTGAACCAAAAGTGGAAGAGAAAGCCAAATTTGTATCTCAGCAAGCAACACTGCGATGTAGCAAATGAATGTTGCGGCGCTAGAGTGATATTGCTGCAGAATTCTGCAAACGATCAAGAAACACCGCGGTGCAGGCATGTCAATGCTACGGTGGTGGTATATTCCCCTGCATCAGTACAAAGACCAGAGGCTAGAGCGCTACGATGCTAAGAAATAGACACCACAGCGTCTGTAACCTAATTGTATGCGCGCCGCGACGTTGTCATGTTGGTGCCACGACGTCCCCTATTTTTCTGAGCCTATAAATACTGTTTTATTAAATTTTAGGTTAAAGCTTTACTTAGTTTAGAGAAGCTGTGCTAGGTTTTACTGTTTGGAGGCTGAGGGAGCCTAATGAGGCAAGGATGGAGGTCATCATCCTTAGGGAAGATGATTCAAGCATAAATGATGACATCTTAAGAGTTTTCTTCCTTCTCCTTTCTCTTTTCTCTCTTTCTTCTATCTTGAGCATGATTTTTGTAGTTGCATTTTCGTGTTCAATGATTAGCTAAGTTGTATTTAGAGATGACTTTGAATCCTCCTATGAATATTAATGATTTTGTAATCTTTTGAGTATATATTGATGTTTGGTTTTGTTCAATCATATGGTTCTTAATGCTCTTGATTGTTTGATCAACTTTTACGTGATTTGTTGAAATCTGATGAACTTAAACATAAGAATTTAGATTTTAGATCTAATATATGGTTGATGCATGTTCAATTTCATTCAATTGGTTTGGTTAAGTTAATTTGCTAACTGGATAGAAATATACTTTTTAGCCATGCATAGTAGGTGATTGAGAATAGATCATTCATGAGTGGATTTTGCATCTTACTAAGGAGTTTATGGTAAATGAAGCTATGGTTAATTGCACTAGACATAAGCTTTCAACTAAATCATATTCTCAAGCTAACTTAATCATTTCATTGATGTTGCTTGTAAGGATTACATATTATTAGTTAAAATAGGAGGTGAAGAAGAATTCTCTAAAGCTCTAAACATTATCTTTATTATTTTGTAGTTTAGATTTAGTTTATTTGCATTTTCTATATTTTTATGTTCTTAAATAGAATTAGTTAAGCTATCGGTTTATATTTAGCTTTGGTAGCCAACATCCTCGTGGGAACGAACTTTATTCTTCACTGTATTACTTGAATGATCTGTGCACTTGTAGTACACAAATGGTCTAACAATTCACAAGTGAAAGAAGAAAACTCGCCAAAACCATTCAATGTCGTTTATACTTTTCTTTTTCTTATGCCTTGCTTGGGTTGCTCTTTAAAAAAAAACAAAGTAATGTTCTTTCTTTGACTGTATCTAGTTCCTTCATGCTCATTTTGTATTGAATATAGATTAACCCTAACTACTAGACTCACTTCAAGAAATAACATATCATGTACTCAACAAAAAATGATGGTAGGAAGAAAATGCAATGCTTTCACATGCGTTAAAATGATTAACAGGTTAACGAATACAATAGTGATGAAAAACATATAAGGTCAAACAATTATAAAGTTTCAAAAGGGGACCTATGAATATCATCATATCAGGGTAAGCTTTTAAGGCTCAATCGGTCCAAACAATGTCCTAATCATTTTCTAAATCATACACAATCTAGGACTTCGCTTCAAGAGAGTTTAAAAGCAATTTCAAGAATAATCAAAACTCTACATGTACATCTATATATTTTCTCTAGACATGCACTCTTATCATGTTCAAAGTTACATGTGCATATAAGTGGGATGTAAATCATGTATAAAAAATGACTAAATTAGTTCACATGTTTCATGATTACAAATGGTTTCATTGAAAAGAGGGCAAACAGCAACCTTTCATATCATTGGACAACCAAAACAACACTAGCAATTTTCAACATATCATGCATTCAAATAGATCTAACTATTTCAATTCAAGCTTGCATAACATCATGTGCATAATGTTAAAAATTAAAAATGATTTTCTCATAAATCCCATCAGTAATAGCCAATGCAATATAAAAACCCGATAATATGCTGGCTATCACTACTGCATACAGTAAATATAATCACATGTTATACATTAAACATATTATATGCAAAACATGTAATGATACTCCCTCAAACCAAAGTGAGATAGCGTCCTCACTTAACATGGCAATAGGGTACCTAAACTTGTAAAAAATATTCATATTGTTAGTCTGAGCATACTAAAATATAGAAAAACATAAAAAATAAACAACGTATATACAAAACAGGGGTTAACGATGCGGCATGAACCTGACTACGCCACGGCGTGTAGCTCACGGGTGCCTAAAACTAATATGGCAGAGACTAGCACGCCATGACATTAACAACCGTGAGCCACGGCGTTAGTTTATCTATAGAATTTTGCAAAAAATTCACATTTGTGCTGCGGCATTGATAATCTTGCGCCACGGAGTGAGAGATCAGTCTACAAAATTCTGTAGCAACTATAGTTTTGCTGCCAATTCTGCTTCCCTTGGGTCTCCAGCACCTACAAAACTTGCCCACAAGGTTAAATTACAATATTTATGACAAAAAAATAATAAAACTACTAAATTAACATACTACCTATTTAATGCAAAAAGTAAAAATATAAATATAAATTTGGGTTCCCTCCCAAAAAGGGCCTAATTTATAGTCTCGGTAAGACTTTATCAAAATCATTTGTGCGGATGGTTAGTCTGCTTGAACTTGATTGAAGGTTTTTCTTTTGAGGAGTCGCGAACTCCTGCAAGGGCCTCATATAATTATGGTCATCCGTCATTATTATTACAACTAAAACAAAACAGAATGAAAATTTAAATGAAAATGAACTATACAAAACTTGAATTAGAACTACATAAGCTCGTTGTCAATATTAGTAATACAGAAAAATCGTTATCCCCAGCAACAATGCCAAAAACTTGTTAAACCTTTTGTGTACCGCAAGTGCACATGTCGTTCAAGTAATAAAGTTATCAGTAAAGTTCGTTCCCATGAGGATATTGGCTCTGCTAATACTAAATATCAACAATAACTTAGATAATTCAAGTCAAGAACATAAAAATAGAGCAAAGCATTTAAGATAAGTTTAAAGACTAAAAAATAATAAAGATAATGTTTAGAGTTCATAGAATCCTTCTTCACCTCTTACTTCAATTGATAAAATGTAATCCTCTAAATCAACATTAATAAAATAGTTAGGTTAGCTAGAAAATCTAATTTAGTTAAAAACCTATGTCTAGGTCAATCAACCATGCTTCATTTGCCTAACTAACTATGTTTCTATGAGAGCTAGCGCAAAATTCACTCATTAAGATCTATTCTCAAACACATATTATGCATGGCTAAGAGGTATATTTCTATCTAATTAGCGAATCAACTTATTCCCTCAATAAGAATGAAATCAAACATGCATCAACCATACATATGATTTCAAATCCAAATTCCTATGTTTAGGTTCATCAGATTTTAACTAATGACTTAAAAGTTGATCAAACAATCAAGAGCATTAAGATCTATATGATTGACTAAAACCAAACATTAATATAAACTCAAAGAAGTACAAAATCATTAATATTCATAAAAGGATTTAAAGTAATCTCTAATACAGCTGAGTTACTTTGAACACGAAAATATACATCAAAAACTCATGTTCATGATAAGGGAAGAGAAGAAAGTAAAGAGAAAAGATAAGGAAGCTCATGATATGATCTTTGATGCTTGAATCCTCCTCCATGAGGAAGATGGCCTCCAACCTTGCTCTATTTGGCTTCCTCTCAACCTCAAACGTGAAATCAGGGCGCAGCTTCTCTAAACCTACCAGCCTCTTCGACCAAAACCAATAAAACAATATTTATAAGTTCAGAAAACAGAGTCATACCATCACATTAACATGCCTACGTCGCGGCGCATATGCAATTTAGGTCACCACGCAGTAGCGTACGCTCCTTTCCGCTGTGGCATTCAAACTTTGTGTCCCTCTGTTTGAAGCAGGGGATGCACCACGCCGCGGCATTAACATGCCTATGCTGCTGCATGAGCTGCTGATATGCAAACTTGGCTTTCTTTTCCACTTTTGATCCAAATTCTCTAAATTTTGGCTTGTTTGGAGCCCTTCCTAAAATAGATAAATCACCAAGTCAATAATAATTTCAAATTTACTTAATCACTTATAAAATATGCACAATTTGCTCAATACCATATAGGAATATATCAAAATTAGAATTTGACAAATATAAGCCTAAAATCTTCCATATATGCATCGTAAACACAGACTAAGCATTATTTATAGCACAGATATAGGGTACAAATAACTACAATATATGGAGTTATCATACCCCCAAACTTACATTTTTGCTAGTTCTCGAGCAAAACAAAGTATGATTAAGTAAACCTGCTTGACAATTCATGTTCAAACATTCATTCAGCATCTATTATAATTTCAATTTTTCAGTTAAACCACAACTAATGCATAATGATTGTATAGCCCTCAAAAAGTGCAAATACCTCATAATCAGCTTCACACATACATAATCTTTATCAAACTAACAATCCAGGCATTCTTTTACACAATCCACATTTTTCACAAACATGCAAGATCAACTTCTCCTAGTCAAGTCGTACACATCTGGATAAGTTTATGAGCATACATGTATATGAATCATAAAATTCACAAAATTGATCCTAAATTCTCTCTCTCCCCTAATGTAAATCACACACAACTGAGGATCAAAAGGGACTTCAACAGCTTGTAATGTAGGGCCAATGATGATGGATGTAAGAAAAACAGGGAAATGATACAATACAAACATCGATAAACATAAACATGTTATTTCAAGACTTCAACCTCCAACTAATATTAGTAGGGTATTCACAAGTGAAAGAAGAAAACTCGCCAAAACCATTCAATGCCTTTTATATTTTTCTTTTTCTTATGCCTTGCTTGGGTTGCTCTCTTTTTTTTTTTAAACAAAGCAATGCTCTTTCTTTGATTGCATCTGGTTCCTTCAGACTCATTTTGTATTGAATATGTATCAATACCCCTAATTACTAGACTCACTTTAAGAAATAACATATCATGTACTTAATAAACAATGATAGTAGGAAGAAAATGCAATGTTTTCACATGCATTAGAATAGTTAACAGGTTAACAAATACAATGGTGATGAAAAACATATAAGACCAAACAATTATAAGGCTTCAAAAGGGGACCTATGTATATCATCATATGAGGGTAAGCTTTTAAGACTCAATTGGTCCAAACAATGCCCTAATCATTTCCTCAATCATGCACAATCTAAGATTTCGCCTCAAGAGAGTTTAAAAATAATTTCAAGAATAATCAAAACTTTACATGTATATCCATAAACTTTCTCTAGACATGCATTATTATCATGTTCAAAGTTACACGTGTATATAAGTGGGATGTAAATCATGCATAAAAAATGACTAAATTGGTTCACATGCTTCATGATTGTAAATAGTTTCACTGAAAAGGGGGCAAACAGCAACCTTTCAGATCATTGGACAACCAAAACAACACCAGCAATTCGCAACATATCATGCATTCAAATAGATCTAACTTTTTCAATTCAAGCATGCATAACAAAGAAGTTGAGTTTCATCTTCATCTCTAGCCAACCATATGCACCTTCACAGCATAACAATGCTCTCAGCTGTGTCAAAAGCTGACGAATAGCTCCTCACGTTGGGATGAACCCAGTCATGACAGTCTCCAACACCTCTAAAAGCTCCTAGAGGACCCAGTTCCTCGATCATGCACGAACAATTCTTAGTCATTAATCGATCAAAAATTCTGAACTCCTACACCTTACCTTTAAATATCAAGCCTATTTCTTAAGTTTCCTAAACGGTAATTTTAGTACTAAAATCTTTATACCAAAACCTCTAAAAAATTATAAATCTTTATATTCTACCAGAGTTTGACATTTGTGGTGGCAGTATTCTAAAACCCACCATAGAACCAACATAGGAGAACAGAGTCCCCATCGTTTACCCCTCATAATCAGAAGGATGAAATGCTAGGTTCACCAAGCTTGGAACCAGTGTGTCAATGGAGACCCACGGAAAGGAGAAGAAGCAGGTGCAACGTGAAGAGGAAGAAAGAAAGAGTGAAGATGAATTAAAAGAATTAGGAAGTTGTTTAAATTAAAAGAAACCACTGGTGATCAACGACTGAGGATTAGGGAAAGTAAAAAGGCTTGATCTTGGCCGTCAGATGCATCTAACAGTAGGATTTTAAAGGCCAATGATCATTGGTTGCGATGCAACCTAGCAGTAGGCGCATTAATAGTGAAGTGATGTGATGTGATATTTTGCCTAGTGAATGTGTTACACGTGGCATATCCTACGCAACCTCCAAGAACTGATGCACAGAGTATGAAGTGTCCAACCAAAAATAATAAACTTACAGAAGGGTCGGTCCTTCTAAATAAGCTCAGCCCATCTTTATAGATGGTTGAGCGAATCTTACAAAGGCGAACACCTGGCTTGTCTCAAGCTCGACCCATCTTCACAAATGGCCTGGGGGACTGTGGACTGTCCTGATCTAATTGACATTAGACCACTCATAAGCTCAGCCCATCTTCGCAGATGATAAAGTTGAAGGGCTATGAACCATTTGGGCCTAAGACATAATAGCCCTGCCATGGTTAAAGTAGACCTTGATGGACCTACCATACAAAGCCAACATCTATGCTAGGTAGGCCAATTTTGGAATACTAAGCCAATGAAAGTTCAGGTTAACCTAACTGATGTCTTATTTGCAAGATCCAACCGGCTTATACACGAATGGGTAACGACTCAACAAACATGTGCTTAATACGACTCACCAACGTTCATATGCCGTTTAGCGCCATCATGACCAATGATCGTTAACAGCTTCGTGCCTTAATGATCAGACATAACGTAATCCTAACGTTCAAAATCTTAAATTGCTTGAACGGAAGGTTTCCAAAGAGTCAGTCCTTTAAATATTTATATAAACCGGCTTGGTAGCCTAGGTCAGACATGTTTCATCTTTTACCCAAACACTCGAGTCTACCTAATTTGTATATGATCCTACCTATGAAGCATAGACACAGACACGAGATGCGACACGGACATAACATATATATATATCAAAATAAATTGAAGAACTTGGTTTATGTATATGTTAGAGAATATTAGGGTTATTACTTATTAGGTTATTAGTCTTATGTAAGTGAGCTTGAGCCCGTACTAGTAGTGTTAGTATTTGACTTAAGTATTATTATATATAGGATAGTAGGTTATGGTCTTGTATTAGATTATCATATCAATAACATTATCAGTTTATAGCCGTTTTTGTCTCTTTTCCTTTTCCCTAACCCTAACCTGTAATTCTTCAACATTGTATCAGAGCGGTACCATTCACCTTGAAATGTTTGCCTTTTCTCCTGTGTTGAGTTCTATGGAACTCTTTTGCATATTCTCCCTTGTTTGTTTCTCTCAAACTTTTTGCTCTATTTATTGTTGATTGGTATTAAACTATTATGAAGAAGAAAAATATTCTGCGTTGAGTGCTCGCAGTTCTATTTCCTAGGCGACCCAAGAGCGGTCGCCGGTGATTCATGGCCAGATATGGCAAGACGATGCCTGCGAGACGACCAGCGAGGTCGGTGGTGGTTGGTTGTGACGGTTCGTGCCTTCCCATGTTTTCTGATGTTGGGTTCTCTACTGTTTCTTTCATGCACTCGTTGTGCAAGGGTCCACAGTGACCTTGTAAGGTGCGACTAGGGCCAGCAACTGGAAGAAAATGGTGTTCATTGGCGATGGGTGACCGGAGCTCTGGCGGGTCCTTCGACGAATTCTGTTTCAGACTCTGTTTTCTATTCCAGACCTATTTCTCAATTCTCTCTTGACTAAGGGTGATTCAAGACATTTCTGGTGGTGTTTCTCATGTGGTTTTGAGGTTTTCTGATGAGCATCATCTTTGGATTTCCTTTCTTCTTTCTTTCTTGGTGATAACTCTCTTTTTTCTTGGATCCTCCGTTTGGTCCAACTTGTTGTTGTTATACACGGCATGTTTGGGTAATTCTTATTCTCAAACACGTTTGGACTATTTGGTGCCTCTTCCATCTTTGCATGGTCAATTTGGCATCGGACTAAGAAGCTGCCTTAGGCTTTAGAGTAATTTGTGTGGTTTAGGTTATTTGGAGGTTATTGTTCATTTCTTTCTTTTGTTGTCAAGGGTTTATGGATTAAAGACTTTGAACACTAATAAAGGACCCCATTTGTGTTGCTGGGTGGTATAATACCCGACTCAGTGTTTTGGAGACCTAGTTGGAGGTCATTGCTGGGTGGTATAATACTCGACTCAGTGTTTCAGAGACCAGTTCAGAGGTCGAGGGGCCACTAAGGAGAAAGGTCGAAGACTCCAAAATAGGTCTCATTTGCTTGGAACGTGTGTCGAGGAGAAGCAAGGAGTTGTTTGCCAAGGACGTTGCCAAGGTTTTGTTATTCAATGAGAGTACTAGTTTCCTAGGTTCTTTGTTGAGAACGGCTGAGTTGATGTAAATGTTAGTGATGTTCTTTTTTTTTCAGTTTATACCTTTATAGGTTTTCTACTTGTAACAAGCTTAAGTTTAGTAAGCTTAAGCTTAAGCTTGAGGGAGAATGTTAGAGAATATTAGAGTTATTACTTATTAGGTTATTAGTCTTATGTTAGTGGGCTTGGGGCCCGTACTAATAGTGTTAGTATTTGACTTAAGTATTAGTGTATATAGGATAGTAGGTTATGGTTTTGTATCAGATTATCATATCAATAACATTATTAGTTTATAGTCATTTTTGTCTTTTTTCCTTTTCACTAACCCTAACCTGTAATTCTTTAACAGTATATATATAATTGCAAAATTTAAGAAAAAAAATTCATAATTCATTAATATCATTTCTATAAGCTTGGAGATTTATAATATCTTAATATATGTCATATGTGCCAATATTTGTTACCTAGTAAATCCCTCTCAAAAAATATGGAGCATAATTTCTATTGACATTTTCTAAAAAATCTCTTAAACCAATTTTTCCTAATAGAACTAATCATATACAAGTACATGTGCAGCAAAAAAAAATAGCTAGAGGGAATAGTGGTGTGAGGCAAGTTTCGGTGACGAAGAAGTGGACGACTTGGAACAAGCAGAGATAGAATGAGCAGATAAAAATAGTGGTGTGTAAAAAAATAAAACTTAAAAGTCTAATAGTAACGTGTGAAAAGATAAAACTTAAAATACTGATATGTGAAAATAGTGGCTTGGGACGTCAGTCATGTGATTAGGCTAGGGTGAATTACGAGCTTACTAATTGGACGTTAGTCATGGAAACTAATCTTTTTTTTAAAATATTAATGGGTCGCGTCCAAGTTGTGTCTTAAATGTGCCCAAGCATGTCTGAGTCGAAAAAATAATCTTTTAAATCAGACACATTTAAACACAAAGGACATGTGTGTTGTACACGCGTCTCCATGTGTCCGACATGAATACGTATTCGACAAGCAAATACGCCTTAAAAATAACGTGTCTGTACTTCATAGGATGTTACTAATTTCTTGACCTGCCTAGATACTCTTGATCTCGCTATTACCTTCCCTATAGGTCTTCAAAAAGTCCCTTCTACCTACCGACCTAAGTCTCTATTAGTAAGTGGAACAAAATCCCTTTAGCCTAAAAAAAGAAAAGCATGATGTACTATGTAGTCATCAGAACTAGGAAAAGAGTCTCTTTAACCTCAAGCAAATTCTAGTCTTTTACTAATATAGTTTTCATCCTTAACCTCTTCACTATTAATGTGCCAAAGGTGTGAAGTTTGTGTTTTAAAAATTTATGAACCTGCAAATTATCACGACTAATTTTCGCATATATTTTGATAAGTAGAAGGGGAACCTGACATATCTTATCCTATGTTTGGATGTTTTTTCATTAATGGAACGGACTAATGAGCTGGAATGGAAAAAAAGGAATGGAATAACATAGTTTCCATTCTCTTTGTTTGGAAGTTTCATTAAAAACTTACCTATGTGTTCATCCCATTCCTCATTTTGGAAACAAAGTTGGGCATTGACGTATGATTAGAAATGATTTCTATTCTTGGTGCTTTTAAAACTCCCAAATAAGGAAGTTATTTCCGTTTTCCCTTTTCGCTCTTACCTTCATCCAAACATAAACGGTTTTTTCTAATTACTATAGAGCTCCTGAGCTTATATTTGGTGCAACTGAGTACATCATAACCATTGACGTATGATTAGCTCTTGGGTTCTAAATCCCTTGTGATTTGTTCTTGTTGGTTTTTTAGCTCTATTTATGTTGTTGGTGTCCTGGTAACCATTTTAATTATGTGTTTTGATGATAACCATTTGTTTGTTACTATATGCAGTCAATATGAGTGAGATCAAAGCACTTTATGAGCTCTTTAAAAAATCTGTTGCGCTATGATTAATGATGGGTTGATTAACAAGGTTTGTCTGTTTTGTCATTAAACAATTTGTGTTTTGGGCATGTCATAAATTTTGTTAATTGATACTTTTGCCCTTTTCCTTTTAATAAAGGAAAATATGTTATATTTATCATTTTATCCCAATATCATTAATTCCATTCCATCTATTAGGGCTGCAAACAGGTTTAGTTTGGGGTAAAATAAAATTCAAATCAATTAATTTTAATCGTTGATTTGGGCTAAAAAATCCTAATTATAATTGGGTTGGATCATTGGATTTTTATTTTTATTAAAAAAACATATGAAACGATGTAGGTTTCTATGGTTTTAACCCTTTCTTGCTTCCTTTTTAGACTGACTTATTCCCTCATCTTGTTCTGGTTTTGTAGCTGCCACATTGGTAGGGTGTACTCTTCTTCACTAGCGTCAAGAGGATCAGGGTCTGGGTTTGGTCTCCCTGTGTGCTAGTCTAAGTTTGAGTCTCTTGGTGTGTTTCTCTTCTTCACTTCTCATCACTAGCGTTAAGGGAGAGAATCAGTAGTCACGCCACCGTCTAGGCCTGGGTCTGGTGTGCCACATCTTGGTCTCTTGTTTCATTGGATCTAGTCATTTAGGTGCCGCTGTCAACTCTGGGTCCCATGGTTGTGTTGTCCTGGTGCATGCAACAAACAAAGATCTGATCTGCAATTTTGAGAACACGATCTACAGTTTGTGAGGAAGACTATGGCACAAGAGGAAGAATCTTGCTATGGTGTGGTGGTTACGCACAATTGATAATCTAAAATGGATGGGTGTGTGGGTTTGGGTTGAAAGTTGGGAAATTAATCGGGTCATCAGGTTGAATATTTTTCAACTCGATACTTGAACCGATTTATATTGGGTTTAATTACTTTACACCCGAACAAACTTAAAAGCCCAACCCAACTCGAGGAGTTCTCATTGGTTCAAATTGCGTTAATTGGGCCAACTGGTTGACCTGAACCCGTGATCTACGACCTTTACCAATATTTTTGTAGGTATTTTGCTTGGAAATAAGCTGACTAGCTTCATCCCCCCAGAGCTTAGATATATGACAAAGCTTCACTATTTGTAAGATGCTTAAGCAAGCAGTCGGCCACATGCATCTTATACTTGTCTTTTCCAAACTACTAACATCATGCTGCAACATCTGCCTCTCAATAGTTGATTGAGATGTCAATTCTTGTATTTCATCTCAATTTATATGCTCTCTTAAAACTAATAGTATCAGATATGTTACATTTATTTACACATAACAGGAACAACACAAAAACTTAGCCCTTTTTTTTTAATCAGAAATGTTTAATAAAAAATATTTTTTAATAGGAGACTTACTGTATTTGTTTTCGGTCAAATAGATTTTCATTAAAACGGGGAAGGAACAGCCAATGTCCAGATCCACTAACAAACTGACATCGTGAGGGACCTCTTCAACCCAAACTCTATTATGTAGACTCATGGCTATATGACCTAAATTATGTGCTTACTTTATTACCCCTTCTTACATGAGAGTAAGAAAAACTGCTAAATTCCTGGCTCAAGGCTTTACAATCATGAATAATGCTGCCTAAGTAGCTAGCTTGAGACTCAGAAGCCCGTAACCCAGCAATGCACTCTGAGGAGCCAGATTTGATTTGGACGTTCCAAACCGCACAAACGTCTCAAATAAAAAGAAAAGAGATCTATTGTATATTTATCGTTTATCCATTAAATGTGTCCAAAGCCAATCAAAACCTAAAAGATAAGTTTCGTAGAATATGATTCGTGTAAATTGATTACGGGTTAGGGAAGGTCGGATTTTATCTTAAATAAATTTAATAATGTTATTCTAATTAATTAAATTGGTCCTTTATTAATTAAAAGAAAAGAATT
Organism: Ormosia semicastrata; assembly: GCA_029884595.1. Classification (NCBI taxonomy): domain Eukaryota; kingdom Viridiplantae; phylum Streptophyta; class Magnoliopsida; order Fabales; family Fabaceae; genus Ormosia; species Ormosia semicastrata. The sequence goes on along the minus strand of JAQQTO010000063.1, from coordinate 6,709,746 downwards.
TTTTATTTTTTTTATTTTGACATGTCTCATTTTGTCAAGCATGATATCAAAAATGATAAATGACTAAGACAAGCAATGGGTGACTAAATTGTCATTATTTTGGAACAAATTCTAAGTCTACAACACATTATATAAAAGTGGTGAATCAAAATTTTATTTTTTAAAGAGAAGTAATTTTTAAAATAAAATGACCAAATAAAATCTCATTTATAATAATAATAATAAATTTAGGCACAAGTGAGATTTTTGTAGTAATTTTCAAAAAAAAATGTCTTCATAAAATATAAAACTTTAATTCACCACAATCATAATGTTGAAACTATATAAAATTGTTCACTTTTATTTAAATATTTTATTTTACAAAAGAAAAAGTTTTATTTTGGTTTTAAAAAAATTATATTTTAGTTTACATAATTATTTTAATTTTGATGTGAGGATTAGACCTCACTTAAAAATCAATATAAAGCCTCAAAATTATCTTATGTATTTGATCGGCGCCCGATCCTCTCTATTTTTCTCATCTACCAATTTAAAATTATTTAATTTACAATAATTAAATTAAAGTCGTAGAAAATTAGACCCAACTCCTAAAAATTTAATATAAAGCCTCAAGATTATCAAGAGTTGCGAGATCTCATTTAAGGTCTCCCAATTTTTTCACTCAAACGGCAAGTTTTAAAATGTTTAATGTACACACAAAAAATGATTAAATTAAAGTTACATGTTAACCAGTACAATAATCATAGCAACAAATAAGATAATCAACTAAAAATAAAGATAAACTATAATCAGATCTAATCAACCCACTTTTATCACTTTTATTTTTATTTCTTATATTTTTATCTTTTTATTTCATTTTTAACCCTCTAACCTATTGATAACAAAAAGCAAAAAAAAAAAAAAGTGTGGGCCGTAAGAAATGAAAATGAATCAGAATGAACCCAAAACAATCACAATTGAAATTGAAATAGACATAAGAAAAAAAGGCAAAGAGACTTTTTAGTCTCTGGAAGTAAAGAAACAGAATAGAGAAAGAAAAGGGGGTGGAGAAGCTCACGGTTTGGTGGGATTGATCTAAGGTGGGTTAGTGACGCCGTGGATGCAGGTGTTTTCCACATCGCGAACATCAGATGGATCTTCTTGGCCGATCGGTGGAGCGGCGCGCGGGTTGCAGGAGCTAGTTTAAGCGTGCTTGACAGGCAAATTGGTGGGTGGCTTCCACTGCGATGACTCAAAGGAGGAGTCGACACGTGGTGGAAGGCTGTTGTCTTGGTGGTTTGGTGGTGATGGAAGCTATTGGAGTTTGAGAAAGAAAAAAATGGTGAGTTACAGGGAATTGGTTTGGTGGAGAAGGTGGGTAGTGATGGTGAAGGTTGGAGTTTGAAGATGAAGGGTGTTGGCTTTTGTGAGGAAGATAATTCGTCTGTGTATCTTTGTGATTGCTACAGTTTTTTTTTTTTTGCTTAATTCAAAATTCCCCCTTTTTAGTTTCTTACTATGCCTTTTATTCCTGCTTCAGATGGATTACCACTTAATTTGCAATAATTTTTCATTCAATTTGGAATGTTTGGAAGACAAATGGAAAAAAAACTGAAGAAGCTTTTAATCCAACTTTAAAGCAAGTCCATCCCAGGAGGCTAGGGTTCCATCAAATAAGTTGGGTTGTGGGTTGAGATGGAGATTTGGGTCATGGGTTGACCCGTACAAAGCTTTTTTTTATTTTTATTTTTTTCTCTTTTTTTTCTCTTTTTTTAAAAGAAGGAAATTAAATTAAATAAAAAGAAAATGGATAAAATTGGATATCAACACTTCTAAAGGCACAAATCTCATAGGAGATTTATTGTATATTTAGTACTATATTAATGTGTCCAAAGCCAATCAGAAGCCCATAACTAAGTAATAGGAGTGTAAATAAGTTAAGTCAAATTTTGTCTTAAATAAACTTGACATGTATTCTAATAATAAAGTTTAAGTCTGATCTAAAATAAGTTAACTTTTAAAGTTTAGTTTAACTTTTTTAAAAGTCTGGTCTGAATTGAAAATATATTTAAAAGTCTATTTTGTAATAAAGTCTTTAAATAGACTAACCAACCTACTTTAAAATAGATCAACAGACTTACTTTAAAATAGGATAATATGCCTACTTTAAAATAAGATAATATGTCTACTTTAAAATATAATTAAATAAATTAACACTTTAAAATAGACTAACAGACTTTTAAATAAGTAAATAAATTTATCTTTAAATAAGTCAATATATATTTTTATTATAATTTAACACTCACTCTTTATTTTTATAAATACTCACTAATTTTTTATTCAATATTTAGTCAATGTTGAACTTGGAAATATACCAAGCTCCCCTAATTGCAATAAGTATTTCATCAAGCTTGCGAGACTCATTTAAGGTCTCTAGCTCACTCAAACCTCTAATAAGTATTTCATTGAAATAAAGCTTGGGAGCAGAAGTAGATCCAGAAATCTTCTCCAACTCCATCTTTCTATTGGGGTACACATCTATGTTGATTTCAACATATCTAAGCCTTTTCATATGCAAAAATAGCCTAATCTCTTTAGATTCTTGGCACCCCAGTTTTGTATACAGTATGATCCTTCCTTTCATGGCTATGGGTGGTGGTGGACCTTTGGTTATTGAATCCCTCTGCTTAGTTTTGTTTTCCACATCAACATCAGATGACTTCTTAATATAGTTTAAGGGATTCCAGGCAAATTTCTCCACTGCATTCTCAAAAACGACAGTGGATTCACTGTCTTTTGAGAATCCTGAAACATCTTTACCTTCATCATCAGAATTAACCACAGCACAGCACCTTCATTGCTTTTTCTAGAAAGGCGACGCAGCACATTGGAGATTGCTAGTTGCTACAGTGCTTTTCACCTAAACAAAATTTTTAAAAGCCACTGCCTTCAACCACACCTAGAGTCTTCTAATCGACATCCAACTTATTGATAGATGTGCTTCGGTAAGCTTCCATCCCAGGATCCTTTGTTCCATCAAATACAGGCTCCAAATTTTGGTCCTCACTTGGATCATATGTTGTTTGATTCACCTACGTAAGTTGGATTTTCATGTTTTGTAATTATTTGTCTCCAATAACTTTACAACTTGATATATCTCTAAGTCCCACATCAATCAAAGATTAAAATAAGAAAATAGTGAATATTTATAAAAATAAAAGTGAATGTTAAGTTATAATATAATTCTAATATGTTATTTTTATTATAATTTATTAACTTAAATTTTAATTATTGACTTTTATTAAAATTTAATTAAAATATATATTAATATATTATAATAAATCAATAATTATACTTATTATTATAATAATATATATTATATTATATATAATTAAATAAATTAAATTAGCTCAGCCTAAAATATTATAACTTTTCATTTTTTTTTAATTAGGTTTTTTTAAAAAATCTTAGTCTAATTTTTTTAGTAAACAGGCCAGATCAAGCCTCAAGTAAGCTAAGTCTAAGCCATAAGTCTCTGACAAACAATTTAATCTATTTCTACCCCTACTCAGTAATGTACTAAGAGAAAATGTATTGTATATTTAGTTCTATATTAATATGTTCAAACATCTATTTTTCTAAAAGAAAAGTTTAGTGGACTGGCGAATGGGGCAGGCTAATGCGAATCCATTTAAGAGATGAGTTGTTTTTTTATTTAGTGGGTTAGTCTTAACCCTACATGGGGTGGGTTAGTCAGCTCATATAAGAAGTATGTTTTTTTATCTTGTGGACTTTTTAACCCTGACTCATGTACGCAAATGCTAGGTGGGGTGGGTTGGTCCATATTGATAGTTGTGCGGATGAGTATTGTCACATTGTTTGATAAATGAGTAATACTGAACAATTGCCCATGCTAATCTTTTTGTAATCCTACTTAGACACCATAAAAATTATTCCTATAATTATTTGATTTCATGTAACCATGATAGGCAAAATCGAGGCAAATTGCTTGTGATGAAGATTATTTCCCAACATGATGCCTTGAGTTATTAAATTTTGGTCATGTGATAATGATGGATACTTCAATTGGTAGAATTGAATTGGGTTTGGCTCTTCCTATAGGTCATATATATTATTGTAAAATTTAGAATAAGGTAACCTCTTATTTCCGTAAACTTTTGTATACAAAAAAAAAAATGGTATGTGAACTGGAGTAGAGATTTTATATATTTATATGAATTGTAAATATATGTAAACGTTGAGCTTTGACTAGCTCATCTTTAATTTTAAAGGAGAGAAAACACAAATTATGTCATTAATTCTGAATATTTGTAAACGTTAAGCCAGAAGGTTGAATTGTGAAATGGCCTGTCGATCCATGTACTGAGGTTTTATGGCCTGGCCTGTTTAAAGTTAACGTGCATTTTCTTTCGGTTGTGCAGAGGTCCATTGTTTTAGACATGTAAAGGCCCATTGAGTTACTGACAAGTCTTTCTTTTATTTTTGGGTCTACACTTTACAAGTCCAACTAAAGCATCGTAGTCCTGGATTAACTCACTGGTTAACGGATCATGTTAATTCAACTAAAGCTTCAATAGGACCAAAAAAAGAACTTATGCTTCAATAAATGGGAATGGACTAACGAACACAGCATAGTTAGGCCCAGCAAGAACATTATACATAACCTTCTTTTGTTCAAAATATATATAACTTTCTTCAAATAAACTTTGATATAAAGTTATGTTATTATAATTTCAATTTCCAAATTTAAGTAAGTAACTTCTTACATTCACAAAAATGTGCAAATCACCCCTTTTCTCAGTAATTCACCCAAATGTATAACGAAATTGTGTACGTGACGCTGACACATATGTAATTATCAAATTCTAAAATTTAAAAAAAAATTCTCGTGATAGTCTTCCACTTTCTTTCATAATTTCTCAAATTTTTCTTTTATTTGAAGCTACGTCTCAATCTTCTCTCATTTGCATCCGGAAAGGGCTAAGCTTCAACCTTTGAGAACCTTATTTGAAGTTATTAACTTGAGACTTAATTAATCAATTGCATCTGGAAGTATTGATTAGATTTAAGCAACAGGGGAAAGAGAAGACGTTAATTGACATGTAGTTAGAGCTAGAAGTGAGTCGACTTGAGTCGAGTTAGACTTAATTCAAGCTCGATTTATTTGTAAATTAATCTATTTTTTTAACTCAAACTTTGTTCATCTTAAAATCATAAGTTATTCAAATTTAATGTACCATTATCAAGTTTTATACTATTAAATATTTTGGGTTCCATGAATTAGATTTGAATTTGTAACTTAATAAAATCTTTTTTATATATATATTCAATTAAAAAATAATTTAGTCAAACTAAAAATAAAATTAAATATTAATATATATTAAATTAAATCATTACTCTTAAAAAATGCATATAATTTATATATCGAGATCGACTCATGAACTAATGAGTCCAATATGTAATAGCTCAAACTCAGCTTATTTGTAAGCAAGTCAAAAATTCTAATTCATTAACTTATTAACAAAACGAGCTGCGAGCAAGCTCATGAAATGACTCAACTCATTTCTAATCTTACATGTAGTCATTTAGCAAGTACGAATACAAATACGGAACATGAATGCAACATAATATCAATATGTAGATATGGTAAAATTTTTAAAAATAATTAAAAATTATAAAAATAAAAAGTATTTAAAAATATTAAAATATCTTATATGATACATATTCAATACGGTTGTCCTGATCATTTTAAAATATTGATTCTACATAATTAGCCATATTGCTTTTTTTCCTTCTTTGTTTTCCAGTTATCTCTGCCAATAATATTTAATACTCACATTATATTTACATGTATATTATAATGATTTAATTCCTGTAAAAAATTAATTTGAATGTATTGTTAATATAAATTTTTTTATATTATCATTTAATCATATATTATTATGTTATCGAAATATTTGATTCTCAAAATAATCACTTCATAAATTACATATACGGTGATATATGATTAATTGATTATATAAAATTTTTTATATTAATAGTACATCAAAATTAAACTCATTATAATTTCTCAATTTGAATTGACTTAACGGGTATGACTGAACAATATCCATAAAAAGGTTTTTAATTTAATTTTTGTTAGTAGTCTTTTGTTGATACCTCTGACATATCTTAATTTTAGAATGAGCAACTTTCTATTCCTCAAACTTTAATTACAAAAAAACGTATATTACAATATTTTTGTAAGCTTTTGTATAATAAATTAAGTTCTTAGTTTTTTTTTCTTTTTAATTTTGATGGTTTGATGATATTATGTAAAGGAAAGAAGTTATCCAGTTTGATACACTTTCATATTAGTTGCTCGTTTTAAATTTACTTCTATCAGTCTGTATATGTTTAATTTTAGACGTCTTGACAACTAATATATTAATTTGAATAAATTGAACAATTTTGTGGCTTCTCTTATTCACTATGATTCTTGATTTATTTTATATATATATCTTAGGGAGGGATTTCACTTAGACGTCTAACCATATACTGAGAGATTAGTCTCTTATATATATATATATATATATATATATATATATATATATATATGAATTTGTTCTTGCTTCGTTTCGTCATCCCACCCAATGAATCATTAAGATTTTTTTTAATAAAATCTTAGGTATTTACAGGTTCCTTCGTTCTCATCGCCTCTCAATTAATTGTTAGGTCTGAATTCTACAACAGAGCCTCTCTAATAAAATTTTAAATAAGATTTTCCTTTTTCTTGAATCAACCTTCTCAATTTTTATTATCTTGTGGCTCTTGATTTGTTTGTTCTAGGAATATATTCATCTATATGAGTATTAATGAATATTGATGCTTTATTACACTATCTTTTTTGAGATGACCCATAGACCTTTACATATTAGAATTCTATATCATTGATATTCTTTTTCTCTCTTTCTTTCACCCCTTCACTTATCCGTATATTCTTATTGCTTTACAACTCATAATCGATTCGTTTTTATTTCTTTTTTATACAATATTTCAGTTGCTATAATTATATCACTAATATATCACATCTCTATTTATAAAACGGTATTCCTGTAGCAATTGGGATTATGGATTTTCAGTTTATGGGGGGTAGTATGGGATCCGTAGTAGGTGAGAAAATCACCCGTTTGGTCGAATATGCTACCAATCAACTTTTACCTCTTATTCTAGTATGCGCGTCCGGAGGAGCACGTATGCAAGAAGGAAGTTTGAGCTTGATGCAAATGGCTAAAATATCTTCTGCTTTATATTATTATCAAAGAAGTAAAAAGTTATTCTATGTATCTATCCTTACATCTCCTACTACTGGTGGGGTGACAGCTAGTTTTGGCATGTTGGGGGATATCATTATTGCCGAACCCAATGCTTACATTGCATTTGCGGGTAAAAGAGTAGTTGAACAAACGTTGAATAAGACAGTACCCGAAGGTTCACAAGCGGCTGAATATTTATTCCATAAGGGCTTATTTGATTCAATTGTACCGCGTAATCCTTTAAAGGGGGTTCTGAGTGAGTTATTTCAGCTCCATGCTTTCTTTCCTTTGACTCAAAATGAAAAATCAAGAAGAGCCTAAAATGATTTTTAAATTCTTTTTTTTGTGCTGTGGCGAGTGAGTAGTTATTTATTAATTTATTATTTTATTAATATTCTTTATAATTTTGTATTTTATTATTTATTTTTTATATTCTATACTCATTTATACTCATTATATATATATTCACTTAGCTATACTTAGTATAAATTTTCAAATATACTTAGTATAAGTATATATGAATTCTAGTGATTATAGACTATCTTTATAAGAATATAAGAATAATAAAAATATGAAATTACAAAAATTTGAGTATAACAATAAAAAAAAAAAAATAACAGGTACAATTATTAAACCGAGGTACCCATTCTATGATAAACTTACCCTCCATTTTTGTGTCTTTAGTGGGCCTAGTATTTCCGGCAATTGCAATGGCTTCTTTATTTCTTCATATTCAAAAAAACAAGATTTTTTAGATACGGGCAGTAGGGACAAATCTCATATATTTTTTTTTAGCTCTGGAAGCAATTCGATGAATTACTCCTAAAGGTTTACATCAAAAGAGTGCTAGTTGATGAAAGTTACTTCGGAAACAAAGAAAAGTAAAGTCAAATTCATTTTCATTTGCTTGGGTTATTTATTCTCCCAATTCCAATAAAATAGAACTGGATCTAATATGAGTTGGCGATCAGAACGTATATGGATAGAACTTATAAGGGGGTCTCGAAAAACAAGTAATTTCTGCTGGGCCTTTATCCTTTTTTTAGGTTCATTAGGGTTCTTATTGGTTGGAACTTCCAGTTATCTTGGTAGGAATTTTTTATCTTTATTTCCGTCTCAGCAAATTCCTTTTTTTCCACAAGGGATCGTGATGTTTTTCTATGGAATCGCGGGTCTCTTTATTAGTTCTTATTTGTGGTGTACAATTTCGTGGAATGTAGGTAGTGGTTATGATCGATTCGATAGAAAAGAGGGAGTAGTGTGTATTTTTCGTTGGGGATTTCCTGGAAAAAATCGTCGTATTATTCTCCGATTCCTTATGAAAGATATTCAGTCCATCAGAATAGAAGTTAAAGAGGGTATTTATACTCGTCGTATCCTTTATATGGAAATCATAGGACAGGGGGCCATTCCCTTGACTCGTATTGACGAGAATTTGACTCCACGAGAAATTGAACAAAAAGCTGCAGAATTGGCCTATTTCTTGCGTGTACCAATTGAAGTATTTTGAAAAAAAAGATTTGATGAACAAGAATTGCTTCGTGCTACTAGCCATCAAACCTTAGCCTCCCACAAATAGCTACACTAAATTAGATTAAAACTTCCTATTTATTAACCTAGCTTTTCTTTTTCCTTTACCTTCCAATCATCAAGTTCAAACGGTTTTGATTTTTTTGCTTTCCAACCATCACAAATTGAATGCAGAAATTATTACAAATTGAATGGTAATGGTATCTCAGGCAGAATAAAAGGAAAAGAAAATTCAAAGGAGGGAGGAATCATAGACAGACAAACAATGCCCTCATACGAAGAAATTCTCAACCTTTACACAGAGCCACCTCCAACTATTCATCTTCATCTTCAACCTTCACTTCCAGCACCTTCATCTTCAACCCACAAGACCCGTTACTCACTGCCTCCATCTTTACCTTCCTCACTTTCACTTCGCCTCCATCTTTACCTTCCTTACCTCCATCCCACCCACGCCATAAACAACCATCATCTTCAACCCACTCTTCAAACCCATCATCTTCAACCTCTATAACAATCACCCACAAACCCCAAAAACCACCTCTCAAGATCTCTAACGAACCCAACAACCGGATCCAACCACCGCCGCCCTACAACCAACACCCAAAGTGGCCTAACGTCCCGCTCCTCCGCCGTCAACCTCGCATGAGTAGCGCCCACTCGCAGAACCGCGACCCACCACGCCTTCCTCGAACCTGAGCCGCCAAAGAGCCCAGTAACCCGAGCCTCTGGCCCCTGACCCGCGTCGCACCCAGCGCCCAGAGCCGACTCCTATCCTGTCGTCTCCGCTGCGCCTCCCACGAACCCAGATCTGGTCGAATCTGTACCTGTCCGGCCCAACATCGCGACCCCGTTGCTCACCGCGCCTTGCTCAATCCTTAGCGACCCGCTGTTGAACTGGTCACCGGCCCCCGACCCGCGTCATAACCCCTCTCTGCACCGCTTGCTCCAGATCTAGTCGCTCGTCCAGTCGTGCCGCACTTGGCCACCGTTCCTGTCGCCTTCCATGCCGTCGTCTGCTCTGCTAGTGGTGGGCGACCTTCCTTCTTCTCCGTTTCGTTTCATGTTCCAGAACCATGGTCTTTTTTTTTTGCTTCGTTATTTCTTTTCAGTTTTTACTTGTTAAAAAAGAGATGGTTATTGATCCGTTAATCTGATAAAAAATGAAAGTATATATAAAGAAAAGTTTTACTAAAATAAAAATAAGAGAAAATAAAAAATATATTTTGAATTTAATTGCTTGTGTCATTTAATTTTTTCTCTTAGTGCTTATTTTATTTAATGGTATATTTTATGTTATGTCTTGTGATTGGAAAAGTAAGCTACAAAAATTAAAAAGAAAAAAGAAAAAAAGAAATAAAAAGTAAAAAGGGTGAAGAAAGTAAAAATACATATATTACAAGTTTAGTTTAGAATGTTTCATGTTCTGTTTTGATTGGTTAATTTGGGCTTTAATTTTCTATTGGTGTTTTGAATTTTACATGTTTATTATATTCTCATTGTTGTCATTCATATTTGTGTCAAATAAATCTAAAATATGGGATAAGATTTCCGACGACGAAATAATCAAGATTAGTTGCGATAGTGGTAACATCTTGACTTTCTTGAGGTGAGGAGGAATTTTATGGTTTTGCTAAGAGCGTTGGCGAGATTATAACAATCTCCAATAAAATAATCTTATTCCGTATCACTCCCCTTGTAATAATATCATTATGCATTTGTACTTGTTCTTTAATTTTATTTATTTATTTTTGAATTAATGTGTTAATCAAATAATTTTCAATTGCCGATGACGGAAAAATTGAGAGAGGATCTAATGTCTCGTATGAATGCGCTAAGATCAAATATACTCTTTGCGATAATCTTGAGGTTTTATATTGAATTTTGCCAAGAACGCCTAGAAATGTGACCTAAGCGCTTGTGCCACAACATAAATCTAATCCTCACACTAAATTAAAACAATTTCATAAATTGAATTACAACCTTTTTTTTTAACAAACAAATTTTTTTTTTGTAAAATAAAAATCCTCGAATAAAAGTGAACAATTTTATACAATTTCAACATCATGATGGCGGTGAATTAAAGTTTTATTTTTCATGAAGACATTTTTTGAAAATTACTACAAAAAATCTCATTGTACCTAAAAATATTTTTCTTGATTATAAATGAGATTTTATTTGGTCATTTACTTTAAAAAAACATTTTCTTACTTTAAACGAATTTTTTTTACCTGGTTTCCCAATTAAAATTTATTCATTGAAATAGTGTTTTATTTGGCCATTTATTTTAAAAGTTACTTCTCTTCAAAAAAAATAAAATTTTGATTCACCACTTTTATATAATATATTGTAAACTTAGAATTTGTTCTAAAATAATGGTTATTTGGTCACCCATTTCGTACTCTCTTAGTCATTTATCATTCTTGATATTATGCTTGACAAAATGGGATATATCAAAATAAAAATAAAAATATTTTTTTTATTTTTTATAAAGGACTAATTTAATTAATATTGCAAATAACTTTAGATTAAACAGTAATTTGAATCATTCAATATTCTTAGAACGGACGGTGCAGGGTGCTAACACCTTCCCTACCCGTAATCAACCCCCGAACCATGAACTCTGAAATGTAGACCATCTCTCAGGTGTCCAATTGCACCATTCTATTTAGTGGATAAAGCGATTGGTGGTGACTCCCAACACGCCGATATCTTTTCCTCCCTCTTTCTTTTTATTTTCGCGACGCCCTTCGGGACGATTGCAACAATGGTAAAGTAGCTCCGAGGTAGGGAACTACTCCTTTGATGAGTGTTGCAATGGCTCTATTTGTGATATTTCTATCTATTATTTTGGAGATTTATAATTCGTTCATTTTACTAGACAGAATTTCTATGAATTAGATTCACAAGAACAAACTAACTAACTTTCAATAGAAAGTAAAGTTAAGCATTTAGGTCTTTGATTTTTAGCCTATTCCTTTTTTATTTGGTAGTTCGACCATAGAATTTCTTTGTTTCTGTATTTCTGAAATATAAGTGTGTGGCTTGTTATAAATGATCCTATTGATAGTACAGAACATAAAATAGATCTATCATCTTGATAGAGATGATTTTATCCCATCAAATATTTATTCTAGTATCTGGAGCACAGAATATAGAAAATAGATTCTAAAGTATTAGAACTATGATTCATACTTAATATTTAGACCTCCAAGTGGTTGGGCCCACACCGTCTCTCACACACATTAATATTAAGTGTCTGGACTTAAAAATCTTTTTCAAAGAGTTAGAAGCTATTAAGCACGGACACACCGTTGTTGAGGCGTGTCTGCGTGTCGGACACGTGTCCGTGTCAGATACATGGAGACACCTGTATGACACATGTATCCTGCATGTCAGAATGTGTCTGATTAAAAAGATTATTTTTTTCAATTTGGACACGTTTCGGACACATTTGGATACGTCTCTGACACGTTTGGACACATCTAAGACACGACTTGAACACGATCCATTAATATATTTTTTAAATATTTTCCATGATTAACGTTCAATTAGTAAGTCCGTAACCCACCCAAGCTCAATCACATAACTAATGTCCCAAGTCACTATTTTCACACATCAGTATTTTAAGTTTTATCTTTTCATACATCATTATTAGACTTTTAAGTTTTATCTTTTCACATACCACTATTTTTATATGTTCCTTCTACCTTTATTTGTATCAAATTGTTTACTTCGTCGTCACTGAAGCTTGTTTCATACTAATATTCCCTCTAGTTAATTTTTTTTATGCACATGTACTCATTCATAGTTAGTTCTATTAGGATAAGTTGATTTCAGAGATTTTTAAAATATATCAATAGAAATTATGCTCCATATTTTTTAAAGGGAACTTATTAGGTAGCAAATATTAGTACGTATGACATATATTAAGATATTATAAATCTTCAAGTTTATAAAAAATGATATTAATGAATTATGAATTTTTTACTTAAATTTTGTAATTATATATATATATATGCCGTGTCCTATAATTTTTGAATTTAGTGTGTCTCTGTCTGTGTCGTGTCCGTGTCCGTGTTTCATATGTTAGAAGTTAACTTCTAATAAATCGAAAGATTTTGATTCTTTAAAATCGCCACCGCTTATCTTTATTTTGATCAAAGGACAAACATTTTTTTGAATTTTTTTCATTATATCTATTCATTGAATATGTGATGATCCCGTAGTTCTGACTCAAGGAATTTTTGAGTTTAGATTAAAGGTTTTTTTTTCAATCATCATGGTCCCGGTATGAATCTGAGGTTTTTTTTTTAATTGATTTATAGGGTCTTAACAAGAGAATTCATATCAATAAGAATAATAAAGAAGATAAGTAATTCGACTCATTTACATCCAAATCATGAATGTTTATATATATATATATATATATATATATATATATATATATATATATATATATATATATCTAGTAATGAGGAGGTTTTATTGTGAAAGAAAGTAAGAAAAGTATTTATTATAAGAGATAAAAAAGGTAAATCTTAACCACTTGGATCTTATATGAATGATCAAAATTAAAACATAAATATACATGACTTTTTTTAAGTGATCATATGAACTTTAAGTAACTTTTAATCTTGACCATCTATATATATATAATTATATATCAAAATTTACTTCTTTTTCTCACCCTCTCACAATAAACTCCTTATTAGATATGTTCATATATATATATATATATATATTAATGCGAAGAGATATGTTGTATATATTAATCCAGGTTGCTCTACGGAACAATAACTATTACCTTTGGTTAGATTTTTTTTTTTTTAGGCTATAGCAAAACTGACTCCACTTCATTTGTCATGACCAAGCTTGCATCTATATTCACAGTAACATATTTTTGATCAATCATTTAATTGATTTGGTGGGTTCTATATTGTTTATGCCTAACATTGTACGGGCACATAAATATAATTTAATTTGGAGTAAATGAAGGTTTACTCTATAATTAGACGAAACATTCAAATTATAACATATCTGGTGTTGTGAAATGACTAATACCTATCCCACGGTTAGCAAGTCAAGTTTGGGAAAAGTTTGGAAATTTTTGACGACCTTAAAATGAAACACAAAAGAAAGGTAACTCCACAATGCACACTCACTTCACTTGTCATGCCTTTGGCCATCGTGTATGTTTGAGAAATGACAGACAGAAAATATCAGACACAGAAAAATTTAATGAAGAAGAAGCAGGGAGTGGTGTGCCCAATTGAAGGACACATTTCACAATTAATGGGCAATGGTCCTCGTTCTTCAGTTCACTGTCCAGAGGCAGAGGCAGAGAGGCATGCCCTGCGGGGCCATTTCCTTCGTCCTTCTGTGCTTGCCAGTTTGCCTTTCTGCGTTACTGCACGAACTATATATCTCAAATTCAACCAAAATATCTTGTGAGATAGAGAAATATTGATAATAATAACTTTTTTTTTGGGTGCAGATTGATAATAATAACTAAATATAATTAGAGGATGACTATGAAATATTTAGGGCCTAATATGCATGCACAATTCCAAAATCCGGGTTTTATATTTTTAAATATTTTTATGTTACATTGATATCTTTTTCTCTTTTTTAGTTACTGGATAAGAATTGGTGTCTTTTAAAATTTTCTTCTACTTACATATTTTTCATAAAAATGATACAAGAATTTTTCACAAAACAATAAAATTTAAAACTCGTTTGTTCGAGATCGTAAATGACTCCCCAATACATTATTTAACTAATTATATGCTGTTGGAAAATATGTAAATTTTGGGGCTATTCCTAGTAGTCAACAGGAATTTTCAAATAGGCCAATTGAATCCTCAAATTATTGAGAAGATAAAACTCGGTTCTTTCATCTATTTTTCTTAACTATTTTCATTAATCAAGTGTAGGAGTGTCCGAATAGTGGGTTGTACGGGTTTTGTAGTAATTTTATACTTGATCTATTTAGTAAATTAATAGGTTAGGTTGATGAAGTTTTTTTTTTCAACTTGACTCAATTCAGTCCGCTTAAAAGTAGGTTGAATTGAATCAAATATATGAGTTCGATACATATTAAAAAAATTCTCATATTAAAATAAATGTCAAAATATAAAATTAAAAATTATTACACATATTACATCTTAATTAAAAATTATCAATATTTCAAATAAACTAAAAGTCATATAACTAGTCTTAAACAAATATAATAAGTCTCAAACAAGATAAATAAACATAACAAGTTTTACTAAATTAACATAAGTCTGAAATAAATTAAAATAAGCTAACAAGTCACAAAAATCATAACCAACAAGTTACATTAGCCAACTAAATTCAATATCATCAAATATATTGTATATATTGACATAATTATTTATTTTATTCTCAATTTTCTTAACATACTATTTGTTATTCAAGCGATCTATTAGACTTTCATCACAATAGTCTATTAAATACTTTATGAATTTCTCATATATATTTTCTTGATTGGTCTCTTCCTCAATGTGATCATGTAACCAAAATACTTACACCTAAACTTAATTGTCACTATAAAAAAAGTCAAAGAAAAACAACTTGAAATGCCACAATTGCAAAGTGACTTTTTTTTTAAAAAAGAAGTTACTTAGATGGGTTAAATTTGTACAAGTTGACACTTTTCTGTTGATATCCAATTTTGTCCATAAAATTTCTTTTAATATTTGATCAAAGACTAATAATCTTGTGTTAATTGATGCTTAATTACTTTGTTTTACACTTTGTTTTTATGGTAAAAATAAAAAAATATAAAATATAAAAATAAAAATAAAAATAGATAATAGTGAAACAGAGAGGATAGGTCCGGATGTTTTTTCTCACCGCCCATGCACTACTTGCACTACACAACACACACTCTACTACAACAACTCCGACACAATTACTCAATCATATACCAACTCCGACACAATTACTCAATCATGCACCCACTCCCACATAATTACCCAATCATGCATCCACTCACTCACCCATTGCATGCACCGACATACTCCACTCACTCACGTATAGTCTCACTTTTTAAATACCATACCTCCTCTTCTCCATCGGCACTCAACCGGGGAGCTTGCACCATCTTCCAATTTTTTTCCTTTCTCACATTCAGCCGTTCACCATCACTCAAACCTGACTTTGGCTCTCACAAAAATCTCCACCATCATCTTCAATTACTTAACCAAAACCGATTCCTTAACCTTCATCACCACCACTACCTTACGGGATTACCATCACAGGCTCCCCTTTCCTTCAACCTTGTAATTCCACCTTTCTCCACACTGAGCAGCAATCACCCAGCTTGCTAGTCACCACCTCTATATCCATATAAGTTTCTCATTAAGCAATAACTCAGAATCATGCCCAACCCCATCTCATCTTATCTCAAGTCCTAGCAAAAGAATCCATCAACACCAAAAATTCCTCATATCTTCATCCCACCCAAACTAAACCCGACATCTCTACCAACATATATCCACACGAACCCAAAGAAAGCTCCCCGCATATCCATCATCACATAACCACACTCCGCCATCAACCACCATCCAAGCACAACCATAAGCTCCACCGAAACCCCATCTTCAACCTTCAACCACCACATCATCTTTCCCATTCACGACCGAACTTCAACCCACCACCACAATCACCAAAATCATTATCTCCACTCCCAAACAGTAAGCCTAATCAGGACCACCGTGACCCCTTCATCATCTTCATCCTAAAACCACCACCGGATAACCCTCTACCATAGCAAATCGCAAGTCTTCTTCTCCACCGTGACCCCGATTGCAAAATAAGAGCGATATCTTTCACCCATGGAGTCCTTGCCTATCCGACCACCGCCCTGCGTCCTCACCCCAAACTCGCGTCCTCTCTCCCCCAGCAACTGCTCCTCCACCCATCTCACCTCCCATTCACGGCTTTCACCTCCAAACACCATCGTCTTCACCGCCCGAACCCGCAAGCTGCCACCCCGAGTCACTTGAACTGGGACCACGCCTCAGATCCGGCCGTCGAACCAGAAGCCACCCACCAAGGTCTGGCCTAGCCCCTCACAACTAGCACGCCGCTCCCCTCTCCCGTCGCCGCTGCACCTCTTGCGAGCCCAGATCCAGCCAGATCTATACCGAGATTCGATCCTAGCACCCGCACCGCGAACCAGCTCCGACGCAGATTCCAAATCCGCCGTACTCTCTTCACGCGCCATCACCTCGCCGTTAGCATCCCTTGTTGCAGCTTCTCTTCCTTCCAATGAAAGTGAGGAGTATTTGAGGTAAGCCAGGAGGTATTTTGGGCTATGGTTCAGTTTTTATGTTGCTGAATTAAAATAAAAATAATAATAAAAGGTAAAAACTGGATTTTGGGCCATTAATGCACTAACCCATCATGTTGGATCAAGTCTGCCATTGTTTAAAATGCTATGAGTTTTTTTTTTTATTTTTTTGTGGATATTTGGGCCTAATTTAGTTAAGTTTAATCAACTAGACAAAAATAAAAATAAAAATTTGGTGAACCTGTTAGTTTTTAGAAAGCAAAAAAAAAAAGAAAAGAAAGAAAATATACATTATGGATCAATGATTTTTTTTAAGCATAAGAAAAAATAAAAAAATATATCTTAAATTAAAATCAACTCATTCACAATCATTTTCTAAAGAACTACGTGACTTTGAGTTCCCCATTGCACCAGGGGATACGTAGGAGCAGAAATTTATTTCTGTCAAGCCAAAAAAAACAAATTTTCACAATTTTGTTATTCCCTTTCTTTTTTAAAAAATAAAAAAAAATATAAAGTCTTTTTATAAAAAGGGTAAAAATAAATATATTTGATATTATTAAATTTTGCACAACTAATATAAGGTACCGTTCCTAGAATGGGCAGTGCAGGGTGCTAACACCTTCCTTACCTGTAATCGACTCTCGAATCCAAACTTATTTTTTCAAAAAAGACTAGTTTTCCTATTTTAAGGGTTTTTCTAATGTTTTCCCAATTTAAATAAACATTGGTGGCGACTCCATTGATTTTAAAAGCGAAATATTTTTTTCGGTCGTCCCGTCACGATCCCGGTTGCGACAGATGGCGACTCCACTGGGGATAATGAGAGAGTCAGGCCTGTTGTTGTTAGTTGTGTAAATTTTTAATAATCTTTTATTTATTTATTTTACCCTCTTTGTCTTTGTTTTTGTTTTCTTATTTGTTTGTAAATGTATTTTATTTAGTACTTTTATGTAAATATCTGATAACATTATTTCATGTATATTGTGACTTGTATATATATTTTGTACTTAATTGTTAAAACCCTAGGGTAGACGATTGCTGGCTGGTTGTTGTACATATGTTTTTGTAGGTTGAGGGTAATTTTGTCTTTTTAATCTTTTGTACATATGCTCCTACACACACATCACTATCACTTCACACACAAGCTCTACTCCCGAGCTCAGTACCTTGTAGGCTTAGATAGAGGGCGAAGTAGTGTTGCTTTGTGAGACCTTTGGTCTCCGATCAGGCACATGAAAACCCCTCACTCAAATTGAACTCTTTCCGCTTGTAACCTATCATGGGTGAGGATGGAGGACTCTTGCTAGCCAAGTATTGGTGACAGTAAGAGGCAATTTGGGGACCTTTTGTCTGATAAGGGTCTAGAACCAAAGCTATCACTTGTAGATATAACCTTAGAGCTACCGTCGTTCATAGAACCCATCCTGCTAAACGGGTACCAAGATTAGGTACCCCTTTTCCTCTAACACATGAGGAATTTCTGTTTGTCTTTTATTTTAGTTGCTAACTTTTTTTTTGTTATTTTCTTTTACCTTGCATTTGCATGTGTGATTCAATACTGTGAAGATATCGATAAACCTCGAGCATGGATAAAGGAAAAGCAGCTATAATGTCCGAGGTTGCAGAGAGTATTCGGGCTGTCAGTGAAGAGTCTGCAAGAATCCAAGCCAAGGAAGGAAATAGTTCGCGTCACGGGGATGCTCCTTTACAAGGGAGCAGCTATAATGCCATGACTTTGAGCAAAATGACCTAAGGAGGCTCCGTAATGTGTGGTGTAGTATGAGAAGACAAGAAGAGTTCAATGACAAGTATGGAGATATTGCAGCTCTCATGTTCATCACCCCTGACCTCCAAATGTTAAAAGCTATGCTTCATTTTTGGGACCCCTCCTATCGGTGTTATACTTTCCAACAATTTGACTTGGTGCCAACGATTGAGGAGTATGCTAAGCTTCTTAATAGAGAAGACATGCCCAAGGACAAAGTGTACTCGCATGACCCCAAGAAGACACCAAGAAGGATGCTGTCCAAATTGATAGGTATTCATGCCAATGAATTGGATAAGTACATGATGGATGGAGGACGAAGTCTGGATTCAGAGTTTTTGCTTAGGATGGTTGAAGCTCAAGTTGATCAAGGTTTTGGTTTGGTAGCACTAGCCCTCGCTATTTATGGGTTAGTAATCTTCCCGAGATGGAAAAATCAGATAGATGGACATGTGATCAATTTGTTTGAGCAGATCGAGCATGGGGTACACCCAGCCCCACCAATTTTAGCTGAGACAATTCGATCCCTGAATTATTGTCGAGTCCATCAGAAAGGAAGATTTTGGGGATGTGCACCTTTGCTTGCAGTATAGATGCTTAGTCATATGCCAACCCTGAAGTGCTTTAACCATCCAGAAGTTGATCTAAAACAGTATGTCATACCTAAGCACCCGCTCTATCTATATGGTCGTGACAATTGGCCTCACAGAACTCCTACGATGAGGCAATGGATCAATTTTTTCATGGAAATAAAAGAGGCGGTTTGGAGGGCCAAGTGGTTTCTCTTCACTTATACTATATATAGATGTGGAAGCAAACCATGGGTTCCACTTATTGGCCCATGGGGAGTGGTCGGCTATGCTCCAGCTATGGCCCGAAGACAGATGGCTTCCTTGCAATTCGTTCCTATGACTCATGGATTGTCAACATTTGAATTCTCATATGGTGATGAAGGAGTTGACCACAAGATCAAAGAAGTCATTGAAGATTGGAAGAATGCGAGAAGCGTGAAGCCCGGTCTCCCCTCATCTGAAACAACAAAAGATTATCCATTTTGGCAAGCTAATAGGAAGAAAGGGTTCCTTGCTCCTAAGGTACAAAGCCTGGAGCCACCAATGCACCAGTTTAATGAACCCAAAGACTACCACGCTGAAGCAGAAGGTCGGTATGAAAGCATTTATCAGCAGTGGGCCGTCGAGAGAAGAACCTTAATGACTCAACTTGACACCGCAATAAGGAGAACACAAAGTCAAGAACAGGAAGCAGTCTCTAAAGAGATTGAGATAAAGAAGCTAAGGGAGACTTGTCAAGTCCTCGAGGCAATTATTCAAAGGAAAAATGGTCAATTCGAGGAGTTCAAGGCTGAATTTGAAATCTTGAATCAGCAGTTGAAAGACCATGTTGAACGGCCTGCTTCCTTAGAGAATAAGAAGAATAAACTAGAGAATGATGTTATTCTCTTGACTGATGAAAAAGATTTCTACCTTAATGCGAGTCGAGATATGGAGCGGAAAGCCAAAGTGGTAATTAACAATGTGAGGGAGATCTCTAATCGATTGAGGAAAAGAGCAAGAGAGATTCTCGACGTGGAAGTTAAGTTGATGCCAGGAGAAACTCAGGAGCTTTTGACTCAAGTTAGGAAGGATTTCAACTTCCTCGGCAGATTTCATTGAAGAAAACTTCGAGAATTAGTTTTTGGGAGTACTTATGTAATATTCCTCGGTTTTAATGGAAATATTGAGTTAGCCTTATTCATTCTGTCTTGTTTTATAAAGCTAATGTCTCAATCTTTAGATATATAAGACAAGTTGTAAAGGCTAACTCTCTATGGCCTCAAAGCTTTTCTTTTTGAATGAACGAGGTTTATCGATATCGTTTGCTGCTTTGGATCATGTCTTTACATGTATAATTTTATTTTTGTTTGCATTTTTTTTCTCATGCTTCTAATAATAACAAATAATGAATATAGAAAAAAACTGTCTCTACGACATCCTTATAGGACTCGTTCCCAAGCTAGGATCATGGATGAAATAGAACAAACTCAAGAATTGAAGGATGAAGTGAATCAACTAAGAGAGCAAATGTCTAAGATGATGGAGATGCTACAGTCCATGGAAAATAGAAGGAACATAGATGGGAATCCCTCAGTGGTAAACGAAGGACATCCGGCCACGCCTCTTCACCCGCCCGGTTTCACTTCAATTCCTCTATAATACCAAGGCTTTAATCCTCAAGGGGTTGTGATGCCACTCACCATTTATCCAAACAACACCACTCAACCCTCGATCACCAGTTCGCAGGAAAACCAGGTGCCATCATTCCCACCATATGGTCTCCCCCCAGGATATGTATCACCATTAGCCGCCAACCCTCTTGATAATACCACCCCAGCGGTAACACCAACTTCAAACCCGCTAAACACTTCTCAAACCCAAGTCACTCAGCCAAATGTCAGTGAAGCCATGCCAACACAGCACCCATTCCCTTTCTTTATCCCACCATATGGTCTCCCTTCTGGATTTGTACCATCACAGACCTCCAACCCCTCTGATGGCAACATGCCTGCTTCAAATTCATTAAGCACAGCCCAACCGCATGCTCATTATCCTGGTGCTAGTGGAATCCCACCTGTGCAACATCTTGTTCCTACTTTCATGCCACAATATCCAACGAATTCTTCTGCTGAAAATCCTTAGTCCAAAGAGAAGTTTGAAATTCTTGAAGAGAGACTACGAGCCATAGAAGGAGCAAGTGGCTATGGTCTTTTAGATACCTCAGAGCTCTATCTTGTCCCGGATGTGGTGATTCCCCCAAAGTTTAAAGTTCCAGATTTCAAAAAATATAAGGGAACTACTTGTCCAAAGAACCATCTAACCATGTATATCCGTAAGATGGCTTCTCATGCACATGATGACAAGTTGCTAATCCATTTCTTCCAAGACAGCTTAACTGGGGCAGCTTCAAATTGGTACACACATCTTGAGCGTGCCCATATAAGGAGTTTCAAGGATTTAGCTGATGCTTTCTTGAAGTAGTATAAGTATAACATCGATATGGCACCCGATAGATTACAATTGCAGAGTATGGCTAAGAAAGATGTTGAAACCTTTAAGGAATATGCTCAGCGGTGGAGAGAAACGGCTGCTCAGGTAGAGCCCCCATTGACAGAAAGAGAAATGGTGGCCACGTTCATCGACACTCTGCAATCACCCTTTTATGACAAAATGATAGGGAGTGTGTCATCAAATTTTTCGGACATGGTTATCATTGGAGAAAGAGTCGAGGGAGGAATGAGGAGTGGAAAGATAGTTGGAAGTTCAACAGGGACATTTAAAGCCAAGAGGCCCCCAACATGGAAGAAAAGAGAAGGAGAAACTCATGCTGTTACTTTTGATCAAAGAAGCTTTACCCAAGGGAAACATAACCGATCACCTAGCAATACTCAACCATCCTTCCAACCTCCCTACATACCTTATAACCCATACTTTGCTCATGTCTCCCAAGTTCCACATCCCCAACCTTACCACCCGTATGTTGCCAATGTTTCACAAGCTCATTACCCCCAGCCTCACCACCCAATGATACCTTACCGGACACCATCCCCCACTCAACACTAAACACCCTCTGCCTTACCGCCTCAAACAGCTCAACCATGGACCCAAAATCCAAACACAAACCAAAGAAGGCCACCAAATAACCAAGAAAGAAAGTTTGTCCACTTCGACCCAATCCCTATGACATACACTGAGTTACTACCCCAACTCATCCGTAACTCTCTTCTAGCCCCTTGCCCGATGAAGCCATTAGAACCCCCATACCCTAAAGGTTTTGACCCGAATGCCAAATGTGATTACCATGCGGGGGTCGTAGGGCATTCCACAGAGAATTGCAAAGCGCTGAAGTTTAAGGTGTAAGATCTAATCAACGCCAAATGGTTGAATTTCAAGCCAAATACCCCTAGTGTGGGCCACAACCCTTTGCCTAATCATGGGAATCCTACAGTTAATGTTATAGAGGAGTGCTCTGCCCAGCAGCTTATAAGACGAGTGGCAGATATCAAAACCCCTATGAGGGTCTTTTTTAAAGAACTATGCAAATCTGGGATGATGGAAGCTCGTATTAAAGAGAAAGGGGGCGACGAAGATGAAATAAGGTGCAATCTCCATGGGAATGTGGGACATTCTATTGAGGAATGTGGTGAGTTCATACAAATGCTCCAAGATCTAATGGACATGCAATTAGTGCAAATAGGTCATCTATGTGACAATGGCGGCATAAGTATGGTGGATGAGTGTGTTGTTCCACAATCGCAAGAAGATCAGGAAGCCATAAACCCTCTGGTCCCTTCTATTGCAAGTCCAGCTATCAAACCACTGGTTATCTATTACACTGAAGTTGCAGCTGCGCCATCTCCATGTGGCCCAAGGCCTATCACTATTCAAGTTCCTATCCCTTTTCCATTCAAAAACACAAAGGCAGTACCGTGGAATTATGATGTGCAAATCCTTGGAAGTAATCCCACAAATGATCAACCAAAAGTTTCATCTTGTCAGACCTCTGTTGTCACTAATATATCAGGGATCGGAGGGATGACACGAAGTGGTCGCATTTATACTCCGGAGGAGCTGCGAAAAGGGCAAGAAGAAGAAGAAATGAAAAGAAACTGTAAGGGGAAGAGCAAGGTGATCTGTTAATAATTTCAGCTCTTAAATATTCTTTGTTTGATCTAATTGGATTCCATATGTGCTTAATTATTGTCATTTAGCTAAGTTTCTGATTTGGAATTGTCTTTGGGATGTTTATTGTGAAACTTTGCTTAAATGTGGTTATAAACACTCATAAACGTATTGTGATTTTCAGGAAATCTATGAGTGATGGAGTCCATTGGTATTGAACTATTGAGAAGGGAGTTAAGAGACTTAAGGGAATCAGTATCAACTCCTAGAAGCAAAGGAAGAAGGGCATTCATGAAGAATCAAGGCTGGATTTGAAGAAAGTGATCAACACGGCCCGTGTCAAAGTACACGGGGTAGGCCGTGTACTCTTCTGACTTTGAAAACTGGAAGATTTGGACAACACGGCCCGTGTCAAATGACACGGGGTAGGCCGTGTATTTCTCTGACTTCACGAGGAAGTGTCAATTTCAAGCCTTAACCGAGAACACGACCCGTGTCATATGATACGGGGTGGGCCGTGTTCTTCTCTGACTTTGGAATAGCTGGAGATTTGACATCAGAATCAGACACGGGTTGGGCCGTGTAACATGACACGGCCCATGTCATCGGCTCAGAAGTTTAATTTCGTGTTTTAATGCTAAATTAGGTTCCCAAACCTATAAAATAGGGTTGCTTAGAGCCCTTAAACCTGATCTGGACAGAGAGAGCCGTCAAGGAAACTGAGAGAAACACGAAGACCAAGAAGGGGAAGGATTCGATTGAGGATTGGAGACTCGGATTTGAGCGATTAAAGATCAATCACTCTCAAGCCATGGAAACTAGTTTGATCTTTAGTTTTTCTTTTCTTCTTTTGTTCTGAACAATGTTTTCTTTTAATTCTTCTTCTGTTTTTGAATTTGCCATGTGTGGCTAAACTTTTTAATTGGTTAAGGGAGGATGAAACTCTAGTTTTGATTATGTGATTCTTGCATATTTCTTTATATCAATACAATTATGTTTTTATTCATATGTCTCTATTCTTAAATCGATATAAAGGTTTTTATATTCTTACCAAATTTCGAGAGTGGTAAAACTAGGATTGCTATGCGCGGTTGTGGTAATATGACTAGTGAGACATATGATCTAAGTAATTTAATCCCGGTGTGTGATTAGATCTTAGTGTGATTGGTTTTTTAATTCTTAATGCAATCATTAGGTAGTTGTAAGAGCGGTTGCTTTACAAATAACTAATGGTTAGGGTTTGATTTGAGCGGTTGCTGAATTAAGCAAAACTTAAGGAAAACAAGAGATTTATCTCACAATTACATAAGAACATAATTGATCATGTTGGTATAAAGAGTAAGTAAGTTAGCATAATCATATAAATCTAGTAGTGGATTCCATCTCTTAACCAATATCTTTAATTTGATAATTCAATTTGTGTTTACTGTTTTGGTTTAAGTTTAATTTCTTTTGTTAGTTTTAATTAACAAAACCCCCTTTTTTACTTTTTACTATTTTATTGTTCATCATATTTTAATTTAGGAATTGGATTAATAGTGTTAATTGAATTGGTTCTCTGTGGATCGACCCTTGCTTACTACAACTGGTTGCAAGGTTTTTATATTTTTGGTGGAACTTGGCAACTGTTTTTGATATTATATTTAATCACAATCCACATGACACCAAATTTTGGCGCCGTTGCCGGGGAACTAATTTTCCAATTGCGCGATTAATTTGTTTCCTATTTTATCTCTGTTTTTATTTTAATTTTAACAGTTTCAATTGTTCTCTTCAACTATCTTGCAGGTGTTCATGTCCGGTGAAGAGGTGAGCGAGCAATTGAGGAATTTAAGGCATTACTTTGAACAAATTAGCTCACAATTCACACCTGCTGACGTTGAAGCTGCCCGTCACATAGATCTTTCCAGTTTTGTGGCATCTGAGATATCTGAGCCACCTGAAGAAGAAGTGATGGCAGAAAATACATTAAGGATGTTGGGTGCTCCAGACTTAGACCACCAACCTCTGTGCATAGAAATTCCTGAGAATGAGGAGGCATTTGAGTTGAAATCTGGTCTAATTCATCTTTTGCCATCTTTCAATGGACTAGCCGGAGAAGATCCTAATAAACATCTGAAGGAAATCCATGTTGTGTGTTCTAGCATGAAGCCTGCGGGAATTTCGGTGGAGCAAGTCAAGCTGAGAGTTTTTCCGTTTTCCCTGAAGGATTTTGCAAAGGAGTGGCTGTACTACTTGCCATCCGGATCCATTCAGACATGGCAGGACATGGCTCGGGCTTTCCTAGACAGATATTTCCCTGCATCAAAGGCCGCAACCATTAGAAAAGAAATTTGTGGCATCCAACAAAGACATGGGGAATCACTTCATGAGTATTGGGAGAGATTTAAGAGATTGTGTGCTAGCTGCCCTCAGCATCAAATCAGTGAACAGCTTTTGATACAGTATTTTTATGAAGGTTTGCTACTGATGGACCGCAACATGATTGATGCTGCCAGTGGAGGAGCCTTGGTTGATAAGACTCCTCAAGAAGCTAGAAACTTGATATCTAGAATGACTGCGAACACTCAACAATTCTTCACTCGAAATGATACAGGAGTGAGAGCAGTTAAAGAGGCTGACACTACTAGTTTGCAGCATCAAATGACCCAGTTGACTACCATGGTTCAGAAGCTAATGGACAATGGGAAAGCACCAGTACAGGCATGTGGGATTTGTTGCTCTTCAGGACATCCCACTGATATGTGTCCCACTTTGCAAGAGGACACAAATGAAGAGGCCAAGGCAGTGGGGGGATTTTCTGGTCCATCCAAAAATTACAACCCCTACTCTAACACATATAATCCGGGGTGAAGAGATCATCCAAACTTTAGCTATGCAAAGCAGCCCCAAGCTCATGCTCAACCTCAAGCCTATGGTCCTCCGGGGTTTTAGCAAAGACAAGCACCCTTTCCTCTAAGGCAACCACAAGTTCAAGCTCCTAGGCAACCTGAGCCTTCGTTGGAAGAACTAGTGAGGCAAATGGCCACCAGTAATATTCAGTTTCAGCAAGAAACAAAGGCCACTATCAATACCTTGCAAAACCAAGTGGGACAGTTGGCCACTGAGATCAACAAGGTGCAAAGTCAGATTTCTGGGAAACTCCCCTCGCAGCCAGAGGTGAACCCAAGAGAAAATACTAGTGCTGTCACCCTGTGTTGTGGGAAGACACTTGATAGACCCACATCTTCCCCAGTAACTGAAGACAAAGCTCAAAATCCTAAGGAGGTAGATGATGAGGGGATCCATTCTAAGACCCTTAAGGTAAGTGTTTCTGACCCACTTCCTAAATATGTCACTAAGGCCCCTTTTCCGAGTAGGTTGGTTAAAAATAAGAAAGAAGAAGCGGATAAAGAGATCTTAGAGACTTTTAGAAAAGTTGAAGTTAACATTCCTCTGTTAGATGCCATAAAGCAAGTGCCTAGATATGCTAAATTCTTAAAAGAGTTATGCACTAACAAAAGAAAGTTGAAAGGTAATGAACGGGTCCAAGTGGGGGCAAATGTTCCAGCTATTTTTAATAAGAAACTCCCAACTAAATGTAAGGATCCTGACACATTCACTATACCATGCACTATCGGTAATGCCAGGTTTGAGAGGGCCATGCTAGATTTAGGTGCATGTATTAATGTCATGCCCTTTTCTATTTATGCATCTTTACATCTAGGACCTTTAGAACCTATTGAAGTTATTATTCAACTGGCAGACAGGTCTAACGCTTACCCTAAGGGGGTTGTTGAAGATGTTTTGGTGCAGGTAAATGAACTGGTGTTTCCAGTAGATTTCTATGTGCTGGACATGGAGGAGGACAAATCTCCCAACTCTGCCCCCATTCTGTTGGGGAGGCCTTTCCCTAAGACTGCCTGAACTAAAATTGATGTGTATTCGGGAACATTGACTATGGAATTTGATGGAGAGTTGATTAGATTCAACATCTTCGAGGCCATGAGATACCCGAGTAATGTGCACTCTGCCTATGTTATTGATTCTTTTGATGTTTTGAATCTTTAATTTTTACTATTTTTGAGTCTGATCAATTTGATGTTCTTGATACAATTATGACTTGCAGATTAGATTTTCAGGATTCAAAGAAGGATGACCAAAGGGAGCCATGGAGTGAGGAGATTAATGAAGTGGTGGCAGCCTTGCATACACTCTCTTCCACCTCAGAAGGGCATGAGGTATCATATGTTGAGTTACCTTTGACCACTGATGTACCTAAACCTTCTGTTGTGCAGGCACCAGAGCTGGAATTAAAGGAATTGCCCTTCCATTTGAAATATATTTTTCTGGGAGAGAAGGAGACACTCCCAGTAATAATTGCTAAATCCCTCATCAAAGAGCAAGAGGAGAGCTTGATTTCTGTGTTGAAAGAACACAAGACAGCTATCGGGTGGACTATTGCGGATATAAAAGGTATTAGCCCCTCCCTTTGCATGCATCGAATCTTAATGGAGGAGGGGACTAAACCAGTGAGAGAACCACAGAGGAGGTTGAATCCCCCGATGATGGATGTTATGAAGAAGGAGATACTGAAGCTCCTAAGTGTGGGGGTCATATACCCCATTTCGACAGGAAGTGGGTAAGCCCGGTCCAGGTAGTATCAAAGAAATGCGGCATTCTTGTGGTAAGAAATGCTGAGAATGAGCTTATTCCCACTAGATTACAGACACATGGGTGTCGTGTTTGTATAGACTATAGAAAATTGAATGCTGCCACCAGAAAAGACCACTTTCCTTTACCCTTTATTGATCAAATGTTAGAGAGGTTAGCTGGTCATTCTCATTATTGTTTCTTAGATGGATTTTCAGGTTATAACCAGATTGCTATCGCTCCAGAAGATCAGGACAAGACCACTTTCACTTGTCCTTTTGACACCTTTGCTTATAGGCGAATGCCTTTTGGACTTTACAATGCGCCAGGGACCTTTCAGAGATGTATGGTGAGTCTTTTTTCTGATTACATAAAAAACATCATTGAGGTCTTCATGGATGATTTTAGTGTATTTGGGAATGGTTTTGAGAAATGCTTGGAACATTTGACTTTGGTTTTAAAGAGGTGCATTGACACTAACCTTGTTTTAAATTGGGAAAAATGTCATTTCATGGTAGAAGAAGGTATTGTGTTAGGTCATGTAATCTCTGCTAGGGGCATTGAAGTTGATAAAGCTAAGGTAGAACTTGTGCGTTCATTACCCCCGCCCACCAGTGTGCGGGACATTCGTTCTTTTCTTGGTCATGCGAGGTTTCTATCGGCGCTTCATCAAAGACTTCTCCAAGATATCAGACACCCTCTGCACACTTCTCCAAAAAGATGTGTCATTTCAATTTAATGAGAAGTGTATGAAGGCTTTCAATACACTTAAGGAGTTGATGACTGAGGCACCTATCATTAGGCCACCAAATTGGGAGCTTCTGTTCGAATTAATGTGTGATGCGAATGACTTTGCAGTAGGGGTTGTCTTAGGACAGCGAGTTGATAGGGTTCCTTATGCTATTTACTATGCATCAAGGACCCTAAATGATGCTCAATCAATTATTCTACAACCGAGAAAGAACTTCTTCTTTGTTGTTTTTGGTTTAGAGAAATTTAGATCATATTTAATTGGCTCTAAAGTAATTATTTTTTCTGATCATGCAAAGCATTGAAGTACCTCATCGGCAAAGAAGGAGGCGAAGCCAAGATTGCTCCGATGGATTCATTTGCTCCAAGAGTTCGACTTGGAGATTAAAGATAAAAAAGGAGTGAAAACTTGGTGGCATGCACCATTTGAGCAGATTGGTGACAAGAGGAGGACATACCTATTCCAGAGAGCTTTCTGGATGAGCAATTAATGACTATCGCAACTACTATTCTGTGGTATGCTGATATTGCCAATTATTTAGCCACCAAGGACTTTCCGGCAGGCCTGAACAAGGCACAGCGAGATAAGCTGAGGAGTGATTGCAAGTACTATATTTGGGATGATCCTTACCTTTGGAAGCATTGCGCGGATCAAGTGATTCGGAGATGTATCCCGGATTCAGAGACTTACTCTGTTCTCTCTTTTTGCCATACCTATGCCTGTGAATGACATTTCGACATGAAGAGGACAGCCAACAAAGTACTTGACAGTGGTTTTTACTGGCCTACCATCTTTAAGGATGCTTATAATTTCTGTAAGTCATGTGACCGCTGTCAAAGAACAGTAATATTGGTCCACGAAATCAAATGCCTCAAACTCCAATAATCTTTGTGGAAGTCTTCGATGTTTGGGGCATTGACTTCACGGGACCATTTCCTCCTTCTTTTGGTTTCTCCTATATTCTTTTAGTCAGGATTATGTTTCAAAATGGGTGGAAGCTAAAGCCACTAAATCGATGATTCTAAGATTATTGTGGATTTTGTGAAGTCCTTTATTTTTTCCAGGTTTGGCACTCCCAGAGCCATCATCAGTGACCAAGGAACATATTTTTGTAACAGAATCTTTGAAGCCCTGTTGAAGAAATATGGAGTGGTGCACCGGATCTCTACTCCTTATCATCCTCAGACGAATGGCCAGACTGAGGTATCCAATCGGGAGATCAAGTCTATCCTTGAAAAAACTGTGAATCCCACGCGCAAGGATTGGAGTACTAGACTTGCTGATGCCTTGTGGGCTTATCGGACTGCATACAAGACCCCGATTGGCATGTCCCCATTCCGATTAGTTTATGGGAAGCCCTGTCACCTGCCAGTAGAGCTAGAACATCGATCTTACTGGGCTATCAAGCAAGTTAACTTGCACTTGGAAGGTGCTGGCAAGCAAAGAAAACTCCAAATTCAGGAGTTGGAAGAATTGAGGAATGTGACCTTTGAGAGTGCCCTCATTTACAAGGCCAAAACCAAAGCATTTCATGATCAAATGATCTCTAGGAAAAGCTTTCACCAAGGCCAAAGAATGTTGCTGTACCAATCCAGACTCAAATTATTCCCAGGTAAGTTACGTTCTAAATGGATTGGCCCATTTGTAGTAACTACTGTTTCTCCTTCTGGTGCAGTAGAGATCATGAACGAGGCCTCTGGGAAGACATTCAAGGTCAATGGGCACCGTCTCAAGCCTTACCATGAACTTCCGGAGAACGCAGAAGTTGAAGACATGCCTCTTCTCCGTCCATCTTATGAAGAATCCTGAGGAGCATCACAATGTCTGGCTGAGGACAATAAACCAAGCGCTTATTGGGAGGCAACCCAATCAGATTTGCTTTCTTTTTCCTTTCTGTTTTGCGTTGTTTAATTTCTTAGTTTAGCCTATTTTTAAGTGTTTCTTGCTTGATGATACCTATCTCCTTGCTGATATTTGTGTTTTGACTTGCTCAGTTTTAGTTTGATTGCTTGAGTTTATGTTTGTTGAGTGCATGCAATCCTGAGGAACAGTTTCGAGTGTTTTTGTAAGTCAGCAGACTACACGGGTAGGGCCGTGTCATATGACACGGCCCCTGTTCTCATTACAGCATCCTAATTCCTGCAGAAAAATACACGGGTTGGGTCGTGTCATGTTTTCGAAGGGACTAGAGTTGTGGTGATTCTAGAGGAGTACACGGGGTGGGCTGTGTCATATGACACGGCCTGTGTTGCTTTGCGCAGCAGCTCACCTGCTTTCCAGAAAGGTACACGGGTTGGGCCGTGTCATATGACACGGCCCGTGTACTCGTGGCAGCACACCATTTATACCCTGTTTAGGGCTTTCTTCCCCAAATTCCCCTCTTCTCCCTCTTCTCTGCAGCCCACCATCCTTATCCTCCCCTAAATCTTCCCGACCCACCACTCTATTCTCCATTCTCCACTATTTTTTTTTCCTTAATTTCTCTTCCTTCTTTCTTTCTCCTTCCAATTTTGCCACCATTGTCCCCTCCCTATCTGCCCACATAGCCACTACACTTCTCCTCTTTCCACCACGCGCCTTCCACCACGCATTTTCTTTCCACATTCACGGTACCTTTCCATTTTCTTCATTCTTCTGCTTCTTCCAGTGATGGGTCCTAAAAAGCGCGTCAAGACCACCACTGCTTCCTGTTCGCTCCATCCCCATCGCACCAGCTCTAGGCGTGCTCGGTCTCCATCACCCCCGCGTGAGCCCTCACCCCTTCAGGTGCCAGTCAACCCTATTGACGGAAAGGTAGTGGTTCCCACTCGTTTTTTAGACGTAGATACCCTTAGGGCTATAGGGTTATATGATGAGGTGTTTGCTTTATTGGGTAGGATTTGTTGGGTTGATTTTACACTGTTACAGAGGCCTACTTTCACTGAGTTAACTAGGGAGTTTATTTCTAGTTTTAATCGTAAGCTTTATCCTCTGTCTGATCAAACTAGATGGCCTGGTGAAATCACCTTTAGGTTGCTCGGTAATTCTCATTCTATTGATATTCATATGTTTAGAGCTGTTTTTGATTTTTCTGAGGGGGAAAATATGTTACCCTGTGATTTTAATGCTGATCATGTGTGGTCTGCCCTCACTGTACCTGGGTCTGATGGCTATGATCCTAAGATGTCTAAAGCTTCTAGGCTTAGGTCCCCTGCCTATCGCTATATTCAGAAATGGTTAGCTAATACTCTTTGTGGTAGGGGGAAAGTCAAGGAACGATTAGTCGTTCTGAGTTATTTTTCTTGCACTGCATGCTTGAGAGAGTTCCTGTTAATGGCGGATATTGGCTCTGTAATCAGTTTCACCACGTAGGGACCACTCTAGCTGGCCGCATTGTGATACGGGGGTATGTGACTGCCATTGCTGATCATTTTGATTATTTGCATCTGTTAGAGGAGGCACCAGTCCAGGGTCCCAATGCTATTGACGGGGCCATTTTGGTATCTATGAAGATCTATACTCGTCTAAATGGTGCTCTCGTCTTGCTTAGCGCTGATGGAGCTGCCTTGCC
Organism: Ormosia semicastrata; assembly: GCA_029884595.1. Classification (NCBI taxonomy): domain Eukaryota; kingdom Viridiplantae; phylum Streptophyta; class Magnoliopsida; order Fabales; family Fabaceae; genus Ormosia; species Ormosia semicastrata. Next base: position 6,677,224 of record JAQQTO010000063.1, on the reverse strand, counting down.
TAGGGCTGATCCGGCCCCTGAGCCGCATGAGGATATTGCCGTCTCCCCTCCTCCCGAGTTTGCTGATAATGCGGGCCCTTCCACTCAACCTGGTGCAGCTTCCTATGATGCTATTTTAGCCCGTATTGACTGCTTGGAGCTAGATCATGCTGCTCGCTTCCAGCGCTTAGAGGACCGTTTTCAGACTCTGGAAGTTGCGCGCGATCAGAGGATGGATGCCATTGATGGCAAGTTTGATCTTCTGCTTCAACATTTTTCATATCCCCCTCCCCCATCTTAATGTATTTTCATTTTCTTTTGAGGCTGTGTCCTTCATTTTGCTGGCTTAATGGACATTGTTTTGGTTACTATTGCTATTGGTTTCTCTTTTGTATTTGACTGAGTTTCCTGATGCCAGACTCAATTCTTCGCATATACTTTGCTTATTAATTTGGATTCCTTTTATATGTTGTGTATGCTTTGACATTGAGGACACTGTCTATTTTAAGTGTGGGGGGAAGTTTGGGTTTGACCTTAATTGCACATTCTGTTTTTAATGGCATATCTGGTGCATGTCTTTCTAACTGGTTTTTAGAGTATGTTGAGCAATGAGCAAGTGATTGATTTTTAATGACAGGTTTTTAAGCCTAAAGGAGTTAACTTTCTTGATTCTAAACTTGCACTGAGAGGTTTTGAAAATTGAAAGGGTTTTGAGAATATGATAAAATTGGGACCTAGTGAGTTTTTGGGCCTTGAAGTGAATGACTAATTTTAAGTCATTTTTGTTCTTTGTTGTGTTATTCCACTTGTGATTATATGCTTTTCAGAACTTGATTTGACTCTCTTTTAAATTGCAAATGATCACTGCACAATTTTGAGATGACAAAGGCATTTCTTTCTTTCAGCCACTGGCCAAATAGCTATCCTTGTATTTTGATCCATTGTTTCACCCCTTTGAGCCTGAATGATTTTCTTTCTTTTTATTATAGCTCAATACAAGCCTAATAGTGAAAAATCATTGCTACCCTACCTTAGGGAGTAGAAGAGCTTAATAATTATGTTGGGAATTGTGTTTGAATAAGTATGGGGGTGATTACACTGTTTTGATAAAAAAAATAGAAATGAGAAAAAAAAAGAAAAAAAAAAAAAAGAAAGGAATGAAGAATAAGTAGAAAAAAAAGAAAAAAAAAAAGAGATTGATAAGTTGGTTGATGAATGGAGAAAGTCAAGCAAAAGATGAATATGGATTGAAAAGTGTTGGGGTAATTGTGCAAAAGTGTTTGATTTTTATATTCCCCTTTACTCTTCTATTTCTGATGGTTTAACTTTGTTTATCCTTGATATATCTCACCTTGACCTTGACCCCATTAGAACCTGATTAAAGACCTTTTGATCTTTGTGTGCATGTGATTTAGGTAGTGGAGAAGTAGAGGCTTGTCAAGCCTATGATAGGGCATGTTTTCATGAGTTGGTTGAGAGTAAATACAAGCCCAAAATACTTGAGTGAAAGAGAGTACATCAGTGAGGATTTATCATGTTGACTTAACCCTGATATTGGATTGACTTGGCTTGCTGATTTGGATTGTTGAGAGAGAAATTCTGAATGCTTAGATTCCTTGAAAGGACCGATGTGTGTAGATCTTTGTTCATTGTTCAGATACTTTTATTACTTATTGGGAAGCATGTGCTTGATCTTATGTTTTTGCCCAGGAGTGCAAAAGGTTAAGTGTGGGGGTATTTGATCTGTTAATAATTTCAGCTCTTAAATGTTCTTTGTTTAATCTACTTGGATTCCATATGTGCTTAATTATTGTCATTTAGCTAAGTTTCTGATTTGGAATTGTCTTTGGGATGTTTATTGTGAAACTTTGCTTAAATGTGGTTATAAACACTCATAAACGTATTGTGATTTTCAAGAGATCTATGAGTGATGGAGTCCATTGGTATTGAACTATTGAGAAGGGAGTTAAGAGACTTAAGGGAATCAGTATCAACTCCTAGAAGCAAAGGAAGAAGGGCATTCATGAAGAATCAAGGCTGGATTTGAAGAAAGTGATCAACACGGCCGGTGTCAAAGTACACGGGGTAGGCCGTGTACTCTTCTGACTTTGAAGACTGGAAGATTTGGACAACACGGCCCGTGTCAAATGACACGGGGTAGGCCGTGTATTTCTCTGACTTCACGAGGAAGAGTCAATTTCAAGCCTTGACCGAGAACACGGCCCGTGTCATATGACACGGGGTGGGCCGTGTTCTTCTCTGACTTTGGAATAGCTGGAGATTTGACATCAGAATCAGACACGAGTTGGGTTGTGTCTTACACGGCCCGTGTCATCGGCTCAGAAGTTTAATTTCGTGCTTTAATGCTAAATTAGGTTCCCAAACCTATAAAATAGGGTTGCTTAGAGCCCTTAAACCTGATCTGGACAGAGAGAGCCGTCAAGGAAACTGAGAGAAACACGAAGACCAAGAAGGGGAAGGATTCGATTGAGGATTGGAGACTCGGATTCGAGCGATCAAAAATCAATCACTCTCATGCCTTGAAAACTAGTTTGATCTTTAGTTTTTCTTTTCTTCTTTTGTTCTGAACAATGTTTTCTTTTAATTCTTCTTCTGTTTTTGAATTTGCCATGTGTGGCTAAACTTTTTGATTAGTTAAGGGAGGATGAAACTCTAGTTTTGATTATGTGATTCTTACATATTTCTTTATATCAATACAATTATGTTTTTATTCATATGTTTCTGTTCTTAAATCGATATAAAGGTTTTTATATTCTTGCCAAATTTCGAGAGTGGTAAAACTAGGATTGTTATGCGCGGTTGCGGTAATATGACTAGTGAGACATATGATCTAAGTAATTTAATCCCGGTGTGTAATTAGATCTTAGTGTGATTGATTTTCTAATTCTTAATGCAATCATTAGGTAGGTGTAAGAGCGGTTGCTTTACAAATAACTAATGGTTAGGGTTTGATTTGAGCGGTTGCTGAATTAAGCGAAACTTAAGGAAAACAAGAGATTTATCTCACAATTACATAAGAACATAATTGATCATGTTGGTATAAAGAGTAGGTAAGTTAGCATAATCATTTAAATCTAGTAGTGGATTCCATCTCTTAACCAATATCTTTAATTTGATAATTCAATTTGTGTTTACTGTTTTGGTTTAAGTTTAATTTCTTTTGTTAGTTTTAATTAACAAAACCCTCCTTTTTACTTTTTACTATTTTATTGTTCATCAAAATTTAATTTAGGAATTGGATTAATAATGTTAATTGAATTGGTTCTCTATGGATCGACCATTGCTTACTACAACTGGTTGCAAGGTTTTTATATTTTTGGTAGAACTTAGCAACTGTTTTTGATATTATATTTAATCACAATCCACATGACACCACAAGGTAGGAGAGACTTCCATGGGAAATGATGTGAGAGCAAAGGAAGAGTTGACAAAGCTAAATGAGTATAAGAAAGAGGTATCTGATGAAGAGGCTTGTGAATTTTTGAAGTTCATCAAGCAAAGTGAATACAGAGTGGTAGATCAGTTGAATCGCACCCCTGCAAGGATATCACTATTGTCCTTATTGATGAATTCTGAGCCGCACAGAAAAGTATTGATGAAGATACTGAATCAAGCCCATGTTTCTCATGACATTACAGTTGACAAGCTAGGCGGTATTATTGGCAACATTACTACTAATAATTATGTCACTTTCACCGATGATGAAATACCTGCTGAAGGAATGGGACATAACAAGGCGCTGTACATTTCTGTCAAATGCCAAGAGCATATAATGGCTAGAGTGCTCATTGACAATGGTTCCTCTTTGAATGTGTTGCCAAAATCAACTCTCTCCAAGTTGCCTTTTGATGGGACTTATATGAAACCAAGTACAATGATCGTGAGAGCTTTTGATGGGACCCGGAGAGAAGTAATAGGAGAAATTGAGATCCCAGTCCAAATTGGACCTACTATCTTTCATATACTCTTCCAGATGATGGACATCACACCAACATACAATTGTCTCTTAGGACGACCGTGGATTCATTCTGCTGGAGCGGTGCCGTCCACATTGCATCAGAAAGTGAAGTTCATAATTGGCAGTAGGTTGGTGATCGTTTCGAGTGAGGAAGACCTGTTAGTGAGTAAACCACCATCAACCCCTTACATTGAAGCTGCAGAAGAAGCTCTTGAAACTGCGTTCCAAGCACTGGAGATTATTAATGCCACTTATGTGGAAGAAGGAGCTCAGACTTTAAAGCCACAACCATCTAATGCATCCATGATGATGGCTAAGGTCATGCTTGAAAGAGGATATCAATGTGGAAGGGGGGACTAGGAATGAACGAACAAGGCATTATGAAGTTCCTACAGCCCTGTGAAAACAAAGACAGGTTCAGGTTAGGATATAAACCCACCAAAGCTGATAAGAGAAGGGTTATAGAAGAGAAAAAAGAAAGGAGGTTGGCTCGGTTGGAAAATCGGGAGCCTAAAATTGAGGGAATCCCCATTTGTGACATCCGTCAAAGCTTTCGAAGTGCAGGATTGGTGTTTCTGAACCAAGTGACCGCTATCGAAGATGATCAACCTATCAATCATGGTGTCAACTTGGTGTACCCTTGTTCCCCAGATGCAGAGCTCAACAATTGAGAGTTCGTTGATTTTCCCATGACCTTTGAAACTGATTCAAAGTAATTCTGTAATGTTAATCCTTTAGCTCTGCCCAAGGCTTTAGGAAGATATGTTGTAAAAGTGGGCTCACATGTTTCTATTTTAATATTTACTATCAATAAATGCATTTTCGAATTATCTTGCCATTTTTTTTTTCTTTTCTTTTTAGCTTTTTGCCCGACCATTACATTAACCTTTATTCATTACTTCTTTTTATTTGTGTTAATACCAATAAATGCAGATCTAAAAGTGACTCTCTTGAAAATGACAGTGCTATGACCCCATTATATGATTTTGACTATCCCATTAATCATGTTGATGAGGATAATGATGACAATTGGGAACCCTCTCCTGAGTTAATGAGATTAATGGAGCAAGAAGCCAAAGAAATTCAACCCCATGAAGAACCAACTGAAGTGATTAATTTAGGGTCGGAAGATGATAAAAAAGAAGTAAAAATTGGCACTTCCATGAAAGAGGATGAGCGAAGCAAGTTGGTTAAGCTCTTATTTGATTATTGCGACATTTTCGCATGGTCATACCAAGATATGCCCGGGCTAGATACTAGCATGGTTGAACATAAATTGCCATTAAATCCAGAATGTCCTCCCATCAAGCAAAAGTTGAGACGAATGAAGCCAGAGATGTCACTCAAAATTAGAGAAGAGGTTAAAAAACAGTTTGATGCAGGTTTCCTTGTTGTCGCAAAGTACCCTCAATGGGTCGCCAACATTGTTCCTGTCCCGAAGAAAGATGGTAAGGTACGAATGTGCGTTGACTATAGAGATCTGAATAAGGCTAGCCCTAAAGACAACTTTCCTCTACCTCACATAGATGTCTTGGTGGACAACACTGCTCAACATTCATTTTTCTCCTTCATGGATGGTTTCTCGGGATACAATCAGATCAAGATGGCACCTGAAGACATGGAGAAGACTACATTCATTACTCTATGGGGAACTTTTTGCTACAAAGTAATGCCATTTGGATTGAAGAATGCAGGAGCAACTTATCAAAGGGCAATGGTAACTTTATTCCATGACATGATGCATAAAGAAATAGAAGTTTACGTGGATGACATGATTGCTAAGTCTAGAACAGAAGAAGACCATGTTATTAATTTGCAAAAGCTTTTTGAACATTTGAGAAAGTTCAGGCTCAGACTAAATCCTGCTAAATGCACTTTTGGTGTAAGATTAGGCAAGCTTTTGGGGTTTGTGGTTAGCCAGAAAGGGATAGAAGTTGATCCAGACAAAATTCGAGCAATCATAGAGATGCCACCTCCTCGCACTGAAAAGGAAGTTCGAGGGTTTTGGGGGAGATTGAACTATATTGCTAGATTTATATCCCAATTAACCGCAACATGCGAACCAATTTTTAAGTTACTGCGTAAAAACCAGACCGTAGAATGGAATGAAGATTGTCAGGCAGTATTTGAGAAGATCAAGCAGTATCTGTAAGAACCCCCAGTTTTGGTACCTCCAGTGCCAGGAAGACCTCTCATCATGTACTTGATAGTATTATATGAATCCATGGGCTGTGTACTGGGGCAGCATGATGAAACTGGTAGAAAAGAACATGCCATCTATTACTTGAGTAAGAAGTTTACCAACTATGAGGCAAAATACTCATTGTTGGAACGCACGTGTTGTGCCTTGGCATGGGCGGCCCACCGTTTGAGGTAATACATGTTGAGTTACACCACTTGGTTAGTGTCTAAAATGGACCCAATCAAGTACATCTTTGAAAATCCTGCTCTCACTGGGAGGATTACACGTTGGCAAGTTCTGCTATCAGAATATGACATTGTCTATGTCACCCAAAAGGTAGTAAAAGGCAGCGCCCTTGCAGAATTCTTGGCAAGTCAACCTGTGGAGGAATATGGGTCTATGTAGTGTGAATTCCCTGATGAAGATATAATGGCTTTATTTGGAGAAGAAGAATCCCTGGAAAAGGAAAATTGGACTTTGTTGTTCGATAGAGCTTCCAATTCACTGTGGCATGGAATTGGAGCCATACTAATTTCCCCTAAGAACAATTTCATCCCAATCACTGCTAGACTGTGCTTTGATTGTACAAACAATGTAGCTGGGTATGACGCATGTGCCATGGGAATCCAAGCAGCAATAGAATCAAAGGCAAAAGTTCTTGAAGTATACGGGGACTCCGCTTTAGTCATTCATCAACTAAAGGGAGAATGGGAGACACGAGATGCCAAATTAATCCCTTACCATGTTTACATCAAGGAGTTGATTAAACAACTGGACAAAGTCACATTCCATCATGTCCCTCGGGAAGACAATCAGTTGGCTGATGCTCTAGCCACATTATCATCAATGTTCAAAGTAAGCCATGATAGGGACTTGCCACTTATAAAAATGGAAAGTCGTAACCAACCGGTATATTGTCAAATGGTAGAAGTGGAGCCAGATGGGATACCATGGTATCATGACATCAAATGCTTTATCCAGAGTAGAGAATACCCTCTAGATGCTTCAGAAAATGACAAAAGAACCCTCAGAAGACTCGCAATGGGTTTCTTTCTTAATGGGGAAGTGCTTTATAAGAGGAATCACGATATGGTGCTGTTAAGATGTGTTGATGCAACGGAGGCAGAGAAAATCATTAGAGATGTTCATGAAGGTTCTTTTGGAACTCATGCAAATGGGCACGCAATGGCAAGAAAGATCCTAAGGGCTGGGTACTATTGGTTGACAATGGAAACTGATTGCTTCAATTATGTAAGGAAGTGCCATAAATGCCAGACATATGCTGACAAGGTTCATGCACCACCAGTACCTTTAAAAGTTTTAACAGCACCTTGGTCATTCTCGATATGGGGAATGGATATCATAGGGCCCATTGAACCGAAAGCCTTAAATGGACATCGTTTTATTCTTGTTGCAATTGATTACTTCACAAAATGGGTTGAAGCTGCTTCTTATGCCAATGTCACTAGGAGTGTAATGATCAGGTTTGTCAAAAGGGAGTTGATTTGTCGTTATGGTTTGCCAAGCAAGATCATCACTGACAATGCCACTAATCTGAATAATAAGATGATGAAAGAGATGTGTGAGGATTTCAAAATTGAGCACCACAATTCTTCACCTTATCGCCCTAAGATGAATGGGGCAGTTGAGGCAGCAAACAAGAACATCAAGAAGATTATCCAGAAGATGGTTGTAACATACAAAGATTGGCATGAAATACTACAATTTGCACTGCATGGCTATCGTACGTCCGTTCGTACTTCAACTGGGGCAACCCCTTTTTCTTTGGTTTATGGAATGGAAGTTGTACTCCCTATTGAAGTAGAAATTCCATCATTAAGAGTGCTGATAGAGACAGGACTAGAAGAAGCTAAATGGGTCCAGACTCGACTTGATCAGTTGAACCTCATTGAAGGAAAGAGATTAGCTGCACTGTGTCATGGCCAGCTTTACCAGAAGAGAATGATGAAAGCCTATGCAAAAAAGGTGCGTCCCCGACAGTTTCAAGAAGGAGATCTAGTACTCAAGAAGATTCTTCCTATTCAAAAGGATCATCGAGGAAAATGGACTCCAAACTATGAAGGGCCTTATGTTGTAAAAAGGGCTTTCTCAGGAGGAGCCTTGATTCTCACAAACATGGATGGTGAAGATTTACCACTTCCCGTAAATTCAGATGTAGTCAAAATATACTATGCTTAAAAAAAATGGCTCGCTAGGTTTAAAACCTGAAAAAGCGACCTAGGCAAAAGTTAGAGCGACCCGCTAGGTTGAAAACTCGAAAGAGTGACCTAGGCAAAAGTTAGGGTTTTAAAAAATGGTACTTGACACATCTGAAGAAGTAAATTTTCCTGAAGTCACAAACTGGGGCAGTTTGAATATATGAAGTCTCGTCAAGAAACACCCCTAATATATGAAGCTGGATTAAATCATATTCTTGGAAACAAACAAATGGGTGTTTAAGGTTGTATGCATGGGAAATTAGCACTGATCATTCAAGAGAATGTCACTGGAAGAACTGAAAAACTTCGTTCCAACATTTCTTCTTGTAAACCTGTCAATTGTAATCCTTTTTGTACTATCCTTCCTGTACTCTTTCTTTCTATAATAATAATCCTTCTTCTTTGTAACCCATTCTTGATTCAATATGCATTTTTCATGATAATTTTATATTGAGATGTGAAACATGCGACGATATTACAAAAGCATTTAGATTTGCTTTAACAATTTCGAAAGGTCATGAGAAACGCAATGCAATCCTGATAAGAGTATTGGTCAGAGAAGAAGGAACAACCAGACAAATCATAAAGCAAATCAACGAATTTTGATCTTGATCCTGCTGTGGGAAAAAGTTCTTAAGGGTTGTGGAACCAAAGTTCTGATGTACAAAAACAAAAAAACAAAACAAAAAAATTTACTTACTCAATTTGTTCATGAAAACTCCTACAATAGGGCATTCATTGCATCATGCATCATGTCTGGCATCACATGCATTGTCCTCAAGCATCACATCCATTGCATCATCATGCATCCATTGCATTATGCATCGTCTCAGGCATCACAGGCATTTGCAAAATCAGCACTCATTGTCTTTTAGTTTTTGGGTCCTCGTACCCATTGCTTTTAGGTCCCCACGCCCCTTGCCTTTTCATTCGCGGGTCATCGTTGGTTCAAGGGACTTTTAATAAAATTCAAAAAAAAAAAAGGAAAAGGAAAAGAGAGAAAAAAGAGAGGTTGAATTTTTCAAAAAAAAAAACACAGATCAGACAAAAAACAAATTAAAAAAAAAACAAAAAAAAATGCTTTCAAAGATTATCTGCCCTCGTATTGCTTTTATTTTCCGGGTCCCCGCGCCCATTGTCTTTTCGCTTTCGGCTCCTTGCATTGTCTTTTAGTTTCCAGGTCCTTGTACCCATTGCTTTCACAACAAGTCAGGGCTTTGTGCCCATTGCCTTTACCTTTCCGTCAGGCTTCGATGGACACCCTACCCCACAAACTGTTTGCTCTTTACGTTTCTGTCCAGCTTCGACGGGCACCCTACCCCGCAAGCTCTTTACTTTTTCGTCAGGCTTTGATGGGCACCCTACCCCACAAGCTGTTTGTTGTTTACCTTTCTGTCCAGTTTCGATGGGCACTCTACCCCGCAAGCTCTTTACCTTTCCGTCAGGCTTCGATGGGCACCCTACCCCACAAGCTGTTTGCTCTTTACGTTTCTGTCCAGCTTCGACGGGCACCCTACCCCGCAAGCTCTTTACCTTTCCTATCCAGCTTCGATGGGCACCCTACCCCACAAGCTGTTTGTTGTTTTCCTTTCCTATCAAGCTTCGATGGGCACCCCACCCCACAAGTTGTTGGTTGTTTACCTTCCTGTCCAGCTTCGATGGGCACCCTACCCCACAAGCTGTTTGCTTTTTACCTTTCCGTCCAGTTTCAGCGGATACCCAACTCCGTAAACTTTTTACCTTTTCTGTCAAGCTTTGGCGGATACCCGACTCCGCAAGCTTTGTGTCATTCTGTTTAAGTTTTCTATCGAGCTTCGACGGATACCCGACTCCGCAAGCTTCTTACCTTTCTGTCAAGCTTTGGTGGATACCCGACTCTGCAAACTTTGTGTCTTTCTTTTTAAGTTTTCTGTCAAGCTTCGGCGGATACCTAACTCTGCAAGCTTTGTGTCAGTCTTTTTAAGTTTTCTGTCAAGTTTCGGTGAATACCCGATTCCGCAAGCTTTTTACCTTTCTTGTTTTTATTTCTGTTGTATTTTGCATCAATCTACACACTCTAAAAAAAAGAAAAAAAATCAAAATTTTCATGGACAAAATTGAATCAATTCCTTTGCTTTTCATTTAATTTAAATGTAAAGCAAAGGGAGGTAGCTGTTGATATCCGATTTTGTCCATAAAATTTCTTTTAATATTTGATCAAAGACTAATAATCTTGTGTTAATTGATGCTTAATTACCTTGTTTTACACTTTGTTTTTATAGTAAAAATAAAAAAAATAAAAATAAAAATAAAAATAGATAATAATGAAACAAAGAGTGATGGGTCTGGATTTTTTTTCTCACTGCCCATGCACTACTTGCACTACACAACACATACTCTACTACAACAACTCCGACACAATTACTCAATCATATACCAACTCCGACATAATTACTTAATCATGCACCCACTCCCACATAATTACCCAATCATGCATCCACTCACTCACCCACTGCATGCACCGACACACTCCACCCACTCACGTATAGTCTCACTTTTTAAATACCATACCTCTTCTTCTCCATCGGCACTCAACCGGGGAACTTGCACCATCTTCCAATTTTTTTCCTTTCTCACATTCAACCGTTCACCATCACTCAGACCTGACTTTGGCTCTCACAAAAATCTCCACCATCATCTTTAATTACTCAACCAAAACCGATTCCTTAACCTTCATCACCACCACTACCTTACGGGATTACCATCACAGGCTCCCTTTCCTTCAACCTTGTAATTCCACCTTTCTCCACACCGAGCAAAGAATCACCCAAATTGCCGGTCCACCACCTCTATATCCATATAAGTTTCTCATTAAGCAATAACTCAGAATCATGCCCAACCCCATCTCATCTTATCTCAACTCCTAGCAAAAGAATCCATCAACACCAAAAATTCCTCATATCTTCATCCCACCCAAACTAAACCCGACATCTCTCGCCAACATATATCCACCGAACCCAAAGAAAGCTCCCAAAGATATCCATCATCACACAACCACACTCCGCCATCAACCACCATCCAAGCACAACCATAAGCTCCACCGAAACCCCATCTTCAACCTCCAACCACCACATCATCTTTCCCATTCACGACCGAACTTCAACCCACCACCACAATCACCAAAATCATCATCTCCACTCCCAAACAGTAAGCCTAATCAGGACCACCGTGACCCCTTCATCATCTTCATCCTAAAACCACCACCGGATAACCCTCTACCATAGCAAATCTGCCAAGTCTTCTTCTCCACCGTGACCCCAGCATTGCAAAACAAGAGCAGTATCTTCACCCATGGAGTCCTTGCATATCTGACCACTGCCTGCGTCCTCACCCCAAACTCGCGTCCTCTCTCCCCCAGCAACTGCTCCTCCACCCATCTCACCTCCCATTCACGGCTTTCACCTCCAAACACCATCGTCTTCACTGCCCGAACCCGCAAGCTGCCACCCCGAGTCACTTGAACCGGGACCACGCCTCAGATCCTGCCGTCGAACCAGAAGCCACCCACCAAGGTCTGGCCTAACCCCTCGCAACTAGCACGCTGCTCCCCTCTCCCATCGCCGCTGCACCTCTTGCGAGCCCAGATCCAGCCGGATCTATACCGAGATCTGATCCTAGCACCCGCACCGCGAACCAGCTCCGACGCAGATTCCAAATCCGCCATACTCTCTTCACGCGCCATCACCTCACCGTTAGCATCCCTTGTTGCAGCTCCTCTTCCTTCCAACGAAAGTGAGGAGTATTTGAGGTAAGTCTGGAGGTATTTTGGGCTATGGTTCAGTTTTTATGTTGCTGAATTAAAATAAAAATAATAATAAATGGTAAAAACTGGATTTTGGGCCATTAATGCACCAACCCATCATGTTGGATCAAGTCTGCCATTGTTTAAAATGCTATGAGTTTTTTTTATTTTTATTTGGATATTTGGGCCTAATTTAGTTAAGTTTAATCAACTAGACAAAATAAAAATAAAAATTTGGTGAACCTGTTAGTTTTTAGAAAGCAAAAAAAAAAAAAAAGAAAGAAAATATACATTATGGATCAATGATTTTTTTAAGCATAAGAAAAAATAAAAAAATATCTTAAATTAAAATCAACTCATTCACAATCATTTTCTAAAGAACTACGTGACTTTGAGTTCCCCATTGCACTAGGGAATACGTAGGAGCAGAAATTTATTTCTGTCAAGCCAAAAAAATAAATTTTCACAATTTTGTTATTCCCTTTCTTTTTTAAAAAATAAAAAAAATATAAAGTCTTTTTATAAAAAAGGGTAAAAATAAATATATTTGAGATTATTAAATTTTGCACAACTAACATAAGGTACCGTTCCTAAAATGGGCAGTGTAGGGTGCTAACACCTTCCTTACCTGTAATCGACTCCCGAATCCAAACTCATTTTTCAAAAAAGACTCGTTTTCTTATTTTAAGGGTTTTTCTAATGTTTTCCCAATTTAAATAAACATTGGTGGCGACTCCATTGATTTTAAAAGCGAAATATCTTTTTCGGTCGTCCCGTCGCGATCTCGGTTGCGACATTTTCAAATTCACTACTTGATCCATACCTCATGAGTTGTAATATTTTTCAACTCGACCTAACCCGCAGGCTCAATCTAACTCCCATTTTGTAAATTAAATTGAGTCAAAACCCATAGATTTGCATATTAATCCATTACAGGTTGATCCAACCTGCTGTACACCTTAATCATTTGACTAATGCATTAGTAAGTTATCATCATCTGATCTGCCCTATTAGTGTCATGATCCACATTCAGAATGTTAAACAAAACTTCTTCTAGCGAGGGTTCAGTTGATATGGCTGAGGCATGTATGGCAATGGCAGCCACTATCAAAGAGTAGCCTGCTATTACTATAGCCACAATAAGGGAGCAATCTGCTTTAACTATAAGGATGCTTGAGAGGATGGAAGTCAATCCACCTCAGCAACCAGCACCACCACTTGTACAACCAGTTCAAGAAGTACAAGTGGGGAGGAACCAGAACTTTCAAGACCTTTCAGAGTTTAGAAAGGCAAATCCTTCACCTTTCAAAGGAGAATATAATCTAGTGAAGGCCAAGGAATGGATAAGTGAAATGGAGAAAATCTTTGGAGTAATGATATGCTCTGATGAGCAGAAGGTTTCCTTCGCTTCTTTTATGCTCAAAGGAGAAGCAGAAATATGGTGAAAAAGTGCCAGGAGGTTGTTTGAGGCATCAGGTACTCTTGTTACTTGTGTGGTTTTTAAAACCTTTTTCATGACAAATACTTTCCTAAAGAGTTTACAGAGTGTTGAGGAAATAGAATTCCTAAAGTTAGAACAAGGTGAGATATCAGTTAGTCAGTATGTGGCCAAGTTTGATGAGCTATCAAGATTCCCCTCCTACTTCAGATTTAATCCAAATGAACAGTGGAAGTGCATTAAATTTGAAGAGGGATTGAGAGAGGACATCAGGAAGGCTATTCGACCTTTGGAAATTAGGGATTTTTCGAATATGGTGAGTAAATGTCGAATTGTTGAAGACCATGATGGCAGGCCTCAGGTGGAACAAGTTCCATCATCAAAGAAAAAGAAAATGGACGATAAGTTCAAAAGGAAAGAAAAGACCAAGCAAATGAACTTATTAAAAATTCATTACACATAATACATCTTAATTAAAAACTACCAATATTTCAAATAAACTAAAAGTCATATAATTAGTCTTAAACAAATATAATAAGTCTCAAACAAGATAAATAAACATAACAAATATTACTAAATTAACATAAGTCTGAAATAAATTAAAGTAAGCTAACAAGTCACAAAAATCATAAACAACAAGTTACATTAGCCAACTAAATTCAATATCATCAAATATATTGTATGTATTGACATAATTATTTACTTTATTTTTAATTTTCTCAACATATTATTTGTTATTCAAGCGATCTATTAGACTGATTAATGAAAGTAGTAGACTGATTAGATTATTGGAACTATATTACAACTTTTTTCATAATTTGAAGATTAAATTAATATTTTTATACATTAAATTAATAAATTTCAAACTTCATAATAACTACTTTCTCCATATGGGTGTATATGCATTTTTTTAAAATGTTACTGAATTTTGAAAAAAAAAACTATAGATCGTACGATTTCCTTCTGTCTATTCTTAATACATATTGGGGCACAAATAGGATTCAACAACAGAACAACAAAAACAAAATTGAAAGAAACACTTACCATGAAATTTGCTTCATAGAAGGGAATAGTTCAAATTGCATAGCGAAGAAGCTAGATTCCATTTTGTTCTGTCATTTCCAGAGATCCACCTGAGGACAATGAGAAGGACGGGACCAAATTGAAATGAGAAGATTTGGTAGTAAGATCCAGTAATCAGATTCGAGGCCTCCTTGGATGAAACATGGCTTGTATATAGGAGACACCCATTATTCTCTCCCGGCCCTCTCATTAGCAGCACAAAATATTCACAACGTTTTCTCGGTCCCCCTGCGGTCCTATTACTGAAGAAATATGACACTTGATTGGAGTTTCGATCAAGTTGCAAGATAATATCGACATATTTCGGGGGGCATCTCTGTTACAATGCATGCAGCATGTTTATGTTTGTGGGGACCTTTTCACATTGAACTATCTAACAAAGTATATATCTCTATACAGTTTACATAATAGCTAAGCCTAACTAAAAAATAAATAAGTAAGAGGACATATCAACTTGGAAACTCGGGTAATGTTACTGTTCTTCGTGAAGTTTTTTATACAATTGTTGGGCTCGAGAAAAGTGGATTATTTTGCTCTCACAATTTCATATGAAATGGAAGAAAGAATATAATGAAGGCCATTTCACATTATATCACAGCAAATGCAACCCTGAATTATGCAAAGTTATTTATTTATTTTTTTCTGGTTCTGACAATTGGGTACTCTATTATTGCTAACAGGGGGAGCTCATGAGCCACTGGCTCTGGCCAATGCCTCCATACCTTGTCTCAAATGAAATATGTCAACTAGACTATAATCATTAACTTCAGGGTGTCTTATTTTTCCCTTAAATTATATTCACTTTGAATTCACCTACCACATTAAAGTTGTATAATTTCATAGACATTATCACCTCTTAAATGCAACTACGTACGTAATCCTGAAATTTTCTTCACCAAGTTTTCAACTAGCACTACATATCATCCAGCTCATGCGCAAGTGCTTTTGGAAAGCTGTCCTTTCCTTTGCGAACTTTTTGTGCTTAGGATGTCCGCAATAAGATTTGTAATCATATTTGTTGACTAATCTCTATGGATAGAAACAAAAAATATACAATTGAAATGGATCTTACTTTATCTTCTGTTGAAAGAGTGATGTACATCTTTTACTTTCCTATTTTTTCCACGAGACTTGCTATCTTTTTGACCATCAATCTTATTTTAGTTTTTTTGGTACAATCTTATTATAGTTTTACCTTTCGTTTGTTTTGCAATCTGCTTCTTCTTGTGTTTCACTTTTAGATATGCTTGCTTTTCCTTTGTCAAAACAAAGGTTTCTTTTATATTCCAAATAATTTACTTTGGCTAAAAAAGTAAAGAAAAACGAAGATGAAATTGTCTCTTCCCATTTGCACCGTTTCCATGAACGAGTAATCTTACATTTCCTAATTTAACAAATCTGTTGAACAAAGATGTATTCGGGGAGAAATTTACTTGGTAGGAATATAGTTGCTTAATGGGAAATGGTACATAAATATTCTATTACGCAAATTTACTGAATAATGCTATTCATACCTTTTATATATATATATAAATAAAATTGAAATTCCATATTTGAGAAATTTATGTCCCGTGTCACTTTGTCAAACACTCAAAATTCTTTTAATTTTCAAGGATTTCTATTAATAGTAAGATTTTTGAAAATTTTAATTTTAAAAAAAAAATATTTGAAAACAAAATAATTCAAACAAAAAAGTAATTAAACAATAAATTGATTAGTTATTATTAATTACAACATTAACAATTATAGTTGACACAATCAAAGCTACATAATTAAGAATTGTAATTGATACCAATTAATTAAATTTGATTGCAATTATAACCTGTGTCATGTATCACTTTTTAAGGCACTTAAGCCTTCTTTAGTACACACAATAATATAGTATAAGATAAAATAATATAATAGTATAAAATATGATAGTATAACTAATAGAATAAAATATAATCTTATCTTTTGTTTGATAATAATATGATAAATTAGTTATTTTATAATATATTTTTAAGACAAAAATGTCTTTTAACATAAAAGTCAAAATAATTAGAAAAAAAAAAGTCTTCTACAACTCTGCACCTAAAACGAGCATCATAACACTGACCCAGGCACCTGAATCCATGACCCAGACAAAGCCACCCAGCCACCCTCTGCAATTCGATGCGGTCGTGCCTCACCCTTATGAACCACCTCCTTTTGTGGACTCAGCTTCAGCCAACGAGCTCATTGCAAAAGCAGTGCACAAGCACTATGAAGGGTTGGTCATGGTTTGAATCAAAGCCATAAAGGGCAAAGGGGCTTGGTATTAGGCGCACCTTGAACCCATGTTGGTTCACATCACTAAAATGGGTCTACCCAAAGTGGTGAAGCTCAGGTGTTCTCTCTGTGATGTTGTCTTCTCCGCTTCCAACCCTTCTCGTACTGCTTCCGAGCACCTCAAGCATGGAACTTGCCCCAATTTCAATTTTGCACCAAACCCATTTCCTTTGTTTCCCCCACCGTCTTCGCCATGGCTTCCTCGCCTTATTCTCTGACGAACCACAACTAGCGCAAGAGAACTTCAACTTCTGGTAATGGTGGCCCTGCTTCATCGTACCATGTTCCGTCGCTGGCTGTGGTGGATCCGTCGTGGTTCTGTGGGGAGCTCACCTACACTTCAGTAGCGTCAGCTACAACAACGGGTGGTTTGTTGCCTCAGCAACCACATATGATTTTATCGGGTGGGAAAGAGGATTTGGGAGCTTTGGCTATGTTGGAAGACAGTGTGAAGAAGCTCAAGAGTCCTAAAACTTCACATGGGCCAATTCTTAGCAATAGGATGGTTAATCTTTCTGGGCGGAGGAGGAAATGTGGGGTGGTGGTGGTGGTGTTGAGGATAAAGGGAGAGGAGTGATAAAGATGAAGTTGAGGATAGGATAGGAATAGAAATCCTATCAAGTCTTACCATGTACTAAGGGAGGGGATAGTGTTATCAACTTAGAATAGGATAAAATAACTTGACCTAATTTCATTATACTATCAAGTGAATATACCAAACATTAAATAAGACCTGATAGTATTTGTTTATACTATCAGGTCTTCTTTATACGATCCATTAAACGTAACTTTAAATTTTCTTCATTTTTCAAGATTTTTTAATAATAGTAGGGTTTTTTAAAGTTTAAACTTGAAAAACACAAATATTTGAAAATAAATAAATTAAAATAATAAATTAATTAACTATTATTAATTGACCAGTTATTATTGATTCCAACATTAACAATTACAATTGACACGTGTCGCATTTATAGAAAAACCTTAGACATGTGTCGCGTTTGTAGACATTATAATTTCTCTCCATTTTCCCAACCTTTCCTCTATTAGTAACTTTGGTATAGATTCAAAATTGAAAAGTGTAAATTATTCAAAAGAATTACAAAATAACTATTGGACGTGAAATTATATAATAATTGATGTCTATTGAAATTAAGAAATTGATTGAATTTATTACAAATTTCATAATGTTCTGACTAATTTAAATTATCGATATATAGTAATGTAATTAATGTCTAATATGGAAATTTCATGTTACAATAATTTATCACAATTAATTATTCTTATCTATATAATCTATATTATTAATTTATATGCATGCATGAAATTAATTTATTGGTGATGAAATATTTAGTTAATTCAAATTTTTATTTTTTAGTAAGGTTAGTTTTTAAAAGGTAACAGTGTATATATATATTTTTTATCTTTTATTTTTGAAAATGTACAAATTATATCAAATATGAAAAGTTATATATATAAAAAATTAGATCAAATATTTAAAATTTATAGCTCGTCCTTAATTGTTGTTTGTTATTTTTAAAATATCAACTCTTTTTTTAAATATTTAAATATAATATTCAATCAATGGCTAATAAAATTAGCTCATTGATAAGGAAATAATTAATATATTCAATTTGATAAGAAGGATAATGGAATAAGTTAAGTCAATTAATTAGATAAACTATGAAATTATATCTTTTTTACCTTATATCCCCCTACACGTTTCTTAATTAATTTTTTATTAGTCTAAATTTGAATTGAAATTTATGACACATACATGCAATTGATAAAATAAGAAATTATATCTAATTAATAGTGATTGCATTTCTATTTAATCAAATAAAAGCATGAATGATTTCTATATTGATTACGGCATAAATTTTTAATGTCATTACCTTTTTAAAAATGATATATAAACAATATTTTGATAGTAGTAATTCAAATTTATTTTATTTTGTAAAAAAAAAAAATACATTTCACTAATAAATATGTTATTAGTATTTTTTTTATTTCCACATCACTTAATTGATTGCATTATTGATTAATTCAAACTCAAATTTCATTACTATTCTTTTTATATATCACGTAATTGATTAACTTTCTTTTTTCAATGTACATCATTATTAGCTTTATTTGTGTTATATAATGCATATCAATTATCCCATGCATATTATTTTAAAATTATTTTAAATGGAAATTGTTATTTTCCATAATCATCACCTAATATTTATGTTTTATGTGAATGACAATCAAACCTTAAAATATCAATATTTTTGGTTGAAATTATCTTCAAATAAGTTAATATTATTTTTAAAATGCAGTTGATCCATTCGACTCAATGATAATTTATGCATTTTCATTAAGATATATATGTGTTTGTTTTATAATATATTTAAATAATCTTATACTTATAGTCTACAGGAATGAAATTTTTACGTGAAATTATATTAATTAATAAATACATTCATAGGGTAAAAACTATGCAAGAAAGAATAATAAAATTAATTATAATATAATTTATTAATATAAAAGTAAGTTAATTAATTATATATATTTAAAATATTTATTTTTATACAAAAAGTTGTTTTACAATATATTTCTACACTAGAATTATTTGTTTGATTGTTATGTTTAATTTCTTCAATTACAGACTTACATATTCTTATTATTATTGTATTAATACCTTATGAATGAATAAATAGTCGTTTAATCATATTATCAATAGCAGCATAAATAAAATTTCTTCTGATTATGAAGTGCACAAATAAATTTTTTTCCTGATTACCCTCATGCGTCACACAAGTATAAAATGTTAGTTTCTATACATATCTCTTTACACCTTTATCTTTCAGGAAATAAGCGAGAGAGAGAAAAGAAAAAGGTAAAAACCAATAAGTTCATATAGGTGTTGTAAGCAATATAAAAACCAATATTGAACTATTGCATGAATGGATGTGTTAGATATTAACTAAAATTTTTAGAGAGTTAGTTATTAACATATTAGTTTTATATCTCTTGACAATAAAATGAGCCTGTGTATTATTTATACTTCAAGTGAAAAGAATTTTTACGTGTGAGAGTATTTTAGGAGCACTGTTCATTGACATATGTAATACCCTTTTGAAATCACCAAACAGAAAGGGAGGAAGCCATTGGTTAATTAAGAGAACAACTTTAGAAAAATTATACAGCTTAGAAGGCAGCTGGATTCCTCAAGCCAATTACTCATCCACCCGGCCACCATTATAGATTAATCGCTAGAACCTGTCCTTTTCATCTCTTGTTACAAATAATTTGGATTATTATTCCACGCTGAGAAACAGCTATTATTCCCAGCATCATATTTCCAGCTTTGCCGGCACTGATTCCTCGTTGTCGTCCTATGTTACGGTCAAGAATCAAGATTGCAATCGAGCACAAATACTTGAACACGAGGGTCACACACGTGGGAAAGCAAAGCACTCGATAACAGGATGAACTCTAGTTGTCTTAAGTTAAGGCTCTAAAGCATCCACATCAAGAGACATTGAATCGCTTTTACGTCCCAAAATGTCTCTTTGGAATTTGGATTTGTCTTGGAATGAGAAAAGTTACAGAAATTTTTAACCACATAATGGCTTTTTTCTTACAAGTAAAGCATTTGAGGTGTTCCCTACTAATTATGACAACTAGGCAAGCCAGAAACTTTAGTGCAAGAATATCTGCGATAACCCCTTTTCTTTTCGAATGACGAGTGGACTAATGGAGTATTGTTGCCTTTGAAGAAAGTTTAAGATAAGAAAGGTTTGTGCAATGATGGTGTTTATGCAGATTGAGGAACACATTGACAACAAAACGAGATAATGAGATCAAAGAAGAGGCCTCTTTTGCATTATTGGTAAAACATCGAGCTGGTTTTGTACTTAGCTGGCCTAGAAAAGGTGCAGCTCCAAAAAAAGCAAATTCAATAATGTAAGGCCACCTCCTTACTGTCAAACATCATTTCACAGATTTAATCATTAGTCCTCTTCTTAATTAATACTTTTTCCCTCCCATTTGCATATCTTCATATCCCTATATGGAGCCAAAAGGCTATGTTTGGAAAGGTGACACATAACTGACCCCAACCTGCTATTAATTAATCCCCCAAATTCCTTGCACTAATGTCTTAGCAAAATACATATTCTGAATGTTACCTCAACCCATCTTTTCTCCCCATCAACGATTTCTATCTAGCCTTTTCTCCCCTTCCCTTTCACATGCAAAACTTAACATATGACAAATGAACAGGATATCTATCTCTAGGCATCACTCCAAGCAGCAAAAACTGGCAAGTGAGACATTGAGATAGCAGCAGCAGCAGCTGGCCTCAGTTGAGCTACTGAAGAGGGAAACCAAGAGCTAACACCAGTAGCAATGGGGCTAACAATCTTTGACCCAATTAAAGGCTTTGGAAAGTGCAGTGTGGGACCCATTTTATCAGGGCTGCCTTCTCTTGAGCTGCTTAAACTGGTCACCAGCGAGGACGGGTTTGAAAAATGAGTCCCTACATTGTTAGAGTCATCTAGCATAGTCTGGCTAGATCCTACTGAATCAATCCCAATGAGATCATGTAGGGCCATTGAGAAAGCAGAATTTCTATAATTTCCACAGTTCATAGTTTTGTGGTCACATAATTGCTGTGGAGACTGATACAAAGCCATCTTCCAATCTGAACCACTATTTTCATTGTTGTTGTTTCCAGCTTCAACTTCTTCCCTGCTGATAATCTGGCTTGATACAACATTATACTCAATGGCCTCAGTTCTTGGTTCATTATCCTTGTTTCGTCTTGCCAGCTCTCCAGCAAGGAGGGTATTGCTGGCCATGATCCTTTCAACATCGTATCTAGTTATGTCAAAGTTAGTGACTGCATTTACCCCACGAAATTTGATTGCAGCTACATCATATGCTTCAGCTGCTTCCTCTTGAGTGCCTGAATTTAAATTCAAAATTCACGGACAAAAACTCATCAATTTATTTATTTTATCAAAAAATTAAAAGGCATTTAGAAAAATTTGAACTTTTATGCGGCTTTTCTCTGAGAACAGCCTTAAAAAAAGTGACTTGTTGCGGTCCAAAGTAGCTATATACTTCAGCCTTATAAAAAGCATTACTAGTCACTAGCATAAAAACCAAGTATTAAAGAAACTACTTTAGGCACGCTTGCACCTTATATGCATAAGCGTTTCTGGTTCATAATTCGAATGCTAAAATCCCATTATATGTTGCAACAGATTTAATAATGTAGTACGAGGAATTGATACTTTTTGTAAGGACTTACTGAATGTCCCAAGATATAGGTCCTTATTTCCTGCAACTCTGCCTATCCTTGCTTGCCATCTGCCATGTTGGTGGTGCCTGCATAACATGAAAAAGTGGGTTTAGCTCTAATTAACCATGTGTTTCTTATTCAGAGGAAAAAGGGACGGGAACCACAACAACCTTGTCACCCCTCTGTACATTGAAGCGCCCCTTGAAAACCCACTGCTCTTTCTGCAAAAAGCAATCAGAAACTTGATCATCAATTCATCATTAAGCATAATAATAATAACCAATTAATCGGTATCTATACCTTCTCAAGTGGGCAACATATTCCTGCCTACTCATGTTCTTCATTTCTTCAAGTTCCACTTGGTAATTTTCTAGCTGCCAAAGAGAAGAGAGAATGGGACTCCAAAGAGTAAAACAAGATTCAAAGCAAGCAAGAAATGCCAGAGAATTGAAATGTACCGGGAAGTTTATATGCGTTGAAGGTCCCCAATACTTGAGAGCCGCAAGATCATAAGATCTTGCAGCTTTCTCTTCCATATCATAACCACCTTGAGTTCACAAACAAAAATCAACTAATTAGCAATTTGGCAATAGCAAGAGGGGTTAAAATGCAGGTCTTTGGTAAAGAACTTACCCAAATAAACTGCAACATGCAACGTTTGGTTGATTCACCATTCACATTCCACGCAAGTGTGAACATGACAAGGTTAGAGTTAGTGGTCATATCACAGCTCAAATTACTAATACGAATGGACCAATATTTTAAGTAGAAAGAAGAAAACTTCCAAACTTATAATGCCAAATTATCAATGACTTTAGTTTTTGGTCGCTAACCTTGTCGTCCTTTCCTTGTTTGCCCTTCCTTCTTGCAACTGTTATCCCACAAATGCGCTTCATATCTACCAGTCCATCTATGCCTAATAGACAACAACCAACAGGAGTTACTAGAAAATTGATAAAAAAAAGCAAACGACACATTAATGCTTCAGAAAGTAGAAGCACCACAAATTTGACTTTAGAAACAAAAACACCAGAATTTTAAAAAAGGGGAATAATTAATAAAGGATCAAGTAATGAAAATCAAAGTAAAGGTTAGTGAAAGAAAAGGGGTGAGGTGAACTAACCTTGTAACACCTCTATACTGTGAAGTTCTCTGTCCGAATGTGTCAATGGATTTCCTATGCACAGGTTGCTTCTGGCCAAGCTTAGCAGGCCCTCTCTTTTTGGCTTCCACGGCCACAGAGTCAGTACCAGAAGGTGAGATCTGCCTTGGAACCGTTACACAGCTTGACTGAGAACCAGGACTCATGGACAGGCTTAGAGACTGTAAATCCCCACAACCACCAACTGTACCAACACCAACAGAACCAGAAGCACCACGATCTTCTCCAAGGCTAGTACTATTCACTTGCTGCTCCTCCAGAACCTGCTGAACAGAAGAATACTCTCTGGGGGCCACCCAGTTTTTGAAGCAAGCAATGCCCTCATCTCCCACTTGAGGCATTTGGGAGCTACAAACTGTGACATTGGGATCCTTGGTTTCTTCTTCCTCCAATGGTGCTTGATAAACCCCATTGAAAACTAGTCCTGAATAATATGGATGGGTTTGAGGCTCATGAGCATTTTGGCTATAGTAGATGCTGTCCAGGCTGAGAGCCATTGCCTCTCTTTCATGGCCTTCATATTCATGAGCTCCCATAGTTGCACCACCTAGGAAGTCTTCAAGTTTAGGAGACGAAGTTGGCACCATCACTTCAACAGAAAACAAGACCATAAGATAATTTTCAAAAGGGTCATGAGACTCATGTTGCAAAATAAAATACACTTGAAGAAGATGAATAAAAAAAATTACAAAACATACCTTGGGTTTGTGATCTGCTGAGAGCTTCCATTATGCAAAGTGACCCATCAGACTTGAGTGGCATCATAGCCAAAGGAGGAGAATGAAAGGCACTGTTTTCCCCAACACCATAACAGATTCCAGAGGTACTGTTTAGGTGTGATGGTGACAAATAGAAACTTGTGGGAACACTGTTAGAAACAGCAGAAGCTGCAGGAGGCTGAGGCTGATGATAGTAGTGATGATGATCATCTTGTTGATGATGATGGGGAGGGTCAGAAGTAACCTCCATTTTCATGTGGGGTGAGAGAGAGAACCCCAACCAGTTATGATTGTTCCCATCATCATCGGTGTTGCTATCATTCATGGACTTCATCTTCCTGCTTTTCTTTTTTCTTTTTTTCTTACTTGAAAAGGTTTGAACTTGTTATCAGTATTTCTAGCAACAAGGCAAGTCAATCATTAGGTGGCAAATAAACAAATGATATCAAAAAATCTCTTTGCCTACACCATATGAAGACATGGTTTTTGTTGTCTAGCTACAACAAATTTCTCACACCAACTAAACTCCTTTCGTTCTATAAGCTCTCATCAAATATAACCTCTCTTTACCCGGACACAACAAAACTGGTCTCTTTAAACTATGCAAAAAGAATGAGTTCCCAGCAAGTGATGCTGGAAGCACCCACTTCATTCCATAGGGATCTGTGTATATATGAGAAAGACCACGTCTTTTGCCCTCTCTATTCTTCTTTTCTTTTCTTTTTCCTTAAAAGAAATAAAGAAAAAGAAAGAAAAAAACCTATGTCCCCCCAACTTAGCTTTTTTCTTAAACCCTATCTTAAGCCCATAATCAACATAAAATATAACACAGCAAAAGCAAAAATCTCAAAGTGGATTAGAAGAAAGACACAAAAATGGTAATGGGAAGATAAACTCTTTTGGTCAGTTTTCTGAGTGAGTCTGTGTGCCTTGGAAACTTGAATGCTAGTGGTGTGCTAGCTGAATCTAGGGAGCAAGCAAATGACCAATAGAGTGAATGGGACTTGGGAAAGAATTCAGAACTCTCAGGTAACATAAAACCTTCATTTTTTTTTTTTTTTTACAGTGACAACGTTGCAGTGTATGGGGGTCTTAGATAGATTTGACGGGTAGGACATATCTGCCCATCCAGTCACTTCGTACAGTGAACCCATTCTGTGCCACCCTGCATTCTGCAAAGTCCAAAAGTATCTATTTTATTTATTTATTTTTACCTTCATCTATTTTATTTTAAAAATAATATTTGCACTACATGTACCTATTTAATTCATTGTTATATTAAAATTTTAATTCTTTTATTTTTTATTTTTTATTTACATCTCATAATTTTTTTATCAAATTAATTCTTATTTTTATAAATGTTTTTGAAATAATTTTTATTACTAATTTCCATTATATTACTGTTAAATTTGATTTCTATTAGATATTTTGAAAAAAACAACATTTATAACATATATGATCACACTCTAAATAAATAAAAAATAGATTAACTAAATTATAGTGTTATAATAGAAATTTATAGAAGAAATTATGTTGAAAATGTTTATAAATATGAAGATTGATATAAAAATAAAAATTTATAAAGATTAAACTAAAAATGAATAAAATTTATAATTACTAAAATTTTAATTTAACTATTTATAATTAAGTATGAATTTAAATTACAAAATTATCATCAATTTTTTGAATTTAATATTTAGATTTTATTATTAATTAAATATGTATCAAATATTCACTATCTCATTAACTTAATTAATTAAGAGTGTGTTTAGATTAGTTTATAAAAAAATATTTTCATAATAAATATATATAATCAATTTTTTTAATAATTAATTATGATAAAATTAATTTTATAATTAAATATGTTAATTAAAAATTAATTTTCAAATAATATATTTTATTTAAATTATCTAAATAAATTGTTTTTATATAATAAATTATTAAAAAATGTATGAAATAATTTTTTATTTAATTTTTTGCATAAAAAAGCTCCAAGGCTAATAAGTACGATAATAAATTTCAAATTTCAAAATAATCAATGTTAAATTGTAATCATTTTAACCATTTTTATTCAAACACCTCAAATTTTTCTTCTAACAATTTAAAAAAAAACTATTTTGAGAAATAATTAAACTTTCCAAAACACGCTATAAATTTACATAAATACGTGAAGGGTTTGTGTGCTTTCTTTCCGAGCTACTATTATAACTGTTTTTATATAAAAATCCAATCTAAATTATTTTTTTACAATTTTTTAATAAATGATATATAAACATATATAAAATAATTTATAAAACTCTCATATATATTACTGGTTAATTTTTGAACCGACATGGCTTTTTTTTCTTTTAACATATTGTTTTCCCATCTATCCCCTCTTAATTACTGCAACAATTGGGTCCACAACTTTTTTTTTCTGGTTTAAGTTTGCTGAGAAATGAAACCAGTTCCTTTTTTTTTTTTTAATTAATTGAAATGATACAGTACTTTACTGGCACCGTGGATGGGTAACCACGTCCAACGCATCGTTCACCGTCGATCTGGACAAAGAGAGGTTTCTTTTGTTGGTCGTTCGATCTGACCTCTGCTGACTTTATGAGCTTGCATAGTTGTTCATCCTTCGGTGCTTTGACAGCAAGAGTGACTTGTGTTACCGTGAAAATTCCAACAAGAAATAAGGAATGAAAGAAGGCTTTCTTTTGAATGAGTTTAGAGGAGGGAAATGATAGCATCACCGTAAAGGAATGGAGTTATACTTTGTTTGGTATATATTTATGAAGGAAAAGAAAAAGATTTGAAATAATCACATTTTCATGGTTTTATTTTTTCTTTCTCGCTGTTGGAAGGAATGAAGAGAAAAGAAGAGAAGAGAAAGAGAATTGTTTTGATGACCGTATTATATTTTTATATTTATTTTTATATTTTTCCTTTGATAAATCTAAATATAAAAAAAGAAATATTCATTTTTTTATTGAGGATGTGTAAGGTAAAGTTGAGAGAAAAGAAATGAAATGAAACTTTGTTTAATATGTTTTTTAAGATAAAAAGGAAAGGAAAATAAATAATAAAATTGTTGAGTTTTATCTCTTATTTGGTTGCACTTTAACAAAGAAAAAAAAATTGAAGAGATAAACTTTTTATAGGGTCTCGCCATTTTTTTATCTTCTTACTTTTGGATAGAAAAGGAAGGAAGAAAAGGGGAAAGAAATAACTTTGTGGATCTCATAATATATTTATATACATCTTCATTTATTTATATACATTTTTTTTCATAAAACCAAATAAAAGAAGGGAATTATTCTTTCTCTTCCATTGAATGATACTAAATAAGAGAAGTAATAACTCTTTTACTTCCTCTTCTTTTCTTTCTATTGTATATTTTCTCTTTCTTTCTTTTCTTTTCTATTGTATTCCTTATTTTCCTTTTCCTTCTATCATACTAAAAAAACCAAAAGGAAGAGAGAAGTGAAAGAGTTATCTCCCTTGTTTAGTATCATCTAATGAAAAAGAAATGAGACTTCCCTTCGTTTGTTTAGTTTCATGAAAGAAAATAATGAAAATGTATGTAAATGAATAAAAATATATGTAAATACCAACATGCTTTGATCCAAGTGGAAGAGGTTCAGATCTCTTAAATATGTAGTTCTGGATTCGATCCTGACATTCATGTGTACAAAAATAACATAATTAAGAAAAATTCCTTCTTTAGGTGTTTGACCGTACTTCGAGAAATTAATATTTCACCTATTGGTTGGGATATATTTTGGGGGGAAAAAAGAAATATATAAATATATGGCAGGGCTCACAAAATTCTTTATCACCCATTCTTTTCCCTTCCTTTCCATCCAGTAGGGGAAGGATAAAAAACATGGTGAAACCTACAAAAATATTATCTCTCTAAATCATTTTCTTTTCATCTCAAAATGTGATACCAAACAAGAAATAATACTCTTTCTCTACCCTCTTCCTTTCCTTTTCCTCCTCAAATGTAATATCAAACAATACTTGAATGATACCAAATAATGGGGTGATAACCTCTGCATCTTCCTTCTTTTCCTTTCTTTTCTTTTATATCATATTCCTTTATTTTCTTTTCCCTCCATAATACTAAACCCACCTAATATAATACAATACAATGTGTACTATGAAGAAAACATCTCTTGCAATCAAATATAAAATTCACCAAAAGAATATATAAAAAGGAATACAATGACAGAGAAAAAAATTAAAAAAGATAAAAAATAAAAATATTACAAAACTAAATTTTAAGATAAATTTATGATCCATAAAATAGTTATTGTATTTTTTATTTTTAATAATTTTATAATGTACCTCATATAACTTAGAACAAGTAAAAAACCAAAAAACAATAAAGAATATAACATGATGAAACAAACACCTCATATAACATGATAAAAACAAAAATAAGGAATATAACATGAACCACAAAAACAATGAAGTGTATAACTTAAAAAATTTAAAATTTTCATATGTATAATATATTATTATAAAAGTAAAACTAATATGATAAGAATATTATTATTATCATGTTAACTTGTCCCATTAAGATAGCTATTTAAAATAAATAAAAATAATTTTTTTGAATAAGTTAAATATAAAATTAATTTTTCAGTCAATATTAATAAACAACTAATACACATTTTTAAATATTAAAACTTTTTCGCTTTACTTTTATATAGAGTATAAAGTAACAAACTATCTGGCGTTTATTAGTGAAATGATATTTTTGGTCTTTCATCAAAATATCCTCATAATCGTTGTTGTGAAATTAATCTTTGGTTTCGAAATTGTAGTTAGGTAAAATCTTTCTCAAAGTAACGACTTCAAGATTCAAATTATTGTAAGCAAGATTCGTTTGGGGGAGGATTCTAATATGCACCAAGTGAGTTTTGGTGCATGGATGCACCCACTTAAATGACCTATTATTATAGGCCAGCCGATGGTTTTTTTTTCAAGGACTAGTGGCTCATTGCCGCCACCACCCCTACCCCTACTTTACCACCACCACCACCACCCCCTTCCTCCCTCCACCTCTTTGACCCCACCATCACCACCTTCTTCCACGTCGCCATCCACTGCGCCCTCAAGCAAACCCAACTACCCAAACCCCGGATCTATCCCCACCACCACGTCGTACACCAGAGAACCAACAAACCTAACCAGCCAAACCCCGAATCTATCCCTCACCATTGCGTTGTCACTAGAGGGTGGAGGCAATGGATTCTCTCTCTCTTTCTCTCTCTCTCCTGCAGCTAGGTCGTCATTCATCTGGCTATGTCGTCGAGCTCTGTCGTCACTCAATCTGTAACCCCAATTGATGTCTCATGCTTTCTCTCTTACATTTACTAATGGTGGTGCAACCCTAATCATCTTCACTCTGCTATCCAGCTCTATTGTCGTCGTCGTCCTGGCCATTCGTTGCACCTTCTTGCGTTACCCAAGGCCCAACAACCAACCGAATGCCTGAATAGAACCTGCATTGCTCAACACCGTGAACTCCATATCTCTGCCGTCGAGTATGAGAAACCGGGTAGTGTTGTTCGAATCGATGATGATGGCTTTGATTTGGGTGGCGAGGTGGCAAAAGGAGATGTTGGCTTGGACTCACGTGTCGATGAAGGATTGATTGGCAGCGGTGGAGGAGAGGAGCTTGTTGGGCAGAGCCACCTCAACTTAGATGCCAGAGTTGGAAAGCAGAGGAGCTCATTCTCTTTCTGTCACAAATAATTCCTATGTCTCGCAAACACCAATCTTGACCCTTCTTCTCGTCATCATCGTTGTCATCATGGTCTCTGGGGAGTGACATGGAGACGAGTTACTCGAGGCACAATCACTTGTTGAGCCAATTTCCAGTTGTTGATCTTAACTATTTCTTTTCTAAATTAATATTTCAATAGTGTGTGATTCTTGGTGCATGAATGTACCACAACTTACCTGGTGCGTATTAGACAAACCCTTGTTTGGAATCGTAATTCATTTATACTATGATTAATCATTATTGAGTATGATTAATTTGTAAATAATTAGTTAATTACTATCAGTCAAAAAATTAATTTGTTACCCAGTTTTGATTATTTGTAGAAATAATATTCAGAATTTAAAATAATTCATTAGATAATCCATTTGTAAAATAATATTAAGAATTTTAAAAAATCAAATTAAATTATTTAGAATTGGTTATTCCAAATTTCCGTCAACTTGATTATTTTTATTAATTATAACTTTCACCACTTCTATATTTTAAAAAATTACATTAATATTTTTTCTAAACAACAATCACAATATGTTACGTCATCTATCATGTTATTATCATGCCGAAGATCAATTGTTAGATAGACAAAATTGCTTATGTCCAGGTTTCATATATTCTGTACAATAGTCTCACGAAGCAGTCACGCTCCCTCACACGCGCGTCCTACTCCTATTAAAGGTATTCACATCCAAATCAATTCAAAAAATATCAAAAATTGATTCAAAAAAATCAAAAATCAATGAAAATTAAAATAAATTGGATTAATTTGGATGAAGTTTTTAAAAAATTAATCGGTTTGAATCGATTTTCAGTTCAATTTTATAAAACTGATCCAAATCTATCCAAATCGATTTTACACTTAAAATTATCTAAATATCTCTAACTATACCTATCCCCCCAATGGCCTATTCCCCCCACCACCACTTCGACACACACGTGAGTGTGAGACAAAGACACACTTCACTTCCCCTTATTGATCAGATATTAGATGTTATAATTCGCTAACTCAATTTCGGAAAAGATTACAATTCAAGCTAAAAATTGTCATTTTAATTTTATTTGTTTAAATTCTGAACTTTAAAATTAGTGCTGAATTTTATTTGTTTGTATAATTTGTATGACTTTATATATAGTTTGAAGTTTAGAATTTGAATTATATTATTGTTATGTATTATTCTTATTTAAAATGTATTTTTATTATATTATTGGACAAAAACTGAAACATCCAATTCAATCCAAACTGATTAAAATTGGTTCGGATTAGATCGGTTTAACTATTAGAATTTATCCAATCCAAACTAAACTGATGATACTTACCTTATTTAGATCAAATAATTTTTTACCTCAAAACCGATCAAAGAACACTCCAAACTCTTATGCTATATTTACTTCCATCTATATTAACATACTACCATATACTCAAAACTGATAAAATAACAAGAAGATCCTTTGTTTTTCTTTTAAGAGTATTTGCTCACTTAATAAATGAGAATTTAATTTTTATAAATATAATTAGATATTTAAATAATTTTTTTAATAATATTATTTTTATATATATAAATTTTAAAATTAAATTTAAAATTAAATTTAAAATTATATGATTAAAAAATCCAACACTATCTAAAACGTTGGTGACTCTTACGTTGGTGACTCTTTGTTTTTTCTACTGTCGCTTTGTGTGTAGTCAACAACTGCTTCCAGACAAAAAGTGGAAAGCGGGTCTCTGATAAGCTTTAAATATTCCAGAAATGATGAGCAAAAGGGTCCCAAAAACAGACTTTATGGCGAAAATGCATTTTACTCCTCAAATATTCTATTTTCTCTAACTAAAACAATCTCCTCTTCACGTAAAATCGTATCTGTGGGATGTGGATGATGTTTTATTATTAAATAAAATTCCTTACTTTAATTATCTGATAGCTCAAATGAAATCTGATGCCTCAATTGTTTATATCAAACCCAAAAAACAGCAGATTTGAATTTCAAAAGTCTATGTCAATTTGTGAAAAACAACTCTTTTCTAAATTTAATAATAATTTAAAAAATCATTTTAACAATAATAAATCAATGATAAATATGAAATTAATATAAGTTCAAAATTTAAAATTACTTCTTTAAATAATAAAGCAGGATACATACATGTTACCAAATTAAATGGCCATTCATGATTTTATGGGGGCATATATGTCGTAAGATAATTCTGCCTCTTGGCATAATGTTACAAATCATGACTCTCTCTTTTATAAGAATTTAGGATAAGAAGATTTGTTCCCTCTGAATTTTTATATAAGTTATATATTTAAATATTTTATTTATTATTTTATGTGAAATTTATAAGTGTGATATTTTTTTAACTTTTATATATGTTATATATTTGAATATTTTATTTATTATATAATATAAAACTTTAAAATATAAGTAATATAATATGATATATTAACATGTTAATTTATTACTTAATATATTATATAATATTTAAAATATATATTTAATTTTACTTCATTCAACCACAATCGAACTAACAAACTGTAAATCAATATCTTCATTAATTTAATGATTAGTTCAATTTTAAAAATATTGATAATTTGTTTACTATATTATCAAAAGGTTAAACAATTATTCATTTCCAAAAATATCTCTTTTCTATTCCACCAAATAATCACATATACATTAATCAAGTCTCTCATTTGTTGTTGGCTTGTGTTTTTCTAATCTTTTCATTTTCAGCTCTTCCAAAACACGCCTTAAGTTTTTGCGCATTAGTGTTGATTAAATGCGGAGGTTGTAATTTATGTAATTAATTTCCTTGTTCGATTTGTATTTTGGCTGGTCAAAGTATCTCTTCTCTACTTTTTTTCCCCTTCAACTTTTTGCTGTTAATGGGCATGCACTAATGTGAATGCGATGCGTATTTTCCATCTACTAACCTTTTTTTGTTAGCGAGCGAGTGGTCGAGGTTCTTTCTAGAGAGGAAAAATGTTTGACGCAGAGTTTGCATGGAATGCTCCGTGGAGACAAAATTTTCAAATGGGAATGATTTGGGTTTGAACCTAATGAAAGGTTGTCCCAATTTGAGAGGGAAAAGAAAAGCAGAAAACTGAGAAGGTATGGGTCTCTGCGTGCACACAGGCGTCGGAAATGATTCGTTGGGCTATTATAAATA
Source organism: Ormosia semicastrata (assembly GCA_029884595.1). NCBI lineage: Eukaryota > Viridiplantae > Streptophyta > Magnoliopsida > Fabales > Fabaceae > Ormosia > Ormosia semicastrata. Next base: position 6,644,149 of record JAQQTO010000063.1, on the reverse strand, counting down.
AATCGTCACCGAATCAATTAACACTTAACGAGCCACTAGACGGGAAATAAATCATTTCATGTTAAATTTTTATATAATTTTATTATGAAAACTGAGATAAATACAAAAATATAATAGAGTCTCACATATTTTGAAAGAGTCACACTATTTAATTCTTTTATCTATTTTTTTTACGTGATAATGTTATGTAAAAATTTAATATAAGAGGATATATTATTGGATATAATAAATGTTAAAAATTATAAGATATAATATGATTAAAATACAACATATATATAATTTAAAAAATATAACATATAAAATTAATATAATATTCACATAAAAACACAACTATTAAATTAAAATAAAGATTGATATGCTTCATAAGTAATGTAAACATAATAAAATAATATTATTTATCTAATCATTATAGTATTTCATTTATATTGAAAAAAAATTCAAAAATTAATTAAAAAGTATAAACTAGAAATATATGATATGATAAATATTGGATATCAGGGCCGCTAACTATTTTAAAGTATCTACTTCCTAAGTTGTATGTTATAAGGATATCCATAGCCTCTTAGCAAAAGGACTTCACGATGCTGCCCATCACAATTCAGTGAATTCACTTCTGTTGTTTACTTCTTTCACTTTCGCGAACCTTTTTCCATAGAATCAAATGTGGTAGATTTGGTAGGTAGCTGGTGCATTTCGATAATTTCATTATCACTTTAAAATTAAAAATAAAAATAAAATAAAAAATTGATATTAACATAATCTTTTTGTTAGGATTGCACATGAATCGAGTCGAGTCAGGTTAGGAGAATTTGAAGTTTAAACTAATTATCTAAAATAGGATTTGTTTTAACAAAAAAAGAATCAAGTAATGTGAACTGAACAAATCTGATGGGAGAATGGATTGGTTTAGGTTGACTAATTGGGTTATGTTTTTTTTTTCTTTCCATTAAGGCTGCACATACATAAAAAAATGTAAAAAAATGAAAAAAATATAGCATTGGAGTTCTAGGCTCACAACTTGCATTGGTGGAGATCCTAACTCGTACCTTCTTATTGTCATAGACTTGGGCTCTTCGATAATTGCATCTCACCGTTGCATATTTGGCATTTGGGCTCGCAGTTGCAATCACACCACCACCAACACAAATCTTCACTCACTATCTCACCATCGTAGTTGTAGGGGAAGAAGTAGCCATCGTCGATGGCATGGTGGCACAAATTTGAAGGGAAATTACTATACCGGTGGTTGTGCATGGAGGAGGCAAGGGGGGATCGTCATGTGGCTGATTGAGGACACAAGCTGAGCAGTGAGCACAACATCGTGGTGGCTGGTCAGTCCTTGGCCATCAACGTGGTGTTTGGGCTTGACGAAACGAAGGTGCTAGGGCATCGATGGGATGGATGGGTTAAGGAGTACTTTGGAATTAAGAATGAAATGTGAAATCTGAAAAATAAAATGTGTTTTAGTGTAAAAGCAAGCAAAACGATATAGTTTTAGTTCGAGTTATCGGGTCAAGTCCACAAATTGCTTTTCTTAACCCCCTATTCAAACCAATCTCTAGACGAGTTCATTAGGTTCTACCAGAACTGACTCAATAACTCGAACTAACTTGAAAATATTAAGTTGAGTTTGGTCGAGCTGGTCAGATCATCGAGTTTAACTTGAACTTGTGTGCACCCCTACTTTTGTTATAAGAAAACATTACTCATTTATATATGTATGTGATTAATTGGATCTCTATATTGTAATACCAAATTTAACAGAGGGGCAAAACTATAATAAAAATTTGAGGATAAAATTAAAATTTTAAGGAGTTGAAATTCATAATGATAAAAAAATTCAAAAGGTAAACATTTAATTTTTGAGATTTTTAGGGGTTAATGACCCCAACGTTAACCTGATTGTACGCATATTGCTTTTGTTTCACAATGTTAAGAGTGTCACCTTTATTATTTTAAGATTCACTAATCAAGGCACTAATTAAAGAATTTAGATAAAAAGTATTAAATAGGTTAAATTAAGATTTTAGTCCTTATACTTTGCATTTATTTTTAATTTAGTTCTTATATTTTTTTTCTTTTCATATCAATTCTTATACTTACAATATTTTTAAAATAGTCCATACTATTAATTTCCATTATAACACTATTAATTTAGACATTATTAGACATTTTATAAAAGAAAAAAAAACATTTAAAAGAGTTGATACTAAACAAAAGAACATCAACTCAAAAGAAATGAATACCTATAGGAGCACTTATTGTAAAACATAAGTATTTATCGAATGTTTTACATATAAAGGAGTATATGAAAAAGTATCTACTGGGCAAAAGAACACTTACTAAGTTAGCTAACTAGCGTTGTTATAACAGAAGTTGATGACAATGACTATTTTGAAAACGTTTAAAAATGTGAGAACCGATTTAAAAAGAAAAAAACTATAGGGACTACATTGAAAATGAGTTAAAAGAATAGGGACTAAAATTTTAAATTAACTTGAAAAAAAAGTATAAACATTTAATATTTTAAAATTCCAAATAAATATTTAGCACTTATTTTAAGTAGTTAAGAAGATACAATAAAATGTATTAAATATTTCTTAACTAGTGCTATTGATTGGCAAACCCTTATTTTATTATAACTCAAAATTAGCAGTTGCTTGCATCTTCTACCTTCCACATTCTTAGGGGAAGTATAGAAGGAACCTTATCCCTTATTAGTAGCTAATGCATCAATAGGATATGCAATGAGCCGGGTAGGGGTGAGTTTTTTCTCAACCCGATAACACCCTACATCCTTCAAAATAATACTCAATCCAACCCTACATGCTTCGCGAGTTTTAGGGATGAAAACCTAAACCCACCCATAAAAGAAAATATTAAACTCACATCCTACTTGGCCTGCCCCTGCACTTATGAGTATTTTAGAAAATTTTCAAATAATAATTATTCGTAATATATATTAAAACTAGCCCATCATCTTATATATATATAAGACATATCTAGTGAGAAAATTTTTTATTGTGAGGGTAAAAAGAATAAATCTTGACTATACAATTATATATAAATGATCAAGATTAAAACTTACTTAACGGTCATGTGATTACTTAAAAAATCACATATATTTATATTTTAATCTTGACTATTCATGTAAGATCTAATGATATATATATATATATATATATATATATATATATATATATATATATATATATATATATATATATATATATATATATATATATATATAGGATCTTACTCGGTGAGAGAAGTATTTATTATGAGAGGTGAGATGAGTGAATATTGACCATTGGATCTTTCATAAATGGTTAAGATTAGAAAATAAATGCATGTGACTTTTTTAAGTGGTCACTTGACCTTCAAGTAACTTTTAATCTTGACCATCCATATATGGTTGTATGGTCAAGATTTACTCCTCTCACATTCTCACAATAAAAACTCCTCTCACTAGATATGTCTCCTATATATATATATATGACATATCTAGTGAGAAAAAATTTTATTGTGAGGGTAAAAGGAGTAAATCTTAACTATAGAATTATACATAAATGATCAAGATTAAATGTTACTTAACGGTCATGTAATTACTTAAAAAAGTCACATATATTTATGTTCTAATCTTGACCATTCATGAAAGATCCAATGGTCAATATTCACTCATCTCACCTCTCACAATAAACACTCCTCTCACCTGAGTAAGATCCTATATATATATATTAGGAGCTAATCTGGTGAGAAGAGTGTTTATTGTAAGAGGTGAGATGAGTAAATCTTGATCATTAGATCTTACATGAATGGTCAAGATTAGAACATAAATGCATGTGACTTTTTTAAGTGGTTACATGACCTTCAAGTAACTTTTAATCTTAACCATCCATATATAATTGTATGGTCAAGATTTACTCCTTTCACCCTCTCACTAGATATGTCCCTTATATATATATATATATATTCAAGATAAGTGTTAATGATGTAGAAAAACTATAGAGAAGAGAACCAAGAACCTTTGGGGTTCCAACAATCATGAATTATTAGAATTCCAAACACAGAATCATCGGGATTCAAACTCAACAATTTTGTTAATAATTCAAAGTCTGAATAACATAGACACTTGAAGGATATTTATTTATAACCCAAAGGTAATTAAAATCCTAGTCAGATAATATTTCACTAAAAATAAATATCTTTAAGAGATAAAATCTCTAAAAATACAAAATATAAAATTCTTAGAAATTACATAATTATCTCTAAAATCCCTAAATTATCAAAATCATAAATTATCTTAATTTATTATGCATCATTCACCCCCTCTAAGAGAAATTACCTTTGGAGAGTTATGCATCTTGTACTTGTCCAAAAGATCAAGAGTAATCTAGTACAATTATCCTTAAAAATTCAAGTGGCATTAGAATCAAGTTAGTTCTTCCACTTCACAAGATAATGATGAAAAGGGTGAGTGAAAGAGCCAACATATTCATCATCAAGTACAACTCAATCAAATATGGTAATAGTGGTGGGATTGTCAGAGCCTTAGGCACTTCAGAAGTAGGATGACCTCAAGGATTAGCTGGAGATAACAAAGAAGGCTCAAGAGTACCCATATAAGGATACAAATCCTTAATATTGAAAATAGGGCTGATACTTATATTATTAGGTATGTCAAGTAAATATGCATCAGGCCCAAGCATACGCAAAATATTAGGCCTACGCAAAATACAAAAAAGGCTAGTAACTCTGGCATACATCTTTTTTATGAAACTTTTTAGGAATTTTTCAAGTCGAATACAAACCATGACATAATCGCCCACATTAAAATTAAGATTTTTTTGATGCATATTAGCAGCAAGTTTATAACTTGCACTACTCAATGTAAGATTTCATTTAATATTGGCATACAGATCACCAATAAGGTTGGGAAAGGCCTAAGCTAATTCAGAGCTCTAAAATCAAAAGGTTAAGGGACAAGATCAATGGGTTGATGGAGAGATAATCCATGAATAATCTCAAAAGGACTATTACCTGTGAACCTATTAACAAAACTATTATAGGCAAATTTAACAGTAAGTAAAATCAACACTCAATTCTCAGGCTTCCCCTTACACGACTTAGAAGTAAATCACCTAAACTTCTGTTCACAATCTTAGTTTGTCCATCAATTTGAAGATGAAATGCATAAGTGTCCATTTGACTCTTGTAATTGAGCATGAAATTAGAGTTTGGAATTAGAATTGGACATCTTAATTCTAATTTTTATGTTTGAAATGTTATTTAGAATTTGAATTATAATTTCATAAACTAATTTCATAGAATTGAAAAACAATTAAGTTAAGTCTTTCTCAATTCTTAGCTTATACATTAAGAATTACCAATTCTATAGTTTAAAAATTAAACTCTCTATCTCTCTCCCTCCACATTTATTTATGAACAATCGTATTTATTGAGATTCTATATTTAATAAAAAATTATTTTTATATTTATATAAAAATTATTATAATAGCTATTTATTTTTCTTCTAAAAAATTCATGAAAAATTTCTTTATGAAAAAATATGACTATTATATTATAAAAATATTATTGTATGAATATTTTTATTAGTTTAAATTCTATAAATAATTTTTAATGGTTTAGATCATACCTTTAAATAATAAAATTATAATTGAATTTAGAATTATAATTTCTTATCCTAATTATTTGACAACCTTAAACATAAAATTTAAGATTCTAAACCAATTCTAATTCTGAAAGAATTGATATTGAAATTAAAATTCTATATTTCAATTCTAATTTCGCTATCCAATGGACCTTAAGAAAATTTTAAATGTGTGCCAAAAAGTTTCCATAAACTTTTTCAGAAATAACTCATAAACTTGACATCCTATCAGACACATTAGAAATAGGTAACCCATGCAAATGAACAATTTCTTCGAAAAAAAACTTAGCGACATGAGAAGCATTTACAATCTTGTTGTGAGGGATAAAATAAGTCATTCTGAAAACCTATCAACAATAACAAATAGGGCTGTGCACCCTAACAATACGCGGCAACCCAAGAACAAAATTCATGCTTAAATATTTCCATGGCTCATGGGGAATAGGGAGGGGAGCGTAAAGACCCGTGTTTCCTTTTCTCACCTTAGCAATCTAACAAATACGACATTGTGATACTACCCTAGCAACATTCCTTTTCAATGAAGGCCAATAAAACTCATCCTCAACAGAACTATTTGCTTTATATTTACCAAAGTGTTCGGGTAATCCACATGCGTGCAATTCCCAAATTAAAAAAATCCCAAAGAGTGTGTTTGAAATGTAAAATAATAATAAATGATTTGATTTGTAAATCAAATTTAATTAAATATTGTGTTTAGAATATTAAAATATAAGAAATGATTTGATTTCTAAAATCTCATAGATTTCAATCCTTTTTGTTTTAGAAATTTCATCAAATTTGATAGGATTTGATTTGATTTGAAATGAATAGACTATTTTACCCTTAATAATTATCTCTAATCACCTCTCATAAGGGTTAAAATGTAAAATAATAAAACCAAATCAAATCAATTCTCATTTTAATGAATTCTAAACACAAAATTTAATTTCTAAATCAATTCAATTCCTATTTTTTTTTAAAGTTCCAAACATAAAATTTGATTTCTAAATCAATTCAATTCAAATCAAATCAAATCAAATCCAATCATTTTCTATTTTAATTCATTCCAAACACAACCAAATGGAGGAATAAAAATTATACGCAGGAATTCAAAGTTTAGTACCTTTAAATAAGTAGTCGGTCAGGTATAAAAAAATCAATATAGTCCCTTTGCCATGTAAAAGTTCATTATAAATGACGCTATAATCAGAGCATGTGTGATAGTCCACCTTCAAACTTTCAAAGCCAACAACACTAACACTCATAGTTTGTAAAACAATAGCAACATGACTAAGAGCATTAGCAACTTTATTTTCAACCCCTGATTTATGCTTGACAACAAAAATGACGGATTGAAGAAATTCTACCCAACTTATGTGCCTAGAACTTAACTTTCTTTGGGAGTGCCAGTATTTCAAGGCTTCATGATTAGAAAATAAAACAAATTCATGTGACAACAAATAATATTGGCAATGGACAAGAGATCTCACAATGGCATAAAACTCCTTATCATATATAGAATACTTCCTTTTTGCTTCATTGAGTTTTTCGCTACAGAATGCTATAGGTTGACCTTCTTGATTTATAAAACACCACTTATTCCCACTTCTGACATGTCACAAGAAACTTCAAAAACCTTAGAAAAATAAGGAAGTCTAAGAACAAGTGCTTGAGTGATACTTTCTTTGATTACCTCAAAAGTCCTAAAAGCAGTAGGGAACCAAAGAAATTTATTCTGTTTTAGACAATAAGTAATAGGAGCCATTATAGAGCTAAATCCCTGAATAAATCTCCTATGGAAGGAAGCTAATAGCTCTAACTTTCTCAGGGTCAGCAAACAAACCTTGGTTAGAAATTATGAAGGAATGAACATTTCTTAAGGTTAACATAAAATCTTTATGCTCTAAGTGTGTTGAAAACTAGACTAAATAAACATTGACTTTATTAATGGCTTGACTAAGCATGATAGATATTTAGATTGATAAAGGGTGTGGGGCGAGTAGGATGGATTGACTCCAAACCCGTACCCACCTTGCTCCATAACATTATTCTACTGTGTCTAACTCGACTTGTGTGAAATGGGACTGGATGGGTTTTCATGAGTCAGGGTGAGATTGCCAAGCCTATGCATCAATAGCTAATTGAAGTGGGAAAGCCATTGTAAAATGGGTTTAGTGCCTAATATGGTAAAGAAATATCTTTTCTACACCCATGATGCTTAAGAAAGTTGATATTTCACTTGCATTTTGATATATGATGAATAAACCCATGACACAGTACTCATAAATTATAACACTAGTCAAATTTTGAATGAGTTAAAGCATGTTTGGATTATAGTTTGTAAATTATGGTTTGAGTTTGACCAAATGGAAAACCATTTTTTTTAGATGGCATTTTCGATATCTTGATTTTGGATATATGATTTTAGTTCACGAATATAGAATTATTCTTCCTAATTTTGTATCATGACTTTTATTGCTAATATTATGTTGCTAATATGATTTTCTTTATTGACGTAATTGATGTAATTGATTTCCTCTTAATCACAAGTTATTGATTACCTTTCAATTACAATGTGTCAAGGCCTATCATGCAAAGACTCTACAATTGTCGTCTAGATTTTAAAATTTAAATTACAAGTAATTGATTACCTTTCAATTTATATGTGTCAATGCCTATCCCTGCATTATTTGATTGAAGGTACATTATTAATAGGAAACTAACTTAAAATTATATTTTCTTAAAAAAATTATTAGAGTACATGCTGTAATTCTATGTTGATTTTTTAGACAAATGTTGCTCTCAGCTTCACTAAAAATATAAAGCTTCTTTTATTGTTATATAACCAATATGCAAATTATATTAAGTACATATATATATATATATATATATATATATATATATATATATATATATATATATATATATATATATATATATATATATGAGACCACGAGGTATCTTTCACAGGTTCAGTCTCTTTGAACTGCCCATAAGACTAATCCCTATTTGATCATGGGAGCACAAGGGTTATACAATTTTGCCAAAAGAATTGCTTCCTTAGAATTTGAACTCGTATCATTGTCTTAAAGGTTAAGGTTGCTTACCACATCAACCTACCCTTTGTGGGTTATTCATATATTTCACAAGTGACATGGTGTATCTTAATTTTTATTTAATAATGTGTATTTAATAATAAAAGTGATTTTATCAAGAAAAATAAGCATTAGATGTACAAAAGTAATTAGCAATGTAAAGAACTTCTAATGTTTATAGTTTTATATAATTATATTGCATATATTTTATTTAATACAATTACTTTTATTTATAATTATATTTATTTTTGTCATTTAATTCATTGTTTATCTCATGCATTGCGTGGGTGCAAAATTTAGAAAATAAGAAAAGAAAGGAAAGGAAGAGTAAGGTGGAGGAGTTATCACTTCCCTTGTTTGTTATCATCCAATGGAAAAGAATAGTTGCTTTCCTTCTTTTGTTTGATTTCATCAAGGAAAAGAATGGAGATTTAATATTGAGATGGATAAAAACATGTGAGGCCCACTCATTTTCTTCATTTCCTTCTCAATCCTCCCAAAAAGAGATGGATGATTAATTGTGGAACCCACAGATTCATTATTAATTATCCATCTAAATCTCTCCCTTTCCACCCTCTCCTTCATACTAAGCAAGAGATAATGTCTAATCAATAGGTATTTTTCTTTTTTTTTTCCTTTTCCTCTTAAAAAAATACCAAATAAAACACTAAAGTAGGCAAATTATAATCCAAACATGTTGTTCAGAGTCAGGATTAGTGGTGTGTACTTGATTGCACCTCCAAGTAGATGATGACGGTGGACTCCTCCTTTGTGTAGTGGCAGATTGAGAAGAGGGTGTACCTGCAAGACACTCTGATTCTCAAGTTAGGACTATGCATTAGGAAGAAAGAGTGTATAGGAGAAGATGCATACTTGAGTTCTTTTAGCCCTGTATTTATAGAGGGCATTGCTTGTAGGCTAAGTAGTATATAAAGAGATACTATTTTAGTGGAATTAGGATAAGTTGATTATTTGTAGATAAGATCCTTAAATTTCTTAGTCTGTTAGGGATCTGTTAGGATAAGATGCTAGTCAGTTAATGACATAGAAATTTCCCATGAGGACCCTTATAGCTAGAGACAATGATTGGGCCAACTGCGTTAGGTAGCTTATATTGGGCCTAGATCCCAGATATCGGTCCAGAACAGTTGCTCCCAATTTAACGCTCTAATGTGATAACAGTGTGTCAAGGTACTTCATATAAAGGCCAATACGAGCATTAAATGCTCCCAAGCACTAGGATTCGTTATGAGACGTTAAGGTCAGGATCTTCTTTCCATTGGGTTGTGTGGCTATCATCCGACATTTGGTATATAAGTTCCTTCAAACAATTTCCCTAGTGAGAGGTGTCTTTCTGAGATCTTCTATGAGGAGTCACAATACTCATCTTGCCAGGTACCGCTACGATATTTTTTCGGGGTCCTACTAGAAGTGGCACGTGGTATGCACTAAGATCTAAAATCTATCCTTGTGTCTAACTTTGAATTACATGTGGGGCCATGATTCCAAGATAATGTTCCCTTAAGTGGATGGATTTTCTTGAATTCAGGATCCTCTGTAAGAGGTGAGTGCTATCCGAGATCAGGTATTGATGCTTGGAATGTTTGCGATGTTTCATTTAGTGTTGGGGTCGCTTCGTTTGCAACCGATAGCCCTTTTAGGACACATGGCATACTATGGCTAGTTATCATTGTTTGGGGTTCGCGTTGCAATCATTTCAAAAGGTTGGCAAATGACCAGCGCGCCCTGCCATGATGATGGTCATTAAGGCACTAGTTTCCTTATAAATAGTAGAGTGAGAGGAAGCGTACCACTTTTACTTCTCTCTTAGCCTTTTTAAAAACTTCTCTAGCAAACTAGGCAATTTCCAGCGAGGAGTTTATGGTGGTGTACGACGGCGTTTGTGGCAGTGACCTATTACAAAGCTTTTTTTCTTGATTTTTCCTTTGTTTTTTTTAGCCTTTCTCCTTCAAAGCAGGTATCATTCCTTCCTATTTCCACTATCTTCTCTCTTTTCTTTCAACAATGGCAATAGTTAGAGAAATTGGCAGTGACGGGGAGGAAGCAGTTTCCCTGGAGATCCTCTCAGAACCTCCACTTCCGTCGTGTAGTGTAACATCCTGCCTTCCAGTCTGCTTGTATAAGTTGCTTAGTAGCTGCTGTTGTAATTCTGTGTGCTTATTTGTGTTATCTGTGCATATAGGTAGATAACTTAGCGAACAAGTTATCTCATAGGATTAATTAGAATAATTAATTAAAATATGAGATAATTATGATTAAATAAGATTTTAGCTAAAATAATTATAAATACGATTATTTGTAATTATTAAGGCATGAATTGGAATTTTATGAATATTGGAGGATTTAAATTAAATAGAAATTAAGTAAATTACATATTAATTAGTGAGTTAACTAATTAATTAAGAAAGTAATTAACTTTAGTGATTATGATATTTTACGATATTAATTAAGCATTTAGTAATATAATTATATGGATTAAATATTAATTAAAGATTATTTAGATATAATATTATATTTAAGTAATGATTAGATATGAACCAATAGCATTTCATGCACCAAAAGTAAAGCACTAAGTCATGATCTTATTGGTTTGAAGGATTTAGAGTCATGATGTTGGTCTTAAAAATTAATTAATATTAGAATTAATAACATTACATGAAATAATAAGTTTTAGACCAGGAAATGTAATTTTAGTAGTTAGGGTTAGTGCATAGAGGTTATAGGGTTTGCATGAGACCTTTAAAGGTTTTGAATGCTACCTAGGACGTATACGAGTCCTAAACTTGGAACCCTAAGATAGTTGAGGCCTACCTAGGACTTATTTTAGAACTCAATACAACCCGAAATGACCTCGAATGAGCTTTATGTCAATAACTTGGTGACTAAGCCATCAAAGCAACCTGCCTTGGCTACTAAGTCACAAGACCATGCAGCCAAACCCCCTTAAACTACAAGACCACGATTTTTGGCTTAAAAGCCAACTAGCCCTCTCCTTCTCTCATAACTCCAACCTTTTCAACCTTTAGAGAGAGAGGGAGTGAGTTTAGTGAGAGAAATGGAACACCGTTGGTCTAAGGGGAGCCACCGCTTTTGCATGTCTGAGCTACCATCAGTCCACCACTCTCTAGGAGCTGCACTGCCTGCTTCACCAAGAAGCACCCTCCATCTCCAACCCATGAGCACCATTAGAGTTCAAGTAGGGGTTTATGGCCTATTTCTCTAATTTTTCCCTTGATTCTTGTTCTTGGTTATTATTTGAACAAGAAAAGATGGGTTGGGAACTTGATGGAGACTAAGGGAGCCATGGAAAGCCATCAGAGGCCTTCCTTGGCCATGGCCTAGTTGGTGGTCGTGGCTGCCATGGTGCCTTGCCAAGCCACGATGATGGCTGAAAATAGATGGTGAGGAGTAGTTTGTTGTGTTTGAGGTGAGACAAGGTGGAAAATTGCCACCATAGGTAGCAATGATGGTGAATCTATGATGGTGGTGGCCATGGCGGCCACCACAAGGTATTTGATGATGAGGGTTTTGAGGTAGCTTATTGCTTTGGTGTTTTGGGAGGTAATGGCAGTCACCTTAGGCGGCCAAGCCATGGCCATGGTGATGTGATGGTGGCTGTGAAAGGCCACCACAAGAAAAAGGGAGGAAAACTTCAATTTTGTGGTTTGTGGTGATGGAGGTTTTCACGGTGGTGGCCACCACCATGGGTAGCCAACCATAGTGGCTCGTGGTGGTTGTGGCCCCATGAGTCACCACAAGTCAAATTTAAATGATGTTGGGTCATAGCCAGGTCCAGGTGGCCTCTAGCTTTGGAATGACCTTATGTCTGGGAGACCCTAGTTCCACCCGATAGCCAAGGTTGGCTATAACCCAAGGCTAAGGTATTTGATAATGATAAAGATCAGTGATATGTCTAATATGGTTAATTAAAGCATACTAGACCTAGGACTAATGAGAAATAAGTATCAAGTTGATCTTTGAGGCCGTGTCCTCATAGGGAAGTTATATGATGAAAGACAATGCTATTATATAAGTAAAGGGTTATAAAGAATGTGTTACTTGATTACCAAGTTATCTCAATTATGTTTGAGTACGTGCATGAGATTGCATGTTAGTAATTGTAATTGTTTAATATGATTATGCGTACCTTATTCTGGTTGAAGCATCGGTATAATGATTTGAGAATTGTGATAATGCTATATGACGCTCTTAGTAGCTTTATTCTTATGAAATATGAGATGTGATATATGATATATTATATAACTGCTCATGAAGGTATGCATTCCTAAAAAGAGGATAAGGTGTGTATCTTACCAAAAGAGCAAGGTCCCTATCATAGAGAGCAAATAAAGGAATTCACCTTGCTAGGATAGGATCCGTGTAGCATGTATGGCTACTATAAGTAAGCTAGCTCATGTTTGACAAGCAAACTATCTTATAGAAGTGGGTCATTCCCCATCAGAGGACAAAGGTTACCTTATATGAAAGAATAATAGCAGAAAAGTTGATTGAATAGCCAAATTCATAAATATTGCATTCATAATCAATATTCATTTTTTCTTACTCGTATATTGTAAATTTTAAGTTCATATGAAGAAAATTGGTTTAACATGAATCTTTTCTTCCTGATAAGCAAAACACAAGATTTTTAACTTATATCTATGAACTATTTTTTCAGTTCAAGGCAGCTGGATTTATTATGATGATATTTTCATATAGATTACTGAGAATTCTTATAATTCTCACCCATCAATATTTCCATGATATTTCTAGAGACTGAACATGCTGTTTAGCATTTATTTTGAGATTGTTGAGGGAGAATAGGTGTATTTTGTTGTGACTAACACCTACTCATTCCTTGGGATTATTAATATACACACTGAGTGCACTTAGAGACAAAGTTGGAGATTTCATTATATAGAGCCAAATAGTGGAAGAGTAGGACTATAGATTGACATCAGTAGATCTTGTTTTGATTGTACATATACTTGCTTAAATATTGATGTATCTGGATGATGATATATGTCTTATCTGGCTTTACATGTATTTGTCTGATTGACTACTTACTTGCCTAGATGACTGTGCTATGGGTACTGATGCCTATGTTAATACTATTAACTATGTATGTATAAACTCTAATAAATAAAGCTTAATGAAAGGCTCAGAGGGTTGGTATCTTGATATTTATGAATGTGATTGTTATATTTATATGAATATGGATGATAGAGTTAGAGTTCTTATAATTTGGACTCACTATGAGATGATAGATACGCTTTATAGAACTGTTTGTTATTATATGCATATTGAGGGCTTTTGGCCTAGCTCACCTTAAGAGCTAAAGAACTTAAGTTAAAAATGAAATAAAGTTAAAGGCTAAGATAATACGACGAGCCATTTAAAGGGATCAAATAAAGCTGAATAAAAAACAAGTTAAAATAAGTAAGGAATTCAACCAAACTGGTAAAAAGGGATTTCAGAAAGAACTTATGGTGAACTTTATCCTATTTGGTTCACCTGTTTGAGCGTAAGGTGGACTATATAGGGTATGGGGTGTCACACATTGCTTACGGTGGCAACAATGGTCCCCAAAGGGGTGCCAACCTCATGAAGGCATAGAGGTCGTGATCTGATAACTTCATAGAATGTAGTTATTATTGCCCTATTTCTATGCTATAAAGAATGCTTAGTTCTTGTGTATAATGCATATTTAAAAGGTTTTAAGCTTATATTTGACATATTCTAATCTGGATACATTCTTATGTGATATTGAGCAATTTATGTATATTTAGTAAGAGATTAAATGAATTTGTATCTGTTATTGATTTGGTGATTTCTCTATTATAGGAAGGACTCCAAACAAGATGATATATGAAGCATTTGAGCCAAAAGTGAAAGAGAAAGCCAAATTTATATCTCAGCAGGCAACGCCATGGCGTAAGCATATCAATCCCGCAGCGGTGGTGAATCCTTGGCTTCAGTATAAAGACCCGAGGCTAGAGCACTGTGACGCTAAGAAATGGACGCCACAGCGTCTGTGACCTAATTGTATGCGTGCCGCGACGTAGGCATGTTAATGCCGTGACGTGCCCTGTATTTCTGAGCCTATAAATACTATTTTATCAGATTTTGTAATTACACTTTAGTTAGTTTAGAGAAACTGCGCTAGACTTTACTGTTTGGAGGCTGAGGGAGCCTAAGGAGGCAAGGTTGGAGGCCATCTTCTTCATGAAAGAAGATTTAAGCATTAAAGAGTCAAATTCATGAGCTTCCTTCATTCTCCTTTCTTTTTTCTCTCTTTCATCTATCTTGAACATGAGTTTTGTGGTTGTATTTTCATGTTCAATGATTAGCTAAGATGTATTTAGGGATGACTTTGAATCCTTCTATGAATATTAATGATTTTGTAATCTTTTAAGTATATATTGATGTTTGGTTTTGTTCAATCATATGATTCTTAATGCTTTTGATTATTTGATCAGCTTTTGAGTGATTTGTTGAAATTTGATGAACCTAAACATAAGAATTTGGATTTTAGATCTAATGTATGGTTGATGCATATTCGATTTCATTCAATTGGCTTGGATAAGTTGATTCGCTAACTAAACAGAAATATAACTTTTAGCTATGCATAGTAAGTGATTGAAAGTAGATCGTTCATGGGTAAATTTTGCATCAAACTAAGGAGTTTTCAATAAATAAAACTATGGTTAATTGACCTAGATATAGACTTTTAACTAAATCAGATTCTTAAGCTAACTTAACAATTCATTGATGTTGCTTGTAAGGATTGCATGTTATTAGTTGACATAGAAGGTGAAGAAGGATTCTCTAAAGCTTTAAACATTATCTTTATTGCTTTGTAGTTTAGATTTAGTTTATTTACACTTTCTCTATTTTTATGTTCTTGAATAGAATTAGTTAAACTATTGGTTGATATTTAGTTTTGGAAGCCAACATCCTCATGGGAACAAACTTTTTCTTCATTGTATTAGTTGAATGATCTGTGCACTTGCAGTACACAAATGGTCTAACAAGTTTTTGGCGCCTTATATTTCATCCTGGTCTGAGATCCAGGATGAAATATAAGGTGAATAGAGGCAGCTTAGGGTGAAATTTTGAGCAGGGAACTCTTTTCGACTTTCAAGAACATTGCAGAGTTAGAATGCCAATTAGGTTTGTTTAGTGCTTCAAGTTATGACGCTAAAAGTTTGACCTCTATTGATGTTTCTTCTAGGATCTAAGTACAAAGCATGGGAAGAAGGAAAGTCATGACGACAGATCCTAGTGAGTACTCATTTCCTTAGGATGCCAACTTATATTGTTGGGTGGACAATGAGGTATTGGGTACTCCTTCAAGAATAGACACAGTCGAGATCATGGCGCAGAAGAGGGAATATCTGTAATTGATAGTGGAGGGAACCCGGGACAGTGAATTCTTGATGTTGCCCCCAAGTGATCAAGAATAGGTATACTCAACCCAGACGGTGGGACCTAACCATTTCATGTATTTATATGAAACCATGTTCGTGAGGTTAGGTGTTTGTCTTTCATTTTTCGAGTTTGAGAATAGGGTACTGGATCACTTATAAGTAGCTCAAACCCAGCTACATCCAAACATGTGGGGTTTTAGGAGGGCGTTTGAATTGCTTTGCCGACGTCTCAAATTGCTGTATTATGTTTGAGCCTTCTTTTATTTATTTTTATGGGTTAAGCCATTTGGTGCAGGTTGTACTAAAGGCTGGATAGCGCTAAGGGTGCATGTCGGCCATAAAGTCTTTGATCTTTACCAAGAATCATATAAGCATTTCAAGAAGGATTATTTTTGGCTGGAAGCAATTCTAGGAACCCACCAGTTTTACTTAACTACTTAAGGGGACCCTGTCATCCGTCTTTATTGGACTCAATTGGTATGGGTAAAAACCTCAAAAATAGTTCGAGACCAAGGATGATGAGCTGACATATGAGGATATCAAAACTATCTCCTATCTCGTTGGGTGCGCTAACAAGAAAGGGAACATCTGTTGTGCCGATATCATAGATGGTCCTGAAGAGGATCTTAAGGTAATCCTTGGTATATTTTGTGGTGATGACATACCATTATCATCTCTTTTATTTGTGTCCATACTTAGTCAAATTTTTACATAATAAGTATGTGTTGATGACTTCTATTTCTGATATTTGTAGAGAGTATGGCGCCAACAGACAGACTTGCTGAGTTACAAAAGAGGTTGGATTTACAAAAGAAACCAAACATGAAAGTCGAACCTAGCACGGGGGTTCTGCAAATAGAACCCGTCATCTAGATTAATGAACCAAGCTTGGAATCGTCAGGCAGGGAAACTGGCTTCAGAGAAAAAGGAAAGAAGGCACCAACCAATCTGACCAGAGCCGACTAAAAAGGGCTGCTAACAAAGAATATTCGGTAGCCAATCTAACAGTTGACCAGGGTGAAGAAATCCTACAGGATGTTCCTGTTCGATTCGCTTCCATTTTGATTTGGGGTCCGAGATTTGATGCCGAGAGCATATTGACTAAACTTTCTTTATACCATCCAACGTGGATGTGTTGATGGAGAAGGACCTCCTTCAGCTACTCCAGGATGCCGAGACCTATTGCCTATGGAATGCATCGGTGCTCTATTTCCTTAAGACCATAGTGATGTAGCATCAAAGAATGTAGGAGATGGAAGGTGAGTTGGACACCCTGAGAGGTGATAAAGTACATCTTGAGGAAGAGAAGAAGGCAGAGAAAGCCCTAGAGAAGGCTAAGCTGGCTGAGGACGAGATTATGAAATTCAAGAATCAATTAAAAGAGTCTGAGTGTTAAGTTGAGATTTTTCACAATAAGGTTGCGGCGTGTGAGAATTCTCTAAATGAATCGAGAGCAAAGGTTGCCGGTTGGAGAAGGACAAAGCTAATCTAAAAACTAAAATTGTAAGCATTGAAGATAGCTGGGCCCACTTTGTCAATGAATCTTTCACGAATGCATTAGCTCAACTTGGAATCCTTAATCCTGGCCCCGTCGCGAAAGGGGTATGATTGTCAATGAGCCGTTAGGGTAGAGTAATTGTTGATGCCCTGCTAGCATCCAATACTCCTTCGAAGCCCGAGTTTGCGCAGGCTAATGGTGGCAAGGAGAAAGATGAGGAAGAGCATGAAGAAGCCAATGAAGATTAAAGACTTAGCCTTCTTTTGTTTTGTTTTATTTTTTTGGTTCTTGCTGATGAGTGTAAAATACACTAAGAGTAAGTGCACTCTATTGCCAAGTAATATAGGACTTGAGTCCCAGTTACCGATCCCACGAGGAATAAGTGGTAATTATTAAATTCGTAAAACTCTTTGTTATCCAGAAAATTGAAAGTGTATGAACAAATTCAAGATAAAATTAGAAAACAAATAATGAAAAATAATGAACAATCAAACAAAGAATAGATAATCAATGAGAGAGAGACTAGGGCGCAAGGTTCGCTTGAATCCAATTATTCAGATTTTCTTTCATTTATGATGTAAAGTAATTCTTTTGCCAATATTCTCTTATCTGCCATTGAATCCCAATAGTTATGGATGAAACAATATTCTATTCCTAAATTAAATTACATATTTGGTCATTTAGTTGAATTAATTAGGAATGTTTTAAGTTTCAATTCAAGAGATGAACAAACATACCTGTCAATTCCATTAGTAGAAAAAATTGATGTTTGATCATTCACCAATTTAATCCTAGGCTTACCATATAGATCCACTCATTAAATGTGGATGTTCACCGGTCAAATAATGAATTAAAACATGCCAAAAGTGATCAAGTTATGATAAGAATGCAAGCAATATGATAGACATTAAAAGAAATTACCTTAATCAAATTAGAAATCAAACCCAAATAATTAGGAAAAAAAATCCCCCATAGCCCAAGCTATGAGTTTAGCTACTCATGTTTAATGCAAACAAACTCATATCAAGACACAAACCCATGAAAAGAAAACCCAAAGAAAGAGGAAAACTAAAGGGAAAGAGAAATCAAAACCCCTTTAATGGAGATTTGATCTTCAAGCCTTCAAGAATTAAATCCTCCCTTCGAAGTCATCCTCCAAAGTCTGCTGCCACGCAAATACTCTCTCAGGATTAAAGATTTTCTACGTGATGATTTGAACCAAAGAGAGCTCATTTTATAAACTCGTTTCCCCCCTTTTATAGAAAAACTGACACTTTTCGTATCTGACTTTCACGATTTTTTTCACCCTTCATATAGCCAAATTTGCCCTCGATCTCAATAGAAAAGTGATTTTCTGTTATCTTTTCAATGCCGCAAGCGGTGCTTCAATCTGATCTCTGTAACTCAAGATATGATTCAATTAATGAGGAATAGTCAGAATAATGCAAGAATCAGAATTTTGCTCCAAATAAATCTCTTTGAGAATCCTTATCTAATTTCCAATCTAAGATTTGTATCCAATTAGAACTCTAATTAGCATATAAGAATAGGATATGAATCATTCAAATATTTATCTTCAGGAATTTCTTATTTTTGTACAAAATATGATGATTTATCCTGAAAATTCAAATATGACTAGGTGAAGAGATAATTATTTAAAAATATATTAAAAATAAAAATAAACAAAACTAAATAAAAATCAATTAAAAATCCTAATAAATAAGCTAAAAAGTAAGTATATTTAACACTCATCACTTGCGCCCTATGTGGGCCTTTTGGTAGTTATATGGACAAGTCATGATCTTAGGCTTTTTATGATATGATATTTTTGTCTTGCATTTTTCTTATTCTTTCATCCGTTATAGGTCCAACGCCCTTTGTATGATTTCTTTGGGATTTAAGAAGAACATAAAAGAAAATAAAGATTGTTATCTGTTTTAGGCTTCCAAACTCAGTCTTTGAGTTTTGGCCATAGGACTTAGAAGAATTTAGAAAAGTATTTCCATTATCCGCTTTGGGTTCAATGCCCAAATCCTAGATCATAAAACTTGTGGGACTTAGGAAATTTTTTAAAGAGATTTCATTGTAATAACAAGTTACCAATATCGGATATTATACAATCAATGTGTTGAGAACATGGTTCTAACACTTAGAAAATGTTGAGAGCACACGTCTTTGGAAAATTTATTCCTTGGACCTCGTCAAGGCAAACTAGGCCTTGTGGGAATGTGCAGTGCATTTGTTCAGGATATTGATCCCTCTAACCTTGTTAAAGCTATCATAGACAACCTTGTGTGTTACACAAAAAACAAATAGGATATACTTAGTGAAATTTGGGAATTGTACTTTAATGAATCCAAAAGGTAAGAGCTAGCTATAATATTTGCGAAGTTTGGTCACGTTCCAGTATCTGGGGACCGTTTTTTCCTATAATGGTCTCAAGCTTGTACACCCTTTTAAGGACTAGGTCGTCATTTTGAAAACTCCTGGGTATTAATTTGAAGTTGTACTAGGATGATAACCATAGGAAGAAGGGTCCCATCACGTAAATAGTTAACTATGGGCTTGATCAAGTCATCATTTTCATCAACTAGCATCACAATTTCGGTATTTTGTTGTGCTCAAAATAGCCAAGGTTTCCTAGATAACAGATTTGTTGTTTCCTAAACTCTTGGGGCTTCTAAGGTTGGATAGTATATCGGCCTGAGAATTGTGCTCTCTTGGGGTATGCTCAATCTTAGTTTTAGTGAAGCCGTTGAGAAGTTCTTCTTACCTTTAACAAGTATTTATGCAGAGGGATTCCTTGTCTTGATATTCACCAAGCACTTGGGAGGTAAGTAGTTATGAATCACTGCAAAGAATGATCTCAGTTGTCCCCAGGTCCTTTATTGTCATAAGCCTGTCAATGCATGCTTCATACTCATCCTGGTTATTTGAGGTCGAGAACTCGGATATCAGGGAGTACTCAATAGTTATGCCTTCATCATTTTCTAGAATTACACTAGCATCACTTCCTTTTGGGTTAGATGAATCGTCAACATAAATAGTCTATGCATTTCCCTTAAGAGGGCTGGTGTCCAGTGTTAGCTCAATGACAAAGTCGAATAAGGCTTGGGCTTTGATGGCTTGCCGAGGTTCGTATGTGATGTTGAACTCGGAGAGTTCTACAACCACACAATCATATACTCGGCGAGGTCTGGCTTGTGGAGTACTTGGCGAATTAGCTGGTTCATCCTCACAATGATAGGATGACATTGGAAGTATTGTCGGAGTCTTCGGACCATTATGATGAGAATTAGAGCTATCTTCTTAATCTTCTAATAGTGAATCTTAAGCCCCTGGAGTACTTTACTCACATAGTACATTGGTTATTGTCATTCTTTTGTTTCTTTTATCAACACCAAGCTCACGAATTCCTCATTAACTGAGAAGTAGACATAAAGAGTCTCGAGTTCTAGTTTAGTAAGTATGGGGGAGAAGTCAAGTAGGCCTTTAGGCTTATGAATGCTGTTTTTGCATTCTGGGGTCCACTCAAAATTGTTCCTTTTCTTGAGGAGTTTGAAAAGTGGAAGAGATTCGTGAACTACTTTTGCCATGAATCTGGTGAGGGTCACGATTCGTTCTGTAAGTTGTTGGACCCCCTTCATAGTTTGAGGGCTACGCATGTTAGTGACCGCTTGACATTTATCCGGGTCTGCCTTTATGCCACAATGTGTGAAAAGTGGAAGAGTTTGGAAAGGGGGAGAGAATTGTGAGCTACTTTTGTCATGAATCTAGTGAGGGCCACGATCCATCCTGTAAGTTGCTAGACCTCCTTCATAGTTTGATGGTACACATGCTAATGACCACTTGGTATTTATTTGGGTTTGCCACTATGTTACGATGTGTTAACATAAAGTCAAAAAACTTGCCTACTTGTACATCGAAGGCGTATTTTCCTGGATGTGCATGTTATGCTTTCAGAGTTGATAGAAGACTTATTCGAGGTCATGGATATGGTTACTCGAGGCAGGATTTTGACGATCATGTCATCAACATATACTTTTAGGATTTTTCCTATTAGCTCCTAAAAAACTTTGTTCATCATATGTTGATATGTTGCTCCATCATTTTTTAGGCCAAATGGCATGGCGGGGTAACAATAGCTAGTTTTGCCCGTTATGAACGTCGTATTGTCTTCACCATCTAGGTGCATTAGGATATGATTATACCCTAAGTAGATGTCCATGAAGGAAAGAAGTTGGAATTCGGAAGAGTTGTCCACTAACTTGTTAATATTGAGAAGTGAATAGGGTCTTTAGGACATGCTTTGTTGAGGTTCGTGTAGTCCTTACACATACATCACTTCCCATTGGATTTTTTTGACAAGGACAACATTGGATAACTAGGTAGTGTATGTTATCTCTCTAATGAACATAGTATCTAAAAGCTTTTTAACTTATGCTTTGATGATCTTTTGCCTTTCTAGACTAGCTTTTTGCTTCTTCTGAGATACCGACTTGGCTTCAAAATGAATGCAAAACTAGTTTGCCATGAAGTTTGGGTCTAAACCCAACATGTCAGCTGAGGTCTAGGCAAAAAGATCTTTGTTCCTTGTAAGGAACGCTATAAGCTGGTCCCTTTCTTCTATTGTGAGTTGTCTGCCAACCTTGGTGATTTGTTTAGGCTTGTCACCGAATTGAAACATATAAGTTCTCCTTCATGCTGGGGTCGTATATCTCGGATATCTTCCCATATGTACAACTCAGTCAAGAGGACATTTGTGTGGTCCGTAGTGATGTGATTCTAGGTACGAGGTGTTTGTCTTCAGAGCTGCCTTTCTAATCTTCAGGCTGGCATTGTAACAACTTCTTGATATTGCCTGATCTTCTTTAACCGTGATGATCTCATCATCATTACTGAGAAACTTCATTGCAAGGTATGTGGTTGACACCATGGCTCCAAATACGTTTAATAAAGGAACACCAAGGATCATATTGTAAGCGAAAGGGTAGTCTACGACTAAGAATTTTACTTTAACCTTTTTGACCTTAGGTTTAGTTCCTAAGGTCAAATGTAATTCAACATATCCTTTCAGGGTGATCTTATCACCCATGAACCTAATGAGCTCACCTTTATAAGGTAGGTCCTACTTTGGGAGCTCTAGCTTTTTATACAAATCTATGAACATGATATCGACAGAACGCTCTTTGTCAACAAAGATCCACTTTACCTCTGCCTTAGCTAGGATCCCAAAAATCACCAAAGGATCATCGTGATCCCTTTTTGGAGATTAAGCGGGAAGCTACACTTAATATGGCTCTCAAATGCCCTTTTTTGGTGAAGTTGGATTCGCCGCCTTCTACGAAGCCACCCAATATAGTATTGATGGTTCAAGTGACCTTTGTATGATGGTGATCCTCTTCCTATGGTGAAGGGCCACGCGGTGGTCTATTTTCTTAGTTTTGTTTGGTATCCTGGGGGGGAGCTCTCTCTTCATTGATTGTTCCTTGGAGGGGTTTGTCATCTTTGGTACAAAGAAGGGCTTAGCCTTGGACTGAGACTTCTTTTTCTATAGTTCTATGATCCACGCTAGATGCCCTCATTCCAGGATTGGCGTATGTATTGTGCAAGATAACCATCTAAGATGAGAGACTCGATTATGTCGTGTAGCCAGAGCCAATCCTCCGTGGTGTGTCTGTAGCCATCGTGATAGTCATAGTGTTTCGACTTGTCTTTTTGAGCATGTTTCTTTAATGGAGCTGTCTTGGGTATGCCACAGAACTCGGTGTGATACTTCTTGGTAGATTTAACTTCTGGGGGGCGTTTAAAAGTGTATATTCCTCATATTTTCCCCTAGGTGTGGGCTTAGAGGGGGTATGGGATGGACATTGCTTTTGAGGCCTTCTTTGGTTGGGAGTCATCCATCTTGTTGAGCTCTTTTTTAGCTTTGTTCATTTCTTCCATATTAATGTATTTTTTGGACCAATTTTTCAGCTCATCTAGGTCCTTAGGATTTTTCTTGGCGATGGAAGAAGTAAAGGGTCTAGGACAAAGGCCAGTTATGATGGCATGCACAATGATGGCATGCACAACGAATGCTTTTGTCGAGGTCCTTTATCATAAGGGACTCCTTATTAAATCTAGCCATAAAGTCTCGGAGAGGCTCATCTAGTCCCTACCTTAAATTAATGAGGTTGCATGAAATTTTTGGTTCTTTGTTTGTTGTAAAGTGTTGTAAAAACTTCATGCATAGCTCACTAAACCGGTTGACGGACCTCGAAGGCAGGGTGGCAAACCATCTCAAGGTGACTTTTTTCAAAGTTAATGGGAAGGCTCTACATAAGATGGGATCCATGGCTCTGTAGGACATCATGGTTATCCTGAAAGTGTCCAGATGTTCTTGGGGATCCATTGCCCCATTGTATGTGTCAATGTTGGTTAGAAATTCGAATCCTCTGAGGATCTCAACTGACATGATGAACTCTAAGAAGGGATGTTGGAACTCATCATAAGGCTGATCGCCTTGTTCTATCCTGGTTGATCATTGTTGCTGGGTGATTTCCAATCTATCCACACGGATAGAGGGTTGCCGTTGATCACTGCAGACCAAGCTGTGGTTGGGTCCAGAATTGGGATTATTTTCGTCTTGACATTCAAAATTAATCGCCCTCTAAAGATCCGCGATCCTTCTTTCTTTTTGTGCCAATCTTTTGCCTTGGCATAGGATGACGTCCATAAGATCTCGGTTAGTGGGTTCCCTATGTGATGATGCCTCTAACAATGGAGGGTAATCCTCATTTTGAGGTTGTTCATCTTGTCATCTCAAATCCTAGACGATAGATCATAGCCTGCTAGCTCAGCTCTGAGGTTGCCTTCAGGGACTCCCAAGAGGCGGTGGTGGTGGAGGCTCATTTTGGTTAATGATGGATGCCTCCACTACATATCGTCACGCGTCCTAATTCTTAGGTTAGTAGCAGCTTGCTTTCTGGTGTTAATTATGGTGGAGATAGAGGAGTAGCAATTTAGTGTTCCCATAAACAACACCAATGTTTAGTGCTAGGATTAGTGGTGTGTATCTGATAGCGCCTCCAAGTGGATGATGATGGTGGACTCCTCTTTAGTGCAGCGATGGCAGCGACATAGTGAGAAGGGGGATGTACCTATAAAGTACTACGACGTTCAAGTTAAGGTTGTGTATTAGGAAGAGAGAGTGTGTGGGAGAAGATGCATACCTAATTGGTTTTAGTCCTGTATTTATATAAGAGATTGCTTGTAGATTAAGTAGCATCCGAAGAGATACTATTATAATAAAATTGGGATAAGTTAGTTATTTGTAGATAAGATCTTTAAATCTCCTAGTTTGTTAGGGATTTGTTAGGATAAGATGTTAGTCAATTAATGAACTAACAGTTTTCCATGAGGACTCTTACAACTAGAAACCATGATTGAGCTAGTCATGTTGGGTCTCTCGTATTGGATCCAGATCTGGGATACTGGTCCAAAACACATGCTATTAGTACTAGGAGATATAAATAATTTACATAATATTGTAGATTCAAATTTTATTACCGTTATTGTAACATAAAAAACTGACAAAATTTTGAACATGCAGGATAAACAAAATTTGAATATGCCTTTTGTTTTTATTTATTTTCCTTTTTTAAAAAGGATTTTTACTTCTTACAACTTACTAATATCAATATGTAGAAGCCCCTCAATGGCGGTGTTAAATACCTATCGCTATGGGCCATACCTACAAGATACTTTAAACCATTCTTTAACAGACCAAACCAGCCACAACACCAGCGAAAGCTTTAGAGGGTCGAACCTCCATTTGGGTCTTGCAACATCAAAAGCAAAGAGTTAAAACTCGTAAACACGAGTCTATTGAGCCAATTAAAATCATATAATTATCGACATGTTAGCTTGGGTAGAAGGGATTCAGATTTCTTAAGTGTAAAATTTTAAATTTGATTCTAAAATTTATGTGTACAGAAATAATACTATTAAGAAGAGTTGCTGCTTAGACACTTAACCATATCTTAGGAGTTTGTCTCTTACTTATCAGGTAGGGATATTCTAAGAAGCCAAAAAAATCATATAACCCTGTTTAATCTTATTTTTATGAGTTATGAGCTCCTTTTTCACCTAACCACAATGGAAACAAATTCTTGTCACTAGTCCAAACTCTTTGGTTGTGTTATATATTCTTGTCACTGAAGGCGATGAAGATTCTTTTTAGATTGAATTTGATAAATTAAGGTAATCAGAAAAGCGTTAATTGTGTTATATAATCTTATGACATAAGATTATGTCTCCTATGTCGTCACACGTTTTGTTAAACACTGAACTAATAAGTTACTGACATTATAGAAGAAGAAAAAGACGAAGAACTAACTAGGAAGACAAAAGAGAGAAGCACTGTTCAGATGCACAGAACAGTTGAAGCAGCCATGCATACGGAAAACCTGCAGTCATTAACAATGAACTCGAAGGACATATGTTCCATTGATGTAGAATTTGAAGTAAGATAAAATTTACTCTCAACTCCATTAGTTAATAAATAGCGGTATGAAAAAAAAAAAAAATCTGTTTTAAGGTTTTCTCTTTGCCGCACAAAGTTTTTATTTAAATTTTTGAAAATAGTGATGTATAAACGTGTTTACTCTATTGCAAAAAAATTAATGTTTATTTATTAAACATATTATTTAAAAAAGTGAACTAAAATTTTCAATTGTTTTGAGTTAAAATAACAGCAGAAAAAGGGATACTAGTAATGTTAAAAACTAAAAAGTAACTTGAAACAAAGATGAGACCTTTTTTTTTTTGGACAAACAAAGATGAGACATAGCTGTAATTAAGTGGTAACTGCGAGTGAGTTCATTTCTTTGTATTTTTGCCCACAGTTAAAAATCTCTCCAACCCACTTAGGCATTGTCAAGATAAGATATTGACCCAGAATTAATAATTTCCCTCCAAGCCCCTGTCTTCAGCAGTTTGTGCTTTCGAGATTGACCCACAATTAAAAATCTCTCTGCAGCACTTGCCTCCAGCATTATGTGCTTTTTCGGAATCGAACTCATGAACTTGGTTATAATATCATTTATTGGGTTAAATGTTTATCATTAAAGTAAAAATTATAGTTGTTAATCAAGATGTAACTCTTTTTACTTAAACCTGTCATCAAACAATACACCCTTAGATCTTTGTAAGACAAGATAATGACCTACAATCAACACATATAA
Source organism: Ormosia semicastrata (assembly GCA_029884595.1). Classification (NCBI taxonomy): domain Eukaryota; kingdom Viridiplantae; phylum Streptophyta; class Magnoliopsida; order Fabales; family Fabaceae; genus Ormosia; species Ormosia semicastrata. Next base: position 6,617,207 of record JAQQTO010000063.1, on the reverse strand, counting down.
TATAGGAAAAAATTGTTGCATACAGATTTTTTACACTTTTTTTTACATATGTACTTTTTGTGAAAAAAAATTATATATTGAAACTTGTATTTTTATTAAATTTTATTATTAAAAAAATAGTGTAAAAATTATGTAATAAAAAATGTGTATAAATATTGCACACTTTTTTTACACCAAATTCTAAACCTTTTCCTTTATGTTAACAAAAGTAAAATACACAGTTCCAATTACTTTCTTTTTTTTTTCCATAAAAAAGATATAACACTTTAATATAAAAAAAATTATACAAATAACATTTTCCTTCTATAATATAGCTGAGGCCCAGCCCAAGAAAATGGACAGAGAAATATGAAATGAAGGAAAAGGAAGGAGCAATGAGAATCACGTGAGATCAGAAAATCCAACATATCATTCAAGGCAGAAGCGAAGGAGGAGGTCCAACTTAAAACAAAGTTGGATTATGAGATCACTGCTCCCTGCTGTGATGGCTACCCGACTAAGAAAGAAAACTAGCTGTAAGGTGTTGTTGTGGCCCTGTGCAGTTGTGCTGCCACTGCCACTGCCACTGCCAGCAAGTTTGGTTATTACAATTGAAATGCCTCTCATGTCATGCAAATTGGTCTATAAGCTTGTCCCTTTCTCTACTATATACTCTCTCTCCTCATTATGCTCCCTTCCTTAGATGCAAAAACTGGGCCTTCAGAGAAATTCTTAGATATTTGTAAAGTAAGGATTTTTTTTATCATTTAACATGTATCATATTAATTTTGTAAATTATTATTATTTTTTATTTTAATTATATTTTTAATATTATATCTAATATAATACATACTAAATGATATAAAACAAAAAAAATTTCTTCATCCAACACCACATAAGAATTTCTCAGTTCTACGACTCTTCCTTTCCCTCTTCTGCTTATCACCATTATTTTCTCTCTCAGATCAGCCCGTGCTGAAATGTCAAAATCCATGCTTCTATGTCCTGTCACGATCACCTTAGATTCTTTATCTCTCGGCCTATCAAGAGAGTGCTTCGTTTCTCTTTTTATTCTTTTCTCTCTTTTTCTTGTTCTTGACTTCTTGTTTTTTTCTTTTTCTTATTTTAATGAAGATAGAGATGGAAAGCACATAGACAACTTGGCGTCTGCTTTTAATCTTTTTTTTGTTGGAGCCCCCACTAGCCTCAGGTTTCAGTAGTTGCAAATGTCACAATAAACTACGAAAAATACAGTGATGGGAGGAATCCTAAATTAGGTATCTTCAAACTCAAAGCAAATCAATAATTAATAATTATATTCACGCATATTTGTGTATATATATATATATATATATATATAATTTTTATCATTTAATTATAATTAATTATATTTTATTTTTACATATATACACTTTGATTTGGACATCTATATTTAATATGAGATGATATACACCCAAGTAACGTGTTCAAAGTATTATTCATCAACAAAACCAGCCACATCCTAAGGCACCTCCCTCCCTCCCTCCCTCTAGTGTACGAGTTTCCAAAAGAGTGAAAAGGACATCACACCTCATTCTTGGAAGTTGGAAGATGAATAAGATTTCAAAGTCCATAGGTAGATCTTCCTGAAAGTAGGATTGGGCTCCTTCCTCAAAAAGTAATCCATGCCTTCCCTTGCCATCACTCTATATATACAAGAAGCACCTTTTAGGGATTTGATGTTTCCATGGCCTTGCTGTGTTTGGTTTACCTATTGACTTGCGTTGCTATCTGCTTATTAATGGAACAAGACTATGAAAACATGTTTCTTTTTATGGTATTACAGGTTTATAAGAGCAAGCATTTACTCACCTGCCAGGAATGTGATGAAAAAGAAAGCTAACCCCACAAACCCTTCTTATTAAAATTCCTCCACTTGATAAGCAAGCAATATGAAATCTCTTTTGTCCAAAGGATATAACATACGTTTCTTGCTTTCTATGGGGCTATGATGATCGTGTCTTCCACACCACCAGTATATGTCATTAATGAAGACTATAAGTTGATAAATCCATGGCTTTAGATGAAATCTAAACCAAATTTAAAGAAATAATTTGGAGGTTACGTTCATGATGGGGTTTTACTCCATTACACATCTTGTTTGCTTATCATGTGGAAGACACGATAAATTAAATGTTTAATTTTGAATTAAATTCAAAAGTAAATGTTTAATCTTAAATTTAAATATAATTAAATAATAACTTTACATGCATTTAAATATCTCAAGTACCATATAAATTATGAGACTATACTAACTACCTAATTATTTTATAATCTATATACTCGCAACACAACATTCTTAAATATCCACTATTTAAGGTATCTGTGTATTATATACTAAACTCCTCTTTATAGTAATCTCTATGCAACGAAGGTCAACCGTTGATGAAGACTAGTGTGCCAGAAAAAAACGGAATCTTAGAAGGAAAGAAGTGAAAATGAAAGAAATATGAAAGAAAAGTGTAAACATTGTTGGCAGCGTATCTAGTGTAAGGCTGATTTGACACCGCATGCAGAACCCAAATAACCTTTCCCGACGGCCAGCGGCAGCATGTAGCACACAGAGAATTCAACAGCCTATTCTATAAACCCTATCCCTCTGCCTCTATGCCTATCACAATATCACGTCACTCCAATCCTTTATTTTACTTTACACATTTCTCAAATCGTTTTTAAAAAAATAATATTATCATATTACCTCGTTTCTAAATCAATGTTTTGTCTGATTTGATTCTTTTCACCATGAGAGTTGTTACTTGTTATTGGAAAAATTATTGTGAAATTTGAAATTATTACATTACTCTAATAAAAATATAATATTTGTCTCTTTATAATTATACAAATCTTTAAATTAAAAATAAAATATTATTAAATAAAATTTAATAATTTTAAAACTTCTATGAGTATTACTATTAGTGTATATAAAAAATTTTCTGGCTATAGGAGGTTGGACACGACACGCTCAATCCCGGCATAAAGTTTTGATCAAAACAATTTTTATGATTTGATTTGGGCCTAAGTTTGTTCTGAACTCAAGCAAATCCAATCAAGTATCAATTTAGGTTGGGTCAGGGTCGATCCAATATGGAGATATTCAAATTGCTTTTTCATGTAACGTTGTGCATTTTGTGGAGAATATAAATCATCATGATATAGGCCATTTTTTTACTCAATTTTCTAATGAAACCGAGTCTCACCCAGCCCAAACACCTAAGGATAGGTCTAGGTTTGCGGTTGCTGATAAGGCCGAGTCATGTAATCCTCCCCCCCCGCCCCCAAAAAAAAAACATTTTATGAGTGAACAATCAAATATTTATTGGTTTTAGTTTCATAATAAATGTTTAGAAATTGTTTATTTTTTTGGTACAGTTAGAAATTATTTATTTGATAATTGCTTAAAAATTCATTAAATATAATTAATATATAACTAATAAATATTTGACAAATCATGCTAAATATTGACACTTACCCCCCCCCCCCCCCCCCCCCAAAAAAAAAAAAAAGGGAATACCAAACTAATGCCCTTTATCATTAGTAACTCACTGGTATAGGAAATTAGGAATAAAGCATGGTCTTAGTCATAAAATTGTATGATACGGGAAACTTCTAAAAAATACATAAACTATAATTGCTTCCTATCTTGTTTTATATTTTAAAAATATTGTATGATTTCTCGAACACAATTTTATTTATTGCCATTGGGAGAAATTCCACAAATTTGATAGTGCATGCATCTTGACTATGCACTACATGTACAATTAACTTTTGTTGAATCATGTGTTTATTATTAGATTAAAAGTTATAAATTATAGTTGTTAGTCAATGTGTAACTTAATTTCTTTATTGTGACAACATATAGTCTTATATCTATAACTTATTGTGGGTACATTTAAGGTACTTTGCATTACACACATTGTAAGCTAAGTTGTAAAGTCCCTTTGATGTGTGCCCATACACCAGCAAGTCCAAGGTGATTGCTCACCTCCCATAAAACCAACTTTGTTTCTTTCAACTATAATCCATTCCATCAAACATACAAGTTTGAAGGGGAAAAAGAAAAGCTCAGATGAGACTCACCACTCAGTTGATCAAAATGGCTCATCAATTATAGGGAATAAAATCATCATAGAGTAATTATAGATGATATTTGCTTTCCTAACCATGTACAAATGAAAATGTAAATTCACCACGTACATACATGCTCTCTTTTTTACTGATTTTACAAGAACCAAGATATCGTTAGAAAGGCCAGTGTTTCTACTAATGCCAAAAATTCACAAAAGGGTATACACTGCAGGACCTAGGCAACCAACAAATTCTGCTGCAGGCCTCAAAATCAGTAGATAACAGTGTTGACCAAAGGCACAATTTTTTTTTTCTTTGGAACAGACCAAAGGCACAAATTTAATAGCTTGTTTTTATTGAAATTACATGTTTTGTATCTGCCCCATTAAACAACGCTCATGAAACTGGACTAAACAATTCAGCTCCGGCCAAATCTGTGTTTTAGGAGAGAACTACAAAAAGGCACCCCCGTGAAATTGTCCAGCACATTCAAATTTCGGGAACAATAAGACAGTTGTAACTTATAAGCTAAATCTGGCCTTAAAAGTGACACCGGTCACATAGAAAATATTTCTGTTGCCATTTTCTTGTTTAAGATGAAATAAACAACAAAATGCAGATGGATATCACCATGGAATAAACAAGTAAATGTAAGCCAATGATCCATACCCTAATTTCACCGTCATAGAAGGGCCACAGAAAACTAAGCCCAAAATGATTTGGCTAATGGGACAATATTGCAAAGTATCTCATGAAATGAAGATAAGAACTAAACACGTATAACAGCCTAGAAGGACTAGCTAGAGCTTTACAAGTGTTTGTATCCCTCTAGGATTTATAGAAGATCTCCCAGAATCCACTTCTACCTGCTCCCTGTTGTAGATATTTATTCCATCAAGACTATACTAATTAGCAACCACATAAACAATTCAAGTTAGAGTGTAGCTTCAGAAGCATATCATCTTAGAGTGAACACCATAAACTTGGGAGTGCAAAGTAGCAAGTAACAGGTTTTCTAGATCACTCTCAGAATTACAAGCCCTACCTACATGGTAGGTCAAATAGTCAGGTCAATGTCATCAATGGAAGAGAACATGACCTATCTGAGAGATAGTTCTGATAAGTGAATCATAAATCTGTTTGCCATATTTATTTACATGTGAAGGTCGCTGGTTTCTCATTTTTACATTAAAAAAAAAAAAATTCTAGCACCACCATGTTAATATATGACTCCACAACCTTTCCATTCAACTCATTAAGCTCTCCTATGCTGCATGAGATGTGCAGCAGATTCCTAGGCAGAAAAAAGACAGAAATAAGACATTCTTATCAATCTGTAGGAAAATCTTAAACTCCTTCTCAATTATACTAGCTAATAAGTGCTAGGAAATTTTTTGGCTTTAAGCCTTAAAGCCACCGATTGCTCTTTATCTCTTTTTATATGATGAAGGGAAATGGGGATCAACAAAAAATATAAATTGATTATAAATTATTTTTATGCAACTTCCCTGAGAATATTCTTAGGGATTTTATTTAGATATTTTAGGAAATTTTAAGTTAATCATGACACAATTAAATTCCTATTAGGGTATAATATGGATTAGGAAAGTCTTATCACTATAGGATTACACCAAGGACCCACTTTGAGTCCTTATCTTTTTACCTTGGTATTGGACATTTTTTTTTAGTACTAGGCCCTATAGGCCTAGGGCAGCCCCCACCACTAGAGGGGGGCATAGGAATGCCCCACAAGGGTGCCCCAAGGGAAGGGGGGGGGGAGGGGGGAGGGGGAAAGGGGAGTGGCATCTTGGGGATCGAACACGCCCCTCTTGCACACCAGGTAGCAACTGGTGCTAGTTGAGCTAAGGCTCATTGGCAGTATTAGACATACTTACTAGGCACATTTAGGAGCCAATGCCTCCATGTATGCTTTTTGCCAATGACATAGTCTTAGTGGGAGATAAGAGAGAGAATAAATGGTAAACTAAATTTGTTGAGAGAAACTTTGGAATTCAATGGTTTCCAGTTAAGTAGAAGTAAAATGGAATGTATGGAATGCAAGTTCGGCAAGATGCAAGCTAGCACTAACTTGGAGTTGAAAAATGGGGATCATATCTCTCAGAATTTGAAGAATATGAAAATTGTATATGAAAACTATATATTTCTGCTTAATCTGAATGTTTACAAGGAGGTAATATAATATGAAAGCTGTACATTAAACTAGTTCCTAGAAAATAAGCAAAAATAAAACATTAAAAACAATGTCTACAAAAAAAATGAAAACATGGGAACAAGAGGCTACCTTCCACCATCCACCTTTCAACATAGTTTTTCACACTCCTTCTCAAGCTAGTGAATATGCATTTTCCATTCCTAGCTTCGATATAATCGTTTGAAATACTGGACTGCTCAACCATTTGGTAAGTACACTAGTAAGCTGACCTTGAGTAGACACATAAGGTATATCGATTAAACCACTCTCCATTTTTTCTTTGATAAAATGTTTGTCAACCTCAATATGTTTTGTTTGATCATGTTGTACCGGATTATGAGCTAATGCTGATTGCAGATTATCACAGTAAAATCTCATCGGTCCATCCCACTTGATCTTCAAGAATAATCTTTAACCATAGTAATTCACACACATCTTATGCCATAGCTCTGAATTATGCTTCCACATAAGATCATACCACCACATTCTATTTTTTACTCCTCCAAGTCACCATATTTCCTCTAAGAAAGTGCAATATATTGTGGTTGATCTTTTGTCCACTAGTGATCCAATATAGTCAGCATCAATATATGCTTCACGTACCACACCTCCATTTCTTTTAAATAAAATGCCTTTTCATGGTGTTCCTTTAAGATACTGTAATACTCGTTATGATTCTCGCAAATGAAATTCTTTTGAACCGTGCATGAATTGGCTAGTCACACTTACTGCATATGTTATGTCCGGTTGTGTGCGGGATAGATAAATAAGTCTTCCCATCAGAGCTTGATACATTTCTCTGTCAACTGTAATGTCTTCCTCTGCTTGCCCAAGTTTCATATTAGGATCCATAGGGGTACTTGCTAGTTTGCATGTTGTCTGGCCTGTTTCTTTTAGGAAATTTATAACATACTTTTGTTAGGAGATAAATACACCCTGCCTAGAATGAGCAACCCCAATTCCAAGAAAGTATTTCAACCTTCCTAATGCTTTAATTTCCAGCTCCATAGCTAAGCATTGCCTTAGAATCTGTTTCTCCTTAGCATCATTTCTTGTCACTATTATGTCATCAACATACACCAAGAGAGCTGTAACGCCCCCTAAAGGAGAGTGTTTAATAAACAATGTGTGATCCCCTTAGCTTTGTTTGTACCCTATAGCCAACATAATTCGAACAAACCTTCTAAACCACGCTCGTGGTGATTGCTTGAGGCCATACAAGGCCTTTTTCAACTTACATACAATATCAATATGCAAATTCTTCCCATATCTCGGTGGAATCTCCATGTAGAATTCTTCTTCTAGATCTCTATGCCAGAAAGCGTTCTTGACATCAAACTGTTGTAAATCCCAACCCTAATTAGCTGTCAATTCCAATAATACCCGAACTGTGTTCATCTTTGCAACTGGTGCAAAAGTCTCTTGGTAAGCAATTCCATAAGTTTGGGTATACCCTTTGACTACCAATTGTGCCTTATACTTCTCTATGGACCCATCTGTTCTATATTTCACAGTATACACTCATTTATAGCCCATGACTTTCTTCCCTGCCAATAACTTCACGGGTTTTATTCTTTTCCAATGCCTCCATCTCCTCATTCATGGCTTGTTTCCATTTTTCATTGGACAAAGTCTCTGGTAGGGTAGTAGGGATGATAATGGTATTTAGGCTCATACGGAAGGCTTTATGGGATGGTGAGAATTTCTCAAAGGACAAGAAGTGTGCAAGTGGGTATAGTGGCCGTTTTGTGCATTCTCTTGTTCATTTTCTAATGGCTATAAGAAAATTTTGGTCATCACTATCTATATTAAATTCAGTTTCATCTTGCAAAGTAGGGTTAGAAACTATTACCTCATTTAAAGGCTCTGAGTTGGACTCTTGGGCCTGCACAAGTTCAAGAACAATCATCTTCCTTCTTGTAAACACCTTGCCTTTGTCATACCTCACATTCTCAAGAGCAAAGTCTGCTATTAGGTCATGAATGGTTTTGGACATAGGTTGTACAAGATCGGGAATGGTTTCGGACATAGGTTCAATAGTGATTTTAGGAGGAGGATCAGGGCTAGGAAGGTCAGGAGAAGGCCCGTTAGACACAGGAAGTAAGGACAAGTCAATCAAAAAATCTTCCTTATCTTCCCTTAATTACTGCTCCCCCTAAACATAAGGATGGATAAAATAAGGCTCTTCTTCACTGAATGTAACGTCCATAGAGACATAGAATTTTCTGGATGGAGGGTGATAACACTTGTACCCTTTCTGGGTCGAAGAATAGCCCACAAAGACACATTTTAGAGCCCGCAGATTAAGTTTTCCTCTGTTTTGACTATGAACATGGATAAAGGACACACATTCAAAAATCTTAGGAACAAGATTATTGGTATGATAGTGTGTAGATGATGATAGAAAGTAGAGAGGACATCCATCGAACTCTTGAATCCCAAAATTCTAGTGGACAAGCGATTTATAAGATGAGTAGCTGTTAGAACAGCTTTCCCCCAAAAAGACTTAGGGACATTTCTCTGGAATAGTAAGGCTCGAGTTTTTTCAAGGTGACCATTTTTTTGCTCTGCTAGCCCATTTTGTTGTGGGGTATGAACACAGGATGACTCATGTATTATTCTTTCTTTTTTGGAAAAAATGCATAAGAGTTTGATTGAAATAGTCTTTAGCATTACTGGACCTATATCGCTTAATACTCACCCCAAACTAATTTTTAATCATGGAACATAAATTTGGGAGAATAGTACTAATATCAGACTTATGTTTGAGTAGAAAAATCTAAGTAACACGAGTACAATCATCAATGAAAGACATAAACCATCTTGCCTCAGACATTAGGAATAGAAGAGGGATCCCAAACATCACTGTGAATGAGAGAAAAAGGAATATAACTTCTGGTATTACTAATTGAAAAGGTTACACGTTTATGTTTGGCAAGTTCACATACATCACAATGAAAATGTTTAGTATCAAGACCTTTAAACAAAGAGGGAAAAAGACTCTTAACAATAATAAAGGATGGATGTCCAAGTTTGTGGTGAACAAGCCAAATTTTGTCTTTATTGGTTGAAAGAAGTTCTGAGGTGTAAAGGAATATGGATGTCCAAGTCTGCCCTTGGTCCTGTTTAACTGACTTGGTGCTTCAAGGAGGTAGAGGCATCCTATTCCCTAGCACGTCCAATCGTCTTCCCCAAATCCTTGTCCTGAAAAACACAATAATCATTATAAAAAACCACATTGCAAGATAAATTTTTAGTTAATTTCTAAATAGAAACCAAATTTGTGGACAATTTAGGGACACAAAGAACATTTTTTATGGTCACTAAGGGGCTTAGTTGGACATCTCCTACACCGGTTACAGTGGTCAAGGAACCACTGGCTGTGGATATTTTCTTATTGCTTAGGCACGGGGAATAGGTGGAAAATATTTTGGGAGTGTTGGTCATTTAGTCTCTGGCTCCTGAGTCCATTATCCATGAGTTGGTAAAAGTTGTACCTGAGACATTTAATCTAACGAAAAAAGGCAACTTACCTGAATAAGTCAAAGAACAAGTACCTAAGGGCTTATCAAGGCTGTTTAGAAGTGATCTCACCCACTCAATTTCCTCTGGATTGAAACTGCTGGGTTTTGGTTAGGATGATTGGCTCTATGACATAGCAGTCAACATTGACTTTCCTACTATTGCGTGATTGTTCCCCTTTCTGCACCCATTCTCAACTTGGAGGTTTTTCATAAAGCTTCCAACACCGTTCACGGGTATGACGTGCCTTATTATAGTAAGTGCACCACAAGTCATCTCAGTTTTGACCCTTTGACTGACTGGGTTTTCCTCCTTCCAAGGATGATATCTTCTCCAACTTTGCCTTTGGCTTGCTGGAACCATGAGCCACCATGGCTGAATTTTCACGGATTTTTGGTTCAAGCATCAGCTCTCTCCTACTTTCCTCACTTCGAATTATGGATACATCCTCATTAAAGTAGGGAACTGTGGATTTGCCAAGAATATGAATCATCCCCTGATCAAATTCTGGATTCAACCTAATAGGGAAGTCATAGACACAATCTTGCTCAATAAAATCCTTTAGCACTGCTACATCCTCAGAACATTTAGTTTTTATCACTCTATAGTGATTTAATTCTAGCCACAAGGATTTTAGTTCATTGGCATACTCAGTAACATACTTGTTTCCCTATTTTGTAGCCATTGTCTTCACCTTAACCTCATATACTTGAGCAGCATCTCTGGCCTTAGAATAGATTTGCTCAATCGCATCCCAGATATCCTTTGCAATGTCCAGAAACATGCATGTGTCATTAATTTTCAGAGTCATTGAATTCCACAACCACGCCATAATCATTGAGTCTTCTTCATCCTATGCTTCAAACTTGGGATCGCCTGGCTTAGGTCTAGTACCCAAGAGATAACTTAGCTTCCCTTTTTCCTATCAGTATGGTGCGTACTAGTTGGGACCACTTAAATTCAGCCTATATGCAAACTGAATGTTCTCCAGTTCACTAGGGGTTTATGATCGAGCATCCTCCACTGATTGAGCTGCACTGGAAACCTCTCCCTCGGTTGACATTGTGAGAGATAAAGCATGGCTGGCAGACACAGAAAGACGACAATGAAGGCCTGGAGTAGGGACAATGTAATAGAGGTGGTGGGGAACAACAACAAAAGTTGGCGGCTCTAGTAGAATAAGGGCGTCGATGAAGTTTGAAGGTTCAACGATGAAGCCGATTATGATGACGGGTTCAAGGGTTTGTTGGCAATGAAGGCCAATCGAAAAAATTCACAGCAGAAAACAGAGACAGTCCCAGATCGGAACTTCTCTGATACCATATTAGAATTTGAAGAATATGAAAACTGTATATTTCTACTTAATCTGAATGTTTACAAGGAGGTAATACATATAAGGAGTTGTACATTAAACTAGGTCCTAGAAAATAAGCTAATCAAGCCTAGAAAATAAGCAACAATAAAGCACTAAAAACAATGTCTACAAAAAAGTGAAAAAGTGGGAACAAGAGGCCACTGTCCACCATCCATTAAGGAGGCCACCCTCCACCCTCCACCCTCCACCCTCCACCTTTCAACACAATTTTCCACAATATCATATCACAAGTTGCACAATTTAGGTATTTTGGATCTATCATACAAAGTGACAAAGAGATTGAAGGAAATGTAAATCATAAGATTTAAGTTGGATGAACGAAATGGAGGACTGTTTCAAGCGTTATTTGTAATCACAAGGTGCCTCAACTCAAAGGAAAATTTTACCGAATAACCGTAAGACTAAAGATGTTTATGGTACCAAATGTTGAGTGGTAAAGTGTTAACAAGAGCATAAGCTAAGTGTTGCTGAGATGAGAATGTTGTGGTGAATGAGTGAACATACAAGAAAAGATAAAATAAAAAAATGACTATATTAGAAAAAGTTGGAGTAGCATCTATTGAGGAAAGGATGATAAAATATTGCTTAAGATAATTTGGTCATGTGAAGAGAAGACCAATAAAGGCTACAATAAGAGTTGATATGAAGGATAGCCCAATAAACAAATGTATAGGAAGACCAAGTAAAACTCTAAGAGAACCATTAAAAAAAACATTGATGCAAATGACATTTCCAAAAATTTAGTTTTGGATAGAATACAAAGACGTCATTTGATCTATGTAACATTGACTACACCTAGTGGGAAAACGCTTTTGTTATTGTTGTCATTATTGTTACTCAAGTTCTAATGTGCCGCCTATTGTTGTGAATTTTTCGTAAGTGCATGGATAGTTCAAGTAGTAAAATAAAGATCGTTCCCTTGAGGATCGATTGATTACTAACTCTTACGGTGACTTTGATTATTTAAGCGGTTAAAAATAATAGTGAAAGCTCAATTAAAAATCAAGACAAAAATCAAATCAATAAAGTAAGCAAATAAATCCAGAAAAGTTAAGATTCAACCAAGATTTAAAGGTCTAGGATTAGAAATTCACTACATTACCCCCTATAATAAATTATAATCCTATCTTTTCTAATGTTCAATTATGTTTTTGAAGGTGATTTATCCTAAATTGTTTAAAGCCCAATTTTCTTGGCACTAAAAACGAGCTAAAACTCCATCAATCTCATTCTCATGGCAATTAATCAAAGCTCCAACCCATTAGGTTTTATGACAATCATTTGTTCCTCGAAGGATTTGAGCCTATGTCTAGGTCTCAATTCCTAAGTTCAATTATTAGATTATCTAGCAATTAGGTTTCATCTTTCGATCCTTCACCTAAAGCCTAAGATCATGTAAATATGACCGGCAACATATCACAAGCATTAAGCATACAAAGAATAAATCAAGAACAATAATTTTCTATTAACAAAGAATTAAATTAACAATTCAATATAGAAAAGTAGAGAGTTGCATCCTAATCTTAGAAAAAAGAATTTAACCACTCATGGCTAATGTAGCATAAACAAGAACAAAAGTTAAAGAGACAACTATGATTTTATCTTAAGAAAATAGTAAAGAAAATGATAAAAAGAGAAGATGAAGATGATGATGAAGGAGAAGATGTCTTCAATGGTTGATCTTTAATTACTTTTGCCATTGCCTTCAAAACCCTAGCCTCCAATCTTTGGTTGAGGGAAAACTGCCTTTTGCCTGTCGTCACAATAGTGTCTCTCAGGTTTAGGGATTCGCTTCTATTTATAATGTTTGGGATGAAAAACTACTATTTTTAAGCACAGAAGGCCTCACACGGCCGTGTTTAACCTCGACACAGTTGTGTAAGCTTAAAAAATAGTGTAACTTCAACATAGAATGGAGATACGGTTGTGTAGTCGTGTCTTTTTAAAAAAATAGACAGAAGTGTTTCCCAAGTTAGAAACGACTCTGTCTAACTCCTCAATCGCTCACAGGGCCCTGTCTAAGCCAAAATGATCTTTTGCTCCAAAAATACAATATCTTCGCTTGCATTCATTCCAAATGTGATAAATCTAATTCAATCTACAAAAATGAAGACAGTAATAAGGATCCATTCAAAATTCATTAATAAATACAAGCAAATCACCACAATTTATCTAGTATAAGATTATAAAATATAGGCTTATCAACCCTTCACACTTGAGCTTTGCTTATCATCAAGCAAAGAATAGGAATAAAAAACAAGATTAAACTCAACATCCAGAAACAAAAATCAAGGAAAATTCCACAATTAAAGAATTTAATCAAGTTCAGCAATTAAGTCCAATCCAGCAAGATCATTTAACACTTAAAACAATTAAAAGCTTGGGTCTAGCTTGCATATTCTCTTTACCAATCAATTGAGATCACTCATCTTTCCATCGCTCAAGTGTTTAAGGACAAAGAAATCACTCAAAGTTCTCTTGAAAAATGTAATATCATAAGCTTGTTTATCAATCTCATCTCCCTTTCCAAGTTCATATACATAACAAGAATCAAAAGGACTTTCTTTAGTTGTAACTAGGCCATGGGTATAATGAAAGGTAGGAAAAAGATAAATAAAGGTAAATAATGCTCATAGATAAATCGATACAAAATCAGGTTGAAAAGATAATAAATAAAACATCATGCACAATGGTATAATAGATTCTCACTTTCAATCAAATATTCTTATTATTCTTTACCAACAATCCTTTTCTTTCTTTTTCTTTTTCCATTTTTTTTCTTTCAACCATTGAAGACAAAAGCAACCCTTCAAGACCTTTCAATGAACACATTAGTTGCTTTTAAAAAAGAATCAATGAATTCAACCTGATTATTTAATTAGGTGTCCAAAGAAATCAATTTCAGGCTCAAATAGGGCAACTATTGGATTATTTTCTCAATGCAAATCTGGAAGTTAAGAAAGAATTAAGTCTAATTGCCTTAATCATGTTCAAGTATGTATGTGAATCATTAAAGTCATAACAAGATATCAAAACAAGTTCTAGCGCACATCAATCAAGAGAAATCTCACTCAAGAAGAAAAATAGGATTTTATTATGAAAAATTTATACATTAAAGTTCAAAACTCACTTTCTGGCTAATGTTAATAAAGAGAACAAATGCAAGCAAATATGACTATTTTCCAAATAAGATGCTAAATGTTTCAATATTCAATTGAAAAAAATTGCCTTGCACAAAAGCAACTCATGAGTTGTGGATTCTCGTTTCAAAACATATTTTTATCAACTCAGTATTAATTCAAGCAATTAACACACAATTTCAGTTTGATTGCCAACAATACTAACGTGTTCATCGATTTCACAAAAAAATTCATAAAAATTTTAAATAAATGTTCATCAATTGTCATAAAATCAATTATCATAAAAGTACACTCCACACTTAAAGATAAACATTGTCCTCAATGTTAAATAAGAAAAATAACAGAACAAAAGACAACGAAACTTCCCTGAAAATGAAAACGCAAGATCACAAAGGTGGCTAAAACTGCACAAGAAAAACAAAAAAGGTCAGGACATTTTTTTATTATATACATAAAAAACAAAACAAAAAGAAACAACTAAAAAAACAAATGTAAAGGATAGTGATAACAATATATTTTATTCATTTAATAATTCTCTCACTGGGCTTCTTAAGGTTCAATTGGGCTTAATTAAGTTGGTTTTGTTACATTTTATGATATTCAGCCTAATTGGATCATTGAAGAAATTATTACATAAACCAGCCTTAATTTGTCTATTTGGCAGTATTCAAGAAATTGACTATAATTTGAGTTGCAAATATTTGATTGATGTGATTCTGACCTTGTAGGAAAGTTAAGACAATTTTCTACAAGTTTTATGAAGACCTCAAGAGCTGATGCATACGTTTGGATAATTTAAATTGAAATAGAAGTAAGAGCCAGAATGTTGATCTTGACAGCTTGACCTCTGCGCATTCATCAGCTCATTTCTCTGATGGGTCAAATTGGGTTTGGAAGTCAGAACAGAGGTGCTGTAAATGGAACCTGAGCAGTGTGCAAAAATTGGGTCATAAGTTGGGATGTAGGAGTCATTTTGGATTGAAACCGGTGCCATTAGAAATTTAAGACAACATCCTTCAACTTTCATGAATATCACGTTTCTAAATGGTGACGTTTAGACAGAGTTATAGTCATGTGAAGATGGTTGCGAGTTAGGCACCGAATTGAGCATGACACACATTTTCCATGCATTCACACTCACCAACCAATTCTACTATCATCTTGTACTTTTTATACTCTATAAAAAGGAGCATTGGTTGCTAATTAATGGGAATCTTGGGTAGAGAGATTTAGACCATCTTATTGTATCTTTTATTGTAATTTTTTTTTTATTCTAAATAGAAGTTATGTTCATCTCCTTCTTCTTCTCTCTTTTTTTCTTCTTGTTCAATGAGTAACTAATTCTTATTTTGTTTGGGTGAAAAGGTGAAACTTTTGGTAATGAAATAAAGTTAGACTAATATCTTCCTTGTGCTTCAATGATATATTATCAAGTGATCATTATGTGTTGTATTTTGTTTCCAATCAATTTAGAAACCCTCATTATAAAGTGAAGATCTCGATTTGTTGTAGACAAGAGATGGACGCAATGAATGCTTGAGTCCATTTACAAGTGCTGGCATTAGCAAATAATTAAAAGAACCATAATATAACTATATATATAATCTTAAATGAGCTTTGAATGTTATATTTTTTGATTGGAATATATAATCTTAAATGAGCTTTGAATGTTATATTTTCTGATTGGAACCTCCGTTATGTGTGAATTCCAATTGAGTTATAAAAATAGATAATCTTGTCCTTAATTTATATACTAAGAGTGGATCTCCTAACCCAAGCAAATCATTTTTAATTGTCAATAACTTTTATCACTTTTATTGTTGTGACAAATTTTTTCCTTACCTCAACGAATTTTCTTCATCAATTCCCTGTGGATCGACCTCAGACTCTCGAGAATTTATTAATTGAGACAACCTGCACTTGGGTTTGCAACACATAAATTCGTATCAAGTTTTTAACGCCGTTGTCGGAGACTTGATTTGAAAAATAAATTTATTGAGGCTTTCTTTCTTTAAGTAAACTTTAGTATCTGGTATATTTTTTCCCTACTCTTTTAATTTTCTAATTATATCATAATTAATGGTTGGTTTATGCCACCTACTTGTTAATATTTAATGGCAGGTTTATACCGCCTACTTGTACATTTTCTTTCCTATTTTAAGTCACTTATTTATGCTTAACTGGTATCGTGATTCAAATTCTGATCGTTTCGTTAAAACTAATCCTGGTACTTTACATATTGATCTGTTTGAATCACAATCACATACATTAAACACAATGGCTGAAAATAAAATTGTATATAATGAACATGAAAATCAACTATCGAACCATGTGTGAATATTTGCAACCATCTCGAAATTCTAGTCCATCATGTTTTATCTTTCCACTCAATGCTAACAATTTTAGATTTAAACCGAGTATGATTTCATTACTTCCTAATTTCCATAGTTTAGAATCTGAAAACCCATATTTTACATCTAAAAGAATTTGAGAAAGTATGCATCACTTTCATTGATCAAAATTGTATTGAAAAAATTGTTAAACTTAAATTGTTTTCTTTTTCTTTAAAAGATAAAGCAAAAACTTGGTTGAACGCTTTGAAACCAAGATCAATTGGCACAGGGCAAGAAATGTAAAGTGAGTTTTTAAAGAAATTTTTTTCAACACATAAAACCAATGCTTTGAAAAGACAAATCTAAAATTTTTCCTAAAATTCAAATGAAATATATTTTCAAAGTTGGGAACATTTTAAAGATTTGTTAAATTCTTACCTATATCATGGTTTTGAAAAATGGCGCACTATAAGCTTCTTTTATGAAAGGTGAACACCCGAAACCGACCAATTTGTGGAAACAATGTGCAATGGCGAGTTTCTTGATAAAGAACCTGAAGAAGCTTTAGAATATTTAGACCATTTGGCTGAGAATTCTCAATCTTGACAGGGTACTAATCCTTCTGAAAATTCAATTATATCTAACCTTGCAAGTGCTAGTAAAGGAAAATACCACCTTAGTTAAGAAGAAGATTTAAATGCTAGGTTTGCCAGTTTGGCTAGAAAGATTGAAGTCATGGAATCAAGGAAAGTAAAAGAAATCAAATCTGTGTAAAATGAAGAAATTTGTGGCATTTGTGATGACTTAGGACACTCAACAAATGAATATCCAAAGATCCCTATTTTTAAAGAAGTTGTACATAAGCAAGTAAATGTAATAAACAATTTTAAAAAGTCATTTACCTCTTCTTTTTCAAATTCATACAATCTGGGATGGAGAAATCACCCGAACTTCAGTTGGAGGAATAATAATCAGGCACAATTCATGCAATCACCACCTCCTCAGGCATAGCTGGACTCTCAAAATTCTCAAGGATATGC
The DNA here is from genome assembly GCA_029884595.1 of Ormosia semicastrata. Taxonomy (NCBI): domain Eukaryota; kingdom Viridiplantae; phylum Streptophyta; class Magnoliopsida; order Fabales; family Fabaceae; genus Ormosia; species Ormosia semicastrata. The sequence continues at coordinate 6,599,502 of JAQQTO010000063.1, read as the reverse complement.
ACCTTATGTCCCACCATATAGAAAAAATCTTGAAGGAACATTGCATGCATTCATGGAAAAGCAAGAGGCCATTAATAACCAAAACACTCAAGTCATGATTGACATAAAAGACACTATTGCTAAATTTTCTTCTGCACTCACCATTCACGAGAAAGAAAAATTTCCTTTTCAACCTCAACCAAATCCCAAAGGATAGTACAGTCTAAATGAGGATAGTTCAGAAAGCCAACAAATAGATTAAGTCAAATCAGTAATAACTCTTAAGAGTGGAAAGATTGTTGAAAAACAAATTCTTGAATCTTATGAGAGAGATGATGAATCAATCCCCCAATATAAGGAAGAGATTGATAAGCCATCTGGCCAAAAGGAGACCAAACTCTCGTCTTCACCCCCATTTCCTCAAGCATTAAATAATTCAAGAAAATTGAACCACAATACTGAAATTTTTGAAATTTTTAAACAAGTGAAAGTCAATATTCCTCTGTTAGATGCTATCAAACATGTTCCTTCTTATGCCAAAATTTTAAAGGACTTATGCACTATTAAAAGGAAACTAAATATGAAAAAGAAAACCTTTTTGGTTGAACAGGTAAGCTCCATTCTTCAGAATAATAATGACCTGAAATATAAAGACCCTAGTTATCCTACAATTTCATGCATTATTGGAGAATATAAAATTGAACAAGCTTTCTTTGATCTTGGTGCTAGTGTTAATTTGCTTCCATATTCAGTTTATCAGCAACTCAACCTAGGTGAGTTAAAACCAACTTCTATAACTCTTCTACTTGCCGATAGATCAGTTAAAATTCTAAAAGAAATAGTAGAAGATGTGTTGGTACAAGTTGATAAATGATAAATTCATATATGTGGATTTTATTGTCTTGGAAACTGACCCTATAGTTAATAGTGACAAGTCAATTCTTGTTATTTTAGGTAATTTATGTTTAGCAACATCTAACGCTTTGATAAATTGCAAAAATAGAGTGATGAAGCTAACATTTGGAAATGTGACACTAGACCTTAATGTTTTCAACATGTGTAAGCAACCACAGAAAGTCCATGACGAAAAGGAGGAAGTTGAAGGGATTGAGACCATTATAAATAGAGGTGGTAAAACGGGTCAACCCGCCTCACCCGCCCCGTCTCGCCTTCAACCCGTCAAAGTATAGGGCGGGGTGGGTTAGCTCGTTTTGAAAAATGGGTTGGAAGAGTCAACCCACCTCGCTTTAGGATGGGTTGACGGGTTGACCCGTATAAAAGAAAAAATGAGAAAAAGTATAAGGGTTAGCGGATCAACCCATCTAAAAAATAAAAAAGATCCATAAAAATTTTTAAAAAATAAAAAATTTATGATTTATAGAGACTAAAAAATAAAAAAATACAATAAAATTAGTATTATACCCATAAAAATATCACAAACATAAATAAAAAGACTCATTTATAATACTTTTAAAAAAAAACTCAACTCAACGGGCCAACCCGCCTCGCTTAACCCGCGGGTTATTCGGGTTGAAAATTAAAAGTGAGTTGAAATATTGAACCCAATTCGCCAAAAAATGACGAATTGGCGGGTTAACTCAACGGGTTAAACCTATTTTGCGACCTCTAATTATAAATGATCATCTTCAAACCAGGAGTTCTTCTGACCTAGTAGAAATTTGTTTAATCAATTCATTTGACTCAGGTATGTAATTAGATGATATTTCTGAAATATGCTTTGCTTGATTGTACACAGGTAATGGAATACAAAGGATGGAAGCTAAGATTCGAAGAGCTAAAACCCATGAATGATAATACTTATGAAGAAGTACCCACACTGGAACTAAAGTCATTACCTGCTGGGTTGAAGTACACATTTTTGGGAGAAGAGCAAAGCTTTCGAGTGGTAATTTCTTCAACCCTTACTAGAGAGCGAGAAGGTATGTTAATAGAAGTACTTAAAAGGCATAAAAATGCAATTGGATGGACACTAAAGGACATAAAAGACATTAATTTATTAATTTGTATACATAAAATACATTTAGAAGATAATGCTAAAATATCACAACAACCTCAAAGAAGATTAAATCCACACATGAAAGAGGTAGTTAGAGCTGAAGTTCTCAAATTACTTGATATTGGAATTATCTACCCTATCTCTGATAGCCAGTGGATAAGCCCTACACAAGTTGTACTTAAGAAATCTGGAATAACAGTGGTTGAAAATGAAAAATGTGAGTTAATATCTACGTCAGTCTCATCCAGTTGGCGTATTTGTATTGATTTAGAAAATTAAATGCTGTCACTAGAAAAGATCATTTCCCCTTGCTATTTCTTGATCAAATTCTGGAAATGCTAGCAGGACATCCCTACTACTGTTTTCTTGATGGTTATTCGGACTATTATCAAATACCAATTGCATTAGAAGATCAAGAAAAGACTACATTTACATGTCCCTTTGGTACTTTTGTATACAGAAGAATGTCTTTTGAACTTTGTAATGCTCCAATAACATTCCAAAGATGCATGCTAAGTATTTTTAGTGACATGGTTGAGCATTATTTATAGGTTATCATAGATGACTTGACAATTTATGGAAATTCATTTGAAATTTGTCTTGACAATTTGAAAAAAAATTCTTAAAAGATGTGAAGAAAAAAGACTTGTGTTAAACTAGGAGAAATGTCATTACATGGTTATCTGACATCTGCCCCTATCACGCAACCCCCTAACTGGTCTTTGCCTTTTGAGTTGATGTGTAATGCTAGTGATTTTGCTGTTGGTGTTATTTTAGGCCAAACAAAGGAAGATAAGTCTCATGTAATTTATTACGCAAGTTGAACTTTGAATAATACACAAATGAATTACACCACTACTGAAAATGAACTACTTGCTGTAATTTTTGCATTGGATAAATTTCAAACTTATTTAATTGATTCTTCTACTGTTATTTTCACCGATCATGTTGCTGTTAGACATTTAATGTCTAAGCAAGATGCCAAACCGAGGTTGATTCGGTAGATCTTGTTGCTTCAAGAATTCAATATCACAATAAAATATAAGAAAAGAACTGAAAATGTTATCGCAAATCATTTGTTCAGACTTACAACACTCACCTTTTGACATCACACCTATCAATGATTCTTTTCTCGATGAATTTTTATTTTCTGTCAATTTCATGCCTTAATTTGCTAACATTGTCAATTTCCTTGTAACAAGAAAGATGTCACCTCAATGGACACACCAAGGCAAAAAGAAATTTTTGACTAACGTGAAAAAGTTTTATTGGGATGACCCATATTTGTTCAAATATTATCCTGATCAAATCATTCAGAGATGTGTGCCCGATAGTGAGGTAGGTAATGTCATTAAATTTTGTCACTTAGAAGCTTATGGAGGCCACTTTTCTTCAAAGAAAACAGTTGCGAAAATCTTGTAGTGTGAATTTTATTAGTCCACTTTATTTAAGGATAGTTATATATTTTGCAAAAGTTGTGAAAACTATAAAAAATTGAGTTCCATTTCAAAGCGAAACATGATGCCTCTGAACCTCATCCTTGTCATTGAAATTTTTGATTGTTGGAGAATTGATTTCATGGACTCATTTCCATGATCATTTGGATTTATGTATATTTTAGTTGCAATTGATTATGTTTCAAAACGGATTTAGACGATTCCATGCCAACATAATGATCATAAAACTGTTCTTAAATTTTTAAAAGAAAATGTCTTGAGTCAATTTGGAATTCCTCGAACTATCATCAGTGATGGGAGAACACATTTTTGCAATAAACCATTTGAATCCTTAATGAAGAAATATGACATTACCCACAAAATTGTCATCCCTTATCACCCTCAGACAAGTGGACAAGTAGAATTAGCAAATAGGGAGATTAAACAAATTTTGAAAAAAATGGTTAACCCAAATCGTAAAGATTGGTCTTTAAGACTAAACGATATACTTTGCACCTACCGTACTGCTTTCAAAATATCTTCAGGCATGTCACCCTATCGGTTAGTCTATGAAAAACCTTGTTACTTGCCTGTAAAATTTGAGCATAAAACATTTTGGGTCATTAAAGCTTTCAACCTAAACATTGATGATGCTTGCAAGTTATGCAAATTACAATTAAATGAACTTGAGGAATTGAGAAATGTTGCATATGAAAATTCAAAGATTTCTAAAGTTAGAACAAAAGCTTTTCATGACAAATTAATTTTGAGGAAATCTTTTGAAATTGGTGAAAAAGTTCTGCCTTATAATTCTCGTCTTCACATATTCTCTAAAAAATTGAGATCTAAATGGACTGGCCCTTTTTTTGTCAAACATGTGTATCTACATGGGCCCATAGACATTGAGAATCCTATGAATGGTAATATGTTTAAGGTTAATAGACAACGACTCAAACCATTTCTAGAAACCCAAGTTTTTGAGCTAGAATCCATCTCTCTTTCTAATCCTTGTTCTGAGAAGAATTTATTTTAATTTTGTTACTTTCTTTTTGCAGTTCTTTATGACACCGGTCAAGTGGCAGATAACGGTACTTCGTGGCTCTCAAGTCGATTTGTTTTTCAGTTTCCCATAATAACTGATTCCTTCTCCTTTAAAATGGATGTCATTTTTTCGAATTTACGAAAATATTTTCCTTTTCTTCCTCAAAATGCTCTAACAAAAAATCTACAAGGTTAGGTGTGAAAGATTGAGACTGTTAATGCACAAGAGAATCCCAGAAGATATACGCTGGATAATCGAAGCAAAGATCCGTTTAGCAGGTGAATCCTCAAATTCATTTGTCTCATACATGCTGGGTCTCAATAAAAGTTCGTATTCTAAAAGGAGAAGAGGGAAAAGAATGCAAGTTTGTCATAAATGTGCGTGATAGAATTGTAACAAGCGATGTCATTCTTTGGGGATGATTTCTGTAAATCGAGAAGATAAAATATACTTTATTAAGAATGGATTGAGTAAGGAGTCATTAGATGATATCTTATTGACTCTTGAGACGCATTCTTGTAGTGTTGTGCATTGTGAACTTCTTAATTTGTGGAATCTCTTCAGAGACAAACATAAACATTACAGTCTTGGGAATCTGACTCTAAAAGATCCTGTTTGCCAATTTGTAAGAAAATTAGATGGGAAGCTTATCCTCGACTCATAGAAGGCGTTAAAGCCTTTACTGGACGTAAAACCAAAAGAAGATGTGAGTCACAATCACAACAACATATATGATATTATCTTGTTAATCTAAAAAAAAGGCGATAAAAAAAGTACCATGTTCTTAATTGAGTGTGAAGCCCCTACCAGTGGCAGACCTGTCATTGACTTGGGTGGACCTTCGCACGTCGGTCCGTAAATAAAGTTCGTGTGTCATGTTCTGTAGAGAGTTGCATTGTCCATTCTCAGGATTTTCCCAAGCTCTGGACGATTGGTAGACAGATAGAAGCGTCTCATCTTTACAGTGCATGTAAAACTGTCACTGAGCCATATACTTACTTTAATTAGTAGGCCTCTATGGCGAGTTCTGACTAGTTGCGGCAGAGTACCACCTAAGAATACATGCCTTTAATTAGGTTTGCAGGAAGATAGGATTGTTATTCCGCAAGCGGGATAAAAAGGGCTCAAAGGTTTTTGTGGCCTGTTTTGGCAGGATGTTCTTAATCCTTGTGGAGTTCTTATGTTACACTGGTGACACGCAACTCAAAGTTATGCCACCTACTGCACTGATGACACGCAGTATAAACAAATGCCACATTCGTTAAATAAATGGGCGTGAGACCTAGTATCTAGTTTTAGACTAGTTCCAGCTCTCGTTTTTTTTTCAAAAATAAAAAATAAAAAAAGTAAAAAAAATAAGTATTTCTTAATTTCAAACTTTTCTGAAAAGGAGGGTGAATGTAGAAATGGAGAGAGCTTCTGTTCATCGATTTACAAATATTTGCATGTTTTGTGGATCAAAGTTTGGGAAGGATAGTTGACATAAAAAAATGAAAAAATTTTGGAAAGTATGTTTATTAATATGATTATCAGTAATTTACTAACTGCAAAACCAATTAAGGATAACAGAGTAAGGAGTAAATTTTGCTCTTAAAGTAACTTTACTTTTGAGACGCATCTAAATTGGGGAAGTAACTATTTTGTGTTGAAGTAACGAAGTTTTATCGTTTGATTTCCTTTGAAAGATTCGAGTGAATGCACTCTCACATCCTTTGAAACAATTGAAATTCAGGGATCATAGCATGATTGAATAAATTATATTCTTTCTTAAAATTCACATGCTTGGTTATGGATATTGAATTGGTGGATTAAGAATGATAGATGTATGCCTTGTGAGATTTTGAGCCAATTGATGAATGGATTGAACATTTGTATCATTCTATTCTTTCTTGTGTGATTTTCACTCATGAAATTGTTACTCTAAAACTTGCTTTAATTCTTTTCGAGGCTACATTTTCACATGCATACATAAACATGTTTGAGATATTTTTTTTGAAATAACTACTTTAACCAAATAGTTAGCCCTGCGTATTTTCCCTTGCTTAACCCCTTTGAGCTTATTGGACTATTCCTTGTTTCTAGCTCATTACATGCCTTAAATGAAAAATCATGTTCTTACCAAACCTTAAGGAATAAGAGAGCATTGACTTTGTTATTGGATGAGTTCTTGAACAAGGGTTTTTTTACCAAACTGCCACTGTTGGCAAAACTATTTATCGAAATGCCATTTTTTTAAACTATTTACCAAAATGTCTCTTTTAAAACTATATACCAAACTGCCATCCTTTTGTCATACGTGGTATTTTTTAATATTATCTGGACAGCTAGGATGCGCCATCCTACGTGGCACATCCTAGCTGGCTTGGACACTGAAAACACCAACAAGGGTGGCGTAACCAAGACATGGCCGTGTCTTCTTTTAAAAATCAGACAGAAGCTTTGTTGTTGTTAGACACAGCCCTGTCTAACTCCACATTCGCTTACAAGTCCCCGTAAGTGCCAAAATGATTATCTTTTGCATGAAAAATGATAAGTCTTTCTAATTTATCATTTTTAATGTGATAAATCTCATTAAATTTAGAAAAAATGAAAACAATGATAAGGATGTATGTTTAAAAAACACATTATGATTGAAGTTTATTTTTCTTTTTGTTGTGCGTGTTACTACACATTATGATGTATGTTGTGTATGAAGACATTGTTTGAAACGTTTATTTAGTGAGTAGGATCCTAATCATCTCCCTCCCAATTTGCAATCATTCGAATTAGAGTGAAAATTTTGACAGAATTTTCCCTAAATGTTGGACCTCCTCAAAAGCACATGATCCTGTTTAATTCAACAGTTACCAAGATCTTTTAAAAAAATTAAAACTGAGCAGCAAACATATTTAATCCAATAAGGGTACCAAAATCACAATAATTTATTATCAATAGTATTTTATACAAAATCACTAAATATAACATTATCAGATACACTAATGACATATAATTACATGTCAATGAGATGAGCTCGCATCAGAATGTGGTGGCCTGTGAGATGGATCGGAAGAAGGACCTGACTGTGATGGGTAACCTGGTGGCGGGTAAGGATATGGAGGGTAACCATGCGGTAGGTAAGGATATGAGGAGTAACCTGGTGACGGGTAAGGATATGGTGGGTGATATGTAAGTGGTAGCTGAGTGGGGGGTATGTAGCAGTGGTAGGAGGTTGAGTCGTGTCCGAGTGCTCGCTAATCCTGTCCTCCGTCTACGTCGCGTTCCCTGTTGACTAGACTCCTCGGGCGACCCTGAAATGTCATCTGCTACTGGAGCTGGACGCAGATTTCCATCGTAATGCGGTCATGCTCCCGCATTGAGTGTAGGATCTGTGTAGCAGCTTCTCGAGCGACAGTGTCAGTAGTTGAATTGAACAAATACTCTACAATAGATGCTGACTGCATTTTCAATAGATGCACTAGTGGGAGCAATCCAGCGTCTGGTAATTATTTTATACCAACGCATGTACTCATAACGCGAACCGAGGGGTGCGAGCAATAGGATTCCCTTAACAAGCTTCTCCCTTTGACTATCCCAGGTGGCTATGTAAACAGCATGTGTAGCTGGCCAATCCTCATCATACCTACCTGCCAGTGTAACTAAGTGCAAACTGTCAAGCTGGAGCGGTCTCCGTGGTATAGGTTAGTCAAGACTAAACTGACGCATCACACGATCTGGCTGGTGCCACTCAACAATGTAGAAACATGATAGAAACCACTGCCAGTGCTATGTCCCTACCAGCCACACAAAAAGGTGGCAGTGTTGCCACCTTCATCCGTGTCTGGTTGCCATATAATTTGCAAAAATGAGATGCACACAACATTAAGATGACATATACATAAGTAAATAATTTAAACGAATGTAAAACAAGACATATCTCATCGTTCTTCAACTGATCGAAGAACTGGCGATAATATGCAAAGACACCAATCACAGTATCACTCAAGACTTTATGCTTGCACCGCCTATTTGGTAAATGAAAGTATTATAAACGTAAGTTATAAATATTAACAAAATATGTCAACAAAGTAATGTAAAAAAATGATATGAAATAGAAACTTACTCCCATCCTAAGGGACGTAATTGAACACGATCAACACCATGAAACACATCAGGTTCAACATGATCAGCTAGTGTAGGGGCAAGGCGAGGGAATCTATACCATGCCCAATACTACAATAAGATGCATGCCCCTCCGATCTCGCATGCGTTGTAGTCTGTAACTTTACAAAACTCTCTATACAGGTACGCCAAGACTGCAGACCCCCAGCTATATGTCCCGACAACAGCAAAGTCCTCCAACAATGGAAAGAACATCAAGTGCACAAACTTACCAAAATGATCGGGGCATAAGAAACCCCTAAGCAACTGAAGTATGTAATGTCGTGCACGCTGTTGCACGTACTCATCATCATAATCTTTAGTGATTGTAGTAACACTCGGCTGCCACAAGTATGTCATGTCAATGCGCGCCCCAACTATGAGCGAGGAAATCTCATCAATTTCTAACAACTGAACACACAGACTGAGCCAATCAGTCCTATGGGTAAGGCCAGTAACTGCAGCGCCGTCAATAGGAAAACCTGATATTATACCGATATCCTCCAACGTAATGGTGCACTCTCCGGTAGGCATATGAAATGTATGCGTCTCTGGGCACCATCACTCAACCAACACAAAGATCAATGAGTGATCAATGCTGCAATAGCCTATATGGGCAAACCCCCAAGAAGCCAACATGCTGTAGATACGGAAGAATCAACGCAGGAGAGTCCATATGTTTCATCTTTTAAGCACGTCTAACACGCAGGTGCCAGTCCTCATGTCCCTGCCATACATGCTGAGAAACATGGTACTCTTGCAACTTCAAAATCGAGCCGTCCTCTGGTCCGAGGTTTACACGGAATGTCATCTGTATGCCAAACAATAACAACAATTACTGTGACAATATGATTACTATACTAAAATATAATATAGAAGAAATGAAGTTAACGCTGATAATGAACTAACATATATTAATAGTATTTGAATACAACATCATAGATTAGTAATACAAAACAATACAATTCCAAAATACACATTATTGCTAATACAAGATTCTGAAAATGAAAATGTCCTAATTATTACTAGATGGCCCCACTCCATCATCCCTCAAGGAACTCGATTCACTGGCACGACATGTGCGAGAATTATGTCGAGGTTGATGGCATCTTGTACACGTCTATCCTGGTCCTGCTTCGCGCCAATCCATCTCATTCTTGAGTCGAGTTGATTTTGGTCGACCTTTAGATCTAAACAATGCACGATCTGGCACCAAAGTTATGTCAGGACCTGCAGGCCACCATGGTTCAGCCTGAACTGGTTCGAAATCAAACTCGTAAGCTCTGTAAATGCTCTCCATCCTGTAAACCATATGCACAAATCGGAATGGGTCAATTGCCACAGAAGTACACGCAGCAATTGCATGAGAGCATGGATAATGCAATGCTTGAAACACCCCACAGTCACACCGGCCTTCTTCCAGGTTTAAAGTATATGAAAGTCCACCCTGTTGTGTTACAGGGTTAAATGCCTCTTCAATCATGAACCTTGTGTTCTCTCTATTGTACTAGCGAACTTGGTGTGAACTGGCCTTTGCCAGGTTGACTATCCAGTGCTTCAATAAGTCATCACTTCATTCCTGCCCAAATGTCATCAATTTCGAATTTGCCTCGTCTTTTCGGTTGACAAAGTATTTTACTAACTTCGTATATATCAATTAAACCAATGCAGTTATAGGCAGATTTCTGCTATCCTTCAACACTCCGTTGATGCACTCTAACAAATTAGTAGTCATATGACCGAATCTGCGGCCCCTATCATATGCCAAACTCCATTTTTCTTTTGGAATTGCATTAATCCAGTTTGCCATCTCCGTTGTAACTGTCAGCTTCTCTAGCCTAGCATCAAACTTTATTGCGATTGGTTCATACCCTGATACAACAAATGAATTAGGTTGGAATTAGAACCTAACTATTATTATCATATATTAGATTACAAGTTAAAAATTGGAGTTAAAATTAAGTACCTGTGTTAATCAACCATCTCTTTAACTCTTTATTTTGGAATTTGGAGTTAAAATTGGAACTAATGTGCCGTATGCAGAAGACATGATACGCATTCGGTGGCTGCCATCCAAGATTGTCATTTGCCACTGATTGTAAGATGCCTCTGTGTCGATCATAAATCAAACACAAGCCCTCTTGTTGTGTGACATGCAATTTCAGGTAGGCTAAGAACCAACTCCAAGCATCCTTGGTCTCCCCTTCCACAATGGCAAATACAATTGGCAGAAGTTTTCTATCTCCATCTTGAGTTGTTGCAATCAACAACTTATGACGGTATTTGCCATACAAATGAGTGGCATCAATCTGAACAATGGGCTTACAATATCGGAAGCCAGCAACACATGGTCTAAATGTCCAAAATAATCAACAAAAGACTCTTTTCGAACGATCAAGTCAGTTATTCACAAAACATTCCTCGTCTTGCAACTCCACCACCGTGCCTTCCATGTCTCTTCTCATGGCTGCTAGCCATCTAGGCAACACCTCGTAAGATTTGTCCCAATCCCCAAAAACATTCACAATGGCCAGTTGTTTTGCCTTCCAAGCTTTTCGATATGAAACTTGGTAACCGAATTTGCTTCGAATCCATTCAACAATTAAGGATACAGGTGCATCAGGTTTTTTTCTAACTAACTCCAAAATGCAAGAGCAGATCATATGAGAGTCCAACTTTCGGTGATCTAATGACATAGTTGGGTTTACGCAACTGTGAGGTCCATTACATTTTGTAATATGCCACGTATTCGACCTCTTGATTTGTATGACTCTAACTCTCCAATTACAACTTTCGTCAAAATTAGGGCACTTAGCAGTAAGTCTTCATGAATCAGAATCTCCAATCTTGTACTCTTGATGTTTGTGAATCGAATATTGTTTGAGGGCCAACTTCACGGCATCTTTTGATGGAAATTGCAAGCCAACATAGAATTCATCATTGATGCTCCAAGTCCCACGACTATCTAATTCAGGCAATAATGTGTATTTTGAAGTTGTATTGTTTTGTATCACTAATCTATGATGTTGTATTCGAATACTATTAATATATGTTAGTTGATTATCAGCGTTAACTTCATTTCTTCTATATTATATTTTAGTATAGTAATCATTTGTTCATATCATATTTTATTATAGTAATCATATTGTCACAGTAATTGTTGTTATTGTTTGGCATACAACTTACAGATGACATTCCCTGCAAACCCTAGATCAGAGGACGACTCGATTTTAGAGTTGCAGAAGTACCATATTTCTCAGCATGTATGGCAGGGACATGAGGACCGGCACTTGCGTGTTAGACGTGCTCAAAAGATGAAATATATGGACCACCCTGTGTTGATTCTTCCGTATCTACAGCAAGCTGGCTTCTTGGGGGTTGCCCATATGGGCTATTGCAGCATTGATCACTCCTTGATCTCTACGTTGGTTGAGAGATGGCGCCTAGAGACACATACATTTCACATGCCTACCAGAGAGTACACCATTACGTTGGAGGATATCGGTATAATATCGAATCTTCCTATTGACGGCGCTGCAGTCACCGGCCTTACCCATAGGACTAATTGGCTCAATCTGTGTGTTCAGTTGTTAGGGATTGATTAGATTCTCTCGCTCATAGCTGGGGCACGCATTGACATGACATACCTATGGCAGCCGAGTGTTACTGCAGTCACTGAGGATGATGATGATGAGTACGTGCAACAACGTGCACGACATTACATACTTTGGTTACTTGGGGGTTTCTTATGCCCCGATCATTCTGGTAAGTTTGTGCACTTGATGTTCCTTCCGTTGTTGGAGGACTTTGCTGTTACCAGGACATATAGCTGGGGGTCTGCAGTCTTTGCGTAACTGTATAGAGAGCTTTGTAAAGCTACGGACTACAACGCACGCGAGATCGGAGAGGCATGCATCTTATTGCAGTATTGGGCATGATACAGATTCCCCTGGCTTGCCCCTACACTAACTGACCATATTGAACCTGATGTGTTTTATGGTGCTAATCGTGGTCAATTACGTCCCTTAGGATGAGAGTAAGTTTATATTTCATATCATTTTTTTACATTACTTTGTTGACATACTTTGTTAATATTTATAACTTACGTTTATAATACTTTCATTTACCAAATAGGTGGCACAAGCATAAAGTCTTGAGTGATACTGTGATTGGCGACCTTGCATATTATCGCCAGTTCTTCGATCAGTTGAAGAACGATGAAGTATGTCTTGTTTTACATTCGTTTGAATTATTTACTTATGTATATGCCGTCTTAAAGTTGTGTGCATCTCATTTTTGTAGATTATATGGCAACCATACACGGATGAGAAGGTGGCAACACTGCCACATTTTTATGTGGCTGGTAGGGACATAACACTGGCAGTGGTCCCTCTCATATGTTTCCACATTGTTGAGTGACACCAGTCAGACCACGTGATGTGCCAGTTTGGTCTTGACCAGCCCATACCACGGAGACCGCTCCAGCTTGACAGTTTGCACTCAATTACACTGGCAGGTAGGCATGATGAGGATTGGCCAGCTACACATGTTGTTTACATAGCGACCTGAGATAGTCGAAGGGAGAAGCTTGTTAGGAGAATCCCATTGCTCGCACCCCTCGGTTCACGTTCTGAGTACATGCGTTGGTATAAAACAATTACCAGACGCTGGATTGCTTCCACTGGTGCATCTATTGAGAATGCGGTAAGCTCTTTACCAATTTGTTAGTATTTATATGTATTTTGTAGTCAGTATAATGACATAAATTATATTTGTTTCTTAGGCGGATATTGCAAAGTATTTGTTCAGTTCAACTACTGACACTGCCACTCGAGAAGCTGCTACACAAATCCTACACTTATTGCGGGAGCATGACCGCATTACGATGGAACATTTGCGTCCAGCTCCAGCAGCAAATGACATTTTAGGGCCGCCCGATGAGTCCAGTCAACAGGGAACGCGGCGTAAACGGAAGACAGGATTAGCGAGCACTCAGACACAACTTTGACATCCCGAGGACTCCGGCTCTACCAACCAGCACACGACTCAGCCTTCTACCATTGCTACATACCCCCCACTTAGCTACCACCTACATATCACCCACCATACCCTTACCCACCGTATCCTTACCCGCCACCGGGTTACCCACCATATCCATCACAGCTACATCCTTCTTCCGATCCATCTCACAGGCCATCACATTCTGATGTAGGCCCATCTCATTGACATGTAATAGTAGGCCCATCTCATTGACATGTAATTATATGTCATTTTTTGTATCTGATAATGTTATATTTAGTGATTTTGTGTAAAATACTATTGATAATAGATTATTGTGATTTTGGTACCCTTATTGGATTAAATATGTTTGCCGCTTAGGTTAAGTTTTTTTTTAAAGATCTTAGTAACTGGTGAATTAAACAGGATCATGTGCTTTTGGGGAGGTCCAACATTTAAGGGAAACTGTCAAAATTTTCACTCCAATTCGAATGATTGCAAATTGGGAGAGAGATGATTGGGATCCTACTCACTAAATAAATGTTTCAAATAATGTCTTCATACACAACATACATCATAATGTGTAGTAACATACACAACAAAAAGAAAAATAAACTTCAATCATAATGTGTTTTTTAAACATACATCCCTATAATTGTCTTCATTTTTTTCTAGATTTAATGAGATTTATCACATTAAAAGTGACAAATTGGAAAGACTTATCATTTTTCATGCAAAAGATAATCATTTTGACACTTACAGAGACCTGTAAGCGATTGTGGAGTTAGACAGGGCCATGTCTAACAACAACAAAGCTTCTGTCTAATTTCTGGAAGACACGGTCGTGTCCTGGTTACGCCGCCTTTGTTGGCGTTTTCAGTGTCCAGGCCAGCTAGGATGCGCCATCCTACTTGGCGCATCCTAACTAGCCAGATAATATTAAAAAATGTCACGTAGGACAAAATGGTGACAGTTTGGTATATAGTTTCAAAAGAATGGTATTTTGATAAATAGTTTAAAAAATGACAATTTGATAAATAATTTAAAAAAAATGACATTTCGATAAATAGTTTTGCCAACAGTGACAGTTTGGTAAAAAAGTCCTTGAACAAATGTGGGGTTGTATATGCAAAATAGTTGGCCAAAAACAAAAGAGTGGCCAACTGAATATATATATATATATATATATATATATATATATATATATATATATATATATATATAATATGCGTGTAAAAAAAAACCAACAAGGCAAAAAGGGAAGGAAAAAGAATATGTAAAGGAAATTGACATTATGTTTAGTTGGGATGAACTTTTCATGTTTGTTATTTGAATTCAACCCTAATGCTTTTATTTTATTTGGTATTTAACTTGTCATATCCATATTACCCCTCTCCTTTGTCTTGACTTCATTACAACATTGAATAAAGTCCTCTTGATTTGTGTGTGCATGTGTTTGGAGTAGTGGAGAAGTAGAAGATAAGCAAGCTTATGGTAGTGTAATTTTTCATGAGTTTAATTGAGCAAAATACCTACCTTTCAAACACATAAGGGATTAAGCGTGAATCTTATGAGGATCTATCATTCTTGACTCATACTTTTCAATTGAAGTTTCCTTACTTGTTGGTTTAAGATATAAAGAAACGTTACCACATAAATGTTTTGATCCCTTGAATCTTTGGTTGCTCTTTTTGTTTGTGAACTTTTGCATTCTTGAATATCATTGGAAATTGAGTCTTTTAGAGTTTTTAGCTTTTGAGTTTGTGTTGTTTTTCCTTGTTCCCTAGTTTTAGTCCGATGTGTTTTGCCTAGGAGTGCAAAAGCTAAATGTGAGGGAATTTGATAGCAATATATTTTATTCATTTAATAATCCTCTCACTAGACTTCTTAAGGTTCAATTGGGCTTAATTAAGTTGATTTTGTTACATTTTATGATATTGAGCCTAATTTGATCAATGAAGGAATTATTGCATAAACTGACCTTAATTTATCTATTTGGCAGCGTTCAGTAAATTGACTATAATTTGAGTTACAAATATTTGATTGATGTGATTCTGGTCTAGTGGGAAAACTAAGACAATTATCTATAAGTTTTATGAAGACCTCAAGAGCTGATGCACACGTTTAGATAATTTAAATTGAAGTGAAAATAAAAGCCAGAATTTTGATCTTGACAACTTGACCTATGCGCGTTCATCAACCCATTTCTTGAGCTATAGGAGTTCAATCGACACCAAATCAAGCCCAAATGAAAGCTAATACCTAAATCTACAACTTTCATGAAGAACACGAGAGCTCATTTTAGAACAGAGGTGTTGTAGCTGAAACCTGAGCAGTGTGCAAAGACGATCCAAGTATGATTGGGATTTGACCTTCCAATGGCGAGGAATGGACACCCAAGTATGATTGGGATTTGACCATCTACTTCAATTTTAAGCACAACAAAATCGATCGGTATGTAAAACTTTCCCATCTTCAATGGTATATTCTCTAATATGCCAATAGGATATTTGATTAACCTATCCGCCAATTGAAGAGAGATTGTGGTTGGTTTGAGAATATACCAATAAGATATTTGATTAACCTATCCGCCAATTGAAAATAGATTGTGGTTGGTTTGAGCTCCCCAATATCAAGTTTATCACAAATAGAAAGGGGCATCAAACTCACACTTGCCCCAATATCACACAAAGCCTTGTTAATATTTATGTTTCCAATTGAGCACGAAATTGAAAAGTTATATGGATCCTTAAGCTTAGGTGGAAGCTTGTTTTGAATGATTGCACTACATTCTTCCGTCAAATTAACGGTTTCATAGTCCTCAAGTTTCCTCTTATTAAAGAGAATATCTTTCAAGAACTTAGCATAAAAGGGCATTTGGGAGAGAGCTTCTGTAAAAGGAACGTTAATGTAAAGCTTCTTAAGGACCTCCAAAAATCTTCCAAATTGATGATCACGTTTCGCCTTTTGATACCTTTGAGGGAAGGGCAAAGGTGGAACATATGCTTTTGGAAGAACATACTTTCTATTGCTTCTCCTGCTTTTATCCTTGCTCTTCTCTTGTTTCTCCTCTTTTTCATGGGTTTCCTTATCTTCAAGCTTTTCTTCTCTTGTGGGGCCTTCAAGTTGCTTATCACTTCTCAATAAAATTGCTTAAACGTGCTCCCTTGGGTCAATTTTCGATTGACTTGGTATTCACCCTTAAATCATATTGAACAAACTTTCTTGTTAGGCTATTTGAATTTCAAGCATCTTAAAGTGAGTGGCCATTTGATCTAGGCGAGTATTGATTTGCTTGATGGACTCCCTATATTGTTGTACTTGTGCTTGAATGAAATGATTTTGTTCCTTTTGAGTAACTATGAAATTTTCCATAAGGGCTTCTAAATTAGACTTCGCTCCATGAGAAGATTGTTGAGGTTGTTGGAATCTGGGTGGGAGTCTATTGTTGGATAGAGCCCCTTGGTTTTGTTGGGTACCATATGAGAAATTGAAGTAGTTTCTCCATCTGAGGTTATATGAGTTGGAGAAGAAATTTCCTTGAGCCATGAAATTACCATTTTGCACATAATTCACTTGCTCCAAAGACAGGTCTTGAGAATACGTTTCTACTGCATTGCATTCCGAAGCCAAATGTTATCCTTAACATGTTTCACAAGTTATGTTAGGAGTAGCGACAACATTGACATTCAGCTTCTCAAGTGACTTAGTCAAGCTATCAAACTTGACATTCAACATAGTAATAACATCAAGCTCTATCATTTCGGCTTGCTTCTTTGAAGATGGTCTCTCACTTGGCCACAAATAAATGTTCGAAGCGACCTCATTAATCAAAGTCCTTGCCTCTGTTGGAGTCTTTGCCATTAAAGCACCGTCAGCTGAGGCATCAAGAGTTGCCTTTGTAGAAAGAGTTAACCTAACACAGAATTTTTGCATAACAACAAAATCTTGTAAGTCATGATGTGGACACTGACGAATGAGATCGTTATACCTCTCCCATGGATCATAAAGTGATTCACCTTCCTTTTGGGAGAAGATAGTGATGTCTTGGCGAAGCTTGATTGTTTTTCGAACCAGATAGTACTTGTCCAAGAAAGCTTGCTCCATCAAGTCCCATGTGGTAAGTGAATTTGCGGCTTCCGAGTGAATCCACTTCTTTGCCTTCCCTCTAAGAGAAAAATGGAAAAGTCTGACCCGTATAGCATCAGTTGAAACCTCATTTATCTTTATCATGTCATATAGCTCTAAGAATTCATCTAAATGCTGATTTGGGTCCTCAGTTGTTGACCTGCTAAATTGTAATTGTTGGATCATCTGGATTAATGACGTCTTGATTTCAAAATTGTTAGCCTCTACCCGTGGCTTTACAATGGAAGACTAACGAGCATTAGCATTGGGGGTTCCATAATCCCTCGGCCTTCGCTCTTGATTGGTGACTTGGTTACTGTTGTTCGCCATATGGTTTTCCTCAACTCTCAGTATTCTTCTTTCCCTTCTAATGTTACGAAGTGTCCTCAGATCAACGGGATAGTAAGATCTTCTTGACTCCTCGTTCTATGCATAAGAAAGAAATTACACCTGAAAATTCAAAGAATAAATCATATAAAATAATATGAAAATAAAATAAAATAAAAAGCTTAAATCAACCAACTGTTGCTTGTGTTAATATCAACATGATCCCTGGCAACGGTGCCAAAAACTTGTGAATTTTCCATAAGCGCACGAATCGTTCAAGTAGTAAAATAAAGATCGTTCCCTCGAGGATCGATTGATTACTAACTCTTACGATGAGTTTGATTATTTAAGCAGTTAAAAATAACAGTGAAAGCTTAATTAAAAATCAAGATGAAAATCAAAGCAATAAAGTAAGCAAATAAATTTAGAAAAGTTAAGATTCAACTAAGATTTAAAGGCCTAGAATTAGGAATTCACTACACTAACCCCTATGATAAATTGTAATCCTATCTTTGCTAATGTTTAATTATGTTCTTGAAGGTGATTTGTCCTAAATTGTTTAAAACCTAATTTCTTGGCACTAAAAACGTGCCAAAACTCCATCAATCACATTCTCATAGCAATTAATCTAACTTCCAACTCATTGAGTTTTATCATTTGCTCCTCAGAAGATTTAAGTCTATGTCTAGGTCTCAATTCCGAAGTTCAACTATTAGATTATCTAGCTATTAAATTATTTAGCAATTAGGTTTCATCTTTCGATCCTTCACCTAAAGCCTAAGATCATGTAAATATGACTGACAACATACCACAAGCATTAAGCATATTAAGAATGAATCAAGAACAATGGAGATCAGATCCCAATGATACAAACTTTAGTGCAATTTGGCGATTTTTCGAGAGAAGATCCCAATGCCCACCTATCAAATTTCCTAAAGATTTGTGACACTTTCAAGCATAATGGAGTATCTGAAGATGCCATTCGCCTAAGGCTCTTTCCATTTCCTCTGAGAGATAAAGCCAAAAGTTGGTTACAATCTCTACCAGCGAGATCAATTGTTACTCGGTCTGATGTGTGCAACAAGTTTATGAATAAATACTTTCCACTGGCCAAGATTGCTGAAATGGTGAATGACATCACCACATGCACCCAATATGAATATGAGTCCTTGTACGAAGCTTGGGAGAGATATAAGGATCTTCTTCGTAGGTGCCCATATCATGAGATATCTTCGTGGCACCAAGTTTATTCTTTTCATAAAGGCTTGCTACCACACCACCGTCTAATTTTGGATGCAGCTGGTGGTGGTTCGTTACTGAGTAAATCTTTTGATGTTGCATTTTAATTGTTGGAAGAGTTGGCGACCAATAGCTACCAATGGCCTTCAGCAAGAAATACTCCAAAGAAGGTGGCAAGAGTACAAGAAGTAGATGCAATCAATGCATTATCAGCTCAATTGATAGTAATTACTAACAAGCTTGATAGATTGGGGCAATTCCCTCATCGGAGTCCATTTGTGCTGTGTGACGAGTGTGGTGATAATCATGCAAGTGATCGGTGCCCTTCCATCTCAAAAAGTGCACAATATGTAAGTAATTATCACCCACAACAGAACAACTCTTATGCAAATCAGTACAATCAAGGATGGATGAATCAACCCAACTTTTCATGGAGCAACAATCAAAGAGTATCCTCTTCATCTTATAGACATGAGTTCTCCTCACAAGTAAGGCAGCCCATGCAAGATACAAATCCATCTTTGGAAGACATGTTCATGCAACTGATGGTCAAGATAGATTCCTATATGTCCAAGACAGACACCTATTTGGCTAAAAATGATGAAAATCTTCAAAGTCAAACTGCTTCAATGAGATCACGGGAGACACAAGTGGGGCAGCTTGCTAGTGCCATAAACAATAGCCCCCCAGGGACTTTTCCAAGTGACACTGTTAATAATCCCCAAGGTGCCTCTATTGAGCATTGCAAGACCATATCATTGTGGAGCAGGGAAGACATTGAAGGGAATCTCAATACTAAGCTGTTTGAAGATGATGTTGAGGTGACAAAAGATGAGGTGATGGTGAGCAAAAAGGTTAAGAAGAATGAGCAATTTGCCAAGAGGAAGGTTAAGGATAAGAAGAAGAAGAACAAGCCATACACATCACCTCTACCTTTCCCCAACCAGCTAGCTAAGCAAGAATTGGAAGGTCAAGTCCAAAATTTTGTAGAGATTTTCAAGGAGGAGGACACCTTTTTGAAGAAGGAAAAGCTTGGAGATTATGAGGTCGTGGTGCTTACAAAGGAAGGTAGTGTCACCTTACAAAACAAGCTACCTCTCAAGTTGAATGACTCAGGAAAATAACAATAAAGCCCTGCCGAGACTATAAATCTAGCCCTTCTTGGGAGGGAGCCCAAGTTCTTTAGTTTATGTCTTAAATATGTTAGTATTGTTGATTTTATGGTTTTATTATATTTTTGTTACATATACTGTAATTTAACCATTTAGACAAGTTTTACAGGTGCTGGAGACAAAAAAAAGAGCAGAACCAGCAACAAAATTAATTTTGCTACAGAATTCTGCAGATAGACTCCTCACGCCGCAACGCAAGCTTTGCCACACCATGGCGTGCACACATTTGTGCTGCGGCGTGCTTGTGAAATTTCTAAAAAAAAAAAATTTAAAGTGGCGTGCAACCCTTTAGCGTACATATTATGTTTATTTTATATGTTTTTCCATATAGTTATATGTTTAGCTCTCACATTTCAAGTATTTTGTAGGCTCAGGTACCATATACACCATGGACAGTGAAGACACTGTTTCACTCTGATTTGAGGGAATATCATTACATGTTTTGAATGTATAACATGTGATGATGTTTACTGTATGCAGTAGTGATAGTCATCATATTATCATGTTTCTATATTGCTTTGGCTATTACTGATGGTTTTTGATGAAATTTTTTTCTTCAATTTTTAACATTCTGTACATGATATTATGCATGCGTGATTTCAAAATGCTGAATTTATTAGAATGCATGACATGTTTCCAATTGCTAGTGTGGAATTGGTTGTCCAATGATATAAATGGTTGCAAATTTCCCCATTTTCAATGAAACCATATGCGATCAAGAAGCTTTGTGAAACAATCTAGTCATTTTTTTTTTTGCATGATTTACACTCCACTTATATGCACGTGTAACTTTAAAAATGATAAGAGTGCTTGTCTAGAGAAAGTTTATGAATGTACATGTAGAGATTCGACTATCCTTGAGATTGTTTTTAAACTCTCTTGAGACGAAATCCTAGATTATGCATGATTGAGGAAATGAATAGGGCATTATTTGGACCGACTGAACCTTAAAAGCTTACCCTGACATGATTATATCCATAGGTCCCTTTTTGAAGCTTTACAAATGTTTGGCCTATGTTTTTCACCACCTTTATATTCTTTACCCTATAACCATTCTAATGCATGTGAAAGCATTGCATTTTCTTCCTACCATCATTATTTGTTGAGTACATAATATATTATTTCTTGAAATGAGTCTAGTGATTATGGGTATTAATACATATTCAATACAAAATGAGCCGGAAGGAACCAGATGCAGTTAAAGAAAGAAGCATTGCTTTGCAAAAAAAAAAAAATGGAATGATATAAGAAAAGAAAAGTACAAAAATAATTGAAGGGTTCTGGCGAGTTTTATTCTTTCACTTTTGAATACCCTACTAATATCAGTTGGAGGCTCAAGTCTTGAAATAGCATGCTTATGTTTCTCAATGTTTGTATTGTATCATTTTCCTGTTTTTCTTATGCCCATCATCAGTGGTCTTATATTACAAGCTGTTAAAGTCTCTTTTGATTCTCAGTTATGTGTGATTTACATTAGTGGAGAGAGAGTTTAGATTCAATTTTGTGGATTATATGATTCATATACATGTATGCTCATAAACTTATCCAGATGAGTATGACTTGACTAGGAGAAGTTTATTTTGCATGTTTGTGAAAAATGTGGTTTGCATGAAAGGAAGCTTTGATTGTTAACATATTAAGGACTATGTATGTGTGAAGCTGATTATGAGGTATTAGCATTCTGAGGGTTTATACAATCATTGTACACTAGTTGTGGTTAAAAAAGAAAATTGAAATTCTAATATTTATTGAATGTATGTTGAAGCATAATTGTCAAGCAAGTTTACTTAATCATACTTTGTTTTGCTCGAGAACTAGCAAAAATCTAGGTTTGAGAATGTGATAACTCTATAAAATATAGTTATTTGTGCCCTATATCTGCTACTTGATAGCTTAGTCCTTGTTTGTTATGCATATATGGAAGATTTTAAGCTTATATTTGTCAAATTCAATTTAAATATCTTCCTATATGATTTTGAACAAATTGTGCATATTCTGTAAGTGATTAAGTGAAATTACAACTGTGAGTAACTTGATGTTTTCTCCATTACAGGAAGGACTCCTGTCAAGCTAAAATTTTGAGGATTTGGACCAAAATTGAAAGAAAAATCCAAGTGTGAAGTTTAATATCTCACGTCGCGGCGTAGGCAGGTTCATGTCGCGGCATGGTGCATTCCCATGCTTCAGCATATTGAACCCGAGGCTTGAACGTCGGGGCGCAAATGAGTGTATGCCGCAACGTGGTGACCTAAATGCGGCGTAGGAATGTTAATGTCGCGGCATGAAACGGAATTCTGAGCCTATAAATACTATTTTATCATATTTCAGAGAGAGAGTTTTTTAGTTTTAGAGAAGCTGCGACTAGGTTTTCAGTTTGAGGCTGAGAGGAAGCCAAAGGGACCAAGGTTGGAGGCCATCTTCATGGAAGGAGATTCAAGCATCAAAGATCACATCTATTCAACTTCCTTCCTATTCTTTTCTCTTTTTTCTTTTCCTTGTATCGTGAACATATTTTTGTTGTTATGTTTTCGTGTTCAGTGAGTAGTTAAGCTGTATTTAGGGATAACTTTGAATCCTTCTATGGATATTAATGATTTTGTATTTCTTTGAGTTTATATAGATGACTTGATTTTATTCAATCATATGGATCTTAATGATCTTGATTGTTTGGCAAACTTTTAAGTGATTTGATGAAATCTGATGAACCTAGACACAGGAATTTGGATTTGAGATCATATGTATAGTTGATGCATGTTCAATTTCATTCTCATGATGGGATGCGTTGATTTGCTAATGGGATAGAAATATACTTATTGACCATGCATAGCAAGTATTTGAGAATAGTCCTTAATGAGTGGATTTTGCACTAGTTCTCATGGAAACATAGTGAGATAGGTAAATGAAACATGGTTGATTGACCTAAACATAGGCTTTTAACTAAGTTAGATTCTCAAGCTAACTAAACAATTCATTCATATTGCTTGTAAGAGTTGCATATTAACAGTTGAAGTAAGGGGTGAAGAAGGATTCCCTAAACTCTAAACATTATCTTTATTTTCATTTTATTGCAATTCAGTCTTTATATTTAATTTAAATGCATTTTCCCTTATTTTTATGTTCTTGAAAAGAATTATTTAAACTATTGATTGATATTTAACATTAGAAATAACGTAGTCCTCGTGGGAATGATATCCTACTCTTAAACTGTATTACTTGTTCGATCTGTGCACTTACGGCCTATAAAGAGACAAACATATATGAATATTAGTTAAAGAAAGTTCTGCTTGATCTAGTAAGTTCCAAAGTATCTATCTAGTGGTAATGGATTCTAGGTCATTTTCTAGAACGATACCTAGCTTTGTTTCTTATTCTTCTTGTGCTTCTGTCCTGCATCACTATCTCTCAAGGTAGATGTACTCAAAAGTCAACACTTACAACTATTTTATTCATACTTTCGAAAGCCTCCACTTTATCATCATGTGACAAGAATTGTGAGCTCATTTGGAAAACCTAGGAGATCTCAAAAAATGGCAGACCATAGTGCACAATGGACCAAAGCATGATTCAAATGAACTTTTGCACTTTATAATCTGAGCAAAGGTGTAATAAAGGTAACACATTTAATTGATCAAAATTCAAATGCAGTAAACATCCACTCTTGTTTCATGTGGGTCAATAATACAAAGAGATTACTGATGTATGCACATTATAGTGATTGGCTGAGTATTCGAATTGCAGCGAGAATAATTAAGTCAATGAATTACATTGTCCTCTAGTATTCTATTTATAATACTAAGAAATATTATAGTACAAGATAGTAAAATAGCACAATAGTAAATGTACATAAAACGAAATAAATAAGAATAAAATATATATCTCTACATTCCTCCTCAAGCTGGAACATATAAGTCGTATGCACCAAGCTTGCTTCAAATACAACTAATCTGAGATCCCCTAAGAGACTTAGTGAATACATCTGCTAATTGATCATTGGAATTGACGAAGCAAGTAGCAATACATCTAGACTGAATCTTTTCTTTGACAAAGTGTCAATCCACTTCTATATGTTTGATCTTCTCATGGAACACCGGAATTCGAGGCAATGTGCAAGGTAGCTTGATTAACACATATTATTTGCATTTGCTTAATATCTCCAAATCTCAATTCTTGGAGTAAATGCTCAAGCCATATAAGTTCATGTTACCAATGCCATGGCTCGATAACCTACTTCTACATAGGAGTGGAAATAAGTCAGACTAGTCGTCAGGAACCTATGGCATAACCTGCTTGAGGCCTGGCCTAACCTGGTCTATTTATTAAACAAGTTAGGCTAAGACTTTTTTAAAAGTCTGTTTAACTAAAAAGGCCAAGTCTCAGGTCATCTAATAGGCCTTTTAAGTCTGGCTGACCAGCCTGACCTGTTTAACTATATATAATATAATAATATATTTTTAATTAAATTTTAATAAAAATCAATAACTAAAACCTAAGTTAATAAGTTATAATAGAAATAACATATTTATTAATATATTTAATGTAATATATTTATTAGAATGAAAATAATAAGTTAACACTCATCATTTACTTTTATAGATGCGCATTACTTTCTTGCTCCGGTCTTTAATAGATGTAAGACTTAGAGATATATGCCTCTAATAATTTTACAATTTGGTATATTTCTAAGTCTCACATCGACCAAAAACTAGAGTAAGAAAAGAGTGAGCATCTATAAAATTAAAAGGTGAGTGTTAAGTTATAACAAAGGCCTATTGGCTTTAAGTAGGCTCGTTGACTTATTTCAAGGTTTAGGTCTATTAGGCTATGTAAAGGCATGTTGACATTTTAAAAGTAAGTTTATTAGCTTATATAAAGGCATATTGACCTATTTAAATGTAGGTATGTTAACATATTTAAAAGTCTCATTGTAAAGTAGGCATTTAAATAAGTTTTCAAGTTAGGCCAGAATTTTAAAAATGTCAGACTAAATCTTAAAAATTGGCCTATTATAGGCTCACAGGCTAAGCTCAAGCCTTATAATTGGGATACAGGCCAAGTCTGTTTAAGGTAAAGTCTGACCTGACCTGACCTATTTTCACCCCTACTTGTACACTTGACCTGACAGCAACATCTTGTTTCTTAATTTTCCAAGGTACAAATTCCCTCCAATTATTATGCAATAACTTGAGGTGGACCACTTATCTGAGGGCGAACCAGCCCAATATGCATATGAAAAACCAATGACCTGGGAATAACCCTTGTCTTCATATAGGAGTCGCTGGCCCAATGCTCATTTGATATACCTGAGTATTCAAATTGTAGCATCCCAATGGTTGTCACATGGAGATTGTAGGAACTGACTAACTACACTTGCAACAAAGGAAATGTCTGGCCGAGTGATGGTAAGGTAGTTCAGATTTCCAACAAGTCTTCGATATTGCTCAGGATCTGATAAGGGCTCCCCCTGTCCTAGTAAAAACTTGATGTTCAAATCCTTAGGAATGTCTACGAGTCAACAATATGACAAGCCAGTCTTCTCAAGATATCAAGAGCATACTTCCTTTAATAAATGGTAATACTAGTGTTGAGGACTGAGCTACCTCAATGCCTAGAAAATAGTTAAGGCACCCCAAATCCTTTGTCTGAAAATGACGAAAAAGATGTTTCAGTTGACTAATATCATCCTTATCATTGCTTGTGATGACAATATCATCTACATATACCGCTAGATAAATGCTCTGATGTTGTGGAGAATGACGATAAAAAATAAAGTAATCTACCTTGCTATGAATCATGTCAAACTACTGAACTACGGTGCTAAATTGCCCAAGCCATGCTCGTGGGGACTACTTTAAACCATAAAGTGATCGACGTTGGCGACATACTAGTCCAGACTCCCTTTAAGTAACAAAACTAAGAGGTTGCTCTATATAGACTTCCTCAGCAAGCTCACCATGCAAAAAGACATTTTTTTTATATCAAGTTGAAAGAGAGGCCAGTGACGCATGGTAGCCAAGGAGAGATGAAGACGAATTGAAGCAATCTTTGCAACGGGAGATAAAGTATCACCGTAATCCAAACCATAGATTTGAGTGTAACCTTTGGTTACCAAGCGGGCCTTCAAGTGATCAATATGCCCATCAAGACCAACTTTCATAGCATAAACCCATCGACACCAACTGTGGACTTGCCCGGAGGAAGGGGTACTAACTCCCAAGTGCCACTAGAGAGTGTAAAAGGCTGTCATTTCATCTACCATTGCCTGTTGCCACCCAAGATGGGATAATGCCTCACATGTACTCTGAGGAATAGAAACAGAGGACAAGGAGGTGACAAAGGCAAAATATGGAGAAGACAAATGATAGTAACTTAAAAAGGTATAAATAAGATGAGGATTGTTAGAATATCAAGAAAATATCCCACAATATCTTTATTGCATTTTAGAATATTTTAGAGTATCTTAAATGATCTTTTAAGAATTATTTCTTATTTATTATTTAATGATTTGTTTCCTTATTTAATTAAGATTAGGAGTCTAGTATTAGTATAAATAGAACTTTTAAGTTTGTCTTTTGTATTACATTATCATCACATCAAATCAATATTAATCTCACATTTTTCATTAACTTATTTCTCTTTTTTCTTCATTGCCCTACTTAAAGCCCTCTAATTCAATATGGTATTAGAGCAGTATCATCTTCCGAGACCTATCATGTCATTATTCTGCTTTTGGTTCCCTAAAATTTAGAACTCAAGTCCACCACCTCTCCTGCTATGTCATTTTTCAAGAAACCCCTTTTCTTTCTCCACTACACAATTGTCAATGTCATTTCTCTGTCATCAGTGGGCCTTTCAACGCCTTTCAACCCACCATCTTTCAACTGACCTCTCATCGAAATCTCACTGTCGCTGAAGCCAGGACGTGCCACCACATCCTTTCTAACTGCCACCACCTTCGACTGCCTCACCGTTGTGTTTCCAGTTAGAACTAGCTCCATCGCTTCCATTCAGCATTCACCACCTCAACATGGTTGTTTGGCTCTCTTGGGCTATGTTCTGCCATGTTCAATGCTTAGATCTACTCTGGTTTGTCAGTTTGGCTCTTTTCTAATGCTAGCTCAGCATTGAGGGGGGAGAATGGAATAAATCCATCTCAACTTATACTTCAATGTCAATGTTTGTCATGACTTCTCTCTCACAAATGAATCATACTAATTGTGACTTCTCTTCTTGTCGACGATCATTCTGATGGTGACTTCTCTCCCACAAATGAATCATATTAGTAGTGACTTCGCTTTCCGTCGACGATCATTCTGATGGTAACTTATGTTGATTATGACTCACACTAGCCACAGCTTTGTCCCAGATGCACTAGCTCAATCTATCTTAGTCCTAGATGCATTGGCCCTATCTATGTCCCATATGCACTATAGCCTCATCTCTGATGGTAACTTCTCTCCCATAGATGAATATTAGTAGTGACTTCTCTTCTCGTCGATGATAATTCTGATAGTGACTTATATTGGTTATGACTCACACTAGCCTCGGCTTTGTCTCAAATGCACTGGCCCTTTCTGTTTTAATTCCAGATACATTGCCACCATCTCCGTCCCATATACATTAGCCTCATCTCCATCCTAAATGCAGTTTGTCAGGTTATGTTTTTAGTTTATTTTATTCTTTTAGTTGTAATTGTAACAAGCTTAAAGCTTGATAAGCTTTAACTTGAGGAAGAATGTTAGGATATCAAGAAAATACCCCATAATAACTTTATTACATTTTAGAATATTTTAGAATATCATAGATGATCTCTTGGGAGTTATTTTCTATTTATTATTTAATGATCTGTTTCCTTATTTAATTAATTTTAGAAGTCTAGTATTAGTATAAATAGAACTTTTGAGTTTGTCTTTTGCATCACATGAAATCAATATTAATCTCATATTATTCGTTAGCTTATTTCTCTTTTTTCTACCTTCCTAACGTAAAACACTCTAATTCAACAAGGATTATGAGTAGAACGAATACTTTTGCAAATGGCAAGTGGGGGACTAGTAGGAGGCAGGACCTAGAGCAATAAAGGCGTTGGATCAAGGCTAGGATCCGCAAAAGCAACAACAGTAGTATCAAGATGTGGCTGACACTGACAAGTCTGGAGAGGACGAGGAAGAGTGACTTTAGCAGGAGGTCCAAGTAAGGGAACCGAGAGAACATTAGACACAATAGAACTCTTAATAGGAAAAGAGGATAAAAATGGTGACTCCACAAAGGTGACATTTGCAATGGTTATATAGTGGTGACTGTTTGGATGATAGCATCGGTATCCTTTCTGGAGACAAGAGTAGCCAAGGAAGACACATTTGAGAGGTTTAACTTGAAGTTTGTCTTCTCCAGGAGTCAGATTATGAACAAAACAACTGGAATAAAAAATATGAGGTGGAAGTGAGTATAAAGAAGCAGGTGGAAATAACAGAGAAGTTGGAGTTTGATTTTTTTAAGAGGAAGGCATGCAATTAATTAAATAGCAAGCAGTAAGAACGACATCACCCCAAAACCTTACAGGAACATGGCTATGAAGAAGCAAAGTGCACGCTTTTTCAATCAAATGACAGTTCTTACGCTCATCAACACCATTTTGTTGAGGTATATGAGCACAAGAACATTGGCGAAATAGACCCTGTGAAGACATAAAAGATGTGAAAGTAAAAGAGAAATATTCACGAACATTATCACTGTGTAAAGTTCGAATAGTAGTATTAAACTGATTAAAAATCTTAGCACAAGAAGATTGAAAAACCAAAAATATTTCAGTGCGACTTTTTATTAAAAATAACCAAGTGCATATAGAAAACTCATCAATAAAAGTCACAAAATAGTGATACCCCGAAGTTGTAAGTACACGACTAGGACCCTAAACATCTGTATGCACTAAATCAAAAGGGGACACAACCAAATTATTGCACATGGCAAAGGTCAAATGATAGGTGGTAGTGTGTGAAACATGCCATTGAGGGCTGGGCTTCACCGGGCAGGTCACGGAGAAGTGATTGGAGAAAATGATAGCCGAAAAGTGGGCCAAACGTTGAACAGTGCATGGTGACACATAGAAGCTCCGATGAAGGTGTGGTTTCGGTGGCTGGCCAAGGGAAAAGTGACAAACACAGTAGAGGGGTTAGCCGAAGGAAAAGCAAACTTTAGATGCGTAAATCTAATATGACAGCCACGGGAGGAGAGAAAAAATGAGCGCGGAGGAAAAAAAATTTTCAAACTTTTAGAGTTTCTCTAACTAGGCTCATGATACCTTGTTGAGAGAGAGCAAGGATCATGAAGAAACCTAAAAAAGTGTGAATGATTGAGTCAGTGAATTACTCTGTCCTCTAGTATTCTATTTATAACACTAAGGAATATTGTAGTACAAGATAGTACAATAGTACAACAGTAAATGTACATAAAAGGAAATAAATAAGAATAAAACATATATCTCTACAATCATCATGTGACATGAATTGTGAGCTCATTTGGAAAACCTGGGAAATCTCAAAAAGTGGCAGACCCTAGTGCAAATGGACCAGAGCATGATTCAAATGAACTCTTGCACTTTATAATCTGATCAAAGGTGCAATAATAGTTAACACGTTTAATTGATCAAAATTCAAATACAGTAAACATCCACTCTTACTTGTTTCATTTGAGTCTATAATACAAGGAGATTAGCTAAGGAAACTGAGGTCCTGATGTATGCACATTACAGTGCCTTGAACATGCAACCCACTGCTACCACCGCCGTACTAATGAAGTGAGCAGCTAGAAAAGAATAAATTGTGTCACATTCAGTATCCCAATGCTTTTACAGATGGCTTTTCAATTCCTAAAGTTATTTTTTATATATTGATAAAAGATTAGCATAGGGGAAAACTGTAAATTATTTGCACAACTAACTCAAGTATTTGGAAATTGTTTCTAAAGTAGAAATTAACAGTATGTAAACTGTGTAAATCCTAATATTCATAATTAAAGACTTGAACAACCGTTTTGGCAAGCACGAACATGGATTCCACAAGCTAATCAAGGTTGGAATGGTAGCTGTATAGATCTTAAGTTACAGTTGCGTTTTCTTTTCTATTATTGCTTTAAAGGTATGACAGCAAACGAAAGCATTCATAATATCTGCATCAGTTTCTAATTCATGAATCATGATTTTCCCATTAACTCAGTTTATTCTGTGCACTTACAAAAATATTTCCATGGATACAGTAGATGTAGTAGAGGTGCAACACAAGTTCAGGTTTATATAAATGCAATTGTATGGGAAGGCCTTGTTTAAGCAGTTTCTAAGAATGAATAACTTATTCTTGATACCAAGCTTTGCAATGGAATTAGAAATACAATATCATGAAATCTGATAAAGATGAAAGATTATATACCTCAAAGAGTTCAAAGGGACTCCCACGGCGATAGACATCGCTCTTCTTACTATTGTCAACTGGAAGAATAGTATATAATAATGCTCTGAATGTGATAAGTAAAACAGCAGTGCTTCCCAGACTCACAAATATGAAACCATAGTTTGGGAAATGACCCGATGTTGTTGCCCTTATTACTATTCCTATCTGTCAAGAAGTTAAACAAAGATAAATGGGATCTGTTTTGAGGAAGGTCACTGGAAAAAGAAAACGACCGTGCAACAATAGATGATTTTTTCTCTGTATGGAACAATCAAGTTACCATGTATCTGTTAAGGAAAATTTTGTTGTCAATCATAGAAAACAAAATAGTAATATGTTTGTTTGTGCAGGGGGAAAAGATTTTTACGGGCCGGGGGGCTTAGGATCAACCAAAAGTGTCTCTATGTGCCCAAATATACCATGGCAATATTTAAACGTCCCGATCAATGCAAAGCAACTCTATGTATTCAAGCTGTATTTAGCAGATGAAACTCGAAAGTAACATTAAACTTACCATGTGTTCAAGTTGTACTTAAAATGAAAGAATTAATTCATGTATAACTGAATTCTCGAAAGAAACTTGTTTATAACAATATTAGTTTATGAATTTGTTAGGCCCATAACTCAAATTTATCCTAGAAAATTGAAGCATGGCACTAGGAGGGATAACATGGGGAATGAAGGATCCATTAATGACATAGGAACTCACAAAGTATTAATTGTAGACCAACTTGAGAATAATAAGACTATTGGATTAGAGGAAAGTGGAAGAGAAGACCAAAATGCAGAATGGGAGGGGGAAGGTTTTAAAAAGGCAGCATAGAAGTGGAGAAAGAGAAAAAAAAATTGTGAAGACTGGTTCTGGGTTTTTGATAGGTACTAGTTTTATTTAAAGGAATTAAGTAGAAACTTCAAGTGCAGAGCTCCGCGTACAGGTTTGGAAAACTAGAAATATAAAGGGACTATGGAAAAATAGAGAAAAGGAAAGAACAATCAGAGGTGCAATGCACAGCCTCTGCCCTTGGCCAAAGCCTCCCCAAGATTACCCAAATTCTCCACACCCATCAAAGGTTGAGGTCCTGCTTTTATAGTACAAGCAAGACCTTTTCCCAAGCTACAATTATTGAACTACAACTTCCTAGGCACAACTTACTAGAGTGTAATTTATTAGAAACAACTCCTCATTCTACCATCCATGCTACCGTCCACTCTACCGTCCATTCTACCATCCATTCTATTGTCCACTACTTTTATTCCTTCCTTTTCTTTTATATACATGCGTTAATGACTTATCAATACCCGCCCCAATAAGCTCCACCTTGTCCCCAAGGTGAAATTCTGGATATGCTTGTTGGATCGCATCAAAGTCTTCCCAAGTATTCTCATAGTTCAGCAAGTTAGTCCACTTGATTAGGACTTCAATTTCGCCATTCAATAACTTGCGCACAGCCACTACTTCAGACGGAACCACTTGTAGTTCCCATTCTTCTGATAGAAATGTAGGAAGTTGTTGGGACAGGGTACTTGGATGAAGAGCTTTTTTCAATTGGGACACATGGAAAATTAGATGCACTCTTGCTGAATTAGGTAAATCCAATCAATAGGCTACTGAGTCAACCTTCTCCAAAACTGCAAATGGGCTATAAAAGCGTGGACTAAGTTTTTCATTGGCTCATTTGGCCAAGGATTTCAGCCTATAGGGTTGTGCCCTTAAATAAACCAACTCTCCCTCCGTAAACCTCTCTTCTAGCCTTATCAGCTTGCAGCTTCATTCTTTGCTAAGCCCATAACAAATTTTGCTTAAGTTCATCCAAAATGTTGTCCCTCTCCATTAACAGTTTGTCCACTTCTTCCACCATTGTACTATCTGTCCCATATTTGATCACCGAAGGAGCTTCCCGCCCATAAAGAGCCTTGAATGGACTCATTTTAATAGAGGCATTATAGAATGAGTTAAACCAAAATTCAGCCCAAGACAAGCACTTCACCTATTGCTTGGGATAATCATTCACAAAGCATCTTATTAGATAAGTTTCAATAGTTCGGTTGGTTACCTCCGTTTGTCTATTGGTCTATAGATGATATGCTGAACTGAACTTTAGCTTGGTACCAGAGAGCCGAAACAACTCCTTCCAAAAAAGGCTCATAAAGACACTATCCCGATATGTAAACACAACACTTCTTTGATGAAAACAGCAGCCACCTCTTTTGCTGTGAATGGATGGCTAAGAGGAATAAAATGGGCGTATTTGCTCATGCAATCCACCAACACCAAAATAGAGTTCGTCCCCTTCGACCGTGGCAATCCCCCAATAAAATCCATTGAGACATCTTCCCATACCCATACCTGATTGGGATTGGGCAGTGGTTGGAGTAGACCGGCTGGCTTCAAGGCTTGATATTTGCTCTTCTAACAAGTGCTACAACTTGCTACAAATTGTTCCACATCCCTCCTCATACCATTCCAATGGAAAGCCATTGCTAGCCTTTTGTAAGTTCTAGTTATTCCCGAATGCCCTCCCCAAGGTGAAGCATGAAATTCCTCTAGTAATAAGGGAATTCTTGCTGATTTGGAGGGTAAAACCAGCCTATCCTCGTACCATAAACACCCCTTGGAGACTAAATAGTGAGGATGACTAGTGGGGTTTTGCACTATTTCTTGCATGATAATTTTCAGTTGCTCATCTTTTAAAATTTCTTCATCCAGCTCCACAAGATCTGAATTAGTAATCATAGATATGGTTTTACACTCCATAATCCGCGACAATGCATAGGCCGCTCTATTCTCTATACCTGGCTTATATTGGATTTCAAAATCAAAACTGACCAACTTAGTGACCCACTTCAACTATTCCCCTGCCAAAACACGTTGTAATAAGAATTTGAAGCTTTTCTAATCTGTTCTAATAATGAAGTGATGCCCCAACAAATACTGCCGCCACTTTTGGACAGCAAAAACAATGACCATTAACTCCCGTTCATATACTGATTTTATTTTAGACTTCTCTGAAAGTGCTTGACTAACAAATGCCAAAGGCCTGCCCTGTTGCATAAGAACAACGCCAATTCCATACCTAGATGCATCAGTTTCTATTTCAAATGGAAGGTCAAAGTTGGGCATAGCCAAGGTAGGCAACCTCTCCATGGCTGTTTTGAGTTCCTCAAATGCACCTTGAGCCTCTTCAGACTATTTAAAATTATTCTTCTTTAACAACTGCGTCAACGGCTTTGCAATCACCCCATAACTCTTCACAAATCATCGATAGTAACCTGTCAACCCCAAGAAACCTCTCAAACCTCTTATGTTCTTAGGAACCGGCCACTGTTTCATGGCTGTCACTTTACTTGGATCAGCCTGAATCCCTTCGGCTGAAATAATGTGCCTTAAGTAATCCAATTGTGACTCCAAAACTGCACTTTTTGTAGTTAACCCATAGAGTGTTATCCATGAGAACTTGGAACACCTCCCGTAAGTGACTTAAATGTGAAGATGGTTCTGCACTACAGACCAAAATGTCATCAAAAAATACCAGCACGAATTTCCTGAGGAACGGCTGAAAAATCTCATTCATGAGGGCGCATTGGTGAGTCCAAACAACATCACCAAATATTCATAGTGGCCTTCATGTGTGCAGAAAGTTGTCTTGTGAATATCCTCCTCCTTCATACATATTTGATGGTATCTGGACTTCAAGTCAAGCTTAGAAAAAATTGTTGCTCCACCCAGTTCATCTAGCAATTCTTCAATCACCGGAATAGGAAATTTGTTAGGGACCGTTCTGCTATTAAGAGCCCTATAGTCCACACAAAATTGCCAACTGCTGTCTTTCTTCTTCACCAAAATTAGGGGACTTAAATAAGGGCCGATACTTGGTCTAATCATGCCTATTGTCATCATGTCCTTCACAAACTTCTCAATTTCTTCCTTGTGGCAGTGAGGGTGCCTATAAGGCCTGATATTTGGTATTTGTGATCCTTCTTTTAGTGTGATAGCGTGATCACGCTGTCATTTTGGAGGTAGAATCGTGACTTCTTTAAACAGCCCCTTGCACTTTTCCAATAACTCCTTTACTCCTTCTAAGGTTAGGGGAGATTCCTGCTGTACCATATTTAGCATCCCCAACTCTACATAATAACCTTCAGCCTCACCCCTTAGCTCCTTAATTAATGCTTTTAAGGACGCAATAGTTCTGAACAGGGTCGGATCACCTCTAATCTCCACAGTTTTCCCATTCTCCTTAATTTCGATTAAATACTCCCTGAAATCAGTAGTGAATTTCCCCAAACTCTTCAACCATTTGTACCCCAAAATTACATCCACTCCTCCTAAATCAAGCAAGAAAAAATCCTGCACCACCTTCAGAGTTGGTAGTTGCAACTCCACGCCCCTACAGACGCCCTGACTACCCAACCTTTGCCCTTTGCCAACTTCCACAAAATATTCCCGGGTGTTTTCAGGCTGCATCTGCAATTCTTTCACCAAATCATGGAACAAGAAATTGTGAGAAGCCCTAAAGTCCACCAAAACAATCACCTTCTTCCCATTGATTGATCCCCATAACTTCAATGAATTTTTTAATGTCATTTCAGCAATACCGTTCACATTCAGCTGCAACTCCAAGCCTCCCACCTTTTCTTCTTCATCTCCCAAGTTGACATACTCCCCTCCTCCATCATCCTCTTTCCCTAGCAAGATCCAGTCTAGCTGTTTGTTTCTGTAAACATGCCCAGGATAATACTTTTCAACACACCTAAAACACACTCCCCTCCTTCTCTTATCTTGCTCCTTTGCTTCTGTCAGCCTTTTGAACCCAGACTCTCTCCTATTACTAGCCGATGAGCTTCCTTCTTTGCTGAAGGTCCGATTTCCCTTTGCCACAGAAACTCCAGCCCTTCCTCCACTGTTCAGCAAAAAAGGCTTCAGGCCAGAGCCTAGATTGGGCTCACTCACTCCCTCACCTCTGTGATTCTCATGGGCCCTAGCCCAATTATTTATAAGTGCAAGTTTGTTGTAGGTGTAGCTAGGCCCAGTGCCACGAGGTGGGTACCCATATGTCCGACCCAGCATGCGATTTATGTCCTCCACCTTCTGTGCCATCTCCATCAGAGCATGAAGATCCCTTGATGTCATCAAATGTACCTCTACCTGGATTAGGATCCTCTGCAGTTGAAAACAAACTGCAAAGGATCTCAACCATCAAAACCAAAATTTTATATAACAAATTATTAAAAATAAATGTGACATAATAATTTTTAAGGGTGGGATTTATAACTGGACTCCTCTCCAGTTTTCTCTCCACTGGAGAGGATCCTAATCCACCTCTACCTTTACTTCTTCCTAGGGGTGGAAACAAGCCAAACTTTGCCTTAAACAGGTCTGACCTGTATCTCAATTATAAGACTTGAGTCTGACCTGTGAGCCTGTAACAGGCCGATTTTTAAGGTCTTTAAAAGTCTGGTCTTGCCTGAAAGCCTATTTAAAGGCTGACTTTGCAATGAGGCCTTCAAATAGGCTAATAGGCCTACCTTTAAATAAGTCAACATGTCTTTACATAGACTAACAGACCTACCTTTAAATAAGTCAATATGCCTTTACATAGGCTAACATGCCTAAACCTTGAAATAAGCCAACGGGCCTATTCAAAGCCAATAGGCCTTTGTTATAATTTAACACTCACATTCTAATTTTATAGATGCTCACCACTGTTGGAAATATATGTAATTAGGTGTAAATTCTTAGTACAGTTGTTAGTCCCACAACATGTATATTGTGTAATTATTTATTACTTATTGAATATATATTCAGTCTCTGTTGTGTAGTTGAAACACACGGTTCAGTATATGTCTTTCTTTTTCTTTCTTTCTCTCAACATGGTATCTAGAGCCTAGAGAAAGGCAAATCCTAGAACCGTGCCTACCCGGAGGACCCACTGTCCCCCGGTGCCAAAATTTTTCCGGCAACCCGTGTCATCACTCCGGGTACCGGATCTCCTATGCCGTGCTCCTTTCCGGCCAGTCTCGCCCCCGCGCCGCCGCTGACGTCCTCTCCGCCACCACCGCCGACGTCCTTTCCGGCCACCGCCACCACCGCTCGGAGCGCCTCCCTCTGCTCGGCCCGATCCC
Source organism: Ormosia semicastrata (assembly GCA_029884595.1). NCBI lineage: Eukaryota > Viridiplantae > Streptophyta > Magnoliopsida > Fabales > Fabaceae > Ormosia > Ormosia semicastrata. The sequence continues at coordinate 6,562,462 of JAQQTO010000063.1, read as the reverse complement.
CCGGCAGTACAGGCCTAGCCGCCCATCCACGCGCCCACACGCGCGAGTACAGTGGGCTGCGTTTCGCACCCACGCGCATCACTCCGGCCGCGCGTGACGGCGCGTCAGGCCTTCTTTCCGGCCGCCGTTCGTCCCACCGTGGTCGCCGGCCTCTCCTCTGTTGAGCCCAGTCCTCCACTTCCCCAACCGCACCCATAAGACGTGTCGTACACCTTCCGTATACGTTTCAGGTACTGATTCATTGCGTTTTTTGGGTTATTTGTCATCTGATCCATGGCTTCCTTGAGTCCTACAGATGCTCCAAAGGTAGAACCTGGTGTTTTTAGTAATTATATCAGTGCCTCTCTTTCCACTGACAAATTAGATGGCACTAATTATGATTCTTGGGCCTCCGACGTCAAACTTTGGCTTACCGATCAAGGGTACGAGAATCATCTCACTACCACGGTTGATTCTGTACCTGAAGCCGACCGTCCCAGGTGGAAAAAGATTGATGCTCAGTTGTGCAGTGTGCTTAAGTCCACCATCCACTCCTCTTTGAAGCAGATTTTTCGGGCTCATTTGACCTGTGAATCAGGTGTGGCGCAGCCAAGGTCCTCTACACCAATGATACTCAGCGATTGTATGGGGTTTGTCATGATCTTATGAATCTTATTGCCCCAAGGAGGTTTGATGGCTCTATGTCTACCTACTTGGGCAAACTTCATGGTGCTCTCCACGATTTCAATGAACTGTTGCCTCCAAAGATACCCCAAAAGGAACTTGAACAACGGAACACCTTCTTCATGCTTTTGGGCCTTTATGGTTTACCTGCGGATTACTCCACCATCCGTGATCAAATTTTGGGATCTCCTATTCCCACTCTTTCTGCAACGTGTTCTACCTTGCTTCGGGTTCCAGCTAAGCACAGTACTGATTCTCTTGTTGCTCCCATCACCGGTGACACATCTGCTCTTGCCTCTCAGACCAACAGTCGTGGCCATTCTCGTGGGGGTCACTCAGGTTCCAAACCTCGTCCGAAATGTGATCATTGTCATCGTTTGGGTCACACCATTGATAAATGTTGGACTTTACATGGCCATCCTCCCCGTACTGCTAATGTTGCACAGTCTACTCCACCATACACTCTTGAGCCTTCGAACCACCTAGAGCCTCTCCCACCGATTATACGTAATTTACAAGTGGTTTGAGCTCGGCGTCGATCCCTCCGGTTCCACTGCTTCGTTGCGCACACACCGGTACATTTCCTATGCTTGTCTCTCTCACCACCTTCCCTTGGCCCTTGGGTTCTTGATTCCGTGCATCCGACCATATTTCGGTAATAAGGCTTTGTTTTCTCAACTCTACTTCGGTTATTTGCCTATGGTTACTTGACTAATGGTTCTCGAGACACAATCTCAAGGGATTGGCACCGCTAATCCCTACCGCCTCACACCGTTGATTCGGTTCTCTATATTCCTGGGTGTCCTTTTAATTTACTTTCTATTAGTCGTTTAACCCGTTCTCTTGATTGTTCCATTACTTTCACTAAAAATTCTGTTTCTCTGCAGGACCGGAGTTCGGGACGGATGATTGGCACCGGATATGAGTCCCATGGCCTCTACCAGCTCTCCAACCCTTCTCATGTTTGCTCTGCCACAGATTCCCCTCTTACCATCCATGCTCAGTTGGGTCATCCTAGCCTTGCCAAACTACAGAGAATGGTGCCGAGCCTCTCCAAGTTATCGAGTCTTCCTTGTGAGTCATGTCAGTTAGGGAAACACACCCGTAGTCCGTTTCCTGATCGTTTTGGTACTCGAGCTGCGTCTCCTTTTACCTTAGTTCATTCTGATGTATGGGGTCCTAGTCGTACTATTTCTACTTTAGGGTTCAAGTATTTTGTTACCTTTATTGATGATTACTCTCGATGTACTTGGTTATTTTTAATGCAAAACAGGTCTGAGTTATTCTCCATATTTCAAAAGTTTTACCAAGAAATTAAAACTCAATTTAGTGTTCCTATTCGTACTCTGCGTAGTGATAATGCTAGTGAATACTTATCTAATCAATTTCAGACTTTTATGGCTTCTCATGGCATTCTTCACCAAACATCTTGTGCCCACACACCTCAACAAAATGGGGTAGCTGAACGTAAAAATAGACACCTTATTGAAACAACTCGAACCCTCTTACTCCATAGTCAGGTTCCTTTTCGTTTTTGGGGTGATGCTGTCCTTACTGCATGCTACCTTATTAATCGCATGCCATCCTCTGTGCTTGATAACCAAGTCCCTCATTCTGTCTTGTTTCCATATCAGCCTCTTCATTCTCTTCCACCTCATGTCTTCGGGTCCACTTGTTTTGTCCATAATCTCTCTCCTGGTCTAGACAAACTTACAGCCTGATCCCTCAAATGTGTCTTCCTTGGTTACACTCGGTCCCAAAAAGGTTATCGTTGTTATTCTCCTACTCTACGACGTTACCTTATCTCGGCTGATGTTACTTTCTTCGAGTCTATACCCTTCTTTGAGTCGTCTCCTTCGCCTCCCGAGCCAATCTCTACGTTCCTTCCAGTTCCTCTTGTCCCTGTCACTGTCGAGTCTGAGCCGCCCCACCCTCTACCCTCTACCCATACAGGTCCCCAGCACCACTGACTGTTTCTTCCACACTTATCACCGCCGACCACAACCTCCTGTACCCCGTGTCCCTCCTCTGGATACTGCTACTGAGGTCATTGCGTTCTTCTCCGAACCAACTCATTTACCACTCCCAACCGTCAAACGACTCGATCTCCCCATTGCCATGCGAAAAGGTATCCTGGTCTACTCGTAATCCTTCTCCTCATTATATTGCTTTAAGTTATCACCGCCTCTTTTTTGCACTTTACTTGTCTTTCTTCCTTGTCTTCTCGTTTCCATCCCTAAATCTCCAGTGACGCCTTGTCCCATCCCTGATGGAGACAAGCAATGATTGATGAAATGAGTGCGCTTCACAACAAGGGTACTTGGGAACCGGTTGCTCTTCCTCCCGGGAAATCTGTTGTTGGTTGTCGGTGGCTTTATACATCAAGATGGGTCCCGATGGTAAAATTGATCGTCTCAAAGCCCATCTTGTGGCGAAAGGGTACATACAGATTTGGCTTAGATTATGGGGATACCTTCTCTCCCGTGGCTAAAATGGCTTCGTCCTGTTGTTTTTGTCCATTCTTTGCCATTCGACACTGGCCTCTTCATCAACTTGATATTAAAAATGCATTCCTGCATGGTGATCTAGAAGAAGAGGTATATATGGAGCAACCTCCTGGATTTGTTGCTCAGGGAGAGTCTTCTAGCTTGGTATGTCGTCTCCACAGGTCTCTTTATGGTCTCAAACAGTCTCCTAGAGCCTGGTTCGGACGATTCAACACTGTGATTCAGCAATTTGGTATGATTCGAAGTGAAGCAGATCACTCTGTGTTTTATCGCCACACAGCCCAAGGCTGTATTTATCTAGTTGTGTATGTTGACGACATTGTTATCACTGGAAGTGACCACCATGGCATATGTAAGTTAAAACAACATCTCTCTCTTCACTTTCAGACCAAAGACTTGGGTAAACTTCGATATTTCTTGGGGGTTGAGGTAGCTCAATCTAAGGATGGTATAGTGGTGTCTCAAAGAAAGTATGCTATGGATATCCTTGAAGAAACAGGATTGTTGAATGCCAAGCCGCTTGATACTCCCATGGATCCAAATGTCAAACTCCTACCAAATCGTGGGAGCCTCTATCTGGATCCGGAAAGTATAGGAGATTAGTTGGGAAGTTAAACTACCTCACTGTTACTCGGCCTGACATTTCTTTTGCAGTCAGTGTGGTTAGCCAATTCCTAAACTCTCCTTGTGAGGACCACTGGGATGCAGTGATACGGATTCTCAAATACATTAAGGGAGCTCCCAGAAGAGGTCTCATCCATGAAGATAAGGGACATACTCAAGTCATTGGATACTCAGATGGTGACTGGGCAGGTTCTCCTACTGACAGACGATCCACTTCTGGGTATTGTGTACTCATTGGAGGCAACTTAGTTTCCTGGAAAAGCAAGAAGCAAAATGTTGTTGCAAGATCTAGTGCTGAAGCAGAATATCGAGCTATGGCCTCAGTCACTTGTGAACTCACTTGGTTGAAACAACTCCTCAAAGAACTTCAATTTGGTGAGGTTATGAAAATGACACTCATATGTGACAATCAAGCTGCTTTGCATATAGCTTCCAATCCAGTGTTCCATGAAAGGACCAAACATATCGAGGTCGACTGTCATTTCATTAAGGAAAAGATTCTATCAGGAGACATCATCACAAACTTTGTCAACTCAAATGATCAGCTACCAGATGTCTTCACCAAGTCCCTGAGAGGTCCACGAATAAGTTATTTATGTAACAAGCTTGGTGCATATGATTTATATGCTCCAACTTAGGGGGAGTGTTGGAAATATATGTAATTAGGTGTAAATTGTTAGTACACTTGTTAGTCCCTACATCATGTATATTGTGTAATTATTTATTACTTATTGAATATATATTCAGTCTCCGTTGTGTAGTTGAAACACACGGTTCAGTATATGTCTTTCTTTTTCTTTCTCTCTCTCAACAACCACTTTCTTACTCTAATCTTTGGTTGATGTGAGACTTAGAGAAATACCAAGTTGCTCACTTTCTTACTCTAGTCTTTTAAGTCTCACATCGACCAAAGATTAGAGCAAGAAAGTAGTGATCATCTATAAAAGTAGAGGGTGAATGTTAACTTATTATTTTTATTCTAATAAATATATTACATTAAATATATTAATATATATGTTATTTATATTCTAACTTACTAACTTAAGTTTTAGTTATGACTTTTATTAAAATTTAATTAAAAAATATATTAATATATTATAATAAATTAATAATTATAATTATAATTATTATAATAATATATATTATATTATATATAATTAAATAGGTTAGGCTAGCCTGCCAGGCTTAAAAGACCTATTAGATGACCTGAGGCCTAACCTTTTTAGTTAAACAGGCTTTTAAAAAAGTTTCGGCCTAACTTGTTTAGTAAACAGGCTAGGCCAAGCCAAGTCTCAGGCAGACTAAGTCATAAGCCCCTAACGGACAACTTGACCTATTTCCACCCCTACTTTTTCCTTAAGCCCATTCATGAATGCTCCTCTCATTAATTCCTCCTCAACATGGCGAAGAGGTGCTGATAGGAGTTCAAATTGTTCACGGAATTCCATGACACTCCCCCTTTCTCTTAGCCCCATCAATACTTCATATGGATTTTCCGACGAAGAATTCTGGAATCTCCCTAACAACCCTCGGCGAAACAAAGGCCAAGTCATATTTCCCATCCTTGGTTCCCACCATTGGAACCAGTTCAAAGCCTTCCCTTCCAAACATACCACCGCTATCACCACTTTCTCCTCCTCCAGGATCTGGTTGACCTCGAAGTAGCGTTCCACCCGATAGATCCATCCATAAGAATCATCTCCCGTGAAATATGGCACCTCTAGCCGCCTCAAACAGTCTTCCCTTCTGCCATCTCTGCTGTTTCCTCCACCGTGAGCACTTCCCCCTCCTTCTGGGCTCTTGCACCCATTTCGTACTACTTTAGTGATCTGCTCTGTCATCATCCTCATCATCTCGTGAAATCGTTGTTCAATGGACTCCTTAATAGAGCTCTGAATTCCATCCATCCACCGTTCCACCGCTTCTAATCTGCTCTCCATGCATGTTGATAACACCCAGATGCTCCTCGGATCGGGAGCTCTAATACCAATTGATAGGTGCTAATTTTATTGAAAGGAATTAAGTAGAAACTTCAAAAGCAAAGCTCCGAGTATAGGTCTGGAAGCTGGAAATATAAGGGGACTATGGAAAATGGAGAAAAGGAAAGAACAATCAGAGGTGCAATGCACAGCCTCTACCCTCGGCCAAAGCCTCCCCAAGATTACCCAAATTCTCCACACCCATACAAAGGTTGAGGTCCTGCTTTTATAGTACAAGCAAGACCTTTCCCAAGCTACAATTATTGAACTACAACTTCTTAGGCACAACTTACTAGAGTGCAATTTATTAGAAACAACTCCCCATTCTACCTTCCACTCGGCCGTGCATTCTACCGTCCATTTTGCCATCCATTACTTTTATTCTTTCCTTTCCTTTTGTATACATGCGTTAATGGCTTATCATGGGGGCTCAATGTTACATTGAGTCATTTTCATTTCCTAATTTCTGTTCTGTTATTTCCTTCTCTTGTATTTTGAATTCCAACAAATCCAGAATATACAAGCCTGGACAGAATAATACAAAGTCTTTTTTCATGAATTCTCTGGTTTTCCTGCTCTTACATCTATTCAGTTTTAAAGTACATAACAACTGGTATTAGAGCTCCTTATCTTGGGAGTCTGAATGGTATCAAACCATATGGAGGGAAGGATGGATTCTATAGAGAAGAGGATAGAAGGAATTGCTCAAGAGAACCAGAAGCGACTCCAACAAATGGAAGACATGCTGGCTGAGTTGATAAGGATAGGCCAATAGAGGAGGCAATTGAAGATCCCTGATTTTGAGGAAGAGAGAGTATATGGGTGGCTGGACAGGGTGGAAGAGTATTTCCACGAAAAGGCCATGGGTGAGAAGGAGAAACAACCAGTAGTTCAGTGGGCTTTCAAGGGGCGCGCATTGAATTGGTATGGTTGGTGGGAGAATCACACCACCTGTGCAACTTGGGCAGTGTTCAAGGCTGCGGTGGTCCACCGTTTTCAACCCATAGTAGCAGCGAAGAATTCAGACAAGCAGCCTGAGGTGGTTTTTGGATTACCATCACAATCACAATCCAAGCTCAAGGTGAAGGAGCCATTTGGAGCAAATCGAACCAGAGAAGAGTGGGGGTTGTTGCATCAAACTGACAAGCAGCCACAGCATCACACACTTGAGCAGGATCGACGAGGTACACTCGTGAATGGGGTGAAAGAGGGAGGAAGGACAGACCTGGAATTACAACAGTTGGGTACCTTTTCTAACTAACAGGCCAGGCCCAAACTGGTAAGGAGAATAGTAGGGTAATTGATGAACCTGCAAAAATTCATATTTTTACGGTTCAAAATCTTGGGTTTTCATTCTCTTTTAATCTTTTTGATTGAGTTTATTCTCAAGTTTCTTTTATTTTTTTAGTTATTTTAATTTATGTTTTAATTGTGTGTTTTTATGTAATTTTGTAGATAATTACACATGGAGAAGACCGGTCATTTAAAGAAGCAAAAATAATTCGAAGCCCGGCGCTTGAGCGCTAGGCCCTCACATTGCGCGCAACATGCGCCGGAGGAATCTTGTTTTAATGGGCCGGCCGAGCGTTGAACAAGGAGCGCCGAGCGCCGATTGCGTATGCTTTACCGTAACTTTAGTGGGCCGGCCCGAGCGCTAGAGAGTTAGCGCCGAGCGCCGAACGCGTAACAACGCGTGAATTTCTTATAAAGAAAGTTACGCCAAATTTCAAGATACTCTGCAGAAGACAACTCAAATCCTAATTTCGTGTGGGCGCATCAAGACTTGAAGATTAGGGATTCTCTTCAATCTTGCCACTAATTATCAATGGAGTGTGTCATCTTCTATTCTTTGTTTTGTTCTTTTCCTATGTGTAACTAACTTCCCCTCGTTGGGGGGACGATGGATCTTGATACTTTGATGATGTAATTTCTTTTATGGGTTTAATGCATGTTTTTATCTCATGATTTACGTGTTTATCTCTGTTCTTAATGCTTTTCTAAACCTCGATCAATTTGGGAATGATAAATTGGGTTTATGTATGATTTGGGAAAATTTGCATGAACCTAGAACTTGTGATAAATACCATAATTTCTGCAATCGCTAGGGATAGACGTTGTGGGTTATGTGGTCTTTCTTATAATTCCTCTCGTTTTGATAATGCCTTTCTAATTGGAGTTAGACTAAGGGATTAGTTAATTTAATCAGCAAAGAGGATTAGTATACCAAGGGATTGGATATTAATTAATGTTGGGAATTGACCATGAATCATTGAAATAGAACATGTTTTAAACCAATTTTTAGAAGTACATTTGAAAGAGTTCAAGTGAAGTCTGAACCCTAACACTTTCTTATTCTTGATTTCATCTCTTGTTAAATTGATTGATTTTACTTTGTTTAGTTTTATTTACTTTCTTTTAATTATCTTTATTTTCACTTTTTTTCAACTTCCATATTTTGATTGGCTTAAATAGTGTTAATTTAACGAATTTGGTAATTGGCAATATAATCCTCGTGGGACGATTCTCTTTTCACTACTTTATTACTTTTTGCGATTCGGTGCACTTGCCGATTTTCAACATCAGTAATGAAGGCAGAGCTGAAGTTGCACAGCCTGGACTCATTATCTGAGTTGTTGGATCTGGCCCAATTTATTGAGAAGAAGAGCTGGGTTTTAGAGAAGGATGGAGTGAGTTTAGGCAGCAAAGGTGAATCTAATACTAGAACAACCCAGGCCAACCTGTATGCTGATGCTGGAAAATGTGGTTCAGCAGCTTCCACAACCATCCCAAAGCCAAACAACAATAACAGAATTGCCATAGTGAATCAGCCGACAAAGAGGAATGGGAGTGACCAAAGAGAGGGTGGTTTCGGCCAGGAAGGGTCTGGAGCTGCCACATCTCCTTCTTTTCAGACTTCACTAAGGAGATGTACGATGCTGATGAGCCATTAACGCATCTCTATAAAAGGAAAGGAAAGAATAAAAGGAATGGACAGCAAAATGGACGGTAGAATTGGGAGTTGCTTCTAATAAATTGCACTCTAGTAAGTTGTGCCTAGGAAGTTGTAGTTCAATAATTGTAGTTTGGAAAGGTCTTGCTTGTACTATAAAAGCAAGACCTCAACCTTTGTATGAGGGAGGAAAAAATTGGGTAATCTTGGGGAGGCTGGGGCCAAGGGCAGAGGCTATATATCACACCTCTGATTGTTCTTCCTTTTCTCTATTTTTTCCACAGTCCCTTTACATTTCCAGTTTTCCATATTTGTAATCGGAGCTCTGCTCCTTGAAGTTCCTATTTAATTCCTTTAATAAAACCAGTACCTATCAACTGGTATCAGAGCTCCTGATTCAGGGAGCGTCTGGATGGTATCTACAGGCATGGAGAGCAAATTGGAAGCAGTGGAACGACAGATGGAGGGAATTCAGGACTCTATTCAAGAGTCCATTGAACAACGGTTTCAAGAGATGATGAGGATGATGACAAAGCAAATCGTTGAAGCAGTACGAAATGGGCACGAGAGCCCAGGAGGGGGAAGTACTCACAGTGGAGGAACCAGCAAAGATGGAAGAAGGGAAGACCGTTTGAGGCGACTGGAGGCGCCATATTTCACAGGAGATGATCCTTATGGATGGATCTATCAGGTGGAACGCTACTTCGAGGTCAACCAAATCCTGGAGGAGGAGAAAGTGGCGACAATGGTGGTGTGTCTAGAAGGGAAGGCTTTGAACTGGTTCCAATGGTGGGAACCAAGGATGAGAATTATGACTAGGCCTTTGTTTCACCAAGGGCTGTTAGGGAGATTCCGGAATTCTTTGTCAGAAAATCCTTATGAAGTATTGATAGGGCTAAGACAAAGGAGGAGTGTCATGGAATACCATGAACAATTTGAACTCCTATCAGCACCTCTTCGCTATGCTGAGGAAGAATTTATGAGGGGCATTCAGGAATGGGTTGAAGGAAGAAGTAAAGGTAGAGGTACGTTAGATGACTTCAGGGGATCTTCATGCTCTGATGAAGATGGCACAGAAGGTGGAGGATAGAAATCGCATGTTGGGTCGAACATATAGTACCCATCTCGTGGCACTAGGCCTAGCTACAACAGACCTGCACTTACAAATAAATGGGCTGGGGCCCATGACAATCACGGTGGTGAGGGAGTGAGTGAGCCCAGTATGGGCTCTGGCCAGAAGCCTTTTTCGCTAAACAGTGGAGGAAGGGCTGAAGTTTCTGTGGCAAAGGGAAATTGGACCTTCAACAAAGAAGGAAGCTCATCGGCTAGCAATAGGCGAGGGTCTAGGTTTAAAAGGCTGACAGAAGCAAAGGAGCAAGATAAAAGAAGGAGGGGTGTATGTTTTAGGCATGATGAAAAGTATTATCCTGGGCATGTTTGCAAAAACAAACAGCTGCGCGTGATCTTGTTAGGGGAAGAGGATAATGGAGGAGGGGAGTATGTCAACTTGGGAGATGAAGAAGAAAAGAAGGACGACATGGAGTTGCAGCTACATGTGAACAGTATTGCTGGAATGACATCAAAAAATTTATTGAAGTTATGGGGAACAATCAATGGGAAGAAGGTGATTGTTTTGGTGGACTTTGGGTCTTCTCACAATTTCTTGTCCAACGATTTGGTGAAAGAATTGTAGATGCAACCTGAAAACACCCAGGGATATTTTGCGGAAGTTGGCGGAGGGCAAAGGTTGGGCAATCAGGGTGTCTTTAGGGGCATGGAGTTGCAACTACCAACTCTGAAGGTGGTGCAGTATTTTTTCTTGTTTGATTTAGGAGGAGTGGATGTGATTTTGGGGCACGAATGGTTGAAAAGTTTGGGGAAATTCACTGCTGATTTCAGGGAGTATTTAATCAAAATTAAGGAGAATGGGAAAACTGTGGAGCTTAGAGGAGGGGTTCATTCAAAAATGACCCAACCCATCATAACCACTTCATTAGATCTTGGGCCACGGCCCAATTTGCAAACCCAAGTTGAGAGGGGGGTTCAGCAGCACCAACAACTTTCTCAGAACCAAATGTCAATGAAACAGGGGGTTGGCCAGCGGAGTTGACCAGAAGTAGTTGGAGAGGAGGTGGTTTTTGGCAAACTGCAAATACTAAATCACAAAAGCAGTAACGTATAGGGTGGTGTTTCACACTAATCCAGCTGCTGGTAGTGAATTCGGAAGGGAGAAACGACAAAAAACAGAAAAAACTAGAAGAAAAGGGAGAAATGATGAAGGAAGAACCATTGCAACTATTAATTAACAAAGGATTGATGAAGGTGCAGGACACTTAGGTAATCCATAACTTTTTCTTATTTGATCCAGGAAGGACTGATATAATGTTGGGGCTGGACTGGCAGACTGAGGAAGCATTTTGGCTCAGTATAAACTCTATTAATATTACTAAACAACCCCCACTTAAGGTCCTATATGGAAAGAATCCACCTGCCATGTGCTTTAATGTTTTCCCAATATCACAATCAATATTTGAGAATATTTTGAGGAACATCAAGTCAATTATCATGGAGGAAACAGCAGTGGAGGCATTATTTCATAGCAGCTCATTTGTTCCAAAGTTGCATGAGTCTGGAAAGACTATGAGCTATAGGATTTTTGTTGTAGAAAAGATTGTGGAAATTCTGCCTCTTGATGATATTATGCTACCCCTTATGGAAGACCTTATGGAAGATCTTAAGGGAATTGGAGGAAGTCAATGGGACTTAGGTGGAGGTCTTTATGCTTCAAACATAAATTGGTCTGAATGTTTCAAGCTATGGGACCCTGGTGGTATTTTGTTGCAGTTGTTACACATCCATTACTTGCACCTTCACCTTAGGGACAAGGTGGAGCTTATTGGGGCGGGTATTGATGAGCCATTAACGCATGTCTATAAAAGGAAAGGAAAGAATAAAAGGAATGGGCGGCAGAGTAGATGGCAGAGTGGACGATAAAATGGACGGCATAATGGACGGTAGAATGAATGGTAGAATGGATGGCAGAATGGACGATAGCATGGACAGTAGAATTGGGAGTTGTTTCTAATAAATTGCACTCTAGTAAGTTGTGCCTAGGAAGTTATAGTTCAATAATTATAGTTTGGAAAGGTCTTGCTTATACTATAAAAGCAATACCTCAACCTTTGTAAGGGGGAGGAAAAAATTGGGTAATCTTGGGGAGGCTTGGGCCAAGGGCAAAGGCTGTGTATCGCACCTCTGATTGTTCTTTCTTTTCTCTATTTTTTCCATAGTCCCTTTATATTTCCAATTTTCTAGATCTGTAATCGGAGCTCTGCTCCTTGAAGTGCCTATTTAATTCCTTTAATAAAACCAATACCTATCAGATGCATAGGACTGGCCCTCTAATTCCTCTACCGCTACGGGTAAGTGTTCTTGACAAAACTCATAATTTTCACTTATTTGACCCTGGAGGAACCCGTGGTATTGGGGTTGATTCCAAAGGCAAGGATTGACTGTGAAATCAAAAGCCAACCTCATATATTGGATTGTTCAGCTAGCAAGCCAAAGTTAACAGTGGAATATATTACTGAACTGGGAGTTCAAGGCAAAAAGTTGGGTCTGGTTATTGCTAAAAGCCTTCAGCTACTATTAAGGAAGTCCAAATACTTTCTACTGGTCATTAAGTTCTTTGAATAAAATGGGAGAGTATTTGCCTGCTACCTTGAAGTTGCATTGGAGTATTTGTATTCCTTAAACGTTATTCATAGAAACCTGAAGCCAAATAACTTTCTGATTGGTCAAGATGGTCACATCAAGTTGACAGATTTTGGGCTTTCTAAGGTTGGTTTTATCAACTGCACAGATGATTTATCAGCACCATCATTTTCCATTAATGGTTTCCTAAGGGATGATGAACCAACAAATCAACATTCTTCAAAAAAAGGAACAACATCAAAAGCAATATTTGGCACCTGAGATACTTTTTGGCATGGGACATGATGCAGCTGCAGATTGGTGGTCTGTAGCTGTTATATTTCTTGAGCTTCTTGTGGGTATTCCACCATACATTGCAGACCATCCCTAGCAAATTTTCTTCATATTACTAAGGTTAAACCCCTCTCAATATTTTCCCATTGCTGAGGTGTACTATAGGAGGAAGGGAAAGAGCCACAGGAACTTAGCATCCACAGCTCATATGCACGATGAGGAAGTTGAAGGGGGTGCTGTTAGCAATGCAAAAGATGCTTTCTTTTGCTTCAAGCAATGGGACCCCGGTGGAAGTTTTCTTTGGTTGTTATAGGACACATCCGCATACCTTCACCTTGAGGACAAGGTGAATCTTGTCCAGGGAAGTATTGTTAGGCCCATAACTCAAATTTATCCTAGAAAGTTGAAGCATGGCACTAGGAGGGATAACATGGGGAATGAAGGATCCATTAATGACATGGGAACTGACAAAGTATTAATTATAGACCAACTTGAGAATAATGAGACTATTGGATTGGAGGAAAGTGGAAGAGAAGACCGAAAGGCAGAATGGGAAGGGGAAGGCTTTTAAAAAGGAAGCATGTGAGTGGAGAAAGAGGAAAAAAAATTGGTGAAAACTGATTCTGGGTTTTGGGGTAGGCCTCTCCTAAGGCTGGGGGCTCAATGTTACATTGAGTCATTTTCATTTCCTAATTTCTGTTCTGTTATTTCCTTTTCTTGTATTTTGAATTCCAACAAATCCAGAGTATACAAGTCTGGACAGAATAAGACAAAGTCTTTTTTCATCAATTCTCTGGTTTTCCTGCTCTTACATCTATTCAGGTTTATAGTACACAACAATTCAATTCATTTACAAATCATTTTGTGCATAATATTTCATGATTTGTAAATCATTTCATTTCAAAGGAATGCACTTCAACTTACAGGGATCCCGATAGCCCACGACTTAGCAGTAGCTATGACACCCTTTGGGAGACCCTTCATCCCACGGCCATCCTCCCCATAACCTCCAAGGAAGTAAGCACCTAAAAACCACCCTGCGCGGCATCGAAACACATCCAATCTTCAAATTTCCCATATCTTCTCTTCAAAATAGTAAAGGTTTTCAAATAACAATTCTAGTTTTTTACAATTTCAACTAACAGAACCATCAAAAAACAAGCACACCAGCTATAAAAGGATCAGCAGTGCGCAGCGTCTCAATGTCGAAAACAGAGAGTCCATGACTAAATCTTCCAATTGTAGCAAACAAAAGCAAGGCCAATACATCCCCACCAGCTAGCAGAGCCACACGTCTGCAACATAATAAACCTTTTACCACAAACCCCAGATGAATGTTTGCAACAAGTTTTCTTTTTCATGAAGAAAACCAATAACTTAATCAAAAAATGAAAGAAAGAAACCAAAAAAATGCAACATAATAACCCTTTTAAGCCTTACCACAAACCCCAGGTGAATGTTTGCAACAAGTTTTCATTTTTATCAAGAAAACCAATAACTTGATCAAAACAAGCAAGAAAGAAACCAAAAACATGCAACATAAAAACCCTTTTAAGTTTTACCACAAACCCCAGATGAATTTTTGCAACAAGTTTTCTTTTTTTATGAGGAAAACCATTAACTTTATTAAAAAAAATGCAGGAAGCCAAAAAAAAAATAATAATTACCCCCATTTTTCAAAACGAGAAGAAGAGCTGGGTTTCTCGAACTGGATGACACCCTCCAATGGAACATCCTCGCCACCCACAAAAACGGTTTGGTCATGGGCAAAAGGAGCAGAAGGGATGGAAGTTGAGGTTGAGGAAGGTTCTCCCTCGGCCTTGGCCAGTGTAAGATGCAAGGCTCTTCTTTTGGAGCTTCTACTACTAGTGATAAATTTGGGTATGGGATTCGAGAATGGAAGTGGGTTTGCAGTGATGAATTTGGATGGGGACGAGAGGGAACACTTTGCAGACATGGCTCCCCAAGGAGCTTGGCTAACCAGTATCATTACTAACGTTTGTGTCAATCCTCAATGTCGCAGTTTATGTTCCTGCTTTGTCATCCACACAAGATGATTGCAAATATAGCACACTCATCCAAGTGGGAAATGGAAGCTATTATGTTGGACATGGATTCTGAGTATGTTTTTAAATTAAGTAAGTAAACCATATTAATTATTAATAAATAGATTTATATTAATTATTAATGATTAATGTGAATTTATTTATTCACTTTATAAAGATTTTTACTTTAAAATATTTTTTTCCTGTTATCTTAAATTTTTGCATGGACTTCTACCATGAAGAAAGGTATAAATACAAAAAAATTTAAATAGTGAGTTTTTTTAAAATATGTGAAATTTTGTATTGATTTTTTATATCTATCTTTTTTTACATAATTATATTATGTAAAAATTTGATATGAAAAAATTCATTGCTTAAATGCAGTGTAGGACAATTTTCTAGCCAGTATTTACGGAAATTTTTTAGGCAAATGATGCTTTCATAAATAAATTTCCCACAAAATTTTCAGAAACAATCATGTGAGCTATTGGGTAATACTTAAATCAAACTATATATACTTGAATGGTTCAAGACGAGTCTATCTTAAAATTTTGTGAGAGAATGTGAGAATAAAAGTTCATGTAATTAATTTTAATGTATGTTAGTCTGGTTAGAAGGGATTCGCGTCTTTTAAGCATATAATTTTAAATTTAATTTTGAGATTCATGTATATAAAAATAATATCGTTAGAAATCCCTCCTCTTAGACGCATATCTCGAAAGATTAGTTTTCACCTATCAAGTGTGAAAACTCTGAAAAAAAAATCATGTGATTATTATTACTCAAATTTCTCAATTTGTAATGAAAACTAGACAAATTTAGGCTTTCCAACACGGTAGGTAGGGATGAGTTTTTTTAAAAAGGCAAATTACATTAATCTCTCTTGATATTTGACCTAATTACACCTAACATTTCCCTTACACTCCTACACTGACCTTCCTTAAAATAGACGAACAGGAAAGATAAGTTTAATAACAATATAAAACCTCAGGAAGAGGTTAGTGTAATGATAATATAAACTTCAATGGAGATCGATATAATTTTTGAAACAAGAGAAGTATCGGGTATAATTAGGTCAAACTTCAAGAGAAGTTAGTGTAATTTATCCTTTTTTTAAATTCAATTACCTCAAATATTTTAAGATTACATTCAACCCGTCCTTAAAAGTTTTTGGGATAAAAACCCAAACCCACCTAGTAAAAAAGTATAAGAACTTGCACTCTACCAATTCTACTCGCTTTTATGAATATTATAAATAAATTTATAACATAATTAATTATAATTTTAAAATTAATCTACCACTTTATTTAGGTCATTTATAAGATGAACCACATGGTCAATGGACCATTGGTGGACCACTTCTTTGGAATCATTGATCTAATGTGAAAATAGATCAATGACTGTGAGTGCATACCTATAACTTGTGTAACAGGTAAACATATGAAGCTAAACAAGCCACCCAGCCTCCACTTACCACTCCTTGCCACCGCCCATGCTTTTGTTGAATCCAGCATCATCACGGAACTAGATCTGCAATTAGTTAGACCAAGTGGGTTGGCAACTCACTCTTGAGATTCCGTAAGAGTGAGATTCTTCTCTCATGATCTCTCTTCCTATAAATAGAAACCAAAAGATTTTATTCATCCCTGATTCCATCAATGGAATCAGTCACTTTTAGTGAGATTTAAGGTTACAATGTTGTAGTATATGTGTGTTTAGAGACGACGAAGGGTGCTGCAGGGGCGTGGCTGGTTAAGGATGATAGAGGAGTGCGAGACAGAGATGAAGGTAGAGGCATAGTGGTGCTCGACAACGATGGTGGCTAGAAGAGTCATGGGTCTAGCAGCTTGGGCATGAGGGCGATGGTGTCGTGTTTCCAGCAAGTTTCACGATGGCAGAAGGTGGTACAAGACCTAGGTCTCTTCTTGAGTTGCTTACAAGGATTTGGGTTGCCTGTGTTGGCAGAAGAGGTTGCTAACCTTGATGTGGATTGAATAGCTTTGGCGTTGTTGGATTTGTGTTTAGGATTGATGTGGTTTGAGCTTGTTTTTGAAAGTTAACCTTTTCCGGTGAGTGACATGGCGAGGCTACAATAGTGGTTGACAGGGAATATGCGCGAGGACAGTGGTTAGGCAACGGTGGAGGTGGTGTTTCGGTTGGGTTGCTTTGATGGTCATGTGAACTTTGGCCGGAAAAAATGGGGATGACCAACGATGGAAGGCATGGCTTGCGATGGAAGAAAAAGTGAAGAAAACCTGCTATAGCAGATCATTTTGGTGGTCCGTTAATGATCCATTGGTAGTCCATTGACTTAATGGTCTACCTTAAAAGCCATCATTTATTTGAATTAAAAGATATATTAATACGTGTTAAACAAGTATAAACTAGTTATGTTTTGAAAAAAAACTACTTAATATAAATAAACATTAACTTTATTAATTGCTTAATTAACTAAACATGATATTTATTTAGATGAGAGATGTGGAATATAGTAACATAGATTGACTTAAAACACATGGTGGTGTCTAATATACACCCTCTAAAAGAGGGTGTATGGTGCACCACTTGATCTAAGCTATTGATTTAATTATAAAAAATATCAATGGCTTAGGTCAAGTATAGGAAACTTCTTTTTTTTTTTTTTACTTTTTATATTTGTTTTTACATACTACCACCACCACCATTGTCGTCAGTTGGCAGGCCATTGTACATCGCTTGCCGACCACCGTACGCCGCTGGTCGACAACCGTCTGCCACCACCTGCCACTTCTAGTTTTTTTTTTTAAGTTGTATAACTGCGTAAATATTATCAATTAAAATTTATAAAATTTTCAGCATGCATAGTTATAGTTTTAGGGAAAAAATAATTTTTTTAAAAATATTATTGTGTGTAAATATTACCAACTGATCATTAGTAATATTTTTTTTACCAGTTAAAATCTAATAACATTATCAGTTAAAAATATATATATTTGTTTAAAAACCCCTTACACACTCATAGAGAAAATTGTATTATTATGTGTAAATATTAACAGTTAAAATATATATTTTTACTATACACAGTTATTTATGAAAAAATATAAAAATTGATATAATTTTAACCAGTATTATTTATATAGTTATGTAATTTTTAAAAAAAATGAATAGTGGCCGCCCGGAGTTAGCCACCGGAGGTGACCAAGCGTGATTGCTTGAGGTGATCGGCCTACTACTGAGAGATGGCCAACGGCGGCCTGTCCGAGGTGCTCGGCGGTGGCTGGCTGATGGTTGCCAGCGCCGACCGATGGTTGTCGGCGCCGACTTGCCGGAGGTGGCCAGTGATTTGTAAAAGAAACAAAAAAAAAGAGTAACATGGAACAAAAAAAAAAACTTACTATTACAAGTAAATTCAAAGGTGTATGGTACACCCAAAGATAAGAGAATGCACCATAACATCCTCCTAAAATACATATCTATACCAGCACCTGCCCCTTCGCTAAATAGATTTTAAACGAGTGTGGGGTGGGGTGGGGTGGTGCGGATTCATCTACACAAATCTTGTATTCATATTTCGTTGTGCACATGTATATATTTGTTAGAATTGAATTAAAAGAAACTATTAGTCCGTAGTATTTTTTGGTAAGGGAGTAAAACTAGAATAGAATTATACTAGTTGTCTCTAGTATAATAAATCATGTTAAGATAAGAGGAATTATTTTTATTTAATGATTAAGATAAATACGTTATACTTATTACTATTAAATGCATTTCATGATTTCAAAAAGTTTTTTGAAAAATTTTGGTATCTTTTTACTTTAGTACTTAACTTTGTTTTCTGTATGTATTAAATAAATATTTTGCAGGAAGCCTTTATATATGTTTCATAAAATAAAACATTTTCAAACAACTTGGAATGCAGTTTTTGATTGAAAAGTAAGCACTGATTTTTTATGTTCAAAAACACTAATTTTAAGTATTGAATATATATTAAAGAAAACTACTTTCATTTAATAAACCAATATTGCAATGCTAAAAGAAAATAATTAATATTAAATGACTAAGTTTTACCTAAAAAATATTATACAATGTTGAAATACATGCATTTATGGGAATGGATCATCTCATATATGTTTTCACATGCAAGGTTATGTGAAAAGGGAGATAAACACAAAGGTTATTCTAAAGAAGGCCCCTTAGATGGACCCTTTCAAAATTTGTGAAGCCCTATTTAAGGTGTTTATATCTATCTCTCTCCATATAACTTTGTCATGTGAAAAACACACATGAAAAGATTCATTCCCATTAATCAAAATCAATATAATCATCCTCATCATCATCAACTGGTTCGTTAGGTTCATTCAACTCATTTTGCAATGGAGTTGCAGAGGATGAGTTTGTTAGTAGTGGTATATTCATATTTCTAAATAATATAACAAGCATATTTTTAGTTGACTCAATCCTTCTTTGTTAAAACTACAACTGGTGTGATATCCTTATTTTTTTAAGCAAGAAGAAGAATAATGAAAATAGACAAAGGTCCCTTGTGATTAAAGGAGTCTTAATTTTTTGAAAGATTGAATTTCATGTAAAAAAATAAAATTGTGTTTGACAATGCTTTTACCATATTCTTGCTTTTGGAGCATGTTTGTGAATAGGAATGTTTATTAATTCGGCTTCATTTATTATGCTTGCATGGTAAATAATTTCACAAGCCTTGGTAATTTCATAAATGATAGGTGGAGGTGGTTCTATGCTTTGTCAAACTCTATTAGCCATAATAATAATAATAATAATAATAATAATAATAAAATAAAAGAAGAAAATGCATTCATGTTTCTATGCGCATGATAAACAAAGAGTAGTAATAGAGGTGGAAAAGTTATAGGTGGTATTATTTATTGATATTGAATAAAGTCCAAGCATGCTTTTGGAATAAAACTTGTGCATTCCCATGTTTCTTGGTAGAAAACAAAGAATGGACCAAAGTCTATTATGTAATTTGAAGAATGCCGCTATTGCAAGTTTAACTTTCACACAAGAAAATAAATGTTAGCATGATGTTTCCTCTTTGTTATGTTGTTTCCGTGGAAACTATCCTAAGGCTAGTATTGCCTATGCCATTAAATTGTGGCCTAAATTTAGAATGTCAACCTTTTGCTATTTGAGATGAGAGACTGATCGAACTCTCCTGAATGCTATATTTGTTGCTAATTAATCGACCTTTTAAGCTTTTACCCTTTAACACGATTGAGATTGATACTCAACAAGCAAATAGAATGTGATCGTGTCAAGCATATATTAAATATCAAGAAAAGAAATTGAGTGTGTCTCTCAATAACAAGTATTGAGAAGAGATAATTGAATTAAACTTAAAAATACACTTATAGCATCATTCCAAGCACAAATTGGTTGATAAGTTACGAGCTAATTCCAAAGTTTTGAAAACTAGACCTATCATTAAATCGATAAAGGTACTAATTCATGGTTCAACGGTCAAATTGTGGTTAAATTGGAACATGATTTTAAATTATTATAGCAATCTTAAATATATTTTATATTATAAAAATATATTTAAACATTTTTGTATTATATAAATAATGCTTTTAATATTATATATTTGAAAATAAGATGATATAACATATAATGTGTACGTTACAACCAAGCAAGACATGCAGCCCAGTGGTGGAGGACGCATTCTTTAATGCTTTATCGACCTATATAACATTATAGATTTCAAAGACTTGGATTATTTGAGTTATTTACAACAACATTAAATATTGTTGCTATGCATCCTTTTAGCTTCAAACTCCAATAGTTCTCTGTTAACCTTGTTGATATGGTGTGTCGACCTCATGATAACATCATTATTACCATTTCCTTTGATTTTGACAACATCAGTATTGTAGATAGCATTAATACCATCTCTGGATAGCATCATTATTGCCCTATTCAACAACCTCAATATTGTTGACTAGTAGACTCAATGTCCACTTGGCACTTTCTTAATAACTTTAGTACTATAACGTATCACACGATAACATATGCAAGTTTTCAACATGTGTGCCATAATAAATTTTTTTATTATGCTTCCAACATATGTGTAAGAAGCATGTGAAGAATGGACGATAAGAACATGTTTCGAAAACAAGTCTCTACATAAAATCCTTATTAGCAAGAAAAAAAGATTGAGAATGGAGAAAAATCCATAGTGGTTAAGAGAGTATTTATGTGGCAAGCCTTACTTTCATGTAAGTAAGTTAATAAAACTTGGTCTAGCATGCTGTATGAACAGAGCACCAAGATTTCACCATAAGGAAGCATGCTTTGTGTGATTACCCAATTTTGTCCAATTCATTAAAACCTTTTAATTTAGAATAAAACAAAAACCAAACAAATATTTTTTTTAATAAAAAGGGGCAATTATTTTTTTTTAAAGAGGGGAACATTGCAAGAAGAGTAGCAGGTGGCCAAGCATATAAGCCAAAAACTTTAATGCAATTGACAAATAAAAACAAAAGCAATCCTTGACAAAAAAATTGCAAAAAGAAAAAAGTTGAAGACAAAAGCATCAAAAAGGAAAAAGGAGCAGCTGCAGCTCCTACGTATGAGCCTGCAAGCTCCTATGCAAGTCATGCAAAGTCTAATAATAATAATAATAATAATAATAATAATAATAATAATAATAATAATAATAATAATAATAATAATAATAATAATAATAATAATAATAATAATAATAATAATAATAATAATAATAATAATAATAATAATAATAATAATAATAATAATAATAATAATAATAATAATAATAATAATAATAATAATAATAATAATAATAATAATAATAATAATAATAATAATAATAATAATAATAATAATAATAATAACAAGCGAGTGAAAAGAAGGGGCAGAAATGTTGCAACAAGTAAGGCCAAAAACAAAAGATAAAACAAGCTTTTTTTGTCATGGCAGAAGAAAGAAAAAAGAGTGATGCTAGAGATTTTCAAAATAAAACACCAAAAGAGAATGAATTTGCTACCACATGATACAATAATGTATGCAAGCTGTGAAAAAAAAGTGAGTTAATGGGCTGAAACACAAAGAGGAAAAATCTATAGGAAGTAGGGAAAAAGAAGAAAGCTTGAAAGCTAAAAAAATGGAGTGAAAAATGACTATACAATCTAGTCTCCAGAACCCAGCCTATAAGTTTTTTTCGTTGGGCATATAAAAGGGGAAGCAACACAGAGAGAGGGGGATCTTCTGGCTAGTATGAGAAAAAGAGAGAGGTTGTGGAGAAAAATATTGTGTGTAGAGGGACTTTACTGGTTCACAATTCTGAAAACTTAGGGTACATTTTCTTCATCTCCCATCATGCATTTTGAATTCTTTTTTGTTTGATCTGAATGGGTAGAATTATTGTAATGTTTTTTTCTTTTTCATGTTTTGCCTCATCCACACTTTGCACCCATTCTCACGATCGTACACTTCTTCATTCTATCACATACACACAATCATCATCTACATTTACGTTTCAACTCAAGCATTCCATGCATCATACACCCTTACCAAAACACAAGTCTCCCGCAACATGAATAAACAGAAACCCAAGTCTAACAAACGAGAAAAAAAAAGAAACACACACACACACACAAAATAGAACCAATCCTCTATAAACTCACCCTTCCTTGCCATGCAACAATAGCGACAGACACCCCTCTGCCTTAACCCTTCCAACCTTTGCCCCACATCTTATCAGCAAACCACAACCCCAATTCATCACAACCTAGATCCCACAAACTCATGAAATTCCATGATCCACTACTTCTCAAACAAAATCACCTAGACTCGCTTCCAAAACACAAACCAAATCCTCCTCCTTTAGAACACAGAAACCAAAAGCAGTAGAGACAGAATACGGGAAATTCCATTTCCCCTGCCTCTACCATCATTGACCAGACCCGCGAACCACCACCAGCACCGACGCCCAAATCTGTTAACCCAAACCTGCAATCACCTTAGACCCGAACCCTTCACCTTCACCACCCGCTAACCTCTGTCACATTCACAAGCCAGCACTGGCAAGTCATCGGTCTTCCCTTATTGCCACTACAATCCTCGTGAGCCACCAAACCAAGCCCTATGTTTTCATGTTCTTGTGCTCTAGCAAGGAAAAAGCCTTCTTTTTCCTTACTTTTGTGATGTTGTTTTGTTTAATTTTATTAATTTGATTTAGTTTAGGTTTGCTGGTTTGGTTTAGTGTCATCTTGGGCTTGATTTGGTTATTTGCAACCATGGGCTATTTCTGTTTTGAGCTTCAAAAAAATCATCTTAGGTTCCCCTTGTTGGCTTTATTGAGGTTTTGTTTACCCTATTATGTGTTTATGCTTACTGATAAATGATGTGTGTGAAACAACATCATATCTTAGTCTTGTTTTGCATGCATTTTTAGATATTTTAGTTTCTCTTTTTATTTATTTTTCCTTTAGTTCGGATAACTGCGGTGTTTTTGGTATTGTTGTGCAAGATTGGTGCTAAATTGGCCTTAAAATAGATGGAAAGCTTGCATGATTGAAGTTGGAGCTTTACAGAAAGCAAATTGGGGCAAAAAGCTCACTCTAGAGAGATCTATGGCCTGCCTATGGAATTCCCCACGGCCATGGATCGAGCAACAGCTTGAAGAAGTAAAAGAGAAACTCCAGAGAGTTCCACGGCCGTGGAATTCAAGCTGAGGCAGATTTATCCTGTGGCAGAGAGATCCACGGCCAGCCCATGGAATGATCCACGGCCGTGGATCGCAGTACGAGTCAGATTTTAAGTTTTGTTTTTATTTCTTTTTATGGGCTTGGACCAGTTGAAACCCTAGGGTTATTTATAGATGTTCTGAATGCAATTTTAGGGTTCTAATTTAGTTTGAAGGAGGCATACTTGGAGGCTCTTGATCTTCATCTTTCTCCTCTCTTTTTTCTTTGATTATAGGTTTAGATGTTCTTGAATTTGATTTCTTGTTTCTTCTTCTCCATGTCTGAGTAGTTTCTTTTGCTTCTAGGATTGGGCAATGCCCTTTGATACATTGATGATGATTAATTGACTTTGTTTACCTCTTTTATTAATCTTGAATGTTCTTTGATTCAATCCTTATTGCGTTTATTCATGTGAATTTGCTGGCCACATATTTGCATCTCATAGATATCTAAGGACGTACTGAGAGGTGAACCTAGGTGTTGGAACCATAAGAATTGAACTTAAGGTCTAAATCACGAGAGTGGGTTTAGCTTTTCGAGGATTCAATGAATTACCATAAAGTGTAATGAGTTTAATTTAAATTCAATTACCACGAGAGTAGGAATTGGTTTAATTGGGCACGGTTCTTGTCTCTTGAGAAAGAACATTAACTAATTTAGGGTAATTCACCTTCAATTGAATTTTAATTTTAATAAAAGAGTTGTCAATTAGGATTTGTCTTATATCATTGTGATTACCCCAATCTTGGAAGCTTTCTTGAATCTGAAAAACCTTTCTTAATAACTTGCTATTTTTATTCTCAATTTTGCACTTTGAAATTTATTTATTTAATTACTTGGTTATTAAGATCTCATCAATCAATAATTTTATCCCCTTTGTTTAATTTAATTGAATTAATTAATTAATTAGTATTCATAGATACAGTCCCTGTGGATTCGATCTTTTATTACTTGACGACGAAACCGTACACTTGTGGATTTCACACACCAAGTTTTTGGTGCCGTTGCTAGAGACTGTATTTTTCTTGAATGTTAATTTAATTTTTAATTTAATTATTTTAAACCTTTTTCTTTTTATCATATTCTTACATTCTTGTTTTTCTCTTTGACTCTCTGCAAGTAATTTCTCTTGTTTATGCAAAGTACTAGAAGTTCCGAGACTCTTATTGAAGCAAATCCTGAAATTAAAATAACTTTTTGTAGAAGGAGAAGACAACAAATGCAAAGAGCGAGAGAAATACTTGAACTAACATTAGTCATGGCTGAACCTGAGGACAATAGACCGCTAAAAGAGTATACAGCCCCTAATGATCGGGGTTTGTGATCTGGAATTGCTCGGCCAGACATTGAAGCTAGACACTTCACCATACCACCTACTTTACTCTCTATGATAAGGCAGAACCAGTTTGGAGAATTACCATCAGAAGATCCGAATGATCATGTGGATATGTTCTTGGAGTTCTGTGAGACCCTCAAGATTGAAGGCGCCTCTGTTGATGCTATTCATCTCCACCTGTTTCCATTATCATTGAGAGATAGAGCTAGAGCTTGGTTGAAGTCTGTTCCCGCTGAGACGATAACTACTTGGGACCAATTGGAGCAAGCTTTCTTGGACAAATTCTTTCCACCTTCCAAGACTGCTCATCTAAGGACCTAAATCACAAGCTTCGTTCAGAAAGATGGAGAGTCATTGTCGAAAGCTTGAGACAGATATAAGGCTTTGCTGGAAGCCTGCCCACACCATGGGTTAGAAAAATGGTTGATCGTTCATACCTTCTATAATGGGCTAGAATATTCTTCGAAGGTGTCTCTTGACTTCACAGCTGGTGGAGCTTTGATAAATAGAAGGCTAACAGAAGCCTATGAGATCATTGAGAGTGTTGCTGCAAATCATCACCAATAGGTAAATGGAAGAGGTCATAACCCAAGAAAGCTCTCGGGAGGTAAGTTTGAGGTAGACAGTGTTGATTTAATTATGTCAAAATTTGATTCTTTGAATAAACGTTTTGACATGCTTGAAAAAGCTCATGTTGACAATTTTTGTGAGATTTATGGAGCACAAGGACACATAGGTTCTGAATGCCAAGTTGGAATTGGCTCCTCACAATGTGCATCGATGGAGCAAGTGGAATCATGCCACAATTTTCATGACTTTAACCAAAAGGGGAGGAATGATTCATATTCTTAAACTTACAACCCCAGTTGGAGGTCACATCCTCACTTCTCCTATCAGAATAGTCAATACCAAGCTGGGCAAGGTAATGCTAAACCCTCTTCTGGACTCCAACAAGTACAAAAATCTAGACTTGAGTATCTTCTTGAGAATTTTGTTGAGAGTCAATCTAAGCAAAATGAGGAGTTTAGGCAACATAGGCAAGTTGTGACTGAGGCCATTAGGGAGTTGTCAGCTAAGGTTGAAAATTTGGCTATTCATAATAAGATGTTGGAAACCCAGATTACCCAACAAGCGGACACTTCACATAGGCAACAAGGTAAGTTTCCTGGTCAACTTGAAATAAATCCAGGTAATGAACACTGTAAGGCTGTGAGTTTAAGAAGTGGAAAGAAATTAAAGGATCCCACGGGTAAGGAGGAGAGTGAAAAAGATAAGGGAATTGAGGAAAATGAAACTAAGACACAACCCTTAGAAGAAGAGGAAACTACTGAGAATGTGTTTAAGTATGTACCTCCTGAACTATACTAACCTCCAGTTCATTTCCCTCAAAGATTGGCTAAGGCCAAGCTAGATAGGCAATTTGGAAAGTTCTTAGAGGTCCTAAAGAAATTGTACATTAATGTACCCTTCACCGAGGCGTTGCAACAAATGCCTACCTATGCTAAATTTCTTAAGGACATTTTGTCTAATAAGAGAAAGTTAGAGGAATATGACACAGTAACTTTAACTGAGGAGTGTAGTGCTTTAATTCAAAATAAATTACCTCCTAAGCTTAAAGATCCAGGTAGCTTCTCTATTCCTTGTTTGATTGGTAACACAAATTTTGATAAAGCTCTGTGTGATTTGGGGGCTAGCGTTAGTCTTATGCCTCTTTCTGTGTGTAAGAAGTTGGAGGTGGGTGAGCTAAAACCCATAACTATCTCACTTCCATTGGTGGATCGGTCTGTCAAGTACCTTGCAGGCATCTTGGAGGATGTTCCTATTAAGGTTGGTAAGCTTTACATTCCGGTGGATTTTGTTGTGCTTGACATGGAAGCTGATGCTAAAATGCCGATCATACTTGGGCGTCCATTCTTTGCCACTGGAAGGGTGATCATTGATGTCCATGAAGGGAAGTTGACTTTGCGATTGAATGATGAGGAAATAGTTTTTGATGCTTTTAATTCTAAAAATAATTCTAATTCCTTAAATTCATGTAATCGCATAGATGCTACTAATATTATGGATAGTGTTGTGTTTTCAGGCGTGCAAGAATCAATGACTGATGCTATGCTAGAAAAGACGTTGCCCAAGGGTACCATAAAATTTGAGAAACCCAAGCCCTGCAAGAAAGGACCTAAGAAGCAGAATGACAAGTGTGTTGAGAAGCGTAAATTTAAACTCGGGGATAAAGTTCTTGTCAATAACTCGCTTCTACGTTTCTGTCCTAGTAAGTTATGGTTGAAATGGTCAGGACCATATGAGATTATTTGACATTTATCCTATGGTGTGCTTGAGATGAAGAAAGAAGGCCATGAGCCTTTCATAATAAATGGTTAGAGAGTGAAACACTTTGAAGGAGTGGGGACTGAGCACTATTCTGTTGACATCACCTGAGCATAGAAACTAGACCAAAGTCGAGCTTATGACTTTAAACAAGTGCTTCTTGGGAGGTAACCCAAGCTTCTTTATTTTTTTTCTTTTTTATTTCTTCTTTTTCTTTTGATTTTGTGTGTTGGATTATTGGTTTGATCTTTGTCTCATGGATTTTGTTTAGGTTTGACCCTTTTTGAAGCTCAAATTAGAAGGAAAGTGAAGTCAGAAAGTTCCACACCCAGCCCATGGAAAATTCCATGGCCATGGATTGAACACCAGAAGATTTCTCACCACCGCAGTGAGTCCTTTTCTTTTATCCCTTCTCTTGTTATAGATTTTTACATTGGGGACAATGTAAGTTCTAAGCTTGGAGGGTATTTTCATTTTCATTTTCATTTTCATTTTAGGTCATTAGTTTCATGCATTTTCATGTCTCATTTTGCATTGTATCTTTATGTTGCATTTTCACACCATCATATCTCTCTTTGAGGATTTTGAGATGGTATTGATTTGGAACCCAATTTGTTGATTCTTGTGGTAGGCAACAGACATTATTTTAATTGATAATAGAGGTGATTTCTTGATAATTGATAATTAGCATATGTTATCTGAATTTGTGCTTTTCATTGATTTTTAAACCTCTAAATGTGAGTTTTGAGCCTATATGGGATTTATGCACTATATGATTTTTGCTCCCATTCTTTGTGTTGAGTGATAATTCCTCATTGATTTTGTGTTCTAGAACTTGATTTGAAACCATTTTGAGACAAAAATTTTGTTTGCATACTTGAATGTGATTAAGGCATCTTAGGTATTTTTCTGACCTTTTGAAATAATTGTCACACTTTTATCCACTAGTTGCCCATTTTGAGCCTATTACATAATTATTTTTCTTGATACCTATGATGATACATTACCGGTAATCATTTAGAATATTAAATGAAGCAAATTGGGTTTGAAAGTTGTGTTGGGAATCATATGTTTTTTACCCTTCTCTTTCTCAAATGAAAAAAAAGGAAAAAAAAAGTAAATAAAAGAAAACCAGAGATGAAAGCTTGAAAAAGAAGAGAAAGAGAAGAAGGAAAAGTAAGGAAGAAAATGCTTAGAAATGTGGAGTTATGCTTTTGATTGAAAAATGTCTTTGCTCTATTTATGTTCTAGTAGATTTCTTGTGCTTATTAAAAATTTTGTTAGCCCTTTGTGCATATTTTCCTTTCTTTACCCTACCTAATATCATTCCCATGGCCCCATTACAACCCTTGAAAGACCTTTTGATTCTTGCATGCATGCTGATTATTAGTGGAAATTTAGTTTCTTATCAAGCTTATGGAAGTACTTTTTCTTTGAGGAATCTTAAACGCATTGTCTTCACCCTTAAACACTTTGAGTGTGGTTAGTGGAGCGAACCTAATTCAGCGAGGAGCATGATTTCTGAGAACTTTAGCCTTTAATTGGACTTGATCTTGATTACCTATCTAATTCTTGGTTTACCTTTACCTATTGCTTGGTTGGATGTTTTCTCGGGTTCCTCATTTATTATTGTCTCTTGATCCCACTTCTTGGTTTGACATTAGTTATTGCTTAGGGACAAGCAAAATCTTAAGCTTGGGGGGATTTGATGTGTGTGAAACAACATCATATCTTAGTCTTGTTTTGCATGCATTTTTAGGCATTTTAGTTTCTCTTTTTATTTGTTTTTTCTTTAGTTCGGATAACTATGGTGTTTTTGGTGTTGTTGTGTAGGATTGATGCTAAATTAGCCTTGAAATGGATGGAAAGCTTGCATGATTGAAGTTGGAGCTTTACGGAAAGCAAATTAGGGCAAAAAGCTCACTCCAGAGAGATCCACAGCCTGCTTGTGGAATTCCCCACGGCCATGGATCGAGCAGCAGCTTGAAGAAGTAAAAGAGAAACTCCAGAGAGTTCCACGGTCTGGCCGTGGAATGTTCCATAGCCGTGGAATTCAAGCTGAGGCAGATTTATCCTGTGGCAGAGAGATCCATGGTCAGCCCGTGGAATAATCCACTGCCGTGGATCGCAGTACGAGTCAGATTTTAAGTTTTATTTTTATTTCTTTTTATGGGCTTGGACTAGTTGAAACCCTAGGCTTATTTATAGATGTTCTGAATGCAATTTTAGGGTTCCAATTTGGTTTGAAGGAGGCACACTTGGAGGCTCTTGATCTTCATCTTTCTCCTCTCTTCTTTCTTTAATTACGGGTTTGGATGTTCTTGAATTTGATTTCTTGTTTCTTCTTCTCCATGTCTGAGTAGTTTCTTTTGCTTCTAGGATTAGGCAATGCCCTTTGATACATTGATGATGATTAATTGACTTTGTTTACCCCTTTTATTAATCTTGAATGTTCTTTGATTCAATCCTAATTGCGCTTATTCATGTGAATTTGTTAGTCATATATTTGCATATCATAGATAGCTAGGGACGTATTGAGAGGTGAACCTAGGTGTTGAAACCATAAGAATTGAACTTAAGGTCTAAATCACGAGAATAGGTTTAGAGTAGGAATTGGTTTAATTGGGCACGGTTCTTGTCTCTTGAGAAAGAACATTAACTAATTTTGGGTAATTCATCTTCAATTGAATTTCAATTTTAATAAAAAAATTATCAATTAGGATTTGTCTTGTATCATTGTGATTACCCCAATCTTGGAAGCTTTCTTGAATCTGAAAAACCTTTCTTAATAACTTGTAATTTTTTTCTCAATTTTGCACTTTGAAATTTATTTATTTAATTGCTTGGTTATTAAGATCTCATCAATCAACAATTTTATCCCCTTTGTTTAATTTAATTAAATTAATTAATTAATTGGTATTCATAGACACAGTCCCTGTGGATTCGATCTTTTATTACTTGACGACGAAACTGTACACTTGTGAATTTCACACACCAATAAACACAAATTTTATATATTAGTTAACCCTCATATTTAGTCTCTTAAACCTCTTATATGTTTAATTGATTGGTTTTGGTCACATTTTATAAGTTGGAGTTCAAATTGAGCTTAATTGTATTTTTCAACATTAATTGAAATTTTACACTGTTTCTGTATTTTGAGCATAACTTGAGTTATAGACATCTAAAAATTATGAACTTTACCTTGTAGAAAAGCTTAGAGAGAGCTATACAACTTTTTCAAAGATTAGGCCATAATTTGGGATGTAGGTGTGATATGGACCTGACACTGGTGACATTTGAAAGATAAGACCTATATTTTCAATTCTTATGAAGACTACTTATCTAAACTGTGACGTTTTGATAGTGTTTTCATCCTTTTAAGTCGACTGACGGGATCAGAGACCTGTTAAAAATATTTTGGGCATAATTCTCTCATCCTAAGCCCAAATTATGCGAATTAGGTGTCAAATTAAAGCTAAGAGTAAGAGGATCAACCCTAAGCTAAGGCAAACTTGGATTTTTAATTTTAGAAATAGTTATTTAAGCAACAGCTATAACCACAAAACTCAATCCTAATTTTCTCCTAGCTGCTCTTACTTGCACTTCCTCTCTTTATCTTTTTTCTTCTCCTTTCTCTCTAGTTTTCATTCTTTTTTATTTTTCCCTTCCATCCATGGAGGGCTAGACCCTTTTAAATCAATCCTATGGATTAGCAATCTTGATGTTTTATTCTGAGATCTTGTTTTGATTGTTTTACATTTAATTGCTAGTCAAGTTTCTCTTTTACTTGTTAATCAAATTTATCTTTTACTTGCTAATTAAGTTTCTTTTTTACTTGTTAATCAAGTTCCTCTTTGATTTTGTTAAATCTAAATTAAATTTCTTAATTTGATTTGGATGTTGATGTGATAATTGCATAATTACCAAGTATTTAATTAGGATTATAGAGACTAAACAATGCATCAAAGGCTTCTTGGATGTTGTTTGCTAAGTTTGGTTGAATCCTGGGTTTTAGATTAATTTAGGATTAGATGAGTGCTTAATTCGTTTAACTTTAATTAATTAAATTCTAGATGTTTATCTAGTAGAGAATTCATAGATCATCTTAAGGCTTCTTGATGTGATCTAAGACCAAGAATTTGATTGGCAATCGAATGGATTCCTAATGATCAATGATGAATTAAATTTAAGATTAGTTAATTTTCTTGAATTGGTTGTTTACTTAATTATCTTTACAATTTTTAATTATTTTCTGTTAATTAATTTTGCAAACTTTTCCCCCTTGTTAACCTCTTAATTTAATTGCTTAATTAGAGTGATCCAAGGGCTCAACCCGATTGTGCCTTATACTATAAATATTTTGGTGAATCGATTTATAAATTGATTTAATTTGATAGTCTCGACAGCTATCACTTACCTTACTTGTCAGCATATTTATTTTAATCACATTGTTAACATTGTTTTTATTCTTAGTTGTTGATTTTACAATCTTTTTAAGAAAAAAATAAAACAATTGAACCTTGTTGAGAAGAATAAAACAGGATTTGCTAAGCTATGACAGCTTGTCAATCCCGTAATTTTTAGAATCATCTAAGTTGTGACAACTTAATAATTCATTTTTTTTCTAAACCTAAAAAAAAATTAAATGAATTTTCAAAACAAAAATCTTTTCAAAATTAAAAGCAACCATCTCGCAATCGTTTTTCTAAAGAATTACATGACTTTGAATTCCTTATTGTACTCGAGGATACTTAGGAGCAGAATCTTTATTATGTCAAATCAAAATTAAATTTTTATAATTTATCTGTTAATTTCTTTTCCATCTTTTAAAAAGCGGGTAAAATAAATATTTATAAGGGTTATCAAATTTTTTTTGCACGATTAACTAAGGTACCTATTTTAACACGGATGTATTAGGGGCGCTGTGGGATTAAGTTTTCACCATTCCCTATGCATAATTAACTCGCGAATTTAATCTGTTTTAAAAGACTAGTTTTTTCCTAAAGTAAAAAGGTTTTCCAAATTTTTCTTGACTTAAATAAAATTGGTGGCGACTTCATTTCATTTCTTAGCGATTTATTTTTAACCATTCCTACCTCAATCCCAGTTGCGACACTTTGGCTACTACATGAAGCAAGTCGAAAATGGTGGGTGAAGTCAGTTTACGCATTCATTACAAATAAAATCCCACTTATGTATTTTTAGGCATGCTCACTTTTTACATTTAAATTCATTTATGCTTACTTTGTGAAATACACTTTGCATTTTGACTTTTGCATGACCTATGAACATTTGCGCATGTAACACATTGATGGCAACAAACCATCACCCTCCTAAACTTTTAGGCCTAGTGAAAAACACTCTTCTTTACTTTATCTTTTTCAGTGATTTGCATGTATGCATTTAATGTCACCATAAATGGCATGTCTATTTGAATCCTACGTTTTGAACTATGCAAAGTGCAATAGGAGTGCTTATAAATTAAGAGTTGATACTACATTATGAAAACACTCACTTTTGAATAAAAATCCTATACAAGGATCTACGTTGCTCAATTCCCCTATCTTTCATTTTTTGGTTTTTATTTCCTGAGCCATTAGAAGTTGAGGAGGTACTTAGATACCACACTAACAAGTTTGTCACCCAAGAATCTCTGCATTGTGAGTACCTGAAACACTCTTGGGTTATTGTCTTAGTATCACTTTGTTTTAATTAAATTTTCTTAAAAGTCTATAATAATGATTTTGTCATGGTTTATATTCTGAGATTTTTACACATATAGTTATGAACTGTGAGCTAAAGTTTCTAGATTTTTATCCTATCTTAGTACATATAGTTATTATATACTTCTCTATAACTAACAAGATAAATCTTGGTATCTTGAACTAAATATTGGTTGTGATATATATTTTAAAAACTTACAATTGTCTATGTCTAATTTTATAATTTTGAATATTTACTTTTATGATGAATTACGTGAAATGAGATAATAATATTAAAGGAAAACTTCAAAAAAAAAATTCTTTTACTATGCGTGATGTGCACTTTGGTCATGTTACTTTAAAAATGTGCAAAATGGGCCCGTTACTTTGCGATTTGTGCAGAGTACTACAAAATGGTAACAAACATTAATTTTTGGATGGAAATGT
The DNA here is from genome assembly GCA_029884595.1 of Ormosia semicastrata. Taxonomy (NCBI): domain Eukaryota; kingdom Viridiplantae; phylum Streptophyta; class Magnoliopsida; order Fabales; family Fabaceae; genus Ormosia; species Ormosia semicastrata. Next base: position 6,529,174 of record JAQQTO010000063.1, on the reverse strand, counting down.
ACACGTGCAACGCATGTGCACGTCTCAAGCTTTGAGTGCCAAATGCAGTCTTCTTCTTCCAATTCTAAATCCTAAAACTTCATAACTGAACTGGTTGAGCAACATTGAGCAACATCATCGTCGTCACTGGAAAACACGTACAAATCTGATTGAAACCTTCATTGTGATTTGTAGCGCACAAGCAAGGAGATGAGCTCCTTCTTTTTCCTCGTGATGTTGCAATACAACCATGGAGGAAACATCTTGTGAGTTTCGATTGCAATCGCTGAAACAACCACCAATTTTACCGAATTTCACGCAAAAACAAACTGGCAACAAGAATAGAGGAAGCCCATGATGGTTTGAGGGAAAAAACTTACCATTTTCATGGCAATTTGCAGCGAATTGGGAGAGGCAGATCTGCCATTTTAATGGCGGATGACTAAGCTCAACAGTAGTGTGAAATCCATTCGAACCCCAACTTTTGAAACTAAATCAAATCCTGAAATTTCAAGCCGTAAATCCTAGGTTTTTCAAGTCCTAAATCCTGAAATAATTTGCAGAATTGAGGAAATGAGGGAATTGAGAAATTAGGGTAAGGTTTAGGGGTGAAATTAGAGGTAGAGGGAATTGGGAAATTCAAAAAGAAGAAGAATCATCCCTAAATTACCTTCATCAAATATTGTATAGTGTTTGAAAAAATGCACTTGAGACGTTGCACGTGTACATTTTCATCCAAAAACTAACGTCTGTTACCATTTTGTAGTATTCTGCACAAATCACAAATTAACAGGTCCATTTTGTACATTTTTAAAGTAACATGACCAAAGTGTAGATTACATATAATACAAATTTTTTTTTTTGAAGTTTTCCCTAATATTAATAATATATTTTGGAGTATCAAAGGTGTGAACACCCAATTTTGTCCGGGGCGTTTTGTAAAAAAATAAAAAGATAAAAAAATAAAAAAAGACTCATCTTTCAACCCATTAACCCATAACCCATGATCCAACTCATTAACCCACAACCCATATGTCAGCACTTATCCTAAACAAACTCCATCAATCATCTTAATTCCTAAACACTTATCCTAACTATCCTAAATCAACCATAACTCATCCTCAATAGACTGCATCACTTATCCTAAACAAACCCCATCACTTATCCTAAGCAAACTCCTAATCACATTTTAACTCAAACTCTTCAACCTAATCCCCTCCTATAAAACCACATAACCCATACACAAAAAGAAGAAGTTAACTTTAAGCCTTGAGACTTTACACATACACACTTCTGCCTAGCACTACTACAGTAGCCCTTAATTTTTCTTACGTAGCCTTCCTTGCAATAGCACTCCATCTTCTACTCAGAACCTGACTTATTGGCCAGCCTTGAAACACACTTTGCCTTCTCTGCAGTAATTTCTGTCAAGTACTATCTCCATCTTCAATCACATCTCAAACAGCCATCACTTTGCTGCCATCACCCCACTTTCATCTTCTACCCCATAACCGAGTCAACTCAGTGAGCAACCACCATCATGAGTCAACTCACCTCCTTCATCATAAACCCCTTTTCACAACAACCAAGCACATAGCCACAACCCCGCACCATCTTCTCCATTCCAACCGAGAAATACCAAGACTCGCCACAACCTCCGTCGTGCACAACCTCGTTCCGCCGCCGGCACCCACTCACGAACCACTGAAACGCAGGTCCTGCTCCGGTCAACCTCCGGCAACCCTGAACCTGCCATCTTGTCGCCTGACGACACCATTCCCAGAGCCAGCGACCTCCGTATTGCCACCCGTGACTAGATCGGAGCTCTTCGCGAACCCAACCGTGACTCTCTATGAAATCCCAAAATCGGCCACCTCGAATTCCCAGCCGTTCCGTCATCCAGATCGCACGGTCTAGCCACGCTGGCGCACCGCTGAGCATGTGATGCCTCATCGCGTTCCGCCCAAGAACTCACCAGCCCGCACTGCGTTGTGCCACTCACCGCTAGCCGTCGGTCACTCTGTTGGTCCCTGGTTGGTCTCTGTGAAATACCAGAGAAGAAAAGGCCAAATAACCCCCTTCCTTCTTTCCCTCTGTTTTGTAAGCTGCTTCCCTTTTTTTTTTAAATGGAATTGGGCTTAACTTAATGGGCCAAACTTTTTAAAAAAAATGAAAATAAAGTTAAAAGAATAGAAATAAAAGAAATAATTAAAAGATTTTCTTTAAAAAAAAGAGTAAAAATGGGTTATCTGAGTTGTGACAGCTCGTTAATCCTTATAATTTTTGTAATCATCTGAGTTGCGACAGCTTGATGATTTACATTATTGTTAGTATTATTATTATTACTATTATTATTATCATTATTATTATTATTATTTTATTAATAACTTGTCTTCAATTTTTTAAGTTAAATCGCTAGTTGATAATTTTAAATAAAAGTTTTGTAACAAATTTGATAATCAGTGGGTGACGTCTCTAGCGTGACGCGAGCTTCACCTATTTAATCCTTAATTTGAAAACTAAGTCGCGACGGCTTGTTAATTCAAATTTTTAAAGTTTTTTTAAATAAAATCAACTAACCCACAAGTATTTTCTAGAGAACTACGTGACTTTGATTTCCTCATTGCACCTGAGGATACGTAGGAGCAGGATTTCTATTCTGTCAAGCCCAAAAATAAATTTTCATAATTTATTTTTTTTTTTTTACAGAAAGGGGTAAAACAAATATTTTCAAAGATTATTAAGAGTTTACATAATTAACTTAAGGTACCGTCCTAGGATGGGTGTGTTAGGGGTGCTGTGGGATTAAGTTTCCACCCTTCCCTATGCATAACCGACTCCCAAATTCAATCTGGTTTCAAAGACTATTTTTCTTGGGTTTTTTAATTTTTTCTAATAAAAATAAAATTGTTGGCAACTCCTAATTAAATATATTTTAGTTTAAGTTGCTATTTTGCCATGATTATCATGGTCGCGACAGATGGCGACTCCACTGGGGAGACATGAGAGTTAAGCCTATACAAGTTGGTTATGCAAAATTTTTTGTGATCTTTATGTTTTTGTTTTACCCTTTTTTTATTTTCTTTTTATTATTTGATGATTTTATTATTATTATTTTTAGTGTTAATTGTTTTACTATCTACACCTTAGGGTAGAAAACTTTTGGAGTTTGTTTTTTTATTTTTTTTTTTACTTTGTTTTGCAGGATATGGGTAGTCTTTAGGATTGTGAAGGTTTGTACGCTCCCTACACCCACTGCACCTACACGTGTAACACACACATTCGAGTGGGGCCCTATACCTGGGTCTGAGTGAAGCCTAAGTTAAGTAGAGGTTGCGTAGTGGTAGACATTTTGGATGTACATCTTGTTTAGTTATTGCGAAAACCTCACCTAGAGTGTGCATTTTTCATGAATGTCCTACACCTAGTGGTTTACCCACTATTTTGTGGTCAACATTCTGAAATAGGACTTGGCTCTAGAGACCTCTAAAATAGAAGAGTCACCCCATGGAAGTTCTCACGAACCAGAAAGACTCTTAGATCCTTAAGATAGAATTCCCAAGTTTAAGGCAACCCCATTAGGACACAAAGGGAGCACACCTTTCATTACCTTTAGATTTATTCATATCTTATGAGTTGTTTAGTCCTTTAATGTGACAAACTATACTTGTGTCCCTCTAAATTTTTTTTTCAAAAAGAGTAGGTGAGTCATTATTAAAGGACCAACACTCGCTCACTCATTATTGCATCACAAGTCATCATTTTTCGCATCATGTTTTCTCCAAAAAAAACCATGCATTGATAATTCTTATGTGTTAAATCCAGATTTGTTGGAGGACTGTTGAAACTAAGTGCCTAAGGATTAACAGTGAGTATCTTTGATTGATAATGGAACATGTCATGGGATCAGATCACAATGAGGCCATTTTAAGAAAGACCTTGTGACTTAAGGCTAATGAAGTTGATACAAAAAGCTTATTGAGTTTGGGCCGAATGTTGAAGAAGACACAACGCCTGACCTTCACTGCAAGATATGGGAAGATCCTGAATCTGTTAGAGGTGGATGTACAAGTAGAAGCTATTACCACACTAGCCCAATTCTATGACCCACCATTACGTTGTTTCACGTTTCAAGATTTTTAGTTGGCCCCCACCTTAGAAGAGTTTGAGCAGATCTTGGGCTTACCGTTGGAAAAGGAAAAACTATACCTCTATATAGGCCACCATGCATCCATGCCAACCATAGCAAACGTCTTGAAGGTTCATGTAAAGGAACTGCAAAAAGCAAAGCAAAATAGGAAAGGAGCAGAGGGATTCCCAAGGAAATACTTAGAAGAACACATGCGCCACCTAGCCAAGGTTGAAGACTGGAATACCTTTATGGATGTGTTAGCCCTCACTATTTATGGCAGTATCCTATTCCCGAGTAATGAAGACTTAATAGATTTTGCAGCAATAGATGTGTTTCTCACTCAAAGGAATAATATCGTTACTCCTGTCCCTGCCCTTCTTGCTGATGTTTATCATACTCTGAATTTTTGCCATGAAAAGAAGGGTAAGCGGATCTTATGTTATTTACCAATGTTATTCGTATGGCTCACAAGTCACATGTTCAAGAAGGGCTACAAGGATCCATGTCCCATTACAAGTCTCAAGATGCTCCAGTTGAAAACCAGGAACGACTGCGAATGGGTCGAAGAATTGGCCCAACTTGAGGAAAAGAAAATTGTATGGTACCCACGGTGTAAAGAAGGGCAAACAGTGGTCTATCAGTGTGAAGGCTTTCCTAATGTTCCTGTCATGGGTACTCGGGGATGCATTAACTACAACCCCACCCTGGCATTGCGACAACTAGGTTATCCCATGATGGGGCCACCGTTAGAATTGGAAACCACTCCTTTCATCTGTGATATGCAAATGGAGTGTACTGAGACACTTAGGAGAGTGCGAAATGCTTGGAAGAATGTTCTCAGAAAAGGTAAAGAGCTAGGAGTCAGAAGCTGCGGGGTTAAAGAAAGTTACAGGCAGTGGGTTAAGAATAGGGCTCAGGAAGTCAAGTTACCCTTCAGAATCCCAGTAACCTCTATAGTCAGTACATCTTTGCCTCTGATTTCGATAGAGGATGAAGAAATAAAAAAAAGGTTAGTAGAAGCCAACAAAGAAAAAAAGAAATTAGAAATAGAGTTGGAAAAGTTTCGCCAGACATGTGCAGTTTTAAAGCATGAAAATGCTGAGAAAAATGATGCTCTTGAAAAAGCAAACAAAAGGCAGAGGGCAGAGCAAGATAGTATGTCAAAAATCAAAAGATGTTTGGAAGTTGCAAATAAGGAACTAGGGCTCCGAGGGCAGGAAAGAGATAAGGCTCTGGCAGAAAATCAACAACTCAAGGGGTTGCTCGTAATTGCCAAAGCAACACAAAATAATGCTCTTCAGCAAGCAGATAGTATGAGGTAACAAGTGAAGCAACATATGAAGACATGATCGCTCTTTGCGCACTTGTCAAGGAGAGCGAGTGGTATGAAGCATGCATTGCGACAAGGATAGAAGGATTTGCGGCAAAAATGAAAATGATCATGCAAGACAACAAGACAAGGACATTAATGGATGGAAAGAAGAAGTCCATTTTTGGAGAGACTAATTCTCGAAATCGTTAGCTAGGGATGGCAAAATTATCCGTCAATCCAAGGAGATTACCGCGATGGGGCGGGGGGATGGGTACCGTTTAATAAATGGGGCGGGGCGATTATAGTGCGACAAGGAAAACCCGACATAGGATTTATGTATTATATATTATTTTTTCTTTTTCTTTTTTAAATGAGATGATACATATCTTTTTATTATTTTGATCGATTTTTTTATTGAAACAACAAGACAAGGACATTAATGGATGGAAAGAAGAAGTCCATTTTTTTTTTTATGAGAGACCAATTCTCGAGTACACCCATGCGAGACGGGGACGGGGTAGGGGGGAAGCACTATCTAGCCAATTGCCACCCTATGCCTAGCCAACACGGCAATCGCAGACATTCCATATTACTTAAAGGTGGCAGATAAGATGGTCGATCCTCTTAAGACTCCGGCAGAGATCAATGACTTTATTGAATATTGCAAGAATCTTATTGGATAAATAAAGCAGATGATCAGGGTGCAGTCGTTTGAGAAGGAGGAATTAGACTAGATAATGATGTATTTCAAGTAGAGTGGAAATGATGTACTCCTCTTAAATGATGTTGATGATTCTTTTTCAATTGAATAAAGTATGCCTTTTTTTTCTTCTGATCTTATGCTTTATTGAAGATCCAATACTTTTGAATGAGACGTTCTAAGTAATGGTCATGACAAACAAACTTTTGAACGAGACGTTCTAAGAAATGGTCATGAAAAAATAAAGATCAAAGATACTCACTCAAATCCGCTCGGCACAAATTAACAATGCTCCTCTAACAAATCAATAATAATCATGGTTATTTTTAATAAGTTGTACTTTGATTGTTCACAGGAAATTTAAAACCATTGCGCGACCAAGGAAGGAAGACACCAATCAAACCCGTGTTCACAACACAAGGGCTCGAACAAGGTTGCTTGCAGCGATGGCAGCTAAAAACGAAGGTAGGAACCTAAGTTTGGAAATGGATGAAATGAAAGGAAGGATGAATGAGGTGACAGAGTCTCAAAGAAGAATGGAGAAAATGATGTTAGCTATGAGGGAGACCTTCACATTGATGGGGGCAGCTGGAAGTACAGTAGTAACTAGGGCACATTCGTACCCACTGAATATCACTTCCATAAGGACAAACCCAGGGGTCACTAAGAGATACCTTCTGTGGGAGGAACCTCAAACACTGCATCAGTAGTGATTCCTATTGGAGAAGGATATCATTCATTAGAAGATACTAGAAATGAGGCCTATGGTAACACTGAGTTCACGTGTGAACCTCCACGTATGTCCATTCCGATGCCAACTGGATTTCTTGCCGGTACTAGGTACGCAACTGTTCAGAATGTTAAGATGAAAGAAGAGTAGATGAAAAAAATGGAGGAGCAAATCAAGGCGATTAAGGGTCTTAGCACCTACGGTCCCCTTGGAATAGAAGAATTATGCCCTACTTCTAATATAATCATCCCCAAGGATTTTAAAATCCCAGAATTTGTCAAGTATGATGGGAGCACTAACCCCTTTTTTCATCTAAAAACTTACATTACCAAAATGTCCATTTGGTCAAAGGACTGGAAGTTCCTTGTCAGCTTCTTTCATGAAAGTTTGACTGGGCCTGCTTTGGAGTGGTGTATCCAACAAGACCTCTCGAAAATCTCCTCTTGGGATGACTGGGCGAATTTGTTTATTAGTATCGATTTAATTTGGATATAACCCCAACCCGGGAGCAGTTGGGAACACTACAGAAGAAAAATGAGGAGACATTCAAGCAATATGCCCAGAGGTGGGGAGCTCTTGCAGCTCAAGTGCAACCGCCGTTAACTCTGACAAAAATGTGTTCATACTTCTTGGGAACTTTAGGAGCTCCTTATATTGGGACAATGGCGGGCGCCGTTTATAATACTTTGCTGATTTAATTATTGCTGGAGAAAGAATTGAAATTTTGGTAAAGGATGGAAAATTGCTAGCTGGCAATAATGAAAGCAGTTTTAAGAAGGGGTTTCCCCCTAAGAAAAAGGAGCCGAAAGTGAGTTACATGCAAAATCTGCAGCCTTTACGACCCCAATATTCGCCATCCTACCTTACATACCGAGCATCCCCATATAACCCAAACACTTACCCTCCTTATCAGACACCTGCACCGTCCCATCTACCTGGTCTAACCGCTCCTCCCGTAAATACACCTCAGACCCAGCCATTCCAAATCAACAATATCTCGGTACCTCAACCATATGCACCAACTCGCCCAATCTATACTCAGTACCCACCTCGGCCTCCGCAAAATTTCCAAAACTACCTACAATTTCGACCAAACTTCCAAAATCAAGGTCGTTTCTGTACCCAAAACCTACCCCTTTTCCCAAAACTGTCCATCTCAAACGCAGATTTATTCCAAAGGCTGTTTGATGCTCACCTCATCTAAGGGAACCCTATACGTCCCCTACAACCACCATTTCCAGCATGGTACAACCCAAATTTAACTTGCAAGTACTATATGGATATCCCAGGACACTCAATCGAAGACTGTGAGTCTTTTAAGATTGCGGTAAAGAAACTCATTGCTTGTGGAAAATTAGATATTCAAGAAGAGGCTGGACCAGTATTGTCAGTAATCCAATTCCTAATCATGGTGAAAGGGATGTGATAAATGCTTGAGAGATGGAAGGACCTCCAATAAGGAATGCCATGAACCTGCGTACGCCAATGACTCAAATATTTGAGGGGTTAAAGAAAGCAGGTTATGTTATCACCGTACCAGCTTCATCGGTGAAAGAAGAGGAGAAGTATGATGAAGAGTCCAGGTGTGCTTACCATTGTAGGGAAACAGGACACGATATTGAGAACTGTTGGGACTTTAAGGTTCGAGTCCAGGGATTACTCACTTTGGGAATAATACAAGCCAGACAAGGAGTAGCTTCCTCTGAATAGGTCAGTGTAGTAGAACGCTTTGTGTTGAAGGCGTCACCTCTCAACCAAGCCCCTGCGTCAGGGAAAGTAATTGTGACAGTCAAGAAGCCAATGCCATTTGCCTATGATGATACTCATTCAGTACCATGGAATTATGAAGCAAAGGTGGAAACAAAGGGAGTCGAGGAAGAGATTTTAAAGCCCTGAGTTGCTGAAATATTACAGGATGAAGGGTATGTGACTAATATAGTTACAAGGAGTGGACGATGCTATGGCCCAATAGAAGTAGAGAAGAAAAAGAATGTTAAAGAATGTGGTAAGGAGGAAAGTGCAAGAGAAGAGGAAAGAGGGAAGAGGAAGAAGAATTTTTGAAGATCATGAAATAAAGTGAATACGATGTGATGGAACAGTTGAAGAAGACTCCAGCAAGGACATCCCTTCTGTTACTCGTTTTGATATCTGAGTTACATCGAAAAGCATTGCTAAGAGTACTAAATGAGGCTTATGTCAAACCCGATATTACCCCTGAGAATGTTGTCAGTATGGTGGACCCGGTAAAGCACATCAATGTGATCACATTTATGGATGAAGAGATCACCTCTCGGTCTGAGAAAAACCCACGGGCCCTACACATAACCCTCAAATGTAGAGGATATATAGTTGCAAAAGTTTTGACTGATGGAGGGTCTGCACTAAATATCCTACCAAAATCGACTCTAACCTCATTGTCAATAAGTGAGGATGAACTATCACCTCGAGAAATGGTGGTGCGAGCCTTTGATGGAAATAGGAGAGGCATTCTAGGAGAGGTGATGTTGCCTTTAGAGATCGGTCCAAGTAATTTTTAGGTATTGTTCTAAGTTATGAACATTGAGCCTGGTTACACTATGCTCTTGGGGAGACCATGAATCCATGTTACTGGTCTTGTTCCTTCTACCTTACACTAGAGTGTTAAATACATCAAAAATGTGTCGGTCATTACTATACACGGGGAAAAAGAAATCATGTTGTCAAAACCAGTTTCGGTGCCGTATGTAGAAAGTGCAGAGGAGGATGAGGAGAATTTGTGGCATAGCTTTGAGGTAGTTGAAACTGAACTCGGTGGGGATAAACCCTCAATGCAAACTGTGAATCAAGTGGTGGCCCGAATTATGACTAAAAATGGGTACCAGAAAGGAAAAGGCCTAGGCTCAAAATTGCAAGGAACTCGGACACCGATTTCATTTCTAGAAAAATTAGACAAGTTCGGATTGGGGTACGAAGCAGCTCTGGAAGAGAGAATAGAGAATATGACTTTGGGAAAAAGGAGCGATAAGGGCGAAATGAAGCATATTCCTCACCTGAGGGAAACATTCCCAGTACCAACCAAGGTAATCATACCTGAAGAAGTCATTCGTCCCCAATACCATCTTTCTATCAATGCATTGCATGAAGAAGGCCCTGAAGAGTACAAAGTAATTCGGCCTTTCACTGAAGAGGAGCCATTGAAGAACTGACAATCTAAATTAATGATTGATGTTATTGCTTCCAAGTAATTGTCTAGTAATGCTGTAATAAGCAAATATTTATGTCTAGCTATGTTTTTATCTTATATTTATGTTATTTGAGACAATTAACTAAATAAAGTTACATGTTTATTCAGCATTCCTCTGTGTCACTCTCTTTGCTTATCTTCTTTTTTTAAATTTATTAGTTTTCTTTTCCCATGTTTCTCTTTAAAAAAAAAAACTTATTGCTCTTGCCTTATCATTTCTACTCTATTTTATCTTTCCAACTCCTCACAAATTACTTTCCAGGGATTTGAGTCTTGTAGAAAGTTGTCTCATGAAAGGGACTTTGAAAACTTTTCAATTGATTCCCTTGCAACATTTGATGAAAAAGATCCTGGATCTGGTGAGGAGGAAGAGATTGTTGAAGAATTTGAAAAAATGTTGGAATACCCAGAGAGGAAGTTTGATGTGGGCAATGAGGTAATAGAAGTAATTAACATGGGAACGGAAGAAGACAAGAAGGAGTTAAAAATAGTAGATAATCCTAAGCGTATAGAAATAGTGGCACTATTGAGGGAGTTCCTTGCTGTGTTCGCATGGTCCTACAGAGATATGCCTGGATTAGACCCTGAAATAACGTCACATAAAATTCCGTTATATCCAGATGCAGAAGCGAAAAGGCAAAAGTTGAGAAGAATGCATCCTGATATGTCACTAAAGATCAAAGAAGAAGTGACTAAACAATTAGAAGCTAGATTTATAGAGGTGTCAAGACACTCGCAATGGGTAGCAAATATTGTGCCAGTACCAAAGAAGGATGGGAAGGTCAGGATGTGTGTGGATTATAGAGATCTAAATAAGGCCAGTCCAAAAGATGATTTTTTGCTCCCCCATATTGATGTTCTTGTTGACAATACAACAGGAAATCACAGGTTCTTATTTATGGACGGGTATTCTGGGTATAATCAGATCCCTATGGATGTTAATGACAAAGAAAAGATGACTTTTATTACACATTGGGGAACTTTTTGTTACACAGTGATGTCCTTTGGATTGAAGAATTCTCGGGCTACCTATCAACATGCTATGGTTGCATTATTTCATGATATGATGCATAAAGAAATTGAGGTTTATGTAGATGATATGGTAGCCAAATCCAAAGAAAAGGAAAGTCGTGTAACAGTCTTACGGAGATTATTTGAAAGACTCAGGAAGTATAAGTTAAGACTCAATCCTAATAAATGCGTCTTCAGAGCATCTACTGAAAAATTACTCAGATTCATCGTTAGCAGAGAAGGGATAAAAGTGGATCCGGATAAGGCAAAGGCAATACAAGAGATGCCTCCTCCTAAGACAGAGCGTGAAGTAAGAAGTTTTCTCGGGAGACTTAATTACATCGCTAGATTCATTGCTAACTTAACCAGCACCTATGAGCCTATATTCAAGTTGTTGAAGAAGCATCAGCCGGATGAATGGGATGAAGAATGTCAAGAACCTTTTGATAAGATAAAGGCTTATTTGATGAATCATCTTGTGTTGGTACCCCCTACTCCGGGTCGTCTTCTGATATTATACCTAACCGTACTGTCAACCTCAATAGGGGCAATTGACGAGCGCCGAACTTATTTAAAATTATAACCGAAGTTATTACCTAAGCTTGTAGCACAGTGACAACACCGGATCATCTCCACGAGGATTGTAGATGCAATTTAATCAAATCAAGTGAAAGTTTTGCAAGGGGGGTTTGACAGTTTAAGATCACACTTAACAAAATTAAAGGAAGGAATAACAATTAAAGAGCAGTCAATTTAGAAACCTATCCAAGATTGGGTGGATTCAATCATAGACCCTTCATAGAACACTTGAAGCGCAATTGAATTGTTAATTTGGATCTAACCGAGATCTCTGCATCAAATCCAGAATTCATACTAGACGATCGTCTAGAATTCAATTAACAAGTGATAAACACAAATCCGCAATCACACCATTCATGAAGATCTATATTAATTTCAAGTACCAAATTCAATTAACTTAGGCACAAATCAGTAACCTAACCTTTTCAATTCTGTGATTAATTTAGATCAATCAGTTCTAAGTTTCATCACAAATCTCAATCTTCATTTATGTGATTAGTTTAGATCAATCAGTTCTAAGTTTCATCACAAATCTCAATCTTAAACTAAGATCAAATCAGATCAACATAAATAGAATCACCATTCATGCATTCAAGATCAAGAAGAAGAAAAAAAAGAAAGAAAAAGAAATTCAATTACAAATCAAATACAATACATAACCAAGGTCTCAAGAATCCAAACCACAATCTCTTCAAGAGTTCTAAATTGACCGAAAGTAGCTTAGCCCTCCATTACCATGAAGGGGAGCATCAAAATATACAAAAGCTATGAGAAACTATGAAGAAACAAGAAGAAACTATGAGAGAAATGAAGGAGAATACAACTTGTCATTCATGATAACCAATGGTGCCTTTTATAGAAGTCTAGGGTAACAAAAGGACAAAGGGGAGTGGGTGGATGAGTGGGTTGGTGGAGTGGAGTGGTTGAGTGGATGAGTGAGTGGGTGGTTGAGGACGAAAATTTCTTGTCTGACTTGGAAGCCAAAAACGACCAACTATACTTCAGATCCATGAAAAGTACTCTTCGTGAAAGTTGTAGATCTTTGTCTTGGCTATAACATGCATATCTGGATCATCCAATTTGGCTTCCTACAGCCTAAGATATGACCCAAATACCGCAGGTTGCTCAAACCCAACTTCAGCACCTCTGTTCCGACTTGCAAGCTCAAACTGACCCATTAGACTTCATTTTTTCAAAAAGTGTTCTTCATGAAAGTTGTTTATTTGGATCTTAACTAACAATTATCCAAATTTCAGCCCATCTCCATTATTACAGCTTGAGATACGATTTTATGAGTGCACACCGTTCGGATTCTAGTGACAGAACCTGTATTCTGACTTCCATGTAAACTTAGGTCCCTTAGACATCTGTTTAGGACTTCGAGCTCTTCATCAAAGTTGTAGAGCTTCCTCTTAGCTTTCGTAAAAGGTAAAATTCATGCTTATCAGATATCAGGAACTCAAGTTATGGTCAAAATACAGAAACATTGTCAAATCTCAATAATGCTGAAAATATTCAATTAGGACCAATTTGAGCTCAAACTCACATAATCATACCAAACTCAATCAATTAAGAATATGGAGAGTGTAAATGACTAAACATAAGGGTTTCTTAATGAATAAAATATGTGATTATCAAATTCCCCTACATTTAGCTTTTTACACTCCTGGGCAAAACTCAAGACCAAAACAAGGACATAAGAGATTAACAAAAATTTAAATTCCAACGACATTCAAGAGCCCAAAATTTTACAATCAAGAAGAACAACCAAAGGTTCAAGGGATCAAAACATTCATGAGTTAACAATTCTCCACATCTCAAACCAACAAGCAAGGTATCTTCAACATGAATCGAGAATGATAGATCTTAACAAGATTCCCTCTCAATCTCTCAAGTGTTTAAAAGGTAGGTATTTCACTCAATTCAACCCATGAAAATTGCACTACCATAAGCTTGCTTATCTTCTACTTCTCCACTACTCAAAACACATGCACACACAAATCATGAGGACTTTATTCAAGGTTGTAGTGAGGTCAAGGTAACAGAAGAGGATAAAATGGATATGAGAAGATAAATACCAAAGGGAATAAAAGCAAATGAGAGCGAGTTCAAATAACAAGCATAAAAGTTCATCCCAACTCTAATGTATATCCTTTTACATATTCATTTCCCAATCCTTTTCTATATTTATATATATATATATATATATATGAACATAACTATATACATATATTTTTCCTCTCTTTTTTTTAGGCACTCTTTCCTTTTTCAACAACCATTTTGTACACACACCCCCACACTTATTCAAAAACTCATCCATTAACCAAGCTAATGTTCTGTTATTCCCTAAGGTAAAGTAAGAACACGATTTTTCATTTAAGGCACATAATGAGCTAGAAACAAGGAATGATCAAATAAGCTCAAAGGGGTTAAGTAAAGGAAAATATACAAGGTTGGCAGGAATCAGAGAATTTTCAAGAAGTCAAAAGAGTACTTGATATCATATTGAAAACAAGGTTGGCTATTCGGTTAAACTAGCTAATTAAGAAAGAGGGCCTCAATCATGTTCATGCATGCAAGTGAAATGTAGTCTCAAAAAGAATCAAAGCAAGTTCTAAAGTGGTCATTAACATGAGTGAAAATCACACAAGAAAGAAGAGAATGACATAAATGTTGAATCCATCCATTAGGCTCAAAATCTCACAAGGTATGCATCCATCAAACTCAATTCATCAATTCAATCATCCATCACCAAGAATATCAGTTCAAGAAGGGAGAAAAGTTATTCAATCATGCAATGAACCTTTTTCTTTTTTTTTAATTTTTTTAAACAAAAAAAAATGCTAAAATCTCTCCTCCACACTTAATATAACATTGCCCTCAATGTGAAAGAGAGATATAGAAAAGAGCAACACAACCTGATAAGAAGTGAATCAACGCCAAGCAGAAAAGAAGCACACTTGTCGGTCTTTGCATCGACCACGAAAAGAAATCAAATAATAAAACTTTAGTACTTCCACAATTTAATACTAATTAATTACTAACTAAAAAAAAAAAAACTCCTTACTCTGCCACCAATTAAGATGCGTCTCAAGAGTAAAATTACTCCTTACTCTGCCATCACTAATTGGTTTAATAAGTCCATGATAATTATATCATGCTTTCTAAACAAAACAACAACAATTTTTTTTTTTGGGTCAACTATCCTTCCCCCCAACTAGATCACAACATTATCCTCAATGTTAAAATATAGATGAGTAAAGGATAGAAGATATTACCTATTGGAGAAAGCTGACACAAATTTAAACAGAAACAAAGTACAATAAAATCAAACCCATTAAAGAGAAAGTTTCAGATCTAGCTTTCTTTTCTTGTTACTTCATTCGTGCTTCCTGTTGACCAATCTATCTGAGCTAATACCTTATCAGGTACATACTCAAAAGCTTCTAATTTATCAATGAGCTCATCAATAGTGGAGGCAGAGATAAGAAGTTGTCTTGCCGAAGGAGTGATAAATTTTTGTTCCACAGCTTTGTCAAGAAAAGATAACAAAAGATCAAAGAAATTATTAACATTCAACAAACCAATGGATTTATGGTGGATGTTCAGTTCGGCCCAAGAGACAATTTGAAAATTTTCTTCCAAAGTACCAAAATCACCTAAATTTCTTCTCCAACTGTCTTTCCAGTGATGTTATTTTCAGCTAAAGGTTTAGGAATAACACCTAAAACTGTTCGCCTCCTATAAAAGCAAAGTGATACAGACCCTCATTAACCCACGACAACCTCCCCATATACAAGATGAATATTCCTCGCAGCAAGTGATCGACCAAGAGTGCTAGCTGTGTTTACAAACTCTAATCCCTTCCCATAACTCGACCCACAAAAAACACAGACATTTTTGAGGTTACGAATAGAAGGCCCCATTCTATACTCTTCCTCTCTTTGAGTGTTTCTGAGTTGAAGGAAAATGGAGAAAATGGAGTGTTTAAATAAGAAAAAGAATGGAAAGGGGAATAATTGCACCTATAAGGGTAGGTTGGTTGTTGTCGAAAAAGGTTGAAATTAAGAAAAACATAATCTTTTCTTTCTTTCTTTTTTTTTTTTTTTTTTCTTTTTTTTTTTTTTTTGTTTTTTGTTTTTTGTTTTTTTTTTTGTTTTTGTTTTTGTTTTTGTTTTTTGTTTGAAAGATGACATGAAGAAGAAGAAGAGGATGATATGTACAGATTGTTTGTGGATATGGCTCACATTTGCCTCTCGGTTTAACGTCCGAACGCTTAAACGTCTTCTATGAGTCGAGGATAAGCTTCCCATCTAATTTTCTTATAAATTGGCAAACAGGGTCTTTTAGAGTCAAATTCCTAAGACTGTAGCGTTTTTCTTCATCCTTGAAGAGATTCCACAATTTAAGAATTTCACGATGCACCAATCCACAAGAATGCGTCTCAAGAGTCAATAAGATATCATCTAATGACTCCTTACTCAGTCCATTCTTAATGAAGAAAATTTTATCTTCTCTATTTGCGGAAACCATCCCCAAAGTACGACATCGCTTGTTACAGTTCCATCGTCTACATTTGTGACAGACTTGTAACCTTTTTGCTCTTCTCTTTTTAGAATATGAACTTCTTCCAAGACCGGGCATATATGAGTCAAATGAAATTGAGGACTCACCTACTAATCGGACCTTTGCTTCAATTATCCAGCGTATATCTTCTGGTATACCTTTGTGCATTAACAGTCTCAATCTTTCACATCAAACTTTGTAGATTTTTCTCAGAGCATTTTGAGGAAGAGAAGGAAAATGTTTGCTCAGGTTTGAAAGAATGACATCCATTTTGAAGGAGAAGAAGGGTTCAGTTATTTTGGGAAACTGAAAAATAAATCGACTTGAGAGTCACGGAGTACCGTATCCGCCACTTAACCGGCAACACAAAGAACTTAAGAACTTGGTTTTCCAGGAATGGTTGAGTCTTTGTCCATTAACTTTAAGCGCATTACCATTCCTAGGATCCTCAATATCTACGGCCCCAGAGGATACATGTGTTTGACAACAAAAGAAGCGCGCCACCTAGATCTCAATTTTTCAAGGAGTAGGTGCAGATGATAATCTCAAAGCAGAACTTTTTTTGACCAATTTCCGCAGCTTTTGCAAAAGGTGTAACAGACCTTGAATAAAGTAGGCCAATAAAATCCATACTGCAAGATTTTCGCAGTTGTTGTCGCTGAAGAAAAAAATGACCTCCACATGCTTCCGAGTGACAAAATTTAATGGTACTACCTACCTTATTGTTGGGCACATAGCTATTTTTTTTCTTTTCCTTTTTTTATTTATTCATAATGCGGATGGAGAAGGTTCATCACCTCCACTTCTGCATTCTCTAGAAGTTCATGATACTGTTTGAGGCGGTGTCCATTTACAATGAAAGCTTTGGCAGTGGCCTCACTTTTAATCTGAACAGCACCAGAAGGAAAAACCTTAGCAACAATAAATGGTCCATCCCATCTAGACCTTAATTTGCCAAGCATGAGTTGGAGGCGGGAGTTATAGAGGAGAACTTTTTGACCAATCTCAAATGTTTTCCTCAGAATCAACTTATCATGGAAGGCTTTGGTCTTCTCCTTATAAAGTTTGGAACTTTCATAAGCCTCCAAGCGGATCTCCTCCAATTGCTGCAGCTGCAACTTCCTCTCCATACCTGCTTGATCTGGGTCCAAGTTGCACCTTTTCACCGCCCAGAATGCATGATGCTCAATTTCCACTGACAGGTGGCAGGATTTTCCAAAAACAATCCGATACAGAGACATCCCGATTGGTGTCTTATAAGCAGTCCGGTAAGCCTATAAAGCATCCTCAAGCCTCTCTTGCTCCAAATTCTTTCTGTTAGGTTGAACTGCCTTCGGAGTATCTGCTTGATCTCCCTGTTGGAAATCTCGGCTTGCCCATTAGTTTGGGGATGGTAAGGTGTAGAAACTCTGTGCAAGACCCCATACTTTTTCATCAAAGCTTCCATGCTTCGATTACAAAAATGTGAACCCTGATCATTGATGATGGCCTTCTAACTCCAAACTGCAGAAAATCGTGATCTAACAAAATCCACAACAACTTTGGAATCATCGGTCCGAGTAGCTTTCGCCTCCACCCACTTAGATACATAATCAACAAATAGCAAAATGTAAACAAAACCAAAATAAATAGAAAGGGTCCCATAAAATCAATACCCCATACATCAAAAATCTCACGAACAATAAGGATTTATGGGGCATCTCATTCCTTCGAGAAGTGTTTCTGTTCTTTGGCATTGATCACAAGATTTACAAAACACATATGCATCATGAAATAGAGTGGGCCAATATAATCCAGATTCCAAAACTTTCCTAGCAATCCTTTGGGGACCAAAATGACCGTCACATGCAAGTGTATGACAAAAGTTAAGAATATAATGGAATTCATTATCGAGCACGCATCTCCTAATGACTTGGTCACTACAAAATTTCCACGAGATAAGGGTCGTCCCACACATAATATTTTGACTCACTCTTCAATTTATCAATCTGAGCCCTAATAAAATGTGCAGGGAAAACACCAGAACTAAGAAATTTATCAAATCAACAAACCAAGGAGTGTTACCTTGCAGCTTGAAAAGTTGCTCATCGAGAAGACATCATGGATAGGAAAAGTATCTGCCTCCTTTTCAATTCGGCTTAGGTGATCAGCCACTAAATTCTCCGCTCCACTTTTATCACGGATTTCAATATCGAACTCTTGGAAGAGCAAAATCCACCTAATCAACCTAGGCTTTGCATCAAGCTTCTTCAGGAGAAACTTCAGAGCTATATGATCTGAAAACACAACCACTCTAGAACCAAGCAAATATGATCAAAATTTGTCTAAAGCAAAAACAATTGCTAAAAGTTCTTTTTCAGTGGTGGTGTAGTTGACTTGTGCAGGATCTAAAGTTCTTGAAGCATAGGAGATGACATGAGATATTTTGCCGACCCTTTGTGCAAGAACAGCTCCCAAAGCATAATTAGAGGCATCACACATGAGCTCAAATGGGAGTGTCCAATCTAGTGTAGTGGCTGGATGATAGGTGTACTGGTCAATGCTTGCTTCAAGTGATTGAAGGCATCCTTGCATTTCTGGTCAAAATGGAACTCCACTTCTTTTTGTAGCAAGTTGGATAGTGGAAGAGTAATTTTGCTAAAATCTTTTATGAATCGCCTATAGAAACCTACATGACCAAGGAAAGAACGAACCTCCCGCACGCATGTGGAGTAAGATAGGCATGAAATAACATCTATTTTTGCAGGATCTACCTCAATACCCTTGCTAGATATTATATGCCCTAAAACTATGCCTTGCTCTACCATGAAATGACATTTCTCAAAATTCAAAATAAGGTTAGCCTTAATGCATTTATGCAAAACCTGAGTCAAACTATCCAAACATGCATCAAAGGAAGAGCCATAGACAGTAAAGTCATCCATGAATACATCCATACAATTTTCTAAAAGGCCAGAAAATATACTTACCATACACCTTTGAAAGGTGCCTGGAGCGTTGCCTAGACCAAAAGATATCCTTCAGTATGCAAATGTGCCAAATGGGCAAGTGAAAGTAGTTTTATCTTAGTCTTCTGGGGCTATATGGATCTGAAAATAACCCGAATATCCATCCAAGAAACAGTAATGTGACTTGCCAGCTAGTCTCTCTAACATCTGATCAATGAAAGGTAATGGGAAATGATCTTTCCTGGTGGCTTGGTTAAGTCATCTGTAATCAATGCAAACCCGCCAGCTGTTTTGAATTCTTGTGGGTAGTAGCTTATTGTTCTGATTTTCAACTACTGTGACCCCAGATTTCTTTGAAACAACCTACACGGGGCTCACCCATTTACTATCAGATATGAGATAAATAATGCCAGCTTGCAGTAGCTTGGTAACTTCCTTTTTTACCACATCCAGAGTCAGGGGGTTCAGTCTCCTTTGGGGCTGCCGTACTGGTTTAGTATCTTCCTCCAACAAAATCCTATGCATGCATGTGGAGGGACTGATACCAGAAAGATCTGCAAGTGTCCATCCGATGGCTTGTTTATTCTGCCTCAAAACCTGCAGTAATTTTTTTTCTTGATCAGGTTACAAATTTTTAGCAACAATCACAGGCAGCTTCTCACCATCTTCCAAATATGCATATTTAAGATGGTCCGGTAAAATCTTTAATTCTAAGGATGGAGGTTTGTATAATGGAGGCGTAAGTCGTTTGAAACAACTAACTTCAAAGAACATTAAATTCAACATACTCCCGACTCTCATTTTCACATGCTTTGCATCATTCAAGTCGAAACTACATCACCACTCATAATCGCATAAATCTCAAGACATGCAAAGACATGGTACAATATCACAAACAAGACATGTTTCACAAGTAACGTAATCCGAAAAATCAAGAATATCGGAAATTCAAGATAAATATCGATAAGCATCGTCAACTAGCATATCAATCACATCAACATGGAAAAGAGAATGCTCCTCTAGGGGATGTCTTATGGCCTCAAAAATGTTAAATTGTACCAAATCGTCGCCAAATTCCATGGAAAGGGTGCCAGAATGCACATCTATCTTGGTCTTGGCTGTCTTGAGGAAAGGTCTGCCTAGGATCAATGGAGCATGATTTATTGAAGACTCATCTTCCATGTTCAGAATATAGAAGTCCGCTGGAAAAATTAGCTCATTCACCCGAACTAACACATCTTCTAGCACTCCTGCAGGATGAGCAGTGGTTCTATTTGCCAACTGAATCACTATACCAGTAGGTTACAAAGTGCCAATGTTCAAGGACTGATATATTAACATAGGCATGACATTAATCGAAGCACCCAAGTCTAGCATTGCATGTTCAAATTTGGAGTTACCTATCGTGCAAGGAATTGTGAAAGTTCCAGGATCTTTGCATTTTTGTGGCATGCTTGGTAGAATCATTGCGAAACATTTCGCCCATGCTTATTTTCTCAGTACCATTTAAGTCTTTTCTTGTGAGTACACAACTCTTTGAGGAATTTGGCATACTTGGGAATCAGCTTGATTGCATCAAGGAGGGGAATATTGATTTCCACCTTCCCGAATGTGTCCATGACTTCTTTTCTATTTCTTTTGCGCGGTGTGCTTAGACCGTGTGACTTTGTTTGGAAAAGGTAGTGGAATGGCCGATTTGAATTCTCTCGCACATTTCTTCGTGTCACGATTTTTGGGCCGAGCTATCCACTTTCTTCTCGTTTCGGTCACCTTCCTCGTTCTTTGCACTTGTAGTTCAGGTTGTGGTGGAGTAGGACCGTCAACTTCTCTGCCACTTCTCAAGCTAATGGCACTTACATTGCCTCTTGGGTTGTTGACTGTTTGTGAAGGCAATTAGTTCGACTTTTGAATTTTCAGCTCACTCAGAGTAGTTGCCATCTGCCCAATTTGAGTTTGTAAATTCTGGATGGTGGCATTAACATTCTGCTGAAACTGTTTCATCAAGTCTTCGAAAGGTGGCTCAGCGGTGGAGTGGGCTGCCGGAACAATTAGTATGGAGAGGGGCTTTGCATGGGTGGCGGCACAGGTTGTGCTTGCCTAAATGCAGGTGGTTGGTACTTGTTGCTAGGGCCTGTAGCTTGGTATCTAAACTGCGGTTGCTGCTGTTGGTAGGGTTGTTGTTGTTGTTGACCAGAATTTTCATATCTCAGGTGGGGATGGTCCCTCCAGCCAGGGTTATAGGTATTAGAAAATGGATCATATCTGGGCTGCTGCTGTGATTGCTAATATTGGGGTCTACCAGGAAAAATACCAGCTGCTGCAACATATTGCTCTGGAAAAATAGAACCACCATCCTAAAGTGTGGGACATGCATCAGTAGGATGAGATAAACAAGAGCAAATGCCACACACAGTTGCAGCCATCTGCATTGGTGCTTGTTGTCCTACTGCTAACTGCCTCACCAAAGAAGTTAATTCATCAAGTCTGTGTTCCATTCTCTGTTGGTCTACATGAGATGATTGAATCTCATTGACTCCTCTGGTTGAAGTAATAATTCGTGTGCCAAATTGTTGGGTGTTGGCTGCCATGTTTGCTATCAAATCTCTCGCTCTTTGCAGGGTCTTGTCTACTAAGGCTCCTCCAGAGGCAACATCCACCATGCTTCGTTATTTGGCGACAAACCTTCATAGAAATATTGAATTAAGAGTTGATCGGTGATTTGGTGGTGGGGACAAATTTCGAGCACGCTTCTTGAATCTTTCCAATATTCATGCAAGGTCTCTCCTGTCATTTATCTTATGCCACATATATCTTTTCTAATGGCAGCACTCTAGAGGCAGGGAAAAATTTCTCTAAGAACAACCGCTTCATGTCAGTCCAACTTGTTACTGAACCTGGTGAAAGATAAAATAACCAATCCTTGGCTGTATCAGCAAGTGAGAAAGGAAATGCCCTTAGCTTGATGTGCTCTTCTGAGATCCCATGTGGCTTCATGGTTGAACAAACCATATGGAACTCCTTTAGATGCTTATGGGGATCCTCACCTGCAAAACCATGAAACTTGGGCAACAAATGTATCAATCCAGATTTTAACTCAAAATCAGTATCAAGATCTGGGTATTGAATACACAAAGACTGGTTAGTTATATCAGGAGCAGCAAGTTCCTTAAGAGTTCTATTCTGTATGTTATTAGCCATGGTTTCAGAATTATTCAAGATCTCAAGTTCACTCCCAATATTAAGATCAAATTCAGAAGCAATGCTTGCACTTAGCCTACGAGCTCTAATCAACCTATGCAAGGTTCTATCAATCTCAGGATCAAAGTCAACCAAGTTATCAGGCTCGGACCTAGTCATGCATCACACAAAAACAAATAAATAAGTAAAATACACTAGACAATGGATAAAAAATGTTAGAAAAGTTAATAAAAAGCAAAAGTTAGTAAAAACACTTAAAATGAAAAGATTACACTTACTAATCCCCAAGAACGACCAAAATTTTGACGAGCGCCAAAACTCGGTCAAAATTATAACCGAAATTATTACCTAAGCTTGTAGCATAGTGACAACACCGGATCATCTCCACGAGGATTGTAGATGCAATTTAATCAAATCAAGTGAAAGTTTAGCAAAGGGGGTTTGACAGTTTAAAATCGCACTTAACAAAATTAAAGGAAGAAATAACAATTAAAGAGCAATCAATTTAGAAACCTATCCAAGATTGGGTGGATTCAATCATAGACCCTTCATAGAACACTTGAAGCGCAATTGAATTGTTAATTTGGATCTAACCGAGATCTCTACATCAAATCCAGAATTCTTACTAGACGATCGTCTAGAATTCAATTAACAAGTGATAAACACAAATCCACAATCACACCATTCATGAAGATCTATGTTAATTTCAAGTACCAAATTCAATTAACTTAGGCACAAATCAAGAAACCTAACCTTTTCAATTCGTGATTAATTTAGATCAATCAATTCTAAGTTTCATCACAAATCTCAATCTTCATTTATGTGATTAGTTTAGATTAATTAGTTCTAAGTTTCTTCACAAATCTCAATCTTAAACCAAGATCAAATCGATCAACATAAATAGAATCACCATTCATGCATTCAAGATCAAGAAGAAGAAAAAAAGAAGAAGAAAAGAGAAATTCAATTACAAATCAAATACAATACATAACCAAGGTCTCAAGAATCCAAACCACAATCTCTTCAAGAGTTCTAAATTGACCGAAAGTAGCTTAGCCCTCCATTACCATGAAGGGGAGCATCAAAATATACAAAAGCTATGAGAAACTATGAAGAAACAAGAAGAAACTATGAGAGAAATGAAGGAGAATACAACTTGTCATTCATGATAACCAATGATGCCTTTTATAGAAGTCTAGGGTAACAAAAGGACAAAAGGGAGTGGGTGGATGAGTGGGTTGGTGGAGTGGAGTGGTTGAGTGGGTTGGTGGAGTGGAGTGGTTGAGTGGATGAGTAAGTGGGTGGTTGAGGACGAAAATTTCTTGTCTGACTTGGAAGCCAAAAACGACTAACTATACTTCAGATCCATGAAAAGTACTCTTCGTGAAAGTTATAGATCTTTGTCTTGGCTATAACATGCATATCTGGATCATCCAATTTGGCTTCCTACAGCCCAAGATATGACCCAAATACCGCAGGTTGCTCAAACCCAACTTCAGCACCTCTGTTCCAACTTGTAAGCTTAAACTGACCCATTAGACTTCATTTTTTCAAAAAATGTTCTACATGAAAGTTGTTTATTTGGATCTTAACTATCAACTATCCAAATTTCAGTCCATCTCCATTATTACAGCTTGAGATACAATTTTATGAGTGCACACCATTCGGATTCTAGTGACAGAACTCGTATTCTGACTTCCATGTAAACTTAGGTCCTTTAGACATCTGTTTAGGACTTCGAGCTCTTCATCAAAGTTGTAGAGCTTCCTCTTAGCTTTCCTAAAAGGTAAAATTCATGATTATCAGATATCAGAAACTCAAGTTATGGCCAAAATACAGAAACGGTGTCAAATCTCAATAATGCTGAAAATATTCAATTAGGACCAATTTGAGCTCAAACTCACAAAATCATACCAAACTCAATCAATTAAGAATATGGAGAGTGTAATTGACTAAACATAAGGGTTTCTTAATGAATAAAATATGTGATTATCAGCAATGCTGGGGCAGCACGATGAATCAGGGAAAAAGGAGCAGGCGCTTTATTACCTGAGTAAGAAGTTTAATGATTGTGAAGCCCGATACATGGCAATGGAAAAGACATGTTGTGCATTAGTATGGACCTCAAAACGGTTAAGGCAGTACATGCTCTATTACACAACTTGGCTGATCTCCCGAATGGACCCTTTGAAGTACATATTTGAAAGCCCTCATGTCTCATTAAGGGTTTCAAAATGGCAAGTGATATTATCCGAGTTTGATATCAAGTACATGATCTGTAAATCCATCAAAGGAAGTGCAATTGCGGATCATTTAGCAGAAAACCCTCTTGAGGGTGGACAACTAATGACATCCGAGTTCCCTGATGGAGAGATATTGATGGCGGAAGGGGAGGAAGAAAAAGAGGAGTCTACGTGAAAGATGTATTTTGACGGAGCAGTCAACATGTATGGTAGTGGCATAGGGGCTGTTGTTGTTTCGCCAGTCGGAAAATAATACCCAGTCACCATCAAGTTGGATTTTGAATGCACTAATAATGTCGCGGAATATGAGGCATATGATAGTGGTTTACAAGTGGCAATTGACTTGGGGATCAAGTAATTAAAAGTATTCAGAGATTTGGCATTTATCATTTATCAAGTGAATGGTGAATGGCAAACTAAAGACCCAAAGTTGGTGCCCTATCAAAAGTATTTGACCAAGTTGACTGAGAAGTTTGAAGAGGTGACCTTTTCCCATATGGCTTGAGACATGAATCAGTTTGCAGATGCTTTGACCACTTTGGTCGTAATGTCTAACCCATCCAAGTAAAAGTATATAGTGAGCCCGCATACTGTGCCAATGTGGAGGGCAAGTCAGATGGTAAACCTTGGTATCACGATATCAAGCAGTATGTCCAGCATAAAGAATACCCAACTGGGGCAAGTGAGGCGAATAAGATGACTATCCGCTGGCTGGCAATGACTATTTTCTTGAACGGGGAGGTTTTATACAAGAGAAGCCATGATGGCACCTTACTTAGATGTGTGGATGCTCGGGAAGCTCATTTAATCATGACTGAAGTCCATGAAGGAATTTGTGGGACTCATGCTAATGGTCATATGATGGCGCAAAAAATTTTAAGGAGCAGTTATTATTAGTCTACCATAGAAACGGACTGCATAAAATATGTTCGAAAGTGCCATAAATGCCAGATATATGTAGATCGAGTCAATGCACCTCCATTCCCCTTGTACAATATGGTATCGCCATGGCCTTTCTCCATGTAGGGAATAGATGTCATTGGACCAATTAACCCCAAAGCTTCCAACGGTCATCGTTTCAATTTAGTGGCAATCGACTATTTCACCAAGTGGGTAGAAGCTTGCTCGTATGCCAATATTACTCAAAAGGTATTTTTGAAATTCCTCAAGAGGGATATTATTTGCAGATATGGAATCCCAGAAAGGATAATCACCGATAATGCTGCTAATCTCAATGGTGTCGAGATTAAGAAGTTCTACGAAAATTTTAAAATTAAACATCATAATTCAGCTCCCTACAGGCCTCAAATGAATGGTGCAGTTGAAACTACAAATAAAAATTTTAAGAAAATTGTGGCTAAGATGGTTGTGAACTACAAGGACTGGCACGAAATGTTACCCTACGCTTTGCACGTATATTGTACCAATACGTGATCAAGCACTGGGGCAACACCTTTCTCTTTGGTGTATGGGATGGAAGATGTCTCTCCCATTGAAATTGAAATTCCTTCTCTAAGAGTGTGATGGAAGCCGAGTTGGAAGAATCTGAATGGGTGAAGACCTGATATGAGTAATTGAATATGATAGAAGAAAAGAGACTAGCAGCTATTTGTCATGGACAATTGTATCAAAGCAGAATGGCCAGAGCCTTTAATAAAAAAGTCCATCCTAGAGAATTTTGTTCAGGAGATTTAGTTTTGAAGAAGATTCTCCCTAATCAAGAGGATGTTAGAGGAAAATGGGCTCCGAGTTATGAGGGTCCTTATATAGTCAAGCAAGCATTTTCAGGAGGGACTTTAATTTTGCAGAATATGGATGAAGAAGAATTGCCAAGGCCAGTAAATACTGATGTTGTCAAGAGATTCTATGACTAAAAAAAAAAAAAGCTCGTTAGGTTGAAAACCCGAAAGGGCGGCCTAAGCAAAAGTTAGGGCAAATAAATAGGCAAAATCTCAAAGGAATAAGGTCTAAAACTCCAAACTGGGGCAATTTTTATTCTGTATTCAATTGGCCATACTAGGGCAAAAATGTCTGAAAGATTAAAGGAAAGATGTGTTGAAGAAAGTAGCAATAGAGACAGTGGTTGAATTATCAAACGATTGCAGGAAATCAATTGAATGAGGAATAAGGAACCAAAACTGGGGCAAATTTTCTTTTCCTTACAATTTTCTTTTGTTTCTATGCTTATATCTTTCAAGCATGCGTCTTACCAAATATTCATGTACAATCATATTACCAAAGTAATAAAAAGAAGTTTGTTTATTCAACGAATTTCTATCCATTCATGAATGCATGTTTAACTAATTAAGTTATGTCTCAAATAACATAAATTTAAGGTCAACAGTTTGATTCTGCCATTTCTACAGCAATCCTTCAATGATTGAGTTAGATTGAAAGATCTCAGTAGCTCAAAGTATAGTTTGCAATGTGACATTTGGTCGAAGTGATTTGTTGCCAAAAAGGAAAGGAAGAGTTGAAAAAAAATGAAGAAAATGAAAAAGAAAAAGAAAAAGGGTTAAGAGGATTCTGAGATAGCCAAAGGGTCTGATGAAGAAAAGTAGGTGAACAAAGGTTTGATTGGTCAAGCTTTCCAAAGTCACCGCTGGTTCGAATGATTAAAAGAAAGAAAAAAAAAAAAAAAAAAGAAAAAGAAAGAAAGAGAGAATAAAGATAAAAGAAAAAGAGAGAAAAAGAGAGAGAAGAAAGAGATTTTAAGGCATTGTCCAACTTTTTGCATTTCAAGTTTTGAGCGCATCGGCTCATTGCATTTGCATTTTTAAGCTTTTTGAGCATATCGGCTCCCTGTCTTTTAATTCCTATCTTTTACTTTTGAACGCATTAGCTCCTGTCTTTTACTTTTGAGCGCATCGGCTCCTGTCTTTTACTTTTGAGTGCATCGGCTCCTGTCTTTTACTTTTTGAGTGCATCGGCTCCCTGTCTTTTAATTCCTGTCTTTTACTTTTAAGCGCAATGGTTCCTGTCTTTTACTTTTTGAGCTCATCGGCTCCCTGTCTTTTAATTCTTGTCTTTTACTTTTGAGTGCATCGACTCCTGTCTTTTACTTTTTGAGCGCATTGGCTCCCTGTCTTTTAATTCCTGTCTTTTACTTTTTGAGCGCATCGGCTCCCTGTCTTTTAATTCTTGTCTTTTACTTTTGAGCGCATCAACTCTTGTCTTTATCTTTGAGCGCATCGGCTCCTGTCTTTTACTTTTGAGCGCATCGGCTCCTGTCTTTTACTTTTGAGCGCCTCAGCTCCTATCTCTTACTTTTGAGCGCAATCGGCTCACTGTCTTTTGCTTTTGAGTGTATTGGCTCTTGTCTTTTAATTTTCTGTCATTGAGCGCATCGCTCTTTGCATTGTTTTCGCTCCCGAACAAAATACGAGTTCATGTCTTTACTCGTTCTTTACCATGATAAAATGAAAAACTATGATTATTCTTTTTTATCTAGTAAGAAATAAGTAAAGAGGGGCAACTATGAATACCCAATTTTGTCCGGGGCGTTTTGTAAAAAAAAAAGATAAAAAGATAAAAAAAAGACTCATCTTTCAACCCATTAACCTATAATCCATGATCCAACTCATTAACCCATTAACCCATAATCCATGATCCAACTCATTAACCCACAACCCATATATCAAACTTATCCTAAACAAACTCTATCAATCATCCTAATTCCTAAACACTTATCCTAACTATCCTAAACCAACCATAACTCATCTTAAATAGACCGCATCACTTATCGTACACAAACCCCATCACTTATCCTAAGCAAACTCCTAATCATATTTTAACTCAAACTCTTCAACCTAATCCCTTCCTATAAAATCACATAACCCATACACAGAAAGGAGAAGTTGACTTTAAGCCTTGAGACTTTACACATACACACTTCTGCCTAGCACTACTACAGTAGCCCTTAATTTTTCTCACGTAGCCTTCCTTGCAATAGCACTCCATCTTCTACTCAGAACCTATTGGCCAGCCTTGAAACACACTTTGCCTTCCTTGCAGCAATTTCTGTCAAATATTATCTCCATCTTCAATCACATCTCAAACATCCATCACTTTGCTGTCATCACCCCACTTTCATCTTCCACCCCATAATTGAGTCAACTCAGTGAGCAACCACCATCATGAGTCAACTCACCTCCCTCACCATAAACCCCCTTTCACAACAACCAAGCACATAGCCACAACCCCTCACCATCTTCTCCATTCCAACCGAGAAATACCAAGACTCGCCATAGCCTCCATCATGCGCGACCTAGTTCCGCCGCCGGCACCCACTCGCGAACCACTAAAACGCGGGTCTTGCTCCGGTCAACCTCCGGCAACCCCGAACCTGCCATTTTGTCGCCTGAAGACACCATCCCCAGAGCCAGCGACCTCCACACTGCCACCCGTGACTAGATCGGAGCTCTTCGCGAACCCAGTCGTGACTTTCTGTGAAATCCCAAAACCGGCCACCTCGAATTCCCAGCTGTTCCGTCGTCCAGATCGCACGGTCTAGCCGCGTCGGCGCACCACTGAGCACGTGATGCCTCACCGCATTCTGCCCAAGAACTCACTAGCCAGCACCGCGTCGCGCCACTCACCACCAGCCGTCGGTCGCTCTGTTGGTACCTGGTTGGTCTCTGTGAAATACCAGAGAAGAAGAGGCCAAATAACCCCCCTTCCTTCTTTCCATCTGTTTCGTAAGTTGCTTCCTTTTTTTTTTAAAGGGAATTGGGCTTAACTTAATGGGCCAAACTTTTAAAAAAAATGAAAATAAAGTTTAAAGAATTGAAATAAAAGAAATAAATAAAAGATTTTCTTTAAAAAAAAGTAAAAATGGGTTATCTGAGTTGCGACAGCTCGTTAGCGACAACTTGATGATTTATATTATTGTTAGTATTATTATTATTACTATTATTATTATCATTATTATTATTATTTTATTAATAGCTTGTCTTCAATTTTTTAAGTTAAATCGCTAATTGATAATTTTAAATAAAAGTTTTGTAACAAATTTGATAATCAGTGGGTGACGTCTCTAGCATGACGCGAGCTTCACCTATTTAATCCTTAATTTGAATAACTGAGTTGCGACGGCTTATTAATTCAAATTTTTAAAGTTTTTTTAATAAAATCAACCAACCCACAAGTATTTTCTAAATAACTACGTAACTTTGATTTCCTCATTGCACCTGAGGATACGTAGGAGCAGGATTTCTATTCTGTCAAGCCCAAAATTAAATTTTCATAATTTATTTTTTTTTACAAAAAGGGTAAAACAAATATTTTAAAAGATTATTAAGAGTTTGCATAATTAACTTAAGGTACCGTCCTAGGACGGGTGTGTTAGGGGTGTTGTGGGATTAAGTTTCCACCATTCCCTATGCATAACTGGCTCCCGAATTCAATCTGGTTTTAAAGAGTATTTTTCTTGAATTTTCCAATTTTTCCTAATAAAAATAAAATTGGTGGCGACTCCTAATTAAATATATTTTAGTTTAAGTTGCTATTTCGCCACAATTATCACGGTCACGACAAAAAGCACTAGGAAGAACCTTTGGTATACCATGGTATGATAATGATTGAATAATAAGACTGTTATATGGTTATGAGACTTATGTATGCCTAATGCCTGGGCAAAAATACTTGCGGCTATAGAAATGGTTGCCTGATGGTTGGGCAAAAATATTTGGGGCTATGGAATTATTGGTTGATGCCCAACCAAACATATTTGGGGCTAAATATTTAAGATGTTTACTTATAATAAATGTTATTATTCTATTAGAGCCTGAGATTATTCCTATAAACATGTAATATCTAATAAGATGGTTTCTAAAAGAGGGATTCCTTTATAAATATGAGATTCCTTAAAGAAGGATTTCTTGAAAGAAAATGTTTCCAATAATTTGGAGTTTGAATTCATTAATATTTATGTGACTGTCAAGCAAAAGTATTGGAATGCATTTCTGACACATAATCCTTATTATCTACATAAAGTATACTTGTATTGTTTTTTATTAAAGGTACTTGAGTGCCCTTGTATTCATTGAGTTGTTACACTCACTTCATTATATTTTATTTTTTTCAGAGCCTGATAAGATATTTTCTATACCACTAATGTAAAGGACTTGTTCACTTATAATGTTAGACAAATTTTTTTGGGAAATTGAAGACATGGATACCTAAATTTGTAGTCATAAGGTTGGGTCCACTCATCTTCTTGCATAATGGTCTATATAAATGTTGTCTGTAGTTAAATAATTATTGATGAAGTCTAATATACTTATGTATGGTTAAGTTATTGTAACTGTATTGTCATGGGAAGTCTTCCATCTTTGAGAAGGCTTCACCAAGTATACTTTTCTGCTTATGTTTAGGTGATGTGAGTTATGTCATAAATAGTATTGAGTTTTGCATGTGATAGTATCCGTAGCTGGTCACATACCCTAGAATTGGGTTATGATAATTGGCGTCCTTGGTCCTCCAACATATGTTTGACAACATTCAACTTTGGGTTCAGCTCTTGATTGATATGTTATTGCTCCTTTGTTTTTGTTCTTGCAACATTACAAGTTCTTGTTCTATATTTGCATCCTTAGATATGAATGAACATGTGCCAGTAGCAGACTTCGAAGAGAAATATGATCCCAAAGAACCTAAACCATAAATAACTTGACCCTTGCTATCATTATATGGTTTTAAAGGTAACTTGATCATTCTCCTAACATATTTTCTCCTATATCTTTGGAGCACTATATCAAGGTTATTAAATTCCTAAATCATGTTTTTGCAAATACTTAAATGGGCAAGGATTTAGCTACATATTTTTTTTTATGAACTTAGGTTTGTGAATGAGCTGGAAAATTTAGAGCTTGGGGAGGTAAGAAGATGAGTTATATACATAATTGTCATATTCTTTGTTTTTTTTTTATTTTTGAGTCTAATTAGATCTTTACATTTACAAGGTATTCAATTGTAATCACATATGAATAAATAACTCTATAACTTTGATAAATGTAGCTTAAATTATTGTAGTATGTTTTATTCCTAGTGAAAGTCTTTTGCCTTAATAGTTTCTTAATTTTAATTAATCCACCTCTATTAGAACAATTATTTTGAGCATCACTTTCACTAGCTACTTCATGTTGCTTGCCTGAGAAATTGTTTGCAACTTGTTTCTCTTACAACAAATGACAAAACAAAATGAGCATGACAATAATACAATTGTTGTACTTATCATAAGAGAACAGTGCAACTCCAATGCTCCATAACCAATAAAAATGACAAATGATTATACAAGCACCACAAGAAACCCCATCAAACATGCAATTATTTACCATTAGACTTGTGTAGATCTAATAAAGTCAATCGAATGGATTGGTAAAGATTGGCCAAGATGAGACCAATGAGGTTTAGTTGCTTACCCTCGAGAATCAATGCTGCAAGAGGGAAATAAGATAAAGAAATCTTCAAACCCAATGGACATAAAACGAACTTGCACAACCAGTAAAGGATGAAGCTAAGATGCTCTTCATCATCTACTTAGGCAAATTTTTTCTTGCAACTTTTCGCGAACCTAGTGTAACTCTAGTTGGTTTTCTTTTGCAAATTATGCTAGACCTCAATGCTTTTAGGGGTCGAAGTGGGAAGGATCATCTCACCATATGGCCTTAATCCCAAAATTAATGCCATGTCGAACAATGTAGAACCCATCATTCTGTCACGAAAATGAAAGGAATTTGTAGTGGTGTTCTAAAAGCATAGAGCTGCATATATCATGGTTAGATTTGCTACAACCTGATGCAAGCTGAGGTGAATGGCTTCATAGATACTAATTGATTTTTAAAAATTCCTTTTAGCCTCACATACATGGGTAAACCAAGCCCTATAATCTCCTTAGGGGTTTGGGAAACTCCTAAGTATTTTATTCCCAGCCAATCAAGGATTAATGGGGATTTTTGGGAAATTAACCAATAAATCCTCCTCTTTGACTTATAAGGCCAATTTTTTGTCTTCTAAATCCCTATTATGATTTTCTAGAATGAGGCCATGTTAAACAAGAAACAAAGAAGAAAAACTAACCATTACCTTTTTGGATAAAGCAACATGTTGCAACGTTGTAGGTGCGGGAGCCTTCATGAGCTCTTGAATATTCAATCTAGATATTGATTTCCCTTTATCCTATCATTTGGAAGCCATAGTGTGCAGATGGAGGTTTTGAATAAGCTACTAGAGAAATAGGGAAGAAGGATTTAAGCGCCAAGAATTGCAAAGACATGACTTTGAGTTTTTTTTAAAGAAGGAAGCAAATAAAACATTACGTACAAAAGGGAATTCAAAAAGATCATAAAAGAGAAAATCAAGTGACTACTGTGCAAATGTAGGAAACCATGCAATTTGTCAATCAAATGTCAATGATATAATAACTCTAGTAAAGTAACTAGGACCCCAAAAAGGGTTACACATATAGAGCGTCAAAATTAAAGAAAATTACAATTTTTAGAAAGTAGCTTTTATTTAAATTAAAAACAATAAAGTCAAAAGTACATTGGCAAAATAAAATAGAAGTACAAAATGTTGCTAAGTGCAAAATGAGTAGCAGATGAGCTACTTGCTCATTGAGGAAATGGAGGTAGTCGACAAAGTTTGCTAGACTTGTGCTAACTCAGCTTGAGATCGCTTCCCTTCTTCTTTGTCTAACTCGACCTTTGCACTCATGGTCGACCTGATGATAACCTCTTTGGTCAAAAGAGCAGTTTGGACCCGGTTATCTTCCAGCAAGTTAAAGTACCTTTCTATATTAGCTTAGTCTTAAGCAAAGTTTTGGCAAGATAATTGTAAGATAAATTTTGCAGTTGACAATTTTGCCTTTAAGTCTTCAATCTCCTCCTTGAGTGCTTTCTCCTTATTAAATTCTTCGGTACGAGAAAGCATAATTGTCTTGAGCTTAATTGTCAAAGTAGGTTTTTCCCTTTGAGTCTAAAGGGATTTCAATAACTAACTCTTCGCCTCTCCATTGAAAGGCTTGTTGCTGATCAATAGCCTCCTGAACACTTCAAAATTTAGAGAAAGTTATATTGACTCGTTGAGAAAGCACCAACAATTCTTCTCTCGATGCATCATTCATGTTATACGCGAGAAGAGGGAGGTATGAAGAAATTATTTCCCAGGTTGAGATTTCAATTATAACCTCATGAATATCTCGAGATAAAAATGACTTGAATTCCTCAAAAAGAGTTGAGGCCCAATTAGCGTCAAGATTATGGGGAGGCGAATTCTCGAGATGTTTGAAATATTATTAAATAGAGGTTCATTATTTGGAGTTGGTACTTCTTCAATCGAAAAGTCTGACTCATATTCACTAAATGAGCTTGCTTCATATATAATCTCATCCTCTGATCCATCGTCCTGCTCCTCGTTATCTTCTATTAATAAAGAACTATTTGATTGGTCTTTATATGAGGGCATAGGGTTTTCGTTGAGAGCTAACTCTGGTGCAGTTGATGATCTAGTCAAAGAACTAGGCATTGCTAAGACACTGGGTATTTAAGGCTTTAGTTGAGTAACCTCTATGGCCAAAGAAGTTTGCATAAGGTCGCTAGGTAAGATTTCATCCTTTAAGAAGGAATCACCATTATGATCAAGAGAAGACAATTGACATTGCTTCGAGGGTTGCTTTTGCACAACTGTTTGAAATCATAAGATAAGGTTCCTTGAATACTATGTCAAAAGATTAAATTACTAAAGGTAAGCTAAAAATGTCATACGTTGATCTAATGCGTGGGCAAAAGAAAAGTGTCAAGCGATGCTATAGTCACTGTGGGTAATGTTTCACCAGAGTTTGACCTAAAAGAACTGACGACAATCGAAGTAGTGCCTCGTTGGACGCAGTCATCATGTTGATACCCACTAAGATAAGAAGGAACAGTACATTGGTAAATTGAAATTAAAATAGCAAAACAGCAACAAATGAATGAAATGTACCTTAGACACAAGGAACAACAGTTTTGGCTAAACGAGCCCTCGGAGCTAGTTTAGCTAATGCAAATGGTGCGTTCAGGAGCTTGACTAGATTAAAGGATTTCAGACAGTTGACAATGTTAGCTGAAGGATTTGCTTGATAAGCCTTGCTAAACTAGCGAAGACAACGAATGAAGTGTTGATGATGTTTTTCGACAAAAGCAAGATATGCTCACCTTATGCTTTCTCTCACAAGGTTGGGATTCCAGGTACTTTTATAAAAATTTTCAAACTTAGCAATCTCCTTAGTGTGAAGGTTACGACCTTTAACTGTATTGGGAGGATCTTGTGAGAGAAAAAAGGTAAAGCCAGAGCAAACAATATCAGTAGATCGTATGTGGGAAAATAAATACTTGGGTATTGAATAGTAAGCCGTGAAACTCCTTATACTCGATATCGTGCATGAGCTTATCTACCTTGGCGAAGTGTGCGGGATCTTTTGGAGTTTAAGAGTGTTAAACAAAGATAGATTTACGCAAATCCGAGTTTAACAACCACGAAGTTCTTTGCAAAATTTCGTGAAGTTCATTAGAATCACCAGAAGTTGACGAAGTTGAAGAAGACATGATAAAGGTGGAATTGTTATACTAACAAGTTTTCTTCTAGGCATGGGTTTCAAGGTTGGAATAGGGGTTCAAAAATAAAGTGCAATTTGATGAATGATAACCTTATTTCAAGGATAGAATTAATGGGCATTGATACACTTATAAACCCATTTTATCACAGTCTAACCCAAACGAAAAGAATTATAGTAATGTTTTCTTCAATTAGAATTCCACCTTTAATAAACCTTATCCATTTTGTGACAACTTAAACTACTTATTGTTGAAGATTTTGATTGATGTAAGTTGTTTATGTTGCAATATTGGATAGAGAGATGTAGTAGATTAAGCTTTATGGATCGACCATGACATGGCTTGATTTACTTAGGTTGAAATATATGTATACACATATGTATAAACTCTTGAAGAAGGATAATTTGCTTATCATGCGGCTCAATGGTTGTAGGACATAAGATTATTAAGTCGAAATTAGCAATTAGAAAATATTGTCACAAAGTTCGACCCCCAATTCAAACTTGTTCAGAAATTTGGTCAAGTTAGCTAAAACATTAAGTTTTGCCATATGCTAATTAGTGGAGAGCGTAGAATCTCTACTAAGCTAACCTGATCAAGGTTTGATTAAGGGAATGATGTTGCAACTTTTGCCTTTGGGAATAAATGACTTGTTCATTTGAGTCTTACAACTGCAAGCTTACTTAAATCGACCAAAAAAAATATAAAGGTTATTTTTAATAAGAAAATTGGTGGTCATGTGTATTGTCAAAAATTTAATCTAGAGTCCAGAGTAAAATATAACAAGGAAAGGATGTGAATTAAATGTTGCCAAATGAAGAATGATATTACAAGGATCTTATAAGATTACAATGACAAAATAAAACTTTGCTAACAAAAGCTTACGAAACTATTCATATAAGAATAAACCAAGCATCCATCAAGGATGATTTTTATTAGATAGGAACTATCTTCGAGTTGCGTGAAGGCAAAAAAGACGGTGAAGACCTTGCATTCAAAAGAATAGAGGAACTAGACAGTAGACCATTCTTTGAATGCAATGAGGATTATGATTCACGTCTGAAAGCACCCGAAAAGGGTGATGAAACAGACTGTGAGTTCGACTATTGTAGCAGAGCTATAACATGGTATAATGTCTAGTCCCACCAGTCTTAGAACACAACACTCTTGAAACCCAGTTTTGATAAAACAAGAAGGTGGCAAAGCAAGGTACTAGGCCAGTGTCAGTAAGGAACTTTAGATGAAAAAGGATCCTTGCAAGAAGTGTTCATGACTTGGTCGTAGTATGACCAAGATCAAATGATTTCTCTACGAGGATAGAAACCAGGTGAGGACTAAGGGTTATTTATGAAGCTTATGAGATGCGAATAGTCTTTTGTTGAAGGCCATGTTTGAAAAAGAATGACTATTTATAGATGGAGGTACTAGATGGCCATTAGCAGAGGCCAAAGGCAGTAGTTAATAGCATTATGAGATTTTATTCCTAGAAGCTGCACTTCCATGAAGCTAACCAAAAGATATCAAGTGTAAATTTTTCCACTCAAACTGAGTCAAAGACAACACTTGTCGGGGGCATATGTTGGGGATATATTTTTTTTATTTATGGTAAAGCATAGTGATAAGTTTCAAATAAAAAACCATATGATAGAGAAATCGAAAGAACAAAGAAGTCGACGTCAGAAAGAAAGGTTCGACATAGGAATGAAGTTGACAAATAGTGAAAACCTATCAACCAAATGCAAGGACGCACTACCTAGTCAGAACCTCCAAAAAACGTTCAAAAACTATCTGTAACCGCCAAATATGCAGAAGTGGACTATAAACGTGAAGGTTAATTCTGAACAGCGAGGCAATAATTAGTATGATGCACCCAAATTGGAGGATTTTCAAATTCAAAGAAAAGTGAGAGTTACTGTAGTATAAATGGCAGAATTGAAGATGAAATCCAGGCTTGACACTTGCCACTCCTCACACACATAGTAAGAAAAGAGTCCTTTAAGCGCTTTTACTTTTTCCATAAAATTTTTCTTTTGTTTATTTAGTTCTTTAGTTTATTTTTCCTTTTGTTGTTTTGTTAATCGCTGCAACACTTACCACTCTGTATGTTACATTCCTTATTTCCAATTCAATCAAATTACTATTTCTTATAAATGTTAATGACATTTTACATTTTATCAACTTGACACTTGCATTGACATTGTGTGAAAACAGAGAGCCCATAAGAGGAAGTGATTCTCTTCTCCAAATTGAGATTCTGAAATCACACTGTCGATTAAGATTGTTGAAATCTGATGAAAACACAAACCAAACCAATGGTTTGGTTCAGTTTTTTGGATTCGTTGAGTCAAACAAAACCAATGAACACCCCCTGCTAAACAATTTGCAATACATAAATGAAACTAAAAAGTTTTGGAATTAGTTCAAAAAAATTGTGAGAAAGCATGAAAAAAGAAGAAGATCTTTCATGCTAAAAATAAGGAATTTAACTTATTTCTTATAGCCAAAACATTGTGAATATCATATTTTTGTCCTTGTAATAAAACAGTATAAAAAATTCTGAAATAGTTTAAAAACTATTTATTTAGTTTTTTTGGCTCATTAATTTAAGGGTTTTTACTAAGCATTTGTTAAGAATGTCAAAATAAAAAAATTTAAATGAAAAAGTAAGATTTTTTTAATTTTTAATGCATTAAATATATTATTTTTATCTAAATTTTTTTATTTTAATATCCAAGTACTCTTATCTAAAGATACCTGTTAGCTAAACCTTTAATTTTAAGTCAACTCCATTCTCTAATAGATCATCCTGCTAACTTAAGCCCAATAATAATTAAGTCCATCTTTAATAAGAAAATAAAAGAATATACTTCATTCTTTTGTTTCCTTAACGCATTTCTTAACCTATGATGATATATATTTATGATCTCACTCTCACGTCACTCTCCAATATTCTTGTGGCACCCTACAACCTACACCCTACTTTGGCACATTCCCATGGATTCGGATTGTCTCCAAACCTACACCCTACTTTGGCACATTCCCATCGGTTATATTATTGTTTTAATATTCCTGTGACACCTTACACCTACTTCTGCACCTTCTCATTGATCACCTTATTGTTCAAATATTCTCGTGCCACTTGTCCCTAATTTTGTCAGGAAATTGCCAAATACTTCTATAAATGAGCTACGTAGAGCAAGAAAGGAGGCTTTTTTTTTTTTTTTCTCTATGAGGGGATTTAGGTGATTGATGCTGAGAGATGAGAGAGCTACACATAGCATGAAAAGGGTGCTCTTGGTTTTTAGTGGCTGATGCTGATAAATTTGAGAGCTAAGCATTTTTTGGGAGCTGCGTACTTTGCTAAGGGAGAGAGCTAGTGAATTTTTGCTGAGAGTTGCTACAAGAGGTAGGCATCTCGCCCTTCCATCTTCTTTACAAAGATCTATTATGGAGTATGAAATTTGGTACTTGGTGATATGATGCCTCTGTAATAATGACTTTTGTTGCTATCCAGTGCATGAAAAGTTTTTCATGAATTTCTTAGCGTCCTCCACACCTGCTACCACCAGTTCGCACCATCATCTCCGCTCTCAGCAGCCGCCGCGTGCTCCGCCACCGTCGCACCAGAGCTCGTCGCCGTTCTCGTCCCTATTCATCCCCCACCTCGTCACCATCGTTGCTCAATCTGTAACAGGAGCCTTTGTGAAGATGATAACCAAATTGGGCTTTTTAGTTTGGGTTTTATTTAGATTGGGTTTTTTTTTTAAATTTTGGCCCAGTTGTGTTAGCCTTTGTCTTAAAAGACAGAAATAAAAGTAAATAAAAAAAATATAGTGGGCTGAAGCTTTTACATGTCTATGGGCTTAGCTTAAGGAAATAAATAACAATAAGGATAACTAACATGGATAAAAGCAATTAACAATCATGGAAATAAAAAACTAAACTAATTTTTTAAATAAAAATAATGGGTTTATTTAGTAGTAAAATAATAATAATAAAAACAAGTAGTGAGTTTAACGAATGAAAAAAAAAGAAAAGTTTTTTTATTACTTGTTTTTTTTGTTTAGCACTTATTAATCATATGATCCTTGTGTTTTTGAATTATCGCATGACTTTATTGTTAGCTTTGTTTAAGTACCTCTTTTCTAGTTTGATTAGATGAATTTGCATGATCCTTGGTTTTTGTATTAGAAAGTTTTTATTTTTTAATGTCTTTAAACTCCATGTAATGATCAATGATGTGATTAAAAAGTGAAAGTTATCTTTAATGTTATTTAGATCATAAGAG
Organism: Ormosia semicastrata; assembly: GCA_029884595.1. Lineage (NCBI taxonomy): Eukaryota > Viridiplantae > Streptophyta > Magnoliopsida > Fabales > Fabaceae > Ormosia > Ormosia semicastrata. The sequence continues at coordinate 6,489,673 of JAQQTO010000063.1, read as the reverse complement.
TTTATTGAGTAGCTTGATATTAACTTGAACATTGTGCAAGAGTGAAGTTGTTTTAAAAAAAAAACTCTTTAAAAATTAAAATCAATCAACACATAACTATTTTCAAAAGAATTACGTTGGTTTTGAACATTTCATTGCACTTGGGGAATACGTAGTGTGAAACTCAAGCCAAAATGTAATTCTTTTTTTGTAGATTAGTTTGTTTCATTTATTAAAAGGGTGAAACAAATACTTTTAAGGCTATTAATAAATTTGCACAATTAATTTAAGGTAACCGTTTGAGGATGGGTGTATTAGAAGTGTTGTGAGATTTAGTTTTTATCCTTCTCTGTGTATAACCGACTCTCAAACTCAATTTAGTTTCGAAGATCAATTTATTTTCAAAGATTTTTTAATTTTTTTGAATTTATAAAATTAGTGGCGATTTTTTTTTTTGTCACGATTTTGGTCGTGACAAAAATAAATACATAACAAGCATCATATGAGAAGTATTATAACATTATCCCAAATAATCAGGAAACAATACAACAATATATTCCTAAATTAATTTTATAATATTGATTTTTTAATTAATCAATATCAATATTTCCTAATTTGACTTTCTAATTAATAAGTATCATAGTTGTATAACCTGGATCGAAGATTGACCCGGTCAAAAAGTCGAGTCACCAGGTTAATGGTTTGATTAGGAATCAAACAACAACAAAAAATTGAATAAAGAAGACAATATTTTTTTAAAATATTATATAAAGAATTACTTGATATAAAATATTTTATATTAAAAAATATTAAACAAAAAATAATGTATGGAAAAAAAATATTTTCAAACAAACAGTGATAATAACTTATTGGTTGCATAATAAATTAAGAAATTGAGAATAATATTCAATGGAAACATATGGTTTAATGGTAAAATACACTTTATGACAAAAACCTTCAAGTATAGTGTTTAAATCTTAAAAATTGTATTTTTGTTAAGTTTCAGTTAAAAAAAATTGGTCAACCCGGGTCAATTCAGGTTTAATCGGGTTGTTGAAAAAACTGGTTCAACAGGTTGACCGGACTGGCCTAGAGGTCGAGTTGCGGGTTTTCTGAGTCGACCGGTCGGGTCATTCCGGTCCATACAACTTTACTCAGTATTAATCTAGTATCAATATTATTTTTAAATTTAAATGTGGGTCAATATCTCATATCAATATTTTCAAGTCAATCAGAATCAATATTTATTAATTGATACATTAATTTCTTAAATTTATTATATTATATTTTTGAAGTATTATTTCCTTAATTTCATTAAAATAATTTTTTTATATATGACATTAAAATAAAATCTTTCTTGCATAAGGACAGGGAATCACTACACATTTTATTACTAGTTACTAAAATAATGGAGGTGGGTAATTGACCGTTTCAAGAAAAGTAGGTCGTACTGGCATGTCGCAGCACACAGGTTACCAACGGCTAAAGTGGTCTCAGGCCAAGGCTACTAGGGCTAGGATCGTGCGGAGGGCCAAGGTTTCAAATGGGTGGGAGTTTCCAATGCTCTCCTAAAAACATAAACCTCGAAACATAGGCTAAATTTGGTGCATCGTATAATAAGAATTGATAGTATAAGTTAATACTATCAAATTTTATTAGGTGATTGGTATGTCTACTTGATAGGATAGTCAAATACGGTCAAATTTTTTTATCCCACCATAATAATATAACACTATCCTCTCCAAGACCCCTGATATAACCTGATAGGATTTTCTTTCCACCTCTACCCTCCATTTTCATATCTGAGACTCGTTGTCTATTGCCATGGCTTCTTCCCGATTACCACTGCCAAGCACCACTATTATCCGACCACCACCGGCACCAATATTTTTGGACTATCATCGCTGGGCCATAGCCTCTATTTTTCGGCTACCACCACCAAACTGGAACCACTTTTCGGGCTACAACCACCAAGCCATGGCCACCTTTTTTTCTGACTACCAACGTGAAGCCATGGCTACCTTTCCAGCTACTATTGCCAAACCATGGCCACCAACATTGCTTTTACATTTGTGATGCAGAGGGAGTTGCAACAGATAAAAAAATACAGATCTGTAATTTTTGTTGGGTTGTCATTTTGTGATGCAGTTGCTATAGATATAAAAAAATACAAATATAGAATTTTCATTGGGATTTCGTTCTAACCACCTCCTATGGTGATGAATGTACAAATTCTTTTTCCATTTTTCCTCCATTGATTAAGGTTGTACAGAGGCACAGATTCTTCTTTTCATTTTGCCTTGATTGGTGAAGGTTGTACAACTTCTTAGGATCGAGTTGTATTCTTTATATATATATATACACACACACACACACACTCTAAAGGGTATTATAATCATGTTAAATAATTATTATATTATCATGATTCTTATATTATTGGGCACCAAATGTTCGATAGTATAAGAGTTTATCAGCTTCTTTATACTATCATACTTTATTTCTCTACTTAATATTATTAGGTGCACCAAACATAGTCATAGTGTTTGAGAATTTTTAAAAACAGAAAAACAAACAAAGGTTTATGTAATACCCTAATACCAATAACCTTGTATATCATGCATATTCTAGGATAAATAGTATTAGTTATGCTACTTCTAACTTAAACATCATACTAATCAATATCATTTTAGCAAAATAATAATGGAGAGCCTTGTGGAAAACTAAAAGTTATATATACACCTTTGCTTCAAAAGGGCTTATTGTATACACAAACTTTATACAAATTAAAAGCATGTAAATAAAAACAAGCTTTAAACTACTAAGCATAAAACTATCTTAGTCTTCATACTTTTTCTTCTTGCCTTTGGATAAACTCCCACCTGGATTTACATGGCAACAAACGGGGTGAGAAAATCGCATTTCTCAGTATAAGTATCAAAACCAACAGTTTAAACATTATGAATAAACCACACTAAAACTAGTAAACATACTAAAAATTCATTGCATAAGAACCATCACAAAACTTTTTCTCTATGTAACATTCTTAAGCAATCTATACTTCTGATCTAATAACCATAACCACGATGATAACAAACAACCGCCCATATAGTTGTTACCGAAGGCACAGTGCAACATATACACAAACCGAACACAAATTCCAATCTAAACAAATATTAAATAATGAAATGATGTGATGATATATGCTCAAAGAAAAGGATATGTAGTGTGGGTGCAGTGTCAAGATACTTAACTATTCCCCCTGGGTAGGGAGGTAATATGCCATAATAACATGCGACCTCTTATAACCCACCTAGTAGGAACAAAGTCTGTTAGTATAACAAGTATCCTCCTTAACCTACCAAGTAGTCTACCATAAACTGGGTGAATATCGCCACCAAAACTAAGTGGATGCCTCAACTATCTGATCTCCAGGGATAATAAGTATGTGTGAAGTGAGGTGGGTGTGTGATACGGAGTTATGTCCTAACTCTAACATAACTACCACATAACTCTATACTAAGTCCTTTATGCACTACTAAGACTACCTCTTCTCTGTAAGACTAGTTCATGCACTACGGCACTTAACCAATGCCAAATAGACTTAGTACACTTTTTACTTTTGCATTACTAACTCTACTTCACTCTTTGAGAGCTTTCATGCACTGTGACATTCACCCTTACCAACTAGGCTCTATGGCACTCAACTTTTGTCTCATCTAGTTCCTTAACTCTTAAATCACCTCTCTTGTGATACCTATGCAACACTAGGTTGCTTAAGAAACTAACTCTTGGTCTATGGCAATCCATATCCAATGGATGCACAAGCTTAACTCACTTTCCCTTTTATGCTTAATCATCTTTCTTTCTAGGAAATACCCTTACTAGTATCTTAAGACACTCTACTAGGCATAAAAAGGGAGTCCCAACCAGTAGGATATCTCAAAACATAAAAAAACATGTTTCTCTAGTGCCTAGACACTTGAGCGCCTCTTCCTGAGCACTTGAGCGCCTCTTCCCGAGCGCTCTATAGTCCGTTCTACTACGCGATGCACGCCTAAGCGCTATGCGCCTGAGCACTCAACGCCCTACATCACGTGTCTCTCTGGTGTTTGAGCGCTTGAGAGCTCACATACCAGACCGATTCTGCAGAACAACTTCTATAGAATTGGTTTTCCAAACTAATTTCTTTCATCAAAACATGATTTTCTAATCAATTTCTCATCCTAATTAGGATCTATAAACATACTAAAACCTCTATACAAGTTTTCTAATTACTCATCTTCATGATTAAAACACATGTATACTAATCTTTCCATCTAAAAACTCAAGTTTCTATCCTAACTTCCAAGCCTAAAACATGGAGACAAGAGTAGAAAAATGAAGAAAACAAACACCCCTACCTCTTGTTGACAACTTGATTCTTGAAGCCTTACTTTTGGTTTCCCCCTTTTTCCTTTTCTTCTTCCCCCTTTCTCTTCTTTCTCTTTCTTTCCTCGGTTCCTCTTCTCTTTTCTCCTTTTCTCTTTTCTGTTTTTAGTTTCTATCGTGAGTAGCAAAGTTAGACTTTGCTACTTACTTATACCAAAATTCTCAATCTGCTAAGAACACTTAGATCTCACAACATCAAGATTTCTAACTTCCAACAGACTTGAAGTAAATCCTAAGATTCATTAAAAATCATATTTCATCACTTC